>OY992849.1:14397356-16797356 GCA_963921415.1 Pyrausta despicata
ACATACTCATTATCGTCCGTCAAAACAATTTGTCTACATAGATTTGGTATAGCAATGCTCAAACGTGATGTCATGCTAGAGAAGGTTACCTACCTACCTACCTATTACCTACCTACCTACTACCTATTTACCATAGTTAGTATACTGAATATTGTGTATAGGGTTGCCACCCGTACTTTATAATAAAGTATTGTACTTGTTATGTATTTTTTGCGTTCACAACGCTATTTTTAATTTTGAAAAGACATAACACTTAAAAAAATATTTTCGGTTCCGGTCATCGGGGAGGAATAAACCCCCGACCTTTGGAAGTCCGGTCCAATGCTCTGACCACTGAGCTACCGAGACCCTAATGGTGTCGTTGAATTTTCATTCCTCATTAAAAATTAGTCTCTAGTCTACAGCTTATTGGAAGCTAATAGGATGTATCACCTTCTTTTTGATGTTTGCTTTATATGTATGGTTATATTTCAAAAATATACCATGGTGTAAAAATTGTGTAGAATTAGGTTACAACATGTCTATTGTTTTGTCTGCCAGCGCTTAGTGTAAGTACATAACTACAACACAAGGTTCTTACGGAAAAACTACACGACTAATAAAATCGGGTATTTCATCAAAGAAACTCCATATTTTTTTGTCATTTAAGAGTATAATATAGGTAATAGTATATACTATACTATAGTACTAAATACCAAAAATGCGATTCTGATGATAAAGTGCTAATCAAGTCTCATGAGAAGGCTCAGTGTCGCACAGCGAGCGATTCTTTGTATTTATCTGCGCTATTGAATCAGAAATAAAGAGATACGCAGGAGAACTAAATTGACTGACATTGCTCGAAGAATTGCTCAGCCAAAGTGGCAGTGGGCGGAACACATAGCGCAGCGAACCGATGGCTGTTGGGGCGGAAAGGTTCTAGAAAGGCGTTTCGGACGCTGAACTGCTAGCAGTTATAACAATAAAACTTCTATAGTGTCTAGCATTGTATCCACGAAAGATTTAAGATGGCCATATCGTGAAATGGCGCCGTTTCACGATGTTTTTCGGGCATATCATGAAGTAGCTCATCTAACGATCAGCATGCGACATAAACATGTATGTAAACTATGTAAGTTTAGACAAACATGAAAATGTACAAATTTTATGTTAATATATGCTAAAAGTACTAGAAAAAACTCAGTTATAACAAATGTTGTGATCGTAAGGAAGTGTTTTGTTCACGCTATGTCAATATTTATGTCTATATTTTTGATACTTGCAATTATTTTTATTGTTCTTCTTGCTTACGCAAAACACTGGAATTCAAACAAGGGAAGATGCCCGTCGGACATAAGACTGGATGGAAAAACTTGTTTAGTCACGGGGGGAACGAATGGCATCGGACTAGAAATAGCAATCGAGCTCGCCAAAAGAGGTGCTCGGGTCATTGTAGCCTGCCCTTATCAAGAGGAAGGAAGTTTTGCCAGGAAAAAAATAGTTGAGCAATCAGGAAATAGCAATGTCATTTATAAATTTTTGGATTTAGCGTCTCTCAAGAACGTTAGAAAATTCGCCACTGATATCTTAAACACAGAACATCGGTTGGATATTCTGATGAATAACGCAGGAGTTGCCGCCCCACCGCATGATACTGAAGATGGTTTTAACACGGCAATGCAAGTAAATTATCTGGGCCATTTCCTCTTAACGCTCCTTCTTCTGCCGCTGTTAAAGAAGAGTGGGACACCTTCCGCTCCGAGCAGGATAGTGAATACTTCATCCGTGCAGCACAGGTTTGCGGAATTGGATATAGACGACTTAGCTACTCCAGTTCACAGCTACAACAAAAAGATAATACGATACTCCAACAGCAAGCTGTGCCTGGTTATGTTTTCACGGGAGCTCATGAAAAGGATGACGCATTCGAATGTCGTGATAAATAATGCTGATCCAGGGGCAGTAAGCACAACAATTTTCTTGGACACGGGTCATTTACGAATAAAATTCATGTACATCTTGTTCAAGTGGTTTGCAAAGTCACCGTACGAGGGTGCGCAAACGCCGCTCTTCGTGGCATTGGATGAGGAAGCGGGCAAGGCGAGTGGCTTGTTTTATATAGACTGCAAGGTTAGTGAGTCATCAAAAGTATCTCAAGACGAGGACCTGGCAAAACGTTTATGGGATAAGACAGCACAGTTGGTCAAATTAGAAGATGCGGACATAAATAGTTTGCTGCAATAGCAAGTCATCGTGTTCTCATTTTATCGAGTTTTTTAAATTGCTTCCCTGGCTTTTGATGAGCTGATTTTGGCATCTATTTCGCAATCCATCATCAAAATCACATTCTTGGGATGTAGTAGATATACTTATATAACAATAAAATATTTTTAACAGTAGTTTGATTTATAAAATACCCAGGTTACCATATTCATAGTCATGCAGTTTTACTGTAAGAACCATGTCTAATAGTAATCTTACACTAGCGCCATGTCTTATGCGTTGTCCTAATAGAACGCGAATGCGCGATCATCGTAAGTTCGCGCGAATTTTACTCGTACGAACGCGCGATCAAACATATTGAACTCTAAGTCCCAGCACACACGGTAAAACGCAAGTGCAACGAAACTGCAACTTCTAGTTACTTTTGAGTTTCATTAGAGTTTATGCCATACACTCCTTTGAGGGACCGCACATGACGCAACCATTTTGAAACGCGTTGCAAATCTTTCCTCTTATAATTATTAATTTCATATGGGTTTCGTTACACTCGAGTTTCACCGTGTGTGCTGGGGCTAATAGTTGTCCTAACTGACAATCGCACGACGCGGTCGCGCGACTCAAATGTTTGAAACACTATTCGCGCGAACTTAGTTCGTACAAACCCGCGATCAAATATTGAATTCGAATAGGTGTCCTAATTGAAATTCGTGCGATAACATCCACAGATATACGATAAGATCCTCAAATTGGCTTTAAAAAATTCCAAATGATAAGCAATCAGATAAGAAATAGAATTTACTAAGACCATTTTTCATTATAACCAGTGGAACTTAGTAAAAAAATCGGATCGAAAAAAATGTATGGACTAAAAGTGACTTTATTTTTTTTTCTCGACGTGTACAAAAGTGTTCACAAATTAACAACTTTTATATTAATGAGTCATGCCTATTCTTGTATTTCATAAATAAAATTCAAGCAGAACCTTGGCTGTAACAGCCATCCGAAGTTACAAAATTATAATTGTGATTTAATATGACATTTAAGATTTTTGTTCCTTATTTTTTCATCCAGTATTATAGTTTATCAATACGTTGTTAACAAAGCTTTGCGTCCCATTTTTTTTTTCATTTCCATCTAAATCCGCACAAATATTTCCCGACAGCAAAAATTTAGCGTGACTGACGTCAATCGCGCGAGCGAGATTCGCGGTATCGCCTATTTGCGTTCTATTAGGGCACCCAGTTTTTGACATCGCGCGAACACGCGATGGCCGCATCTCTCGCATCGCGCATTCGCGTTCTATTAGGACAACGCCTTAGGGACCATGTCTCACTTCAATTGGTTATCACTGGCAACACACACTGGTCAACTACTTTCATCTTGAGACAATATTGAACGTGAATTTGTGCCGGAGCTGCCCGAACGCTGCCCATCCGATCTGGATTCAACGAGAGATCACTTTCTCGAAGTTGGACCTACCCAACTGGACCGTCGTCTGTCCGAGGTAAACATTGTACTTGTAGTCAACAACTTCAAGTTAAATGCTCCCAACGTGAACTGGAGCAGGTGCAACATGGCCATTTTGATATAATTTTATGTGCCAAGTACCTACAAGAAATACGTTGTCAGTTGTCAACTCAGTAACGGTGACTCACCTAACTGGGTCTAGACAAATAGTTTCTAAGAAGAAATCTCACTAATTTCCTCTATGGCCGCGGCAAATCATTATTTAGGGGCCGTTTCCGCGCTGTAGTCGCCGCAGTTAACTCAACCCTGTAATACTTGCACACTTTATTTTTGACTTCTCCATCAAATGAAGTATGGAGGTATTACCGGGCTTTCCTGGAGGACAAACGGTTAATTGTTATTGAAAAACTCAAAGATTTACTGAGGTTTAAATAGAATTGATAATTATGTGCATCACGTGGACTCACTGGTAACACACGCGAGAGGCGAGAGGAACAACCGCGGCTCCGTCGCGCCGGCCGCGACAGTCGACACTACTCAGCGCCCTTAACAGACATTACATAACAGACATAACACGCATAATTTTGTTCAACCGAAGTAAACCTTAAACTTACAATATCATTCCTTGTTTTATTTCTAACACACACTGACTTTTTTTTTACTTTTTTTGCCGTTTTTCAATTTATTTTTTAAATGGCTGGTACTTTTTTTGTATTGCTAACTTGAGACTGCGCAACTGGTGTACGAAGCATGAGGTAGACTTATCCTAGCCACTGACCACAGACGACTGTCTGCCTAGTAGTCATATATTTTTACTCCTATCATAAAATTGCACTCTGAGAAAATGGACATTGTGCTTCAAAGCTGACATATTCCTTCTGATCTGTGGTCACACATTCAGATCAAAGTAACTATAGGATTAACTCTGTTCCACAAAAGTTATACAAGCAATACGACGACCACTTTAGTGTAATGGTCAAGAAGTTGACTATTAGCCTGTCTGTTTGTACTGGTCTGGGTGTTATATGTATTTATTTAAGTTTATTTGTAATACTACTGTTGATTCTGATATCTGTTACACAAGTGCTTTAGCTACTTACCACGGAGTCAGATCAATGTGTGTAATGTTGTTATATTAGAAAATTTCATTTACGTCATAAATACTAAATATTTTACGTTGTGATCGTAGAACAATGGCGTCTGTGCATTTCGTCAAACTTTACAGGGCGGCCATTTGAAATATTTTAGACTGTTATTTGTGCTTAACTTTTTATCTGTAAATCTTACAGAATTTAAATTTTGTATATATATATTTTAAAAGGTCCTTTTTTACATAGTATATAAATTAAAAACCTACATTTTGTAGTTTTTGAGAAAAGTCACCTACATCATTTTTCTTTGGATACAAGGCAGAGGCATAGTAGGATACGACCTTGTTCTTTGGATAAATAAAGGTCAGATTGTACTATACGACTATATTCTATGGACTTACATTATATATTATGTCGTATGTGAATGTTAACTCTGATTTCGTTCTTAATAAAAGTCTGCTAATTAAATTTATAATTAATTTATCAATGTAGGTATGAGGAGGTAAATTAAATACCCTAAAAAAATTAACAAAACAACATTAACAAAATTTTTACTTAAATTCTAAGAAAGAAAGAAAGTAATAAATTATTTGGTATTACACAAAGAACAATGAAAAAAGAAAATTATTTGTTTACAGAACCAAATTGAATCCCACTCAGCTTTGTTGCCATGGTGACCCATGGCGCTGGTTTTCAGTGGAAACCATTGAGATTGAGGGAACAATTGAACAAATTAAAATTATACACAAAATAATTACAAAATGTCTAATCAAACAATATAAGATATTTAAACTAAGGTAAACTATGAAATCAAAACATGACTATAACAAGGAAGTTCTCAAACATAGTTCTGCTCTATTGTAATGAGATTCTACTGGTGCAAATGCATTAACATGAGCACATACTGACATGATCATTTCGTCAGTAATAATTTTGAAATGATTATTATGTTTACCTCTCATATCGCTTCCTACTAAAGTATTTCCGTCAAACTTATCCTATGCAGTATGCTAGTTTATCACTAATGGCATACGTATTCAAAAACATCTTTTTACACACCCCTACTTTATCAGAATCTTTTGGCAAATAATACTTGTACGTGAATTGGCGATTACGTTCCGGAACTTTTTGAAGAGCACGCTTCTTTTTCTTTTTTGTAGTTTAGATTATCACATGACGCCACTGTTTCTCTCTTTCGCCTAGTTGCCAAAATCTATTAATTGCTTCCTCTCTTTCGTCTTGAGTGAACTTGGTGCTACATTTAAAATTCACGAACAAGGTCTGCGCATAACTTTCGCTGGAACTGCCCAGACTTGTAACTCTCGAAAGTGCCACGTAAGCTTGACCGGATGTGAATACTGTAGAACCGATATCCATCAGTGCATTATGCAGACTTGGTCCTTGACTTTTATGTATAGTTATAGCATAGGCTATACATATGGGAAACTGTTTGCGATGAACATAAGCTCTATTAATAATTTCAAATTTAGTTTTAACCGGACAAAGTTCGTAAACATGTTCGTTATTAAATGTAATGTATATTTTTTTAATGATTTTTGTATTATCCGGATCAACCTTTACTCTTTGCACTATACCAATAGAACCATTAACTAAACCAAGACTCACGTCAATATTTCGCCTAAGCATGACTTTTGCTCCTATTTTTATAATTATGTTTTTTTCCAGGCCTACTGTCATAGAAGCATCATCTTCATATTTTTTTATGCTTTCACGAGCTCTTTTTGTTAGGTATTTGGGGCAATCTAAGCTGTAAGTTTTATTTCGGGATGTGGGTAGTGCAGTATTTAATTGTTGACACATGTTTTTTGTAGGTAATAAGCAAACGGTATCATTAGGAAGTTTCGAGAGGTGTTCAATTATTTCAACCAATCTGTTTTCATTTGAATCAGATTTAAGAGTTATTAATCTAGTTGAGAGTAAGTCACGGTCTTTTTGTGTAGTCACACCTAATCTTATCCTGTTAAGCATATCAACAAAGTCAGAATCATTGAGCTGTCGCATGTTAATTGTAAGTTCATCGTATATGAACAATTCGATCCACAGATTCGGTATACTGAGAGAACCTAACAACTTGTTAGTTTCAGCAGTTGTTAGTTTTTCAAAAGAGGACTTTTCTCCTACCGGAGGAAGCTGTAAGAGATCCCCGAAAACTACAAGGTGTTTTTTTCCAAACCACCCATTTTGATCGTCGTTTGTGTCAAAATAATATCTCAGACAAGCGTAAATGAATCTAAGTTAAAGTAACGTTGGATATCATCGACACTTCGTCTATAATAAACAACACTACTTCTTTCAAATCTGACCTCAAAACTTTGAGCACTTCATCAGAAAGTGGCTTGTACTTTGGTGTTTGTTTGTGTTCCACAGGCAGCTGCAATAGTCTGTGTATAGTTAATCCATTCACATTAAAGGCAGCTATACCTGTCGGAGCACTAACCGCCACTTTTTTGTTTAGATACATCTTTACCCAAACTTTAAGAGTTTTAATTAAAAAGCTTTTTCCTGTGCCACCAGTTCCACTCACAAAACAACGTAGAACGTCAACGTTAGTATCACTTGTGTCCATTTTTTTGTGATCATATCGAAGACCCTTTTTTGATCGGCATTAAGTTTTGCGATCATACTTTGTAGATCAGTCTGCTCTTCTTCTACCAGATTGATTCTCTGAAACTCATCCATCGCGTTTGCAGCTTCCACAGCTTCAAAATCTAGAGGGTTTTTAGGACCTTCGTCATCATCAACAATTTTCCTTTCTTCATTTATCTCAGCTACTTTAGATTCTATCATTTCAAATGCTTTTTGTATCTTGTATCTTGACTCTATCATTGAATTTCCATAATCGACTCCTTCTTTTAGATCTTCTTTCGACAAATTAAAGGCCTCCGTATAAGTATCACACCCTAATTTCAGTTCATCTAAGCAACGCCACGGCTTGAATAAAATAAGTAAAGAGAAGTAATATTTCTCTGGTACTTGTTCTCCGTCGTAGAAATAGTGATTGATCAAATATGGGTAAGCTCTTTTTTTCAAAAACTTTTTACCTTCATTTATCTCATAGCACTCGACTTTAGAGGAGACTGGGCGTGTCTTAACAATATCGTAATATTGAGCGAAACTGTACAAGTTAATAGTCTCCAACTCTTTAGGTCGTTTAGGATAGTGGTCATCAATCCAAGACTTATAATAAATATCGGTGGATTCCGGTTCTAGCATCATTATATCAGATTTAGATTTAACGCGCCGGGTGCGAAAGATGTTGACATCTAGCCATCGAATTGTTGTGGTAGGATCTGTACCGTACAAAGGAATACCAAGTAGAGTATCACTGGCTTCCAAAGAGCCGCACTCTCTACTCGATAAAACTCTAAGGCCAATGTTAAAGAGGCGGCTTCTTAAAGGTTTTGTAGAGTTTATGTCTTGAAACATATCAGCAACGTGGGTTTTTTCGCTTTTGGTGGTATATTTAGTGATGTAATAATTTAAAATAGCTGTTTTTTCGCCTACATATTGAATGTCTGTATTGCCATTCCATGCTAACAAAATCGCAGGATTATAATCATTAACCATGACCCATTGCTTTTTGCGTATAATATAGTAAAGTCTATTGTTAGGTGACAATGTTTTTCTGATTGATTCTATTATATCTCTAATAGTAAGCACTTCTGTGACCGGGCGGGGGAATCCAAAACGACAAACTTTTACGAAACCTCTTCTTGTTTTCTTTTGGCGCATGCAGTAGTTATTATGTTTGTGAGTCTGATATGACGTTACTCGTTGATAGAGTGTTGGTGAAACATCTTTATCAGGTATAGCACATGTTATGTACTTTGAAATGAATGATGCAACCTCATCAAGCGAGGATTCGTGAAGTATAGGGGCGTTTTTTACCCATAACATTAAATGAAAGTGTTGCGCTCCACGCGATTGATATTCTCGTCTCCAAAAGTAATGTATTACTTTTCCAAGCGGCTCATCGGATGACATAATGAAGTCTAACATAGCTTTAAACTTATTATCAATAAATCGAGAAGTAGAGACAGGATCTAGTGCAACTAATTCACTAATGCTCTTGTTTGCCATCTCAGGACCGTTAACTTCCTTAAAGTACTCACCTAAATCATCCCACATCCATTCTGAAGGACTCATGGTGAGAAACCAGGTTGCTGGCCCATAGTGTTTTGTCATACAGTTGACATCGTTTCTTGGTTTTTTCCAAAATTGTTCCGTATTTCTTAACCTACCAAATATAGCTGTTAAGTCACCTTCTAACTCATCTTTATTAAGCATATTAAAGTACTGTTCAGCTGTAATTTTTTGTTTTTGATTAACGCAATTCATTTTATAGAATATTCCTGAACTGATTTGACGTATATTAGCATCATTAAGTAGGAAAAATAAATATTGTTGATTGAGGCGGAATTGAGAGTGTTTTGACATAAGTCTTGCTTTAATATATTCACTAGAGGTTAACTTTTGCTGCCGAACATGAAACTGGCCATATTTACCTTCAATATAAAGATCGGGAAAGCACTTTAAATCTAAATCTTTATCTCTAGAATCAATTGGAGCGGCGTTAACTTTCAGCATTTGATATACACACATCAAAAGTGTCTAGGGATCAAGCATTTTTATGCGGATTTCTAGAGATTGAGATGTGGCTTTTTAATAAATTTATGATTTTATAATTTTATATGGATCCTTTTTGGTGCATTTCATAATTTGAAACAGGAACTGTCAATCAAATTCGAGTAAAAGATGAAAATTAGCTGTCAATATTTTCCCTATAAAAACATACAACGCATTGAAGACATTATTAGTGCTACTGTTTCCCTACTACTGATTAAAACCAACGTTATTATGGAGAGGCGATCAGCGTCATTTAATCAGGGAAGAAATGCTCAGAGCCGTGGGAATGATAGAAGCTGGTTCCCTGCAACGTACTGTGGCTTTAGCTCTGAATACAAGTCAGAGTGTTATCAGTCGACTTTGGACACGTTACCGAAGCACTGGTACCGTGGCTGAGCGCCATGGAGGACGGTATCGCTGCACCACACGGAGACAAGACCGATACATATTTAAATCACAACCCGAAGAGCTCCAACAATAACCGCCATGATGTTAGCCGTGAGGCTTCATCACTTTTCAGGGAACTTAATTAGCGACCAAACAGTCAGAAACCGCTTGCATGAAGTGAACCTTCATTCCCGAAGACCGCTAAGGGTACCACCTATAGCAATGCACAATCGTAGGATTCGATATCAATGGGCTCTTGAACACAGAAATTGGGCAGAAGAACAATGGCGTTTCGTGTGCTTTTCTGATGAGTCTCGTTTTGGTATGAGACCAGATACAAGACGTATACGACACTGGAGAACCCCTGGACGCCAACAGCGATTAAAATCCTGCCAGGAAGTCCATCCTTATAGTGGTGGAACCATCATGGTATGGGCGGGTATTTGGATCGGCGGAAGAACTGAGTTGATTTGGATCAGAGGCAACCTCAACGCTCAAATTTATGCTGAGACGATTGTATCAGACGTCATCGTTCCTCTACAAGTGCAAATCGGTCCCTTATTTCAGTTAATGCATGATAATGCACGACCGCACACCGCAAGAGTTGTAAGACAGACTCTCGCCGCAGCTAACATCAATGTCATGCCCTGGCCTGCTCAGTCGCCAGACTTGAACCCGATTGAGCATGCATGGGATATGCTACAGAGAAGAGCTCTGCCGAATATGGAGGGTGTCCAGTCGCAAAAAGACCTTTTTTTGTTGTTGCAACGAACATGGGCGGCCATTCCACAGCGTGATTTGGATGAACTCATTTTGAGTATGCCAAACCGATGTTCTTGTGTTGTTAGTGTTCGCGGTAGAAACACGGATTATTAATTGTTTAAGTTGCCCAATAAAATTTTAAAGAAAACTGTTATTTCAGTCTTTTTTTCGAACTTTAATGTTAGTGGTTCAAATGTCAAAAATCCCTTTATTAGGAAAATGGCAAATTTCTTTATTAATGCAAAGGTGACTTGGTTAATCGTTACTGTAGACAAACGAAAACACATTATTTGATGAATCCTTAAAGAAAATTTTAATTAATATCAATCAGGAGAAAAGTTATTGCAAAAATATATGTTGATCCCTAGACACTTTTGATGTGTGTAGTTCCGAAATAGTATATTGTTCATAGTCCGCCTCCTTTTCTGATGTTACTTGTGTTAATAAACCATCATTTTTGCTTCTACAACGTTATCTACTTGAGATTCTAACTCATCAACTACATGATGGATATTGTCCTCTTCGTTAATGTAATAAATCAAATGTTGAGGTGAATGTGGAAGTTGTATTTGAGAGTAAAGCGCATTCACACCTTTTAAGTATTGTAAGGCTTGGTAAACCTTATTGACATCTACAATATCCTCCCACACTATTTTTGATTTTGTTGGCATGCCTCCAACCATATATAATATACATTTCAGGGTTGGTAATCGGGTATTCTGGTCTAGGCAACTTTTTCAAAGTTTCTTCAAGAGGCAAAGGAAGGTGGAAAGTTCTGCCTTTTACTTTTTTCACCATATGCCTATTAGGTAAATGTTTGCTTGCCACGGGATTCATTAGCATTACAACCTGAAATGATTTGGCACGCTGAATTAATATCTTTTCATAATCATTCAACTCGGCTATCTGTGGTGGAACAGTACTAACGTGTAGATCGTTTAGAACACAGGGTGCTGGCAGTTGATTTACTCTAATTTTTTGTAAACATGAGTGACATATGAATGGGCTGTGATCTAGATTGTTGGTTTTGTAATAGTTGAGAAGATCCTTCCAAATACTGGTGTCTATAGCTTTTCTCAACCTGTTCAGAGATGAAGTATCCCTTGAATAACAAAGTTTTATACAGGACATGCACTCAAGTTTTGGTGTATCAAGACACTTTAGTTTTAGAGATTTAAACGCAGCCTTATATTTATTTATGACCTCATCCTCTACAATTTCATGTGACTCTTCACTTTCCACGACAATACTACCAGCGTTTTGTTGCTTTCCGTGTTTTTTTATTCTTTCAACGTCAGACTTTTCTAATGATTCATCAATATCTATTAAAATGTTATAAATACTCTGTACTTGATATATTTCTCTTGAAATCGTCCTTAGACGAAGAAAATGCGCTTTGAGAGTGTTAATATAATTTAAATAATCTAATATTTGTTCTTTTTCAATTAATGTGTAATACTGAGCTGAGGTTTTGTTCACCAAGCTTTCGAAAATGTTTGTTAATTGTATAATCACATTCTCATCTAGTGCACACAGATCATTACAAGACCAGACTAAACTATAACCATGTTTCTTTACATTAATTCCAAAGACCGCTTTTCCTGTATTGTCAATTTCGATGGATTTGTCCTTTTTTTTAAGTAAATTGTAAGTTTTTCCTGCGTAATATGGCTCCTGGTTACTTCTGTGCTCTGATTTTCCAAGAAAACATTTTAGTTTGTCATTTAAAGAACTATCTGGATGACACGAACTTAGTTTTTCTAACGATACCTTAAATTTATTTTTCAATGAATCAATAGTTTTATTAAAGCTTGCTAATGTTTGCTGCCTGTTATGAATTGTCCATTTTATCAGTTTTTCCGCTTCCAATCTGTTCTTAATTTTATTTGTTAACGCTTGAGTAATTGTCCCTAAATTTTTTAACCGAAGTTGTAATTTTTGGTTTGATCTTTTCCTCTGGACAGAGTGAAGATTTAGCTCAGGGTGTAAATCTTTATAACGTGCGACAGCTTTTTGGTTAACTTCGGGATGAGAGGCAGTATAACGTGATACTGCTTCTCGGTGAACTTCGGGATGAGAAGCAGTATAACGTGATACTGCTTCTCGGTGAACTTCGGGATGAGAAGCAGTATAACGTGATACTGCTTGTCGGTTAACTTCGCGATGATATATACAGGGTGGCCCATTTATCGTGGATCAAACGAATCAGGGTGGTAGAAGAGGTGATTTCCAATAAAAAATCTTTCTACAGCATGGTCATAACTTAATTGCATAAATGTTATGGTCATTTTTGTTTTTTTTTAAATAAACTACCGATTTTTGTACAATTTAACGAATTCAGAAAAAAGTTTATTAAATACAACAAAACAAAAGGTGTTTTACTATGACTAGATAATGTATCATTACAAAAAAAAATGAATTGCAGCTCTGGGTGCCAAATTTAAAAAGCAATTCATTTTTTTTTGTCAATTTTGAAGGATTACAAAAAATTACTACTCTCTTTGAGAACACCCTGTGAAAAAAAAATGTACTACGGAAAAGTGACCCTGTATTAAAAAAACTTGCTGATTTAATGCTGATTGAAATGAGGTATTACACTTTAGTGTCAGTTTTTTATTTCAGGTTTTATGCGAGTTTTTTTCATGTCAAGGAGCAAATTTTACGAGCAAAATTAACGTAATTGTCTGAAGGCACGTCTGTTATTCATGATTTGTACTTTAGCAGTCTCGAGATTTTGTCGTAATTCTTGTTCAGTGTTGTTCTCTCTTTGATATTACCACTTCTTTGAAATAGCCCCAAATAAAAAAATCTAATGGATTAAGGTCGGGCGACCGGTTTTAGTTTATCATAAACGGCAAGTTGTTTGTGCGTTGGATTGCTAGAACTGCTCTTCTTTTCGGCACTGCAATGGCGCGCCTGAGACGATCCAACACATAACCGGAGCATGCAAAGCCTTGGTGCAATCGGATTATAAGCATCGCCACGATCAGGTAGCAGCTATCATCCACCAATATGTCGCCCACAAACACCAACTCATTTCGCATAAAGTCCCTTATTATAAATACTCCCCTGCAGTTGTGACAGAAAATACTAATATCAAATTGTACTGGGATCGAACCATTCTCACCGACAAAACCATACACTTCAATAGACCAGACATATTAATACACGATAAAGTGAATAGAAAAGTTTACCTAATTGACATCGCTATCCCAAATACGCACAATCTTCAAACAACAATTTCAGATAAAATCTCTAAGTATCAAACCCTTGCAATAGAATTAAAAACACAATGGCGAGTCCAAACAGTCCTGATAGTACCCATAGTAATCTCTTCCACGGGAGTCATACCAAGAAGCCTAAATAAGAACCTTCAAGTACTCGACATCTCAGACAGAATAATACCTCTTCTCCAAAAAGCCGTTATACTTAATACATGCCGAATCACACGCAAATTTTTGTCATCCGACTCACAACAGGCTGTTTCGCTTGGCTGAAGCCCGCGTTACATGCCTTAAAAATTACCCATTGCTAACCACGATGGAGAAAATGAAAATATATAAAAATAATAATAATAACTGCCGTCGTTACGAATAAAGCCAATATTGGCTGTATGGGCTTAATCTTTGCGGTCTTTTCTAGATTTTTTAGTTTTTCCTTGATTCATACACCAAACGCTACTTATATTCCAAATTTGAAGCTTCTAGGTCTGCTAGAAGTGCCTTAGACTTTTGATGATCGGTGAGTCAGTCAGTCAGTGAGTGACAAAATTAAGAAATTTGACCCGTTATAATTCCTAAAATACTCAAATTAAATGAAATTTGAAATATACGTGTCTTTACAATGCCTGCATGGTTACTAAAAATTTCAGTCTTCTAGTTTTATCCACAACGAAGTTACAGGGGGTCGAAAATGGTCTGAATTGCTTCGAGAAAAGGATGGTACGGCCGTGACGCTTTTTTGCTCGACTTGGTGGGGGCACGGCCGTGCCCCCAGAGAAAAGGATGGTACGGCCGTGACGCTTTTTTGCTCGACTTGGTGGGGGCACGGCCGTGCCCCCAGAAAATGTAAAAACTTCATGTTAATATATGCTAAAACTAGATGAGGGCTTATTGTAACAGGGGTAAGTATGTATTTTATTTGGATTAATTGTAGCTCAGATAAAGACGAAATTTGATTATAATGAAATCAACCAAATGTTGATTCTTACATAAGTATAACACTTTGTTAGATAGATATTAGGAAGAGATAAGTTCAAAGCATACCTTAGAAGTAAATAACTTAATTACTTACTGTGATTGAAAAGTTCCATGATGATTATAAGTAGTGTTTAATTAAATAAAACTGTTATTTTTTTAATTTTTAAGTGTTGATTTTTGAAAAAAGTGTATTTAAGTTGATTTTTGATAAGAATTACATAATACTTACCTACTTTAGAAAGATGTAAATTTTGTTATAAATAAACAAAAAATAAAAGATTAGAAATGTATAATTGTAGTTTTTTTTTGTCGTTACTACTTGCCCCAGTGGACGTTACAACTTGCCCCAATCACGAGGTAAGTTGTAACACCGCACTTCTTCTAGAAAATAATTGATTGTAAAATAATGAACAATAGTTATGATATTATTATTACTTGATTTGGTAGAGGAAACGTTACAGTATCCATCCATCTTTATTTAGTAGAAATGTAATCAATAGATCTCAAGATATATGGAGTTTAAATGAAAACTGTTACTCTGTTACCCTCGCTCCCCTACTAGAAAAAACTCCTTTATAACAAGTGTTGTGAACGTAAGCTAACAGTAAGGAAGTGTTTTGTTTACGCTATGTCAATATTTTTGTCTATATTTTTGACACTTGCAATTATTTTTATTGTTCTTCTTGCTTACGCTAAACACTGGAATTCAAGCAAGGGAAGATGCCCGTCGGACATAAGACTCGATGGAAAAACTTGTTTAGTCACGGGGGGAACGAATGGCATCGGAATAGAAATAGCAATTGAGCTCGCCAAAAGAGGTGCTCGGGTCATTGTAGCCTGCCCTTTTCAAGAGGAAGGAAGTTTTGCCAGGAAAAAGATAGTTGAGCAATCAGGAAATAGAAATGTCATTTATAAATTTTTGGACTTAGCGTCTCTCAAGAACGTAAGGAAATTCGCCGCTGATATCTTAAACACAGAACATCGGCTGGATATTCTCATGAATAACGCAGGAGTTGCCGCCCCACCGCATGATACTGAAGATGGTTTTAACACGGCAATGCAAGTAAATTATCTGGGCCATTTCCTCTTAACGCTCCTTCTTCTGCCGCTTTTAAAGAAGAGTGGGACACCTTCCGTTCCGAGCAGGATAGTGAATACTTCATCCGTGCAGCACAGGTTTGCGGAATTGGATATAGACGACTTAGCTACTCCAGTTCACAGCAACTACAAAAAGGTAATACGATACTCCAACAGCAAGCTGTGCCTGGTTATGTTTTCACGGGAGCTGAAGAAAAGGATGACGCATTCGAATGTCGTGATAAATAATGCTGATCCAGGGGCAGTAAGCACAACAATTTTCTTGGACACGGGTAATTTCCTAATGAAAATCATTTACATCTTGTTCAAGTGGTTTGCAAAGTCACCTTACGAGGGTGCGCAAACGCCGCTCTTCGTGGCATTGGATGAGAAAGCGGGCAAGGCGAGTGGCCTGTTTTATATAGACTGCAAGGTTAGTGAGTCATCAAAAGTATCTCAAGACGAGGACCTGGCAAAACGTTTATGGGATAAGACAGCACAGTTGGTCAAATTAGAAGATGCGGACATAAATAGTTTGCTGCAATAGCAAGTCATCGTGTTCTCATTTTATCGAGTTTTTTAAATTGCTTCCCTGGCTTTTGATGAGCATCCATTTCGCAATCCATCATCAAAATCACATTCTTGGAATGTAGTAGATATACTTATATAGCAATAAAATATTTTTAACAGTAGTTTGATTTATAAAATACCCAGGTTTATTAGTCATGCAGTTTTACTGTAAGAACCTTGTCTGATAGTAATCTTACACTTAGCGCCATGTCTTTTGCGTTGTCCTAATAGAACGCGAATGCGCGATCATCGTAAGTTCGCGCGAATTTTACTCGTACGAACGCGCGATCAAACATATTGAACTCTAAGTCCCAGCACACACGGTAAAACGCAAGTGCAACGAAACTGCAACTTCTAGTTACTTTTGAGTTTCATTAGAGTTTATGCCATACACTCCTTTGAGGGACCGCACATGACGCAACCATTTTGAAACGCGTTGCAAATCTTTCCTCTTATAATTATTAATTTCATATGGGTTTCGTTACACTCGAGTTTCACCGTGTGTGCTGGGGCTAATAGTTGTCCTAACTGACAATCGCACGACGCGGTCGCGCGACTCAAATGTTTGAAACACTATTCGCGCGAACTTAGTTCGTACAAACCCGCGATCAAACATATTGAATTCGAATTACTTCTGTAAACAATTCCCTAAGTGTTTCATTCCTAATTGAAATTCGTGCGATAACATCCACAGATATACGATAAGATCCTCAAATTGGCTTTAAAAAATTCCAAATGATAGGCAATCAGATAAGAAATAGAATTTACTAAGACCATTTTTCATTATAACCAGTGGAACTTAGTAAAAAATCGGATCGAAAAAAATGTATGGACTAAAAGTGACTTTATTTTTTTTCTCGACGTGTACAAAAGTGTTCACAAATTAACAACTTTTATATTAATGAGTCATGCCTATTCTTGTATTTCATAAATAAAATTCAAGCAGAACCTTGGATGTAACAGCCATCCGAAGTTACAAAATTATAATTGTGATTTAATATGACATTTAAGATTTTTGTTCCTTATTTTTTCATCCAGTATTATAGTTTATCAATACGTTGTTAACAAAGCTTTGCGTCCCATTTTTTTTTTCATTTCCATCGAAATCCGCACAAAGAGTCATCCAAATATTTCCCGACAGCAAAAATTTAGCGTGACTGACGTCAATCGCGCGAGCGAGATTCGCGGTATCGCCTATTTGCGTTCTATTAGGGCACCCAGTTTTTGACATCGCGCGAACACGCGATGGTCGCATCTCTCGCATCGCGCATTCGCGTTCTATTAGGACACCGCCTTAGGGACCATGTCTCACTTCAATTGGTTATCACTGGCAACACACACTGGTCAACTACTTTCATCTTGAGACACTGAGGTACGAGTATATTGAACGTGAATTTGTGCCGGAGCTGCCCGAACGCTGCCCATCCGATCTGGATTCAACGAGAGATCACTTTCTCGAAGTTGGACATACCCAACTGGACCGTCGTCTGTCCGAGGTAAACATTGTACTTGTAGTCAACAACTTCAAGTTTAATGCTCCCAACGTGAACTGAAGCAGGTGCAACATAGCCATTTTGATATAATTTTATGTGCCAAGTACCTACAAGAAATACGTTGTCAGTTGTCAACTCAGTAACGGTGACTCACCTAACTGGGTCTAGACGAATAGTTACTAAGAAGAAATCTCACTAATTTCCTCTATGGCCGCGGCAAATCATTATTTAGGGGCCGTTTCCGCGCTGTAGTCGCCGCAGTTAACTCAACCCGGTAATACTTGCACACTTTATTTTTGACATCTCCATCAAATGAAGTATGGAGGTATTACCGGGCTTTCCTGGAGGACAAACGGTTAATTGTTATTGAAAAACTGAAAGATTTACTGAGGTTTAAATAGAATTGATAATTATGTGCATCACGTGGACTCACTGGTAACACACGCGAGAGGCGAGAGGAACAACCGCGGCTCCGTCGCGCCGGCCGCGACAGTCGACACTACTCAGCGCCCATAACAGACATTAACACGCATAATTTTGTTCAACCGAAGTAAACCGTAAACTTACAATATCATTTCTTGTTTTATTTCTAACACACACTGACTTTTATATTTTTTTTAACTTTTTTTGCCGTTTTTCAATATATATTTTAAATGGCTGGTACTTTTTTTTGTATTGCTTGCGCAACTGGTGTACGAAGCATGAGGTAGACTTATCCTAGCCACTGACCACAGACGACTGTCTGCCTAGTAGTCATATATTTTTACTCCTATCATAAAATTGCACTCTGCGAAAATGTACATTGTGCTTCAAAGCTGACATATTCCTTCTGATCTGTGGTCACACATTCAGATCAAAGTAACTATAGGATTAACTCAGTTCCACAAAAGTTATACAAGCAATACGACGACCACTTTGGTGTAATGGTCAAGAAGTTGACTATTAGCCTGTCTGTTTGTACTGGTCTGGGTGTTATATGTATTTATTTAAGTTTATTTGTAATACTACTGTTGATTCTGATATCTGTTACACAAGTGCTTTAGCTACTTACCACGGAGTCAGATCAATGTGTGTAATGTTGTTATATATTAATTATTATTATTAAGAAGCGAGAAGTCACTTTTGGCAATTAGTCCCTTCGTGATAAAAAGAGATGTCAGATCCGGCCGAAAGAAACATTTTTGTACCAGTTTTACTTATCATTGAGTTGACAGACTGTGTTCAAACTACCAACAGCAATTTTGATACTTTTCTCAATTTTTAGGGTTCCGTAGTAAACATGGAACCCTTATAGATTCGCCATGTGTGTCCGTCTATCTGCGGTTTTACTTAAGAAACTACTTATAAGTGGTGGAAAGCTGTAAAATGTACACGGAAAATTTCATTTACGTCATAAATACTAAATATTTTATATCATGTTACTTGCTGCTAGGGAACTCTTCATAGGCGAGTCCGATTTGTAATTGGACATTTTTTTTCATATTCTCTAACTTTCTTTTAAATATATTTTTTATCCTCTATTATCAATCAAGAGGTTCTCATTCGATACAGGAAATAAAATCAATAAAATCATTTTATTTCTGCAAGTTGTTTTAACAAGTAGCACTTATACACGTCCCAGCATATAAATTTACCCTACCATCGCTTCGGGACAATTTAGGCCAGTGCTGAGAAGAAGCGGCGCAAGAAACTCAGTCACTATTGTCATTGCCTCTTTTCAAATTTGATTTAAAATAATTGTAATTGTTTACATTCATACATTTCCATATCTCTTTTGTCATTTATATATCATCAATTTTATAATATCCTTTCGACATTAATACATCTTTTACAACTGTTTTAAATTTAACTAAAGGCAATGAAATTATTTTTTTAGGTAATTTATTAAAAAATGATATACATCTACCCATAAATGAGTGACCAACTTTATGAAGCCTAAAATGTGGAACGGCAAGCTTATTTTTTTGTCTTGTATTGAAGGTATGCAAATCGCTATTTTTAGGAAATAAGTGTAAGTTTTTCCGAACGTATATTAGGTTTACATTAATGTATTGCGAGTAAACTGTAACTATTTTAACTTCTTTAAACAATTCCCTAAGTGTTTCATCTGATTTAAGTTTATAAATAGCCTGCACAGCTCGTTTTTGCAATACGAAAATTGTTTCTATATCTGCAGCTGAGCCCCATTTTAATCGGGGTAACACCCCGTTAAAATGAAAAATGCCGAATCTGAAAGTGCGATTTGATATAAACACAAGTACGAGTAAGTAGTTAAACTAGCGGACCCCGCAGACGTTGTCCTGCCCGATATTTTCTTTAATTTATTATTCGTAAGAACCATCCCCCGTACTTTAAGGGATATTATAAAATAGAATTGGCCAAATTGGTCCAGGCATTCTTGAGGTATACGCTTACCAAGACATTTTGCGATTATTTTTTTTAATTAACATTCCTTGGGGTAGGTACATACTAAAACAAGTATATAATAATATTCTTACAAGATATACAAGATATTCTTACATTCTTAATATTCTTACAAGATATACAATATACAAGACTAATAATATTCTTATAAAGCTGAAGAGTTTGTTTGTTTGTTTGTTTGAACGCGCTAATCTCAGGAACTGCTGGTTCGAATTGAAAAATTCATTTTGTGTTGAATAGACATTGTAAAGTCTTATTACATTTATTTGGATAAAGATTAATATTATTGCGTTGATACAACTCTTAACAAATAATGCATTAATTTCGGCCAAATTTGATTACCACAAAAACGGTTCTAGTGACTTGATCTTAAAAGATAGACATATGCCGTCGCAGACATTTTTTTAGATCATTTTAAGAGAAACAATTCTTTCATACAAATATTTTTGGTATCTTGAACCGTTTTCGCAGCGTACGCAACGGAAGCCCTCAGAATAATTTTCCCCATTTTTTTTTCACATTTTCCATGATTTCTTCGCTCCCAATAGTTGCAGCGTGATGTTATATTATAGGCTATAGCCTTCCTCGATAAATGGTCTATTCAACACAAAAAGATTTTTTCAATTCGAACCAGCAGTTCCTGAGATTAGCGCGATCACACAAACAAACAAACTCTTCAGCTTTATAATATTAATAATTATATTAATTAGTGTAGATTATTTCATAAGTATTGTTGCCATTTCTTTGATGTTAATAAATCGAGGGTAGAAATCGCACTAAATGTTTACCATATCTACTACTTTATCAAGACTTACTTGCAGACTGGGTTTATTTTTACAACTTATTATCAAGCAATTTGTCCAGTTTATCGCGCGAAATGGAGTTTGATAAAACAAATCGTGATCTCTATAATCTCGTAAAGAATGACTTCACTGATAGTGATCATGCGACTAATAAAGTCCACTTCATTACTTCCTCAGTCGATGCAAATCGATTCTGCTATAGGGTAAGTTTTCAATTAAACAATTATATATCCATTCGTTTTACATTAGAGAATGTTATCAAAAAAATATATAGGCATCACCTTGTTTATGTAACGTTTTGCTTGAGTACGGACTTCATTGTATTTATTTACATTGTTCATAGCCTAATAGTTCAAAAAGTACCTATTGAGGTTTATTCAAACCTCAATACAGGAATGAAGGCATTTTTATAGAATCAAATGAACTCTGGCTGAATAGAACTCTTGAATGGCAGGATATTCTTATGTCACCAACATCATCTACTAAGGAATCTTCACCTTCACTCGTTTTCGGAAAACTATGCAATTTACCTAGCAACCTCACTTCCAATATAGAATCATTGTATAACCATTATCCACAGGAGCTTAGGTACCTACAGAATACAAAAATGACTCAATTTGACGGCAGACAGAACTTGATTTTGAGTCAAAGAAAAATTATATACGATACCTATACAAATGCTATTACATATGGTGTAGGAGATAAAATACTTTTAAGAAACGAACAGTGTATATACAAATTTTCACCACTATACATAGGACCCTTTAATGTAATTGAAGATTGTGGACCAAACCTTAAAATATAAGGGTAAAGAACTGTTAATTCACAAAAATAGAACAAGACCATATAAAGTATACGTACCTATATCGTCAATTTTCTGGATATTCTTATATTTATTTATTTATTAATCGTAGGCTTATTTTTAAAATGTTCAAGGTATTTTTTATGGTAGATTGCGAGAATATTTATTGTTTGTCTAAGATTTTAGTAAATAATATTTAAAATTAGGCTTCGTTTCAAAAATCCAATTAAATTAATAATAAAAAGTCAAAGTTTGAGAGGATTTGTGTAACTCATTTACACAAAACTATCGAATGGATTTTGATGAAACTAAGCTGCGAGTAGCCATAAAGATCACTTAAAGAAAATAGCCTTTGTCTGTGCTTGATGTTTGTCACCCTTTCACGCATTTTTTTTTAAATGGATTATCTTGAAATAATTCACATAAGCACAGACAAAGGCTATTTTCTTTAAGTGATCTTTATGGCTACTCGCAAATAAATTAAACTACATTTATGTCTAATGAGACATGTCTTTTAATAGCATTTGCCAAAGCTTCTTATCCCTTTCCGATCGTAAACACAGCTTCAGCTCATATCTTCTCTCTTTCTGCATTTCGCTCCAAGAAAGACTGTAAGATTCTTGCATTGGACTGCAGGACTTCTACATTGGATCTATTGATCTCAAACTGCTGCTCCTCCACCCTTAAGAATCTCTCGGAAAACGTCGAGAATTCTGTTCGCCGTTGAGACGGAGGAGGCGCAGCAACTGACACTGTATGTCGCGATGCTGAAAAGAATATAGATTATCATTAAAATCATTCGTGTAATAAAAAGTGGATTTGCATAAGGACTTCGCACTCTCAATCTACTGCAAAAAAGTTTTAAGATTTTTTTTCTGTAACTGGAACCAATATTAGTTTTAAAATCACGAGTAATATATATTTAATGTGGGTACCTACATAAGTTTTAGTTTAAGAAGTTATTTTTATTTTCTACTTACATGCAGAACCGGTACCTCTGCTTACTTGAGGCATATGAGCTCTGTTACGGCGGAAAGGGGATTTTATAGACGTTGATTCTCGGTTAAGGTAAGTTGCGTGCCGTGATCCTAAGAACCAAATGTTTACGAAAATGAAGATCATTAAGTTTGAGATTTTAAAAAATCCCAAATAATATTATAGGTTCTAATCAAATGATATGAGTACCTATGTAAAGGATAAATGGAATGTTGTATGAGAAAACGATTACTGATAAGACACCATAATTATTTACTCTTGAACATATTTTATTGGTCTCTTACTTGATGAGGCAGCAGATTGACGACGTACCACTTGGGTGGCACCACGTCGTGAAGGTGAAGGTGTGGGCATCAGCTGTATGCTTGGAGTTTGTGAAAGCCTAACGGGTGGAGGAGACAGGTTAGGATGATAGATGTGCGCATTAGGCACTACATTATCTTCTGATTGAAAATCCTAGAATAACAATAATCTTAAAAATAAAAGTTATCTACACAAATAGTTTACTATAATAGGTTTTAAGATTTAACTCCAAAAGTTTTCTCATGCATTGTGGCTAAATATAACACAGGTGTCCTTGACAGTATGAATCAAATCACACAGGGACAGGGATCATAAGAATACCTTCAATTACAAGACCAAACACTTAAAAAAATAAGTAGTATTGTATTATTATCCAGTTCCTAGGTAAAGGATATATTTTTTAACTTAAAAATTGAACAGGTAGCCTTGATAGTTATATGAAATAAAGTAGGTTTTCTATTCAACTGAGTAATATAGAACCAACATTCATAGCACCAACTAGTTCAATAATATACCTGATCTCTATGGACAGCTCATACTTGTATAATGATGTGGCTTGTTCTAACGGCTGAGCTGGATGAGCTTTCAATCAGTCTTCTTGCCACAGCCTGACTATTTGATGGTCTATTGTGATGATTTCCTATCTGTTCCGAATCCTGAAAAGTAAATCATATAACAATGCATACTTTGTCAGTGCCAGCATCTTGTATTTCTTGCTTTTCTTGATTTGATGAACATTGTGGTCCATGACCTTCCTAAAAAAAGTGTAAACAATATTAATTTTGTTAAAAATGTAACTCACTATGTAGTTAACAAGTAGTTTAAAGTTCTAGCATTAAATTTACTTTGAGCCCACAATTTAAATGTTAAAAACCACTTCATTTCTTACCAGAAATGGTTGTATGCCCAAATGTGCATCTCCCGTAGAAAAGCCTTCACCACCACATAAAGCTACTATTCTTTCTTCAAGTTCTAAAAGCTCCAACTCATCCTCAACCCCACCACCAATCCTAGGCCTATTAGCGCTAGAGCGTTGTGCAATTTTTTTTATTGCACTTGTCAGACCAATACGACGATATTGACGGGCATTGTTTACATTTGTGATTTCTTATCTTGCCAGACGATAGTATGCCGTATGATATTATGATAGGCTCGGATATCTTAAACTTAGGTCTGACCGTAAATCTATCAAGTGCGCGGCTATTAATTTCAAAACCAGTTGTCTGTTTTAGTGCAATTACAGAAATAGATTTTCGGTCAATCAATACCGATAACTTACCCGCGTTACGAAATGACCTTGTAATTTCTATCAAAGTTTGCGTTTCATTTTAATTTTGTCGGCTTTTTAAGGGACATAATGTGGGTTAGTTAAACAATTGAACTGTCGAAAGAACATCTACTGTGGTTGTTTTCACATTTCAGGTTACACCAAATTCTCATGATACAAGCGATACACCCCATGGGAGTGGTATTAACTGTTGTCACGCTGCACTTGAAGTACTGACTGGCGGCTGCTGATGGAAGTAATGCGAAGTCACTTGATTTTGGAACTCTAAAGGCAATGTGGTGAGCAGTTTCCATTTTATTACGAATCTGGAGCCGAGTGCTGGTTAGTCAAAGAGAGTTTTGCTAAGAAATTGTGTGGTAGGCGTTTTATCAATGTTATTTCGCTGATAGTAATTAGTAATAGGACTATGTGTAGTACTGAACAGATAGTGTTAGGTACAAAATGGGCGAGTTCCCAACTGAAATTATATTCAATGTGTGACGTTTATTTACACAGTGAGATTATGATCGACCGTGAAATTCTATCATCTGGTTTTGTTGGTAACATAAGTCACATAAGTGCGAACGATTTTACTTTGACAAAAAGCAACATCATTAATTCGTGAAGTACAAAGTGTTCAGCCCGTATCAAACAATTTTAATAAGGTAGATAGAAATTTCCATGGAAAGTAAAGCAATACGGGAAAGAGTGAATGAGTTATTAAATCCGAACCTTATAAGACCTAGTAACTCACTTTTGCGAGTCCGGCGTTATTTTTAAAGAAGTTTGACGGTCGAAGCGAACGAAGTTAGGTCATGGCAGGATATGTTAGAAGACGTGCAGATCGCTCTGAACTGTACTGCCAGAGGGTTACAAAAGCGAGTCCGCTCGAATCACTGACCGGTAAAGTTACGCGTTCTCTTAATTTGATGGCTTGTCATGATGACACCGAAGTAGATTCCGAACAGGTTAGGGAAAACGCGTCTTTGTTAATAGAAAAGTCTGCACAATACGGCAAAAAACGGTTTAACAGCACTAAGGCGCGACTGAATAAGTTTTGTGACTGACTTTGTGTGTGATTGTGACTTTGTGTTACTTCAGAATGAAGAACGCAACCAAACTAAACTAGACCCTAAAATACAAGTGACTATTCAAGATTGTAGAGGTGATAGATAGGGATCGCTACACATTTAGGGCATTAAACTCTAAACGTACTTACAATCACGCGAATGTTAGGCTAAGGCGAATGCCTGAGGACCAAGTGCCACTAGAAGTAGAGGAGGTAGAGTCGAGTGATAGTAGAGAATCTTAGTTCAGCTGGTCGGACCGTACCAGTAGCTATTTCGTAGCCGTAGTCCGTTGGAAATCGGTACCTATTTTTAGTAGGACGTGGATACGCGGTGCGCGGGTGGTGCTGGTGGAGGTCGGGTCTCGTAGAGGCCATAGAGTCCGTGGGACATGAAATTTTGTGAAGCAGACACGAGGTGTTCTGTTGGAGGGGCTTAATGAGAAGCCACAGGCCACGAATAAGATTCCTACTTTGTATTTTGTTGATGTTGTTAAGATGATTTGTTTGGTATCGATTATTGAAAGAAAGTGGTACTTAGTTGCTCTTGCATTTACTATGATTCAACTGATAATTACCAACTCCAGCCCGTTAGAGCTTAATAGGAAAAGTAGCGCGTCCACTAGATTTGATGGCAAATGATAATGATGACATCATAGATCTTAGTGAAATTAGGCAATCGGCATCAGATAGTATAGAGAAATCTGCAAACTATAATAAGTCACGTTTTGACAGCAATAAGGCAAGTGTGAGTAAATTTTCGTTCGGAAAATTTGTGTTGAACAAAATTGGATGCTAAGATTGGAGGACCGTTTCAAATAATAGAAGTTTTAGATGAAAACCGATATGTTTTAAAATCATTGATTAACAAGCGTACCTACAAGTACGCACATGATCGTTTTAGGAAGATGCCTGAGGGCCAGGTATCAATTGAGATTGAAGATGAAGATAAGATAGATGACCAAGTAGCGTCTTATAACTAAAATGCACAGGTTCTCGATTCGTGAGGTCGGAGACTGTACCAGAATATCGTAGCCGTAGCCTAATAGAAATCGGTGTCTGTTTTGATTAGTCCGTGGGTAAGCGGTTGGCGATAGTTCTGGGTAGTACAGTCGGATCTTGCCTTGCAGCGAAGATCATAGACTAGGGTCGGAGACTGTACCAGAATGCCGTAGCCGTAGCCTAGTAGAAATCGGTATCTGCTTTATGTAGTCCGTGGGAATGCGGTAGTGCGGTAGTTCTGGGTGGTACAGTCGGATCTTGCCTTGTAGCGAAGATCATAGAGTCGAGAGATGACTCGGGCTTCCCGTGAGGAAGAGTAGCAAATGTGTTTGCTAGAGCTATTATAATAGCTGTGGACCGCGAATGTTAACCTGGTGCTTGCTCTAATTTAATTGTAATTTAATTTTGTAATCTAGTTTAATTGTGATTTTTGTGTGAAGTATGATCCTCAATTGGTACATGGTCTCAGTGATCTTCGGATTTTTGAAAATGATTAAATTATCTTAGATGCGATTTAAGAATTGTAAGCTGTAATTGCAAAATTTCAATGTAAATAGATTTCATAACAGTCTAAGATTAATTATGAAGCTTGTATTGGTAAAATGAAGCTATAAGAAGTTACTAAAGTTTTCATTCCTGATTCTGTCTGATTCTACCGAGTATAGAATTGTTTGAAGTAGGATTGGCCGAACGGTAACTGTGCTATTCTCTTTCCTTTTCAGATTAACACACGAGGACGTGTGTCGCGCAGGATGGCCGTGTCGTAGACGGTCATTAGTATGGACACTGATCGGAACGCAAGCGCGCCCCCTAGCGGTGTACGTCCAGCAACTACACTTCGGGTGACGCTTCGACAGAGTCGTGATGTCAATGGCGGATTCGACCTAGCTCAGTTTGGATCGAGACGCCACGGAGTGAAGTAGTCGTCACGGAACTGTACTACGTTTCGCTTAGTGCCTAACCTAATTACTAAGAGTGCTAGACTTTGTATTGTTCAAACGTATTCTCATTGCACGACACCCAAGTCTGCCCACACGATGTCTGAAGGTTTGGATCGAAAAATCCTAACGACTCCGATATGCGTTTAACCTTTTTCATCCTTTCATCCTCATTTCTAAAGGTTCACTTAGTCACTGTACAATACCAATTTATTTAATTTTGTAAAGGACCCAAAAGGCGCAAAGCTGTTCCTTTCAGGTACAGTCGTAGGTCTCCATTAACTTTAAAATAGCAATTCGGATATTCAAAGCAGAGTAAGCAGTTTAATTTTGCTGTACAGTAATTAGTAAATATCTTTATTTCATATAAGTGAACCCGGCAGACGCTGTCCTGCCTGCTGTTTTTGCATTTTTTCTATATTTGTATTCATATAAACCTTAAAGAAACTGCATCAAAATATGTTGAGCAGTTTAAAAGACCTAAGCATACAAACATATTACAGACATAGGGACTGACGCGGAAAGCGACTTTTCTTTATGTACTATGTAGTGATTCTCTATCACTGTGTGTTCTGTGGTCATCAGGCCACCCAATTTTGTTGTAAAATCACCCGTATCACAAGTGTATAAGATTTCGCGTGTTTGCCCTGATTGAGTTATTAAAATTACTAATCTATACAGATGATTACACTAGCGGACTAGTGTAGGACACTAGCGTTGTCCTGTCCGGTATTTTTTTTAATTTCTTCTTCGTAAGAACCATCCCCGTACTTTATATATTAGGGATATTATAAAACTAGAATTGGCCAAATTGGTCCAGGCGTTCTTGAGGTATGCGCTTACCAACACATTTTGCGATTCTTTTTTTTTATTAATTATACTTTCCTTGAGGTAGGTACATACTTACTGTTCTCTAACAGTGAGTCTGGATTTTGTATTCATTTAAATACATAAAACGAAAAACTGACTGACTGGTCTGGGCTGGGCTGTGCGTGGATATGTCATATCCACGCACGGCCCAAACCATCAGGATTAGAAACTTAAATAGTGACCTCTAAGAAATGACTTTTGTAAATTCATCCCCAAAGATATATAAAAGGGGGGAGAAGTTAGTATGAAACTTCGTCAGTTGTGGTTTTAAGTGAGTAAAAATTTATGTAGTCATCTATACTAATATTACCTCTATAAAGAGGAAACCTTTGTATTTTCGTATGTTTGTATTGAATAGGCTCAAAAACTACTGGACCGATTTCAAATTTTCTTTTACCATTACTTAGAGGGGTTCTTCCGAATTCGTATAGGCTATATTTTATCCCGGAAAATAGATAGGATTTTTCGTGGTAATGAAAATTGTGGAGTAAGTCGACGAAAAAACTGCCGTACGTTAACGATTCTCGCGAACGCTGCCTAAATGGTTAGAGATGTATGGTTGACTTCTATTGAAAAGTTGTAGAACTCAGTAATGCCTACAAAAAAGTCCGCGATGGTATAACTAAACATTTATATTTTAGCCATTATAACTACTTTTCCATAAAATAAAAGTAATTAAAATTATTAGCCTATGTTTATTGATCACATTATCGTCAAATACTAATCCTTATCCAGATAAACTTTTTATTGAGCAAGATTGTTTCAATAGCTATAAATTACTTTTTATTTTATTCTAATCGGACAATCCATTCAAAAGATATTACGAATTTAAAATTGTAATCGGTATTAAAATGAATGATGGCCGCCGGCCGATATGTGTCACACGACTCGCGAAACCGCCCGAGCTGGTCCTCAACGGCCAGAAGATTAAGTGGCAGCGAAGTACTAAGTATCTAGGCTGCCACTTGGACAGCGACTCACCCTCAAAGACCAGGTCAAGCACCTGGTCAACTCCTGCCGCGGGGCGCGCGCAAATCTGCGCCCCGTCCTCCAGTCCCGCCTGCCCACCAGAACCAAGGTGGGCATCTTCAAAACGTACGTGCGCTCCAGGCTGACATACGCGGCCCCAGCCTGGCACGCCATGATAAGCGCAGCCCACCGTACGCAGCTCCAATCCCAGCAGAACATAGCGCTCCGAATAATAAACGGGAGCCGGGCGCTATGTAAAGAACGCTGTTATCCACAGGGACCTCAAGATGGAGGCCCTGGAGGAATTCGTGGTTCGCACATGTATGTATGTATAAAGCAGCGTACCACGGGCCGCACCCCGGGCTACACAATATTGCCCCCATGCCCACGGTTACACAGGCGAGCAAGAGGCCAACCCCACGACAGGTCTGCTCCCTAAATCCGCCCTCCCACCTACCCAATCCCAACCCCACTCAACTAACTCTCTTCCCCTCCCTAGCCAGAGTCAGCCACAGTCAGCTTGCCCTGCTCATCGGGCCTCCCCGAACGGGGTCTCACCTAATGGGCAGCCCGCAGCGACTGTGCAGCCGGCTCTGGCAGAAGACGAAGATAGAGACCTGTCGTCGCAAGACGGCCGCTTAGGCGGCATCTAATACCGTGGGCCAGTAGTCCCATGAGATGAAGCCCGGGGAAGGAGCTGAGGCTCGAACCCGAACCGCCTAGCAGGGCGAAGAAGCCCGTGGATGGACGGCGAAACCGCCCCCCACATCTATGAAGCAGGTTACCGCGCGGCTCACTCGCGCAGTCGGCTCTCTACGCAGCGGACGCGGCCAAATCGAGTAAATTTACTGAATTAATGCACTTATTCAAATTAATTTCGGAACTATTTAGGTACTCATTATCAAAAGTTCTTTTCAAAGATACTTAAAAATAATTTCATTAAATATTTCTTAAATATATTTGCTTTATAGTCGTCTCAAATATTAAAGAAAAATTAATTCAAATTATTTTCGAATAACTGGTATATATTTTCGTCTGACGATAGGTAGGGTTTTTTTTAACTTGAACCCAAGATAAACAATATGTCAAAAAAGAAACGATCGCAGCTATCTGAAAGTAGTTTCCAAGCGAGATTAGCAAAAATACGTCGCAATCTTCTTCAGAAAATTCTGAACGTCTCGCAAGTCAAAGAGAATACGTTTCACAGTCGCGAGCAAGAGAATCTAGCGAAGAACGTTGGCAACGCCTTGCTGAAAATAGAGATAAACTGTCACGAGCACGCACTAGAGAAACCAGCGATGAACGTTCACGTCGCCTTGCGGAGGCGAATGTAAGATCGTCGCAGGTACACCAAAGACAATCTAGCGCCTAACGTTCACAGCGCCTTGCTGGAAATAGAGACAGACTGTCACGAGCACGCGCAAGGGAATCTAGCGATGAGCGTTCACTTCGCCTAGTGGAGCAGACTGCGAGAACATCACAGGTACACCAACGCCAATCGAGTGCCGAACGCGCACAGCGACTTGTTGAAAATAGAGTTAGAACCTCGAGAACGCGTGCTCGAGAATATTTTTTTTTCAGAGAGCTTAAAAAATAAATGTCCACCCGTGCGAAGCCGGGGCGGGTCGCTAGTAAATAATAAAGGACGTTTTTTGATTATTTCAATATATTTAACCTTTCGGTATGGTCCATTTTGTTTGACGTCAGATTTTCTCATACTTTGTCTATCGAAACACTATCGGGGAAACCCAACATTTGCGCAGGCGGACCGCTAGTACTTCCATAAGGGACCATGCAAACAAGAGAATCCATTTGTAATGCACTAAAAAGGTAAAAACTAAGGAGGTGGTGCGTTTCTTTGAAAGATAAACATACAATACGAATTTAGCAAATTGGTTCACATCTACATAGATCTGGTACTACTCAATTATAAAATATAATCAAAAACGATATTATAAACACACCCGAACTGATAAACTCCTGTTTTTGAATTCCTTAAGAACATTGAGTGGTATAAAATAAATAAATACGATACGTATGCCCTACTCTACTACAAAATAACTAGATATCCTCTGTTTAAGTATGAGCCGGAAAATTCTTCCTATTATCAAAAGAAGGCATACATTTTAAGTTAGTTCGATATTATTTTAAAAAAGTTATACTGCCTATTCATTTTGTAGTAAAGGGGTAAGTTTTTATGTACCATACGGTATCGTTTACACAAGTAAGCTCAATCTGCTTTATTTTGCAGTTCATTGGATGACTGTTAAGAGTAGTTAAGCGATCCACCGCAGGGGGTCAACTCTGTTAGACGATTTTATTATGTCGACTATCGCAGTCTCATTTGGGATGGTGACAGTACAACTTTTATTTTGTCTGGTTTGGAAAATCATTCCAAAAAATGAGATAAGTATGTTTTTTTTAATTTTAAACGACGCTAGACTGATATAAAATGAAGTTTGACGTCAAGCCTGGGTACAAGGTTTTCCTAATTGTGACGTAGAAGATCATAACTTGAAGTTGAATGTTATATCAATGTTATATTGACGACCGATTGGTGCAGTGATCTACATGTGTCGGACTTCTAAAACCAAGGGTCGCGGGTTCGATCGCCGCACAGTACAAGCATATGTGTGCATGAACATGTGTGTTTGTACTGGTCTGGGTGTTTTCTATTTATAATATGTATTTATTTACAAAAAATATTTTATTTAAGTATGTTTATCCGTTGTCAAGTACCCATAACACAAGCCTCGTAGCTTAATTTGGGACTAGAGAATTGGTGTGGTTGTTGTAAAATATTTATTATTTATTATTATTATTATATCTGACTTGATATAAAGATGATACGTTTGTCAGTGTAAGGTTAAAACTGATAAGTTTGGAGTCTATTTCAGCGTGGTCTTTACATGTGGTAATCTACTGCAGTATATAGTACTGAATTCAAATAAATTAATTGCTGCGTTTTTCAGGAAGATCACGATACTCAAACAAAAGGAATAGGTAGTAAAAGTCTCCTAGCCGATTTGGATCGCGTCGACCAATTACAACTAAGATCAGCCAACCACGCAGAAGATATCATAGAACAAGTGTGAGCGCAATACACAAATGCACTCATTGTTCCTTCACCCTCTAAGTTCCGGGAGACGGCAATCCGACATGACCGAAGAGAGATCGGGTGCAGGACCAACGGAGGTGCATCACAGAAAACCCGTTTTTGTCTCGACCTGGGATTCGAACCCAGGAACTCTCGGATGTAAGGCAGACAAAGGAAGAGAGGAAGGAATAGGTAATAATTTAACAAAATGCAAAAAGATTGTCTATTTTTCAGTAAATACGCGTTTGAACTAGAAATTGTACATGGATTCTTAAGACTCCAGTTCTGCCGCCATAAGAAAAAAACACGTATCTACCTAAACCTCCAAACCGAGAAATAAAATCATTTGTAATTTTTTTCAAAAAAAAATCGCTGTGCGAATATAAAAATTAAAATTTTTGTATGCATAATAGTAGATCATACTACATAAAACATTTAAATTTTTGTATGCATAATAGTAGATCATACTTTAAACTATTTTATGACATATTGAAATTTGTGTTATATGTATTATATATAATATATAAATGTGATTTTCCTTTTCTTCTTAGTAAATTAAATGTGAATTAATTCATTATACTGCGATGAAAAGACGTACCTACGCAGAAGCGTCCTTTATTTCTATGATCAGTATAACCATTGTGTCGTTACTTCAATAACCTCTTTAAGCTTTTACTATAAAATAAAAATATGGGAATCAGACTTTATTAAAGTATTGTAGTATCATTTAAGATTAATTAATGTTCAACTTTAATCCCAAAAACCTCTTTGGATACATTAATGTGTACTTCAAATTGTAGATATTTGTAGCCATATTAATTAAATATCACTTTTTTTCATTAGACGCTATTATCGCAGTTTTAATCACTAAAAAAAGCTGTAACTAAAAAGGCAGTAATACTGTTTTTTACAATTATTTCGTATCAAACATAAACGTAATCTTGACTGCTCGTCTAAACAAAATAACATTATTACAATTCAATTGTGTAGTATTTATTATTTATCAAAAATAGCTGGAAAACTCCCTCTCTTCTCTCAAACTCGTACGTAAATTACTTCAAAAATTAAACATATCAAAATAAGAACACTAACTTTCAAAAATCAAATTCAATATAGGTAGTTAACCCCTAAAGTACTATTAAGTTTAACGAATTATTACGTCAGTAAGTCAGTCTTCATAAAATTGAGTGAAATCTACACTGCCATTATTGACAGGTAGATCATAACAAAAGGATTTTCTGTTATCGGGCATGAAAGGTGTCAACTTTTGCCGACTTACACTCTTGTGTAATACCCCTGCATGATAAATTTGGTTTCAGACATGGAATCCAAGATTTAATATTTTTCAATCTCAAGAAGTCAAGTGAGTATTCTTGTTCATCGTTATTTGATAACGAATGATATGAGTACCTCTGCTGAATTTCACCTCGCACATATCACTTAAATACGCTCGAGGAGACGAATGTTGCAGTTTGTACGATGAAGAACAATCTTCAAAGTGATAGAAATCTTCCAGATTCATTACTCTCACAATAATATTCTTTTGGTGTCTAACACCACTTGGTGATGGAACTCACCTGCGGCCATATACGTGTGACCAACTTCTAAATGTTTTAATATTATGGTCTGAAAAATAACATCAACCGAATTGACAATATGAACCAAATAAGAATATAATGTCTAGTTTTTATTTTGAGCGGCACAATTGTCTAACCAGATGACAATGTTTTCAAAATCTCGATTTTCACTCAAAAAAGCTCTAAAGCAACTGGTTATATCATGCATTTTAGGGCCAGAAATTGCTTCATGCCAAATGGCAGCAAAGGTTTTACAAACTGTGTTAAATTTTTTGTCACCTATTAGGTCAAACTTTCGTTAAAAGCGATAATTCAAGGACAGAACCTCACAATTTTAAATTTTTCTATGCGTAGAAGCATAATTACTTTCTCTAAATCGGCTGCAAAATACATGGTATCAGAGTTTATGCCAACATTGCTCTGTTTTTGAACATCAATTTGATACGCTTGTCTAGCTACTGTATATTTCTCCCGGTGACTTGCATATTTTTGGCACTCATTACAATTCCTGTGACGTTTCTCTTTATACTCCGGATTGTGTATGAAATATATTTCACAGACCTCACACTCTTCATGTCCTAGTTTAGTAAAAGATATGACGCTACCACTGGCGTCTGGCTGATTATATAGTTATACTACGATGAAAAGGAGCATCTACATATATTTTTTTAGCTAAGTTACCCTAAAACCCGCTCCTTTACCCCGCACAACTAAGAATATGAAGTTGAAAAGACGCAACTGCCACTTGCGCCTGGCATTTTTTTTGGAATACTAAAATGAAAAGACGCAGCTGCGCAGAAGCGTCCTTTCTTCCTATGACCATGTAGACGCGTCTTTTCATTTTATGACGAGACCAATATTTCTCTCAAAGTAGTAAGACGCATCTACTCAGATACGTTTTTTCTATCAAGTGTGCGTCAGAAGTGACTTTTTTTCTTCCTAAATGTTGTGTTTTAATGCAGATACGTTTTTTCTAACAGCGGGGATTTTAGGGTTGCGGCCACAAATATAGAATTTAAAAAATACTGACAGGTGCGTCTTTTTTTACTGATTTGAAATATGTATATAACTAAATTTTTGAAAAATTGCTAGATACGTCTCTTCTTCTTATGACGGCAGAGTTTTAGACTTAAGTTTTGAACTGGAAAGTGACTATAAGTAAAAAGGTCAGAATTGGCAGCCCAGGTGTGTTGATAAAGATAGTAAGGCCATTTGAATAGTTTAATTCAAGTTCAAAACGCACAAAGTGTCATTATCATTTTTCCAAAAATTTATTAATCTCTTTCAGACGTATTACTTTATAATACTTTGCTGTAGGTTTTATAAGATGCGAAATAATAAGTAAGCTTTCTTTTCTTTGCTTCTCACAAATAGAAGAGTTAACAAAAACTGTCTATACTAGCTGCGTATTTTACATTATTTATGTAAATGCCCTTGAATACACTTAGGTGGCGACGTGTTAACATCTCATGTCTTGTAAAACATAGAAGACGGAAGACACAACAGGTAATGCTTCTATGAAATTAATTCAGGGCCTTGAATATCGGGTCTTGACACTGAAAAGTTGTCTGAGAACCATCTAAAAATATTTATTTACTTAACACAGAATTTCGTATTTGTTGCACCGAAAAAGAAATTGTTTTCTTTGTTTACGAGTATTTAACTTAAATACTCGTAAACAAAGAAAACAATTTCTATATTTTACGCATTAACAATGCGAATTTCGCCCATTTTTCTTTAAGTGTGTTTCAATTTCACAATGTCTTTTTTCTGCAAGACTAGAACAAAATATACTTCAACATACTGCATCGAATTTTTTGTCATTTACAATATACTATATTCATAAACTACTAGTTTCATTGCATATAAAACAATTCTTATACATTAATCTGCTCGGTGAAGGGCATCTTCTGTTCAGTTCTAGCGACCCGCCCCGGCTTCGCACGGGTGCAATGCTGATACTAATACACTACAGAAAAACTGTAAACGTTTTATATAAAAACATAGCGACCTGCTCTGGCTTCGCACGGGTATAACATATATAGCCTATTTTACTCACTGAAAAAATGATTAAAATCGATCCAGTCAGTAGTTTTGATTTATACATTACTGCGCGTGGCCGTACTCGCTTAATTTGGAGTAAAACAATTCCTCTTTCCCATGAAGATTTCCTGCTATCTTTGGAATATCGAAATTCATACCTACATAACTTATTTACTTTTTTTGACGTGACAACGTCTTAAATTAGGTTGCGGCTCGGAGTCACTCATGAAAAAGTGTAACGCCCGGTAACGTAACGATAAGTCACCGAACGAGAGAGAGGCCTGCCGGACCGGCGAATGCCTTGCGTCTCTCTCCCACTCAAACATGATCGGTGTCACGTAAAATCTTCGCCCGTAAAACCGACTTTACAGGCAACCGTTTTTTTTTGTCTATCCCGGCCGGCCAGTACCGTGCTACGTCCCGCAATTTTAAATGTGTAATATCTTCGAAAATATTAATTTAAATCTTGTGTTGTAAAGGACCATATAGATTTATATTAAATCAACAAGGTTTAAGCTCTCTAATTAGATAAGGATTAATAATGTAATGGTTAAAATCGCTTCAAAAACTATTCATTATTTATCGTAAGAAGTAAATGCCAATTTTTTTTAAAGATATAGACATATACAATCGCGGAGTTTTCTGTAGAACTGTTTAATGTGTACAAATAATTAGTACATTATTTTGAAAAATCTCGTAGTGTTCACAGCCTGCGTTTGCAATGTCAGCGGAAAAAAAATGGTAATTAACGACATCCAGTATTTCTCCAGTATTCAATGGATGTTATTATACATATAAACCTTCCTCTTGAATCACAAAACCGCATCAAAATCCGTTGCGTACGTTTAAAGATTTAAGCTTACAAAAGTACAGAGAAAGGGACATTTTATTTTATACTACGTAGTGATAAAGATGTGAATATTATTAAAAGCGCACGTAAACGCACAGACATAAAGGTTCCCTTTATTTAAGTATACGTATGCTTTCTTTTAGACATGGGCCGAGTAGTGATTTTACCGAGTACCGAGTATTACTCGGTTTAAAGCTTGCCGAGTACCGAGTACTCGGCCGAGTTACTCGGTTTAATTTGAGGTCCTAAAACAAGATCTGGTTCTGTACTGATCTGATCGACGTCTGGTTCTATACCTAGAGTGTGGAAGCAATCTTATGTTGTACCAGTGTTCAAATCGGGTAATAAACATAATATTCAGAATTATAGACCTATTTCGAAGCTATGTTCGATTGCTAAAATTTTTGAGATAATTATTTATGATTTTATTTATCCGCTCTTAATACCAACAATTGTGGAGCAACAACACGGTTTCATTAGTAGAAAGTCAACAGAATCGAATCTTTGTGAATTTGTTCACCAAGTTTCTGCTGCGATAGAACGGGGGTATCAGGTGGACGCTGTATATACCGACTATTCTAAGGCTTTTGATAAGATTTCACATTTTCTACTGGTTCATAAACTTGAAATGGTCGGTATACATGGTGATCTTCTTCGTTGGATTATCTCATATCTGCGCGATCGTAGCCAAGCCGTCACGGTTAAAGGTTACGTTTCCTCTTTTGTTCCGGTGACGTCAGGTGTGCCCCAGGGGTCACATCTTGGTCCTTTATTATTTAATTTATTAATTGATGACATTGTCAAAGTACTCATATACAGTAATGTTCTCATTTATGTGGATGATATGAAACTGTTTAGAGTGATCAGAGATGAATCTTTACTTCTACAGAAGGATATTGATGCTTTGACTCAGTATTGTTCTGACAACCTTCTTAACCTTAACATAAAAAAAATGTAATGTTATTACTTATACCCGTAAGTTGGCACCCTTATATTTGATTATCATATAAATCATACCTTAATTAATCGCGTATACGAAATAAAAGATCTTGGCGTTCTCCTTGACTGTAATCTATCATTTGAATCGCATATCAGTGCAATATTTTTAAAGGCATATCTTATGTTAGGGTTTGTTCTACGGACCGGGAAGGATATAAGGAATAATATAAGGGATGAAGGATAAAAATAATAGTTTTACTCGTATTATTGTAATAACTGAATATTGATGTAGATGAACTAAGGTAGGTAGAACTATTTAAAATTCTCAATTTTTTTATACTCTTTCAATTGTCTTAGGCCTGCTTTAAGCGGCGGTTCAGTTACATAATATTTGTTGTTATGTATGCCTAATAGTGAATTTTATGTCAATGTCATGCTGATTGTCAATGATTATCGTTAGTACTAACTGCGTTTGCATATGCAGCTATCAGAATACAAAGTCTTGTGACGAAAGGAAAATGCACATCCAACAGAATACTGGACGGACGCACTTGTCTCGTTACAGGAGGAACAAGTGGCAGTGGACTAGAAATAGCAAATGAGTTCGCGAAGAGAGGTGCCAGGGTGATTGTTGCATGCCCTTTCGAAGAAGAAGGAAAGAAGGATGAAAAATTTATCATTGAGCAATCGAGAAACAGAAATGTCATCTTCAAACCATTGGACTTGGCCTCTTTCAAGAACGTTAGGAAGTTCCATGAGTCACCAGGTGTGCTTCTTCAAATGATTCGTTTTAAGTGTTGGTTAGACTATCAAACCATTGTCTGACGAAACATATTCTCTATGTCAGCGGCTATGGCGTATTTGTGTTGGCGCGAGATTAAGACGGGATGTTGTATATGCATCTGTAGGTTTGGGCCCCGTTCCATTAAATCGTTAACACTGTACCCGCCTGATGTATTTGATGACGCATTGAAGACGGTACGTAGTTTCGTAGTAGTTAAATCGGTTTTCAGCACACCATGGTGAGGAAGGGAGCAAGCTGATTTACTGTGTTGCGTCTTATAGGAATATCTTCAACGTTAATCACGTGCCTACAGAGGATGAAGATATCCTGTTGACTGCCTTATTAATTTAGGTAAAGGCTGTGGATGGTAAATACGTCACTCTACAAGCCCTGTTGGACCAAGGCTCACAGATATCACTGATTTCTGAAAAGGCAGCGCAAATGCTGGCCTTGCCTCGCCAACGGTACCATGTATCTGTAACTGGCATCGGCAAAGGATCCAAACAAGGCAAGGGAATTATCTATTAGTTCCCATTGATCGCAACATGGTGGCTTCAATTCCTTATGGCACAGCTAATCAATTTACTACAATTATTGCGAAGACATTTAGGCACCAAACATAAAACTACATTATTATTCATAAAAAAATATATACTCGTATTCAACTTGGTAGGTAACAAATGCGTCATTACCAAGTGCCTAATTATGGGACTGCCTTGCCACAATGGTGTTCAGGTTTAAACCTCTAGAACATGGACGCGGTTTCCTTAGCTTTTGGTCTCCCTAAGTCCCTACAGAAGCAAAACTGGTCGTCGATATTCAATAGACTTGATTTCAAATCAACCCTAAAAGCATACAGCTGTGGGTGACAACAAAATAACAACAAGGTATAAGGTGTTAGGATAAATAAATAACTGATAATAAAAGAAAAGGTACACCGACGACTCAAAATAAGGACCTTCGTACACAAGGCTACGCAAATCTTCGATATGTACTCGACGATTTTCATCTCCAAGTGACTAACGCCATTAAAAATAAAAGCTCCTACTAGTTGCGTCGCTTTCATTTGTCGTCTCAATGAATTTGTATCGCAGCAGTCACTTGGAGGCTGGTAAATACCTACGAAACCTATCGTATGTATTCGGTACTTTCTGTATAGCGCTAAACTGATAAGCTTGTAGTTTCAATTGTTTGAGGTAAATCCTAATAATTGTAATAGATGGCGCTACGTGTCATACAATGAGCGTTCGATTGGTTTTATCGACGTTCTCTTCACCCTGGCTGCTTTGACCGAACAGTGTGCGATTGTAACATAAATTCAATAAAACGAGTAAACTGTGAAATAAGCGTGTTTTCCTGTCTGGACCCCAAACAACATATTATCTATTGGTCCTTCGAGCCGGACAAAAAGGAATTAGCGTCGATTCTAGGTTTGTGTGCGTTATACGAATTGCCGGCCGGCGTGCTGTGGCGTGGCCTGAAAAAATTGGCGGAGACCGGCGACAGCGATGTTACTACTGCACAAGAGAAGTTAAGGCTGCTAAACACTAGACGGTATATTAAAGGCCGCATAACGCTTGTGGAGAACGAGCTTGGGGACATTACCACCGTGCAACATACCGCCTCATTGGATTTTGCTTCTGAAAGACTCAACAATCTTTTCACAAAGCTAGAGGACGTAAATCTCAATCTGGAATTGCTGGATTCGACCGAGACTGCTGAAGGTTCGAAAGTGGAATGCAAATGTCAAAACTTGCTTATCCAAATACGTAAAAGGCGTGAAGAAATCATGCAACAACGTTCAACGATTTCAGCAAATGAAAGCAATGACTCATCAATACAGGAGCAGCATCAGCGACCACGTAAAACAAATCTACCAAAAATATCACTACCAAAATTCAGTGGAAGTTACGGAGATTGGCTGGCATTCAAGGATTTGTACGTGACAATGGTGCATTGCAATGAAGATCTTAATCCCGTGCAGAAGTTCCACTATTTGAAGTCATGTTTGGTCGGGGATGCCGCGTCACTGGTTACGACTCTGGAGTGTACGAACGAGAACTACGTCAAGGCTTGGTCTGCAATTATATCAAGATACGATAACAAGGTGCTCATAGCTAATTATCATTTGCAACACATTTTATCGTTAAACAAGGTCAATGGTAAATCTTACACATTAAGAAAATTGTCAAATGATTTTATGCAGCATTATAATTCACTGTTATCACTGAATATTTCAAACTTGGAAGACATTATCCTCATACATATTTTGTCAACTAAACTTGATTACAGTTCTTTACGTGATTTTGAATTGCAAAGAAATGCTAGTGATTTTCCTAGTTTGCAGCAATTCCTAAAATTCATCCAACAGCGTTGTCAAGCACTGGACATGCTATGCCGCGAAGAGGCAGTGGCCCCTGCAAAGGTTATGCCTCAAGTAAAGAGCAGTGCTCACGTGGCTGTTGGCAGTAGCTATTCTACAAATGGTAAGTCAATTCAATGTTTTTACTGTAACAAAGGTCATTCAATATCAAAGTGTTTCAAGTCATTAGATTGACTCCAAGTGATAGACAAACATTTGTGAATAATGCAAAACTGTGTGTTGTTTGCTTATCAAACAAACACAATTCTAGTAGTTGCTTGAGAGATATTGTTTGTAAAAAGTGTTGCCAAAAACACCATAATTTATTGCACCTTGATTCGCAGCCATGTAATGTTGTTTCTGTTGGTGGCTCCCCTTCTAGTGTTTCCCAAAGTGATCCCCCCACAAATATTGTAATGACATCTTCAATAATTACACAAAATAAGGTAATACCTACATGTCAGGTGTCACTTCTGCCTACTGCATCGGTGTATGTATGTGACAATGAAGGTAAGCGATATGACTGTACGGTACTTTTAGACATAGGAAGTCAAAAAAATTACATTAGTTCTGCATTTGCTAAAAGATTAAAATGTGTTAATTTTGAGGATACTGTGCAATCTGTGGCAGGGGTGGGAGGTAGTGCATGTCAAATAAGGCAAAAAATTGCACTTTCTGTTTATTCTAACTGTTCCGACTTTGAATATCACTCTGAATTCGGTGTGTTAGATTTAATTACTCATCCATTACCTATGGTGAATGTGTCTAAAGAGGCACTGCCGTCTGTTATGCATTTGCATTTAGCTGACCCTAATTTCAATATCTCAAAGGAGATCGATAGGATACTGGGTGTAACGTGTTTTGCGAAATGTCTTAGGGAAGGTAAATTGGATTTAGGCACAAATATGCCTACTTTAATAAACACTGCATTTGGTTGAATCTTTTGTGGTGAAATGTCCGTGTTAGGCCAACATGTTACAAAATCTAAGGATGCTTGTTATTTGTCTGTCCTACATAACGACATGAAAAAATTTTGGGAATTAGAAGAAATGCCCAATGACACTATTTTATCATTCCAGGAGAGAAGGTGCGAGCAGATCTTTCAAGAGTCTGTGTCGAGGGATGAGGATGGAAGGTATCATGTAGACCTGCCAGTCAATGAAGAGCTTCTTCTCAAGTTGGGTAATTCATATAATGTTGCTTTCTGTTGTCTTATGTCATTAGAAAGGAAATTTCATAATAATCCTTACTTTTTCAAAGATTATAAGGCATTTATAGATGAGTTCATCAGGCTCGGCCATGCTCATTTTGTTGATATAACCCCTCACAATGGTGATCAAATTGAATATTACATGCCGCATCATGCTGTAATAAAGGATAGCTCTTCTACTACTAAACTCAGAATTGTTTTTAATGGTTCTCAACCTTCTTCTTCTGGCTTGAGCTTAAATGATGTACTCCTTGTTGGTCCGGTTGTGCAACCTGATATGTTCACCATCCTTCTTAAATTTCACACTTATGTATATGTGTTTGTGTCTGATATAGCAAAAATGTACAGACAGATACGAGTAAAGCCTCCGTATCAAACACTTCAGCGTATTCTCTGGAGAGATGATCCGTCCCAGGATATTAATTGTCTTCAACTGGATACTGTCACATATGGGAGAGCTTCTGCCAGTTACCTTGCTACCAGGACATTGATGAAATTGGTTGAGGATGAAGGTGAGAAATTTCCTTATGCCTCCAAGGCATTGCTTAATAGCACCTTTGTTGATGACATTTTGCATGGTGAAAACGATCTTTCTGCTGCATTAAATACCATGAATGAATTGCAAGCACTTTTAAGTAAAGGAAAATTTGATTTGCATAAATGGTTTTCGAATAGCCCGGATTTAATGTCGCAAATTCCTTATGAAAAACGTGAGAAACGTCAGTTTTCTTTTAACAACCAAGAGGACTCTTGTATAAAAACATTAGGTTTGAAGTGGGAACCTTCCTTAGATGAATTTCAGGTTGAAGTACCCGACTATACTTCTTCAACCAATTACACAAAGCGAAAGATTTTGTCTGATATTGCTAGGGTTTATGATCCCTTGGGTTTTATTGCACCAGTTACAGTGTATGCCAAAATAATAATGCAAGATATCTGGAAATCTAATGTTGAATGGGATTCTCATGTGCCTGATGCTATTATTGCTAAAAACTAAAAATGGTTTATTCTCCAGACCTATTACAAAAATTGTTCCATTACCTTTTGAAAATAATAATTAACTATGTATAACATACTAGAAGTAATTAACATGTAACTGCATAAAATTATAAACAAGTAATTCTAAAACTGCATAACTTGTACTACTGTACCTACCTATACTGTAAATCTAACCTTACGCACATAAGTCTAGTGTCTTAATGTTATATTATGTACCTAGTACTTACCCATTTTTTTGTCATATAAAGGACATAATAAACATTTCATTTAAAATGTTCTCGTTCTGCTTATGTTTACTATTGCTGGCTAGCTAAAGTATATTAAGCGATAAGTTTATATAAACAATAAGTGTTATTTTTTAACATACTTAAATATTATATAATAGCTCGTAGGACTTCTGTTTAGATGTGTACTTATGTATGACGCCAAGAGCATTAGATTATATATTTGTGCTGCATAAATTTATTAATTTATGTTACACTCTATTGTTTAACTAAGATTTTCTGTTAATTTAGCATCATGAACACATAGTAAGATTGAAATAAATGTAATTTCAATGGGGCGGGTGTATGGTAAATTACCATCCTAATCAAACCTATCTTATGTATTCGGTACTTTCTGTATAGCGCTAAACTGATAAGCTTGTAGTTTCAATTGTTTGAGGTAAATCCTAATAATTGTAATAGATGGCGCTATGTGTCATACAATGAGCGTTCGATTGGTTTTATCGACGTTCTCTTCTCCCTGGCTGCTTTGACCGAACAGTGTGCGATTGTAACATAAATTCAATAAAACGAGTAAACTGTGAAAGAAGCGTGTTTTCCTGTCTGGACCCCAAACAACATATTATCTAGAGGCTAAAATCATCGAGTAACTATCGAAGATTGTGTGATTGGGCTAAAAGTCCCTAAAAAAAGTGCGTAAAACTCACATGTTTACAAACGTATAGAGATATTTAATCAGTCTGCAAGTTCTAAAGCTATGTCAGCAATTTTTTCACCAGCATAACTTCCGCCCAAACCAGCAAAAATGCCAGCACCGATAGCGCCCACGACCGCGCCTATTGGAGCACCGACCACCGTCCCCACAGGTCCGAACGCAGTGCCGATAGCAGCCCCTGCCTTCGCCCCACCCCACGCTCCCAGAGCACCCCCTGCCGCTCCGGCGCCCCAACCGCCGCCAATAGACGAAGCCGTCTTGATAGTTTTAACAGGAACTTTCCTCGTACGTTTCACATCCTTCAAAATATTCTCCAAATGCTTTATGTTTGTTCTGATTTCTGCTCTCTTCGTTCGACTAGATACAGACCTGAGTTTCTCTTTTAACTCTCGAATAGCATACTCTAACTCTTTAATTATCTCGTTCGCGTGGTCCCTTACGTAAAGATCGTCTTTTATAGCGGACCCAATACGCCAAATGTCGATCACTACTGCAGCCACAGTAAGCGTGATGCCTGCATATTCTATTGTCTTATTGAACACTTCGGCAGATTTGACCACTCCTGCGGGAACTTCAATATGAGGATCAGTAGCTTTTGGGAGTCCTTCAGGATTGATATTAATATGAGGGTTGGCTCCCGAATTGTGTCCTGTATCGAAACGTATTGTTGGGGCACCTGAAAGAGTTTAATTCTTATATTAATGATGCTGTTTTTGGGATTACTACTCATATATTATTATAAAAACAAAGTTACTTCCTGCCGTCTGTCCCTTTGTATGTGATACGCTCAAAGATCAAAAACGCTCATAGAACGGAAAAATAGCTCACAACGAGTTGTGGTCACAGTAAAACATCCACATAGCGAAATTCGTGTTTTGGCTCTAACGAAAACGCGCACGACGCGTTGTGGCAATCAAAGAAAGGCCAAATAGCAATCGTGTCGTGGCTTACATTATAAAAATGATGTTTCAATGCTTCTTTGCACCTGAGCCGACACCGACAAGTTACAACCTGTCCGTCGTGATATGGTTAACACAATGAATGCTCAGAACGCGTCATGGCTTTTCTTCATTGCCACAACGCGTTAAGATCGTATAGCATGTAAGCCACGACACGAATTTTGCTATTTGGCCTTTCTTTGATTGCCACAACGCCTCGTGCGCGTTTTCGTTAGAGCCAAAACACGAATTTCGCTATGTGGATGTTTTACTGTGACCACAACACGTTGTGAGCTATTTTTCCGCTCAATGAGCGCTTTCGATCATTGAGCGTAACATTGTGTATGTTTGCTTATATCTTTGAAAATACGAGTACGCAACGGATTTTAATGCAGTAGGTACCTAATTATTGTAAACTTGTAGACGCGGTAGACGCTGTCCTGCCCGCTGTTATTCAATTTTTTTACATATTTTTATTCATATAAACCTTCCTCTTAGATCACTCTACCTATTAAAAATATGCCTTAAAATCCGTTTGGTACTTTTAAAGATCTAGACATACATACATACAGACATAGGGACAGACGCGGAATTGAAGTGCCATGAAACACGTACCAACAGGTGTTCCATTTTTCTTTCTTCCCAATTGCATATCTTTAATACCCGCAACAGTTTCCCTGTTCAAATATGCGTCGGGAATCCTGGTGAACCTGGTCTGCATTAATTCGCCGGCGCGGCCTCCACTCAAAATTCTACCGGCCGTATCAATGTCCTCATCTTTCTTAGGGATTTTAGGCATTTTGTGATTTTATAGCTGTAATTTGAATATTGCATACATATTTTATACAAAAAAAAACCCTCAATATAAATATTATGAACTTATAATAATTTCCTAAACAGGAACAGGATTTTATTGGGTGCGCTTTTTTAACTTTTTAAGAAAACGTAAGTAAGTATTTATCTTTTCTTACAGATAAGAACATTAATTTGCTTTGTGTGTTAAACCTAACAAAACAAATATACATAAATGAATTAAGAATTAAGTAGTGTTTTTTCACTAAATTTATTGGAAATTTACATAAATAATAATATCTTTATAAATACCCACATAAATATAAACAATCCACACAAATAGCACATACTTTAAACTGTAATAAATTGAACAAAATTATATATATTTACATGTGACATTATTTTTATGTTGGTAACAACCAAAATGTATAATTTGACGCAATGTATGCTGTTTGTTACAATATTTCACTGAAAATTATCAATTTATATCAATACTAGCGACCCGCCCCGGCTTCGCACGGGTGGACATTTATTTTTTAAGCTCTCTGAAAAAAAATATTCTCGAGCACGCGTTCTCGAGGTTCTAACTCATTTTCAGCAAGTCGCTGTGCGCATTCGGCACTTGATTGGCGTTGGTGTACCTGCGACGATCTTACATTCGCCTCCGCAAGGCGACGTGAACGTTCATCGCTGGTTTCTCTAGTGCGTGCTCGTGACAGTCTATCTCTATTTTCAGCAAGGCGCTGCCAACGTTCACCGCCAGATTCTCTTGCCCGCGACTGTGAAACGTATTCTCTTTGACTTGCGAGACGTTCAGAATTTTCTGCAGAAGATTGCGACGTATTTTTGCTAATCTCGCTTGGGAACTACTTTCAGATAGCTGCGATCGTTTCTTTTTTGACATATTGATTATCTTGGGTTCAAGTTAAAAAAAAACCCTACCTATCGTCAGACGAAAATAAATACCAGTTTTTCGAAAATCATTCAAATTAATTTTTCTTTAATATTTGAGACGACTATAAAGCAAATATATTTAAGAAATATTTAATGAAATTATTTTTAAGTATCTTTGAAAAGAACTTTTGATAATGAGTACCTAAATAGTTCCGAGATTAATTTGAATAAGTGCATTAGTTCAGTAAATTTACTCGATTTGGCCGCGTCCGCTGCGTAGAGAGCCGACTGCGCGAGTGAGCCGCGCGGTACCCTGCTTCATAGATGTGGGGGGCGGTTTCGCCGTCCATCCACGGGTTTCTTCGCCCTGCTGGGCGGTTCGGGTTCGAGCCTCAGCTCCTTCCCCGGGCTTCTTCTCATGGGACTACTGGCCCACGGTATTAGATGCCGCCTAAGCGGCCGTCTTGCGACGACAGATCTTCTGCCAGAGCCGGCTGCACAGTCGCTGCGGGCTGCCCATCAGGTGAGACCCCGTTCGGGGAGGCCCGATGAGCAGGGCAAGCTGACTGTGGCTGATTCTGGCTAGAGAGGGGAAGAGAGTTAGTTGAGTGGGGTTGGGATTGGGGAGTGGGTAGGTGGGAGGGCGGATATAGGGAGCAGACCTGTCGTGAGCAAGAGGCCAACTCTTGCTCGCCTGTGTAACCGTGGGCATGGGGCTATATTGTGTAGACGGGGTGCGGCCCGTGGTACGCTGCTTTATACATCCGTCGGGATGTGCGAACCACGAATTCCTCCAGGGCCTCCATCTTGAGGTCCCTGTGGATAACAGCGTTCTTGACATAGCGCCCGGCCCCCGTTTATTATTCGGAGCGCTATGTTCTGCTGGGATTGGAGCTGCGTACGGTGGGCTGCGCTTATCATGGCGTACCAGGCTGGGGCCGCGTATGTCAGCCTGGAGCGCACGTACGTTTTGAAGATGCCCACCTTTGTTCTGGTGGGCAGGCGGGACTGGAGGACGGGGCGCAGATTTGCGCGCGCCCCGCGGCTGGAGTTGACCAGGTGCTTGACCTGGTCTTTGAGGGTGAGGCGCTGGTCCAAGTGGCAGCCTAGGTACTTAGTACTTCGCTGCCACTTAATCTTCTGGCCGTTGAGGACCAGCTCGGGCGGTTTCGCGAGTCGTGTGACACATATCGGCCGGCGGCCATCATTCATTTTAATACCGATTACAATTTTAAATTCGTAATATCTTTTGAATGGATTGTCCGATTGGAATAAAATAAAAAGTAATTTATAGCTATTGAAACAATCTTGCTCAATAAATAGTTTATTTGGATAAGGATTAGTATTTGACGATAATGTGATCAATAAACATAGGCTTATAATTTTTATTACTTTTATTCTATGGAAAAGTGGTTATAATGGCTAAAATATAAATGTTTTGTTATACCATCGCGGACTTTTTTGTAGGCATTATTGAGTTCTACAACTTTTCAATAGAAGTCAACCATACATCTCTAACCATTTAGGCAGCGTTCGCGAGAATCGTTAACGTACGGCAGTTTTTTCGTCGACTTACTCCACAATTTTCATTACCACGAAAAATCCTATCTATTTTCCGGGATAAAATATAGCCTATACGAATTCGGAAGAACCCCTCTAAGTAATGGTAAAAGAAAATTTGAAATCGGTCCAGTAGTTTTTGAGCCTATTCAATACAAACATACAAAAATACAAAGGTTTCCTCTTTATAATATTAGTATAGAAAACTAATTTTTAACTTGTTTAATATACATACATTTTGAATTACGAGTATATCATTTTATAGCACAGCGTGACCTAAACCCGCACTTTACGCACGCTTTTCCGGGACCTAAGTTGTCTATTTCTGCACGGTGCGTAAATGAATCGACTACCTTCGCATATGTATAAAAAATGAAACAAAACCCTTTGAAATGTCATTTGAAGCTTGAAAATGCACAGGAATTCAAAAGCAAAATACTTTCAATGTTCCGTTTTGAATGTTTTCACTGTTTCCCCCCCCCCCCCCCCGCCGGGGCGGCTTTAGGTCACTTGTGCTATAAAATAGTATACGATACTCGCGACCTAAGTTGCCTATTAATGCACGGCGTTTAGCGCCGTGCAATAATGGGCAACTTAGGTCACTCGTATCGTAATGTACTATATCATACGCAAATTGCTTGGAAAGTATATTTTCGTTCGGATTGAACCACAGATTTCGAGACCGTCATACATGGCTGGTGAAGCGACTGCCTCGTACTTCAACACTGGTACTTCACTGAAGGCTGATGGAGTCAGTTTCCGGACATCGCTTATCACGTCTTCCCTACACCAGTTACTTCTTTCTTTGGGGGGTATAAGAAACCACAGATTTCCATAGACAAACTCAGTGCTAGATGCGAGATCTCCGGCCACAGCTGCGGCATTTCTTTCAACAAGGTAGCATGGTGTTTCATGCTCGATTCCGAATGTGGTGTGAACGACACCACTAATGTTGCATTGTTTGCTACATAACTTAGATTGTCTGAGTCAACAGCATCAGAAATGATAATAATAATTCATAACAATCACACCAATTCTCTAGTCCCAAATTAAGCTACGAGGCTTGTGTTATGGGTACTAGACAACGGATAAACATACTTAAATATTTTTTGTAAATAAATACATATTATACATTGAAAACACCCAGACCAGTACAAACACACATGTTCATGCACACTTATGCTTGTACTGTGCGGGTATCGAACCCGCGACCCTTGGTTTTAAAAGACCGACATGTGGACCACTGCACCAAGCGGTCGTTTCTAATACTAACGTTTGTTTCTGCACTCTCGGCTTGACTGCACATTTTTCTGGGTGCTGCTCAAAATAAAAAATAAACACTAACATACCACTAGCGTATGCTTTTAATAATATACCGGCTAAATGTCGGACTACCTACGTATAAAGAAGTCAACAAAATTGCGTTTCGTTGCGTTTGTGTTTTTTTTTTATGCAGCAAATTTGGTGAATGTCACGGGAATGATAAAAGAATCGAAAATTTGAAAAAAAAATTAGGAAAAACTTTGAGAATTTCTTAGGAGCTTCTTTAGTTACATATTAAAAATTAAAAATTAAAATTATTTATTGCAGTAACCAAATTTTTACAATATATTAATAATGATCGAAGACACCTTTTAAGCAAAGTTTTGCCTGTGTTAGGTGCCTTCGCTCTTCCATAGCTACAGTATATAAATCTTACTATCTAAATTAACAGGCTTAATCTATCTAAACTAACAGTTTAAAACAATACTACAATTAACCTACCAAAATCAATCAACAATACTACATTATTAGTTTGTATATATATATATGTGTGTGTGTGTGTATGTGTCTATGCGCGCGCGCGCGTGTGTGTGTGTGTGTGTGTATGTGTGTATGTACGTGTGTTTGTTGCATTCGTGAATTTATTCTATGCGTTTAAGTATAGACTCTGTCTTATCGTAATCCATGGACATTAGATAATTGGAGAGTATTTTCTTACAGTTATGTCGTGTCTTATTATATATTTCTAAAATTGAATTCTTACATTTTGCTCTTCTAAAACGTTATCACAATACTTAAATCCACACATTCATCAGAGATAACCAAGTCCGTGGCGATAATTATAATGTAATTGAAATATAGATAGCCTATGTACAGTGGCCAGCATAAACACTGCGTTATCTTATATGCGCTTGTTATACAAGCGATTTTGCAACAAAAACAGGACGCTTGATGTGCTTGGCCAATGTACTATCGCGGTCTGCGTCGCATGAATACCGTTTAGGCAAAATCATTTGCACATCGCGCGCTATCCCGCTTGCTAATTGCTCCGCGTGGGTCGAACGAAGTGCAAGCAAACGATTTTCGTTAGTAAGTGTTCACGCGGCGCTGACCGCCACCGTACCTACTTATCTATAGCACACTTTACACTGAAATTAAGATCAAAATCTACAGAATTACCTACATAAAAAAAACAAAAGAGAAACTAAAAAAAAAATACTTACTGCACTTTTTGGAAAGAAATTGGGCTGCTCGGTGACAATTAAGATTTTACAAGTTACAAACAGCAACTTTTATCATCCTGTTGTAATTCTTCCATCAACATGCGATCCTTAGAGTCGCGTCAGGTTGAATGTTACTGTAATCATTGCGCGTGAGTCGATTCGCCATATCTAACAATTCACATATAGATAAGCAGTGATAGGAATAGGTAGTGCTTATTTGCCTAACTGCTCGTTGATGAAGTGGCAAAGTGCCTTACATCCGAGAGGTCCTGGGCTCGAATCCCAGGTCGAGCCAAAATTGTTTCTAAGATTTTCTGTCATGAATTTTTCAAAAACAGCACGGACTTGGGAAGTTGGCGGTGTTACACCTCCGTGCCTCGCAAAGCACGTTAAGCTGTTGGCCCTGCGCCTGATCTCTCTCCGGTCATATCAGGTTGCCGTCTCACCGAACTTTGAGTGAGATGGAACAGTGAGTGCACCTGTGTATTGCGCTCACATTTGTGCACTATACGAGTAATATCTCCTGCGTAGTTGGCTGATCTCTGTTGAGATTGGAGACTATTATTATTTGCCTAAACTTCGAAGAAGGAACTGTTGAGAAATATTTATTTATTTATTTATTTCCGGGTCAATAATGCATCTAATTGCTACCAGAAAGTTTGGGACAGCCATTGGATGCATTAAGTAATTATTTTAATTGGAATTAGTAACTCATTAGCTGCCTACCTTGAATTTAATAAAACAAAACTATAATGCAGGGTGTATAAAAAACTTTAACGAAGCCGAATACCACATATTCTACCAATTGTTACGATAATTTTTTTCTTTTACACCATACCTGGGAAGTTAACGGTTACTGAGATATTGATGGTTAAAGTTTGAAAAAAATTGATGATTTTTACAGAAATGAGTTTCTGTCCGTTATAACTAAACTTTTTTCCAAAGAAACATGATACAAATTTTCACTAGTTCTTTCATAAAAAGCCTCTAAATGGCACACTCCGCAATGAACAGCGCACACTCGAACCGAACCGCGTCGCTGCGGCGTATAGCAACACGCCCCGCGGTGACTTTTCCGCGTGCGCGCTGTACATTGCGGGTTAGAATTAAATTATTATTTTTTTGATGTCAAAAAATAAAAGTTGTTTCCCAGCCAAAATTTATTTTTCATACGATTTGGTTTGATGTACTGAACGCGTGGTTGACGGCTTCGTTAAGGTTTTTTTTTTACACCCTGTATACTTACTTACTTATTTTTTTCATATAAATAATGTTATTAACTACACCAAGCAGTTTTTTGTTTTATAATTTTTATTTGATTTTAGTATTGGTCTGACAAGTGCAATAAAAAAAAATTGCACAACGCTCTAGCGCTACTAGGCCTAGGATTGGTGGTGGGGTTGAGGATGAGTTGGAGCTTTTAGAACTTGAAGAAAGAATAGTAGCTTTATGTGGTGGTGAAGGCTTTTCTACGGGAGATGCACATTTGGGCATACAACCATTTCTGGTAAGAAATGAATGGTTTTTAACATTAAAATTGTAGGCTTAAAGTAAATTTAATGCTATAACTTTAAACTACTTGTTAACTACATAGTGAGTTACATTTTTAACAAAATTAATATTGTTTACACTTTTTTTAGGAAACTCATGGACCACAATCTTCATCAAATCAAGAAAAGCAAGAAATACAAGATGCTGGCACTGACAAAGTATGCATTGTTAATGTAGTATGTTATCTTGAATTAAGTAAATAGGCACTCATATTCTAATTTTAGTCCAAAAATTTTTGAACCATCGCCATTGCTTTTGGTGAGTTAATTTATTTTAACATTCATATCATTTGATTAGAACCTATAATTTTATTTGGGATTTTTTAAAATCTCAAACTCAATAATCTTCATTTTCGTAAACATTTGGTTCTTAGGATCACGGCACGCAACTTACCTTAACCGAGAATCAATGTCTATAAAATCCCCTTTCCGCCGTAACAGAGCTCATATGCCTCAAGTAAGCAGAGGTACCGGTTCTGCATGTAAGTAGAAAATAAAAATAACTTCTTAAACTAAAACTTATGCAGGTGTGAAATATATATTAATTAAAAACTAATATTGGTTCAAGTTACAGAAAAAAAATCTTAAAACTTTTTTGCAGTAGATTGAGAGTGCGAAGTCCTTATGCAAATTCACTTTTTATTACACGAATGATTTTAATAATAATATATATTGTTGTAATATATAATATTGCCGCACTTTTTCGCCACCGAAATGTTGAATAGGTATATTGAAATCCTGAAACACATTAAAATTCAAAACTGACGTAGTTTCTTACTAACTTTTAAATTTACAAAAGTCATTTCTTAGAGGTCACCTGCAACATTAGGGAGCTTGGTTCAACTATTTAAGTTTCTAATCCTGATGGTTTGTGCCGTGCGTGGATATGTCAGTCAGCCAACTTTTCGTTTTATATATTCACATGAAAAGAAAACCCAGGCTCATCGTGAAATAAAAATAAGTATGTACCTATCCCAAGGAATGTTAATAAAAAATGAATAGCAAAATATGTTGATAAGCGCATACCTCAAGAACGCCTGGACCAATTTGGTCAATTATATTTTATAATATCCCTTATAGTACGTGGATGGTTCTTACAATGATGGGACAACGTCTGTGGGGTCCGCTAGTTTAAAAGTAAAAGAAAGGCTCCATCGAAATAAATTATGATGTTATTCTTGAAGAATAAGATTACCAAATCTTTTTTTGCATATTCGTTGACCGGGTTCATCATCATCATATCAACCGTTCGACGGTGCTGGACCCAAGTATCTCCACCGTGATCGATCATGTGCTTCCCGCATCCAGTGGCTTCCTGCGACCTTCACCAGATCGCCGGTCCACCTTGTACGGGACCTGCCCTTGGAGCGTCGTCCGGCACGCGGTCGCCATTCGAGAACCTTCCGCTCCAACGGCCACACAGTGACAGGGTTATAAAAGAATGGTAAATTGAGCAGGGTATCCGAAAAGTCGACATCCAGTCAAAACCTAAACCTACTGCCAAGCAGCAGCAGCCATGATAGCAGATTCGATTTTTTGAATATTTTTCTGATAACTTTCATGGCCTTGTCTAGCTAGCTTTCGGCTTGACGTCGCATTAAGGAGACCCTGTATAGATAGATAAAAACAGAGGTTTTGTCCGGCAGTCCTCTGGCAAGAGGAGGCCTTGTCGGCCTTGGACAAGATGGCGGCGCTCAGTAAACACTGCGGTATCTTATGCACTTGTGATACAGGCGATTTTGCAACGAAATGGGTAGCCTGATGAGCCACCTGTGCTGACCAGTGTACCAAACTGATAGAGGATCTCTAAGCAAGGTCGCTTTCCGCGTCAGTCCCTATGTCTGTAATACGTTTGTATGATTAGGTTTTTTGAACTACTCAACATATTTTGATGCAGTTTCTTTAAGGTTTATATGCAAAATGCATTTAAACAGCAGGCAGGACAGCGTCTGACGCGTCCACTTATAAGAAATAAAGATATTTTAATTACTATCCAGTAAAATTAAACTGCTTACTCTGCATTGAATATCCAAATGGCTATTTTAAAGTTAATAGAGACCTACGACTGTACCTGAAAGGCACAGCTTTGCGCCATTTGGGTCCTTTACAAAACATCTTTTATGTGGGCGCGCACGATAAATTGGTATTGTACAGTGACTAAGTGAACCTTTAGAAATGAGGAAGAAAGGATGAAAAAGGTTATACGTATATATTTCGGTTTCAGACTAAACGCTTTGTGTAACTGACGAAAATCAGTTAGTGAAATCTTAATATTATTACTACTTACTCGTACTTGTCTCTATATCAAATTGCTCGTTTGTATTCGGCATTTTTCATTTCAACGGGGTGTTACCCCGATTGCCTATCGCGAATGATAACCTCTTGATTGATAATAGAAGATAAAAAAATATTTAAAAGTAAGTTAGAGAATATGAAAAAAACTGTCCAATTACGAGTCGGACTCGCCTATGAAGAGTTCCATAGCAGCAATATTCATGACGTAAATTTTATTTTCCGTGTAAATTTTACAGGTTTCTTCCACTTATAGTCTCTTAAGTAAAACCGCAGACAGATGGACGGACGGACAGACATGGCGAAACCATAGGGATCCATGTTTACTACGGAACCCTAAAAATGGAGAAAAGTATCAAAATAGCTTTTCGTAGTTTCAACACAGTCTATCAACTCAAAAATAAGTCAAACTGCTACAAAAAATGATCTAGCATCTCTTTTTATCACGAAGGGACTAATTGCCAATAGTGACATCTCGTTAATTGCTTGGATAACTTTTGTGGAACAGAGTCTATCCTATAGTTACTTTGATCTAAATGTGTGACCACAGATCAGAAAGAACATGTCAGCTTTGAAGCACAAAGTCCATTTTCGCAGAGTGCAATTTTATGATAGGAGTAAAAATATACTACTAAGCAGACAATCGTCTGTGATCAGTGGCTAGGATGAGTCCACCTCAAGCTTCGTACACCAGTTGCGCAGTCTCAAGCTAGCAATACAAAAAAATACAATTAACTACGGAATATTGTCAGGACAACATAAAATAGGCATTTAATTTTTTTTTTTATAAAAGTCAGTGTCTTAGAAATAAAACAAGAAATGATAATGTAAGTTTTAGGTTTACTTTGGTTGAACAAAATTATTCGTGTTAATGTCTGTTATGGGCGATGGTAATATTATCTATACAGTATTATAACTTCACGCTCGGATCTTGGCATGCGCTCGGCATGCTAAATTCGCGGGTGTACCGCAGTGACGAACGGACGGTGTGCTAGTTTTTAATCAGTAATTAGAAAACAATTTTTGATTAAGCTTTATATTCGAATGCGGATTTTTATACTAATAATAAAAAAGCACTTCGTACATCTCAGTCTCAGTCAGGACCTGTGGACAGCGCCTATATCAGGCCTTGTCCGCACCGTAGTAAGGGTACTACGGTGCGGACAAGGCCTGATATATCGAAGTACAAACTAGAGCGCAAATGTTATACTGAATTAAAAGAACAATGTTTGAACTTTCACAATTCAATAGTTTTAAGAAGTAAAGGCTTCTCAAAACCGCTAAACAGTCCTTGTAAACGTATGGATCGGAGTTCGACAAAAATACACTCTTTACTTTTCATTGCAAAAAATCTTGGAATTAAAGGTTTTTTTTATGTTTGTTATGTTTAAATAGAATAAGTTAATAATGAGTACTTAATTCAAGTGAATTTTCTCATGGTAACTATTCATAAGCGTTACGTGGGCTTTAAAAAACACCGTATTTCACCAGGTGCTTAATATCATGGTCATAAAGTAGGTATAATAGAAAAACAGAGATTTGATGAAAAAATCTTTGACGCCTGGAAAAAGTATTTAGCAAAAGTCTCTTACTTGCGTAATTTTATAGATAATATTACCTATTTCATAAGTATTGTTGTCATTTCTTTGATGTTAATAAATCGAGGGTAGAAATCGCACTAAATGTTTACCATACCTACTACTTTATCGAGACTTACTTGCAGACTGGGTTTATATTTACAACTTATTATCAAGCAATTTGTCCAGATTATCGCGCGAAATGGAGTTTGTTAAAACAAATCGTGATCTGTATAATCTCGTGAAGAATGACTTCACTGATAGTGATCATGCGACTAATAAAGTCCACTTCATTACTTCCTCAGTCGATGCAAATCGATTCTGCTATAGGGTAAGTTTTCAATTAAACATTTATATATCCATTCGTTTTACATTAGAGAATGTTATCAATTAATATAGGCATCACCTTGTTTATGTAACGTTTTGCTTGAGTACGGACTTCATTGTATTTATTTACATTGTTCATAGCCTAATAGTTCAAAAAGTACCTATTGAGGTTTATTCAAACCTCAATAGAGGAATGAAGGCATTTTTATAGAATCAAATGAACTCTGGCTGAATAGAACTCTTGAATGGCAGGATATTCTTATGTCACCAACATCATCTACTAAGGAATCTTCACCTTCGCTCGTTTTCGGAAAACTATGCAATTGACCTAGCAACCTCACTTCCAATATAGAATCATTGTATAACCATTATCCACAGGAGCTTAGGTATAGAATACAAAAATGACTCAATTTGACGGCAGACAGAACTTGATTTTGAGTAAACAAAAAAAAAGAAAAATTAGATACGATACCTATACAAATGCCATTACATATGATGTAGGAGATAAAATACTTTTAAGAAACGAACAGTGTATAAACAAATTTTCACCACTATACATAGGACCCTTTAACCTTAAAATAGAATATAAGGGTAAAGAACTGTTAATTCACATACATAGAACAAGACCATATAAAGTATTCGTACCTATATCTTCAATTTTCTGGAGGTTCTTATATTTATTTATTAATCGTAGCCTTATTTTCAACATGTTCAAGGTATTTTTTATGGTAGTGTGCGAGAATATTTATTGTTTGCCTAAGATCTTAGTAAATATGTGGATGTTTGTCACTCTCACGACTGTCGTGATGCTGAAAAGAATATATCCGTCCGTCTCAACGGCGAACAGAATTTTCGACGTTTTCCGAGAGATTATTAAGGGTGGAGCAGCAGCGGTTGGAGATCAATAGATCCAATGTAGAAGTCCTGCAGTCGCATTCGAATATAAAGCTTAATCAAAAATTGTTTTCTAATTACTGATTAAAAACTAGCACACCGTCCGTTCGTCACTGCGGTACACCCGCGAATTTAGCATGCCGAGCGCATGCCAAGATCCGAGCGTGAAGTTATAATACTGTATAGATAATATTACCATCGCCCATAACAGACATTAACACGAATAATTTTGTTCAACCAAAGTAAACCTAAAACTTACATTATCATTTCTTGTTTTATTTCTAAGACACTGACTTTTATAAAAAAAAAAATTAAATGCCTATTTTATGTTGTCCTGACAATATTCCGTAGTTAATTGTATTTTTTTGTATTGCTAGCTTGAGACTGCGCAACTGGTGTACGAAGCTTGAGGTGGACTCATCCTAGCCACTGATCACAGACGATTGTCTGCTTAGTAGTATATTTTTACTCCTATCATAAAATTGCACTCTGCGAAAATGGACTTTGTGCTTCAAAGCTGACATGTTCTTTCTGATCTGTGGTCACACATTTAGATCAAAGTAACTATAGGATAGACTCTGTTCCACAAAAGTTATCCAAGCAATTAACGAGATGTCACTATTGGCAATTAGTCCCTTCGTGATAAAAAGAGATGCTAGATCATTTTTTGTAGCAGTTTGACTTATTTTTGAGTTGATAGACTGTGTTGAAACTACGAAAAGCTATTTTGATACTTTTCTCCATTTTTAGGGTTCCGTAGTAAACATGGATCCCTATGGTTTCGCCATGTCTGTCCGTCCGTCCATCTGTCTGCGGTTTTACTTAAGAGACTATAAGTGGAAGAAACCTGTAAAATTTACACGGAAAATAAAATTTACGTCATGAATATTGCTGCTATGGAACTCTTCATAGGCGAGTCCGACTCGTAATTGGACAGTTTTTTTCATATTCTCTAACTTACTTTTAAATATTTTTTTATCTTCTATTATCAATCAAGAGGTTATCATTCGCGATAGGCAATCGGGGTAACACCCCGTTGAAATGAAAAATGCCGAATACAAAAGAGCAATTTGATATAGAGACAAGTACGAGTAAGTAGTAATAATATTAAGATTTCACTAACTGAATTTCGTCAGTTACACAAAGCGTTTAGTCTGAAACCGAAATGTATACGTATAACCTTTTTCATCCTTTCTTCCTCATTTCTAAAGGTTCACTTAGTCACTGTACAATACCAATTTATCGTGCGCGCCCACATAAAAGATGTTTTGTAAAGGACCCAAATGGCGCAAAGCTGTGCCTTTCAGGTGCAGTCGTAGGTCTCTATTAACTTTAAAATAGCCATTTGGATATTCAATGCAGAGTAAGCAGTTTAATTTTACGGGATAGGAATTAAAATATCTTTATTTCTTATAAGTGGACGCGGCAGACGCTGTCCTGCCTGCTGTTTTAAATGCATTTTGCATATAAACCTTAAATAAACTGCATCAAAATATGTTCAGTAGTTTAGAAAACCTAATCATACAAACATATTACAGACATAGGGACTGACGCGGAAAGCGACCTTGCTTAGAGATTCTCTATCAGTTTGGTACAGTGGTCAGCACAGGTGGCACATCAGGCCACCCATTTCGTTGCAAAATCGCCTGTATCACAAGTGCATAAGATACCGCAGTGTTTACTGAGCGCCGCCATCTTGTCCAAGGCCGACAAGGCCTCCTCTTGCCAGAGGACTGCCGGACAAAACCTCTGTTTTTATCTATCTATACATGGTCTCCTTAATGCGACGTCAAGCCGAAAGCTAGCTAGCCAAAGCCATGAAATTTATCAGAAAAATATTCAAAAAATCGAATCTGCTATCATGGCTGCTGCTGCTTGGCAGTAGGTTTAGGTTTTGACTGGATGTCGACTTTTCGGATACCCTGCTCAATTTACCATTTTTTTATAACCCTGTCACTGTGTGGCCGTTGGAGCGAAAAGGTTCTCGAATGGCGACCGCATGCCGGACGACGCTCCAAGGGCAGGTCCCGTACAAGGTGGACCGGCGATCTGGTGAAGGTCGCATGAAGCCACTGGATGCGGGAAGCACATGACCGATCACGTTGGAGATACTTGGGTGCAGCAGCTTCGAACGGTTGATATGATGATGATGAACCCGGTCACCGAATATGCAAAAAAAGATTTGGTAATCTTATTCTTCAAGAATAACATCATAATTTATTTCGATGGAGCCTTTCTTTTATTTTTAAACTAGCGGACCCCGCAGACGTTGTCCCATCATTGTAAGAACCATCCACGTACTACCTCGTATAAAGGATATTATAAAATATAATGGACCAAATTGGCCCAGGCGTTCTTGAGGTATGCGCTTATCAACATATTTTGCGATTCATTTTTTTATTAACATTCCTTGGGGTTGGTACATACTTATTTTTCTTTCACGATGTGCCTGGGTTTTCTTTTCATGTGAATATATAAAACGAAAAGTTGACTGACTGACATATCCACGCACGGCACAAACCATCAGGATTAGAAACTTAAATAGTTGAACCAAGCTCCCTAATATTGCAGGTGACCTCTAAGAAATGACTTTTGTAAATTCATCTACAAAGATATTTAAAAGTTAGTATGAAACTACGTCAGTTTTGAATTTTAATGTGTTTCAGGATTTCAATATACCAACTATTCAACATTTCGGTGGCGAAAAAGTGCGGCAAGGTTTGAAGGTATGGGTCTATTTTGTTTGACGGCAGATTTTCTTCATACTTTGTCTATCAAACTGTCAGGATAACCCAAGATTTGCGCAGACAAAGCTGCGAACGGGAGAATCCCTTTGAATTCACTAAAAAGGTTAAAACTAAGGAAGTGGTGCGTTTCTTCGAAAGATAAACATTCAATACGGTTTTAGCAAACTGATTCATGTCTAAATAGATCTGTTACTACTCAATTATAAAACATAATTAAAATCCATATTACGAACAAACTTACACTGTGCTCCTGTTTTTAAACTATTAAAATGTAAGCCGGAAAATTCTTCCTATTATCAAAAGGAGGCAAACATTATAAGTTGGATGGATATTATTTAAACAAGTTATAAATACAGCCTATTCATTTTGTAGTAAAGGGGTAAATGTTTTATTTACCATACGGTATCGTTTACACAAGTAAGCTGAATCCGCTTTATTTTGCAGTTCATTGGATGACGGTTAAGAGTAGTTAAGCGATCCACCGCAAGGGGTCAACTCTGTTAGACGATTTTATTATGTCGACTATCGTGGTCTCATTTGGGATGGTGACAGTACAACTTTTATTTTGTCTGGTTTGAAAATCATTCCAAAAAACCGGTCAAGTGCGAGTTGGACTCGCGCACCGAGGGTTCCGTACAAACCTGTAGGTATATAAGTAAGTTTTTTTTTAGACTTCAGTTTTTTTTGTCAAAAATATTTTTTTTATATGATGAAACTGAAAAATTACGGTTTTCGTAATTTTTCCTATATCTGTACTATAAGACGTGACTTCGTATTAAATTTCAAGATTCTAAGTTTACGGGAAGTACCCTGTAGGTTTTGATTCCCGTGCGAGTTTCGAAAATTTGCGGCGAAAATTTTGATTGCGTTGGCTTGGAAGGTTGATTTTTCTACAGCTTCCAGGGACAGTAGACCTCAGTATCGTATAGAAATTTCAGTTTGATACCTCCACGCGTTCCTGAGAAAAACGGTCTTGACAGACGGACGGACGGACGGACGGACGGACAACAAAGTGATCTTATAAGGGTTCCGTTTTTTTCTTTTGAGGTACGGAACCCTAAAATGTGATAAGTAGGTTTTTTTTCTGTAACGACGCTAGACTGATATGAAATGACGTTTGAGTACGAGGTTTACCTAATTATGATATAGAAGACCATAACTTGAAGTTAAATGTTATATCTGATTGATATAAAAATCATACGTTTGTCGGTTTGTGTGTCAACATGTGTGTAAGGTTAAAACTGATAACACTATTAAATACTAAGGCTATCCAATCCAATAAAGGTGCCATCAAAATTTGTTTTGCACCGACTAAATTGTAAGGGCTCTGTGGTAATAAATATTAACTTGACGTTCATGTGAAAAATATTTTGTTCATAAATTAATACTGCAGGCTAGCTTGATACCAGAGTTAAGCAACTCAGGGCGCGGTTGTGTTTGGGATGGATGATCATTCCGTCCATTAAGTGATGTCTATTTACAAGCATCTTCGTGCTTTGGAAGGCACGTTAAGCACTCCTGCTTAATATCGATAGATATAAGCTGTTAAGACAGGTCAGCGGCCCTCGGGCAGCTTAATAACATCTGACAGTAAAGTTGGTCATTTACCTTACAAACATCGCATGTTTGAGAATAGCTTATACTACTTCATAGTTACGGAAAGGCATGTGCCCAGCATGGGACGTATATAGGCTGATGGGATAGAAGATTCACTAGCTATAGGAGTTTTTAGTAGGACCCCTTGGTTTGAACGAAGCGGGCGGGCCGCAAACCACGGCACCATGGGACGGTAAACTGAGGAGACTTCAACGATTTAAATCACTGTCATTAACATAATAGAATCAACAACTCACTTAATCGTTATAACAACACTAGCCAAAATAAAATTACAACCGTACGTATAGCCGATGACGTGTGTGAAATATTAAAAAATATGTTCATATATTTTTTGACAAACATTTCATTTCTACTTAGCCAAAAAGTATGACTGGTAGAAAAAGCCTCATGCGTTAAGTCCACCTTTTGTGTAAATAAGACTAAAGCTTATAATTGTAAATTAAATCTTAAATATCAATTTTGACTAAAATTGACGTAACTCACAGAGGGGAACTATCACGAGACCTAGGGGAGCTCGCAGACGAGCAACTATGTATCGGCGACTGCTTGCGTAGTCGATGGTCGTGGATTGTCGCTGACGGCGGTTGTTCAGTTTGGGCGACTGTCGCCGACAAGTTGCAGGTGCCGCATGGTCGCCAATACTCGCAATGCGTCGGCTACCAACGGTGGTGCTCGCTGCATCGGCGACGGTCGTCTGGTGTAAGTGTCCGTTTTCGGCGATTGACCGTAACTGTCGCCAACTTAAGTCGCAGACAGTCACCGATATACTGTCGCTCGTCTGTAAGTTTCCTTAGCAGATCGTCAATCTTATATTCGTCATGTGCTACAACTTTGTCAGGGTTACTTTGCGGAAATCCAGGACTAAAGCTGAAAAGGAGAATTACTTTACTTTAAAATTTCCACTAAACGACGCCAGTGCAGGAACTCAAATACATCATATTGTAACCACTTGAAAAAAATTAGAGCTGGAAGTCGCAGTACTTACAATACAACTCACAATGATACACAGAAGATGCACCTGGAATCACAACACTGATACCGACAAAACACTCAACGCCTTTCGCCACTACACTTGGCATCCTCAGAAGATGTTGTCTCTTCGACAGACTACGAGCGACTATATCTCTTTTTTAGCTTTTGTCACCTGACTCTACACGACTTAAATCTACCAGCCTAATTTTGCAAAGCAGTAACGTTTTTTAAACCTGTTGTGGCAGATTTTCCATTTTTGATTTTTGAAAAGAAAACTATTATATAAGACTTGAAATGCTGACTAAGCAAACATCATAAAGTATTATGAGCTAAATAAAACATTCACATACATAACTGTAATTTATCTTATTTTGACAGGGCTGAATCGAAAATAAGTGGAAAGGAGCTGAGGCACATTATTTCTTAGATAGAAAAAATTATATATACATTGTGTAACAAAAAACCCCGTTATAACTGAAGGGTGTTGTTGTTCCCGGAAAACTGCACAACATTCCCAATGATACCTTTGACAAAATCTCAAAAAAAATCGGACCTCCCATACAAAATTGCCAATCAGCTGATCGATTTACTATGGGAGAGCCAAAAGATTTTTTGAGATTTCGACCTAGGTTTCTTAGCGAAAGTTGTTTAGGTTTACGGGCACAACAACACCCTTCAGTTATAACGGGGTTTTTGTTACACCTTGTATATATAGGTACATCATATACGAGTATATTTTTTAAGACTTCTTGCATGAATATTTATAACAATCATCACATGTCCCTACAAAAATAAAAGAGACTGTAGGAACAAACTTTTATAGTACATTATGTTATAAGTTGAAAATTACAGCCCAGGCAATATTGCTATAATGTATGTAAATAAATACATAACATGCATAGAAAACACCCAGACCAGTACAAACACACATGTTCATGCACACATAATATGCTTGTACTGTGCGGGGATCGAACCCGCGACCCTTGGTTTTAAAAGTCCGACCTGCGGACCACTGCACCAAGCGGTCGTCTGAAACATATTTGCGATGACTTTCTAAAACGAATATATCTTTAATTGGGATGATGACACCTATCTTAAATATTGTCAAAAACATGGTGTTTAAAAAACATAGCCTCTATGAAGTTAATACAACCAATATATTTCAAAAAAGCTGTAGAAACCAATTTTTAAACACACAAAACGCAATAAATATTCGGTCAATAGGCTTGTTTCCACTATGAAAGAAATATTCAAAAACTGATTTTCTCTAAAATAATTCATAATTTCAGATGCCTTTACACTAATATTTTTCTGCAGTTCGTAGTATTTGATTTTTAATTGGAATTCAAATGATAATTAGTCACTCAGTCGGCATTGCACGCGGTGACGTCAAAGTGTGTTATTCCCATACAAGCTCTATGAAGAAAAGCGTTTTGACAGTTGATAAAAAGTACGTCAACGATTGGTGGTGTCGTCTAGCCAATTACTTGTCAAAGCAGTCATAGAATTTTTTTTTACGTTTCCACAAATTAGCGAAGCGCGCATCAACTTTTTTTTTAAGGTAAATGTACAAAAACAGCCAGTATAACTAATAATGTAAATTATTTTTTTTAATGCAATTGATAAATTAAAGCAAAGAATAGGTTATCTCCCGAAGCTAATTTTATTAATAAAATATTGACAACTTATCTGACATTAATACTCTTTGGTTAGATTTTTAAGAGTATCGTTTATTTTTAGACGGAGCAACTTAAAAACCGTACAAGTTACTTTATTTGGTAAAAATAAAGTTTTTTGCGTTTTACATTAAAGTAACGCGTAAGTGCGTAATGAAATACATTACGACATTGAAATTGGTGTAATGACAACCAAATAAAAATATGTCAGTGAGAAAATATATCATAAAAATGATAACTACCACCCTAACAGTGGGATCATTACAGCAAAAAATAATTCTGAAAAACGTTAATGACACATGCTTTTGTGCCTCTGTTTCATGCCATATTTTGTCATTTTTAACACAAGATATTATTGTCTTAATCACTCTAATATTAAAAATATGCAAGTTACTTTGTTGGGTGTTAGTCCGTCTAACACGCTTAAACTACAGAACGGGTTTAGATAAAATTTGGTATACAGATAGGGTATGAGCTGACTTGGGTGAAAGGATACTTTTTATCCCGATTAACTGCTCCCTTGGGATAAAACAGGAATCTCTCAAGTCACTCTTCTTTTTCTAAAAACAACGGGCAATACAACTTCTGCGGGGACGTCTAGTATTATCATAAACGCGAAAGTTTGAAAGTATGTATGAATTTTTGTTACTCTTTCACGCCAAAACTACTAGATCGATTTGGCTGAAATTTTGAACATGGAAATGTTATTTACTGGAATAACACATGGGGGTACCTACCTACTTTTTATCTTGTAAAACTACACGGTTCGCGGGATGTACCACACATGTTACAACCCACAGTTGTAAGCACTATCAGACAAAAAAGTTTTTCTTGTTATTGTAATAAACGATTAATTTCCTCTTCCTCTAATTGAACTAACTGAGCTGACTTATCCCACAGCCGTTTGGCCAGGCCTTCATCTTGGGATTCCTTTGATGACTCAGCAACCTTACAGTGCTCAAAATACAAGCCACCGCATTTTCCTGCCTCTTCATCCAATGCCACGTGAAGAGATGTCTGTGCACCCTCGTAAGGAGTCCTTGCGAACAGCTTGAATGCGAAATAAATGAAATACATATAACTGACACCAGAATCCAAGAAAATTCTAGTGCTTACTGCCCCTGGATCAGCGTTGTTAATAACGACATTCCAATGTGATATTCTTTTTGACAATTCTCGTGAAAATAACACCAGGCATAACTTGCTGTTCGAATATCGATCAATTTTTTTACTATAGCTGTGTACTGGAGAAGCCAGGTCATTGATGTCCAATCTGGCAAGCCTGTGCTGCGAGGATGCAGTATTCACTATCCTGCTTGGAGATAACCGTGTCCCGCTTTTCTTCAACAGCGGAAGAAGAAGAAGCGTCAAAAGAAAATGACTAAGATAATTTACTTGCATCGCCGTGTTGAAGCCATCTTCAGTATCCTTCGGTGGGGAACTAACACCTGCGTTATTCATGAGAATGTCCAAGCGTTCTTCCGTGTTAAGGATATCTGCGGCAAATTTCCTAACGTTCTTGAAAGAGGCCATGTCCAATGGTTTGAAGATGACTTTTCTGTTTCCCGATTGCTCGATGATATATTTTTCGGCCTTCTTTCCTTCTTCTTCGAAAGGGCATGCAATAATCACCCTGGCACCTCTCTTCGCGAACTCATTTGCTACTTCTAGTCCAATGCCACTTGTTCCTCCTGTGACAAGACAAGTACGTCCGTCCAGTCTTCTATCAGATATGCATTTTCCTTTCGTCACAAGACTTCGTATTCTCACAGCTGCATATGCAAACGCAGTGAGTACTAACGATAATAATATTATCAGCATGGCATTGACATAAAATTCACTACTAAGCACACATAACAACAAATATTATGAAATTGAACCGCCGCTTAAAGCAGGCCTAAGACAATTGAAAGAGAATAAAAAATTGAGAATTATATATAGTTCAATATGGTTCAATTTTAAATAGTGGTACCTACCTTAATTCATCTACGTCAAAGTTCAGTTATTACAATAATACGAGTAAAACTATTTTTTTGGGCGTGACAATTGAAAGCATACGTACAATAAAATTAAGGTAACCTTTATGTCTGTACGTTTAAGTGCGCTCTTAATAATATTCACATCATTTTACTGAATAAAAGATGCCCTTCACCGAGCAGATTTATGTATTAGAATAGTTTTATATGCAATTGAACTATTAGGTTATAAATATAGTATATTGTAAATGCCAAAACATTCGATCCAGTATAGCGGAAGTATATTTTGTTCCAGTCTTGCAGAAAAAAAACAATGTGAAAGTAGTTTAAAGAAAAATGGACTGCCACAAAGATGAAATTCGCATTGTTAATGCGTAAAATAAAGTTTCTTAAATAAACAAAGAAAACAATTAATTTTTCGGTGCAGCATTTTATTGAAAATTAAAACATTTAAAAATTATTTCCTTTTAAAAACAAATACAAAATTCTGTGCAAATAAATGTTTTCACAAAGTTTTCAGACAATTTTTTCAGTGTCAAGACCCAACAATGGCCTTGAATGAATTTAATAGAAGCATTACCTGTTGTGTCTTCCGTTTTCTATGTTTTACAAGACATTTGATGTTAACATGTCGCCACCTATGTGTATTCAAGGATATTTGCATAAATAATGTGAAACACTCAGCTAGTAGTAGGTAGGTTTTGTTAACTCTTCTATTTGTGAGAAAAGTTAAGTTATTATGTCGCATCTTATAAAACCTAAAACGCAGTAATAAGAAGTAATATGTCTGAAAGAGGTCAATTCATTTTTAGATAAATGAAGAATGACACATTGTGTTAAACTATTACCTATTCTTTCCTCTCTTCCTTTTTCTGCCTTTCATCCGAGAGGTCCTGGATTCGAATCCCAGGTCGAGATTAAAACTGTTTCTGATTATCTTTACGGGTTTTCTGTGTTACACCCCGCGCCTTGCAAAGCACGCGCCGTTTGTCCTGCACCCGATCGCTCTTCGGTCATGTCGGATTGCCGGCTCACCAAACTTAGAGGGTGAAGGAACAATGAGTGCACCTGTGTATTGTGCTCACACTTGTGCACTATAATATATCCTGCGTGGTTGGCTGATCTCTGTTTAGATTGGCCGCCGTGGTCGAAATCGGCCAGGAGCACTATTATACACTGTTAATAAATTCAATTAAATATTGAATTACATAACATTAGATTGATTCGATTCAAAAAAAACCGGCCAAGTGCGAGTTGGACTCGCGCACCGAGGGTTCCGTACAAACCTGCAAGGTTTACAAAGTTCGTTCATTACGACAATCGAGTCATAACTATGGTATTTTTATTGCAAAATGAAATTCATAACATTACAATCGGGAAAGATGGAGGAGCATAAATTTAAGACAAAGATCTCTTTATCGTTTATAATAATGTCATTGAATTTAATTATAAGTATAACACTTTAAGCAGTTAGGACGCATTTAGATTATACAGCTACATTCACCAAAACATCGGGATTGAATGACGATGAGTGAGGTCGTCTTTGCCGTTTGAAAAATGTTGCCCTCCCCATACATAGTATAATAACTCGCGGTCATTGCTGTAACTACAATTATGTTTACAATCACAATTTTTTTGGTGGTATAACTACTTAAAATTTTAAGCTTTTCGGAATTTTTCTGTTACCTGTGCTGTAAGCTATTGCTTCTTACCAAATTTCGAGATTCTATGTCTACGGGAAGTGGTATTTAGGTTTTAATTCCCTTGCGTGTAGTTGCGAGTTTCAAAATATGCGGCATCAATGGTTGTACTTTTGCGTTTTTGCGTTGACTTAGATTTTTTTTTCACGGGTTAAAGGCAATTAGATCTAAGTATTTGATATGAATTTCAACTTGATAGCTCTACGCGTTCATGAGGAAAAAATGTAATAAGTTTATATTTATTAAAAAATATATATTTTGTAATGTAACTAAAAATTTAAGATTTTCGGAATTTTTCCTTTATGTGTGCTATAAAACGTTGCTTCATGCCAAATTTCAAGATTCTAGGTCGACAGGAAGTACCCTTTAGGTTTTGATTCCCTTGCGAGTACTTGCGAGTTTCAAAATATGCAGCTTAAATTGCTGTTTCTTTTAATTGCGTTGACATAGAAGTTTGATTTTGTTACAGCTTAAATATATTATAGACCTAAGTATTTGGTATGAATTTCAATTTAATACCTCTACGCGTTTATGAGGAAATGGGTAGTAAGTTTAGAATTATTAAAAAAATATATATTATGTGATGTAACTAAAAATTTATGGTTTTCGTAATTTTTCCTTTATCTATGCTATAAGACGTTGCTTCGTACCAAATTTCAAGATTCTGAGTTCACGGGAAGCACCCTGTAGGTTTTGATTCCCTTGCAAGTGTCGAAAATTTGCGGCATTAACGGCTGTATCTTTTGATTGCGTTGGCTTAGAAGTTTGATTTTTTCACAGCTTCAAGGGACAGTAGACCTGAGTAATTGATATAAATTTCAGCTTCATACCTCCACGCGTTCCTGAGAAAAAGGGTCTTGACAGACGGACGGACGGACAGACGGACAACAAAGTGATCCTATAAGGGTTCCGTTTTTTCCTTTTGAGGTACGGAACCCTAAAAATATTAAATAAATCCTAGACGGTTAAGTGTGAGAATTGAATAAACTAAAAATTGTATTACATTTTTATTATTCCAACTTTTGTAGTAAATATTATTAACCAGTGCCGAATTAAAAATAAAAATAAAACATAATTTTGCAACTTCTTACCGACAGCGGCACAAAACTTAACATCTTTACGTGTTTACTTATTATACAGGTCAACCATTTCCGTCACCATTCACCGTCGCTTCTAGTTCTTGTTTAGGTACCTAATCCTTATAGTTTGAATATATAAACAGGCAATGCAATATGCTTGTAAGCTGAAATGCTAGGTTAAGAAAAATCGAAGAACTGGTTCTTGGTCTTCAGTTTGCGGCTCATATGCCGCCGTCGCTGCCCGGAAAGATTTGCTTTGCTCGTCCCAGTGGCCACAGAAGTGCCGGCTGTCCTCGCTCCCTGACGAGAACCAGTTTTCCACCGTAAGTTGCTGCCCCTTCGAAGTCGCCCACGGTCTGGAGCAGAGAAACACACCCTAAGTGAAAGCTGTTCCAAAAATGCTTGATGTATTCAACTCGCTGATATCGTTCCAGCCAAGTCACGTTGCTGTCAGTCACCTGTGGATGTGGAACTTACATGAGTGGTCTCACACAACTGTGCAGGACTGAGGACAGACAAATCGTTAGAATGGGTAAATGGGGTGTGATGACGAGAATTTAAGACTGCCTTTATCTGAGTCATTTCTTCGTAGGTAAAATGCGTTAATTGTAGCAATCTGTAAACTCTAAAAACACTTGGTGCCGTTATCGAAGAGGATGATTTGGGGCTTGCCTCGGCGAACTAGTATCTTTCTTTCTTTAGGTAAGCAACGAGCTCGATGTGCACGGCTTTAACTGCAAGGCAGACAAATTTATCTATATCTATACATATAATAAGACTGTAAAAGATCGATTTCTGTACATTGAAGATTTTTATGAAAAATTGTTACAGGGGGTCTTAATTACCGTAATAGAAGCCAAAACAACAATTTTTAAAAATTTTGTCTGTCTGTCTGTCTGTCAGTTTGTCCGGGCTAATCTCAGAATCTACTGGACCGATTTTGACGGGACTTTTTTTATTTGACTCAGTATCACCTGGAGAGTAAACTGGGATATAAATAATCACGCCGATGAACTTAGGGGGCAGGCAGGAAATTGAATCTCAGAATCTACTAAACCGATTTTAATGTGACTTTTTTTTATTTGACTCAACATTACTTGGAAGGTAAAGAAGGATAGAAATAATCACGCCAATAGACTAAGGGGGTAGGCAGAAAATTGAATCTCGGAAACTACTGGGCCGATTTTAATGGGACTTTTTTTATTTGACTCAGCAAATTGAAAAAATATTTTTGTGTTGAATAGACCATTTATTGAGGAACGTTTAAGGCTAAATAACATCCCGCTACAACTGTTAGGAGCGAAGAAATAATGGGGAAAGTGACAAAAACGGGGAAAATTATTCATTTAAAAAACGCTTCAAGATACCAACAATAATGTAAAAAAGTATAAAAGAATTATTACTCTTAAAATGATCTAAAAAAATGTCTGCGACAGTATATCCATATGCCCAAATAACTATTCCACGCGGACGAAGTCGCGGGCACAGCTAGTAATTTTATAAACTTACACCCTCATCCCTTTCGATCGATTATCATTACTGGCCCAGCATATTCGACACTACATTGCAAAAAGAGAAATTCAAGCTGAGTTCTTGTAGTGGGCAGTTGACCCATAAGGGGTTGTAGATTTTCGCATTTAAATCTAAAACATTTAAGGCACTGTTTGACCGCAGACCTGGCTTAATTCCTGCCACCTAGTGGCCAATAGGTTTGCCGAATTGTTGCTAACAATAGCTGAGGGCCAGCATGTAATATGTATATCGAAATGATATTTTTCAAATATAAGTTTGCTGATATTATGTTTGCAATATAACAATATCTTGTAACTGCGAACTGGGTATCTGGGTATCTTATGTGTAGTCATATGGAGAATTATCAAAGGTTCCGACTACACCAATGATGTCGTCAGAATCTAGGAATGGACTCAATGAGATGTTTTTTCGTGGCAATGATTTGCCAGATTTAAGAATAGTATTATATTCATGGGAAAAGTTAAGTTTTAAATGAATTATTAAGTTCCTTAAGCCTTTTATTATTTTTATTAGTTTTAATAATAATCTTTATACACATACAATGATTCTTTGTTATTTATTAAAGTTTGACAGTTTGTAAAATAGTGATTGAACAAATGAAATAGTATGTGATTGGTGCAATGAAATTAAATTTCTGTCTGAATTTGATTGATTCCTTATTTGATTTGATACTACTTCAAGTGGATCCCGTTTCACTTTATAATTGGGCCTTTTTGACCAATGCAATTGGTTTTGATACAAGAATTGAGGCCTAGACTAATATAACACAAAGAACAGTCGCTGATGAGGTCAGCCGGAATGTCCCTAGACGGCACGTAGCTCCACTTATGTTCTGCCGTGCTTCCCTGTATTTCGTCCACCCGATGACGAACAAATGGTTTAAAAAAATCGGTGACATTGCCAACCAACAAAGCACGACCGTAAAATCATAAAAATTATCATTTACAGAAAGGCAAAGTAAGAGAGCTCAGAACTCTAGTACAGAGTCTTATCCTAGCGGTGCTCCACAGAGCTCCAGGCGTGGAATAGTCGTGGGCTTAATAGGAGCCACACGATTTTTTGAGACTAAGAGAACTAATAACTAACTAATTCTCACTGTCCCTTGAAGGGTCAAAGATCGTATACGCACGCAAACGAATTTCATTTGTTTCACCCATCGTGCAATCTTTAATGTGTTGTGGTATGGAAGAGTAAAAGGAAAGCCATATATCGTGGATTCATGAGGAGACGCTCTTGTCCCACTCACACTTTGAACTACTTCTTAAATTGAGCTGTCCCCACTCAAATAATCATCGACGTAGAAGTTGCGCTCGTCTTTACGTTTTCTTTGGTGGCTTCTACTGCTAAACTATCTAGGCACTTTGTAGATGTAACTCACGCCGTGCCGTACGTAACAGTTTTGAGACTATACGTCTTTAAGGGCAAACTAGGGTCAGTGCGAAATATATTTTTTGTAATGAACGCTGACGATGACGTCAATAGCTACGTACATTTTTTGCGTTGTCTTCAAGATGACGTACTTATGTTGACGAGAGCGGTGCAAAATTGATAGCAAATCATTCTGGACAGTTGGACCTACCATAAGGATATCGTTCAAAGATACACCCGATGTGGTTGCAGCTGAGGCATCAAAGACTGCCCAGAATTTGGAGATTGTGCTGAACTCATGATGACACCATGATGTGGCAAGAAGTAGTCCACATTTAGATAATGCACTTTTTATGTAATAACTCAAAAACTAAGAACTAGCACTAAGTCAAGAGGAGTCACTCCGACACAAGTATACAATTACTTCCTGGAGTTGTCTCACCAAACCACTTGTAAATTTACTGAGTAATAAAGAAATATTTATTTATTTATTATTTTACATTTACATCTAAAGGAGTACCTTTTGTTGTACTAGTATGGGTCATGTGACCTAAGTCCTAGTACTCTTGCATGAATCCGACGTAGGTCGTGCAAGAGATGGACAGGACAAGTGTCCTTAAAGGCAGGGCCACGTTCACGAACGACGCTCTCATGAGTAAAAACGACGCTTGGTCATTGCGTACGAGTCACCTAGGGTATTGGGGTGATAACTTCAGTGGCAAGGTGACAACAAAGATACTGTTTTCATCTCTATAAGCGTTTGTGTTGAAGAATTCTTCGCAGGCTCGTTCGTGTTGTGTTTAAAAAAAATCGGCGAGACTCAATCGAGTCTTATTTAATGACTAAATTGCACAACTGCTTACTGATAGAATTCTGATCATTAATACCTGTTACGCTGGAGCTTACATTTCGTCCAGGCAACCGCAGGCTGTCGCAAAACGTACTTGTAATATGTTGGCTGTGCTACCGGTATCCAGCAGTATCCTCGCCTGGTGTTCGTTCCCCCGCTGACCACTCTCACCGACGTGCAAGTAGGTAAAGAAGAGGCACCTCCAGAAATATCAGTTAGTACGGCAGGATTTCGACATGAATCACAGTGTTCCACCTGCAAAAGCGTGTTATATTCGCTTTTACAATATTTGCAACTCGATAATATACATCTGTTTATTCAAATTGTGTATTCTTTAACTTTTGAAATACGTGTCTCAACAGGCAAAGTTCAAAGACTTTTGCAGGTGTACAAAAATAATTATTACAACGACATTTTATTTATTCTTATGTGTTTGTATTTTGTTTATTGTTAGTATGTTTAGTTCGATTAAGATTATCGGGGTGATTATTTGTATTAGTTGCTACAATGTTTCTTTGTTTAGTTAAACCAAGGGTCGCGGGTTCGATCCCCGCACAGTACAAGCATATGTGACTTTGTGTGCATGAATATGTGTGTTTGAACTGGTCTGGGTGTTTTCTATGTATATTATGTATTTATTTACAAAAAAAAGTATTTAAGTATGTTTATCCGTTTTCTTGTACCCATAACACAAGCCTCGTAGCTTAATTTGGGACTAGAGAATTGTTGTGAAATATTTAATTATTTATTTTATTTAGTTTCTTACATTGTTTGCGACCGACGATCTTAAGAGGAAGTTAAGGTCGCGAAAAGCCGCTGGATGCGGGAAGCGCAAGGCCGACCGCGGTGGAGACCCTCGGGGTAAACCTATGCTCAGCAGTGGCCGTCGTACGACTGATAGGTATGATTGATGATGATGAGGAAGTGCGACTCGTACGAACGTCTTAAGAAGGTAGGTACTGTTACCGTGTTGTGGGAAAGTTTTAGCTAGTCTCATAAAATAAATCTTTAACGCTCTGGCATTTAACTGAACTTAGTTAATAATTCCGACAACCACTGACAGCTTAAGGGCTTCTCTATGCGATATTCTTAAGCCTCGTTCACACTTTGGTATGACTCCAACAATCTTGATGATGTTATATCAAGGTCAAAATACCAAATGCAATAATTGTAACAAAATCGTTATTTAATTGCCTGATTTTGACACTTCCTCCAAATGAGGAAATAACGATTTTGTTACGATTGCTTTAGCTGAATTATGGCTGATTATGGGGTCACTTTCATGTCACCTTCAAGTATTTAGCAGTTCACTATGCATTAACCAGCGTGCCTGTTTATCTTTACCTCATAAGTGTAACACGGATTAAGGCATTATAAGTGGTAACGAAATATTCTAATTCCAATCAAAATATTATAAATGTGAACGTTTAAATAAGGATATTTGAATGTATGAATGTTTGTCCGTCAATCACGCTGAAACTACTGAACGGATTTGGATGAAATTTGGTAGACAGACATGGTATGAGCTAACTTAGGTGATAGGATACTTTTTATCCAGATCAAATGATCGCTTGACATAAATACGTTTGCGCCGACGAAGTCGTGGGCGGGCTGCTAGTTTCAAATAAATTCGCTTTTATCAATATTTCGCTTTTAGCCGGCCGTCGATTGAAATTCGTCATTCTGTTACTCAAATCGAAAAGTCCCGATAGAAACCCTCACATACATTTAGCCGTTTGGCTCCCTTATAAACCCTTCCCTATGCGAAGGTGCCAGACGCAACATGGTAAAGCTTTTAAACCATCGGTCATGTAGGCCCTTCCGATGAAAAGTAGCCACTTACCTCGTCAAATGCCAATCCGCCAGCTAGAGGGTTGATTCTTAGTTGGCAAAGACTAGTGACTTGGCTCCGCAGATAGGAACTGAAGGACTGGGATAAATCAAATGTATTTATGCCTGCCACTGCTTAAACAATATTACCATAAAAATTGTCTTTAAATCATTTTTTTATATTCATCTGTATGTAAGATGGTAAGAAGGTAAGGTAAAATATTATGCCTACCATAAAAAGTGGACTTTGTTATTATAAAAACAAATCCCTATCACATTGTGCGCCATGGTGGTCACTGGTGACACCCAAACAATATTATTTCTATTGTGTCTAGTCTCTCGTCAGTTAAAAGCTTAAGTAAGCAAGTATTAAGGTAACCTTACTAATCTAATACTCAAATAGAACAAGAATTTATGTTCCAAGAACATCACGAACATATCTAGCACTAGTATTTTCGTACTGCCGTTTCTACATAAGACTATTCTGTGACAAAATATGACCTGAGCACCTTCAGAAATATTAATAAGATCCTCCATAATCGTTTTCGAGCCCCATACCCATTAAACTGTTTCGTTTTCGAACACCTGAGCCTTCCACGTTAGAGCCATCCACGTGTAACAATCTAGTACAGTTTAGATGAAGCTGCAAAATGAAGCTCATACCGTTTTGCCTTTTTCTGAACACCGTGCACTGTTTCTTCGACATACAAGATATTACATCGGAAACTATGACGAAACTCCCAAAGGATTTCGCGGTGGCTATCAAAGATATTGCCGAGGGACTGCCGGCAAAAACTATAACCGTAGTGAGAGGAGAGTCCGCTAGAATCAGGTAACCATTCTGCGGTTTTATAGAGTAAATAGTCTATAGATGTAGTGTTGTAGAACTATCGAGACAGAGATCAAATGTTTTTTTTTAATTTAAGCATTCAATGGCACTTCATGACTTGACTAAAACAAAAATCTGAAATAAACATGAAATAAATTTATTGATGCGTGTTAATGGTAAGCGGCTTATGTGATTCAGTTAATTACGGTACCATTTACTTTAGCCCAGGGGGGTAACTTTGTTCCATCATCAACTTTGATGCGGGCTCGTCTCAGCGTGTTTGACAGGTGATGAGTCCTGGATTTATCAGTACGATCCAGATACTAAGCGCCAGTCAACAGTTCGGGTGTTCCAACGAAGCAAGGCCTACCAATGTGAAGCGATCTAGAAGTGGTGGGAAGATTTTGGTCGCGACTTTTTTTTCAATTTAACTGGATACTTGGTATCAATTCCTTTACGAAAATATGGAAGCATTAACGCTTAATGGGTATACTACCAAATTTTTGCCATAAGTTTTCTCCGTTGTGAGCAACACGCGGCCAAACACAGGGCTCCGCGGGCTATTGCTTCACCACGACAATGCGCCCGCGCAGACTGCGCTCAAAACAATGGATTACCTGAACAGCGTCGATTAAACTTTTGGTTCACCCTCCTTACAGTCCTGATTTAGCAACGTGTGCAAGCTTCTTTTTGTTACCAAAAATAAAAAATCCGCTGAAAGGAAAACATTTTTCGTCGCCGAAAGATGCGCTATCAGCGTTTCAGCAGAGTGTAAATGAAGTGTCTGCAGCGGACTAAAAAAAAGTGTTTCGAAAATTGGTTAAGACGCATGAAACCTTATTTTGAGGCTAAGGGAGAGTATTTTGAAAATATTCAATAAAAACATGTGTATGGAGCATTTTTTTTTGTTTTAGCAAAACTTTCTCAGTGTCCCACGTATAGGTATACGTCATGCGGTAAATGGCGTCATAAACAGTGAACTAAAGTGGAACAAACTTTATTCTGGTAAAGGGTCAAAGTTAGCCCCCATATTAATAAAACTTTGTAAAAGTTATTTAATACAAAGTAGTTATTTTCCCTCATATAAGAAAGACAAGGGTAAAGAGCTAATATATATTTTTGACGCTGACTGAAAAAAAAACTATCGATATTTTCACAAGTCACTAGTTTGTTACGATAGTCATGCGAGATTGTATATTGTATTTACCGATTTTAGGCTGGCAACTCTCATTACAGGCCAGAAGTTTATGTCTTTAAGTGTTTCCGCATAGTAATAGTAAAAATAGTAATAGTCCTCCTGGCCGATTTCGACCACGGCGGCCAATCTCAACAGCGATCGGCCAACTACGCAGGAGATATTATAGTGAACAAGTGTGAGCGCAATACACAGGTGCACTCACTATTCCATCACTCTCAAAGTTCGGTGAGACGGTAATCCGACATGACCGGAGAGAGATCAGGCGCAGGACCAACGGCTTAACGTGCTTTCCGAGGCACGGGTGTAACACCGCCAACTTTCGGACTCCGAGCTGTTTTTGAGAAATTCATGACAGAAAATTTCCGAAACAATTTTGGTTTTCGCATAGCAAGCCTGAAATACACGGTAGTATGATGATTTGCAGGTTCAAAACAAATTGTGATGAGATTAAGCATATCAAAAAAAACATAATTTAAGAGTTATTTTAATTTTTTCTTGATATTTGTGACCACAGGTTCTTGTGGCGCAGTGGTTGCAGCGCTTTGGTAGTGATACCAAAAGTCAAGCAACCTAAGGCGCGGTCATGTTTGGGATGGGTGACCATTCTGACCATTTAAGTGACGTATATTTACAAGCATCGCCGTGCTTTGGAAGGCACGTTAAGCTGTTGGTCCCGGTTAATATAAATAGATATTAGTCGTTAAGTTATACGAGTATATATCGATGAATATAGTCGATATTAGTCGACAGTAAGGTTGCTCGCTAACCTTACAAGCAACCCTCCACCAATGCGCACTGAGCCCGCATGGTGGAGTATGGCTCGGACCACCTCATAGTAAACGTGGGGCTTGTGCCCAGCGCTGAGACGTATATAGGCTGATGAGAGGATGAGATAAGTTCCAATGTACAATTATTGCATTCGTTCTCTATACTTAATCACAGTTTAATCGTTATACTGTAACTATATATCATTATTATACAGACACGCTTTTTGTTTGGCAAAGCCCGAGTAATGAGATTGTTTTTTGCCGTCGCTTTGTTCCTAATTTAATAGAGAACTAGCTTCCCGCCATTGACTCACGTGGAATTAAAAATAAAGCCTAGTATAGTAGAAATAGTTTACCAGGGATAATGTTAAATTTTAGTGGTTTTGGCGCAACAGATTTTTGAGTGTTAGGAAGCTAAAGGGAAGCGCTCCCTACCGATCGGGTGTTATGGTCGGGGACCAAGGTCCGATAGATATCATCTTGTTTGGTCTCTCTATATTACTCAGATTCTAAATCTTATATGCCGCGATTCATGTGCGGTACTAGGCCGGTACTAGACTTACAACTCCATCTAGCGTATGGAGACGTATCATAATCGCTTGTGATGGCGAACGGTAAAGGTGGCCACACCACTCCCCTCTGAATAACCGTTGGTTGAGCCAGTATGGGCAAGTAGTATGTGCGTCGGTCGTGAGCTTGCGTGCCAGTGTTCTCGGGTCCACAACGATGAGCCGGGATGAGTGTGCATGATATCCTCAGTGAGTCGGGATGTGCACACGGGATGTCCAAGGCGAAAGGTAAAAAATAGTTTTAATCGGTTCAGTAGTTTTGAAACCTGTTCAATTCAAACAAACAAGCAAATCTTTCCTATTTGTAAAATTATATTAGTATAGACAATGACATTATTTTTCCGTTTCTAAGCGGACATTTTAATACTATGAGTGTCCGCCATTGATAAAACGACGGACGCAATGAATAAGAATCAGAATCTTTATTGCAAGACATGAGTAAAACAATGTATTTGTTTATCTAAGTCTAAACACTGTAAAGACGATTAGAATCAAAGAAAAGAACATACATTTTAGGCGAGTTCTTAAAAAATAACCGTATTGCCTCGAAACAAGTGATAGTTAGTTTATTAATTTTGCCTTCAAAAGAAATGCCTCGCTAAATATGAAATACATTTATTTGTCAACGAAAAAAAATGTAAAAGCCAGGCCGCGTCAAAGAAATGTTTCAAAAATATTACGACATAATACAAAAGTATACAGTAGTCTCGAGAATATTTTTTTTGTGTTGATTTGAATTTAGTTTGGCAATAAGTAAGAAAATCTGTTAATGGGTATATGTTATCTAAGAGGATTGGTAAAGTTGGAACAAATAACAGCTTTTTGTCTAGTCATAGCTGTCAGACTTAGTATTTGGTTGCTGTAATTATGAATATTGATAGATATTAGACTCCGTTTATTATTTTCTTATCTAATACTCGTAATATAAAAAAGTATAGCAAAATATGTTGGCAAGCGCATAACTCAAGAACGCCGACTAATTTGGCCAATCTTTTTTTATGATATTTTTTACATTATACTTCAAATTAAGAACAGGGATGGTTCTTACGAAAAAATAAATAAAAAAAAACAACAGGAAGGACTACGTCCAGCGGGATCCGCTAGTAAGCGATATAAACTCAATAATTACTTATTTTACTAACACACTAAATATATCAATATTGTGTGGTATTATTTACGCAAAGTCGCGGAAGAAATCTACTGTACGATAAACATATCACATTGACATCACATCACATATCGAAAAAAACACAAATATTAATTTAATAAAAATGGCGTTTGTAAAATAATACCCAACATAAAATGAGTCGGCCAACCTTTCTGCATTGTGATACAAATGCAAACGAAAAAATTAATTTCTCTTTACAGATCCCAAGATATTTTCCAACTGCTTTGCTTACTGAGCGAACATAACATTCAAGTCATTAACTTGGACATCTCAGCGAAACAAAGTAAAGACAAGGTGAGTTTTTTGACCATTTTGAAAATAGGTTTTAATCAAAAATTGCGTTATTACTTTTTATTTCCTACTGTTTATTTCCTTCATTCATCGCTATTTATTTGATATCATTACAAGCTTTTATTTAGTTTTACCTGTCCTTTGTCTATCTGTAATCAAATAATCAAATCTTGCTAGATAAATTTTACCCATTTTCTAGTCTCTGATTTAGCTGAAAATTTAAATACACTGGAATTTTATAAATGTTACAATATGAGACTGTATTCTTGCAAATGAACTTTCACTTACTTCACATAAACATAAAAATATTCCGTCGTCTAAATATGTTAACCTGGGCTGTAAGTGACACCCAATGCGAATGTTATTCAAATTCTCTGTATAAATGTACTTAAGTATGTTTCTACGTTGTCTAGTACCCATAACACAAGCCTCGTAGCCTAATTTGGGACAAGAGAATTGGTGTGATTGTTGTGAAATATTTATTTATTTAGCTGACCAATCAGTATTAGCAATAAAATTAATATAATGAAATCAATTTATTTCTGCAAAGGGACCCACAAGGGTTCCTTTTTCACGTTTAAATTTAACAACATTTAAATTAACCCTATTGCAGTGATATTCAGGACGCGTTTTGCTGAGAAAGAGCGGCGCGAGCGCATCAAACTTAGTGAATTCTGTCATTGCCTTTTTTGATTTACAATAATTGTTTCCATACATGATTGTATAACTTTTCGACATTTGTCAATCTGTCGAAACTATACGTTTAACCGTTAAAATGGTGTGAAGTTACTAGTCATCCAGGATTCTAATTGGTAAAATGCCTGTCGCTTTTGACAGCAACAGTGGAAAAAGCCCTTAAATATCATGTTACTAACTCTTAATGCTGTCCGAATTCAAAGTATCAAATAGCCAATAAGGGTTTTCAAGAAGTTATAAGCCGTCATAATAATTGAATGATCGGTTTTGTTAAACTTGATTACTGGTTGAAAAGGGTTTCGAATAGAGATACCCGTTCAGTAATTAGTAGGCGGATTGAATTCCCAGTTGTATAGAGACTAAAAACATTTTAGATTGAATTTAAGGATGGTAGTCGGAGTGAACGCTATACTTCGGGTATTATTTTGAACCCTGAATCGAGCATCCGAAAAGCGGAAGTTTTTTTTTCCAAAAATGACACTAGGTACCATTTATCCAGTACCAGATCGAGGTTTTCAATAAAGATACGGATACGGCAGTCCTGGTAGAAATTTCTAGGTATTTTAAAGGGCTGTTACATAATTATCTATGAGAGACATCTTTTAAATATAGTCACCTAATCATCATCATCATCATCATTTATGTTGATGATTGAATCGTTTTAACTAACGTGTACTTATGATTTTCATGATATGATTAAAGGCACGTGGAAGCTGCTGGATGCGGGAAGCGTTGAGGAAATCCTTGTGGAAGGCCTATGTTCAGCAGTAGGCGTCGAAAGGTTGATATGATTATGATGATAAAATAAATAAATATACAACAACATCACATACATTGATCTGACGTCGTGGTAAGTAGCTTAAGCACTTGTGTTACAAATATCAGAATCAACAGTGGTATTACAAATAAACTTAAATAAATACATATAACAACCAGACCAGTACAAACAGACGTGTTCATGCACACACATGTTTGTACAGTGCGGAGATCGAACCCGCGACCTTTTGGTTAATAGTAAACTTCTTAACTATGATACCAAAGTCGTCATCATAATGATGTTAGGACCGGATTTAACTGACCTATGACTGATTGTCCTTGCAGTACTACAAACAGTCTACGAACGGCGAACATAATGCTTTTGTATTTTCAGTATTACGGCTTCGTAAAGACAGCTTTGGACGTATCAGAGGAACGAACTAGCCTGATCCTATGCGAGCCGTACGAATGCGAAATCTTACTTACAGAGGTAAGTATTTTATTTTATCTTTTAAAACATATGATGCTTATTGTAGTGTACGACTTATTTCACAATACCGAAAAGTTTGAAAAATTACGATTCATTTAACCGATTGCGATTTATTATCGATGTTGATTTAATAATGATTATTGACCAGCAATTGAATAATTCTTTGGTCGAATTGTTACCGTCAGTAATTAAAGCTGACCAACTGAAAGTTGATCTACACCGATCGACAAGCAATCAATCGGTTGGTCACAGATACCTACTGCACCCTAAGGCCCTTCGTGCACAAGGCTGCACAGATCTTCGTTATTCAACGCTCTTACGTTACGCTCTAACATCACATACTTTGATCTGACTCCGTGGTAAGTAACTGCCGATGGCTGATGGAGCAGACAACACCTTGAGTGGAGACCGCGTTTAAGCAGGCGCAGTTTGCAGTGACCCCCGGCAAGATGGTCCGTCGACCTGATGAAGGTAGCTGATCAGCACTGGATGCGCAAAACTGTGAGCCGAACGGTGTGGCGCACCCTGGGAGAGGCAGCCAATACACGTCCAGCAGTGGACTTATATTGGCTGATATCCGATGATGATGATGAGTCGCTTGGAGACTAAAATCGTCGAGTATTGAAGATTTGATGTTCGTAGCTTTGTTTACGAAGATGCTAAAGATCTAATACCTAAATAGAAGTTGACTGCAGATGCAACTTGATGTCGTTACACTGCGGAATGGTACGATGATTATCTAGTTGAACTAGTTGTATTAATTTATTTAAGATTTACAAAAGGTGGACTTAACGCCGTGTGGCATTATCTACCAGTCATACCTTTGAGTTAAGCACGTATTCCTAATTTATTTTATATCCATCATTATTTTAAATCTTTTTAGTATTTAGTTTGCTTTTTTCAACAGTTAACGGACAACAACCTGATCCACCGGACGATCCTGTACATCTTCTACTGGCCGTACGGGGCGGTGAGTGACAGGTTCCTCAACACCATGAAGGAGGCGATGAGGGTCGCGGTCCTCACCAACCCGAGAGAGGGCGTGTAAGTTCCTCTTTACATTAGATTATCAGAGGTCAGACTTTTACGCGCCGTTTTTATTATTATTCGATCAGCTTTCCAATGAAAAGGAATCTGTCATATTAAAAACCATGGATGTGGGACTAGTTGTTCACTAGTAAGATAAGGCTCAGTGTCCACGTGTACCTCACATCGACGAGTGTAAAAAGCGTTGTCCTATATAAGCGATGCAAAGCGACAAGTGCGACACGATGCAATGCGACCAGTACTTGTGAAAACACGCTTTGTCACGTAGACCACTAGTATAAATATAAAATACTCGTATATATAAATATATAACAACATCACATACAATGATCTGACTCCGTGGTAAGTAGGTTAAGCACTTGTGTTACAGATATCAGAATCAACAGTGGCATTACAAATAAACATAAATAAATACATATAAGACCCAGACCAGTACTAACAGACATGTTCATGCACACAAATGTTTGTACAGTGCGGAGATCGAACCCGCGACCTCTTAGTTAATAGTCAACTTCTTGACCATTACACCAAAGTGGTCGTCAATATTGTATGTAGTTCAACGACTGTTTTTTCTAAATTCGAAAGGAAGGAAGCTACAGCTATATTAGAATCAACAGTGGGCATACATTTGATATTATCGCGTCGCTTCGCACTTATCGCGTTAGCCGCTCACGTATGACAACGGGTAAGACAAATGCTTGCGAAGCGTAGATAAAATCGTCAATAGATAAAGTACATACAGCTTTCGCGGTCAGTCAGCCTAAAGATAAGGCCCTTAGCCTTGTTACCTAAATACGCAAATTCCTTCATTACAACCAAAACTTAATCTCAAATTGCCATCTGAGGTCTAGCGGTGATGTAAAACAGATACCTCAATTCTTGTTGGGTAAAGAATTTCCCTCTTAACAATAGGCAGGATGACACCTATCGTAAATGTTTTGAATTAAACATTTTTCACACATTTCGTTTAAACAACATTAATTTTACCTCTATGAAGTTAAAACCAATCAATTTCCAAAAAGCGGTAGAAACCGTTTTTTGTACACAAAACTTGATAAAAAATTTTTTTGATACTCTAGTATTCCAAACAAAATCATGATTAATAAGAGAACAAAATGATGAATAAGAGTATGATAACAATTTTTGGTGTCATCATGCCTATTGTAAAAAGTATACATGCTATTTCATTTCATTGGTACTGTAAACTGTACTGTATTGGTACTGGTAAAATAACTAAGTACTTATTAAATAACTCAAAACGACCTCGATGAATAAAATACACGAGGTAAGTAATTAAATTAATACTTAATTAACATCTGTACAAATTAAAAAGGCATGCAATTTGCTAATAACGACCAACGTATCTGCTACCAGGATTCATTATTAATTAATTGCCAGAATCGGATGGTAAGTTGGCTCGTTACTGTTGATTTACCGCTACAATACCGTGGCCGTTGTCATTAACGGTATTTTACCGAAAAGCGAGACATACGCAATCATACCGCACCTGAGAGCCTACTGTGTAAATCGATGTACGACCGACGACTTTGGTTTTATGGTCAAGAACTCTTAACCAAGAGGTCGCGGGTTCAATCCCCGCACTGTACAAACATTTGTGTGCATGAACATGTCTGTTTGAACTGGTCTGGGTGTTATCTGGTATTTATTTAAGTTTATTTTTAATACCACTGTTGATTCTGTTATCTGTAACACAAGTGCTTAAGCTACTTAATACGGAGTCAGATCAATATATGTGATGTTGAATTGGATGTTGACGTACGGAATTTCCACTCTGGTATTGCCCTGCGCGATCGAATCAAAATTGAAGATACGCAGGAGAACTATGTTGAATTGGATGTTGACGTACGGAATTTCCACTGTGGTATTGCCCTGCGCGATTGAATCAATGAAATGAATAGATGCAAAGGAGAACTAAATCGATCGACATTGCTCGAAGGATTGCTCAACTGAAGTGACAGTGGGCGGGACACATAGCGCGACGAACCGATGGCCGTTGGGGCGGAAAGGTTCTCGAATGGTGACCGCGTGCCGGACGACGCTCCATGGGCAGGCTCTCTACAAGGTTCGGAGGTTGTCATGGACGTTAAGGATCAGCCGGCACCCATGTCACCTCCTAGACAGGGAAGGGATACCACAGGTTTTTAGTGCGTAGTCCCCTCCGGATTTTCCCCCGGAGCGGAGTCAGCCGTGTGTGGGACACACACGGCTGAGGCCCCCCGGCCTCGGTTATGGCTCTTGAAAGGGTTTTCCTGCGAGAAAAGAAAAAAAAAGGCTCTCTACAAGGTGGACCGGCGATCTGGTGAAGGTCGCGGGAAGCCGCTGGATGCGGGAAGCGTAGGACCGATCGCGGTGGAAACCCTCGGGAGAGGCCTATGCTCAGCTGTGGGCATCAAAAGGCTTATATGACGATGATGGTGAATTTCGACTCTACTTGTCCCTGTCACTCATACCTGAGTAAGGACAAAGGGTAGCCCCGAAAAAAATATACTGCCAACAAACTGTTCAGGCAGTTTTGCAGCTTAGCGTTAAGTAAAATAATGAAACTCACTAATGTTTAAATAAATAAAATAAAATAAATATTGTTATGTATACGTAACAATGTAATTATGTCTATGATTTTTTATGTATTTTTATTCATTTTATGTAAGTAATTAGTAGGTATGTATGTTTATAATTTTATTTTGTACTTAAATAACTTCAGTTAAATTGTTTGTTTTTACTTTTTACTTTATGTGTGAATTTTCTCTGCTTGGCCCTATGGTTGACTGGTAGAGAATGCCTTCGGCTTTAAGTCAACCATTGTACACATTTTTGTGCAGAACTTAAATAAATAAAAATATGTTACTTTGCGATTGAGAGGCCGACAAAGGAATTATTAAATTTCCTTCCCTAAAGAACGAAAAACAGCAGACTACAACCATTTAGTAACGTCTAGACTATCTCCGGTTTAAAATATATGCACTTAAATTTTGTGCATCAACGTACTCGTAAGTCATATACTGGTAGGTACTTGGCAATCCTGAGTTTAAATATAAATATACTGTTGGTAGGATAATGAACCATTTCGAGCTTAACACGGGAATCAAACCTAGATTAAGCATTGACACCTAGATTATGGTTATAATAATAACTGGGTCGTTCAAATAGTGTAATGTATATCGTTAAAGTACTGAATAGGTTGGTACTTATGTCGCTAATACCCTGTGTCGGTGGGGGTACTTAAGCAGCGCAGACGTCAGATGTGAATGTGGAGAACCCCTGCAAACCATGGTCCACCTCATGAACTGTCCCGCGTGCCCAACCACCTGCTCGCGTGAGGACCTACTAGCCTGTAACCAGAGGGCTGCCACGTAGCCGCTTTCTGGGCAAGTAAAATTTAGCCCGTCATGCCGACACGAAAGAAGAAGAAGAAGAAGAATGTCGCTAATACGGTCTGACTACACATTGTAAATGAGTTTGCTTTCCATGTCGCTGAATTAGATATCATAATTCACTGTTCACCACGAAATATTCATGGGATGAACGAACAGCATTAGTTGAACGCCTGATATAGCATAAATAAAATACATAAATCTCTATATATATAAAATTCTCGTGTCACAATGTTTGTTCCGATACTCCTCCGAAACGGCTTTACCGATTCTCATGAAATTTTGTGAGTATATTGAGTAGGTCTGAGAATCGGCTATCATCTATTTTTCATACCCCTAAGTGATAAGGGTTGCCCACCCTTTACATTTATATGGCAAAACATCGTTTGCCGGGTCAGCTAGTAAAGATATAAATTAATTGTTGTGATGTATACTGGTGTATGTAAAGTGATTATTGGAATTGTAATAAAACATTTTGGATCCTGTCAGTTGAAGTTGCTTTTCACATGGGTTTCATAAACGTGATTTGTAGCAGTCCTTTGTGTCTAAGCAGCCAAACCCTCCACGAGTTTATCGAATAATAAATCTAACACTTGGCTGCTTTCTGCTTCTTCACCGGAGCGAAGCCTTTTACCTAAAAAGACACAAAGTGATTCCGTAAGTGTTGTTTGTCTGTTTGACTGTACTAACATTTTAAACAATGAAAATGTGAGGGTGGATCTGGAAACTGCGGCCGCCCCGAGCAGACGACGCCGCACGCCACAAGTCTGCTCGTGACCACGGCTGTGTGCAATCCAGCCGAGACGTCGAGTAGTGAGTACCTAATACTCATTAAAATATATCGCGATTAGACCCGAGAAATTACTGGTTAATTAGTGTGAAAATGCAACGCAAAAGTTTAAAATCATATAAAATCATATATTGAGCGAAGCCAGGCAGCGAAGTGGAGAAACGAAGAAACTTTAACCAATGGAATTGCCTTAAATCTCCACTTATCTTCTTTTGGGCAATCATCATCACCAGGTAGACTTCTGGACACAAAGTAAGTCCTTCGCAGTCTATGTAAGCGTTGAACTGTATTGTGCACCTTGTAACCGAGTCTTTAACACATTAACGGACAGACATAGTAGACAGACACAATAGAAGTTTTATTATTATAACGTCTATAGGCGGGCAGTGTCCGTGGATGTGTTAAGACAAAGTTTGGTTTTGCCAGTCACAGCAAGGCCCAGCGCAATAAAGATAGCACCTGTAAAATTGTCAGGAGTCGCCGTCACTAGATACGGTGAGGTGAGGACGACATGATGATGATGAAGCATTGAATCCTCTCACTGTTTTCATAACGAGGTTGAGACCACCACACCTCCCCACTACCGCAGTTCCTAGCCATCATCTTGGCCACCAGCTTAGCCGAATTAAAACCCAACCTAGTGAAGGCAGTGTATCTTCATGAAAAATAAATTTATTTCATTAAATAAATTACCAATCATTTACCAATTGATACGTTATTGAGTCCAGTCCAAAATAGCAGTTGTGCTGTCACACACAAGAGTAATCAGTCAACCATTAATTATGTACAGAGGACAGCATATCAGGCTACCCTTTTATGTTGAATAAACGGCTTATTAACAACAGCATAAGCTGCTGTGGTGATCCCCTTAACGTGCTGTTTGACAAGCCTTGCGGGCAAATAGGTAATTATTGGCAAACATGAGAACACCTATTTTACCCTATGAAGCCAATACACTGTATCTTTGTGAAAGCACTTTTGAGATATTAGGTAAAACAGATTTTTAGGATTATTGGTTGTTAAAGCCCAAAATTATTTTATACAGTTAGATATTCCATGGCTATGTTTCGTACAAAAACATGGAATATTTTTTCAAGTTTCAGCTTCATTAAGTAAAATATAGCCTAAAACTAGTTTTAACCCGTAGCCGTAAAAAGTCAAAAGACACACGCACAGTGTTTGGCAATACAACATTTGCACAAATTTTAACTTTTGAGCGACAAGCTTTTTAAGCCAAAACACTTTACTCTAGATCCAAAACACTGCATTATTTCAATGTTTTCCTAGAATGGAAGGGTTTAGTGATATTATAAAACACTAATTAAAATTAGTACTGTGTTCTGATGGTTGGTTTATCTTGTAAATTAAATTATATGAATAAAAATGTATATATTTCGAATTGATTATTATCAAAGGGTAATAAACCAACGAAAAGAATCGATTAAGCATTATTATGCAAAAATACTGTAATTCGACTTACAGTCTTTAGGTTTGGCACGGCAGTATTATGTTACCATCATCGGGCGCGAAATGGTTAAAAAACTAGTAGGTGGGAAGGCATGCTTGTTATTTGTGGAGTTTTGTGAGTCAGAAAATAAGGAAAAACATTTTGTAATGAAACCGATGCAATTTCTAACGGAATCTATCGTTGGATATGGATTCAATATGGACAAAGACTACAATTATAGGTTTTAATTATAGAGCTCTATTGCCATTCCCTAAAATGTCGTACATAATTATTTCTTTGCTTTAGGTACAATTAATACATAAATTGGTTTCAATCTTTAAATTAATTGAGTTCGTTGCTTTCGCGAAAGGCTTCGAGTCGCTGGCTACGAATTACATAAAATAGAAAGACTGAATTTGGGGAGACTTTTGCCAAGTTGTAGGATATAATGGGTTGAAAAAAACTTCCTCCCCGATGACCGGAGCCGAAAAGAAAATTCTTTTCTTTTCGAAAATTGCGTTGCAAACGCAAAAAAAAACTTAACAACTAAAACCAACTTTCTAATTAAAACACCTCCGAATGAGCCAGGAAAACAGCTCGTCAGCTTCAGCGGCTGGACGGTTTTTGACGAACCATAGCTAAAAACCACCGGGATTAAATTATATTTCGAATAAAAAACCGTACAGGGATCGGTCTATCCGTCCGGGAGCTAGTACGAGTATATCACAGACAGCTACACACAAAAACACATACACAAACAGACATAGGGGTTAAACTTATACCCTTATTTTCGACGAGGGTTAAAAATCTTTACGTCTCATTCAAGCCCCCACAAAGTTAATAAAAATGTTATGTATTCACTTTCACTGTACACAATTCGCTGCTGCAGCATAAGGGCTGAATATGAAGATATAGCCACGATTTTCTGTCCAGAGCATGACAAGCTTCGACAAGCTGGACGGTTTCCCGAAAATTACATTTCTCCCTGAAATTAAATAAAATGCAAGAGCGCGTCCATTTTTTATTCTTGAGGTTTTAGGAATACGTCGTACTTTGTAACTTTTAATTGAGTGTGTCGTAAATTGTGTGGGGACGCTGCAAAATTCTGACAGGACTTGTGTTGCGTTGCGAGCTCAAACTAGCCTCTGCTCTATCTCTCTCTCTGTCTCTTCAGCTTCTTCAAAATAGAGGGATTTTGAAAAAACTAAAGAGGGGAAGAGTTTTTTAAACACAATAGGTTTTTTTCATTATTTGGCTTTACATACCTTAACCCTAAAACTGTCTTAAACACGAAACCTGTGCGTTACTTCTTCCAAATTAGGAGCTTATTTTCACAATAAAAGTACAAACGTCAGAGCAACAGAAAATAAGGCTGGTCGATCACGTACTTTGTAATTCGATTGAGGCGCCGCCGATTGAGAGTTGGCCAAAACATATTTTTAGAGTGCCAAGAAAAATAGCCGGTTTATTGGGTTCGAATGATGAAGCTTCACTTGTGAGTGTCGCAAGCTTTTGCTGTAATGATATTTTATGTGTTGATGGTTAGTGAGAATGTTGCTGGGAAACGATCATGCATGCGTAAGAGTGTATTGACTTTTTTCTAGATAATGTTCGAATGATATTGCTCAGAAGCTTTCAACAGGCAAAAACTTCTACAACTAGACCGGTGTGGCTCATTGACGGTCTTCTTTATGTAATGGCGTTCGCACCGGTTTTCAAGGTGCCGCCTTTTATGAGGTCCCGAGTTCGAGTCCCAGATGAGGACTGTGTAGATTTTTTTATATTGTACGGGCTTAGGTGTTTGTGTGTAGCAGTTAAGCTACTTACTTTAGGATCAGAGCAATGTATATTATGAGGGGTAATTGGAAACGGTTAGTCAATGTATATTACATGGGGAAATTAAAACGGTTGCTGCGTACAGCTGCGGAGTTTTCTAGCTAGCGCCTTATGCTTAATTCCATTCCTTATGGTCCTTTTGTATCTTTTTTAAAGTTTCCGCGTATACTACAACCAAGCGTCGCCAAACCGCCTTCACCACCTATCCCTGGTCAACTGGTGGTCGGGCAGTCTGTACAAGTCGCCGGTTCTGCCGCCTGCCGATAAGGTCTATCAGGACTTCAAGGGAAGGGTGTTCGACGTTCCTGTGCTACATGTAAGTTCTACATGCCTCGTTGGTGTAGTGCCAAAGTTTCTGCCTTACATTCGAGAGGTCCTGGGTTCGAATCCCAGGTCGAGCCAATGTTTCTGAGATTTTCTGTCATGAATTTCTCAAAAACAGCGGGAGTTTCGGAGTCGGGAAGTTGGCGGTGTTACACCTCCTTGCCTCGGAAAGCATGTTAATCGTTGGTCCTGCACCTGATCTCTCTCCGGTCATGTCGGATTGCCGTCACACCGAACTTTGAGAGTGATGGAACAGTAAGTGTACCTGTGTATTGCGCTCACACTTGTGCAATATAATACTCGTATATCCTGCGTAGTTGGCTGATCTTTGTTGAGATTGGCCGCTATGGTCGAAATCGGCCAGGAGGACTATATATATGTATATATATATATATATATATAACATGTAAGTTAAAAAACGAAACTTTTTTGGAATTAAGAAGAATACCAATCATCGTCATTATTATTCTTGTTATCAGGTGCAAGACTTTCACTGATGAAAAATGCCTTCCCATAGCTTTTAAATTACAAAAAGATACAAGACACAGCGGTTTAGCCTATATATTCTATCTGGCAATTTTTACACGGTGGTCAGTCCATCTTGCCGGTGGATACTACTTCGAACTGTGTCCAAAATATGCAACCATGGTTATATTTTGTTTCAGGCACCTCCATGGCATTTCGTGCGGTACAACAACGACTCGTCCGTGAACGTCACAGGTGGCCGTGATGATAAACTTCTCTCTTTGCTGGCTAACAAACTCAATTTCAGGTAAGTCAACTAACCTACAATAATAATAGAAAATAACAATTACCAAGCCGGTGTAAGCCGTGGTGATTTGAAGACAAGGACAAGACAGACATCATTTTATTTATTTTAAACTTTATTGCAAAATAAATTTACAAAGGGTGAACTTAATAGTAAAAGCATTTTATGCCAGCCAACCTCAAGTATATGCAGAAATTAAACGAGAAAGAAATTAAATCAAATCACTCAAAGGATATTGCACAAACCATAATACCAGGAAGGTATGCAAAATATTTTTAATTTTCGAATATAGATTAAATTGACTGCTTCGTTGGTGTAGTGACAAAGTTTCTGCCTTACATCCGAGAGGACCTGGGGTCGAATCCCAGGTGGAGCCAAAATTGTTTCTGAGATTTTCTGTCATAAATTTCTCAAAAACAGCTCGGTGTCAGAAAGTTGGCGATGTTACACCCCCGTGCCTCGGAAAGCACGTTAAGCCGTTGGTACTGCGCCTGATCTCTTTCCGGTCATGTCGGATTTCCGTCTCACCGAACTTTGAGATTGATGAGTGTGTATTGCGCTCACACTTGTGCAATATAATATCTCCTGCGTTATTTTTCTAATCTCTGTTGTGACTGGCGGCCGTGGTCGAAATCGGCCAGGAGGACTATTATTATACATTATTTATTTAATCCACAGGTACCGATACTATGACCCTCCGGATAGAAGCCAAGGTTCTAGCATTTCTGGCAACGGAACATTCAAAGGAACGCTTGGCTTAATATGGAAACGCGTACGTAGTAAAAGATCTAATATTTTTAAAGTTATAATGAATATTCTAATTGGGGACAACATAATAATATTTAATTTAATTACATATAATGTAATATTAAATTTAAAACTGAAAATTCTACTAATGTAATTTAATTGACATAATTTAATACATAATTGTTAAATAATTAAACTAATATATTATAATACAACTAGCCTAATAGTATAAAACAGATAATCAAAAAATTAAAAAATAAATTATGGAAACATAAATTTAAACTGTATAGAAAAAAAAATTGACATAAATATATTGTAATTAAATTTGTATTGGTAATTTCTTAATTGAATTTTTGCACGTCTCCAAACAGATAGAACACATGCGCTACTAAATTTAAAATGTGATCTTCACTGTGTTCTTAGCAAATAAATGTTTAGTTTTTTTTTTTGCTTTTGAGTTTTCTATCAAATCTCTTGTCTCTTGAACTGGTCCTCGTCGGTCAGTGCGTATACTTATTGATCGATTTTTGTGTTCAATTTTATGACTCCGGTAAAATCGCTTTCTCGCTGCCCGCTGGGACAACTGCTTTACGTAGCGATTTTAAGAAAAACTGTCTTACTCACTACCTTTGCAATTCAGAAAGCGGACTTCTTCATCGGCGATGTGACCATGACGTGGGAGAGGCTGCAGGCAGTGGAGTTCTCGTTCCTGACTCTGGCCGACTCCGGGGCCTTCCTGACTCATGCACCGGCCAAGCTCAGTGAAACGCTGGCCATCATCAGGCCTTTTAGATGGGAGGTAAGATTCTATGAAATTATTGACAACCAGCTGGAAACGTCGGCCTCTTCTACGCGAAAGAAACGCGGTACGAATAATACTACCCTGGGGACGATAGTATGTGAGAGTTTTTGTGAGACTCCTTGAAGAACAGACACTACTTATCATCATTCCCAAGTCTAGCCATTTCAATCTCCGCGAGTTCCCTGATGCCGCTAATAGCAGGGCATCAGACGGTCGCTTGTCCCATGCGCTCCGTTGGTAGACGTTGTCCTGCCCGTGATATATTTCCTCTCAAAAAGAACCATCCTCGTATTTTGTCGAGGCTCGTTGCTGCTCCCTGTCCCTTGAGATACTTACGCGGGAAAGATAATGTCTGCGCATGCGGTCTGTATCGCGTCGCTCCGAGTGAATGGCGGGGGTGCGTGTGGCGGGCTGCCGCTCCTCGTCCCCCGCGGGCGTTTCGTTTCTTCAACATATGTATGTACTTCAAGGAATATTATTAAAAAAAGCAAAATCCTTTTAGCTGTTCCCGAGATTTGCGCTAGCTAACTCATAAAGCGATCAATTGTTATATTATAAATCATATTCATATTCATATTTGCCAACTAAGTGTTACATTATACACAATAACTTTTTCATGTGATAACTTTAACTACAACAGATAATGTATTTTCATGCGTTAGCTTTTGCATTCCGGAAACGACTAGGAAAAGCTTAAATAGGCCAAATTAGGGCTGATCTTTTGAGAAACATGTAAAACTCGCTTACTGAGTGCTGTAAGCGCCAACCGCTACATCTAATTCTTAATATGATTCCTAGGAGCGAAACAATTTAGTATTATTAGGTTGTTGCGATTTTGAGTGGGACTTGGACTTCATTTGTCCTGTTTTATAAGATCAAAAATCTAGCTTCTTTCTTTAGGGTCAATAAGGTATCAATTACAATGTCTCTGGAAGAATCACTGTTCTCTAAGATACAGGATCTATCCTAGTTTAGCGGCCAGGGGCTTGCTATTATATCGACATGTACTGCACTTAAAATACTTATGTATTATTTTCTGAACTCTGTGTTACATGTTTTTGTCGTTATGGTGAATTATTTTATTTTATTTTATGTATCCAAACATAAACTTGCAGGTGTGGCCCCTAGTCTGTGCAACGGTGTTGGTGACAGGCCCGGCGCTGTGGGTGGTGATAGCTGCTCCGTCGCTATGGCAACGAAGGCAGAGGGACCAGCTACGACTTCTCAACAACTGCTGCTGGTTTACCACCACACTCTTTCTAAGACAATGTAATTAAGCGTTTTATTTCTATAAACATCTATATATAAAATAAAGTGGTGTTAGTTACACTATTTATAATTCAAGAACGGATGAACCGATTCGGCCGGAAATTGGTGGAGAGGTAGCTTAGAACCAGGAAAAGGACATAGGATTTTTATCCCGTTCGACCGAGATTGTGAAAACAAAGGGATTCCACGAGGATGAAGTCGCGGGGGGCCACTAGTAATTTATAAATGCTTAGGTGCATACGAAACTAGTGAGATAAGGAACCTGTATCCTAGCGCTGACTTAAGGTAAATAATTGCCTGTAGACAGGTAAAATGGTTCTAAAATCACTTCTCTATAGGGTATAAATTACCAGTACATAATATTATTTTCATTTTTAATTTACAAGTTGACCCGGCAGACGCAGTCCTGCCCACTGTTTTCGCATTTTTTCAATATATTTTTACATTTAACTGAAGGGTTGGTTATATGCATACAATCTTTCTTTTAAGAAAAACTCCATCAAAATCCTTTGGGTAGTTTAGAGATCTAAGCATACATACATATGACAGATAGGACAGACGCGGTACGCGATTTTATTGCTTTAAAAAAAAAGCTTTGCACTTTGTAGTGATTAATTTCAAACTTTGTTCAACAAGAAATGTACAAAAGGCGGACTAAAAGCTAAAGGCATTTTCTGCCAGTCAATCTGAAGGTCATGCAGAAATATGGCAATATTTTGACAAGAGCTGGACGATTTTGTATTATCCACAAACATCGCAAAAGCATCTAAAATTATTAAAAAACAGATTTCCTGTCCATCTTTCTTACTTCCTATAACAAGAAAAGTATTTTACTTACTGTCAACAATTTCCACCGCCAAACAAATACGGCTGGCGGACTCAATCTATTCGAGTCATCCCAAACCCGTAATATAATAACAAGCTTAACAAGCAGGGATCAACAAACACCCTGGGGAGCCCGTAAAACATGTCGTCAAATTTTTAATCAACCCCCAAACCCTTCTCATACGTCGTGACAGTTTGTATCACTTAATTGTTTTCCGATGGTACTCGCCTCGCACCGATGAATCCGGCCAAATGAACGCCTAATTTGTAAATGCGACGGTTTATCTTTTTCAATGCAACAATGACGTTACGTTTTCGATAACGCTTTTACAATATTAAATTGAATTACTCGATTCGAATCGCAAAATCCTGACATGGTTATGGTTTATGTGATTCTGTTTTGATTGCATTTATTCGATCCTCGCTTACAGCAAAGAAAGCGATTGTCAAACGAAAAATTTTAAAGAAGAATTATTTTTATATTTTTCACTTTATTAAATTAGCAAGCAGAGCAGCTTTCTTGTCTAGACAGTGCACGGCTATGAGACGATTATTTGTTTGAATTTACATCAAAAAAATATTCGGACTTTTTAATTTGTTCTCAATTTTATCTTTGCCTGTATATGTACGTAGGTACATCCATTTATGGCGCTTTTATACTGCGGTTTATTCGTTTACAGTAAGTATCATCTCAACTGACCTTAGGTGTGCCCAGCAACAGCACTTTCCATCATTAACGATTTTCAGCAGTAGCAAATGAGTCAAAAGTTTGTTTAAGCAAACTCGCATTTTAAATATACCTCCTAGTTCTACCTACACTTATTTTACCTCATACTTGATCCGCCAAGCATTTTTAATTGAAAGGCAGCCGTAAAAGACAAAGACAAGCAGTATAACTTTAGCATCTATATTCAAGACAAAATACTCTCAAGTAAAGCCTTATTCCAGCGTCCAGCAAGGAGCCATCCAAGACCCACAAGGCTCGTCTGGTCTCCGTCCTGGTATCTCTTGGAGCCACCTACGTGATTGGGGACATGTACTCAGCAAACCTCACCAGTCTTCTGGCCAGGCCTGCTAGGGAGAGACCTATAGGAACGCTGCAAGCACTGGAAGAGGCCATGAGAGACCGCGGCTACGAGCTGGTGGTGGAGAGGCACAGTTCATCTTTGGCTATTTTGGAGGTAAGACACGAAAACATACACAAAAATGTTGGCAATGATTATCTTTTTGCGTCTGAAAATTTTAGGGTTTTAGGTGACTTAATAATATTTAAATAAAATAAATTTGTATTGTTATTGCTGAATTATAATGACTTAATACTTGTAACTTAAAAAAACCGGTGAAATGCGAGTTGGACTCGCGCACCGAGGGTTCCGTACAAACCTGTAGGTATATCAGTAAAAGTTCACCCATCACGGGTATTATAGACTTAAGTATTTAATAAAAAGAATAATTTAATATCTCAACGCGTTCATGAGATAAGGAGTAGTAACTTTGAAATTTTCAAAATTGTCAAAAATATTTTTCAAAAATATTTTTTTTATATGATGAAACTGGAAATTTGCGGCCTAAATGGCTGTATCTTTTGATTGCGTTGGTTTAGAAGGTTGATTTCTACAGCTTCCAGGGACAGTAGACCTAAGTATCATATAGAAATTTCAGTTTGATACCTCCACGCGTTCCTGAGAAAAACGGTCTTGACAGACGGACGGACGGACGGACGGACAACAAAGTGATCTTATAAGGGTTCCGTTTTTTCTTTTGAGGTACGGAACCCTAAAAAGGACTTAAAATGTCTTAAAAACGACTATTCTTATGAGACACAAAGCGAATAATGGTTTTACTTTCATCACTAGCCCAAAGACCTTTCTTATTATCTTCTTGGACACTTATTAGATCGTAATTTGTACTATGTTTCCTATGGCAAACAACAATTTATTTACTTATACTTGTATAGAACGGGACAGGTGTATACGGTCGTCTCGCTCGTCTGATGCGACGGCAACGCGTGCAGCGCGTGCGCAGCGTGGAGGTCGGCGTGCGGCTCGTGCTCACGCGCCGGCACGTCGCCATACTGGGCGGGAGGGAGACGCTGTACTACGACACTGAGCGATTCGGTACGTTTTGCTCTTTTGTCATAGAACGGGACAGGCGTATAAGGTTGTCTCGCTCGGCTGATGCGTCGATAGCGCATGCGCAGTGTGGAGGTCGATGTGCGGCTTGCGCTAACGTGCCGGCACGTCGCCATACTGGGCGGGAGAGAGACGCTGTACTACGACACTGAGAGATTTGGTACGTTGCTCTTATGTCATGGACAGGCTTATAAGGTTATCTCGCTCTGCTGATGCGTCGGCAGCGCTGCAGCGTCTGCGAAGCCTGGAGGTCGGTCGTGCTCACGCGCTGGTACATCGCCATACTGGCGGGCAGGGAGACTCTGTACTAAGACACTCAGAGATTTGGTGCGTCGCTCTTTATCTCCAGTTTTTAATTGTGACAGGCGATAAGAAGCGTCTCGCATGACTGATGAAGTGTAGTCGAATGTCCTATGGCGCTAAGTCCACCGTTTATACAAAGTTTTGTTGTTGGCGTGTGGCTAGCTCATCCATAAAAGAAAGAGACAGGCGGATAAGGGCGTCTCGCTAGTGTATCACAGAATGGGACAGGTATGTACGGGAGTCTTTTTTGGCTGATGCATTAGCAATGCGTGAAACGTGAACGCGTACAAAACTACAAAACTGAGAAGTTTCGTACCACTAATCTTACAAGGTAGCACTAAAGATCATTATAAAAAAGTTTAGGGAACGACAGCGCGTCGTACACGTAATACGTGCATTTTTTTTCATTCAAATAATAATGTCAAAACACGCCTCGATGGTGCCCGTGGCAACGCGACGCGCTAGACATAATTCTAATCCGCTTTATGAACTAAAATAGAAATGATAAGGATCTTCGAGGAATATTTTATGCTAATGGTGTTTTGTTTCAGGCTCACACAATTTCCATTTGAGTGAAAAGCTCTATACTCGGTACTCGGCTATAGCACTCCAAATAGGCTGTCCTTTCCTTGAAACTTTCAACAGCGTGTAAGTATCGTTGTAGTTTATGCCCCAACCTCGTTCACACATAACGTCAGTTTTACAGAATCCAGTTTAACTGATCCGTCGCTACTGAAGATAGTATTCACACAGCACATAACAGTACTGATTCGAAATGAAATGAAATGAAATTCGTTCATTTGAAGAATTCGTTTATTTGACGAATCGTTTATTTCAAGAATACAGGTTTTAAAGATCTTAATGTTATTGTAAGTTAGTACAAGTTTTCAACCTGCATGCAGGTCTGCAAAAATTAATTCAAATATGCAGAATGAATATAAAAATTTTTAAGTATGATATTTTCCATTTTTTTTATCTCATGTCAATTTTTTATAATTCAAAAATTCAGTAACACTGTAAAAACATTTTTCTTGTAGCCATTCAGTCAATTTTAACGGATGTTATATCCTTAACGGGGATAGACAGGTGCTATAGAGAAAATGCGAATGCTTCGCTCAGTTACTGTCGTCAGTCGCTTATGCGATCTCTTGATACCCCTCAAGCCTCTTGTCAAGGACGCGTACTAACATGCCAGATAATATGTCTTAAAATTAATACCTCATACTAACACCCTTTACTCATTATCGGGTCTAAACGCGATATATTTAAATGAGTATTAGGTACTCACTGCTCGACTTTCGTCAGCTCATGACCACGGTTGTGTGCAATCCAGCCGAAATGTTGAGCAATGAGTACCTAATACTCATTTGCATATATCGCGTTTAAACCCGATAGCAAGTAATTATGTTTCTTTATGTTATGTTCCCTATTTAAAAGCAAATAAAGAAATTTGAATTTGAATTAGTGTTACAATGCAAGTTAAAAATCATATAACACCTCATTCACCATGAGTTCATAGTACTAACCAAGTGGAATTCTATTTCCAGTGTAATGACTCTATTTGAAGCTGGTATCCTGGCTAAGATGACCACGGACGAGTACAAGAACCTTCCAGAACAATCCAGAAGATCGGAACCGGTCACGGAGAGTGACAAACTGAATAATGACATCACAGGGGAGTCGCCAGCTGCGTCACAAAGTGGGACAGTATGGGTTTCATAAAAACTTTAGTCATTATCTTCATGTTTTTCATGTACAACACCAAGCTTAATTTAAGCGCCTTTGTGATTAACAAGAGGATCAACACTAAAGAAAATCAGTGTCGGAGCTGGCAAGCGTCCTGCCGCCACGAATAATGCTGAGTCGGGGACCTTGTTGCGACTAAGGTTTTACCAACACATATCTATCAGATGGTCTCTATTGAGGCAAATTGAGGCAAAGCCTTCTCCAGAAGGTGGTTTCAGTAAATAAACAGTTCTTAAATCCAGGGTACACCTGCGGCAGGCAGTCGCCGCGTCTCGCGACTGCTAGCGATTTGGCCACGGTAATTGACACGCTATGCCATGACATTACCTATACCGCAGATGTGCGCTGGGGGTAAGGTTTTCAAATATCTCATTTCATACTCAGGGGGAATCGACAAAGACCCTGCAGCCAGTTTCGCTGAGGATGCTGAGGGGCGCCTTTTGCTTGCTCGGGATTGGACATCTGTTGGCAGGTTCGTTTCAAGATGTAATTGTCATTTAATTGTTTAACAAAATGCGAAAAACTTAAAGTAGGTAGGTCAAGTTAATCACTGCAGCATCTTATGTGTGAGCTACGCGGAGGTGCGACAGGAGTAAAGGCCCGAAAATACTGAAAATCACGTTTCGGTATTTTATAGACGTTTTACACTTTTGCGACACGCGGAGTCACTCTTGGATTGCTTTGATTGAACAAACAAAAGATGTATTGACAAAAGACTCATTACATGACACGTTCTAATATTTGGAATTTTACTCGAAACAGTGGCCAGGATTCAAAAAGGTACATGTCGTCGCTAACATTAAACTAACGTTATAAAGGTGATTTTGCAACGCAAATGTAACGTGCAAGTATCTTGATGTGGCGTCGTCAGTTCTTACAATCACGACTGTCAAAACGTTTATTGTATTTTTATAACCTAACATATAAACTCAGAAATATGTACCTACTCGTCAATGTGTTATCTTGTTAACCATATAATAGAAATATCCTTCCCAAACATTTAAGAAACGGCTCTTTTCTAATCATTATCGTTACTGCAATAACATTCCCTTTTTTTAAAGCAATAGCACTAGGAGTCGAGATCCAAATTCATCGGCGTTCCAAGAAGTTTATCAAGATCGTGGAGCCGAATGGAGAGAAGAACGCTCACCGGATGAGGGTCTTGAGGAAGGCCAGCCAGTGTATCAGACGGGAAGTCAGGAGGACCATCAGGGCAGTCTTCAGATCTGTTGACAGGGCTTTAGGGCCCGGGATGCAGTAGAGCTTAGCAAAACCATATCCGTCTATGGCTCGGTCTCACAACTGAATTTTAGCAATACTTGTGGCTGAAATCTTTAATGCCTACAAGTTGAAGAAAAAAAATAAGTTTAATAGCACTTCCAACTTTAGCTAAAACACATTTTTTTGGAAAATCCGACAAATTACATTTTAAAACGTTTGCAGTAGTTGTAGGTTTTTTCAAAAGTAGCATGGAAAAGATACTTAAGTACTTTACTTACTTAGGTTTTGTCCTTTGCACTTCACTTAAATATTTAATCACAACGCAAATAATTTAGCAAGTACAATTGAAATGAAATATTTTAATTGCACAAAACATGGTTAAAATAGTGATATCACAAACAGGTATAAGCTCAGCATGTTTTGTCTTGTCAGGCATGAAAATATAAACAGATGTGGTTTTCAATTCTATACATATAATAAGACTGTAAAAGATCGATTTCTGTACATTGAAGATTTTTATGAAAAATTGTTACAGGGGGTCTTAATTACCGTAATAGAAGCCATAACAACAATTTTTAAAAATTTTGTCTGTCTGTCTGTCTGTCTGTTTGTCCGGGCTAATCTCAGAATCTACTGGACCGATTTTGACGGGACTTTTTTTATTTGACTCAGTATCACCTGGAGAGTAAACTGGGATATAAATAATCACGCCGATGAACTTAGGGGGCAGGCAGGAAATTGAATCTCAGAATCTACTAAACCATCCTTGAGTTGCGTACGCTGCGAAAACGGTTCAAGATCATCATCATCATCATCAGCCCAATTATGTCCAGTCTTGGACGTAGGCCTCCTCCATTTTCTGCCATGACTGGCGGTCTTGTGCCCGTTTCATCCAGCCATGTCCTGCGTGTCGTCGGATATCATCTGACCATCTCTGGGGCGGTCGTCCTTTTCCTCTCGTGTTGTTACGAGGTCTCCATTCCAGGACTCTTTTTGGCCAACGGTCGTTTGCCATTCGGGCTATATGTCCAGCCCAAGCCCATTTCTTCTTCGCTATTGTTGCAACTATATCTCTTAACTTAGTTTTCTGGCGTATCCACTCATTGCGCTTCCGGTCTCGGAGACTGATTCCGAGCATTACCCTCTCCATTCCTCTTTGCGCAACTCGAAACTTTTCCGCGGACTTTTTGGTAAGAGACATAGTTTCAGTGCCGTAAGTGAAGACTGGTGATATGCACTGCTCGAATACTTTCGACTTGAGCTGGAGTGGCAGCTTGCTCTTAAAGACCCTTTTGTTGGCTCCGAAGGCTGACCAGGCCTGGGCGATTCTGCGATCGATCTCTATTTTTTGGTTTTCACTCCCCAGGGTAATCTTGTGACCAAGGTAGATGTATTCCTGGACTAAGTCAACAGGTAGGTGGTAGTTTGTTACATCTGGCAAGTTTGTCATCATTTTGGTTTTTGAGACATTCATCCTCAGGCCTACTTTTGCTGACTGCTCTTTTAGGCTCTCGATCATTGTGATCATTTCGTCAATGTCTTCAGATATGAGGACGATGTCGTCAGCAAACCTTAAATTGGAGAGTTTCTTCCCGTCTATCAGCAATCCCTTGTCATCCCATTCCAGTTTGTGAAAGACATTTTCCATTGCCAATGTGAACAGCTTTGGAGATATTGTGTCTCCTTGTCGCACTCCCCGTTGGAGTCTAAACTTTTCGGTTTTCTTGTGGAGGTTGACGCATGCTGTTGCCTGTTCATGGAGGTGGTTCAGCAACTGGATATATCTCTCATCAACCCGACAGTCTACCAGCGCCTGTTCCACTGCCCACCATTCAATTGAGTCGAAGGCCTTTTCATAGTCAATAAATGCCAATATAATCGGCTTTCTATATTCGTGGCACTTTTCTATAACGGTTTTCAGTGTCTGGAGGTGGTCGTTAGTGCTGAATCCGGACCGGAAACCAGCTTGCTCTTGTGGTTGGTAGAAGTCAAGTTTGATCTTTAGTCTATTGACCAGTACTCTTGTAAATAATTTGTAGATGTGGGATAGTAGGCTTATGGGTCGGTAGTTCTCCAATTTCCTAATATCGCCTTTTTTATGGAGCAAGGTGATGGTTGCATTGTTCCAACTTGGAGGCACCTTTGTTTCCGTCAAACACTTTGTGAATAGTGCAGCAAGTGCCTCTAAGAGGATCTTGGGACCGGCTTTCAGCATTTCTGGCAAGATGTTGTCCTCTCCTGGAGCCCGCTTATTCTTCGCCTGGCGTAAAGCATGAGCTATCTCGTCTACTGTAATGTCCGGGATGTCTTCAGAACCAACATTTTTCACTGGTTTACGTCTATTAGTGAGTTGCTCCGTGTTTATCGTCGTTTCAGGGTTTTCAACCTTACTGGTATATAGTTCTTCATAATAGTTTTTGGCTATTGTTAAGTGTTGGTCCTGATTGGTCACCACTTCTCCGTCGGCGTTGTATAGTTTGAATATTTGTTTTTTGCCTTGGCTGAGTTCTAAGTTAAGCACCCTGCGGCTAGTGTTCCACTCTATGGCATGTTGGATGAGACCCTCGTTGAATCTCTCCAAATCTTTGCGACTTTGTGTTCGTATGAGTTTATTAAGGGTTTTAAATTCAGCAGTATTCTGCTTGCCTTCACTGCAAAGTTGTCTCCTAGTTTCTATCAGATGAAGAGTATTCGTGCTCAGCTTTTTTGGTTTGGAGATTCGTAGAGGAGATATAACTTCCATAGCTGACTTTACTGAATCCACTAGGTATTCATTCAGTTCTTCCAGTGACATCTGCTCAATATTTCTGTGTAGCATTTCTGATTCTATGGCATTCCGGTATTCGCATTCGTATCTTTTCAGGGCTTCTACTTTGGTGTGATTGGGAATGTAAGAAGTATTGATAACCTTTTTCCTTTCATTTTTGGAGTTGATGTAGATAGTTGCTCTTACTAGCCTATGATCGCTTCCCGTTGTAAATTTGTTGAGCACAGAAACGTTGGTCACTATCGATTTCTGGTTACACAATATGTAGTCGTACTCATTAACGTGAATACCATTTGGGTGCTTCCAGGTCCATTTTAGCTGCGGTTTCTTTTCAAAGAAGGTATTCATGGCAAAGAGATTTCGCTGGCTTAGAAAATTTAGGAGTGTTCGACCTCTGTCATTTCGGGTGCCCAAACCAAAACGCCCAATATTCGGTTCATCATCTTCTTTTCGTCCTAACCGGGCGTTGAAGTCACCGATAACCAGTGTATATTTGCTCTTAACACTATTTAGAACGCTGGCTATGTCTTCATAGAACTCTTCAACCTTCTCATCTGGGTGATCTGTGGTAGGTGCGTAAGATATGATTACTTTCAATTTTACCATCTTTGTAATTTTGAGGACCAGATATGCAACCCTATCCGAAACGCTTTTTACCTCTACTACCATTTCCTTGATATTTCTATGTATGAGAAAGCCGATTCCTCCTATGCCAGGTCGTGGCCCTTCTTTTGTATACAGAAGATGTCCAGAATTAAGGGTGACAAGTTCTTCTTGTGGTCGTCGTACCTCGCAGAGTCCCAAAATGTCCCATTTGATTTTGTCTAATTCATTTTCGAGTATTAATAATCTTTCGTCCGACGACATCGACTGAATATTATATGTCAAAATATTTAGATAGTTTCTGCAGTTAGTCAGCTCCCAGGGATTTCTTGTCGCACCCCTGCCCTGTGTCACCTGGTTACTGCTGGAACCAGGGAGTGACCGAGCGCTGGGAACTCGGGGTCGGTTTTTATTTTGTGTGGTCATGTTTCTGTTTGGAGGGTTGTTAGCCATATAATCACCACGCCAGCCACGACGGGTTGGTGATCGCAGCTCCGGAGCCGGTGTGACGGATGCCGTCGCGCCTCCGGCAATCCCACAGGACCTAGTGTCTTCCTCCTGGTGACTTGCCCGCTGTGGGTACTGACCGCGCTGCTTCCGCTGTCAGGGTGCCGGCTAAGGTAACGCTTATTTGATGGCGGCGTTGACTCGCCATGTCGTAGGGGTGTTTACAGGTATTTGCAGCATTTTATAGAGAGATCTACACCACTAGACCTCCCACCGCACCCTGATCCACCTACCGCCTCGGTCCGGGACTGCTTATTTGAGAACACTCTTATTCGCAGCTGTCCTGCATATATACAGGACTTTTCGCTATCCGCCACCTGCGACCCGAGGTATAGCTGAGGCTCGCCTACCCGAAAACGGTTCAAGATACCAAAAATATAAATATGAAAGAATTATTCCTCTTGAAATGATCTAAAAAACTGTCTGCGACAGTACATGTCTATGCCCAAAATTACAACTCCACGCGGACGAAGTCGCGGGCACAGCTAGTTACATATAATTTCGGTGAATTACATTTATAGTCAATGTTTTTAATGTCAATCTCACATTGATTACAATAATAATAATTTCAGTAGTTTAAAAATAATGTCATAGAAATTACAAACTGAAAAAATTATTAATTAAATAAAAATATTTATCTACAAGCCATTGGTACGATATGATTGGTAGCTCAGTTACCAATGTTGGTAATTGATTATAAATTCTTATGGCCATAGGGTGACAATTCTTCCTGAACAATCCCGTTTTCATAATCGGAAATTTAAATATTTCAGGATGTCGTCTACTATATAGCTGATTGTGTTTAAATTTTGTTAAGAAATGAGAATGTTAACAAACAACGCAACTTCAATTTTACAATCATTGTAAAATTAAATCGAAGTAGTCTGTAGGTGTTTTATTAACACATTAAAACAGTTACAAAAGAATGGGATTGGTAATGTGTATTTCAAAAATATGTTTTTTTTTGTCTTACTATAAATACTCAGAACTTCATTAAAGTATTCGTACATCAGTATGTACTTCATACAAAAGAAGCTGATTCATTGAATTATTACAGCGGGAACTCGTTAATGAAGTTAATCTTAGAATATTATCTCGCAACAAACGCGGCCTAAGGGTCTATAGAAACATCATGATTCAAGGAATAACCTCTAATACCCGACGACAAATAATACACAAGATTAATAAGATAAGAGATACATTTGTTGTACATAAAAACTAAGCCTAATAATAATATAATGAATCTACAGAACCAGATGTACAAAAAATGCTTAGTACAATGTTAGTACCTAAATTAAGCAAATATGTTGCTTGTATTTTAGGTATCTACTCTTATAATGTAGGTTAGCGCTTATATGATAATTTAATAATAACACAAAAAATTATACATTATAAAGAAAGTGAAAGTTCATACTCATATGACATTATGTAACTGAAGACCTTATATACAGTATATGTTAATTTAAATTAAGCTATTTTATTTGTTAAGTTTTTTTTGCGTTTACAACGCTATTTTTTAATTTCGAAAAGACGTAACACTTAAAACGTAACGCTGGCTCAAAGCGTTAAAAAGCAAGTTCTCGGTAGCTCAGCGGTCAGAGCATTGGACCGGACTTCCAAAGATCGGGGGTTCGATTCCTCCCCGATGACCGGAGCCGAAAATATTTTTTTAAGTGTTACGTCTTTTCGAAATTAAAAAATAGCGTTGTAAACGCAAAAAAATACTAAACAAATTAAATTATAGCCTGTTTTATCTTAACCGATTATTAAATATTTCTCTCGGGTGATTTGAGGGTGTCTCCCACAATCATTGATGAAACATACGCTGGCTCAAAGCTTTAAAAAGCACTTACAAAATTCAACGACTTCATTAAGGTTCTCGGCAGCTCAGTGGTCAGAGCATTGGACCGGACTTGTTCGATTCCTCCCCGATGACCGGAACGGAACGAAAAGATTTTTTTAAGTGTTACGTCTTTTCGAAATTAAATTATGCTACTACTTGTAAAAGATTTTATGTATAATCATATGATTTCTCCATGAGCCATTTTTGTAATCGTATTATGCATATAGTTGTTTTCATGGGTTAAATACATAGAAACATGTAAACATTTTTTTATTGTGATTAATTTTTATAAAAAATTTAAGATATGAAAAAAACAGATTTTTAAAGGAAGCGCAGAGGGATTGAAGGTAAGAGACTAAGTACAGCTAACATACCAATAAAATTATAATTAATGCTGCGAATATTCTGCATGAAAATATCATAACTATTTTTAATACGAAAATAAGTGGGACATCTTTGTGCTCGGTCAATCATCAACTAGTTAAGTGGCGCTCTAGGCGCCCTCATAATCAATAGAATTTAAATACCTAGACTCAGCAATTTTTCTGACCGGGAAATGTTCGTCTCCTGTTATATGCTGGCTTGGCTTATTTTTACGCTAACACTTAGCGCAGTTTGCAGCGTCTTTGTTGCTTTGGGCGTTCTTTGACTAAATGAGTCGGACTCTCAACAGTACTTTGCCGAGTGCCTATACTGCTGAAATTTGTAGCATCTGGTAAAAATAGTGTTATCACGTACTGGGCTCGAAGTTATAAAAACCCTTTCCTGCTGCATTAGTATCTTTCGTAGGACTCAGGATATTTCGAGTACGAAGTTACAGTGACTTGCATCTCTTTTACCGGTCTTATGGCGCTTCGAGACAAAATAAGTGCTGTAAAGAACTCAGTCACAACTAGCTGCCTTTATAAAAGGAAAAGTACAAAAATGTAAAGTTGATGTTGATGTTGGTCAGAGCATTGGACACGACTTCCAAAGGTCGGGGGTTCGATTCCTACCCGATAACCGGAGCCGAAAAGAATTTTTTAAGTGTTGTCTTTTCGAAAATAAAAAGTAGCGTTGTAAACGCGAAAATACTTAACAAATAAAGTTGATGTACCTTTAAATTTTGTAATTTTCTTTTTCAAAGTATAGTTTACAACTTTGTAATAAAGTATATTACTTTGTACCAAATAAATCATTATCCTATACTAAGTAAAAAGGCCCAGTTGTTCGCTTACGGCTCACAAACAACAGCATACAATATATATTCGAAAACAAAAAACATGAAACTTGAAAACTAGAACAAACCGCTTAGTGGTCATCTCGTATGCGCTAATTAAATTTATTATTAAAACAATACGACTATTGTTTCGGGCAAAGCCGAAATCCAAATATATTGACGTGAGTGCAGCTGCCAACTCTAGTTAGTTCGCAACTTGCTTGGATTTTGTGTGGTACAAGTAATAAACTTGGCGTACAATTTACAGTCACATAGTTTTGAACGTTTTTCAAAGCTCTCTAGCGAAATTGCTTCACGTAAATGCCCAAATTGTACAGCTTCTGTTAAAAAATTGTCTCGTGAACTAAATTGATTTTAGTATTTTTACCAACTAATATTTTATTCGTACTTACTACTATTATTTATAAGGAATGTTTGAACACATTCATAGCATTAGTTGAAAGATTTGTTTTAATTGTGTGTGGTTTGCAGTAATAAATACTCTTTTTATCTAACTACATGAGTAACCGAATTTGACTAGACTTCCGAATTTTCCCCTAGATAAAATGAGCTATTATTTTCGGCAGCGAAGTTAATTGTGCGAAAATAACTATTCCAAAGAAAAGAGGCATGTATCTTTTCTTTGGGTTACGTCGACTCCATTGGTTTTCAGGATACTAGAATTCCATACACAAAAGTAGGTATAAACGGAACTCTATCGTCAATAAAGCGACGATTTTCCGAAAACAACTTTTTGAACCGCTGCATCTTGTGACTTTGAGCATAAAGTAACATCTGGACTTTACGTAGGGCCAAATGTTTCAAAATTTAAAGTTTATTGGGGCCCCGAATGCCGGCGACGGCCGTATATTCCGCTATCGGTGATTATTTGTTTCACTATTCTGTCCTGATACGGTGGATTTGGGTTACAAATGCTAACGGCCATGTTGGAAAGCGTGTTATATTTAATAAGTTCTAGTAAATTGAGTATAATAGCCTGCTGAAACGTCTTAAATGGTGTATAAAGGCCCTTAAGGCTTCGCTTTGGTGGAAATGGATAAAGCGTGGAGGAGAATGGAAATAACGAAATCAGATTGGATATTTAAAACATCTCCATTCACCTCCTCTCTTCTCCGCTTTGGTGGAAAACGAGCTTTACGTCCTCAGCGAGAAGTCATCTATCAGTATAGCAAAGTCTCGGAGAGGTATCGCGTCAAAAGTGACAAGTCAATTTGTCAATGTAAACTCGGTCTTTATTTATGTTTTTCATCTCAGATATCAGAAGCTTATCCGTATTATATAGGTACTGCTAATTATTACTATTATGACGCAGGACACTAAACTACGATCTATAATAGTTTATTGCAGGTATTGTCTATTTTTAGCAATAAGTCAAAAATGTTAACAAACATGGCGGCTTAATTTTAAGTTTTAAGTGCAAAACTATTTAAAAATATATACTATGGATTACTTACTATGGATTTCATAATCTTACGTCCCGAAAAACTGCAATTGTTCGTGGAGGTTATTTTTAAATTTTGGATTTAGTTTAAAAGAATAGACTTTACCTATGTGGCGACCTCTACCGTTCGCCATCACAAGCGCATGCTTAACGGTGGCAAGCACGACAGGGAGCGCTAGCCTAGTACCGCACACGAACCGCAGCATATAAGTTTTAGGTCCAAAATAATGCAGATAGACAAATCAAGATGATGTCTATCGGACCTTGGTCTCCGACCAAAACACTCGGTCGGTTGAAAGCGCTTCCCTTTAGCTTCCTTACTCTAAATCTGTTGCGCCAAACCTATATCCCGTGTGTAATGTTTGGTACAAGCCGAAACAAACTCCTTAGACCAGATGAATGTTGTTTTTCATGAGATTATACAACTGGCTGTTTCATTGTGCCATAACCTAAGGTAGGTTAGCTGGAAGAGATCTCGCCAGGGATAAGCTTAAATGTATTTTCTTATTGCAATAAAGAGTTTATACAATACAATACAATACCTAGCACTAACATTATAAATTATTAAGAACATTCATCCGTCTTTTAGTACCTAATGAAATTCAGGGATTAAGAAATCAGTTTATGATGAGCAATATAATCAAATCTCGTTATTCAAATAACAATATTTTGCAACAAACGTATTTAAGACAAAGTAAGCGCAAAATGAAAGCATTTCCAAACTTAATAACAATTTAATTAAGGGCGCTTACAGACGAACTTTTTGACGTGACAACGTCTTATAAATTGGTTTGCCGGGTGACACTTCAAGAAACTGCGTTACGCTCCGCTCACGTTATGCGCTCACAATGAGAGCGAGTGAGAGGCACGCGTCCCTTCGACTCGGGCATGGTTAGCCCGCCTAAGAGCGAGTGAGACAGACATAAAAAGTGAAAGGCACGCGTCCCTTCCACTCGAGCACAGTTAGCCCGCCTAAGAGCGAGAGAGACAGAGCGAGAGAGAGATAGGGATACACACCGGTTCATGTTATACGAATGAATATTCACATTAAAATTATTTTACCACTCAAAGTCGTTGTCACGTAAAACTTTCGCCCGTATACCGACTTTACAGGCAACCAATTTTTTAATTAGAAATGAATAATTAAGTGAGTACTTATTTTCATATTTTTATTGCAGAGGTGTAATTAATCACAAACAATATTACATTGCTCCATAATAGCTTGTTATAAATTGTGTTGCTTGTTGTCGTGCCAAATAATGGTTGAATTAATAGCGTTGCAGTAAAGTTCTTTAAAAAATATTTATATGAATTCACAATTAAAAATAAAAATTTTAACATCAACAAACTTTACGATACTTAAAGAAAAAAACGAACTGCCACAGACGGGACTCGAACCCGCATTCCTCGCAAGCCGGTTTGTCGCCTACGGCAGTCCGTTTTTTTTTCTTAAGTTTGTTTTAATGTCATTTATCGCCATTATTTGTCTAAAGCTGAAAAACTTTACCAGTACTACTACGAGTATTACGCAAGGTTTTTCTATTTTCAGCCCGAACTGTTGAAGATCTCTCGGTGATTCATAACTCTCATAGCATTTGATAATTTGTTAAGGTAAATGTAACAAAGCACTAAACTAATTTTTGTTTTACAGCAACGTGGCAATGTTCTTCCTAGCAGCGTTTTACAGGCGTTTGCAAAACGTCCAATCCGTAAGCCCCTAGACCTCGGTGGGCAATGCGTATTGTTCGCGTTTCAAACGTTAGGCGTATCAGCACACAAAGGATAGCTAGTTCACTAATGAACGAAATCTGATTTTACGTAAATAGATACTTTGTTGAGTGAAGAATAGGGTGTGGTCGGGTAAACGCGGGTAGGCGATCGCTAAGAGTTTCAGCGCCTTTTGTGGTCAAGAGAAAAGATGTCTTAATGGGGTATTGATAGGTTAACTTTTGCAATCTGCTGTAAGGATTATTTTCGTGGGTATTTGGAGTCAGGTCTCTAGCTTATCGTCCAACAAACAATCAGATGTCTTGCGTGGTCCTTTAGTTCCATTGATTACGATTTCATTAGAGGCTCAATTTCATTTAAGCACTTTATTTGATTTAATCTTCTCACAAAACACTAGGGCCAAATGAAAATAAGATTTTAGTCTAGTCTTACATGAGCCAGCTAGTGAGTAGCACCAGTGAACGCAACTTACACAAAATCTCACGGAGCTCAAATTAGGTAATCCTATATTTGACAGCGTATGATGTGTCTTACAATTTTAATTAAAATATTATGTTTTTGTTTCTGTTTCGCTATAATTAGGACCGCACGATAATTTCGTATCTATCATTATAAGCGCGGCGTTTGCGGTACACCATTGTATCAGTCGACGATCAAACGCGCTGGGCGGTGCGCCCAATAATTCAGTTAGCTATAATAATAATAGAAACGTCGTTAACGAGAAACTCACTGTTCCTGATTCTCATGAAAATATGGCGACGCCATGTTGTTCACGGACGAGTAAACGGCACAACATCGAGAGCTCGCACCCCGATGCGTTGGACTGACCTAGTAGACCCTCACCGATTCGGTGCTGCCATTCAATGAGTGTGTGCGCAATGCTATGCAAGAAAATACAATATGACTGAGTTTTAGGCCGAGTCACCTACCTCGTTTGTATGCTAGAGGCGTTTGTGATAAAACATCGTTTAGTGGAAACCTTTTGCATACTAAAACACAACATTTAAACATGATAATGCTTTCACTTAATATATGTTTATTAAGTGAAAGAAAATAATAATAATAAATATTCATTTATTCTCACCAAAATACATACATAAAAAAACATGAAATAAATGAGTATAAAAATAATTTAAGGTGGGCTGATACCTGAACTAGGATGGTTCCTGTATCTCAGGTTATCAGCCCTCCACCCCGCTAGTGATCTAACAGTTACAATTACAAGATAACAACATTAAATTAACCGTAACAAATAACATACTCGTAGATAGCAACAGTGACATTCTTTGTGGGAGGATAGTAGCAAATTACAACTCAACAGTGCAGCGACCGCGCGCCAAGTAAGAAGCAGCGTCTTATGTAACCTATACAATTTTTGTGTTATAATTTCTTATTGGTGTGTGGTACCAGTAACGAGATGATGAATTTAAAAAGAAAAAACATATATACTCGTAGTAATAATAGTCGAAGCTGTACTCTTCTTTTTTCTTTTTTACTGACTAAAAAATATTTTATTATAATTTTATTATAAGGTATATAAATACTGTTTTTTTTTTTTACTGTATGTTGAGCAGTTGTTAATAAGCGTGCGTTTGTTTGCACGCGCGTGCGTGCTTGGTGTGTGTGTGTGTGTTTGTGTGTGTGTGTGTGTGTGAGGGAGAGAGAGAGTGAGCGTGTGTGTGTTTATAAGAAAAAGCGGATGTTAATAAAAATCGCGCGATACTGTGCGGCGAGCCACCCACGTTTGAGAGTGACCATGATCACAATTGCTCTGCCAAGAACCAACCGACTAAGAAGAACGAAATGGACGAACAACGTCTATAGTCGTTATCACAATAAATAAAAATAATTCTCCCGGGTGATTTGAGGGTGTCTCCCACAATCATTGATGAAACATATTGGGGCATAACATATTGCTGGCTCAAAGCGTTAAAAACCACTTACAAAATTCAACGACCCCATAAAGTTTCTCGGTAGCTCAGTGGTCAGAGTATTGGACCGGACTTCCAAAGGTCGGGGGTTCGAATCCTACCCGATGACCGGAGCCGAAAATATTTTTTTAAGTGTTATGTCTTTTCGAAATTAAAAATAACGTTGTGAACGCAAAAAATCCTTAACAAATAAATAAATATATTCAAAGAGCTAGAAACCCATCATGTTGCATTTTCATAGTAATGCAACGCGAAAGTTTAAAATCAAACCTATAAATAGTAAACCTAAGAAAAAACTTTTTCCCTGTGTACTTCTAATCATCCCGCCCGTATGAATGACTGTTAGCTAAGCGGTAAATGTTTTTTAGTGATCGATAAATAGTTGTATTAAGTTCGCCATCTTCATAAAACCTTAGTAATATTCTGACATACATACTCGTATGTACAAGATTAAAATGTAAATAGAAATAAATACATATACAACAACATCACATACATTGATCTGACTCCGTGGTAAGTAGCTTAAGCACTTGTGTTACAGATATCAGAATCAATAATAGTATTACAAATAAACTTAAAGAAATATATATACCAGTACAAACAGACATGTTCATGCACACAAATGTTTTTATAGTGCGGGGATCGAACCCGCGACCTCTTGGTTAATAGTCAACTTCTTGACTATTACATCAAAGTGGTCGTCGAATGAAACAAATTCAAAGAAAAATATGTTTGTTCTTTATTTCATTGTGGGCATTACGACGCCCTCGATTGAATTTCCACAGCGATCAGTCCCGCGTCCAGCGGCTCACCGAACTTTGAGAGAGATAGACAGTGAGTGCGCTCACACTTGTGCACTATAATATCTCCTGCGCAGTTGGCTGATCTCTGTTGAGATTGGGCGCCGTGGTCGCAATCGGCTAGGAGGACTAACAAGTGCTTAAGCTACTTACCACGGAATCAGATCAATGTATGTGATGTTGTTTTTATTATTATAGAAAATAAAATAAAATCTACTCGCAAAAAAACTCCATACATAACTTATCTGAAAACGTGTAAGTAAATTCGATAACCATTTATCACGTAAGGTTCCACACTAGGGGAGCTTTGAAAGCGAAGTTACTTTGCCATTGTTCTTCATTATCGGAACGTTCTAATTAAACAGATTAACAAGCTTTAGTTCGATTAGTATCGGATTTCGACTGTTTGGTTTGTAACAACTTCCATTACCTAGAAATGATGTAATCATTACAAACCAAACAGATATCAAAGCTATCCAACTACAAAGAGTTAGTTATGTTGGTGATTATGAAACTTGAAAATCTATTTCTGAGATCTATTTCTGACCTTAAAACAATAATACATCAAAACGCAACTTTCGTAAGTATAGTCTGCTTCAATTATAGATCTCCTCTTACAGCATTCTATCTACTTTATTATCCAGCATTCAAGGTTAACGTGTAGCTACAAGTATAGTTATTTCTGGTGCCGACTGTATGTAGTCTGTCCCACAGTTCGGAGAGCGAACTAAGAAGGTCTGTTCTAAGAAGTTAGTTGATAATGTTCTAACCACATTGTTCTGTTCGTTGCGGTGATAAGAAAAATCAGGCAAATTGTAACTTACCTATAATGGCATCAATGTATAAGTTTTTTTTAACTTTAGTTTCCAAAACGAAAAATGTATACTACTCAAGTTTTGTTTGTCTGATGTTAAAATACAAAAGAGATGTAATAGAAAAGAGAAACTTTAAGTATTACGACACGGCATTTGTTTAAATTAATAAGCACGTCAACCAGCCAAGAGGGTAGTTGACGTACTTTTATCAACTGTCAAAACTCTTTTCCTCTTTTTGAGTATAAATATTCTTTGCTCTTTTCTCAATAGAGCTTGTATGGGAATGACACACTTCGACGTCATCACATGCTATTCCGACGAAGAGATATTTTTACCGTGTTCAGATCTATTAAAAATCAAATATGTAGATATTGTGAACTGCAGAAGAAGGGTAATGAAAGGTGATCGTAATTTTTATTTTTATATTTCTTTGCTAGTGGATAATCCTTATTACGAGTAATACAAACATACATATAATATAATAAATAGCTTTGCTCATTTCTTTCCCGATCTCGAGTACATAAAAATCAGGTTTCTCAATCAGCTCCAACCTATTTTGGTTCTCCACTTTTGCGTCTTAACTTTTTAACTAAAAGTCTAATTTATCTGTTTGTCTGCCACAGTTTACCGTCCGACGGTCCGACCTTCGTCAAATTTGTAAAAGTGTGCGTTGACTAACTAAGGGGATACATCAAAAGTTGGGCAAACGTGATCATGTCGCCACAGTCGACACGTGTCACTGTGACGTAACTAACCCTCGGATGAGCTAGTACAAACCTTTGTTACTTGTAGTTTACGAATTCGGTAAAACAATAAAACAACTTAAAGCAAGTAAGATATAAAGATAGACATGATATTATTACTTCGATTTTAAAATTAGAATTTGAAATTATTTCATTGGCACTGTCATAATTATACATTACAAGACATTTAGAAGTTTAATCAAAAAATGTAAAAAAAACATTGAAAATGGAAAAAGGCCAAACCAACATTATAATTTTTAGACACTGACTTACAAGCTATATGTTTGTTGTTTTATTATTTATTAATTACCTCGGAGTAGTTAATTGGTGTAACACGACGGTTAAAAACTCATTATGAAAATTATATCAAAAAGTAAATATTGCAAGCAGCATCTCGGAATCTACACTTAAGAATTTAAAATAAAAACCAGAACTGCACTTTCACTGAAACAATTTAAATTACATTCGTTCATTTATTGACTTAGATTAAACAATAAAGAGGCAGATACAGTATGAGCCAGTCGCGCGTGGTCCTACTTTACCAAGTCCAAGACCTGCTCCGCTCCTAGTCGTCACTACTGCGAGCTGTTTACTCGTGCGTGCGTATACTCTACCCATTTTAACACGCTTTTATTAGGTCGGGCTGTATGTATGTATGTAACGGAATGTTTGAGCTCAATTTTCACCAACTTCCTGAAATCTGATTTATTTGAAACTTCACATACGTATCAAGTATACACAATGCAATAATTTGATAACAGTTTTCCATTATCCTTATTAACTACAAAAATTATAAATACTCTACATGTCGGTACACTTTACGTCGTTTTCATAGTTCCTTTTTTTACTATACTAAGCACCCCACGCTTTTTACTCTACTGTTATAAAAATACTTTGTTTTCAGAAATATTTTTCTCTTTTTTAGTTAGCGTTATAAAAGCGTATTTTTTTTTTAGTTTTTTAAACTATTATTTATTTTAAGTTGAAGATTGTAAGGACGTACATTATCTTCCTCTGTTTGGTTTGATCGTGGTTTAATGCCATAATTTGATTCGAGACAAAAAGTAATTTGCAAACAAAAAGTGTAACTGATCGCGAATCCCAACCCAACAACGTCACATTATATCACGAAAATGAAAACGTTACACCTTGAGAACAGTTTTCACGTACAGTCAACCGCAATAACGTGTTTAGGACGTGTTATTGCTTAGAAAATCTGTTATGATGAAGCATGGCTTGAACGTTGATAAATTAATGGTTTGATTGTCTGTTTGTCAGTAAAATACAACTTTATCGGTTATTCTTCGTTTAAGTGTTCTTCGACGAATTTCCGTCACACTATTTATTTCTTAATAAATTACTGAAACTACAAATTTGGAAAGGAACTATACAAGATTATGCATTTAGCACTCAAATATCTTTTCTGGTTTTGGATTTATAAAGTGTTAAAATTTTGAGCGTGATGGAAATTAGAAAATTGCTTTAAAACTAAATATTTTACTGTCATTTATCTGTCAAGGAGCCGGTTAATGAACCGCTCAATAATATTACGGCTAGCTTTATTGAATAACAGATAGCACCGAAAACTTTCTGGCTGAAATTGAATCGTTGATCCGCCGTAGTAGAAAACGGCCCAGTTTTGAACAGGTAATGTAATATGGTGATTTATAGAATTCGACTGCGACATAAGGACCATATAACTTTTAGTAGGCACCTATCATAAATATTATCAGGTACTTTCTAATGATGAAAGAATAATAAATTTATTTCAGATAAAAATCATCCATAGATTGTTAGTAAATGCGTCAGTAACAATTTAACTTATTCACTATATAAGTAAAGTTAATTTGTAATTTATTATAACTTTTTATTAATTTATAAGTAATTAGGAGAACGACACTTAAAACATTTTTGCATCTTTTTGTAAACAGCTATGTGTATTTTGATTGATTGAATGAGCTTCCAAATATTAAAAACTTCGAAATATTATACGGACGCACAAAAACTCGCCTGGGAAGAATTATCGTTATACACAACCTTAGTGTATCATTCCAATCATACTTTCATCTTTAATATATTCTTATAATAAATAAATAAAAAATAAACAAAAAATATTTATTTCAGGCATTGCCCATAATGAGTGTTAGTAACAATTAAATCTTATAAAACTATGTTAGTACATTGGAAAGCAATATTGAAATAAATTAATAATATTATAATAAATTAAAAATTAAAATAATTTATCCTAGTGTCTTTGGCTAGGTGGTAGCGTGTCCAGTGCTGCATGATGGCACTGTCCACGTCCAGCCTCGCTGCGACACTTTGCAGGAGACTGTTGGGAGCTGCCACGTACCCTGTGGATCAAGGACGCTATGCGGTTTCGCACAATAGCAGCAAAACTATCAATACCTGCTTCCGCCAGCATCCTTGAAGCACTACAATTACGTCGCAGCCCCATCAGCATCCTGAATGCATTACTGTATTGAGTGCGCAGGGCTCTGTACTCTGTTTGAGTATAGCTTGTCCAGCTGCACGTGTACAAAGAGTTACAATAGGCTTTAAAAAGTGTAATTTTAACCTTTTTAGTACAACGCGCAAACCTGCGAGCAAGCATGTTCGCCCTAACGCACAATGCCCTGCGCTCTCGCTCCAAGTCCAGGTCATCTTTGAACGGTCGGTAACCCAGTGTCCCAGGTATTTAAAACTGTGCACTTGCTTCAGAGGAGTGCCATTGCTTTTAGCATTAAGTACACCCTTTGTACATTTCTTGTGCAATAAAGTTTTAAATAAATAAATAAATTGAGCCTAACAGCTGGAATTTTGTAGGACTTGTTTTTAGCTTTAAAAAGTAGCAGTTCACTCTTAGCAGTGTTGCACCTAAGACCGCGGGCCACCGCATATCGCTCACAGATGTTAAGCAGCCTTTTGAGAGCACTGATCAAGGGGCATAGCAGCACCTATCGTCTGCGTAACTTATGTTGTTGACGAAGGTGCCGTCAGGAGCAGCTAACACCGGCACTGCTGAGCTCAACGATCAGTTTGTTCATATAAAGGTTGAAAAGCGTTGGGGAGGTAATTCCACCCTGTCTTACCCCACTTTCCAATCTGTACATGCCCGAAAACTCTCTCCCCCATATCACAAAGTTCTGCTGGCTCGAGTACCAGTGCTTCAGAATTGACCTATAGACGTGAGGCAGGTCAGTGTCATCTGCAAGCTTTTTCCACAGGACCTCGTATTGTACCAGATCAAAAGCTTTTGACAAGTCCAAAAACACTGCATAGACAGGCGTCTCCCTTGCAGTATAATACTGAACAGTCTGCTTCAGGCATAGTACAGCGGCTTCAGTGGAGAGCCCAGGTCTGAAACCGAACTGGGCATCATGAAGCTTCACGCTCGAGTCCAGCTGTTGCTGAAGCAGCCTATCCAGAATCTTAGCCACAATGGTCGACAAAGAAATTGGTCTGTAATTGGACTTGTCACTAGCACTACGGGTTTTATTTTTTACAATTGGCACAACTATAGTCTTCAACATATTGTCTGGTAAGTAGCCGTGATTAAGGTAAAGAGAGAAGAACAAGGCCAGAACACGAGGCAGATGCACACCAGCATTTTGCCAGCATGAAGGAGGTGCTTCACACTATAATATATATATATGTATATATAATATATATATGACGCCTTTTTTATGGCATGTAATGACTTTTTTTTACAACAATATAGGTTAAGCATGCAAATCTGCAATGTGATCTGTCGATTATCAATAAAACATGTACCCCAGCCCTGGGTAACGAGGCTAGTATCATACCAAAAACACCACATAACTTCGACGGCGACTGTACTCGCAAACAAATTAATCATACACGGTGGCGTCACAGATACACTCAGACAAATTAATTATACAGACGACTTTGTAGTCGGGTAGGACATTAATTTCGCCAGGACGTTAATATCATACGGTTACGTAACTTAAGTGAGTAGAGTTTGGTACGAAAACTAATTTATTTATAAGTGCGAGTGTACAGGAACTTGGATCGCTTTAGGGGGAATAAGCCGACCTTTAGTTTCACCTACTTGGGGCGCGTTCACGTTTAGCGTCCGTTATAACAGGATCCTTTTCATCGGATCCGTCACTACTGAAGATATCACACAGCATTTATAGGACTATTTTTAACGGGTCCATCACTGCTGTGATAGTATTCACACAACACAGCACAGTCCTTGAGGTCGGCTGGCAGGAAATGCTTTTAGCATTAAGTCCATCCTTTGTAAATTTTTGTGCAATAAAGTTAAATAAAGACGGATTCCGTATATACTGTGTTACGGCCCTCACTTTGGTGAGGATTTACACGTGTTAGTAAGAAGGGCTGATTTTTCGATAGTTAGTCAGCGTTTCAGGATATCAAAAATTCAAAACAAATGCGACGTAAAGAAGATCGGTTCGAATTTAATTGCCCGTTTCTTTTAACTGACACAAAAGTAGCCCTTATTTCTAAGTTCTATTTAAATCCTCGTATTTTGGATATTAAAAGGTCTATAAATAACATATAAAATTCATAGGTTGCAGCTTACCTTTAAGTAAAATAATAATAATAATAATTCCTTTATTTCAGGCAACAGATTTCAAAAAATACAGGCCCATATTATAAATACCTTACAGACAAACATACATATCTACAAATAATAAAAATTACACAATCTAATTAAAATATTTAACACAAATCACACGCGTCAGCGAACAGATGCGTAGCGTGCGGTGTCGGCTGGCAGCCGTCCTCGGAACTTCCAAAATTAAACAAGTTTTTTTTTTAAGTTTCACCTCGTCAGGCTTAGTCCTTGGTCAAGAGAAAACCTAATCCAAACAAAAAAAAGCTTTCGGACATTCCAGACTCTCCAACAACCTAAACAGGGCTCGCGACCCAATTTTTTTTTATCCAAGTAAAATATCTAAGTTCATACATATCATTATCCCAACATTCCGTCCGAATTCAATTCAGTGCTAATTCCATCCCACGTCAACTAGCCTCGTAATTGTCGGACAGCCGGACAGGGCAACCCGAGGAATGTTTAATCTGTGCTCTATTTCTTATTGTTGCGGAAAAAAACGGCATTTTTCGAATTAAGAACGCCGAGAGATTTCTAATTGGATTTAGTGAGCGCAATTGATTATTTTTCGTTTCGTTCAGTCAGTGCGAAAAGAAAAACGTTTTGTGGTTATTTTTATTTCGTTGTAGGTAATTAATTGGCTTTTTGATTAAATATAATATTTTTGAGCTGTGTACTACTGGCACCTAATCTATAAGTTCAATAAAGCTTGTACTAGTGCGTTAACGGGATAAAAAGAAAGAAGATGCAAACAAACTCGAGAGATGACAACTGTTTTTTTACCAGTCAAAGCTCAAAACAAAATATGAATAATGTATAGTAAAAAAAGTATTAATAAGGAGTGCATTCGACACAAAGTTAAAATTAACAATTAACAGCTGTTTTACACACTCGATCGGTACACACGGCTCCACATCAAGCTAATCATTCCCTTATTGCGTTATTGCATAAGATACCGCAGTGCATAGCTTGACGTGTAGCCATGCGTAATTAATGACATGATGATTTATAAGCCTAATCAGAAATCCTTAATTCTTCTTTGTTCCAAGGAACAAAGAAGAATTAAGGATTCCTTGTTTCCTTATTTTTCTGTAGAGTAATAGTCGAGCAAGCAAGTTCTAAAAAACTCCTTGTAAGGCTCTACCACGCTTAGCATTTCTGCTCGCGGGATCACAACTTTTTCATTAATACGTCTCAAGTTCGATTCCCGAAGATTAATTGTTCAAATCGCTGCACAGACCCAGTTGGTGTCGACGCTTTGGGCCCTTTTATGAAATTCGCGAACCATTGTTTTGGTGCCGGATTTATAAAAAAGTTTTAAAAAAGTTCTTGCAGAAACGCTACCCCAAAAGTAGGGTCCACGAATCGCAAACCGCGCTGTTTTAGTCTTTATTGCAACGATATAAACGAGAAAACGAGAAATAGTATATGTTGATTTAACTTTGCATTTGAAATAACGAGGTCACAAGGTTTTTTTTCGTTTTTTGTCGGTCATTTAAAACTTTCATTAGTGAATTCGTGCGAGCTTAAATTCCCAGTTTTTCTTTAAGTTGTTTAATTAAATCGGATGTGAACTATGTTGCAACACGCCGTGTCTGTGCGGAATTAGTTCGCGTTCTCTCGCCATTTTTAAATAAACAGTTGGAAACGTTAATTATGTTCGCACTTAACTTAATTAAGAAGGAGAGAGTAGTGTCTACACACTTAAACTGGGACGAAGCGCACTTTCAATATAATAAAAAGCGTCGCTGATTACACTAGTGTAAGTTAAGTTGCGAGCTACTTTTAACAGCTTTTTGTGTAATTAATATTACGTTCACTGGTAACTTTTCATTTGGATAACTCGATCCTTGATATAATGCAGTCCAAGAAAGTACCTATTTAAAAATAAATTCCAATTACATACAATAAATCACTCTAAATACTAGTACTGCAATCCACAATGAATTCCTTTCCACATTATTTTAATAGAAATTACATAGCAAATACAAATACAACTTCTTTATTCGTAGGCAAAGTTACAGTTGACGATCGAGGATTTCTTTTAAGTAAAGAAATACTTGTGTTTGAAGATTCTCGCTCTCCATAGCAATTACATTGGTAACATACCTTTAGAAAACAAGAATAAAAAATGATTTTACTGAAGGGGAAGCAATTAAAAAAAAAAAATTGTTTCAACGAACACACCAATTGCCTAGCCCCAAACTAAGCGTTAGCTTGTGCTATGGTGGTGTGTAACGGATAGAAATACTTAAATACATTTATAAACACCCATGACTCAGGTACAAATGCTCGTGCTCATCACACAAACATTTTCCCCAAGCAGGATTCGAACCCGCGACAGCCGGTTTTGCAGTCTGCACCTTAGACCACTAGACCAAAGCTGTCGTCAAATTGAGCAAAGGATGCGCTAATTTTAATGTGTGTGTGTGTGTATGTGTGTGAGTGGGGTGTATGTGACATCGTTACAAAGAAACACTTCCCGAAATCAGAAAAAAACGTCCGTCAAAACGATAATCATCTTTTTTTTGTTTAATGACCCAAGTACACATGACAGCACTTCAAGGTAAAATCTGTGGCATCTTATGCGCATGTAATAAGGGCGTTAAAATTCGTAGTGTGATATGCTGCATAGTTTCTGCCTTACATCCGAGAGGTCCTGGGTTCGAATCCCAGGCCGAGCCAAAATTGTTTCTGAGATTTTCTGTCATGAATTTCTCAAAAACAGCTCGGAGTCGGGTAGCTGGCGGTGGTACAACCCCGTGCCTCGGAAAGCACGTTAAGCCGTTGCTCCTGCGCCTGATCTCTCTCCGGTCATGTCGGATTGTCGTCGCACCGTTTGAGAGTGATGGAACAGTGAGTGCACCTGTGTATTGCGCTCACACTTGTGCACTATAACATCTCCTGCATAATTGGCTGATCTCTGTTGAGATTGGCCGCCGTGGTCGAAATCGGCCAGGAGTACTATTATTATCGTATTGTCGGACATCATTTCTCGTAGCAGGCCTTCAGTTGTTCCTTCTAGAACATTATGACATTTCAAAATACCCGATAAGGCATCGAGCCAGAGTGATACGTTATTAATTCGTTCGCGAACGGCTCACGCAAATCTTCGATTAATACCTGTCGAACGGAGCAGCCGTAAAATATCGACAAAGGGTGGGAAAAGGTGCAAAGGGACATTTTTATTACCGTGGATTCGTAAACATCGACCAATATAAGAGGTTTTGGACCGAAAAGTTCTTTACAGTACGGTCAATGTGCTAAGAATCAGCTGAGAAATTGTTCAATTGATGGCGGAATCTTTGCTTCTAGGTAAAAAAAAATACTGATTCTTTTAAAAAAAAACAGTTTATATATAGTACTATTGCAAAACTTACAACAGAAAGTTTTATTTTATTTAAGTCATTGAAACCAATTCTATTCCAATTCAAAGATAATTCGATTATCCTACTTGTTCATATCGAAGATCTCTGTCGCTCGTCTTATTTTAAACGAGCGAGCAAACGGGATTATAAGATCGAAAAATATGAAGTAAATGAAAACGTCCTTACTAAGTACTCGTAGACGCCTAGATTTGAACTAGGCGTCCAACAATGACTGAAATATTTGAATATACACTGTAGATTCTCGTTTCACCCTAGTCAAGCATGCAGCTTAGGGCGTCAAACTTGTCAGAGGTCAGGTAACAGTAGGAGTGCTCACAGAAATAGCATGTCCAACGAATGTCCCTCTTTAAGGAGGGACACGAACATTAACTCTTGCAACAATCTTGTATCGCGGGCCACGAAACTTGCGGATTAAATTATTGGGAGCGGAGTGAATTACGTGGCAGACTTAAATAAGACATCATCATCATCATCATATCAGCAAATATCCGTCCATTGCTGGATGAAGGCTCTTCCAGGTTACGCCACACCGTTCAGTTCTTAGTCTTCAGCATTCAGCGACCAGCGACCTTCACTAAGTCGTCGGACCAACTGGCCAGGAGACATATATTGCAGTATAAGACATTGACTTTCAAAAATACTGCGATTACATACAATTTCTGACATCTTCGGTATTTCTTCTGCATTTCGATCCGACTTATGTTCTCTTTAGCTGAGCTAAAGTCTCCAACACGCCATTTTTCGCCTTACTTGCTAGTATCTAAGCTATTTGAATTACATCATCTAATCTTCCAGCAAATGTCATAACTCGACATAACTATAAATAGGTGACCGATTTTAAAATCGGCTCAAAAGAGTTTTCTATCTCGACTCCATAAACGCGCCAAAAAGAAAATTACACAGCAGCTGTATGATATATCGCACATCTAGTTCTTTAAAGTCATAAAATTTTAAATTTTTAATCTAAATTTTATTTTTTTTAAATCTTATTTTTTTTTTTTAATTTTAATCTAATAATATTTGAATCAACAAGAACTAACATTAGCTTATAAGATTGTTGTTGTCATTTACTAACCATACTATAAGCTTCAAGTTGCTCGCAATAAACAATTTTTATTTTTATTTATTTATAAATGTCAAAAAGTCTTAAATTGAGTTAACCATTTTTTTAAATTTTTTTTTTAACGTCAGGAAATGTCAATTACGCACCGTACCCCTCCGTCGGGGACTGGAGGGGCGTGTGTGGGACTCCCCCGGATTCGGGTATACCCACTAAAACCTGACGAAGCCCGCTGCGTGTGGCTGTGACAGCAGGGGCCGCGGTGTCTCAACAGTCCCGCGACCCTTGCCAGCAGCAACGTCCGCCCTCTAAGCAGAAGGTTCAGAGATTTAAAAGGCAGTTTACAAGTTTCTGCTTTACATCCGAGGGGTCCTGGGTTCGAATCCCTGGTCGAGTCAAAATTGTTTCTGAGATTTTCTTTTATGAATTTCTCAAAAACTAGTAGTTGGCTGATCTCTGCTGAGATTGGCCGCCGTGGTCTGAATCGGTCAGGAGGACTACTACTACATGCGTCTTTCCTGGCCACACCCGCCATCTTGGGGTTAGCTATCTGAACTCCGTTAACGCGCTGGGTGGATGTTGATTAATCCGGCCCGCAGTCCGCGGCCCGGCTCCGCTAATTAATTCGCATCTAACCACATGTTCATTTGGTTGGCTACATGATATAGTGGTCGGTTGTCTATGGGAAATGATAGTTTCGAAAAAACATAACACTTAAAAAATTCTTCGGCTCCGGTCATCAGGGAGGATTCGAACGTTTGGAATTCCGGTCCAATGCTGTTCCGGACTTTTAAGTGTTAAGTTTTTTCGAATTTAAAAATAGCGTTAATAATACTAAAACAAATAAAATGATAGTTTTTTTCGATTTGGTGCTACCCGCCCGCGACTTCGTCCGCGCAAACTCCCTCCTTCCTGTTTTATCCCAAGGGAGCTTTTAATCGGAAAAAAGTAGGATACTTTATATTATCCAAATCAGCTCATACTCTGTCCGTATACCAAATTTCATCAAAATCCGTTAAGTAGTTACAGCGTGTTTGACGAACAAACATCTAAAAAACACAAATTAGTGTGATTAGCTAACTGGCTAGGTAAAGCTACGTATATTCATTTTAAAATTGCTGCAACTTTTTGCCAAAAAATGAAATGACAACAGCATTTTATCAACGACCATATATTCATGCCGTTTTTATCTCTACAAAACCGTTCATTATTTCGCCACAACAAATAAAAAGTTTGGCCGTTAAACGTTCATATTTCATATTTTAAGGTTTGTTTTCATGAGAACGACCGTTCGTGCACCATTGTACCTAACTAAAGAATACATTCTACATGTTCACGGGCAGTAACAATGATTTTGGACCCAGTGAAAGCGATAATAATAGTCCTCCTAGCCGATTCAGACCACGGCGACCAATCTAAACAGAGATCCGCCAACTATGCAAGAGATATTATAGTGCACAAGTTTGACCGCAATGCACAGGTGCACTCACTGTTCCTTCACACTCAAAGTTCAGTGGGACGGCGATCCGTCATGACCGGAGAGAAATTAGGCACATTACCAATTTAACCTGCTTTCTGAGTCATGGGGGTGTAACTCCGCTAACTTCCCAAGTACGAGCTGTTTCTGAAAATTCATGACAAAAAATCTCATATAGAATTTTTGGCTCGACCTGGGATTCGAACCCTCCACGACTACATCTTTCCTTTTTCAAAAATTACGTGACAAACCAACCCCAATCTAAAATTTAAGAGGTCCATCAACTACCTTTCTTGTTAATAATCCGAATTAAAACCGATTTAAATATCTTCATCATCATAGTCGCAGCACAGGCCCATAGCTTGCCCCCATAGCTTGTCAAACGCCACATATCCGTTTTTGTCTTGCCAGTAGACCTTACTCAGCGACTTATATAAAATTATTTTAAATCTAGAACCTTTTTGGTTTTCGGAGCTGTTTTTTTTTTTATTTGCATAAATTCCTCATTTACAGCATATACTCAAAGTATCTTGATGCAACGCAACCTTAGCATTCCGCGCATATTTTAACAGTTTTGGATGGTACGAATATTTACGACAGTCCTTAGCCGTCCTAATATCAAAAGGGGGCATTGTTATTGGCTATAAGACCCTTCAAGGGTACTATTGGTTTCAATCGGTATAGTGCTGCCTTATATAAATAAAGATGATTTTATACGTCCCACTGCTGGACTTATAAACCTTTCTTCAAACATAAGATCATATGCCATAGTACACACCTACATGCCACAAGATCTGGTGAGACGTTGAAATTGCCAAAATATCTGGATACAAAATAATAAAAAAACAGTCATCGTATTAAGAGTATTATTACGTCACGGGTTAATTAGCGTATTCATTCCTTAGTGGTATCATACGAGTATTAACCATTGACTTTTAATATAGTTATGGAGCTTGCGCATCGCCTTAATAATGTAACTATCTTTCGATACGAAAATATATTGAGCACAAGCAAACTATTACATGCCTGAATCCAATAGTTAAACTTTTAAAGGCTGCATTCACTCGCCATAATGTTCCAAGTCAATAAATTAGGTGGAGTGCACAAGAGCGCTTCCTAAGACTCTGAGTGCATGCAAATAGTGCAGTTTGTGCAGTCCTAGGCTGGTTAAATTCATTTCGCGAGCATTGAAGCGTATTTAAAAACTTAAGGCCTATTTTAAATCATGTTCCTACAATTTTTTCAATTTCAAGCCCGACGAAAAAGATGAAATTTGTCCCAGTTATCTGTTTGTGTGTGTATATGTGGGTTTTTTCTGTTTTTGTGTGTGTTTGTCTGTGGCATTGTAGCTCCAGAACGGATGGACCGATTTCAATGTGTTTTTTTTTTTAATTTGAAAGATAATTTAATCACAGTGGTTCTTATCTGTAGCTGGTTAAATTTTTCCAGCCGTTAAAGCTCATCAGCTATGTCCTGACTCATTCAGGGGTTCTATTTTACTGGAAAATTGGTTTTTAATAAAGCTTAAAAAAGCTGAAAAAGATGATTATTTTGCTTTAAATTTCCACTAGACGACGCCAGCGCAGGACCCAAAATACATGCAACTGTAATCACCTGAAAAGGTAGAGCTGGAAGTCGTAGGACTTACAATACCTACAAATCACAACGTGACACAGAAGATGCACACGGAATCACAACACTGACACCAACAAAACACTGACGCGTTTCGCCACTACACGTGGCATCCTCAGGAGATGTTGTCGCTTCGACAGACTACGAGGTTTTTAATAACTTATCATAGCCGGATAATCTTTGGGCTGTGAATGCTTATGTCGTCAACTTAATATAGGGATACTGTTATTAGTGGTATCAGAAATATATCTGAAATCCATACATAATGGACCAACTTCGTGGAATATTTTTCCTGTTAAGCCTAAATCTTATTACAAAAGCAGAAATCTACATTGTGTGGTACAGCTGGTTACACAACAGAGATATATTTTGTGCAAATATTACCATCTAATAAACTCTTGCAGATTAAATGGTAGTACCTACTTTATTATATTTCCTGTATTTTTCCAATAAATAAGAAATGATTTATGATAAAATAAATTCAAGCTGTGGTTGGATATGTGTGATAATGATTCATCTCCTAGCCAATTTCGTCTACGGCGACTGCCTAGCGCTAACGCGATCTTATACGGTTGATTTAGCCGGTTTTTTTTTGGAGAAACTTGCGGGAACAATAAGACACGCCAGAAGCCCACCCTCAAGGTTATTATTGATGCCAGTGATCGTCAGACCTTCAATTCATCGCGCTTGGCATCAAGCTCAGATCGCCTTAAAGTCGAAAACCTTCTACCTGACCAGAGATCTAAAAATATTACCTCCTGAAGTTGGAATAAAAGATACGTTTTGGCGCTCTCTCCTTAACCATTTTTGAGACGTATAGACACTAAAGGTGCATTTATATCGGACGAGCGAATGCTCATTCTATCCCAACTCTATTAAATTATTCTTATGTAAGCAAACTCGGTGCATTCCTTCATTTTTCTATAAAATATTCTCAGAATGCTCGCTTGCTTAATCTAAACGTTCGCTTTGAGCGTTCTTTCGTGTTCGGACGTGTTCGCTCGCTGAAGCGGTTTCTTCAAAGTGTTCTATGTTCTTGTGATTTAAATACCTACTGCACTTACTTTTTTATGGATTGAGACCACTCAAGAAAAAAAATGATAGGAGTCTACCAAAATTATAGATGTCTGATGTCTGTGGGATCTGACTTTTGAACACCATAAAAATACTTACTTACTTATTCGTAAACAAGATGCTTGGCAGGAATTTTTAAATTGACTGCTTTCTTCTTATTTTTGCATATGTGTCGTTGTTTTATCTACATTAGAAAGAAAAAAAGAAAAGAGTTTTATTATCAATGGACATCACATACACACAAACACAACATAGTACAACAATTCATGAAATAATGATAATAAGGTGAAAAAAATAGATAGGCACAAAAGAGAGGGAAAAACTAAAAAAAAACACATAACATAAAAATATTAGTACAATCAATTCAATCAAAAGCTGTACAAATGTGTGGCCGCAAGTTAGTTCGACCCCACTCAGCATATTCCATGACCCACGAAGACCGTGACGCTGTTTTCCCATCCATTATCCAGTATCCTTTGTTGCATTAAATTAGTCAACCACCAACGTCTCTTTCTTCTTTTCTTTTTGAGTGTTAGACTTAAAATAATAAATGAAGCGTTAAAGCGTCAAGCTCGACCCCGCACTGCATGATCTCAAGATACTGTTAGATCATTTTGTGTACATAGGAACGTAACTTAATATTTTGAGTGATGGTTATACAATTTTTTCAAAAATATGTAATGACCACTAACACCTTAGTCTACCTGTGACCACGGACGCTGAAAAGAATCAAAACATCTGTGTATTCTTGGTTCCCATTTTTGCTCTTTAATCTTTTTGTGTAAACACTCAAAACGAGGATTCGTTTACACTAAAAGATCAAGAAATAAAGCTGAAAAAGAGGATTATTTGGCTTTAAATTTCGACTAAACGAAGCCAGCGCAGGAACCTAAATACATCAAACTGTAACCACCTGAAAAAAACTAGAGCTGGATGTCGCAAGTATCAATACAACTACAATACAAATACACAGAAGATGCACCTGGAATCACAACACTGACACCAACAAAACACTCGACGCGTTTCGCCACTACACGTGTCGCTTCGACAGACTACGAGCGGCCTGATTCTATCAACTATATCAAGTAGTAATATTCTTTTTCGGCTCTAGCTAGTTCTTTTTGTTTAAATACACCTTAAGACCAAACCAAACTTTTATATTGTTTTTTTAAGAGACATCTAATATTGAAAAATAACAACACTGCAACGCGACCAATAACAGAACTTATGCCTTCAGATTTTAAAACCAAATGTTTTCTATAAAGAAACGGGGCCGCTTAGGGCTTACCTCAAATAAATATTTCGTAAGGCTGTCTCCCCTGAGATGTACCTAAGTGACAAATTCCCTTCCAAAGCCGGGATTATTTGGAAGAGGATCTACATCAATCACGGCGAATTCGGTATGTGTCTGATAGATGTAGTTTCTTATCTACCGATAGTCGGCTCCGACATAATAATTGATTGTTCCACGACATAGTCAAGCTTGAAATTGTACGAGTACTACCGCTACTGTACACAGATTCTTTTAAGATTGCACGAATTATTTGCGCTTTTATTAGTGTTAGACTAGACAAATCATTGCAGTCCCTTAGGTAAATTCAAATTCAAAATTCAAATGTTTATTTGCTATTTAATAGGGCCGGGTACAAATAAATGTTGATAGTAATAAATGTCTAAGTGCTCCTATTAAGCCAAACACAATAGCATGCAAGTGTGAAAGCATCAAATAAAGTTAAAAATATTCAAAACGTAAAGTATAATCTCAAATTAAAATTAATGTAGAAGGTTATTTATACACGATCTTGAATTCCTATTAATTAATTGATTTTTGTTTCATGTCAATTAGTACCTATTTTAAGGACGCTATCTTCAGTCTTTTGTCCAGCATGATGATTTCAAAAAAGTGGTCTCGTAGACAAACACGTAACTTTCATAGACGTGAATTTTGAAATAACTACGACAAATGAATTGCTCACAAATAAAAAGCCACATTACCACGACATTAGTTGTTTGTTGATCTGAGTTTTACCTAAAAAGCAAAAAAAAAATTTACCTTTTCTACTTCCGATAGCAGCCCTAACAGCCTACAGCCGAAGCTAAAACTTGACTTTTCACAAATCATTTTCCGAACACTCTTACACAAGGCGAGTTATTGGTACAATACTCGAGAGTCGCGCCATCTCAGTGCAAAATAAAGGCGTTTGTTTCCTCGCCGACTGCACAATAGAAGGATAAAAACTTCGTGCACTACGGAACTGTCCGGCGAGTAGCGCAGGGATAACGGCTAGCTAGTCTATTTTTAGAGTAAAAGTTTTGCGGAAAGTACTGAGGTGACACGATAGATAGATAAACTCAGAGCTTGAGTTGCGAGTTCAATTTTTACCGACTAAATTGATCGATGATAAATAAAACCCCATTATATAGTCCCCCTGGCCGATTTCGACCACGGCGGCCAATCTCAATTGAGATCAGCCAACTACGCAGGTGATATTATAGTGCACAAGTGTGAGCGCAATACACAGGTGCACTCACTGTTCTATCACTCTCAAAGTTCGATGAGACGGCAATCCGACATGACCGGAGGAGAAATTCTCGGAAGCAATTTGACTTGACCTGGGATTCGAACCCAGGACCTTACGGATGGAAGGCAAAGACTTTGCCACTACACCAACGAGACAGACAAGTCAAGTCAGATAAAATATTCTTAACTATACACCACTACTTTTTAAGTCTACCTAAAATTCAAATGGCAGTATCCGTACGTGTTACTGAACACATGTGTGTTCGATGAATATTAATTGTGATGCAAGTTACATGCTGAAGACAGATCGTGCATTAATATATGTATAACTAGCGGACCCGCAGGCGTAGTCCTGCCCGCTGTTTTTTAAATTTTCTCATCTTTTAAACCTTCCTTGAACTTCCAGAAAAAATTCTGGACTAAAATTAGTGAAATCGGTTCAGCCGTTCTCGAGTTTAAGTGAGACTAACGAACAGCAATTCATTTTTATATATATATATATAAGATATAAGATGAGTATCTTATTCAGTTAAATAATCTGGCTTCATGTAGGTAAACGACGCCGGAACCGCGCGTATACGAATAAATATCACGCTGAAGAGCATACTTGTCGGGCCGCCTCTGTGCACATGTTGTTTCGATCCGACGTAGCGGTTCCCGTGTCGTCAACATGAAATAAATCAATATAAATAAATAAACAACAACATCACATACATTGATCTGACTTCAATAGCATTCCTGGGATGCTACGACACAAGCTGAGTGGCCCCCCTTTCAGTATCTTGTATATGTGATTTTAAAGGTGTTTTTTCTATTTGGTAAAAATGTGATACTGAATAAAAATATTTTCTTCTTCTTCTTCTTCTTCGTGGTAAGTAGCTTAAGCACTTGTGTTACAGATATCAGAGGCAACAGTGGTATTACAAATAAACTTAAATAAATACATGTAACACCCAAACAGACATTTTCATGCACACAAATGTTTGTACAGTGCGGGGATCGAACCCGCGACCTCTAGGTTAATAGTCAACACATGACAATGGTCAAGAAGTGTAAAGTGGAAGCCTCAATCAAGTCAGTCTTCAAAGTAATGGCTGATCTCCTACCCACTACTAGTGCGCTCCAATCGGAATTATGTCCCCGCCGTCGCAAAGCCTGCTCCCGCTAACTCGTATTGACGTCTTTGATAAAACACTTCAGTAATTCTATTTACGACACCCGTACTGCGATTGCGACAGCGATTGAGATTGCTGTGAATGCGCCAAATGCGTACTAGGCATGAGCTGGAACAGGCGAATTATGAAACCTGTTTCACCTGTTCCTGTTCCACTAAAAAAACAGTTCCAGTAGCCTGTTTCAAAAGAACAGCCTGTTCCAAAAAAATAACAATTGCTTAAGTAACTGAAGTTACTTTGTAACAGCTTAATCTAAACAGTTACTTGATTCAAGTACAGAACAGCTGTGGCAACTGGAACATATGTTTTCTCTTTCTCTTGCCGTATGTAAGAAGAGTAAAGAGCTTGTTCCAAGTACAGCCTGTTCCAGTTTTTGTTTTATCTCTTTCCAACAAAGTGAATATGACCATGCAAGAATAGAGAAGAATGAGTTCCAACCAAAGTAGCAATGAAGCTGCAACAACATTGTTTCTGATGGTTTCGGCCTTGCTGTAGAACTGGAACTGTTTTTTCAGTTTATGCACAACAGTTTCAAAATGTTTCTCCTAAAAACCTGTTCTTTGAAACTGTTTCGATAAATACGCCTCACTCCTAATGCGTACTTAATTTCACTTATTTCCCTGGAGGCGGTTTGACAATTGCGATAGGGTTTGCAGTTGGAGTGACAGTTGCGTGGCCGTTGCGGGTTGTAAATGCAATGCAAAATTACTGAAATGTGCTTGCTACTTGATACAAATTTGATAATTCAACGTTAATACATCGTTGTTAAGAATTATGTAATATTAGTGAATGTGTTTAAGATTCTAGCTGGTCAGGATCAGGTGTCAAGTGTGAACGCAATGCGTCGCATCATAACGTATTATTCTTAAAGATAGGAGAAGAAAACCAGCCAGTATCTTATTTTTAGGTAACCGACTGCCTCGTTGGAGTAGTGGCAAAGTTTCTGCCTTACATCCGAGAGGTCCGGGGTTCGAATCCCAGGTCGAGCCAAAATTGTGTCTGAGATTTTCTGTCATGAATTTCTCAAAACAGCTCGGAGTCGGGAAGTTGGCGGTGTTACTCCCCCGTGCCTCGGAAAGCACGTTAAGCCGTTGGACCTGCGCCTGATCACTCTCCGGTCATGTCAGATTGCCGTCTCACCGAACTTTGAGGGTGATGAAACAGTGAGTGCAATATAATATCTCCTTCGTAGTTTGCTGATCTCTATTGAGATTGGCCGCCGTGGTTGAAATCGGCCAGAAGGACTTATTATTATTATTTAGGTTACCGAATGTTTTTTTCTAAATCCCTTATTTAGGCGAATGAAAACCTCGACGAAGGCTGGCTAATTTTAAACTTAGCATCACCTTTTTGTGAAACCAACAACCCGTGAATAATTACGTCCTAAAACCTTATCTAAGCCTGTGAAGGTCTTTGCATTATACGCACGTTGAAAATATTTACATACAAACCTTTACCATTTAAAAATGTCAAGAATACTGAATTAATATAGCTCGAAAGCCAATGGAAGCATGTTTGTTGAAAGGAAACAAGCGAAATGATGAATTCCATGCGAAAATATATCTTAATAGGGCTGTACCAAGATAAAAATGGCTGTGTAAATCTGACTATTACTGAATAACGACAGAATAAATGTTCATAGGCACTGAAAATGGCTATTGGCTGGTCTTCCTTTATAATTTTTAGTGTTTGACACGATACAAACTTTTAATTTTTTTAATTATTTGTTATATCACTTATACTTACAATAAATACTCGTACTACAAGTAATACAATCAATTAAAGCAAATAGATTGTTCAAAATGCTTACTAAAACGGATACTTCATCTACTATAATAGCATTGGTATTGTTTGACAGCAGAAGTGTGCTAGGGTCATCGAATAATAAAAATAGAATCAGCCATCGATCATTGCATCAGAAAAACTATCACAGCGTCGTCCCTTAAGAAATCAAAAAAACCATTCATAACATACAATATTTTCAATCAAAGTGTTCACCTCTCAAAGATCTGTGACAGCCCTTTTAACGTTTAAAATCTTTTGCATGCCTCGTCGAATGCCATAATCGCAAATAATGCATAGCAAAATGCTATGACAGCGTCCCATAAAGAAAAATATGAGATTCCAGAGACAAAAAAACGTTGTATATTATATTTAATTTGCGCGCGTCGTGAGGTTGTAAATAATTTAATGTCTCAAAACTCGCTTAGGGTCGGTTTATACGCGGGGACTTAAGTGAAATAAATGTTGGCGTATACCCATTTTGGAACGTAAGAAATACATAGTTTATTTTAGAAGTAAACTTGTGCCTTGTGTTATTTTGTTAACTTTTCATACTGTGAACACAAGCGTTGCCAACATCTAGCTATGGCTTGGAACGAGTTAATTGTGTTAATAAATGGCCGACATATTACATTGTGTTTTTACTAGCATGTTTTCTGTTGTTTTAGTTCAGAGAAGCCTCTGTTTAAGACACATTTGACATACAATAAACATAAAAATCAGCGAGCAGTACAAACAAAGGAAACTTTTAAAATTTGTTTTTAAAAACTGTTTATTTTCATTTGCATAGGTGCGTGTAGAAATGTATGAATTTAGGATTAAAAAGGAAGTACCAGGCACAAGTGAATTATACATTATTTCGTTTACATATAATTTTTATTTAGTTCTGTGTATGTGATATCCTAAATCAATAAACGCTTTTTCTTTCTTTCTTTCATTAAAATAGCAATTTAGTTGCTGAAAATTTTCTTTAATAACTTGCCGTAAGACTTCTTCTGCTGAATATCTTTCAGGCCTCCCTCATAGTTTCCTTATATGTAGAGCCGTTACAAACCGCTTGCTTTCATTTCGGACTTGCGAAACAAAAAGTTCGGAGACCATAGATTAAGAGCATCTATCGGCTAGATAAAATTCAATCGATTTAACTTATTTATGTGTGAAATAAAAACACACTTAAAAAAAATGGACTGCGCAGGCGAGACATTCCAGTTTTCTTTAAATGAATTTTAATTTAACATTGTAAAGAAATTTGCATTGTTAATGCTGATAAATAAAGTAACTTATTTATGTGTGATTTTTTGAAATATACTATCAAAAAAACCGTGCTCCTTTTCCAACTCAAAAACGTACGGTAGCATTTTAAATCGTTAAAGTGAAACCAAATCTTCCGGGCCCTTCAGATTGTTCGGCGCACCAAACATATGCACATACATATTTATGCCGCTCTCTAATATGTGGCAAGCGGAGGTTATACGTTGCCGACGGTTCTTATTGTATATTTTTTGTGACGAAGGCGACATCTGGCGGGCGGACCGCGCATTTTAAACAATTACACGAATATAACGTGGATATCCAATCGGTTAACTGGAAGAGATGACAGAGTCCAAGACAAAGAGGCATCGACGTAACTCTCCAAACACTAAAGAAATGCTTGAGACGAATTAGTATTATCAAACTCTAAAACTTAACGATTTTTTTATTAATCATGTTCATATCAATTAATCATGTTTCATGTTACCAGAGTGATCAAAGATTACTGACATAATGTATATCGATAGAGTGCAACAAACTGATGTACCTTTAATTTCTGTAATTTTCCATTTACAATGGCAGCTAGTGGTGACTGAGTTTATTCCGGCGTTACTGGTCAGCTAATTGTCTGTTTTGTCTCGAAGCGCTAGTAGGGCGAAAAAAATAAGGAGACATGTTCTAATCTTATAATCTCAATATTGACGTTCACAAACGAAATTTTGTATCCTAGATTGAAATTTAAAAAAATGTGTTTTTTTTATTAAATCTTAATTTTTCTGGTTTGTCAACACGTATGGTCCCATATAGTTTAAAAAAGTTATTTCAACATGATAAAACATAAGTTATTTCTGATCTACAATAAGCTTTGATTCGTAAAGGCTTGGCCTCCGTTTACATCTATGCCACATCCAGAGTATGTATCTCCACGTCACAGACAGATATTATGCTTTTTGTCACCCCAGCAAAGCGCTCGGCTCGTTCCGAAATCATTGAAATAAAATGGCCTTTATTACCTCAATGGTCTGCTTCATAAAGTCGCCGTATTTACCAGTTTTTTTTTAAGTCTGACGTCCTTCTCTACCTAGATTGCAAAGTGAATCGATTGTCACTGATAAATTCAGTACAAATAGCTATCAAATCGAATACCTATGTATTCTGACCAAAAATATGAGCTCGCACATGGTCTACTGAAATTGAAGTAGAGATTTTAATTGCTTCTGAAGGTGTTAGGCGATTATCACACTACACAACACTCCGTCGCGGTCCACGGGGCAACAGATTTTTTCTCTGTGTGATAATCGTCTTAGTTACCAAAGAGAAGGCATGAAAACATTATTTTAATTGACTCTGACGATAGCTTTGGTCGAGTGGTCTGAGGTCCAGACTACAAACTCGGCTGTCGCGGGTTCGAATCCCGCTAGAGGCAAATGTTTGTGTTATGAGCACGGGCATATGTACCTGAGTCATGGGTGTTTATAAATGTTACATAGTTTGGGGCTAGGTAATTGGAGTGTTCGTTGAAACAATTTAAATAAAAAAAAATGTTTACACTCTTTTGTCAATAAGAGTTCATAGTTTAAACAAAATTGCGTTCATTTTATCTACTACAATACGCAAAAAATAATTACTAAATCGGATATTAATACCAATAAACCAACTCCCAACAACTAGTACAACAGTTCTAAGTACCGGTGCTCAATCAACGGATGCATTAACGACGCTATTATGCCGGCCGCGCCAAGACGCAGTCTGCTCAATTGCCTGGACTGCGCCGTATGCCTGGACTATTCAATCTGCGCCTGTATTGGTCGGTAGATAAACCACAGGTCAACGGGATCAGCCAGCCATCGAGGAAACACTAGACCCATATTTATACTAAATAACATGAGCCATACGCCCCGATTGATACCCATCAATCGGCCAGCCCTTGGTTTGGACTCTTGAAAGGTTCTACCGACCGTTTCGATACCACCAGTTGTAATCAAATACGTCGTCTGGCATGTGCTATATGTTCCAATTGATGTAAATATAGCTAGTGTTGATAGACCAGTCAGGAATATGTTAGAGACATATAATAATAGTCCTCCTGGCCGATTTCGGCCGATCTCAACAGAGATCAGCCAACTACGCAGGATATATTATAGTGCACAAGTGTGAACTCAATACACAGGTGAACTCACTGTTCCTTCATTCTCTAAATTCGGTGAAGCGGCAATCCGACATGATCGGAGAGAGATCAGGCGCAGGACCAACGGCTTAACGTGCTTTCCGAGGCACGGGGGCGTAGCACCGCCAACTTCCCGACTCCGAGCTGTTTTTCAGAAATTCATGACAGAAAATCTCAGAAACAATTTTGACTCGACCTGGGATTCGAACCCAGGACCTCTCGACATATAGAGTACTAGTGTATTTGATTGAAGGGGTGGCAACAAAAAAAAGCTATAAAACTTTTCAAGGTCTGAGTCTAAGTCCCTAAGTCACCTTGGTTAGGACCCTAAGTCTTAACCAATGGCTGGACAACGTCCGACCCCCTCTGAAGTAGATCGCATCAGCCGACCATTTCACCTATAGGGTACGCTGTAGGTATTTTTCGGGGTTACTTGTCGGGCAGCAGTCACTATTGCTGCTTCCTGACAAGAGACCACATAACCTTTCGTCTCCCCCGGGACAAATGGTATGCCTAAAGCTATTTTCTTTATTTCTAAGATCTTTTTAGAATTGCAAATTTGTTGTATTCTTGCAAATAAACGATTTCTATTATATTCTATTGTAAGCATTTTTCATGCGAGAAAAAAAAGGGGCCTCAAACCAAGTCCAGCTACAAACTTACTACTTGTGGGATGTGTTCGTTGTTTTTGTAGTAACTGTGTAACCTAAAATGTTGTTTCAAAAAACCGTAAACAGACACTTTTAAATGCGTTTTACTCACAGTTTATTGAAAAATCGTCTATTACGACAAAAATATCAAAGAAATAACAGTAATAAGCTTTTACAGAACACATTAACGCCGTGAAAGTCGGAGCTAATCAGATTGATGTTAAACGGCTTTTAAGCTTGTTGCCAGAGTAATTCCTTAAAATAACCCTTTTAAACCTGCCCGAAAGTAAAGACGTCTTCCTGTACCGAGCTGAGCCAATTTAGAAGTTTCACGCTGAAACTAACCTGTAAAATCAAATTTAAGCGCTTATATTGAATACTAAGTCTACGTAATACCAAATTGCTTTAACTGAACCTAAAGGCGATTCATAAGTTTCATACACTAAAGGAAAAAAAAACTTAAGAGTAATTACCACCCAATGACCACCAGAGATACTCAAATTAATGCTATGTTGCTTTTGAAATCCACAAAATATATAAATTCTTTAGTAGCATGCTATATAGACCAATTGAAATGATTGGCAAAGGGTATTATTTTGTTTCCGCACAGGGATAAATAAATTAAGAATATTTGATATAGAATCATATTTAAAAAAAAAAAAATTAAAAATACCCCTTGAACTAGAGAACCAGCTTGTGACCGTGATTAAATCTTTCGATTAAAAAAACCGCTTTGAAATCAGTCCATCCGTTGGGGAGCCATGATGCTACAAACAGACACATACAAAAACACAAACAGACATAGGGGTCACACTTATCACACCTCTCTTTTTCGTCCGTGGCTAAAAATATGTGCCTGGAAAAATTCTACCTACAACGTAGGTACCTCCCGAACGCACTGCACCGCAAAACTCGATCTCGTCGCAAACATCTCAAAGGCGATTCCCCACGCGAAGAAATATGATACACGAACTGATCTGTCAAAATAAAGTCTTAGATTGATGCTCGCACCCCCAGGAATTACTCCAGACCGTCTAACTGATGTTCCGGCGCACCTAAGGGACCGAACTTGTGTAATAAATGCGCAAAATGTTTTTCCCCGTAAAAAGTTAGGTTTAGATTCATGCGAGGGCGCGCTCAAAGGGCCGCTTACGGCAATCAGTGGTAGTGGGATGAATGATAGATGTTGGGACCGAGTTCGCCAGATAGTGAATCTCAATATCTGTTTTATATTTTATCGCGTAAGTGCGCTTTAAAAGTTTATTGCGGTGTTACGTGAGCGTTTTATGTGTGAAGTGAGTTGGACGGGAGTACCTAGGTGTTCATTTCAAGATTCAACTGGATGGAAGTAGTTTCATTCGTATGATTAAAATTGCAAGTGTATAGTTTAGGGCTCGTTTCTGTTTAACGTTGTAACTGCAACAGAGATTCTAATGTAATGCAGGTACAACAAATCGAACATTAGAGATGGCTTAGCAGGATGAAAATATTTGCTTCTACTCGTATCTACAGTCTACAGCTAATACTATCTGATGTGAAAGTGGTTGGGCTTTTGCTTCTGAGAGAACTATTACACAAATTCCTAAAGAAGAATCCTGCTTTTTGTTCCTGATACAAACAATTAAGAACAGGATAACGCTACGCAGTTTTACGACTCGGGCTGCCACTGAATGTTGGCGCTTCGATTCCAATGAACAGCTACGACGAGCAGAATTGTTTTGCTATGAAACGCTACACGATATGCTACGAAAAAATGTGAGATCTTAGTACGAGCAGCTACAAGTGGGATAGCGCTACGACATGCTACGGTATAATTCGCTACATCGCTACGGAAAATGTGGAGTTGAGTCATCCTACGAACAGCAACGAGAAGCATAGCGATAAGAAATGTCACAGTTTGGTTTGCTTCATTCGCTAAGGAAACATGTGGACTGATGCTACGAGTAGCTACAAATAGGATGGCGCTACGACATGCTACGGTATAATTCGTTACGTTTATACAGATAATGTAGAGTTGAGTCATCCTACGAACAGCAACGAGAAGTAAAGCGATAAGAAATGTCACAGTTTGGTTCGCTTCGTTCGCTAAGGAAACATGTGGAGTGAACTGATGCTACGAGCAGCTACGAATAGGATAGCGCTACGACATGCTACGGTATAATTCGCTACAATTGCTACGGAATCGTGTGGTCTGATACTGTGAACCCTTCGAGCGGTACAGCCCTACCCGATCTATGAAACTGTAGGCTTTCTCCAAAATCAAAGCAACAAAATACTAACACTGAAACTGTTTCAAATTAAAAATATAATTCGATTTCCACAACTTAAATAGCAATATTAACGTATGAATCCTTCTCCCCAATTCACATCCTTATTATGATTTTGTCAATGCTTTAGTAAAAATTTTATTCTTCATTCTGGTTTTCTGAGAACATTTGGTGTTACAAATACAGATTGAGGTAGGTATTATAATCTGTATTTTTCTCCTTGACTGCTGAGGAAATAATGAAAAGTTACAAACTCGTAACCTCACCATAGTGTAAGATTACTTTTATTCGCCACCTTCGCACCGTCAACTTATAAAATTCTCGCCGCGCCGTTTCAATCAGCGGTCGTAAAGGAATTAGTTTGATATTCTCGCCAGGAGCGTCGGCAGTAAAATGGAACGTCGCAATATCAGACCGTAACGAACAAAAAACCGTTTCGGCGGTCAACGCGTTTACGACACGGGCACGTGGCGGCGATGGTAAAGTCGGAGATATAAAGTACCTTAACGTTATAAAATTCAGTCTAGGTTTCAGTTAGGAGTGCTATATGATTTGGGAGGCACGTTGGTGACGTGCCAATTAATTTTAACATATGAGAGCAGTTTTTTCAGAAAGCAATAAGCTCTTAGCATTAGCGCTAACTATCCGACAAATTGACAAGATGCCTGATTAGAAAGTCCTTACTGCATTTTTTCTCATAAATTATGTCTAGAAAGTTTCATTTTTAGCAATCCGCTAGTTTTGATCCAAAGCTCGGAAAAATAGGTTTTGAAACTGGATTTCAAATGTTTAATCCTAACTCCAATCTGATAATATTTTCAAATCTTTCACATATTTTGTTTTTGAGAGCAACTCATAATATTGTTGACAATTAATCAAGTCCTATAGGATACATATTAGTATTTTTATTACAATATAGACAAGTTTGAGGGCTCATTAAGCCAATTTTAAGTTGAACTATTCTTAAGCCAATCGACGCAAACTAATAATCCAACATCGTTTGCTCAAGAATTTACAGAGAAATCTGATGGAGTAGGGTGACCACTGACCACAAGATTTTTTTTTTAAAGGCTCGCATCTAAAATAACTGATCTAGAAGATTAGTCATAAATTAGTTCCCATTTAGTCCTTTGAAGCATTATCTTTAATAAGTCATCAATACGAACTAGCTTTAATAACAGAAAAAAACAGATTTTGAAATGTTCTGATGTCATCCGAAAACGTCAGGATCGTTTCTTGGGTGCAAAAAAAATTACTTTCACTGGGTACAATAATGTATCTACTGTCTCAATCAGTGGCATAAAAATTACCTAACGCGTGCTGGCTTTATCTACGTTACCTACCAAATGTCTGTTGCGGCTTCACGTCTAGCAAAGAATTCGAAAAACAAAAACTAACTTTCCAGTTTTAAAAAAAAAACGAACGACTGAGAAAAACAGCTGGTGAGTTTGAAGGGCTAAACGGATTTTGACTAACCATAGCTTAAAACCACCGTGATTAAATTACCTTTCGAATAACAAAAACCGCTTTGAAAACTTTGAAATTTATTTGATTTTAATTTTTATTTTTGACATGTTTTATTTGAATTTATTGTATCTAATTAAATTAGATTAATTGATTTCATTTAAATAGTACTGAACTGGACAATTTAATGTTATTTATTTGATTTTAATTTTTTTATTTTGACATGTTTTATTTGAATTTGAATTGTATTTAATTGGATTAGATTAATTAATTTTAATAGTACTGGACTGGTCTTATACCTTTGATTGTTTTTGGTTTTTATTATTATTGACATTGAATTATATTGCCTTATTTAATTTGCCATGCCCAAATGGGCTTCATGATGTACCTACTTAAGCTGTATTTGTCACTCATGAATGCAATAAATGAACATGAATATGAAAAGATCTATCCGTTTAGGAGCCACGATGACACAGACCGACCACACGACAAAAACACAAAAAGACTTATACCACTCCTCTTTTTCATCAGGAGTTAAAAATAATATAACTCTTTCGGTAAAGTCTAGTGGATTATCCCACTAAAACTAGTATATGTGGTATCCCTACCAGCCAATGGAACTCGGGCGCTGGTCCGCCCGTCGCGAAGGAATGCACGCGAGCGTAATTAAATACGCCGCGCCTTTTAGCTGATACCTGTGTAGCTGGCTAAGCTAAGGGACAGAACGTGAGAACAACTGAAAAAGGAGACAAAGGTGATTAAAAATTGAACTAACCACTAGCCCTGTTGAGGGAATCATATACCGCCTTAATACTTCACCAATTACTCGTAAATACCCCGCGCCTTTTAGCTGATTCCTATGTAGCTGGCTACGCTAGGCGACAGGTCGTAAGAAGCACTGGAGATGGGGAGGACCGGATCAGACGGCGTTCTCTTGTGACGGAGGCCAAGACACACTTTGGGTCGCTGCGCCAAAGGAGTAGTAGTAGTGAAGGCCCTGTTGAGGGAATCATATACCGCCTTAATACTCCACCAATTACTCGTCAATACGCCGCGCCTTTTAGCTGATACCTGTGTAGCTGGCTACGCTAGGCGACAGGTCGTAAGAAGCACTGGAGATGGAAAAAAGATGATTTTTCTAAAGGTAGCACGTCACGGTAAACAGTACGGTACCTTTTACGATTGTGATACAGGTGATTTTGCAACAAAAAAGGTTAGACTGATGTGTTTCACTTTACATGTTGGTAATGGGTTTCATGAAGTTGCAGCCTGATAACTGTACATGTTGGTAGCGGGTTTCATGAAATCGCAGCAGACGACATGTCGTCACGACACTTCTATGTGCATGAATGAAATACCCTCACGATTTATACAATCGTATAGAAACCAGAATTGTCGTGACGTCATGTAACTTCATGAAGCCCGGTTCCAACTTGTACCTTAACAGTCTCCTAGTAGATTTCGACCATCTCACCTAAGATCAGCCAACTACACAGGAGATATTATAGTGCACAAGTGTAAACGCAACACACAGATAAACTCTCTGTTCCCTCACTCTCAGCGTTCGATGAGGCGGCAATCCGACATGACCGGAGAGTGGTTCGAGCTCCGAACTGTTTCTGAAAAATTCATCACAGAAAATCTCAGAAACAATTTTTGTCTCGGCCTGGGATTCAAACCCAGGACTCTCGCGTGTAAGGTAGAAAATTCGCCACTACACCAACTAGGCAGTCAATTTCACTTATAGTGAACCTGTTGAGGCAATCATGTAGCCTATGGAGACTGCCTTGATACTCCACTCATATAAATAGCTACAGGCACTTCGATTTTACTTTGCTTAAGGTAGAATTATTTAAAAAGTACGATGGGAATTTAAAGACTACTATAACCATCAAATATTTCTTGATTGCAATTGAATGTTCTTGTTAATAGCATATAGGACATAATACATTTCATAATAACTGTTATATTCATTTAGGCGCTTTTAATTCACTACCCAATTAGCCATTCGCGTTTGGAATGCAAGTAAGAAATTCAGTAAAGCAAAACGCCCTTAACTTTATTAACTTAATTAGCGCTATTAATAAAGATGGATGATATTACGTCTGGATCTTTCGGGGTGATTGTCTAACTGCCGAAACAAATGCTGGATCCTTATAATATCCACCGTCAACAATAAAAAGTACTATAATATCAGTCATCATCATCTCGTCAACTTACATACGTTCCACTTCTGGGTCAAGCCTCACCTCATATATGAGGTGATACGAGCCGTACTCCACTACGCCGGCTCAGTGCAAATTGGTGGACAGGTGTTTAAAACGGTGGTAGGTTGCTCAACTTTAACTTTATCTGGACGAGACTTAACCAAAACACGTCGGTTTCTGTGGTAGCCGGGGTGCCCACTGTGCCCCCCCCCCCTCTCTTACTCTTCCAAGCTGATGCCAGGTCCCATTTCCTTTGCGATGCAACTTGTTCCACTGGGCGTCACGCCACTAGTTCTTTAAGGGCTTTTATAGAACCAAAGGGCTTAACATCCTTCTGGCACAAGTGCTCGTTTACGGGTTAGTACTAAGTGGCAGTGCAGCTCTTATCCATAATGATTACAACCCGAGCTGACGTTGACAGGAGTATATACTCCGGTAGTCTAGTTGGTTTTCGAAGGTCACTATTGGCATACTAGCATTACCGGCCGGTTCGAAAAATTATCACTCCCAAAAGCGCTGCAACCAGTCCGCCACAAATACCTATTCCTACCTATATGTTTTTCAAATGATTTCAATAATGACTAAGTAGTGAAAAGACAATCAAACCAACCTTCGCACAATCCAAATTAGGTAACTCCTTCTACTTGAATTTGGTTTAAAATCGACTAGCACACAAATTCACACATTATGTAACTGTGTCCCAAGCGACTAACTTAAATCAAACGCCAAAGTGCGGCATTCAATTACCTAAGTAATTATGAGAGTTCGTGCCAACTGTATGCGTTATGTGACTTTGAACAAGATGCTTGCTTATTATGTACAGTTCACTTTACAGCCCGTTCACACATGGTCTCCTTCGTTTCTGAGACCGAAATCCGTTAATTGTTTAGTCGTTTTATAACATAAGTTTACATAACAACACGTCGAGGTAAAACTGTGGCATCAAATGCACATGTAATAAGGGCGATGAAATTCGTAGAGTCATGTGCTGCTGTCTGTTCACGTTATCGTGTTAACGGATATCGTTTCTCGAAGTAGGCCTTCTGGATGCGATGTTTACGAACCAATTTAATACGTGCTATACCAAATACACGCAGTATTCGGAGACATGACAAAATGTTTACCTACAAGTTAAGTACAACATCTTTGAAAAGAAAGAGATGAATGGATGATATTCATACCAACGTCAAAGAACCTATCAGTAAAAAAAACACGGGTTGCACTCCGGGAGTGCCGGCAGAAGTGAAAACTTGATTATTAACGTTGTGCATTTTGGATTTATTTGAACCGTCTTACGGTTTTTCGATCAGCATCACGTGACCTGACGCGAGTTTCACAGTTTCTACCCATGCCACAAAAGTGCTCAACGCCGCTAAAGAAGTTTTCGCTCGCGTCAGGTCACGTGATGCTGATCGAAAAACCGTAAGACGGTTGTTAAGTTTTCACTTCTGCCGGCACTCCCGGAGTGCAACCCGTGTTAGTTTTTTTTTTTGAAGTGAAAACTTCTTTAGCGGCGTTGAGCACTTTTGTGGCATGGGTAGAAACTGTGAAACTCGCGTCAGGTCACGTGATGCTGATCGAAAAACCGTAAGACGGTTCAAATAAATCAAAAATGCACAACGTTAATAATCAAGTTTTCACTCTGCCGGCACTCCCGGAGTGCAACCCGTGTTTTTTTTTCGAAACGTATAATGTAATTCAGCAAGTTCAAAAATTATGTTACGACGGGTTTTTTCTGTCTGTTTTTGGTTTTATGTTTGATACGACGAGTAAAAATAGCATTCCTAGCTCCGAGCCAATGCTGACTTCTTAAGTTGTTTCAGAAGAATTCGGTTCCGTCTCTGAAAAGTTCGGACAATCCGCCCCCTAGCCCGATGGGTCGAAACGTAAATTAATAATCCCCACACCTTGCGATAAAACACTGAGATTTATTTGGATTCTTATTTGGTCTCTCTGCCCTATTTGATTCCATTTTTCATGAAGTTTGTAAGGTTGGGGCTCAGTGGACCGTATCGTCACCTATATGGTAAACTTACGAATCTGCAAAAGTCTCATTTTACAAGGAACGTTTTGAAACCTTACACACATCCATAGTAAGAGGTGCTCCAGAAGACTCAGTTCCATTAATATTATTAATTATTTGGGTTCTCCCAGTAAGGTAAGTATGATTTTCTTTTTTTTTTCAATATAAAATTAATAAAAGTCAAAAAGTTTCAAAATGAATAAGAGTTTCATGGTCTACACAATCGAATGCTTTGGAAAAATCACAAAAATACCTATAGCATCATGCTTGCTATCATAAGAATCAAACACAAGTTTCAAGAGAACGGCTCCAGCGTCAGCAGTATTGCGATATTTTCGAATTTTTGCTATGAGTGGCTTGACTCATTCATTAAAATTTTAAATTATACAGGGTGTAAAAAAACCTTAACGAAGCCGAATACCACATATTCTACCAATTGTAACGATAATTTTTTTCCTTTACACCATACCTGGGAAGTTAACGGTTACTGAGATATTGATGGTTAAAGTTTGAAAAAAAATTGATGATTTTTACAGAAATGACTTCTGTCCATTATAACTTAACTTTTTTCCAAAGAAACATGATACAAATTTTCACTGGTTCTTTCATAAAAAAGCCTCTAAATGGCACACTCCGCAATGAACAGCGCACACTCGAACCGAACCGCGTCGCGGCGGCGTAAAGCAACACGCCCCGCGGTGACTTTTCCGCGTGCGCGCTATACATTGCGGGTTAGAATTAAATTATTTTTTTTCGATGTCAAAAAATAAAAGTTGTTTCCCAGCCAAAATTTATTTTTCATACGATTTGGTTTGATGTACTGAACGCGTGGTTGACGGCTTCGTTAAGGTTTTTTTTACACCCTGTATAAAATAACGTATAAGACAGATTCGTAAGTTGAAGGTGGTATTTAATCTAAGATTTCGTATATTCAGTCACGCTAAAACAACGAATATTAATTTAATAATTTTACTTTTCAAGTTTTATATTTTATTAAAATGTGCAGATTCGCATGACTTGATCTTGATAACCGTTAAAGCAAGAAATTTGTAATTTTGCTACCTTGCGTAGGATGACACAAAAAGTGGTTTTCTATAAAAATTACAAATTACCAAAAATGCAGGTTCGTAAGTTTACCATAAAGGTGACGGTATATTATATATCGAGGATTTATTAAACTTAAGTTGTGATAAATTCTTTTAGGATTTATCGTGTGATTAATACTAATATAATTTCTCAGAATTATTTCTATCTCAGTTCCAACGTGTTAATTTAACTGACTAGGTTATCGAACTGTTTCGCAGTTAAGCCATCTGAAAACTGGTAAAACAAAAAAAGAATTAGTTGCCGACTCGCAAAGATAATATCATCGCATAATGAACTCCCTTACATGTTTTAAAGCTACGTAACTCATTATTGTTCCTTCAAAAATAACCCCATTACTAGCTAGCAACCGCCTAGCTAGGAAAGTCCATATATAAGGCCAAAACTGTTGTAATACAACCGTTACATTGTACATTTTACAGTGTAAAATTTACACGAAAAAAAAACTATTAGAGTAGAATACTGCTTTATAGCGCAATAGAAATAGCGAATACAGGTGGGCCGATTTTTGTGACGGCCAGTGTAGATCCATAGCTGAATTTCGACGACTTTCGTGATGTAGCTGGTTGAGTTTCAAGGTTTCAAGGTGACCGCCATCAATGAGGTCCCGGGTTCGATCCCCGGACGGAGACAATGTTGGAAACCAATGTTGTCACGGGTCGTGGTGTATGTGGTACCTTCGTTGTTTCTGATTTCCATAACACAAGTGCTAAGGCTACTTACTTTGGGGTCAGAGCAATGTATGTTATGTTGTCCCCATTTTTTATTATTATTATTTCCCATAATTTATAATTCTTTATTTGCATAAGAACATAGTATATTGATGTTACAATAAATACAATACACATGTCTTGCCAAAACTGTAAGCATGCAAATATAATAGTGTTAAACCATTAAAATAAACAATGTCAATAAATAATTATGTTAAATTCAATAAATTCAATTCAATTATTATAAAGACTATTTAACAAACCGTTAAGTCAAGTAGATCCTTCAAGTCGTAAATTTATTGGTCAATAAGCCACCAATTGACCCTTGAATATATTAAAGGTGTTATTTTTTATGTTACGGGGAATTATATTTTATATCTTAACATACATACAAACACAGCTTTTATGGAAATTCTGGGATAGTATCCCAAGGATTTTTTAGGATGCCTCTTCGACGCTAGCAAAACTTAAGTAAGTAATATTTCACCTCATATTTCAGCGTTTGTAAGTTCACGCTCGACTCTCGCGTTAAATTATTAACGTTCCCCGCAAACAAAATCAAGGAAGGAGTAAGTCTCCGTAAAGGAGTAAGTTGCGAAGTAACATAACTCTGCCGGACCTAGGGCGGTAATCCGTAACTTTTCGTCTGTATTTTCGGGTCTAGCCAGCTAGCTCGCTCGTACGGTGAAGCTAGTAAGAGCGACAGGGACGGCTGCATATGAAACTGCGGATGACGGCTTAATAAGGACTTTAGCTACGTTGCGCTAGACACAGCCTTGCATTCGTTATATCCTGAGCTTTACACAGTGTGTGTTGAGTAATTAAGTAATTTCGAACGATGCGTAGAGAAATATTTTGCCTTTAGAAGCGCCGTTAATTCCAGGCAGCTTATAGGTATAATAATAACAGAGATAATAAGAAGTTACATAATTTTTAAGCATTAAAAATTCAAATTTCTTGCAATATGAAATGAAAACACACTAAAAGAAAAATGGACTGCCACAAGCGGGACTCGATCCCGCACCTCTCGCAAGCGGGGCGATTGCTCACCTTATTAAGCGACCGTGACACCTACTCATTGGTCCGAGAAGAAGGCCCACCGAATGCGATGATGCATGAATACTAGATCCATATTTTAAGTAAAATTGTAGCACACAAACGAACCTTCGTTTTTTGACTACCTTAGACATTTACAAACTTTTGACTGCACACAATATGTTCCGTGACATGTACGGATACCCCCATTTGATTTTTAGATATACTCAAAAAATATGGTGTACTTATAGAGATAATTGTTACTTTCATAGCCTACAAAATGTAAAGGGCAATACGATTAAATAAATAAACAACAAATTACTTATCTTATCAATACTTGTACTGTCGTTAAAATCACCCAAACCTCTTTAGTTCTTTTCGTCAAAAAGGACAACGACCCTCGACGTCATCATTCGTCCTTAAATTAACGAATTGTTTTCGTTCCTGTCTGGTGATTCTTTAGAATTCAGAATTTGTTATTATCTAGGTTTAAACTCCGGAGCTGTGTACACTCTGTTAATTTCTAGCAGATATTTCATAAACAAAACCTGGTTATTGCAATAAAGTTGTAATTCTAAAGAGTTGAAGTAGTCTACGTTGTTAACACTACGAGTAAAGTTGTTGAAATTCAACAGTCTTCTGATATTCGAAGGCAAAGATTAACGATAGAAATGCAGAAGTGCCCCTTTAAACACTTTAAGACTCGGAAGAATAGATTTTTTTTTGGATGCCAAAAGAGAAATTAACAATGCATTTCAATAAAACGGTTTTACAAACGTACTTATTAATTTGGAATCTCGAGTGATGAGTCTTCATTAATAAAGTGCTATGATGCCAATATAAAACAATATAACAAATACGACAGACATTTTCATTAGTGCCTCGCCATCCAATCGCCGCGGCTTAATTTTAAATTTCTTTAAATGATTTATCAGGCCAGATTGATGAAATTGGTTGCCCTTTAAAAACATGACTTATAATGAAATCTAGGAACCACCCCAGGGTTGGTATGTTTTAATGCCTAAAGTCCAAATCAACGCCGTTTTACCAAACTATTGCCTCTTTAGTTTGACTTGGAATTAATTTTTTATTGACTTAGCGATAAGAAACTTACCTGCGCTCATTATTCGCGCACCGATTTTAAAATTGTCTCATCTTGGGTTTTTTAAGTTTTTTTTTTTTAATGTGTGCTGCATTTTTGGACGCTGTAAGTATAAATGCAGACTATTGCGTTCAAATCTTGTTTATTATACGTAAGTGAGTTTGATTCTCTGGGCTTGGTTCCGTTAAAATTTGATTTACTCTTTGATTAATTGCATCATTGCTTTAGATTATGAAGCTAAGCATTGAGGTGCTAAGAATAGATCGGCAGCTGTATTTCTTGGTCTAAAATAATCATCTCTGGTACTAGTGGCAGTCAGCTGTTATCGATGTATTACTTACTTTTTTTTTACTTCTCTGGGGTAATTTTGACCAGAGTTAAGAATATTTTGAATGAAAAATTTAAACATTAAAATCTGTTTTTGGCTTTGTGTGTCAAAACTGTTTTTTTCCTAGCATATTTCAATGAGAAAATGAGAAAAATATTCTTTTTGTATATGACGAAGGTGGAATGTTTATTTTTTATTACCATTAAACATATATCTCCGCGTAATGTGATGTTTAAAAGTAAATCCCTTTCAGTGGGTTTTATCCAATTAGTTTGTTTTTGTTAGGTTTTCGTAGTGATTTATCTACTTAAAATGGTTTTTAGTGATTTCTCTGCTACTTGTTTGATTTCTTTGGGCACAAAAACTTTACCGCCAAATATCTTGCGATCTATTGGTCCAAAATGTATGCCTATTTGAAATTTCAGTTTCAAATACACACTAGTTTAAGAGGACCCTTAAATTTTAGCAATATTTTTAGTTTGAAAAATCACCAGAGGAATCAATCGAAGAAGCCAAATCCCAAGAAACAAAACTCGTGTACATTTTATTTACAAACGCTGCGTAGGTAGTTAAGACAACCATTAAGGGGCAGACACAAGTGTCGTAATGACCGTTGGATTGTAAACACGCCGCTCCCTCACTCTGCCGTTTTGTCGGCGGTATCGGAAAACTCTTCAAAGAGTTTACCCATTCGGCCAGTTACAACGTTTTGTCACAATTAAAATACGAAAGGTTACCTCGCTACATAATAAAATTCACCGTTACATAAAAAAATAACACCTTTCATATACTCAATTTCTATTTTTATTTATTTAGAAAACCAACGGCGTTACAATTTTATTTGTTAGTTGAAAACTTATGCTAAGTGAAGCTAATTATAGGTTTCCAAGGGTCAATTGTCTAAACGGCTTATTGACCAAAAAATGTGCGACTTAAAAGATCTACTTGACCGAACAGTTGATTAAAGAGTTTCTGACATAAACATTGGATTTTATAATGATTGAATTTAGAATCATTTTTACAAGAGATTGTAAATTTTTGCTTATTTTACCCTATTGTATTTGCATGCTTACAATTCTGGCACTGTATTTATTGTAACATCCATATACCATGTTCATACTCAAATAAAAAACTATGAATTACAATTGGCTTTGCAGCAACTCTCTTTTTTTATCAGAAATTGATTAAATTTTAAGCTTGTTAGCCTAACGCAGTCAGATAAGACTTCGCTAGAGCAAATTCTTTATCAAGCCAGTCTAATTTTTTAAAATATTATGTATTAAAAAATTTTTTGTTCCACAAAAACTTGTTTTTATCACAAAGATTTTGTTTGTGATCCACGATACTCATTTTCTGTAAGTAAGGTGTCTAGCAGTTGTGTTTTACAACAGCCAAAATTGTCATTTTTAAGCAGAAGCATAGCTCCAATCGCGAGCTTTGAGCGCGGCGACCGAATCAAGAAATTCCGTAACGAAAAAAACCTAACACATCATCTAACGTCGTTTCAGTTCGGCAGACTTCGGCACTGTGTTTGAGTGCGTGCGACTAGGCGTATGCGTGTAGTCTTGCAATAGCTTTACCGCGGCAGCCCCCGAGTGCCACGTCTTTTTTTCTGTGAAACAATAAGAAAGAAAATTTTTGAGATCAATATTTCTTGAGAGGACTAATAATTTTGAGAAATAAACTTATAGATTTATAATTAAAATTTAACCATGTTTTCGCGGGCATACTGTTAAATGTCCTTTGGTGTGTTGTGTAGTTACGCCCTAGAAAAACTCAATGATGGACCTCCTCTTGTTCATTAAAAGTTTTTAAGAGGTTTGTTTTAATCCCGTCTTAAAGAATTACAAAGTAAACAAGGCTAATCATTTGAAGCTTTCAGTATTTGTTAAGTATTAAATTGTTGTTTTTTTTCGTAAATATTTTTTGTTACAAGTATTAATGTTTGTTCGTTAAAGATAATTATTACAGCATTATCGTTATTTTTTTATAGTTTATTAATATTGTCTTCGCTTGAGGCATATAGTACACAAATTTTAATGAATAGTAGATCTACTAAGATTTTCCTCAGCCGGAGGCGATAAATTAAATACTTAATAACATAATCTTTCAGAAACATTACATAGGTAATTAGGGCTTTTATTAGAAAAAAATCAATAAGATTGTAATAGGAATATAAGAACGAAAGACTTGATTAATATTAAAATATTGCCCGCTGTTACCCTTATAACAGCGGGTTAACTCTTTGCTAACGTTAAAAAGGCTAACGCCTTAAATTGAACAAAAGCGTTTTAATCATACAAACTGTCCATATATACGATTGCACGCCATAATTTTTTTGCTAACAGTCGAAAAACAATACTAATTTAATTCAAATCCGAACGTTTAGCAAGTTAGCCTGCTCCTCCCTAATGCCACTGTTAATAGCCTAACTTCAGTTAATGGTCGGTTTAATTAACCGAAGTTATAGGTACCAACTCATTTAAACTGATATGCAATCGTACTTAGGTACCTGTGTGAAACGCTATAGCGATTTAATTTTTAATGCAACCTACTCTTGAAGTAAACTTTACGTAACAGACAATAGCACCTCATATTACAAGTAGAGATGCTACGAATATTCGGCCACCATTCGGTATTCGGCCTCTTCGGCAACTTTTTTTGGTATTCGGATACCGAATACCCAATTAAAAATATTTAATTCTCATTACAAAGGAAATTACAACGATGAATTAAAACAAGTTTTTGAGTATATCGATAAATCAATCATACCAAACTTTGACAGGATAGGATACAATTTAGTGTTTACTGATCAGTATTTTGTAAGGGTCTGCCATCTTATTTAGGCGAAAAGTTTTCAAATTATCCACAATCTTGCACAATTGCATTGCGACCAAACAAAGTCTATAGTTTATTAAATTCTACAACATTTAACCCTTTAATGAACTCTTCACCCACTCACACTTCAAAAAAATGGCTCAAACTACCCCTTACAAAAAAAAAATCATTTCGTGGTCCAAAAAAATATTCAGCTTAAAGAAATCATATTTTGTCACACAACGCAAGCACAGCACGCCTACCCATATCTAATCTATTAGTTCCTACCTATAGTACACCACACGACGTCTCCTACGTAACCCTGGGGTGCACTTTGACAGCTGCGGCGTAAGCTTGATAAATGAGCCGCGTCTGATCGTGCTCTAATCCGTCTCCTCTGACGTTGGACCATAATGAACACGTAGTAAAACTTACGCTTATGAGATTGTAGCCTAGTCAATTAGATGCAAGGCTTTTAAATGCAGAAAATGTAACACAAATAGGAATTTTCAATTGAATATTTTTAATGGTTTCAACGAACACACCAATTTCCTAGCCCCAAACTAAGCGTTAGCTTGTGCTATGGTGACTAGAATAACGGATAGAAATATTTAAATATATTTATAAACACCCATGACTCTGGTACAAATCGCACAAACATTTGCCCCTAGCAGGATTCGAACCCGCGACTGCCGGTTTTGTAGTCGAGACCTCAGACCACTAGACCAAAGCTGTCGTCGGAAGTGTCACAAAAAAAAAGCTCGTAACGGTTAATTGCTATGATTTTTATCACTACGAATTGACAGAAGGGGAATGAAAGAAAAAGAGTAGTTGGGTCCTTGGTCTATAATCGACTAACTTATAAAAAAAAAAACACGGGTTGCACTCCGGGAGTGCCGGCAGAAGTGAAAACTTAACAACCGTCTTACGGTTTTTCGATCAGCATCACGTGACCTGACGCGAGTTTCACAGTTTCTACCCATGCCACAAAAGTGCTCAACGCCGCTAAAGAAGTTTTCACTTCAAAAAAAGTACTACGAAGGCATTGTTTACATTATAGGTAGGTACTTATTTGCTTCGGAACTGCGAAGAGCGCTCTCGCGAGGGCACGAGGACAAGAGGGCTTCCGTTTAAATCTCACTGTCCAAATAGTAAATAGGATGATGACACCTATCGTAAATATTTTCAAGACCATGGTGTTTTATAGAAATAGAAAATCATTTATTCATACAAGTAGCAGGTTAAATAAGTACAAATATCACAAAACATTACACTTTTTACAGATATGTACCTACTTAAACATGCATGAAAAGGAATCTACTCAGCAAATGCTGCAGAATCTAATGATCCGGCGACGCTGGTCTTCCGTAGACAACATAATCTCTATGAGGTTGGTAAAACCAATTTATTTTTAAAAAGCTGTTGAAAGCTGTTTTATTTACATAGAATACAATAAATTTTCAGTCAATTGACTTTGATTTCTTATACTAAACTAGCTGACCCGGCGAACTTCTTACCGCCTTAGCGTTGCAATGATTGAACAATGTCATTCGATGACATTGACATTAGTTACGCGCGTTTTTTTTAAATATGCAAAATTCAATGTATATTTTTCAATATTTCTGAGAGATTTTCTTAATATTTTTTTCCGTAAGAACCTTCTCCTAATAATAACAAATACAACAAAAAAAGAATTAGTGAAATCGGTCCAGGCATTCACGCGTGATGCCGTGAACAAGGAAAACGGGTTTCATTTTTATATGTATATAAGAGACTTCAAATTATAGTATTCCATACAAAATCTATGGACGCAGATCGTTTTGACAGATGACGAAGAGTATGTCAACGATTGGTTGTGTCATCTAGCCTATTGTAAGCAATCGACCTGGAACCCCAGACTAAGTCTCATTGTAGTCGATGACAAAATTCGCTATTGACTTCGATTGGTTCAACAAAAATTACGTTCAGCGCTTAATTACGTAAAAACTTTTCTGTGGATTTTGTTAATTCGACATACGACTGTCGAAAGCGAGTTTCGATATAGAGTCGATACTCTTCGTTTCAACTTCATCCCTGTTCCCAGATAATACATTTGGAGTCCTTTACTATACCAATATTTAGCATCCATAAAATATCCCAATTAAGATACAAATAAACACCTGCAACAGCGTGTAAATGAGACAGCTCTGATTAGACAAGGCAAGACGGATTAGAATTTCCAGCTCTCGACTAGGTACAGACGGCAGCACATTAAGGTAAACACGGTGAAATCTTCTGTGCTTGTAATACTGGCGATGTTGCATCAAAAATGTGTAGCCTGATGTCTGCCGACTGTACATGTTTGTCACTACTGCACATCTAGACTGCAAGCTAGCAGTTTCAATTAGATGCTCGTCATCAATCAAGGTTCCATTATAAAGTGGACTTTTTGTTACGTAAGTTCGCTTCATCGTTTTCAGCAGCGTTCATCTAACATTTTCTAATGGTAATTGCACATTTTTGAGTTCATCTATATTATTCTTACTGCTAGGTGTATTTAGGCCTTACGCCAACAGTGTGGTGCTGCATACCTGTGCATTGAGCATGCAGAAAAACTCCCCCCTGGCCAGATCATGCCCATCCTGGGAAACTTGGAAGTCCATAAACAGACTACGTACTCAAGTGGGCCGAAGTAAGGAGAACATGCAAAGGTTAAAGGACTAATGTTCGAAGAGCATGTGTCTGTGCGGTATTTCCGCCAGACCATGGCACATCTGCTGTCCTGCCCTGCGTGTCCCAGCTGTATATGCGAAGATCTCTGCAAGACCACTGACAATGCTTTGTCGGTCATCGTTCGTGAGTTCTGTTCTGCAAAATTTTATTCCAGAAGCCTGAGTCGACACGCCAAGAAGAAGAACTGTGTAGTAGAGGGAGCTATGCCACAGTTTTATATCACGCCTTCTCTGCGTCTTTGGGACCTCTCGCCAATCACGCACAATGTTGATAAGTTCAGTATAATTATTTACGATTAAATAGAATCCTAATTCCCAGATCTTGGCACAGAAAACCTGCGGAGCTGACCCCATCTAATCTTTAACCACAGGTCAGCCACGACAAGCCGAGACGGCTCAATATTCGACATTGAGCTCAGATTAAGCCAGCGGAATGCCCATACTCTGCACTCCATAGATAAGATTAGATTATTACAAACTATTCGAATATTCAACATAAAACTATGCGCATATTGAAATCAGTGGATAATAATATGCCCCGATGTTCAACATCGTGGGCGAAACTTATAAAACACAAACTTGGGATATTACGATTTTGAAGACTGTTAAGGCGTACCGCAAAACGTTAGAACCGCAAACGATAGAAAGATAAGGTACTGGTACTAATTTGAAAGTGATTTTATACTTTTGCTTGGGACTGTTTTGCTTGGGGAAAAGGACTCATTTTAAGGTGCTAGATTAAAAATGACCAAGCATATTTCTGTCTATACTTCCAAAATGTTTTGCAAATGGTCCGACAAAGGTAGCCGATAAGCCGATATTTACCAATCTTGCAATAGCCACTAACGATTATAAATCGGCGATCGTTGTCAACACCGAAGTAGCTTTCAGCCTGCGCAAATAATTTATCAGCCACATCAATACCACGGCGAAAATAGTTAAGCCACAACGACTATAATGTATTTAAATAAAATTTTGAATGACAAGCGAATGACACGTTTTTGGCTTTTTGTCTAGGAACATTACATATATGTTTATTATTTATGACATTTTAAACTGCTTGCAAACTAAAAAAAAACAGTCGGTGACGATGTAACTTTAACGTAATAAAGGAGACAAAACATTTCTGTGAAGTGTCCGTGATATGTACACTTATTAAAAACTAGGCAATAGAAATATATTTATTTGCACAAAACATGGAATTTCAAAGTTGTTTCTTTCAAAGGGTGTACACATGTTTTACCTTATTAAAGGGCATGCAAATATAATTAATTGGTTAGGTACCTACTATTTATTATTATTATTATTCAATGACAATATGTAAATAAACCTAGTATCTACGTCAAGAGATTTTTAAATGTCATACAATAAAAAATTGCATTAAACTAACTTTATAACAATTATTATCTTTGAGCCATTTTACAAGCTTCTTCTTAAAGCATAATATCGGTAGCTGTTTTATGTCATTTGGAATAGCATTGTATATCTTTACACACAAAGCATCACATTGTTTTTGGTAATGTTGTAACTTCGGTAAACAATTGGCATGATGACAGCTATCTTAAATATTTTCAAGACCATGGCGTTTAAAAAACATAGCCCCTATGAAGTAATTATAACCAGTTTATTTCCAAAAAGCTGTCGAAACCAATTTTTAAACACACAAAACTCAATAAATATTCGGTCAATTGACTCCGATTTCTAATGACGTCACGTTCATTATTCCCATACAAAATCTATGGAGGCAGACCGTTTTGACAGATAATAAAAAGTATGTCAACGATTGGTGGTGTCGTCTAGCCAATTGTACACTTATTTGCTACGGTCTCTGAGATTTATAGAATGAATGTCACTTCTTTTCCGAAACAGATCTTGATTACATTTCACAAATAGTGCCACTTCAAGTATGTACATGCAAGGTAAGGGCAATATATTTAAACTTCTGAAAAGCGGTTTACAAGTCTGCCGAGGGGATATACCACAGATGACTCTTAAGCACTTTTTTTGCTTTAAACAGCAAATCAAAGTCCGTAGAATTTCCCCAAACCAGAAGTCCATACTTGAGTATTACGCCAATGTAGCCATGATACGCAGCTAGAGTTGTCTGCAGGGAAGACGTGTTGCGCAGACTTCTCATAACAAACACGTAACGAGTTATTTTAACCTTTACTGCTTCTATTTGTAGTTTCCAATCACCGTTTTTATCTACAACTATTCCTAGAAATTTAGTGTTGTTCTAGGGAACCCGGAGACGTTGTTCGCCCGTCGTGTATTTTTTTTTCTTCATATGAACTATCCCCGTACTTAAAGGAATATCATAAAAAAGAATTGGTCCAAGCGTTCTTGAGTTATGCGCTTACCAACATATTTTGCAATTCATTTTTATAATATAGAAGATTATTATATATATCGTTTAATTCTATGTTTTATTATTATCATTATTTTGTGTTAATAGTTTTTGACTTGACATTGTAAATGTTTTTATGTTTAACTAAATTTTAATTTAATTTTTCGTATTAATGTTTTCCTTTTGTATTGTTTAAAGTATTCAATGTTGTTTATATAATTTAATTTTGTATATTATGATCATTATATGGGTCTGAGTGGCCGGAAATATATAATATATATATTTTATTTAAAAACTAATTTTATAAATGCAAAAGTAACTCTGTCTGTCTGTCTGTTACTCAATCACGCCTAAACTACTGAACCGATTTGCATGAAATTCGGTATGGGGATATTTTGATACCCGAGAAAGAGCATAGGCTATTTTTTACCGCGGGAAAATGACGCATTTCCATGGTATCTATAATTCAGGTGGGCCTATCGCTTTTTTATACATAAAAATGAATTGCTGTTCGTTAGTCTCAGTAAAACACAAGAACGGCTGAACCGATTTCAATCATTTTAGCCTTGAAATATTTGTGGAAGTCCAGGGAAGGTGTACGCTATGAAAAAATATTGATAAATTGCGAATACGGCGGGCAGGACAGCGTCTGCCGGGTCCACTAGTAATTAAAATATAGTAATCACTTGTTACCCGCATTAAAGAATGCGTTGCCTAAGACTGGCTGTTCTAACCGAACGGTGTCGATATCCATCGAGGAGTTAATGACTTGATTGTGATTTGCTACATCTCCAACAAATGCGAATTCAATCTTATTCCGCTGCATTTAAGTTGAATTTTCTTTAGCCCAGTTTTTCACTCGTATAACCAAACAAATACATGTTAGAGAGCATGAAATTTTAAAAAGATGGTCACTCAGGAGAGAACTTCACTGATTATTTAATGCCCAATGTCTGTAAACTTATGCTAGCTTTTTTATGCTCTGTTATCAATGATTCTAGCACATATTATAGTATTTAATAGTTTAGTTTGTGAGTAGTTCACCTTCAGAATAAAATATTGTTGTAAATAGGAATAAATGTTTTGACCCGATTTTCACTTAAATGTTACGAGAAGATATGTAACAATATTTTTTTTAAAACGGTATTTTGTTAAACCGAGATTAGGCGTTGAAATAGCGAGGTCTGATTGGTTACAAAACTAGTTTACTATCGACACTTTCCTCTCCATTGCAGACAGTGGGCCCTCTAGTCAAAAAATTGTAATCATTTGGATTACCACTGTTCAAAGCGAAGCAGTTAAGTATTTTATTGATAAAAAAACAAATACAGATAAGTCTAAACATGTCAAAACATTTTGGTACATGTTAGAGAAAAATCATAAAAAATCACAAAATATACGAATTAAACCATCAGAAACTGGCGTAATATAGTGGAAATATTAAGTATAATTTTGTTATGGTGTTAGTATCCTGATTTCGTCTTGTTCGCAACCTCAAACTTGGAAAAGCGGTAAAAAGTGACCTCTTAATAGAACTTTTCTTAGAATATTACTTATCGTAACGAGTAAGGAATGTGCTCTCGGCATGCTCTCAAAGTCGACATCATATCAGCCTATTACAGTCCACTGCTGAACATAGGCCTCCCCCAAGGAGCGCCACAGCGCACGATCTCCCGCCCTTTGCATCCAGTCACTCAGTTCAGGTCATCTGTCCATCTAGCCGGGGGGCGTCCCACACTACGTTTACCTAAGCGTGGTCTCCATTCGAGAACCTTCCTGCTCCACCTCTCGTCGGTTCTGCGACAGACATGGCGATCTTATTTATATTTCGATATCGGTGAACAAGCAAAAGTAGCAGTACTAACCTAGCCAAAGCACATAGCAAGACGTCAAGAACTGATCGCTGTTGAGAATCTTGGGATACTTTTTTTTTTTTGAAGTGAAAACTTCTTTAGCGGCGTTGAGCACTTTTGTGGCATGGGTAGAAACTGTGAAACTCGCGTCAGGTCACGTGATGCTGATCGAAAAACCGTAAGACGGTTAACGTTAATAATCAAGTTTTCACTTCTGCCGGCACTCCCGGAGTGCAACCCGTGTTTTTTTTTTATTTGGGATAGGTTTGCTCTTGACCCAAGACTAAGCCCAACGAGGTAAAGACTGAGTCTACGATGGAGCGAGTTCACCTAGAAGATGCCTGTTCACTCTAGCTTTGAAGATTCCTAAGTTGTAATTGCAGGGAAACACTGACGCAGGTAGTGAGTTCCACTCTTTTGCAGTGCGCATCAGGAATGTAGATGAGAAGCGCTTGGTTCGTAACAGTGGAACATCGACACGGTACGGATGGTATCCTGCGGTACGTCTGGTGGTCTGATGGTAAAAGGGGGCCGGCGGAATAAGCTGATGTAGATCATGACCACACTCGCCGAAGTAAAGCCTGTAAAAGATTGACAAGCAGGCGACTCTGCGGCGATGAGCCAAGCTCTGAAGCTGCGTGCTTACAAGCCTCTCGTCACCTATGAGCCTCTTGGCTCTGCGTTCAACCGAGTCAAGAGCAGCAAGTTGGTATTTGGCGGAACCATCCCAGAGGTGGCTGCAATACTCCATTCAGGATCGGACTTGCGCTTTGTAAAGAGTTAAAAGCTGATCAGCTGTGAAGTATCGCTTGACTCTGTTCAGGATTCCCAGTTTTTTTGCTGCAATTCGAGCTTTGATCTCGATAGTGGGGCCGAAGTTGAGATTTGCCGTCAACTCCACGCCAAGAAGCTCAAGACGGTCTGCAATAGCAATGGACGAGTTCTGAAAGACAGGAGCTAGATGAAAGGGGCTCCTCTTGGCCGTAAATAGGCAGGCTTGTGTTTTCGAGGCGTTGAAGCTGACCAGATTGTCATCTCCCCACTGGGAGACTCTACTTAAGGTCAGGTTTGTCCGCTCGACCATGGCCTCTCTTAACAGACGTGTATCATCCCTACTGTTCGAAGCACCGGACAAGTATCTCTCAGAAACTGTACAGTCATCTGCATACCCTACGATTCCTGGTTTAAGTAGGTCGTTAATGTGTAGCAGGAAAAGGGTCGCTGAGAGAACTGACCCCTGAGGAACTCCAGCATTAATAGCTATAGGGTCAGAGGAGCAGCCATCTAAGACTACTCTGATCGACCGTTCACTCAGGAAGTCTTTTATCCAGCTGCAGAGATCAGCGGGGATGCCGAATGCCGGAAGCTTGTTCAGCAAACTTGCGTGCCAGACCCTATCGAAGGCCTTTGAGATATCAAGCGATACGGCTAACGCTTCACCGTGTTTCTCGATGGCCTCGCCCCAGCAGTGCGTGTCATACACAAGAAGGTCACCAGTAGACCGTTTTCGGCGGAATCCATACTGATGGTCGCTGAGAAGATCATTGTCTTCGAGGTATGTCAGCAGCTTCTTGTTTATGACTCTCTCCAGTACCTTACATACTAAGGAGGAAGAGGATACATTGTTTCGGTAACCATATAATTCAAAACACGGCGTAGGGCGTCCACGGCAAAATAGATTTAAGACCTTGACGTCGCTTTGTTGACTTTGATGTTTGACCTTGCTAAAATTTATAACTTATCCAGTGTCCAGTCCAGTTTTTAAACTTTTTGATTGACATTTCCTTTTCATAAAAAAAGAACTTAAGAGCTTTTCAATTCCAAATAGGAACTTCAAATAAACATAACTAAGATACGAAATAATAAAAAACAGTGAAATAATTTAAACAATTTTGAATTTAATTTTATCAAAGTTGAGCAGTGAAACAAACAGCAAAAACCTTTACTTTTTTGTCGATAAATAGCAATTTTATTTATAAAATAAGCATTTCTAGTGAATGCCTACTAAAAATAAGATCATCTCATTCCCGACAGTTAGCGCCCAGCTCACGTGCGATCTACTCTTTCATTGCTTAATTTACAAATGTAATTGAACTAAATCTCCCTTACAAAGGCTTTCACCAAAACCGGCCGCTACAATTGCCGCAAATGCCTTATCTGAGGAATGAAAGAAAGACGCTTGTGAAGGTTTTACAAATGTTAGCTTTTTGAGGTTCCGCATTCGACAGTATTATTGAGCTTCTATGTATTTTTTGTCAGGGAATCGACTGTTTACTTTTTCAGGTACGAATGCAAGAGATTAGTACCAACCACTTTACTGTACTTTTTGCGCACGGCAAAAAAATCATATGTAGCCACAATCATACATAGACATATTTTTCAGGGTAGGAATGCAAGAGAATAGTATCAACCACTTTACGTACTTTTTCCGCACAGTAGAAAAAATACTATGCAGCCACAATCATACATCTAGGCTTACCTAGGCCTAGATGTATGATAATAACTTCAAATTACTGTTAACTGGTGCATCACCCAGGGTCGCTAATGGGGACTGCTATACGATTTGAAGCGCCCCTGAACGCTGCGCCACAGATACACATCCTTACACATACACATCGTTACACACACTCGTAGGTTACACTTAAGAAGGTACAGGTAAGAACTTACAGCGTCAATCAGTCTAAATCTAAAAATGCCTCTAAGCGTCACGCACGATCAGTCACGTTCAGTCCCATTGCAGTAAATTTCAAGATTTAAGGGGCCGTGTTGCCATTTTATAACAAATTAACCGAAAATTATATCTACTTGAGGTGGTTGTGGCGCAGTGGTTGCAGCGCTTTGGTAGGTGATACCTAAAGTTAAGCAACCTAAGGCGCGGTCATGTTTGGGATGGGTGATCATTCTGACCATATAAGTGACGTCTATTTACAAGCATCTCCGTGCTTCGGAAGGCACGTTAAGCTGTTGGTCCCGGTTAATATCGATATATATTAGTCGTTAAGCCTGGTCAGAGGCCCTCAGGCGGCTTAATAACATCTGACAGTAAGATTGGTCACTTACCTTACAAACACCCCTCCACCAATCCACACTGAGCCCGCGTGGTGGAGTATGGCTCGGACCACCTCATAGATGTGGTGAGGCCTGTGCCCAGCAGTGGGACGGTATATAGTCTGATGATGATATCTACTTGCAAAATATAAGAACCTCGCATCTGTTAAGCCGACTCGCTCTGTGCCCGGTTTTTTCAACAATTTTTAGCAAGTTGTTGGAAAAAGAGTTAGTAATTAAAGACTTTGAAGTTTCTAACTTCAAAACATTTTATCTGAGAGTTTTTTCCGTTACTTACTTATTAAGTAATTTCTTAAACGGAGCCGTTGAAAGTAACTTTATGAGTTCAGGTAAAAAGTTACTCAAAAATATAACTTTTTTATATAGGTACCTATTTTTACTTGGTCTAAAAAGCCAACTTCTACCTTTTCTTATTTTAAATTATTAAAAAAAACTTCCGGATAAACCAAAAAAAACAGCTCCACAATAAAATCAATTTGCTTTTGCATAGAGACCTGTATAAGTATCCCTTGGGTACTTATAAACGTCTCTTCATATAAATTAAACCTTCCACAGCTTCGGGACAAAATTTGTGATTTTATGTTGAGTTAGATATGACATTTTATTGTACCTAGGTGTTGAGTAAAATCTCAGTGCCCGAATTGAAATCACTTCTATCCCCACTGAAACCCTCCAACACGAATTAGATCGCTCGCTTTATTGAGTAACTATCAAACCGTCCGCGGTTAACAGTGCCCTCTAAATCTTCATCTATCAAATTGAAACTCATCTTGGATTATTTAGCAACAAATCTATTAGGGCGAGTGAACCAGAGCGGAATACATAAATCAATTAACCGAGGACAAGGCAGAGCGTGTTGGGCCGGCAGCCTATTTGGGGGACATCTACCCTATTTTGGTGACACCGGGCCCTAGGGCGCAGGGCCCCGGGGCGGAATCGTCTCCGCTTTAATTCAAATATTACTTGTGGAATTGAAGTCTGGGTTGGGCCACGAGATCGGACATTCACTTACCATTTCCTACTATGATTTATTTTTGACTATTATTTACATTCCTGATGCACACTGCAAAACAGTGGAACTGACGGCAGTTACAACCTAGGAATTTTCAAAGCTAGACAGGCATCTTCTAGGCGAGCGCGCTCCATCGTAGACTTATCTTTTGCCCCGTTAGGCTTAGTCTTGGGTCAAGAGAAAACCTGTCCCAAATAAAATAAAAATAAACCATTCTATTCAAGATCCTTGATCGTGGTGCATGGAATAGCATGAAAGTTTGCAACATAATTTCGTACTTTAGTTAGGGAACCCATTCCAGACTTGTATTACCTGGAAAAGAACCTGCCGTTAAAACCAATCCTTCTGAAGATACCACCTTTAGATGAGGCATCGTCGTTTTGATTAAGCTGTTGGAAAATAAACATTAAAACAATAGCTACAAGTAAGGCTTTCATCATGAAAATCAATCAGATAATGGAAATCACAATCGCTTTTCTCTACTCGTATAAAAACGGCGACTTCCTGACTCCACAGTATCACAGCCTTTCTATATTTACATAAAACCAATTATGGCGAACGCCTCACGTAACAGGCATAGCCCAGTTCACGAAATACTAAACAACTGTACGCGGATAATCCTCTTACTGGAGATGCTTGAAAATTTTGGAAGGGGGAAAGTTTTTCTCACTTTTGTGTCTTTAAAGAAAATTTAAAAAAGATCAAAATTCGTACTTAGCATTGTGTCGTTTAAAGTTAAAAAAAAAACTGAAAGCTTCTCTACAAATCGTCATCATCGAGTTGACCAATGATTTTTAACTGATGTTAGACACAATATACTCGTAATGTCATTGTATTAATGATACCCAGTGGTAATACTGTAAGATTAAAGAAACTTTAATCTGCCACTCCGCAAAAACAGAAGGCCTAATGAATCGAACCGATTCGTGTAAGTCTATTACGGTGTCTACAATTTCAGGCGAAGGTAGGAAAAACTAATCAGTTATTTAGGTACTCTCATGAAATTAATATCATAGAGAACGGTTCTATCTTACTACAATAGAGATGTCGTACAGAGAGATTCATATGCAAACTGTTTTGTGTGTAGACTATTCCGCTTATAAAGCTTATGGGTAGATTAACTATTCGTTGTTATTTCCTGTCGTGGCGGTTAATATTACTTAAAAACTGTGGACCAAAAAATTTTGAGTGATAATACAAGTTTCCACCAACACTGATAACATGCATAAGTTTTGACGAGATAAAACATATTGGATCCTTTTTGGGATCGGTCACCTCTTTTAGAAGGAGTATCTCACAAATTCTTCACTGTACTTTCTTTCGTCCCGTATAAGATCGTGCACACAGCCACCCCAACCTCGTCAGTCAGGGCCCAATTCTGACGTTGATCACCCCCTTTGATTACAGAAAAAAGGCTACGAGGATTCCCGATTGAATTATGTCATTCATTAACTTTGACGGCGATTTTGGCGGGAGCAATTCGATTTGCGCCCCGGGGTTGGACGTGCCTATTTATAAACGGTTTTGGGTATTTTTTACACCTTTCTTTTTGGCTTTGTGGCGCTCAGATTGAATGAAAATTAGAATTATAAAGACAAATCAGTTCCAACATAATAGTGGAATGAGGAGGGATTTACAAGCTAGCGATTGGAAGGATCTAGGTCCAGAAAGTCCTAAAGTTGACTTTGTCAAGTTATTTACGAAATAACCAGCTTTTTTGTTTTTTTATTGTGATGATGACCCTATTAAAATTGCTGCGCACACTCTTATCCTTCTGTTCTCTACTAGCTCTAGAATATATTTAAACCTATGTCGGCCTTATAACGAAATTTTTACATAAAGACACTAAAATTCGACTTTAATTTTTATCGCAATTTTAGTAAGTAACATAAATGAAGGTCTGAGAAATTAGAAAAGCAATCAGCAGACGTGACAATTATCCAACGGAACCCTCGGACTCTGTTGACCGAGATGTAGATAAACATTCTGATCTATCTATTAATTTGGAGACGTCAGCTATTATAAATTAATTAGGGGATTTAGGGCTCTGTTCACTATTCTATTGAACTATTAAGCCTATTCGACGAATGAGTTTTTTTTCGTTTTCATATTTCGGTAGATACAATGAAGGTTATAAAATATTTTTTACTACTTACACTTTTTTTACAGCTACAAAAAACGATTTTTATTCTAGCAAATAAACTAACAACAATTCGAAACCAAAAACAAAAAAGAGCATATCGAGCTCAAAAATAACAAATAAAAAATGGAATCCACATCATTGCCCATCTGACATGTTATTTCAGTAAACACATCAATGCAAAAATGTATTCGTGTACAAATATGGTGATTGTTGAATTTTCCACACCAATCAGCAAAATACTTACAGCGCGGCTGAACGACTCTGCTCAACACGACGAAGGGGCCAGGTCCCTACTCTGGTGGTTCTAGGTACGAACGAATCATCTTATTCTTCTAACACAAATACCGTATTACGGAAAAAACCTACATAAGCCGGGGAAAATGCACGGATTTTGACCAGCTATGGCTAAGAACCACCGTGATTAAATTATCTACCGATTAAAAAAATTGGTTGCCTGTAAAATCGGTATACGGGCGAAAGTTTTACGTGACAACGACTTTGAGTGGTAAAATAATTTTAATGTGAATATTCATTCGTATAACATGAACCGGTGTGTATGCCTATCTCTCTCACTCTCTCTCTCTCGCTCTGTCTCTCTCGCTCTTGGCGGGCTAACTGTGCTCGAGTGGAAGGGACGCGTGCTTTTCACTTTTTATGTCTGTCTCACTCGCTCTTAGGCGGGCTAACCATGCCCGAGTCGAAGGGACGCGTGCCTCTCACTCGCTCTCATTGTGAGCGCGGAACGTGAGCGGAGCGTAACGCAGTTTCTTGAAGTGTCACCCGGCAAACCAATTTATAAGACGTTGTCACGTCAAAACCGCACTAAAATCAGTCCATCCGTTCGGGAGCTACGATGCCACAGACTGGAACACACATACAAACAGTATGTGAGTCGAGTTCAGTCTGCTCGTGACCGCTGTGTGCAGTGAGTACCTTATACTGATTAAATATATCGCATTTAGACCTAATAACAATACCTAATTAATCCCTCTTTTTTGGCGGGGTTTTAAAATTCGGGTTGAACGTATAAAGAATCTCAGTCGATGATAGTGGTCAGATACCATTGTCAAATCGCCAAAAAAATTGAATTGCACATGATTTAAAAACATTTCCACTGTCAGACAAGTCCCTCCTCGAAAAACCAACATTAGATTAATCGATTGCGAATTATAAAAAAATACAAAAAACATCATCGAAAATCAAATATTAAATACAGATCTAGCGCCTCAGATTGTCACAGAGTCAGGAAAATAAAACTACAAAAAGTGATTAAGTTCAAGTAGACTGATCAGTTCGAGTAGAAAGAACCCTTGGATTTGGTTCGCTTCACCGACCACCAGCACCCTCGGAAAAGCGCCTTTGATTTGACGGTGAAACATATTTGGATACCGTTATGTTTTTACGTTATTCGAAGCGGCAATGAGATCTTCTCATGCGTCTATTTTTGGACCCTCGTAGACAGCAGACTTTATAACGCAAGAATCAATGCGCAAGATAAGTAAGTTCGTCATCTTTACACTTTTAATCAGTCAATAGGATTTTCATCTTCTTTACCTTTTGAAGGTAGGAGAAGTAATGAATACGAACTAACTTTATGAAACTAAAAAGCGCTGGCTGATGAGGTTTCACTAAAAAAATTATAAAAAAACAAAGAGATTTTTTTTAAATTAAACATAAATATTAAACAACAAACTCACATACATTGGATCTGACTTCGTGAAAAGAAGCTTAAGCACTTGTGTTACAGATATCAGAATCAACATCTCATCACCATGGTATTACCTACAAATAAACTTAAATAAATACATATAACACCTAGACCAGTACAAACATACATGTTCATGCACACAAATGTTTGTACAGTGCGGGGATCGAACCCGCGACCTCTTGGTTAATAGCCAACTTCTTAACCATTACACCAAAGCGGTCGTCAAAAGACATTATTGCAGTACATAAGCAGGCAAATTATAATGATTAAAACCTAAGTTTATGATTAAAAGTTAAACCGCGATAAACAATTTAGCCTACCCTCTGGCCAACGATAATTCCAATCGACTAAACCGTGCATAAACTGCATCGCTCTGGACCGATAGTGTTGAATAAATAAATATCCGTCCAGCTCCCAGTCAGGCTGAAAATCTAGTCCTGAGTTAGTTAGTTAGTTAGTTTTGCAGGGCTTTTTCCGCACTTAGCCTCACGATTGGGCCATTGTGCGTGTTTGCCTTTATTCCAACCAGCCCAAGTCTTCCCAGAAGGCTAGCAGCCTGCCTAGGCCACTAAAGATTTCCGGGAATGATGTTGGGTTTTTTAGAATGTCTGCTCGCTGTTTTTCCACGCTTGTGCACTCCATGAGTACATGCTGTGGCGTTTCCTCTTCCTCGAGGCATCCTCTGCATCGAGGGCTGTTTGTTACACCTATGTTAAATAGGTGCTTGTTTAGGAGACAATGGCCTGTTATTATCCCTATAACTCTGCGTAGATTGTCGCGCGTTAGTTTGGCGAGGTTGCGGGCACGCTTTTTAGATGGCATCTGAATTGCATTTTTAGTTTGCCTGCAGCCTTCACTGTTCGTCCATTCTAGCAGATGGTTTTTTGCGGTGTCTTCTCGCAGCCATATTTTTATTTGGGCCTGCGGTATAGGTAGTAGCGGTTCTGGGCCAAACACTGTTGTCGCGGTCTAGTCCTGAAGTTCGACCGGCATTGAAGAAGACTGCGTTATGTCCGCTACGAAGGCCTCTACTGCAACAGACGATCGACCTAGAGCCGGGATCTGTGGGTATGTTGAAAAAAAACCTGTTATACTGTCGTACTAAAATAGAAATGATATGATGTCGTTTGGTGTGTAACCTACACTTTAAGAATAAAATAAAAGTCATGTAAAGTATTATTTACTAGTGTGAGGTATATGTATTATACAGGGTGTAAAAAAAACCTTAACGAAGCCGTCAACCACGCGTTCAGTACATCAAACCAAATCGTATGAAAAAAAAAAAATTTGGCTGGGAAACAACTTTTATTTTTTGACAGCAAAAAAAATAATTTATTTCTAACCCGCAATGTACAGCGCGCACGTGGAAAAGTCACCGCGGGGCGTGTTGCTATACGCCGCCGCGACGCGGTTCGGTTCGAGTGTGCGCTGTTCATTGCAGAGTGTGCCACTTAGAGGCTTTTTATGAAAGAACTAGTGAAAACTTGTATCATGTTTCTTTGAAAAAAAGTTCAGTTATAACGGACAGAAGTAATTTCTGTAAAAATCATCAATTTTTTTTATCAAACTTTAACCATCAATATCTCAGTAACCGTTAACTTCCCAGGTATGGATGTAAAGGATAAAAAATATCGTAACAATTGGTAGAATATGTGGTATTCGACTTCGTTAAGGTTTTTTTTACACCCTGTATACAAGGGATTTCATACAATGAGGAGTTTTATGTGTACCCGAGTCATGGTTGTTTATAATGTATTTAAGTATTTATATCCGTTATTCTAGCGACCATAGCACAAGCTAACGCTTAGTTTGTGGCTAGGTAGGCAATTGGTGTGTTCGTTGAAAACAATTTATTATTTTTATTATATACAAGTATGAGATTGTTTTAACCGTACTGCTGAAGAAGAGATGAGCTTACAGAGTATGGGCCGAGCCCGGCGCAATGGGTAAAACAGTAGGCCTAGAACAAAAAAACAAATCCGTCAAAACGATACTTTAATTCTTTCGCTGTATACTTCATGACAACTGAGATAAACACTGTGGCACATATAATATGATATATAATATTATTATATTAGGCGCATATAATAAGGACGATGTTGCAATAGCTTAATGTTCTGTTGTCTGAGTAACGAAAGAATGACTATCCTTTTGAGGGATAACGTTTTTCGTAGTAGGTTTTCAAACGTACACGTGGAAAAGCGCACAAACTGTTTTAGAACTCTACCAGGTACGGAGTAAGTCAATGATTTTAGGATAGGTCGAAATGGGCAACGCTTTTGACTCTACCTTGTTGACTTTGGACCTCTCGTATACGAGTAAAGTGTTTGGACAAGGTTTCGGTTCGATCTTCGCGTAAGTTTGACGAAAGTTATTTTCACCACAGCAGTTTTGTGATGAAATAGAATAAAACCCAAACTTTGTGTTGAATGACGCGTATGCATTAGATGACAGTCATAGAAACCTCGTTTTTTTTCTTCAAATTTTTTAATTTAATTCAACCGAGCTGACGTTTCAATTAGGAACTTACGCTTTATTTTTCTAGTCCGTCCCTGTACAAGTGAGTGGCCTACAGGAGGCAGCAAACAATATAGCTAGCTCTCTGTATAATATTTATTTACCTTATTAACTACATAGCGAAACGAGTATTCTACTGTTTGTCAACGTGTACAACTGTAAAATGAAAATATTAAAGAACTTCTCACAGTCACATGTTGATTTTCATGCATTGGACATTACAGTGAATTTACCCTTAGACCCCGCATTCTCAGAAATTTTAGCATTTTAAAGCATTTACACTGGTAGGTAGGGATTAAATGATGAAGGTAACGATTTACAGGTTAACGCTTTCCTACTCACTATAAAAAAAAACTTGTTTGGTATTGGTAAATAGCCGAGGAGGTAAATTCCAATAAAGTACAATTTTCCCTGTCAAAGCCCAGATTTAAATTGAAAACTCTGTTTTCAGTCGCTCATTAATTATTTTTCGATACGACGAGTAATCACGGGAGATATTACGCGCTTGTCACCGCGCAGCCTTCGTAAACAATCGTAATTAGTTTTTATGCAAATTAAATTAATGCCAATTTAACTCTGGCCGAGTTGCGTTTGGGAAACATTGATTACGGATGTCCGTCTACCAGAACATTAATAATAATGGCCTACCGAAATTATTTGCAAACGAATTTTTCAGAAATAGGGCATCAAACAGTGTACCATGCTACCTTATAAGGTAGTATACCTACTCCCGTATTATCTAAAGCATATAATTATGCTTTAATACGCATTAAAGCCGGTTATCAAGCATACTGCATATCTCTACCCTCACATTAATTATTTCTCGATGATCAAAAGCCAGCAACTTATTGATCATCAATTAGTTAATCCACATATAATCTGCTAGAAGTCCCAAAACTACATGATCAAAGTTACCACCATGAAAAAGTATTGAAAGATCGTTTCGGAAGAGAAAACCGTGGTTGAGATTGGTTGATTGTTTTTATCGCGGCAGCACACACCCAAATTTCTAGTTTATCACCTCCAGGATCTAATTACCAATTTTCCAGTTAACTGAACGGCAAGACCGAATGATTGACCGATTTAATCACGGACCGAATGAGCGGGCTCCACGGAAAGGGCGGGAAAAAATTGACTGCGTTCAATCGAATTCATTTGCGGTGCGCAAGGTTTTTGTTGACACCTTGGCCCTGTTTTTTATCACCTCCAGGGCCTAGGCCTGGCCCGCCCAACGTCAATTTTAATTAACCTTATTGTCGCCAACATTTTTTTCCCGGTAAGGAATTAGGGAGTAATTTATGCCGTCGTTTATTGCATAATATAACAGGGGCAACAGAATTTTACTGATATTAAATTCTTCATTGTTTATTACCTATTCGTAATTTAATTTGCGTATAGTTACTTTATCAAATACAAAAAGAAATTTATTTCCCGGACACTGCAAAATAGAGTTCTCGGACATGGATCCCACAAAACCCCTAATTACATATGGTTAACTCATTATGGTTTGAATCAACATTTCTACTTGATATCAACGCTCTGACTTGAACTACATAGACTAAATTTCTTTTTTTAATCATTACTCCCAAGTGACTCTCACAAACTTATCTCAAAAATTAAAAATCCGCAAATTTACCGAGAGTGGAACTTTTTAAATAAAAATAAAGCCATCAGCAAGTTGGGTACTAGACCGGGCACGGCAGACTTCAATTTGAGCTAGTAATTAGTACTTGGAAAGAGATGGCTCCATTTAAATTTAATTTAAGCGGAAAAGTCTCAAGATGCAACACTACTGTAGGCATAAAAAGCGCATTTAGTTAAAGTAAGATAGATTTTTATTATCATACTCGCTTATTGTTTGGGGTGTTTTAAACAGGTAACATTTCATGAAATGTTAATCAGAAGTTTAGGAGAAGGTTAAAATTGTACTATTTGTTTACAATGTGTATCACAGGTTTATGTGTTAACGAAACTTAGCTGCAAAATAAGATTAGTTAAACATCATGCTGACCAATTCTAATTATGACGATATTGAGAAGTCTGACCAGTTTGAAGGGAAGACATAACTTAGATCTTCATAATGTTCAATCCATTAGTTACCTCCTGGCCAGTAGCACCACCACTTAGGAAGAGCTACAGGAACAAGAGTATACCTGTTTCAAGCGCGTTTCGCTCTATGAACAAGGGTCCTACTCTGTAAGTTCTTTTATTTTCGCCTTAAGTGCCGGGTGCAATGGCTTAACTCAACCTCGCACTGTCAGGCTAGCATGACATAAAAGTGCTTCCAGACCATCATATAGACCGATTGCCAATCGGCAGAATAAATCTATAGTATTAATCGATGTTTTTACTGTTTCTATATGTTGATTCTGGGTTGACGGCTACTATCGATGCTAGAATTGATTGACGTCGATCGATAGTCTTTTAACCAGCAATTTAAGGTTCAAAACCTGTCATCGACGTCAACCGCTGCCATGAACTGCCTATCGGCCGATTTGAACGTTTATAATTTGACAGAATGACCAGACAATTAAAAATGAAAATCAAATGAAAAAGTTTTTTTTTTCAGACACATAGTCCGTACAAAGCAAAAAAGTACACATTACAAGTCAGCGAAAAAAATATTATAAGAAACATTAACCTTAAATTATATGGAAATTGCATTCCACACAAACGCGAATCAGTTTCACGTCTGTGTAACATGCAAACCCCCCACAATGTTGCATGATAGGGTAATCTACTCGCCCAGCCACAACGCACAGAATGCTGTTGGAGCTCCCACGGACTCTGCTAAGCAACGGAGCAGCTCTCTTTCACATGATAGCATGGAAACCATCATGACCCACTGCAAACATGCCTGATGCACTGCAGTAACGCGGCAGCCCCAGCAACACCCTGAACGCGTTGTTGTATTGCAAGCGAAGGGCGTTAATCTCACCCACAGGCTGCAAAAGTAAAGACTGGCAGGAAGTTTTAAAAAGTCTCACCTTAAACGAGTTCTGTACATCTTACAGCAATGTATGAGATGTCGTACCCATTTATTTTTATTTTTATCAACTTTGATCGATTAGCAAATTGGTCTGATAGCACACCATATAACTGGGTACTTATATTCGATATGGAGATAGTAGCTGTTAGTAGGGCCTCGGATTCGTATTCAAGCTTTATAGAGTAGCTTAATTAAACCGTGGCAGAGGTGCGACGAGAGAGATGAATACTTCAGTGCTCGGTGGGCGTACTCGCAGTGCCGCCTGCAGGGATGCTTGTCAAGCCAAATAAATAAGCCTGTGTATAGGGACAAGCCTCAATAAACCAGAGCTCTTAGACTGACCTAGACAAAGTAACATTCGATTAATGAATAGTATTCGAATAACGAATAGTATTCGGTTATTCGATGAAACCACTATTCGGCGCATCTCTAATATCTATATTATAGAGATACCAGGATACGACCACTTTGGTGTAATTTTCAAGAAGTTGACTATTATCCAAGAGGTTGCGGGTTCGATCCCCGCACTGTACAAACATTTGTGTGCATAAACAATTAAACATGTCTGTTTGTAATGGTCTGGGTGTCATATGCATTTATTTGTTTATTTGTAATACTATTGATTCTGATATCTGTAACACAAGTGCTTAAGCTAGTTACCACGGAATCAGATCAATGTATGTGATGTTGTTGTATATTTATTTATTTATAAAAAAACAAGGATATTGGTATACCTGCATACGCCAGAGAAAATTGACATGGAGGATTTTGTTGTACGTAAGATTCATACTTTTTTGCAATGTTATTTTACTTCCTAATTACCTACGTACCTACTCATATGTTACTTTGTGTAAGCAAAAATGTTGCTTGATATTTCGCAGTAACGTAAAGTATACGTATGTTTAGGTATTTAAGTCAAACAAATCATAATTATATACAATACTTTAATCAAACTCCAACACAATGTTATTTGCTTACAGCGTAAGTAAATATATGGTATAGTTATAAAGTTATTGACAAAAGCTTATAAAATACATCAGTCATAATCATAGTGTTAGTTAGCATTAACGTAATATATAATTTGAATTAATCACATCGTATTTGAATATTAATTCGAAAGTCTACTTGAATAAGTTATTATAATACCACTGTCGCTATAAAAAAAATATTTTTACAAATAAAAAATCATTTGAATCAAAATAACAATTTTTCTTTCAATGTCACTTGTAAACGTACACGGCAGATAAAAATATCAAGCTTTAAATTTTATCTTTTCACGTGAAATTTTTAAAGTTCTTATTATGTTAAAACAAAACAAGCTCAATAGGTACCCACCTAAATGTATTTAATATATTACTTACAATCATCACATAGAAAAGAACAGAATAATTATAAAACCTAATTATACAATAATACAACCGACACACATACAAAATCATTTAAAAATATTAAAGCTAGGCACGGTCCATAGAGCTATGCATAAAGTGTATACAATTCAATTAAAATAAACTAAAACTAAAAATATATTATCAATTAACGAAACCCCAAGTCTGGTGGGTTGTAAAATCTAATAATAATATTGTTATTTCTTCGTAGGAATACAAATCAAATCATGGGCTAATAAGTAGCTTTGTCGACAAGACCCGCGTTTTGCCGACGGAATACAAACACGAATACCAAATGCGAATAAATTCTGAGTAGACAATGAGTCCAACTTAGTTTTATTGGGTACGTACTCTTTTTGTCTATAACTGTTAAACACTTTTTGTAATATGATTAATTTTACGCGATTATTTAACTTAAAAATTTAAGGCCCACGGAAATTTATGAAGAAAACTAATTGTTTGATTTATCATAGCTGCTTAGTATTAAACAAAGTTGACACTTAACAATAAAAGTGCTTAAATGAAATACATATTTAACTAAAGCTAAACAAATTAATGTTTTACCAGATTGTCTTATTATTAGACTTAAATACAAAACCAAAACACCGCATTCAATACAAATTAATGTATCAAATCGTTCTTGGCAAAGTTAAACGATATTTGGTTAGAAGCCACATCAATCTATTTCAATCAGATTCCAAACCTAAAGATCATTACATTGAATTCATAAACAGGTAAGTAAGTGGTGGTATCTCCTAAGCTACTGAGATACAGTAGCTTAGGAACTTTTACGTTACAAATAAACTCACGAACCTCTATAATAATTTTGGCTCCACCGAAGTCCTATTAAAACATCGTAGCACATACGAATTTAAAATAAACGCATCCCTCAAAAGTCCAATCTGAAAATATTTTAATTTACATTTCCATCGTAATTATGTTGACTTTATGTAGATTTAATATCGGCACTGGAATTCGGTTGGTGCGTCCCAAAGAGCGATAATGAGATTGAAATATGGATTTTTGCTCGAACCGAAATACAAAACGGGATCACGTATCCGAAGTAATTTCCGCAATCGCTCAATTAGAGATCATTAAGGGCCGGAACACATTTACGGAGTCGGAACTGTGCGCCCGTTACACAATACCAGAAAAACAGCCTTATCCACACGACAATACAGTCTAAAATAACACATAACAAGGGGCGACTAAATAAAATGACATATTACTCTAATAAAACCATAATGATTGCTTTATTGTACTTTCCATTGAAATTCAATAGTCGCCATTAATGATGATTCATTTGTTAAACATTATTATTATGATGTTTGTATCGTAATATCGGATTGTTGCGGTTTTACAGGTCTCCATGGTGAAATTGCCTACTACAATTCGATAAATTCATGCGGACCCTTCATGCGGGTTGACAGACGAAGCGGGCGGCGAGGTAGCACGACATTTGACTAGACGCTTCACACGGAGAGGCTTGTGCCTGAGATATCTTGATATCTTATTTTTACTAAGTAATGATTTTTGCAACGGCCGTTAAGTCTGAAATAATATTATATTGGTATCTGTACACTTGATTGGTAGACAACATCTTTTACTTGTCGTCTTATCACCTGACTTATCTGGCTACCGCAATCTCATGTGTGTCCGGAAAAAATTGTTAGGATTCAAGTACCTACATAATGTATGTAGCCTTAAGAGCGCAGCCGCGACTGATATTCGAAATCGCGCAAGGCGCGCGTTTTCCTTCCCCGACACACCGCTCACCCCCTGCTTACATCTTGATACCTCACCCACCGCTTCGTCTGTAGCCCCGCAGGAAGGTTCCGCACGAGCTTGTCGCACTATAATAACTACTTAACCCTATATTAGTAGGAAGGTCAATTATCGACAGATTTTTTTTCCTTTTTCAGTAAAATTCACAATACCCATTTCGGTATAGGTGATTTTATAAGAATTCACATTAAATCTTATGAGAGGCATTAAATACGCTTTTTCAAACATAATAAACAAATCGATAACTAGTTTATTAGCCACATGATTGAAATAAAATTAGCAATAAAACTTAACGTCAAAAATCCATCGACAAAAACTAGTACAGACTCTAAATAAGTTACAATATAGTAATAAAATATTTTATGTACTTACGGAACTTGCTTCAATGTGAACATTCAAGCGTAAAAAGAGTAGTTACTACATTTATCTTGCTGTCAATTTTATGACGTCATGGAGAGCTAAATTTTTGAATGTTCTTCAATCGGAACAAAACTAACGATGGCACTGCAATGCTTTAGCTTGACACATCAAAACGTTACAATTAATAAAGACATGGGAGCCAAATCACAAAAATAAAATCCAGTTGTGCATCGACGTACGATGTACGTTGACAATGTTTTAAGCAATACATTACTGTATGTAATTACAAAGTTCCTACTTCATATTGTGGCATTCGATTGAAAATTAATTTTTCGACAAAAAAACTGCTTAGCTGTCAAATTTTGTGACATAGCTTTGAAAACTTAAAAGTCACACGATGCCTGTAGTCATGCAGAAATCATAAACACGTTATTTTAGCGTAAAAAATCGTATCGCACTCAAGCTTAAACTTAATTCAATAGCTTCACTTGCTTTCTTCGTCTCCAACATTACTAGTACTCAGACTTGACTTAAATCAATGGCTCTTCTTGCTATTTTCTTGCTTGTCACTTCCTCGCCGCCGGCCTGGAGTACGGATGGGTCTGCACACGTTCCCGCGCGCGTACCGCTTTGTAACCAACTGACTTTTGAGTGACATTAGCGCGACCGGACTCTGTTAGTACGTTAGTTGGTAGACGACACATTGACATGGAACAAAATTGTTTATCAAAAGACGATTATTTTATTATGATTATTGAATTAATTGTTAATGTTATCGAATTTGATACCAATATTTATTTTACATGCACTTAAGAATCTCAAATGAAAACTAGTGATGTGCCGGATCGTCAAAAATGTATATCCGCGGATATGCATGCGGATCTTAATTTCCTTACTGAATCGCAGTCAGCACACGGGACCTTGAAACAATAGTTGACGTCACGCCCGCCGGAACGACATGCACGATATTTTTCGGTACCTTTGAGTCATGTACAATATAGTATACGATATAAACATACTACGATAAATGTTTGCAAAAGTGCCAAATATTTGGTTTTAAAAATCGACATAATCAGCTATAATTATAGCATTTCTTCCTATTAATTGAAAATTCGTAAAAGAGCCGCGAGAAAAGTAACGGATATGGATACGGGTCGTTCTTTTCCGTCGGGTATCCGCGGACGCGTTACGGATATCCGGAACATCACTAATGAAAACTTAAAATCATTATTGTCAAACAGTTCTTTATAATTTTAACTACTGCTTGGTGAATCATCAATAAAAAAATATTATAAGTAAACTATAAAATCCCATCCAAATTCGAAACGATTTGATAGTTGTATCATAATAATGGATAACAATGAGTAGACTACCAAAATGTTATTAACGAATTCTAGCTGTGATTGCACGTTACTTTAGTCTACTATTAGTCCAGTCAGTCAAGACAATCAATTCATCATAATTCCAAAAGTTTTCAAATTTTGATGTAAGGTTGGGAATGGTATTAAAACAAACTATAAAATTTTGCAACCTGTTCTGCGGTCCGGAACATTGTTAAAAATGCAATAAATGATAATTTGCTCAGTTCTTGAGACCAAAATTGCAAAAGTTCTGCAAAGTTGGAGTGGTGTTAAATATATTATTTTACATCACGTGTCAAATTTGCAACCAATTTAAGTGTACGGAACATTTTTTGTTATATTTTTCGTTCGGTATATTTTTCCGATATATGTGTCAAGTTTGCAGAACTTTTGGAACGTTTTCATTCAGTTTAATAAAGAAAAACATTAATTTTCAATAACAAAAAATGTTCCGTACACTTAGATTGGTTGCAAATTTAATACGTGATATGAAATATTATATCGAAAACTTCCCCAAGTTTGCAGAACTTTTGGAATTTTTTTCACGACCATACAGCAAAAATTAATTTAATTGCAATTTTAACAATGTTCCGGACTGTGGACAAGGTTGCAAAATGAGATTTATTGTCGTCCCAATGTACCATTCACTTGCCCGAAGTTTAAAAACTTTTGGACTTATAGTTAAATTTTCGATTTAGAATGTCTATAATGACTGGACTATATGTGTAAGTTTGCTTAATATTATTATCTTAAAATTTTCACCCACACCCACATTCAGCACGCACACAAACACACATAAACCATAGAGAATCAATATTCACCTTGCACGTTCCTCTGCAGCGGTGTGCCGTCTCTCGATACGCTGGAGCCGAACCCGGGACCGCGCGGCGCGGGCGGCGGCCTACGGAACGGTATCGCCTTGCCTACCACTGGTTTCAACGCTTTCGCTGAAGAAAAAATACTAAAATTAGGTATCTCAGGTTAGGGTTAGCAACGTTGCTGATGCGACAGAGAGCATGCGTTGAGTGAACGTCGGTCGTACCACCAAAAGGGGACAGGTTTAACCACTAAAACATACCACTTTAGGGCCATCCATAAATTACGTCACACGTTAAGGGGGGGGGGGGGGGTCGACGTAGTCACAGTTCAAAACTCTATTAAAAATAACAATCACGGAACTTCTGTTTTAATTTAATAATTGTAAAAATGTAAAAAATGTGACGTCACACAAGGGAGGGGGGGGTCTCATAAATGTGACCAGCTGTGACAAGACGGGAGGGGTGGGGGGTGTCAAAAATAATGAAAATTGAGTGACGTAATTTATGGATGGCCCTAAAGTGGTATGTTTTAGTGGTTAAACCTGTACGAGGGAGTCCCATATCCACATGGCAGCGGGTATGCCTATAGCATTTCCTCCGCGAAAAAGAAATGAGTTACAAATGTTAAGATCACCAGACTAAGCAATTGACAGGCCATCGGCGGCTTGAATGAGTGGTAGAATTGATTACTGAACGTTGATCGATAGTTTCTTTGTAGAATCGATCGATTGGTCACAAGACCTTGTGACCAAGAGATTGTGGATCGTCATCATCGACCAATAATATTATGGATTAGTCGATGTCGATGGATATTTTCTACTAACTACCAATGAACACTACCAATTGTTTATAGGCAAATCGATAAACTAGTGAGTCAAACAGTAGCTTTGGATGAATTAAAGTTAGTTAATTAGACTATTATATTGTAAATATATAACTTTCTAGTAAAAAAACTCCAAATGAGCAAGGAAAACAGCTGGTTTCATTCAATGACTGGACGGATTTTAACCAGCCACAGCTAAGAACTTTATGTTAAATTTCCTTTCGAATAAAAAACCGCACTGAAATCGATCCACCCGTTCAGAAGCTACGATGCCAGACAGACACAAACAGGCAAAAGGAACTTATAATAACCGTTTTTTCCTCGGGGGTTAAAAATGTTGATTGATAAAGCTTATGAGAGGGATTGGTCAGTCCTATGCCACTAAAATTAAATTTGTATGATAACAATGAATCTGCCTGAGTAAATAATTAAGTTGAATATTTCAATACATACATTTGCCACTGTTAAAGATAATCGTCCTTGGCATAGTGTTAGTCCGGTCCGTCAGTCCTCTCTTCAGCTGCTCTTTGATAGGTTCCAATTTAGGTTTCTTCAGCGCCTCCACTTTGTCCGCCATAACAAACGTTGAATTCATGTCCTTAAGCTCGAAAGCACCATGATTCTCCACCTCTGGTGCTATGTCGAACTCTCTCTTAAACTTCTTGGCACTCATATTGCGCGTCGTGTCCAAACTTTCTAGTGAATCATTTATTATGATTGTTTCATTGTTCATTAGCTTTATCGGGGTCCCTTTGCGTTTGTTACCACAAGGCCTCAAAGGCTCTCGATTCTCTATGTCTGTCGATTCCGTCATGTCACTCTGACAGTCGCTGTCAGTGACAATATCCACGGTGCCGTTGTGGTCGGCCTTCGTTACATACTCGACAGTGGTCGTGGGCTTGTCAAGATCTAAATTGGAGACGAATTTAAAGTGCGCATCGCTCTCTAGGTCTTTGTCCGACCATGTTATACCTGCAGACAAAAATATTTTAAGGTATTAAAAAAACTATGTAATACAGTTGCTATATTTTGTTCTTTTTTAATTCATTTATTCATTATTAAACACTTTCCCGGACAGTAAGTGGATATAGCAGTTATAACAATAAACCTTCTTTTGTGTCTTGCATCTGGTCCTAAAAAGTAGAACTCTGCAACCAAAACCCACAAGGAGTTACAGCCTGTTTTAGAATTTGTAAAAAACTAGTTTGTGACACATCCTCACTCGCATTCTCAAAAAATATATATAAACAAAAAAATAATCAAAGATTTTAATTAATATAAAATTTTTAGGGAATATAATATACCTTTAGCCGATTTCGCCTTCTTGACAATCTCCAAATACTCCGCGGTGAGCGCGGGCGGCGCCAGGTCGTATCCTTTCAGTGTCAAATACAGCTTCTTCAGCATGCTGGGCATATCGCTCATATACTCCGTGAACGCATTGATTTCTTCGTTCTCTATCGACAATAACTTGTATCGCAACTCGTCACGCGCTTTAATTCTCCTCATTTCACTGTTCATGTGTACCTTCTCGATGAAGTCGGAAAGGTCGGGGCAGTCGGATATGGCCTGGTCGCAGATCATGTCCAGTTTCTTTCGGCTCTCTTCCCATTTGGACCACGCGCTCATCACCTTAGAGTCGAGGTGTGCGGATTGCTTCATGTAGCTCTCGGCTGCGCGCTCTTGACGCGGTATTTCTTCATTGCACATCTAGGAAATGAATAACAATTAATTTCTTAGTAGTAAGGATGCTGATGTTGAGTCACAGAACTTTAAATATCAAGATCTCACAATGAAGACTCTTTACGATCGGTCAACACGCTGGCTAATACTTAAAATACAAACGACACGTTTGGGATACAGCTTGCATCCATATGCAAGCTGTATCCCAAACGTGTCGTTTCCCAATTGTATGCGCGGATGGAAGCGTGGCAGGCGAGAGCGTCAAATCGTATGGCGTCAGCTTTCCGCCATCGCGCATTCGGTATGGCCACAAAGACGCGTTTCGTTATAATGGCTCAGCCGCTGCCGCAGCGCCAGCACCCGCTGCCGCGACATCAGCCCGAGCAGCTGGCTCTCCGGGCTCCGTAGTACTACCACAGCTTACCTGCTCCATGGCCTCGCAGGACGAGCGGTGCGCGAGGCTGGCGACGTGCGAGCAGGCGCGCGTCCGCAGCCGCTGCCGCAGCGCCAGCACCCGCTGCCGCGACATCAGCCCGAGCAGCTGGCTCTCCGGGCTCCGTAGTACTACCACAGCTTACCTGCTCCATGGCCTCGCAGGACGAGCGGTGCGCGAGGCTGGCGACGTGCGAGCAGGCGCGCGTCCGCAGCCGCTGCCGCAGCGCCAGCACCCGCTGCCGCGACATCAGCCCGAGCAGCTGGCTCTCCGGGCTCCGTAGTACTACCACAGCTTACCTGCTCCATGGCCTCGCAGGACGAGCGGTGCGCGAGGCTGGCGACGTGCGAGCAGGCGCGCGTCCGCAGCCGCTGCCGCAGCGCCAGCACCCGCTGCCGCGACATCAGCCCGAGCAGCTGGCTCTCCGGGCTCCGTAGTACTACCACAGCTTACCTGCTCCATGGCCTCGCAGGACGAGCGGTGCGCGAGGCTGGCGACGTGCGAGCAGGCGCGCGTCCGCAGCCGCTGCCGCAGCGCCAGCACCCGCTGCCGCGACATCAGCCCGAGCAGCTGGCTCTCTAGGGCTCCGTGGGACGTCTCCACCTCAAGGATGCGCCGACGCCATTCTTGTTTTGCTGGAATAATGACTAAGATGGGTATTTGTACTCTATGGTTCAGTACCAGAGGGCCTATTTTGAAAAACGCAATCCGTCTAGCTAGATGAAAGCAGACAGTTCAGACGACAGCATATCACATTACGAATTTAACGCAATTATTAAATGCGCATAGTAGAGAACGCATAGACGCCTAAGTTTTTACCTTGACGTGATGTCACGTTTGAGTCATTCAACGAAAAAATGATTATCAATATGACGGATTTAATTTTTCATAATAAGGCCTCAGCTCAACAATATTTCGCTCCCCGCGCGATATGTTGAAGAAAGACGCGCAATTTCGCAAATTTTGTGCAAGTCTATCAGCTCTAGTCAGGTCTCCAACAAATGTCCACTATGGAGACCTTTACTTGTGTTGTTGCAACACTAAACGAGGAAGCACTTTTAGACATACATATTATTATTTAAATATTAACTTAATGTAAACCAGTACCATTCTGACTTGCTTAGTAATGCACCTTCGCGATAAAACAAAGATTGCAATACACACAACCATCAAAAACTAAAATTAAAAAACACCCCTGACATGGGCCAGCTGGGAACTTCAACGGATTTTGATTAGCCATAGCTAAGAAGTATCTTTCAAATTAAAAAAAATCATATGATTACTATGATACCATAGACATAATAAATACTCACAAACAGATACAAACTTATGACAAACACCCTTCTTTTCCGTAAATTTTGTATTTAAAAAACTTAAACACATTATTCTGCACTTACCTTTCTCCTTAGCTGGCTTATCTAGCTCCTTGGAAACCACTTTTAGACTCGACAATGACAGTTTGGCATCCAGTTCTTTGACTTTTTTCTTCAACTCCTCAATAATCTTTACATACTGAGAGATTCTCACGTCACCGTCTACTATGTTTTTCTTGATATGAAGTTGGATCTTATTAGCTCTGGCCGCGTATTTGAGGGTATTGTATGTGTCTTCATAGGCAGAACTAGCGGGGGAGACATTCGCTATCATAACGGTCTTGCAGTTGCCGCCAAGACTGTCTTTTAGCAGGCGTGTGAGTTTCGAGTCACTTTGAAGAGAAAACACATTACATTAAGAATACGGTTATACGCACGAGAATAATAATTTCTAACACGGCGGCCAATCTCAACAGAGGATCAGCCAGCTGTACAGGAGATATTATAGTGCACAAGTGTAAGCGAAATACACAGGTGCACTCACTGTTGTTCTTTCACTCTCAAAGTTCGGTGAGACGGCAATCCGATATGACCGGAGAGAGATCAGGCGCAAGACCAACGGCTTAAAGTGCTTTCCGAGGCACGAGGGTGTAACACCGCCAACTTCCCGACTCTGAGCTGTTTCTGAGAAATTCATGACAGAAAATCCCAGAAATAATTTTGGCTCGACCTGGGATTCGAACCCAGGTCCTCTCAGAGTCAGCCATAAGTTGAATCCGATTTTCGACTTTGGATGATCCATTTTCTTTCATGTTCTAGTATGAATGACAGAAGTAATGTGTATGTATGTTTTATGTCTACGAAGTAGATCATCAACACCTAAAGGCCCGATTCTGTATACGATTCCACTTCGTCCAAACAACTAACTAGCTTGCTTTCTCACTCGGTCAAATGACAGGGGCCACTACATACCAAAACCAAAGGACATCTGAAAGAAGGGCATCTAATAGATGTGAAAAATTATCAGCAGTCAATACTTACCGATAAGGTATGTAGCTGCTGCCATCAGCCAGCTTGTTGATGCAGTTGCCTAGCGACAGCAAGCTCTTGTTGATGTTGGCGCCTTCTTTAAAACGCTCGCCAACGCACCCGGTGGCGGACGCGCGTTCGCTGCCAGCCAGGTCTATCATGGACAGCTTGACTAGACGCAGCTGACTGCTCGTCTTGTAACGCATTTTGACGTACACCTGATAAAGTAAATGGAGGTTTTGAAGTATTGAGTTTTAGGTTTAAATGCAGGTTAGATCATTAGCTTAGTATTTGACACATATTTATAACAACCCAGGATAGAATAACAAAAACTGTGAAAGTAAAGTGTCAAATAACAAAATCAGATTTTGTTAAATTGAAAAATAGTCAGTTTGTTTAAGAGTCATACAAATTACAAAATTTTTGCAATTTTGATAGCAATCAACGTGCAGATACCTGATATGTATGTAGGTATGTAATTACAAAATCTGCCTTCAAAGTGAAATCTATGATTTTGACAAGTAACTGGGTTAGCTGTCAAAATTTTGTAATAGGTCCTCAGGATGACTATCAAATATCAGTCATAAGGTAAGCTAAAGGTTGTTGGTGAGATCTGTGTTAGGCAGCATTTAAATTTTTAATTTAAAGTTATTTCAAATAAGTGAAAAAATATATCATCTAATCAGTTATTTGAAAACACAACAATCATTGTAATTGAATTGGAAACATGATAAATAAATTGTAAAAATAAAAACTCAACTTTGAAAACTTAGTTATAAGGTTAGGTACTTAAAGGCTTTTCATTATTCATATAAAATAATGAGTCATTGCATTAGAAATAAATGGACAATTTTAAAAAATTACCTGAAACACAGCATGACTCCTGGAACTCTCAGCGTTAGCGTCAGTTGGATGCTGCGTTCGGTTTTTGTTGCCATTCTCAAGCATGTTCAAGAGTTCCCGCTCAGTCTTGATGTTGTTCAGGGTCAACCCTGCTACCATCACCCCATACTTTGAGTCTTCACGTAGTTGCAGTGGAGTGCTTGATGGTTTAAGAAGATCATAAACATTCTCATTGTAGACCTGTATGTAAAAAAGACAATTTTTTAAGGTCTTCCTTAAATAAACAAGTTAAAACATCATAAAAATAAAAATAAAAAACTTACTTCAATGTAAGAAACTCCTATATCAAACTCCCTTTCATGTTCATAAGAATTGATTATGTAAAATAAATGTTCCATGGTCAAATATGTAATACCAGGATGCTCTGCATTTCCAATCATAGTGAAGGTCTTCCCTGCACCAGTTGCCCCGTACACAAATACAGAACAGTTGTAACCTTCCATAAGGGAGCTTAAAATGTCCTTTGTAGTTGTCTCAAACACATCCTTATTGGTGGCACCAAATCCACACACATTGTCGAATACAAACTTTAATTCCTTGTTTGCTCTCTTTAAGAAATTTTTGTTATGCTGTTGCACACCGTGGTAGAAAAATGGTCTGATCTCCTCTTTTGGATCAAAGACAAGAAGCTTTTCATCAACCACGTCCACTACAATTCGACTATTTTGATCTAACTCTCTCTGATTTAAAGGTCGCACCCTTACGACGACTTTGATATTTGCCGATTGATTCAAGGTTGATCCACTTTTCGATGGCCCAATATTTGAAGAACCTTTAGGTTGGCCCGTTATAGGCCGTTTTTCTATTCTAACCATTGTTATGAAGCACTATAAATAAGACGCCAACTTCAAGAACTAACACCATCCACTCCGGAACAACGGTATAAAACTATAAATCTTCTATTCACGACAAAATGTATCACAGGTCACAGAATTATCAATTATTAATTGATTTAGCACACCCTGTCCGCTTATTCCAAAGTAATTTTAATTTCCAGCGGACCGCCTGATTTCAATTGCACGTAACGTATTTTGTTTATTTGTAACCGTCAAATTTTGAAAACTTGAAAAGCAGATTTGACAGGACTAGACAGACGCCAAACGCCAACGAGATACGATGGCATGGCATCAAAACACGCCGGACTCAGAAATTGGCGCCAACATTTGCACAAAGACTGTTTGTCGAGTGGAATGAACGAATCGAGATAAGCCGTGGGTTAAGAATAAACTAGCTTAAAGATCAACTGACAGCTCCAAAACGTAAAACCATTTTAGATTTTAGTCTGTGTGCTTCAGCTAGTGGTGTAGGTTCTACTTTGAAGCACTGACTACATGTAAATAACTACCTACATTTGTATGTTTGTCTTTGAAAAAAAAAATTTTTTTGTAGGTAATCGTCTAAAAAACCTGGATTTTCTACTTTCTTCTACTTAATCCGATCGTAGACGGACGAGGCATGTTATAACTCAAAGACAAATCGGTAAAAGCATTAATACATGAAAAAAAATTGGTTGCCTGTAAAGTCGGTATACGGGCGAAAGTTTTACGTGACAACGACTTTGAGTGGTAAAATAATTTTAATGTGAATATTCATTCGTATAACATGAACCGGTGTGTATGCCTATCTCTCTCACTCTCTTCTCTCTAGCTCTGTCTCTCTCGCTCTTAGGCGGGTTAACTGTGCTCGAGTGGAAGGGACGCGTGCCTTTCACTTTTTATGTCTGTCTCACTCGCTCTTAGGCGGGCTAACCATGCCCGAGTCGAAGGGGCGCGTGCCTCTCACTCGCTCTCATTGTGAGCGCGGAACGTGAGCGGAGCGTAACGCAGTTTCTTGAAGTGTCACCCGGCAAACCAATTTATAAGACGTTGTCACGTCAAAATCAAACAGGTAACTTTTAAAACTTATTTATTAATTAAGTTTAGGTAGATACAGAATTTTCATTTATGAAAATAAAATGATTATCATGAATATAATGATGAATAGTTATTGCACGAGAAATAACTGGCGATCTTTTACAAATTTTCTAATGTCTAAGGCAGCTTTTTCTCGGATGGCATAAGTATTCGGGTGGGACTCTTTTTCTTAGACCTGTCCATGAAAAAAAAAATATATTGTAATGAGTGGCATAAATAAAAAAACCAGGCAAAACGATAAGCACACAGATTTTATTTAAATAAGGTTATAATCAACTATCAAATACAAATTGGCAGAGATTCGGCCTATTCAGTGGCTAAGAGGGCAAAAGTGGCTCGACTGAGCTGTCTGGCCGTTATAAGGGCTTGCTCCCACCCAAGGCGCACGGCTAGCGGAAGTTGTAGCGGGGAGCGTCAACTGGCATGGCGGTGGCTTCCTATTGGCTGGCTTGGCTTGGCTTGGCTCGGATTGGCTGGCTTGGCTTGGCTTGGCTAGGATTGGCTATGATTGGCTATGGTGGCTGAGGCTTGGCGTTACATTCGGCCGTCCTGAAACAATGATTGCTCCCGCAATGGGGAAGGGTAGTATTAGTTCTTAAGTAAAACAATGAGGTCTTCGGTTTCCAATTGCTCATCAGAGCTGCTAGCAATGTCAGACATAGGTACGGTGCTTGTATAGGGCCGCAATGAGTCTGCAGCAACTAGTCCTGTAAAAGCTTTATAGCCTTTTAAGCCTTTAATGCTCCGTATCCTATATCTGTCATTGCCAACAACCTTAGTTATGATATAGGGACCTGAAAAGAAATCATCGAGCTTGGTATTGACTTTAGCTGCACTATTTGTGGGAGCCTGTCTCCACAATACTAAATCTCCCTATCTATAAACCCGGCTGGGCTTACGCTTTTTATCAAAATCACGCTTCATCTTTTCCCCAGCTTTCTTTAACTGGGTACTAGCTTTCCTACGCCTATCCTCAACAGAATCAGTCTCACGGTTTAAGGCCTATATCGCAACGAGGCCTAGAGCTCCTTGCAAACATTAAATCCTATGGCTTGTAAGTAGTACTAACGTTAAGCGTATTATTTATTCTACACAAGACATCGGGCAAGCAGTTAGCCCAATAATTTGCAGCCTCACTAGGATCAGCGGCTCGCAACGCGTTAAGTATGGTTCCATTAGTACGTTCAACTTGCCCGTTAGCCCCTGGACAAGCAATAGAAGTTAATACGTGCTTCAACTGTTATCATTCGAAAACTGCCTAAAATTTCTACTCTTAAGGCTTTTCCATGGTCGCTTACTACTTTGTCTGGATACCCGAATAAGCTAAACGTCTTCTTTTATAATTCGAATTGTTTCTACTGCATTTACTGTCAGAGTGGGCTCTGCTATGACAAATTTAGAGAAAGCATCTGTCAGGACCAACATGTACTGATAACCCTTTATGGTGTTGCAAAAAGGCCCTAAGTGATCAATGTGCACCATACGCATTGGCTCAGAAGGTTAAGGTATTGGGAAAAGTCTCCCTTCCCTTTTACCTTGATTTTCTTTGGCACGGTGTAAACAAGCATCTACATATTTGCGAATAAAGCAGGTTATTTTAGGAAACTAATACTCTTGTTTTATTAACTCTAAACATTTTTGAAAGCCTACATGTCCGATATTATCGTGGTGCATCTGTGTTATCTTCCATCGAGCCGAAAAAGGGGCTTCTAGGCGATTTCCAAGTAATGTTTTACGATATAATCTGTCATTTATTAGTTCATAGTTATTAGTAATACCTGTAGAAGCACTACCACCCTTGAGTTAGTGAATGATACATTTAAGTTTCTCATCTAGATATTGCACAGTATGAAACCAGTCTGTTATTTAAAGCCGTCTAATGTTCATAGTATATACAACAGGGTTCCTACTCAGCGCGTCTACGTGTTTCATGCGATCCCCCGACCGGTAATCAATGCTAATGTCGTAGTCTTGTATTGATAACCACCACCTAGCTATACGAAGCATAAGCTCGCGCTTAGTTAAAGTTGCTCGAACCGCTGTACAATCGGTGAATACTTTTACTTGTTTACCTACAATACGAGTATACACTCTGAACCTACGCAATGACTCAACAACGGCAAGAGTTTACAGTTCATAGCTAAGGTACATACTTTCCTCTTTACTTGTAACCCTACTAAAGTGCATAACGGGGCGTAATGTCTCATCGGCTTGTCGTTGTAATAATACCTAACTTACATGCATCCGTATGTATCTCCGTAGGCAAAGTAGGATCAAACAACGCAAGTAAAGGGTTTGTACATTAACAACGTTTTAACTCCTTAAAACTTTGACACTGATCACAACCCTAAACCCAAACACTGTTTTTCTTTGTAAAATCGGACAAAGGACGCGTAATAACTGCAAAATTCTTTATAAATTTGCGAAAATAGCTACGCAATCCCAAGAACTGTCTTATTTCATGAACGTTGGTAGGAGTAGGAAACTGTGACACAACTGTCAATTTAGCTTGACCCGGTTGAATACCATCCGATGATATTTCGTGCCCCAAGTAGGTAATATATTTTTTTTGCAAAAACTCGCATTTACTCATATTAAGTTTAAGATTTTGAGATCTGAGTTTACAACGAACTTTTTCTAATACAGTGAACCCCGATGCGACGTCACAAGAAGGTAGTAAAATGTCATCAAGAAATGCTAAGACATTAAATTCGTGCGAAAATCTATTCGGGTCATCGATATGACCGGTGAGTGATAAAGTTTTCGAACTACCCCCGCAGTATTCTTTTTTTATGGAATCAACTATTTTATTCATCAACCGCATGAAGACAGACGATGCATTTGCAAGACCAAACGGAACGCGTGTATACTTGAAGTGACCTTGAGGTGTAACAAAAGCAGTCTTATGTGTGTCTTCAGGGCTTATTTTAAGTTGGTGGTAATAAAAGCCTGCTAATTTTGAGACCTGACCATCATTTGTGGCAACGGAAATCTGTCTTTGACTGTGATGGAATTAAGCGCCCGGTGATCTACGCAAAGCCTATAATCGCCGTTCTATTTCTTTACCGAAATTACTGAAGAAGCGAAACTGGACTCGGATTCTTTGACAATACCCGCATCTAATAGTTAGGATACTTTCGTTTTAACTTTCTCCTGCGCCCTGTGCGACATATGATAAGGTTGTCTATAATATATCGGCTGTGAATTTGTTAAATTTATTTTCATGTGTAATCAGTGCACCCTAGTTCGTTTGTATTACTTGCCAAACAATCATTGTAATCGGTTAATAAATTAATTAAATGATCATAATCGTTTTTATTTAGTGGTCCTGCCTTAATTTTATTTATAAACCCCTCCTATGGTACTAATATAGGCTAAGCTCGTATGTAAGACCGTTGAAATAATATTATGGCTGATGCAAAGTAATAATATGGCGAGCTAGTTATGGCTGATGGCTTGTGTGGCAATGGCAAAATACTATTGGCTTTTTTACTGACCTGTGTATCAGCAAGAGACGTGGCGTCGTAGCTGTCTGCTCTGGTCAGCACCTCGCCGCGCTGCCAGACGAACTTCCTGATGCCAGTGTTGACGATCTTGATGTAGCCCGTTGAGCCACGCAACAGCGTAGCAGGGATGGAGTAGGATACGCTTGATAGCTCGCAGTGTTACGGCCGGGTGACCACATCGTTATCCTCGTCGTTGTCTTCTATGTAATCCTTAATGATTGATGTCCCAGGAAGAAGGCATTCCTTGCATGTAGTGACAACCTTAAATCTTTCGCGTATTTCCGCTACGTTCATACGTTTCAGAAAATCTGTGTCTTGCAGGTGAAATGCCTAGCGTCGTTCCATCCATGTATCTCACCCAGTTGGTCGATCTTTTTGAGTCACGCAGTTACTTGCTGTACAATCGTCGCTATCCGAGTCAAATTCAGGTATGAGGGATGCTGCGCGGTGCACCTTTGTTTTGATGGCTGCGGGCTGTCGTTCAGCTCACGCATGGTCTTCTGCACCTCGTCCTCCAAAAGCCTTCTCAGAATCCTTCCTCCTGGCTGGTGGTGTAACTTCTTCGGCATCCTCTTCTACGTTTTCGCTGCGAGTTGGTGAAGATTCAATCCATCCAGAAGGGTAAACATGCCTTCCGTTTTCAGGTATATCGGTATGATTGCGCTTCATGGCCGAATCTTTTTATTTATCCCACTTCTGAAGTGTAATGAGTGGCATAAATAAAAAAACCAGGCAAAACGATAAGCACACAGATTTTATTTAAATAAGGTTATAATCAACTATCAAATACAAATTGGCAGAGATTCGGCCTATTCAGTGGCTAAGAGGGCAAAAGTGGCTCGACTGAGCTGTCTGGCCGTTATAAGGGCTTGCTCCCACCCAAGGCGCACGGCTAGCGGAAGTTGTAGTGGGGAGCGTCAACTGGCATGGCGGTGGCTTCCTATTGGCTGGCTTGGCTTAGCTTGGCTCGGATTGGCTGGCTTGGCTTGGCTTGGCTAGGATTGGCTATGATTGGCTATGGTGGCTGAGGCTTGGCGTTACAATATATAAAAAAAATTGGTTGCCTGTAAAGTCGGTATACGCGCGAAAGTTTTACGTGACAACGACTCTGAGGGGTAAAATAATTTTAATGTGAATATTCATTCGTATAACATGAACCGGTGTGTATGCCTATCTCTCTCTCTCTCTCGCTCTGTCTCTCTCGCGCGAAACGTGAGCGGAGCAGCGTAACGCAGTTTCTTGAGGTGTCACCCGGCAAACCAATTTATAAGACGTTGTCACGTCAAAAAATATGACTATCTTTGTCTTCTGAACAGCTTATTTAATGTACCTACACACATTTAAGCACATCAAGATAAACTCTTCGGTATCTTATGCACTTGTAATTCTGGCAATTTTGTGACAAAAATAAGTAACATGATCAAACATCCACTACACAAGCATTCTAAATGTCGCACACAAATTGATTTTAAACATTGTCTTCAAAACACAGAATTTTGAACAACTCAAATGGAAGAATCAACAAAATATTTATATAGATAGGTAGGTATATCGATAAATTTAAGGCAATGCCTAGTGTACTTAAAAGATAAATTATTTTCAATAAAAAGTTGTAAATTATGAATAAATAGCAATTTATCTACACAAAGCATTAAATGCAACGAAAGGATTGACATTATTTTGTTGTTTAGCACTGCAGGCAGAAGCGGCAAATTTTGACCAAAAATAAACACTTCATAAAAAATTATCACATATTGAGTATTTACTTATAAAACGTGCAATCCGCTGGATAAATTATATAGAATGTGAGCTATACTTGTTTTGTGAGTGTCTGAGATGTGTCTCAGGCACTCACTGAACAAGTTACCATTGCAAAAATCAAAACATATTTACTAGAAATAAATAAAATAAAATTAATTAAATAATAAAAATCATACAAAAAACTCAAATCACTGAGGAGGTATTTTTACCGTGCGAAAATTTGCGAACTTGTCATTGAAATAAGACTGCCCATCCTTTTCTATCTTGATATATTTCCATAAGAGATTTTGTTCTCTCTCGGACACTCTGTTAGTCTTAACTTAGGATATATAGGTATATCCTGAGTTTATGAGATAAGCAGTTGTGAAAAATGTCGTCAACGTTACATAGTATTTTTTTTCTAGAGCCGGTGGTCTGGCTCGATCTGCCAAGAGTAAAAGAAAAATCTTCTTAAATCAAAAATTTTAATTATGTAATATTTTAATACATTTCAATAGATTATTCATATTCATCAAATCATGAGTTTATTATTAATAATAGTCAGAAATTATTACTATATAATTAGACATTATTATTAATAACTTATTAACATTTATCGTATACAATTCTTCCATTTTCTTCACCTTTGCACCATCGCACTATCGCACCAACACGAACACCAACACTAACATCAAACCAACCCCGACACCAAGGCCAGCGCCAATAAAGAAGAACCCGTGTCTAGTGTGGACATAGAGGTATGAAAGGCTAGAGATGATGTGCTAAGTGCCTTTTAAATGTAAATTAATGTTCCACTTCATTATGATAAAAATGGTCTCATTATGTATACAATAACCAGCTCGTCCATGGGATGGAGCACGACATAATATATTTTTTCCTGCGCCCTTACCATAATATTAAAATCTAACAAATCTAGTCTTACTTTGTGGTCATTTATTTATTTAACATATTTATTGCAAATATACATACAGCAGACTGTTAATAGTACAACAAATAAGTGTACATCTAGCGGGGCATAGCAATATAAGGTAATCAAAATAAAACATTATTTTAAGTATGAGCTTGTTGTAAAATATTTATTTATTTATTTATGAACTACTACACTAAAATCTTAGCTTCTTTTCAGCTTAAACATTGAGGTAGCTATTATTTATTTATAATACAATAATTATAATTAGTAATTTAAAACCTAGTGAAAAATAAAACCTAGTGAATTCTCTAAACACAGACTTTACTCTTTTTAGAGTAAATACATATACATACATATACATATACAATACCATAACATAACATACACTAATAAAACAACATAGTCTTATTTTTTTAAAGGATCTTTACTTCTTTAGGTTTAGACAGCTATTAAATTCTTGTTATCTGAACCCTGGCTTACTAAAGCCCAAAAACTAATCTACAAATTAATGATTTTAGTGCTGTTACGTTTTACTAGTCACAAGAATATCGAGCAATGGATTAACCGGACCAATTTTATGTTTTTCTACTTATTATTGTTTTGAGTAGATTACTATGGAGTATGAAGTGCTGCGTATTTCCAATACACATTATAATTATATGTTGTGAGATATAGTAAAATACACATGAATGTTTGGTGCCTGTTTCACACGCCTTCGATTGATTTTAAATCGATCCGTTTCCGTTCGATTTGCAAACATCGATCCTTAGACCTCGGATGACAGCTGTCATAACTAACGAGCTTTAAAAGATTTGACTGTATCTGTCTGTAACACACAGTCGAAGGTATGCAAAGAAAAATCATGATTTGGATTATCATTTTAATTTCATGCCTCCGATTGCATTTTAGCCTACCGCAATACAAAATTTTAATGTCGGCGACGCAATGAGTATGAATGATGTATGTGATTTGAATGAATTTGTATTGTGGTAGTTGAGTATCGAAGATTTTTGTAGCCTTGGGTACGAAGGGGAGTATGTTTGGTATATGTATTTATTTTTTGACTGATTTTGTACATTTTCAGTCTTTTCTGTTGATTTTGTTTGCTCAAACAGTTATCTTTTAATCTTATACTTCTAAAAATGTGAACCTGATGGAACTCTTTTTCAATATATATAAATAAATACATCTAAGGCCACTTGTCTGCTCTATTCGTTGTAACTCTAAGGCCTCTGCGGCCAATAGTTGGAAAGTTTCTATAATAAAAGCCCGGACGGAATATTTTGGAACTAACCGAAAGTACGGGAATTGACATTAGTATCAAATATTGCATAGACGCTAGCGCCACTTGTTTTGAATATTCAATTTGTAGGGATAGGCAGGCAGACTAAACAACTTTGAGGGAATCCCCGAAATCCCGAAAAACTTAGTTCAGTCAATCGTTATAAAGTGGGGAGTTCATTCGGTCAATTTATTTTGCGAAGAAACAAAGATAGCGAGATCTATAAAAACTTAAGAACGCTAAGCGAGTTTTGTATTCAACGTAAGTGAGTCAACGTATTCGTTCGTGTGCAACACAATCTCTGCAATTTCATTGTGATAATAGAGTGATCGTCAAAGCAAAAGACAACAACAAGACACCGGCAACAGCGCAAGTGCTTGGGTAGTAGCGGGAGCTGCCGGTGTAGCGGCTTTGATCGGAGGAGGGCTATACTATCTCAATAAAGGGCGTACGACCGAACCGCAGCAAGCCAGCCGTTCTTCCTCCGATTCGGATACGGAATCAGCTCGAGGTCCTGTGTCTGCGGTGTACAGAGCTCCTGCAGGGAACCAGAATTCTAACAGGCCTTTATCCTATTTATCTGGTCTGATAGACAGAGCCAACATAAGTGGTGGAAGGTTGGTACAATTTATATATTTTTTTTCTTAAAATAGTCCATGACTACCATCAATGTGAGAGTAAATTGTGTTCTTAATGTTGTTGTCTTGAAGTTTTATCTAGAAATTTTTATTGACAAGGTCAAACTACATAGACCACTATGAAGTACAATCTTTGTAATTCAATACATGTTGTACTCAATTGCGGTACAACATTGACAATGTACAGATCAATGGTCTGAAAGGGAAATTCAGTCTAGTGCATTAATCTGTACATTGACAATGTTTTAACACAATTGATTACGTACTTATCATGTATCTCATTACAAAGATTTTACATTGTAGCGGCTTCCAATTTTAGATTTATCCCTTAAAAATCCTTTTTTTCCAAAATAACTGCTGTCAAAAATTTTGTGAGCAATTAATTACAATGAATAGAACTGTTTTCATTGATAAATTTGATGTAGGAAGGAGGGATCATAATATTTTACTCAGCTGATGTTAATATATTTTTTATTTTTAGAACAATGAATCGATTAGCACAAGGCCGTTGTCATGCACCAGAAAATCCAGTTATTACAAATCTGAACTCATTACTCTCAGACATTTATGTGAGATACATTGCACTACAGAGCTCTGACTTTGAGCTGCACTACAGGGTATTTGATAGAATATTCCACCATCTCCATCATAAAATGATGACAATTGATGCATACTATGAGCGCTACTCAAGCACAGTAAGTACACTTTTTAACACATGTAGCCCAATTTGGCTGAGTGATTCCGCCTACAATCCATACCATCAATAGAAAATATATTGTGTCTACATGTTTGTCTAGTTATTATTTTCAATTAGGATATTGTCTTAATTAATATATAATGAGTTAATTTTGCCAGTATACTAAAAATTAAAAATAAATTATATTATATTATAATTAAAAAGTCAAATGGTTGACTATGTTTCATTAAATTAACTTTAAAAGATATAAAAAAAAAAGCTAACAATAACCTCTTAAATACACAGAAAAGTATCATAAGATAAGAGGTTCTTTATGAATACATTGTGTATGTTGTTATAAATAGAATGAGTTGCTTTTGTATTGTAGGAAATTTATTATCATCACTTTACCAGGTCAATTATATTCAGCTTCTTAGTTTATTATTCTTTTGCTGTTCCTAAAATTTTGTTAATGGCAATGTTACACTTTATTGTTACATTTTAAAAGTATATGGATTGGAAGCCACTGATGGTCCCATTCGTTATTCATCTGCCAGATGTGTAAACTCAATTGTGTTCCTTCCTAGCTTACGTCAGAAATATTTAATCAAAGCTTCCTTGTTCAACTTTGTCATAATACATCCTATCCAAAAGCATATTCTTTAAAAACAGATCTCATTTGCCGGGAGCCACTACGACCGCCTTCGTATTAAGAAACCAGACGAGTTCGACATGGATATCGTGATAGGGTTACCTCTTAACATTTCCGTGAATCCCCTCAACCCTTCCGACAGCGACATCACGATCATACCGAAAGACGCCGGCTTCGTCGAGCTAAAAATGGGCGTACAGTTCCAAAAGGTACCAATAAGAGACGGCGTCGGATGGCAGATAAACAAAACCGCGTACCGCTGGAAAGACGACGAGAATTTCCTCACCCGATCGAAGTTCATTGATTGGTTCAAGAGCGTGGTAGTGAGGGCGTTGAACAATTTGGACACATTTAACGGATTACCCGCGCTAGTTGTAGACGGGGTCCAGTACACAATCAATAGAACTGAGTCTGGCCCGGCCATAACTCTGATAATAGAGAATCGCGCTACCGACTTTAAAATGGACGTAGATTTAGTACCGGCTTTGAAGTTCCCGGAGAATCGCTGGCCTATCAACCAAAACTATCGCAACATACCCCCGCAATGCAAAAGGGACCACTGGCTGGTTGTGCCCAAACCCAACAAAGAGACAACAAGTGAGAAGACCAAGCAACGCTCCTGGCGGATTGCACTGCACTACCAGGAAAGAGAGCTGATGCATGACTCATACCAGTTACGGCAAACTATCAGATTGGTAAGTACTGTTTTAATTAAAAGTAAAAGAAACACTGTAGAAAAGATCCTGGGTAGATAAAAGTTCTGTTTTGAAATAATAGTTTATCATAGTTACAAAGTAGCACTGGAGTGCTATGGTCCAAAAACTATGGTGCTGGTCACCCAACTCGCGCGTTACTGCAGATAAGATATCGAGTGACTAAAGGTCGTCGCACACTTTACCGGCACGGCTCCAACCCAGCACTTAACTTGCCATTCGAATTCTCTAGTTTGAATAGCAAGTGATGATTTCATTAAGTTGTGAGTCGTACAACATATTTTGCAATATAAATATGAAAGAGTCCGCGCTGTGCTGCGGCGGTGCCGACGCCGAGCCGGCAAAGTTTGCGACGACCTTAATTCCTTGTATTTTATTTGTTAAGTTTTTTTTATTTGTTAAGGTTCTCGGTAGCTCAGTGGTAAGCATTGGACCGGACTTCCAAAGGTCGGGAGTTCGATTCCTCCCCGATGACCGGAGCCGAGAAGATTTTTTTTAAGTGTGATGTCTTTTTATTGTATTTCAGATGAAGAAACTTCGCGACTCATTGGAAATGCACAAGATAGCAAGTTACTACATAAAGACCCTTTTCCTATGGGAGGTGGTAGAGAGGAATGATCCCCAATTCTGGAGATCTGATCCAGCTACGCTCTTCAAGATTATGGTCAAAAAACTTCACACAGCCTTAGTCAAAGGAAGGATTGATTACTTCTGGAATGCTGATAACAATCTCTTAGCTGGCGTTAGGGGGACTGTGCTGGAGGTCTATGAGAAGAAAATAAAAAACCTACTTGATGTTCTTCAAGAATCCAGTGACTACAAGTCAGTAGCTAAGTTTTTGCTTACCCCTGAAGAGTTTGCAAATTATAATGAACGATTTTTGCACATTTAGAACTTTTTCTTTGTTGTTAACAACATAAGAAGTTTCTTGAACATTCAGATCTTTCTTTAATAGCTAAATTTGAACATTCAAATCTTAAAGAAAGATCTCCTTTTGCTGACTGGTCCTTAACATAAGAATGTTATTGCATTCAAAATATGTAGTGCTTAACATTTTTTTTTATTAGTGGTAGTTTATATTATCTTAATGTTTACGTTATGTATCAATTATTAGTGATTTATAAGCCCTATTTTTCAATGTAGAAGACTTATGTGAAAACATTGATTGGTTGACAAACTGTTTTTTTTTTTAATTTTAATATGAACGGGTTTACGATTAAGAAACTACTAGAATTTGTTCAATTGCATTTAACATTCGTTTAAGGGAAAATACATCATTATTTTATGATTCTTTTATTTTAGGCAAAAAGCTTAGGTAGGTATGCTAAGCCGTTTGCATTTGACTATTTTATTTTTCTAAATACATAAGAGAATATTGAATTTATAACCAAATATTTTTCTAATTAAATATCTTATGAATATGTTTTAATGTTTTTTTTTTACCATCTCAATTGAAATTATGTACGTCAGGTTACCGATTTGAACTAAGAAAATAGTTTTTATTGCGAAGGGAACAGAGGCGGTCTTAAGGTCAAAGTGGGTAACCTGATGCGCTGTTTTATTTATTTATTTAAGCTTTATTGCACAACAATAATTTGTACAAAAGGTGGACTTAACGCCGTAGGGCATTCTCTACCAGTCATACCTTTTTTAGTTTTATGTACCTAACCACGAGACCGCTTGGTGCAGGAGTCCACATGTCGGACTTCTTAAACCAAAGGTCGCGGGTTCGATCCCCGCACAGTACAAGCATAAGTGTGCATGAACATGTATGTTTGTACTGGCCTGAGTGTTTTCTATGTATTATATGTATTTATAAACAAAAAAAAAGTATGTGAGTATGTTTATCCGTTGTCTAGTACCCATAACATATATGTACATAACCTATACATAAACATGTTTAAAGGTAAGCTTGATCGCTTTCACCAAAGCGATACTTAAGCATCCATTATCCATACTCGTGCGCAATTATGAGTGTCTAATCTACTAGTATACCTTTTATTATTCTGGTCTGATGACTGATCCCTTGCCATATAAATGGAACAGAATAAACTCAAAATATCTAATCCCATACAAAATCAGATCGGAATAAAGAATAAAATAAAATATTTCTGATCCACCAGGGTATCATTTCTAGGGGAACAGACCGGAATAACTCGCAATTTATAAGATAGGTACCAAATAGGTTTGTTAGGTTTTTGATATTTGTAATTAGAAGAAAACGTTAAGTAAGTATTAGGTATGTAGGAAACAGTAATAATATTGATTGTTCACTAGCGGATCCCGCAGACGCAGATGTCCTGCCTGATGTTTTAGTTACTTCCTTTCGTCACTATACAGGGTAGCGAACAAAATACGACAATTGAATTTCTGTCTGTTACGCTCTCACTCCTAAACTACTGAACAGATTGAGATGAAAAATACACATATATAAAGTTGACGACCATATTATGTACCATATTTCATCCAAATCTGTTCATTAGTAATAATAATAATAAAGTTTATTTGTACGAATGTTACATTTGGTATCTTAAAGTAGGTAGGTACGAGATATTGGCGACACAGTTATAGATACGGTTGAACGATAACGGCTGTACTAGTTTTTTTAAGAAACTGTATGACAGTCGTTAGCGCCCTCCACCGGCCTAAGAGGAAACAGGTAGGTTATTGCCAATTTGCCATCGTCTTGTCGTATTGTGGTCGCGAGTCGCGACCCTGTATAATTATTGGTGACGGTGTTTGTTGAAACAAATACAATTTCCTACACCATTTCCGTAGTCAATCTTATCGGCTCGTAACGAAATACTCAATGTTCAACGGCTAAAAGCAGGAAAAACCAAAGTTGCATAACACCTTTCATTAATTTTCTGGCTAACTATTCAATTCCACCTACCTATTAGAATCAAATAACTTAGTTAATGTTTAATGGTTTCTAAAATGAAATTAACCTATGTGTAAACTTTCGCAAGTCAACAAACACTAATAGTTTCAAGAGTTATATTGGGAGTGTTTCGCAGAGTGAGATATTTTTCTCAGGCATTTTTTTTAAGTTACCTTATTTGCCCTTTTCTATAAAAAGTCCTTGAGTAAAGTTATGTGATGTGCATAAGGTCTGCAATCGAAACCAAAAAATTGGCAGATTTAGAAGCTTAATGTAATAATGGCGAATGCCGATCGTTATGTTGCGAACCCGAAAGAATGTCGCCATCAAACCGAGCGCAATAATCCGAAATAAGTGTCATGTACCTAACACTATAATTTAAGACGTTACGCAAGCAACAGTCGACCTTGCTTCCTCAATCGGACTACCAGGAAGGCTGTAAATCAATGCCGACATTAACTCGGGTATACACAACCGAATTATCACATCTTGAAATGTGATATAGGGCCCTATTGCCCTGTTAGTTTTTGCTTGTTATATAAAGCTTTAGTAGCTGACAATGACATGCAAAGATAATGGAAAGGCCTGAGTAAAGAAAACCAATGTCTGAAATGTGGCAACCCTAGTCCATAGAAAAAAAAATATTTGCACCTCCCTATCCACAAACCGTAGACAGAGCAAAGTATAGACTCCGAGTAAGCGTGTCGCTGATAAGGACAGAAAAAAAAGTACATACGAGATTTAGAGTTACCATGTAAGGAAAAAATTACCCCGCATACTGTTAGGAATGTTAAGATGTGGTAATTAAACTGAATAGTTTATTTTTTATGTTTTAACATTTTATGGGCTCTTACGACCTATCCGGTAAGAGAAGTAACTGGTACATTCTTCGTTTTTTTCTCACTCAGATCAGCTTGGAAGTGATCTAATGTTTAAAAAAAGGACCCCGTTAAATGAGATTGATTTATTCATAAATATAATAAAACGCAAAATTTAAAATTTGCAGAATATTTTTATTACACCAGTAACAGTCTTAAAATTAAAGTAATCATTTCACTTTACATACAATGAGTGTATGTATCCTTATATTATTTTACACGAAACAACAAATAGAACAATACAAATTTTCTAAAAATAGTAACAAAATAATCAAAAATTGGTGATAAAAAAACAATCAAATTATGGATGAAAAAACTCGAGACACATTTTTTAGCATATTTAAATTCCTACATATTGACCTTGAAAAAGAACTACGCCACAAACAGACAAGGACCAAGGTTGATGTAAATCGAATTTAAATACAATGTCATTCAAATAGTGCGATTCAAAGTGGACTAAGAGGTTTAAAAAAAGGGACCGGCATAAAAACTGGATTTTATGGAGTTAGGCCTTCGACCATATCAGATATCAGTTGTTCAGTTTCTTAACATAAGTATTTATTTTAAGATAAGGCCTGACGGTCGGTACCTACCTACTTCACAGTGTTAATAGAAATTAACACGACAAGGCAAGACTATTTCATCACCTCCAATAAGTATGTTACCATCCCTCGTGTTCTATCCCAGTCTCCCATTCGCCATTCTTCAAATGGCTGACTATATGAAAATGCGATATTGCACAAATTATTGTCATCGTTTCAGGCGAGGATTCAATCCCCACCCTCCAGGATCTCTCCAAAGTCATAGATAATTTGATCACCACACGTTTTGGATCTCTCAACCACACAGATAGACGCTGGCAAACTTTTTTTTTAAGAAAAAAACTTTCTGCCTTGATCCATTATCTGCAATTAATATTATGATATGTGTTTTTAATTATTACCTAACAAAGGCTGATTAAACGTTATACATATCGTTATGTGACTGCATTCTGCCTTTATTAAACAGTAATACGAAATAATAGGGTGTAAATTACGTGGGCGGTCCAAAATAATACCTAACAGAAATTGCCACCACCCAACCCTATTATTAAGCATGACAAAATATTCACAAGTGCATTTTCACTGCGATTTTCTCACATCGTTAATACTATTTAGTGGAAAACTGTACATTTAATTGCCTGAGCGGTAAACCGTCAACGACGTTTGACTGAGATAACCAAAATGTTGAATATCCCGGACGTAGATAAAAAACGGCTCACAATTTTAAATTTCCTCAGATTTCTTGAGGACTCGAAGTACCCTTCAGTCGGCCCTCACCTCCGTCTACTTGGCTTCACAGGTCTTTGGCACCCGAACCTCCATTCCAAAGGAACTCTTATAAAGCAGTATCTGTTTTATATCACCATGGTTTATTTCATAAGCCAATATGTAAAGTGTGTGATCAGATTTGACCCCAGTTACTTGAAACTTATACTCCAATACGCGCCGTACCATCTTGGCATCGTCAAGTCTTGTTACTTTCAAAAAGACCACAAAAAATGGAAGAGCTTGATAGACTACATATCGGCTGTCGAACGCAAAGAAATAGATAAAGGAAAGAAGGACACTAATGACATCATCACGGAATACATCAGCCGTGGCCGTAAAGTGACCTATTTCTTTTGGGCACTCGCTTTCTTTTCGAATATTAGTATTTTCACGGAGCCCTACCAAAAGAATCAGATAAACGAGAATGGTACTAGCGTCTATCTGAATGTCTTTGACGGGTACACCCCGTTTGGCGATGTGCCACCAGGGTATTATGCGTCCATGTTGACCCAGACGATTCTTGGGCACATTGTTAGTGCTTACGTTGTGGGATGGGATACTTTGGTTTGTACCATTATGATCTTTTTCGCTGGCCAGTTGAAGATCTCCAAAATTTACTGTGCCCAAGTTGTCGATGTTGGCAACGCAGAAATGAACCATAAGAATATCTCGAACTGTCATCGCTTTCATACGACACTTGTGAAGTAAGTGCATTACCTACATCAGAATACAGTTTTGAAAATGATCAGACTAACATTGTTTTTTTTACAGGCATCAGAAGTTGTTCAACTCCCTTATCTCGCGACCGATGTTCGTTTACTTGATTGTAATTTCTGTCAATCTTGGGGTGTGTATTATAGAAATCGTACAGGTAAGCTGCGGAGTTGATTAGTTTTGCAATATTCCAACTTTTTTAACATACATTTCGAGTTGACGGTTTTGTCGCAAAGATCATGTTAGTTTCAAGATGTTTAACTGTTTAAGTCTTAGGACTGAATATGGTGACGATGATTACCCTACCATGTTTCATTTCAGTTACAAAACGATGTGGGTACACTCATTTCAAGCTGCTTCTTCGTGATGGCTTGCTTGGTGCAACTCTTACTTTTCTATTGGCATAGCAATGTGGTCACTGAAGAGGTAGGTAACTACTGGTCTGTAGGCAACACAAAGCTCCAAATAAATATGCTATTCTTAATTTTTTATACAGCAGGTAGTATTATCGTCAGCAAATAGGGATTGCAATTTTAATTTTCACTCTAGCTGGATTTAGTTAGATTTGCGAGAATCCAGCAAAATACTTGTAGAAAAATGTGCTGGATCCAGCTGGATAGCTGGATGCTGCATCCAGCAATAGCAATTCCTATTCAGTAAATACTATCAATTTTCCATTACGTACATCTTTTGTCTGTGTCTCCTTACTGTGGCTCAAGTAATAATAATAATCATTTATTCATAAACAAAGGAAATGAAATTAGAAACAAAAATGGAAAAAATAATAAATAATCTTAGGCTAGAAAGTATTCTCTCTGTCTGAACTAGGATTAACCTGTGCTTCAGACTATCACGAGCAAGATGTTCTTTAGTAATGCTAATTAAACAATATTATTTACAACAAAAAATAAAATGAAAGTTACATAATATGATAACTACTTAACAAATGAATATCTCGTTAAATATTAAATACAAGTAAGGCCTCTGTCTCATCACAGGACAGACTTTGGAGTATTTAAACAATTCTTTTTTACATTTACAGTAGTTTAGTGAATATATGTTCAAAGTGCGATTTATTCCATTGTACAAAAAAGGACCTATATAATTAAAGAACTTATTAGTTAAAGTGGTTGTCTCATTGTTATGAAAAGGTCATCACTCTTTCCAGAGTACCTTAGTGAGCTACGGCATATTCGAAAGCAACTGGGTGGTTATGAACCACAAGCTTCAGCAGGAGATAGCCTTGCTGGGCCTGACCACTCGCACCAGGCTTGTCTTCAAGGCCGGCCCGTTCAACGAGATGTCACTCAACACTTTTGTTGCAGTATGTCTACCTTATACTTTGAGCCTTGTATTTAGTAGTAACTTTGGGAAGAGGCTGCCATGAGAAGAGGCATAACAGTGGAGAGGTTGCCTCAATCTGAGGCACGCCTGCGCCTGCGCCTTCACAGGTGCGTTACTTGGCCTCGAGGCAAAGCAAGTTGACTCGGTAGCCCCAACGGACACGGCTTTTAAGTTTCAATTAACGTTTTTAGGGTTCCATAGCCAAAAGGGAAAAAACGGAACTCTTATAGATTCGTTATTTCTGTATAACTGTCCATCCGCATGTCACAGACACTTTTTTCATAAATTTAAAGTAGATGTGTTCTGTAAACCGCATTAAGATTTTATACAAAAATAGGAAAAAAAATTTTTTTTTTCATCAAACCCATACCCGTATGTGAGGGTCGAAAAATGATATTTAGGTTCCTAATATTTTTTTTTCTAGACTGAATACCTAGTTTGCGCGAGAGACACTCACCAAGTGGTAAAATGTGTCCCCCCTCCCCCTGTAACTTCTACATAGAATAAGAGAATGAAAACACTAAAAACGTACAACTACCATTTGACCACTCTAGTGTTTTCTTTGTATAATATATATTAATTTACAAAAAAAAGTGTTATAGTATGTTTATCCGTTGTCTAGTAGTAGTACCCATAGCAACACAATTCAATTCAATTCAATTCATTTATTCAGAGCAAAATACATATTGCGTTGAACATTTCATTAAAATTAGGTATAGATATAAATTAAAATAAATCACTTAATAATCAATAAAAAAAACACACACACACAATTAATGGAAAGGAAAATGTCAAATTTAAAGAATAAATTTAAAAAAAATGAAAAGAATTTAAAAATAACAAGCCTCGTAGCTTAATTTGGGACTAGAGAATTGGTGTGATTGTTGTGAAATATTTATTATATTTATTATTATTACCAGTATATAAGGTCACCTCGAATTAAGCGCAAATATTTTAAGGGTAGCTAATATGCATTAATTTAAATAAATAATCTTAATAAAAAAATGGTGTATATACGCTAGTTTTTTATTTGATTTTTCCTAACAAAATAAATGTAATTTTCATTTTTTCGTGTGTGATGGCCCTTACACTACCTATCTCTATCATTTCAATTATATCTATCAGTCTTACTCTTTCCCTTAAGCCACGCCTCGTCTACCACATTTCATTCACAAAATTAATTTTCCATTGGTCTTAGTCTTCCCTCAAGTAATTCATAAAGTAGCAAAATGACAGCTGCTGCCACGCCTCCTCCAACAACTTTCATTCACAGCACACACAAGCTCGTTTTGCGAGATGAGACTGCTAGGAAGATACGTGTTAGGTAAATGATAACGTAGTTCAGTGAATGTTTATCTAGGTACGTTAATTTTAGGTTATGAATCCATTATCAGGCAAAAGATTAAAACAACAAGGTGCTGTAAGCGCACAACCTAACACCTAACCTAATCTACGCGAAAACTGACTGATTAACTTAGGTGAAAGAAAACCCTATCTACATGTTTTAAAACTTACCGTAGGTATTTCAGTTTCTACTTACCCACAAACTAACAGGAATATCGGAAATAAATGACAAATAACATTCAACTTTAGTTTATTTTTATTATTAAATAACATTACAAATTTCTTTAATTGTTTAACACTATTACACACTAATACTTCCCATCACACTTTTTCAGGCTTTGGACAAGTTAAAACAAAAAATAACTATCACTTAGCAATTAATCTTAATAATAATGTTCGATATTGATAATGATGATTATGATAGATTTCGTGATAACTTGGCGTGTTTAAAAGTCTTAATTCATTGATATTTACAGTCCCTATTTACACACAATACATTTTATTTACATTTATTTTATCTACATTAAGTGTTGTACGTGACCTCCCTGTTGTCGCACACATTGTCTGGCACGATCGAGGCAATGCCTCCGAACTGCACTGAGCACTTCAACCTCGCTGGACATCACGTCAAACGCACTCACAATCCTGGCACGTAATTCCACACGTAATAATCGCTGACGCCGAACATACGAGCAGCGTCTGCGATACTCGCCACTGGGTGCCGGTGGAAAAAATCCACGACGTCATCCTCGAGCCGCGCTGGGTAGCGCTGCCGGCCCGTGTCCTGACGTGGACGGAAGCTCCCACTCTCACGATGGCGCTGCACTGCCCCAAGTATGGTGCGCAGGTTAACTACGCGACCATGCCGCTCAGCGTACAGCTGCTGCGCCCGCAACAAAACCTCCCCTGCGTCATTATAGCATAAAGCCATATTGAGGTACTCCTGGTCGGAAAACCGATACGGCATTTAAGCTAGGCGCCGCGCGCACACACAACTCAACGAAATGATGTTGCTTGGCGGACTAACTCTTACTCTTGCGCGGCACTAGGGATGCCCGATCTGAATCGATTTTTTTGAAGATCGATTCACGGCAATACGATCTGCCGATTTTTTGAATCGATTCAATGGGATGCGATCTTTGCTAAGATCGAATCGTATGCCTGGAGATCGTATCGTATGAAAATAAACGTATCATTTTGTTTGAATTCGGAATAAACTTATCAGTTTAGTTGAGTTGGAATCTGTAAATATTAAGTTTTAAAGCCCATAACCACAAACACCACAACTTATTGTTATTGCAAAGGAATCATTTTAGTATTCACTTAATTTTCGTAGATTCCGAACGAAGTAGTATTCTAAAATTCGAATTAAGTAATAATTAAACACTGCGTAAGCGTGAATCGATTCACAGGGTTACGATCCATTAAGATTTAAAAGATCGATTCAAAGCAAAAGATCGGGCATCCCTACGCGGCACGCGCGCTCTTTGCAGTCCGCGGCTGACCAATCCTGGCACCTGTAAGCCTTTGAGGACTTGCCGCGCTTTGTCGCGCCGCCGATCAAACGAATTGTAAACAATAGGTTTAGGCAAGGAGCCTAGAGCTACACTTATGTCGATAATGCACATTTTTACCACCGAACTTTTTGTTTATTGTTTTTCAAATGGTTTTTACTTTTGTCAAACGATACCTAAGGATATTGAATAATAAATCGATTAACTTAACGTAGTGATAAGTTTCCATCAGTATTTTACTAGAAATGATTAATAATGAAATGCCATTTTGAGGACCGTCTACCTTAGTTGGCACTTCATAATGTAAATACGCATAACACCCAACAATTACATAAATAATGTGTTATGCATATGCCCATTGAGGATGTTCTTTTGCATAATATCAGTATTATGCAAATTAATCAGTGAAACCTTAATTATTTGATTTACAATCCCTTAGACTAGGCGGCACGATCAAAGATTTTTTGATTTAGGCTAGGCGGCACATCAGAGATTAGTTTTAGGCTAGGCGGCACATCAAAGTTTGTTTTGATTTTAAATAAAGGTGAGGTTATAGGAATGATTAAATTTGTTAGGTACAGTTGATTCGCGCCCTAATATTTTTTAAAAGAAGGAATTAGAAGGCGTTGTAAATAATAATGACTGGATTTCAGCTTCAGTTTAATCGAAATGATTAACATTCACCTAGGTACGTACGTGCCTATGTGGGTTAGTATGGTAGGCACTGAAACTGGCAAACTGTATTAGGTATGCCCTAACACAATTGTGTTATTTTAAACCAGGGTATAGGTAAGTACAAAATGAATTTAAATAAGGGCAAGATACCGACCTAAGATATAAGAGAACGATTTTCTTTGGTGCAGTGGAAATGCACCCTAAGTTTATTCGAAATGTAAGTTAAGTAGCTTTAGACGACCTCCGTGGCCGGGTGGTTAAGACGCCGTTTTTAAGGTCGTCATTTCTGAGGCCCCGGGTTCAATTTTCGGTCAGGCCAATATCGTGTTTTATTTTAATTAAGTGATTTTTCGAAATTAGATTTTCGTAATTAACTTAGGTCTGGGTGTTGTGGTACCGCCGTTGTTTCTGATTTCCATATCACAAGTAAGTAGCTTTAGACGATCTCCGTGGCCGAGTGGTTAAGACGCCGTTTTTAAGGTCGTCATTTCTGAGTCCCCGGGTTCAATTTTCGGTCAGGTCAATATCGTGTTTTATTTTAATTAAGTGATTTTTCGAAATTAGTTTTTCGTAATTAACTTAGGTCTGGGTGTTGTGGTACCGCCGTTGTTTCTGATTTCCTTAACACAAGTAAGTTTTAGATCTCCGAGCGATCTCCATGTGCGAGTGGTTAAGACGCTAGTTTTTAATTTTTCACCGTGTCCGAGGTCCTGAGATCCAGGCTTTGATTCCCGGTCGGGTCAATATCGGAACTAGTTTTTCGTTATTGACTTGAGTCTCTGAGTTACTGTTGTGGTACCGTCGGAGTTTCTGATTTCCATATCACAAGTGTTTATGTTACTTACTTCACTATTACTTTCACACATTGGGGGTCGGCACAAAAACTATCATAGCATAATCGTATGTTTTTACACAATCGAGTAGGTATTCCTTAGTGTCGCATAACTTTTATGATGCATTGGTTTGAAATTGAAGATCAATTATTTTAAACGTCACTTCGATCGAATGCAATCATCAATCGAAATCAGATTTTTTCGGCTATATCACGCTGCGAAAGGTCTTGCAGCGACTGGACTGACTTTGTTGACCGCACTCATGCGGTCAGCTGCTTCCCGCCGGAGTACGCGCCCACGCGCCGCCTCCTCATTGTCCGGGTTTTCTGTCCCTCTCGCACGCAACGTAATCGTATTCAGCGCAGGCTCCGCGCACACTTTTTTTGCGTTTCAATAAAATCGTTTATCACAAAAACTAGCGTATTTACACCATTTTTTTATTAAGATTATTTTTTTAACTTAATGCATAGAATCTACCCTTAAAATATTTGCGCTTAATTCGAGGTGACCCTATATATGTTTTACATTGTAGTAAGTAGTTTTGACGTAACAACGTCTTATAAATTGGTTTGCCGGGTGACACTTCAAGAAACTGCGTTACGCTGCTCCGCTCACGTTCCGCGCTCACAATGAGAGCGAGTGAGAGGCACGCGTCCCTTCGACTCGGGCATGGTTAGCCCGCCTAAGAGCGAGTGAGACAGACATAAAAAGTGATAGGCACGCGTCCCTTCCACTCGAGCACTGTTAACCCGCCTTTTTTTTTTTTTTTTCTCGCTGTGGAAATGCTTTTACGCATGCCCCCCACACAACTGCAGGGGGGTATGTGGGACTCAACGGCTGGTGTGCAATGCCGTAATACCCACTAAAACCACAGCGCATTCCGCCTTTCCGCCATTGTGGGGCGCCATGGGGTCGCGTGAGCATTCACCACGGCACCCCGGCGGACAGCCCGAGGGCCACAAACTCCTTGGCGGCGGAGCAAGGTGTTGGGCTCCGCCACCAAAACTAACTCTCACACGGCCGCAGAGGATAGGGAGGACGGCAACGACACACCGCATCTCCTCTTCCTCTGCGGCCCCACCGCAGCGCCATCAAACGGTGCGCCCCCGTTTGGTCGCGGGAGATAGGCCGCACGGCAACGACACACCGAGACGACTCTCCTCCCGCGACCGCACCCGACCGCGAGGGACAGCCTAAACCGTCCCCCACACCCGCACTCCCGGACGCATCCTGCGCAGGCCTCCCCAAGCCCACGTGGAGCGTCCCCTCCCGGGACCCCTCTTAGCTTCACCGTGGGTGGCAAAGCCACGGTTACTGAGCCCCCCCACCACGACAAGGTGGAGATCCGACAGGGGGGACTGTTAACCCGCCTAAGAGCTAGAGAGACAGAGCGAGAGAGAGAGAGAGAGAGATAGGCATACACACCGGTTCATGTTATACGAATGAATATTCACATTAAAATTATTTTACCACTCAAAGTCGTTGTCACGTAAAACTTTCGCCCGTATACCGACTTTACAGGCAACCAATTTTTTAAATCATGTTACTTGCTGCTACGAATACCTTCATGTGCGAGTCCTACTCGCATTTTTTTGTCCTCCTTTGTTTATTCGTTCCATTCCCATTGTTACAGATCCTGCGCCTGAGTTACAGTTTCTACACTCTGTTAGACAACACTATGTAAACAACCAAATAATATTATAAAAGTGATGTAATCAAAACATCAAACTACCTAGCATAGCTTAAAATACAAAATGTAGACGCGAGTAGGATTTGTCTGCAGTTTCCAGATGCATGTACTTACGAAGTGCTTTCTTTTATAGTTCTGACTCTAATTAAATTACACTGCTTCAACAATTAAATCGCTTCAACGCTAAGGACTCTACAAATCAAAAACATACTACTTAAGAGAAGTTGGTACCTAACTACGCATTTATTAGCTAGGCACTTTAAAGCGTACGTGTCAACACGATTGGAACATAAGGATTATCCGCGTCTAAATCGTCTAATCTAAATACCTACTCGTAAACTACTAAACATTTCTCGTAACTCATGCCGATGAGATACAATTGCTTAGCAAACTTCAGGATTGCCGCCTTAGATTCTGCAGAGAATCGATTAAGCTTGAAATCTCTCGTTAATCGATTCCAATTCATGCTGGCTCCCAATCGCGGCTCAGCTGAATTCTATTAAACATACTCACAAACTACGCAGTACGGAGTTGGCTTGTGTGTACAGTCAGCATTTCCTAGCTGACTCGCTAGCATATAAGGTCCTATGTCGGAAGAAGAGTTTTAGTTCAAACTACATATAACTCGGTATCACTAACATGAACCGCAAGTTCATCTAATGTATCCTTTGTTTAGCAGACCGAACCGCAAGAGGTGACACTATGGTTGACACACTTAATGTTTTTTTAGCGATTTAAGCTGGCATTTAATTCTTTGGGGTTCTAGTTTAATTTTTTAACAAAAACTTGATTGGGTTGATATAATACCCTCCATGACATGTCATGAATGTGGATGCGGCTGCGGTGCCCATCTTTAGACATTTCCTAACAAGTATTATGACAGTATATATTATTTAATCATTTCGTATTGAGTTCGTCAAGTACTTATACTTTTTATGTCAACCACGGTGGGCGCCACTTTGATGTCTTTCACGAACTTGAACGGAGCAAAAAGGGAAGTATTCAAGTGCGAGTGAATGAGGACAGCAGGCATTACTTAACCCTTGCAGTAATGCCTCCAGCCCACTCCGTACCTACGGGATTACCATATAAATTGTTTTGAATCCGGCGACTACACCGCGTTAAATTATTTCGCGAACTTCACAAATTTACATGGTAATTGCTAAAACTCAAGATTTGTTGTTGAATTCCTGATTGTGCGGTTAGACGAAATTTCAGCGAGTTGGCACGAGAATGAGATCATCTGGTAGTCAGATGAGTGATGAGTTTGGCTCTTGTCACGCGAAGGTAATACCTGATAATCATATCAAAAAGGGATTATTGAAATCGGGTATCATCACTATCACGTGTTCGGGGCAAAAGAAATGATATCACGTAGTCACGAATTGGCGATAGGATTAGACTACCGATAAGAATCGAAAGAAATCTGTCCCTTAATCATTCGTTTTGAGAGGTTTCAAGACTCGTAACGTAACGTATCTTCTAGGCTTTAATCGTACTCGTAATTAACTTTTAAGTTTGCAGAGTTCATCAACTGTTAAAATGTATAGTACATTTGCTGGTAATTGACTTTGCAAGTTTTGCAAAACATCCACAAAGCGGCTGACCCTCAGACGCAGGCGAGTGCATTGCATTAGCGGGTAGAATTATTTCACTTCAATTTCAATTACGAAGCGAACCGCACTGTAACTTTTACTCCACTGCACTTTATTACTCTCGTAACATATACGATTTAGAGCTGAAACACTATCCAACAAACATGGATTTAAATGCAGAACTGAAGCATTTCGGCTGGTTTATTGCAATAGTTCAGGTTTCCGTGGCAACTGGATGCAAAGACACGTTTCTTATGAGGGAAACGTTCGAGAAGTCTCTACTACTCTTAGTAACGTTGTCTCAACAAAATAAGTTATTTATTTTAGTTTCTATAGTCGGGACTAGAGAGCAAATTTGGGTTTTTTCCGGAATTTTAAACGGGCCTGGGGTAAAAAGGTACTTGAAGGTGCCCAGGCTCTACACTTTTAAGAAAGATTTATTGTACCATATTGTCCAGGTTAGAGATAAAATAGAAAACCTTTGAGTTGTGTTACCTTTCTATCCATAACATAGACAATTTGATTGATTGAATTCAAATCAGATAAAAAGGAAAGTCATTTTATTTGCCTACTTTCAAAAAATTCACCTACCATCCAAACGAAAAATTCGAACCATTCTCGGCCGTTTTCGACTGGTTCCCTCATCAGGCACTTCGCAACTTTCGTATAGGAACAATTGCACTATACAGTAACATTGTACGCTTGTTACAAACAGGAGATGAGAGTTTGTTTGCGAGCGTGTCCGGGAGGAGTTCACCCATACCCTACGAAACTGACTATAGTGTTTAAAGATAGACATGTACAGGGAGTAAAAAAACCTTACCGAAGCCGTCCACCACGCGTTCAGTACATCAAACCAAATCGTATGAAAAAGAAATTTTGGCTGGGAAACAACTTTTATTTTTTGACATAAAAAAAAACAATTTAATTCTAACCCGCAATGTACAGCGCACATGCGGGGAAGTGACCGCGGGGCGTGTTGCTGTATCATGTTTCTTTGGAAAAAAGTTAAGTTATATCGGACAGAAGACATTTCTGTAAAAATCTTTTTTTTTTCAAACTTTAACCATCACTACCTCAGTAACCGTTAACTTCCCAGGTATGGTGTAAAAGAAAAAAAATAGAGTAACAATCGGTAGAATATGTGGTATTCGGCTTCGGTAAGGTTTTCTTTACACCCTTTATATGTTTTTTTTTACGGAAATAACCGAAAATTAAATAATCGAAAGGAGAACTAAATCGATCGACATTGCTCGAAGGATTGCTCAGCTGAAATGGCAGCACGAAGATGGCCGTAGGGCAAAAAGGTTCTCGAATGGCGACCGGGTGCCGGACCACTACTTCAGGCCCCCTACAAGGTGGACAAACGATCTGGTGAAGGTCGTGGGAAGCGCAGGACCAATCGCGGTGAAGATCCTTTGGGGGAGGCCTATGCTCAGCAGTGGGCGTCGACAGGCTGATATAATAATGATGATGATGATGAACCGAAATTAGTTAATTAGTGTGCTGCTACAATTGTGGCGGATATTAGGTAATAGAAAGGGTTGGTAGAAAGATATGTATAAAAAAAACGTATAACTAAGTGATAATATTTTTTTTATTTTTGAAAGAAATTTGAAAACATTATACAGATTAAATATCATACTTCTTAAGTTACTTTATTTTTTAGCATTAACAATCCAAATTTCTTTACATACAATGTGAAATTAAAACACAAAAGTTTTTATATTTATGACGTATTAAAAAACACTACTTATTAGATCTCGTTCCAACCAATTTTCGGTGGAAGTAAAAATAGTAATGTACCTACATCATATATATTTTTTTAGATTTTTGTTTCTGTTATAATAGAAGATACACACATTTTTCCACTTTAGAAGTCTCTCTCGTGCAAACTATTTAGTTTAGAAAAAAATATTTTCAAAACCTAAATATTGATGCATTGTATGCGTTTGATGAAAATATAATAATTAAGGTAATTTTGGGAGTACTGAAACTTATTCAGCACTTCCAAAATTTTTATTATTTTTTCTATTTTTGTGTAAAATCTTAAAGGGGGTTCATAGAATACATCTACTTACCAAGTTTAACAGTATAGTTTTTATAGTTTCGGAAAAAAAGTGGCTGTGACATACGGACAGATAGACAGACAGACATAACGAATCTATAAGGATCCGTTTTTTGCCTTTTGGCTAAGTGTGTTTTAATTTCACATCATTCCTAGTATATTCGTGACTTTAATCTTCTACACCACTTGCACGTGGGTTTCCGCGTACTCCTGACCAATCTCGTTTGTGGCCGTACATGCGTAGTACCCGCTGTCACTCTTCTCAACCTTGTTGATGGTCAGCCCTGCAAAAATGATAATGCAGTTGGTTAATTCACCAATTTTCGTTTCGTTGATTCTTCATAAAAATTGTATTCTTTACTCCACCACCAAAAAGCAGTTCCAAAAGTCTTAGATGGTTTTTAGGCTCCAAAAAAGTAGTTCAAGCTTTCGGATCCACTTCTTTTTATTATCAGTTCTTTGGGTTTGGCTTCTTTGGGTCTTCCACTCTTGCTTGTACTACGCAAGTAAAGGGAGGATTAAGTCTAAGTAATAGAACTAACAAAATTATTAGCTAAAGTACGCTTCGTGGGCAGGCTCCTTACAAGTTTGATCGACGATCTGGTGAAAGTCGCTGAAAGCCGCTGGATGCGGGAAGCGCAGGACCAATTGCGGTGGAGATCCTTTGGGAAGTCGTATGCTCAGCAGTGGTCGTTGTAAGGCTGATATGACGATGATAATAAATGCTCACCTTTTTTGCTGAACACCACTCTCCGGCTCAACGCTACCGGCTTAGCATCGTGCGTCCAGGATATCTCCCCCTCAGGCTTTTCCTGGACCTGGCAAGGGAGGAACAGGTCGTCTCCTACTTTGGCCTGAACACGCTGCTGTGGCTTGTTCACAAATTTCGGTGCGCCTGCGAAAATAAAATAAGTTAGCCATAAGAACTATTGCATTGTATCGTAACTAGTGAATCTTCAGTACCTGTAGCCATGTTATACATATATTTTTTCACATTGTATCACTATCTAGGAAAACTACAAGATGTTGTCAGTTGTCACGAGAACTTAAATATTTTCGATTCTATCATACTTACTAGCATTTGAAGTGGTCACACGAATAGATTATCCTTTGTCTTTCTCATTCACTATACAGTGCGTCAAATAATAATAGGAATCCCATGGGTCTGGTGAAGAATTTTGAAAGAGTCGAGTTTCATCATAAAATATCTATCTAATTGTCTAATTTTGATAAGCAGCCTCTTGCCCTTGCTTCCGGGATTTTGTAAAGTTTACTTCGCAGTTGGACTTACTGACAACAAGCAGATGGAAGGTGTAGTTCTGGACCCTGCCGACCTCGTTGTTGATGACGCAAGTGTACTCTCCTTCGTCCTCCAAGAGAGTCTCCCTGATGAGCAGCCTCTTGCCCTTGCTCCTGTTGTGGCGGGTCACGCGGTCTCCGGGAGAGTTGTTCACGTTGACGCCATCTTTGTACCAGTCGGGATGGGCTAGGGGACTAGATAAAAAACAAGTAACTATTACATTGTTGCCCTTATTGACCACTTTGGTGTAATGGTCAAGTACTTGACTGTTCACCAAGAGGTGTGTGCACGAATATGTCTGTTTTTACTATATGCATAAGCTACTTACCATGGAGTCAGATCAATGTATGTGATGTTTAAAAAATATATGTTTCCTAACCTAAAGAAGTGATTGGTCGATGTCAGGGAGGTATTTGTTAGCTCAGGTTTATTATTTACACGTCTTACTGATAATAAAATTTTCAGCATTTAATTTTACCTATTTAGGTACTTTAAACAATTTGTCAAGAAATGTATTAAAAGTCATAAAAATTATCACTTTAGGAAATTACCGAATTCATACCGTATTGATTGCGTTGTTAAGTAAAATTTTTGCATTCGCTCTTATCCAGTGAGTGGACAATGAAAAGTCTTTTTAACCATAGTTGTAGTGAAGATAACCACTATATTTTACATCTCCGCTGTCTATCAATATAGAATAACGAACACACTCATTCCCTCACCTGCCGCCGTAGATGCAGTACAGCAAGGTGACATTCCCAACGGTGGTGGTGGCGTAGTCCGGTGTCACGTACTGCTGGACGACCTCGTTGTCGGGGCTCGGGTTCTTCTCCAGGCCCTCGACGAAGTATTCGGCTAGAGACACCTCACCGTCTATAGCGGGGGACTTCCCCACGCATACGTATTTGTATCTGGAACATAGTGGAGGGTACTTTGTTAAGCACGTCATAATTATACAAAGCCTTAAGTGCCCACTATACTAATGATAATTAGGGTCAAGATGGTACATATGGTAGAGTACAAGATAGATAGATAGATGGAATATTTTCAATTGAAAACCACACGTAAAAGATTCAAAAAGTATTGTTTTACAATTTGTGTCAAGATGTTTACAGAAGGTGTACAATAGAGTGATGTAAGAAGAAACCTATAGAATGCAGGTTTAATGCTGTTTGGGTCAATACAACTTACAGGTACTACCGCTAGGTAGTCTTATTGCCTCGACCACAAAATGTCAAAAGGGCTAGACATAACACTTAAAAAATTATTTTCGGCTCGAATCGAACTTCCGACCTTTAAAAGTCCGGTCCAATGCTCTGACCACTGAGCTACCGAGAACCTTGATGGAGTCTTTGCGTTAACTCAAAGCGTTAAAAAGCACAAAATTCAACGACTCCATCAAGGTTCTCGGTAGCTCAGTGGTCAGAGCATTGGACCGGACAGGTCGGGGGTTCGATTCCTCCCCGATGACCGGAGCCGAAAATAATTTTTAAGTGTTTTGTCTTTTCGAAATTAAAATATCGTTGTGAACGCTAAAAAATACTTAGCAAATGAAAAGTCAAAAGGTCTAATAGGCATATTCTACTAAACTAGTCTGGCAGATTAATTATTAGTACTAGTTCGCTGAACGGACGGTTGAAAGCTTTCTATGCTGAACTTGCTAGAAAATATAGAAAGGTACGGGTACTTCTAGGGTTTTATAATACCCTTTCTTTATTATAAATTATTGTACGTTATTTCAGGCAATTGTAATCTGTACTTCATGAGAACAATAAAGTACACGAAAATACTTTTTTGCGCATGATTTGGTTTGTTTCTGATTTTGAAGTTGTAGTTTAGTCGTAAGTATTAATATAATTATACTTTGGAAGCATTGTATATGTTTTTAAATTTAATAATAAAGTTTACTTTATTTTGATGCTGTGTACTTATTTTGTACCTATAATAACCAATGTACTTTATTTGCAAAAAAAGGTGGCGACCCTAGGTACTTTTAAGGTAAATCCATAACAAGTTTGACAACTCACTCAGTGCTGACATCGCGTTGGGTAGCGTTAGAAAAGTACAAGTCCCCATCTAGTGATATGGTTATCCTTCCGTCAACCACTTGCTCCGTCTTGCTGCTGTCTGCTGCAGACTGCTTCTTCCACTCAATGGTGGGTTTGGGGTAGGCTTCTGGGATGGTACAGCCAAGCTTGAAGGGTTTTCCTTCTACGGGCTTGATGCGCTGGGTTGAGACTTGAGGAGCGGTGATGAAGGCCCGCTTCACGCTGATCAGTCGGGTGCTGGCGATCCCTGTTGAAAAGTTACATTTAGATAGGCTTAAATGCGACTGTCAGATGAAGCACAAGCTAGACGTTTTTCACTTGATCTAGCAAGAACCTATTATATTATATCACTTTTCCTTGCATTATCTGGACATTTGGTACTCGACTCACTTGGTAAGATCGTACTTATGATCTGTCTTTTCACGTATTATGAGCAAGAAGCAAGAGACGCTGCCAAGTTATTTGCACGTGACGTAAAATGCGACAAGAGCAATTCGGCTGATTTTTTTAAAATCCTGTAATACTGTAGAACATTCTATTCTCGAAGCAGTTAATTTGCCCTAGCTAGTAATCTTTTTAACCCCCGAAGAAAAAGAGGAGTGTTATAAGTTTGACTCCTATGTCTGTTTGTGTGTCTGTCTGTGACATCGTTACTGATATAGGCCGAATTTAGTGCGGTTTTTATTGGGTATTCGGTTTGATATTCGAAAGCTAATCGGTCGGTAGTCCTTAGCTATGTCTAGTCTAAATCCGACCAGCCGAAGCTCACCAGCTGTTTGACTGGCTTATTCGTTTTGGACGGGACAAAGTCTTATAATTCGATGGAGCCGGCTGCACGCACCAAAAACATGACGCATGCGACGTTACCTCGCTCTGACGCGTTCCATTCAAGGATTGAAGTGCAAGCGAGAGCGCGGAACGAGCGACAAAGAGGCAACGTGACAAAGACGTTGTCACGTGCAACTATCGTCAGTGAACCGACTTTACAGACAGCTGACTATTTTTTTAACTGGAAAGTTAGTTTTTTTTACATACCTGCATCAGAAGTAGCCAAGCAGCAGTACGAGCCCTCATCATCATTTTTAGGCTCCTTCACACGGAGACTGCCTCCGGTCTGCTCGATTCTCGAGTCCGTTTTTGGGTCCACTTCCTGGTCGTCTTTGTACCATTGGAAGGACCTGAAAAAAATATGTTGGAAAATGTTCTAGCTTTGTCGTGATCGTAAATTGGTAATTCCCTCTTGTGATTCCAGTCCCGATTTCCTCTCCCTTCTTTATCATATAAAAAAATGGGTAATTTCAAAATACTGAGGGTTCTCGTAGATAGGTAAATTTGTGGAGTTAAAACTGTAGGTACAGTTTAACTCCAATAATTTTACAGAACAACAATGAGATTCTAGACTTGCACAACATTATAAAAAATAATACTACATATTACAAAGCAAACCCGCTTCTCACGTCTGTCGTTAGTCTGTAGATATGTATGCTTAGATCTTTAAATCTACTCAACGGATTTTGATGAAGTTTTTTAAAAAGATAGAGTCATTCAAGAGGAAGGTTAATAACACAGCGGGCAGCACAACGTTGCCGTTGCCGGGTTCGCTAGTGAATTATAAAGTAATCATTTTGAGCGAACTTACTTTATGTCTGAGCTGTCTCCGGATTCCACAGCGCAATCGAGCTGCAAAGGCTTCCCGACCCTGAAGAGAACTTCTCGAGGTGCGTCTTTCAGAACTGGCGCCAGTTTTTGGGCTTGCGACAACCCTGGCGAATAATAATAAAAAAAATTAAGATTCTCCTGTTCCCTTCCACCAGCAGAATCATAAAAATTATACAATAAAACCAATGACTAATGCAGCAAGATGCGGTTCTGGGCATAATATTTATTTCGAAATCAAAACCACTTTAAATTTAGGGTTTTTGGTACCTAACTCAAAACAATAACTCTGACAAAGGTTACAAACAAGTTACTAAAGTACCTACTTACCAATTGCAAGTACTACAAAAGCGACGAAACTGCACTTAGAAGCCATTGTGCACCTGAAAAAAATAATTTCCTAATAATTTTTATACGTGCCTCAAGATTTGTAACAATTAAATTATTTAGGAACTGCAATGAGGCACTTATTCATTTCGCTCTTTTAAGCGACAAGTTTGAACCTTAGAAAACATACATCAATAGTAGATTGTATCATGAGGAAGCAAAATAATATTTTTACGGCGAGGGCGCTTTTTTGAATCCAGAGCGAAGTGAGGGATTCTAGAGTAGAATCCCGAGCGTAGCGAGGGATTCTAAAGTAGAATCCTGAACGAAGCGAGGGATTCAAAGTACGTCGCCCGAGCCAAAAATATATTTGCGTCCAAATGATACACTCTACTTTTCATCTCCCTCTATGAGAAAATAAAAAGCGGCTCAGTTTTAATAAAATTTAATTATTGAATAATAATATTTACATAATTTATCAAAACCAAGAACTTAAATGTGAAAATTTATGAAAACGCGGGCCGTAGTTCGCGCGTTTTTTTTTTTTTTTACTCAGTTGCCAGCGGCGGCGGCGGGGCGATGGTCGACGGACGTGCCGTCTAACCAGCCAGTCTCTTGCGTTCGGCGGGAAACTCTAAGATGTTCCAAATTCAATAAGTGCGAGCAAAAGAATTTTTGGTCGCACTTATTTCAATAAAGAGGACCAAAATCTCATTTCTGCCCGCTGGACAGTCTGTGGCAAAGAGTAGAGTAATAGTACCTATGTCGCTTAGAAGCATCACCTTTGGGCGCACTTAAAGGCGACCAAAATCGTCTTTTTCGAATAGATGGGATGAAAAAACACTATGTTTTAGGCAAAATTGTGAGTATACCTAACAACGTCATCAACACACGACTTGCTCTGACACCCAAGTAAGTTGAAAAGCACTTTATATGGATTAAAGAAATTTGACTTTGGTACTCTTAGTTAGGTACTACAATAATACCACCGGCTCATAACATGTTGTCACGAGCGAAATAAGTATTTTCTCTGTCCTGTTCAGGAATCGAACTCCGGACAGGGCCTCACATGGTGAGACGTTTCGAAGACCACTCAAGTACTCTATACTAGGTCGAAACTTTATCTAGAAGCTGTTACCTCTTAAAAATAGTGAAGTACCATTTTATGAAAATAATTATTTACAATCTATAATTGCACTGAAAGGACAATGCTTACCGTCAAGTCCTCTGTCCACGGAAAACTGTAGAGCTAACAGGCGCCCATCCGTTATATAGCTCATCGGTATGAATAATAATTTTCATGTAAAGTACCGAGAGCATATTTACCCGGTAAACTCGCGTAAGTGCAAAAACTATTGACGGTAAAGTTTAACGACTTTAGCATTTTAAAGAAAGAAAGGTAATAAATATACACTTAAGAAAAATAAATAACATTGATATACATATATTGAAGAAAGAATTTTCACTCTTTTTTTGTTTAGAGTCTCAACCCATAGTTTTTTTTTCACTTGTCGGCAACTAAGACTTTTTCATCCCACCATCTCGGAAAGAGTATTTTTGCTCTTCAATATCTGAGTGGAAAAGCCGTTTTTATTCACTAGAGGTGAAAGTAAATTTGAATTTAGAACATCGTGTGCACTAAGTATGTGAATTAAAAAAATCATTAAACCTATTTATTGCTACCTCTATGGTGCCAAATATATCATACAACATTCTTTTAATTTGTTAAAAACTCAATCTCGGAACCTTTTTGGTGTTCTTTTTTCAATTTGCTTTGTAGACGGTTCTTTACGCGGCATTTTTTCACGTCATTGTTGAACCTTATTTAAAAACAAGAAACTTGAAAACAAGTGAAAATACTAAAATGGGAAGTTTGTTTAACGCCAACAGAATTGACTGAAACTGTTAATAATGCGCAAATGAGCTTTCTCTTTGTAAAGTCTTTGAGAAGTATTTAAAACAGTACGTTATGTTCAACACGTGGCGACTAGCAAAAGGAGCCAAAACATTCTCAGAAAACGTTTTGCTGGCATATTTTATAGAATTATCCGAGAACAAGAAAGCTAGCACTCGAAAAACGGTACACAAGTGACTAACACCAATATTACAGTACCCAACAAAAATATTACACTCAATTTAAATAACTGTAGCAACGTTACTTTCAATTTTTATTAATATACCTAAGTATTATTTTGTTATAATTTAAAGATTATTCTGTAATACTTACCTGTCATAATGTAGTAGTTAATACCTAAACTGAAATAAAAGTACCTATCTTGTGATTGTCAACGGTTTTTTTTTTGCATTTAGTAATTTCCTCGCTAAGGTGGAATGAAAAGTTACGTGTTGCACTCGAGTGCAAAGATTTTTAACCTCGTGCTCTTTTGATTCCCTCGCTAACGCTCAGGATTCTAATTTTGATCACTCGCTGCGCTCGTGATTCAATTTTAGAATCCTTCGCTTGCTCGGTCATCAAAATTGAACACGCGGTTATAAAGCAACTTTGCACTCTTGTATAACAAATAACTATTTTTAGTTACACTTGTGCACTAGGCATTTTCTCCCGCGAAATCTGGAAACTTATTGCAATTTTGGAAAATAGTTAAATTTAAATTATCGCCGCTTTGCTCACGTTTCCCATATAATATTAATTAAATATTATAAACGTTATTTCGTTTAGTGTATTTTTATTTGTTAAGTATTTTTCTTAGCGTTTACTATACGCAATTTTTTAATTAACTGTTTTTAACCATAAAAAATAATAACCGAAAATTCAAAGATAAGAAGATAATTATTTTGAAAATCATTTTTTAAAACTTAACACATTGGATAAAAAATAACATTAAATTATTTTAATTTTAATTGGTTTACTCTATATATTATTTAAGCTAAGTAAACTTAATTGGTTTATGTATTATTTTAATTACCTATTTTGTTATGTAATGATAAAACTGTATTTTCCCAAAATAAGTGACAACGACTCTGAGTGGTAAAATAATTTTAATGTGAATATTCATTCGTATAACATGAACCGGTGTGTATGCCTATCTCTCTCTCTCTCTCTCTCGCTCTGTCTCTCTCGCGCGAAACGTGAGCGGAGCAGCGTAACGCAGTTTCTTGAGGTGTCACCCGGCAAACCAATTTATAAGACGTTGTCACGTCAAAATATTTATTAATAAAATAAAATAAAAATAAAAACATGTCTGATTATTTCGAAACATTAATTTTATTTAAAAAACCCTTCACACAGCGGGCAACATAATCTGGAATCTGCACGTGCGTACATAAGGTAAATTAATTTTCGCTCCGAACAGTAGTATTTTTGTAGGCTATTACAGCGAAATTTTTTTTACCTTTTTGACGTGACAACGTCTTTAATTAGGTTGTGGCTCGGAGTCACTCATGAAAAAGTGTATCGCCCGCTCACGTCTGTTACGATGAGTCACCGAAAGAGAGAGAGGCCCGCTGGACCGGCGAATCCTTGCGTCTCTCTCCCACTCAAACATGATCGGTGTCACGTAAAATCTTCGCCCGTAAAACCGACTTTACAGGCAACCATTTTTTTAGGGAGTGATGTATCTGTCACGAGACGCTAAGATACTAGTTAGTAATCAGTGCCGCAACGCATCAAATACCTTAATTATCAAATTGCCCAATTGTGTAGCAATATTATTATGAACATGCAATGTGATAAATAAAGAAGCTTAAATAGAAATATCACTCAGCCCAACAAAGGCAGACCATATTCATAATGACGTGACATTATTATAATGCCCGCACTAATTAAGTGGTCCATAAAAAAACACAAATGTTCGTAAATTCTACGGAACCGCTTAATCCATTCGTATCGTTTGCTTGAGTAGGGAAATAAGGAAAAAAGTTCATCCATAAACAGGTAAAAGGAAGCTAAATGTACTGAGATGGTGATCTCAATACCTATTCTATTGTCAAGCAAGGTAATGTAATCCACATCAATCAAACCCCTAGGTATATCACTGGTTGAATTCCAAGAACATTAACTATTCATGTAAACATACGTTCATGTAGAATGTCCTCATTTTTGGGGCGTGCGATATATTTTTTGGATTCCGAATTTAAAAATACATGTAGGTACCTGACTACTGGTACTGAATATTTATGTCGGAAAAATCTCTTAGACCAAAATTATATTGCCGTTATTATAACCAAATCATTAACATGAATGATAATATACCTTATCCACCCTCGACCATAGCCTACGGTCATCCATATCCTTACCGATATTATAAATGCGAAAGTAACTCTGTCTGTCTGTTTGTTACTCAATCACGCCTAAACTACTGAACCAATTTGCATGAAATTTAGTAAGGAGATTTTTCTACCCAAGAAAGGACATAATTATGCTACTTTTCACCGCGGGAATGACGCATTCCCATAGGAAAATTTAAGTGGACCGATCGCTTTTGTGCCTAAACTACTGAACAGATTTAAATCAAGTTTGGTAAGGTATTTGGTTAGTTTGACTTTGAGACTTAAGAAAGGACATAAGTTACTTTTCACTGCGGGAAAACAACGAATTCCCATTGGAAAAAATACTTTCCGGGAAATCTGATCGCTTCCTTCGAATCTAAATTACCAAAGATTTGAATTATTTTTGGATTAGATTGGTAGGTATTACGGGAAATAATGCATTCTAAAAAAACTACCTAATGTGGACGAAGTCGTGGGTAATAGCTATTTACCATAAGGGAAGATTTGGGTTAAACGCTATTAAATATGGAACAAACAACAACTGAACTTAATAAAAAAACTTAAAACTACGATTTCATCCCGTATGTCAACCAGTACCCTCGTCGCTCTATTTCATTAATTTTAACAGTTTACAACCTCTATCGCCTACTTGAGTCCTTATGAACCTTACTACCTCCAAAATAAGGGCATACTGAAGCACTGCAATAGTATTGGTCTTGATTCTTGACTCACTGGGATTCACCTGGCTCTTTTGCAAAATGAAGTGCATTTTAATGAAGTAGGCATTTTACATTTTCCGCGAGCGTATTTTGGGTTCCTTCAAAAGTGCGCAAATTTAAGAAGGTAAGTAAGAAGTGGCCAGCAGCCAGCAAATCAGGCTTCACATTTTTGTTGCAAAGGCATAAGATGGGTACGTACCGTAGTATTTACCGTGACATGGCTGCCCACCGTATACCTACCTAAGAAGGATTTATAGCAATTTCTCGAAAATTTACTTGACATGACAAGGCATACAATTTTATTTGTTTAGCACTGACAGTACTAAACCTTTTTTTTTTTCGTTCGGATCATGTGGCGAGTTTGCCACAGAGACCTCGTTTAAAGATTAACATTATTCTGTATTGTGGATAAAGCTTTCTTTGTATCTCGCAAAACAAACTTACTTTTTGAGAATTATACGTACTTAAAATAAAACTGTAGGAGTGCATGGGGACTTTACCGACTTCATTAACACACCGATTATCTGATCTACGATGCCCATGACAGTTAAAAGGACAATGGGGGCTTCATTTATTCACATTTATCATCAACTAAATTGCTGGATATGTACACAGATAGGTACATTCATCGCGGTACTGATTAAAAGTCTAAGAAAACGATGACAGTCATGGCTTTCTTGTTGATGGTATCTTTATTATGTAATAATGTGAAATCAACTCCTTTGATAAAACAGAGGGCTCTAAAAGACCGGTATTTAAGGTGATAGTAAGAATTAGTGAGTGTTTGTTTTGTGTATTAAATTACTCGTATGTACTTACAGCTCTTTACTCATCATTTTAGGCGTCAGTTTGAACAGGTTATTCAACAAACACGCAACTCAGTGTATGTAATGAACGCATTGCTATATTTTTTATAATAGGCACGATGATACCTATCATCAATATTTTTAAGACCATAATGTTTTGCAACCTCTATGAAGCTAGTAAAACCAATAAATTTCTAAAAAGCTGAAGATATCTATTTTTAAATCAAATCAAATAAAAATCAAATTAAATAAATATTCAGTCAATTGACTGCGATTTCTGATACCTACTACATATTATGAAATCAAATTTTAGTATTCCCATACAAAATCTATGGAGGCAGATCGTTTTATCAGATGATAAAGAGTTGGTATATCAACGATTGGTGAATATGTCATCCAGCCTTTTGTTTGGCCCAACAAAGTAAACTAAACTAACTAAAAGACTAACTTTCTTAATCTCATCTACAACAACCGCTAAATTAACCTCAGATCCGATCCATTCAAACTTCAAACCGCGGTGAAATTCGATTTTGGCAAATGCAGGCGCATTGCACTATCGACGGGCTCATTGGAGGCCTACAGTCCAATTACAAGAAGATCCTAGATCTCGGATTCGTTCAGTTAGACATACAACCCGGTTACCGCGCGAGCGTTGAAAATGTTCTGCAGTGGTGGCAAGGCGAACAAGTTGTTACACGTTTTAACTTTCTTTGCCTAGGCTGCCCCCGCTGCTGGTGGGTATGCGTAACAGCATTTCCCTGACGTTATAAAAAGTGATCAAGTAAGCTTCGGAATCAAGAATTTGGGAGGTTTTACTCCATTGTTGTGCCTCGAAAAGCACGTAGGCAGCCAAGTTTAAACAGAAGTACAAACTCTGATTACTGGAACATAAGATTGAAAAAAAAGGAAGAGAAATTTCAAGATCAAGTTCCATGCAGCTAAGTAATATAATAGTTTAAAGGATGTTGTTTCTAGTAAAAAGATTGAACCCACTTGCGCAGACAATCTTCGTTCTAATTGACAAGTTTGATTGACTATAAAATCATGGTATGACCGTAGCAATATAAACTTCGCAGATCGTATTAAAACCCTTTTAGTTTATCCATAACTCGTCGTGACTTCATACGGCTGACCCGGCTATAAAATTGAATGCATGTTGTTAATTTTATCAGGCAATAATTTGCGGAATCCCATAAACTCCGTTGGCTGTTAGTTAATGCTTCCAATTTCACTGTTACGCCTCGTAATATTACTTACTATGATGACGAGTCGATAAACGAAAACTGCGCGAAGTCAATCGTCACTATCGTTTTATAAGAATTTTTTTTTATTGTTCTTAACGACCAGAGTAAAATACAAAAACATTTTGAAGAAATCTACATTAATGAGGGCCAGAAAAGAAGCTTGTCATGACTATGGCTTTCAGCGGGGACTTTGCAGGGATTTCAAGTTCCTCAATCTATCAATCGGTAAAAAAGACTAATCATATCAGCAGTTCGGTTGACCCTCGAGAGTGTTCGCTGGTCCAAAGTCGTACTAAACTTGTACTTTTTCATGAAAATTCTTATGTTTTGGAAGATATGATGATTTAAATATTTGATATGGCCTGAAAAGTGCCGATTGAGCTCAAAAACAGGTGTGCAAAAGTCTCTAATTCTAAGAAAAAAGTCATTGAAATGTAACTGATTTATGCAGTTATTTGTGTTAAGTGTGTTGAAGTTGATCAATTAACACTAGTAGTGGCTTTTCCGCGACCTATCGGAAACCTTAAGGAAATTAAGCTGACAGCATCTCTTTCGTACATTATTGAAAACTTGTACGAATCCTGAAAACAAACAAACACACAAATTAAGTAAACAAAATATATCTTCAAGTAATACTTACGTCTCACATAAGATCCATATGCAAAAATTGTGTCTCAAAACCAAAAACAACACCTAAATTCGTCAATTTCGTTAACTTCCGTCAAACTTCCGTGTTAATGAGCACCTACGTCCCAAATAGACCATGCACCAATTATCCAGCACTTTTAGTTTCTGTGATTCTCTGAAAAGTGTGTAACCTTTTGCTATTCTTGAACAACATTTTGTCAGTTTAATCTCATGTAGAGAACTCAAGTCCCCCTGTTTCTTAACCCTCACAAGCACGGCATTACAATGTGTCATAAATGACTATATTTCTAAAATATTATCTAACTGAATAAATAAACCAAAAAAGTATCGGCGAAAAATACACAAAATGTATGGTTTTTGACAGACGTTAGACCATCGCGTCGGTGCTACGGTGCTGCCATCTGACGTCGTCCTTTTCTGAAAACCCTCACAGCTGAGCATTAGACCTACAACAAGGAATATAATACTCTCTACGCCTACAAGGATCTCCAACGCGACCGGTCTTGCATCCAGGCCGCTTTCCGCGACCTTCACCAGATCGTCCAAAAAAAGGACACTTACAAAAAGAGGACATTTACTTACAAGGTGTTGTATAGATTACGTGTGCAGGCTGTGGTCAACGCAATGCTAGATAGTGAGAGGATCGGTAAGCGTACCTAACTTAATACTTCAGTAGGTACCTATTAATATTATGTTTGTACCCACTGTAGAAGACCCCTTGGCTGGTTAATTCGCCAGATATCGCTTACTACCGCGCGGCGGATCGCGGGGGCGATCGCAAGGAAAATTGGTCTTATTCTCTATTAGTTTACGTACCAAGATCCTTTGCGAGATCACCGCGTCTCGGCGAAAAGTGAATTGGACAATGTCGGTAAATAAATCAACTCTGAATTGATTCTGATAGCTACTTGCTTCGACCTTACTACTATCACTATACTACTATCATCAGCCTATATACGTCCCACTGCTGGGCACAGGCCTCACCTCAACTATGAGGTGGTGCGAGCCATACTCCACCACGCGGGCTCAGTGCGGTGCGGTGGAGGGGTGTGTGTAAGGTAAGTGACCAACCTTACTGTCAGATGTTATGATGCCGCTCGAGGGCCTCCGACCGGGCTTAAAGGCTAATATCTATCGATATTAACCGGGACCAACAGTTTAACGTGCCTTCCGAAGCACGGAGATGCTTGTAAGTAGTATGGTCACTTGTATGGTCAGAATGGTCACCCATCCCAAACATGACCGCGCCGTAGGTTGCTTAACTTTCGGTATCACTAAAAAAGCGTTGCAACCACTGCGCCACAAGCACTTCCTTATCACGCATTTTACTTTTGTTGCACAACGGAAAGTAAGCCCCTTTGTAAAAAGGGTTATCTACACAAATCTTCGACACTCAACGATGTTACGACACGTCTTTACGACACTTTACGATTTTTTTATTTTATTTAATCTAAATTGCTAAAATACATACAGTAGACTATTATTAGTACAACAAATAAGTATACACCCAGCAGGGCACAGCAACATAAGATAGTTAAATTAAACCTTCTTATCTAGCACATGAGTAGGTAGTTACTACACTTAAATCTTAGCTTATTTTTCAGCTTTAACAATTAGTTAACAATTATTTATTTATAATACAATTTATTAAATAAATTAATATTTCACAACAACTAGACAACGGATAAACATACTTAAATACTTTTTTTTGTAAACAAATACATAATATACATAGTAAACTCCTAGACCAGTACAAACACACATGTTCATGCACACATATGCTTGTATACTGTGCGGGGATCGAACCCGCGACCCTTGGTTTTAGAAGTCCGACCTGTGGACCACTGCACCAAGAGCTCGTCAAAAAAATAAAATAATTTGTTAACAATATCTAATTTAAACCTAGTTAATAAACTAATCACAGACTTTTTAGAGCAAAAACATAATAAAGTTAAATCTATTTATATTGCAACACAAGTACAATAGTTATTTGTTATACAAGAGTGCAAAGTTGCTTTTTAACCGCGTGTTCAATTTTGATGACCGAGCAAGCGAAGGATTCTAAAATTGAATCACGAGCGCAGCGAGTGATTCAAAATTAGAATCCTGAGCGTTAGCGAGGGAATCAAAAGAGCACGAGGTGAAAAAATCTTTGCACTCGAGTGCAACACGTAACTTTTCATTCCACCTCAGCGAGGAAATGACTAAACGCAAATAAAACCGTTGACAATCACAAGATAGTTACTTTTATTTCAGTTTAGGTTTTAACTACTACTCGTACATTATGACAGGTAAGTATTACAGAATAATCTTTAAATTATAACAAAATAATACTTAGGTATAATTAATAAAAATTTAAAGTAACGTTGCTACAGTTATTTAAATTGAGTGTAATATTTTTGTTGGGTACTGTAATATTGGTGTTAGTCACTTGTGTACTGTTTTTCGAGTGCTTGCTTTCTTGTTCTCGGATAATTCTATAAAATATGCCAGCAAAACGTTTTCTGAGAAAGTTTTGGCTCCTTTTGCTAGTCGCCACGTGTTGAACATAACGTACTGTTTTAAATACTCCTCGTGTGATTGTTGAGGGAGAAAGATCATTTGCGCATTATTATAAGTTTCAGTCGATTCTGTTGGCGTCAAACCAACTTCCTCGTCGCTAGAATCACTCATTTTAGTTTTTTTACTTGTTTTCAAGTTTCTTGTTTTTAATATAAGGTTTAACAATGACGTGAAAAAATGCCGCGTAAAGAACCGCCAACTAAGCAAATTGAAAAAGAATACCAAGAAGGTTCCGAGTTTGAGTTTTTAACAAATTAAAAAAATGTTGTATGGTATATTCGGCACCATATGTAGCGGTAGCAATAAATAGGTTTAATGATTTAATTCACAAACTTAGTGCACACGATGTTCTAAATTCAAATTTACTTTAACCTCTAGTGAATAAAAACGGCTTTTCCACTCAGATATTGAAGAGCAAAATGACTCTTTCCGAGATGGTGGGATGAAAAAATAATTATGTAGTACCTAGTTATGTATGAATACAAATTCAATGAGGCTCGTGCACTAGTTGCGTCGCTGACTTACGTCGCCTTAATGAATTGGTATGGCGGTAGTAGCTTGGAGTCTTTAAGACAAAGTTTGGTTTTGCCAGTCACAGCAGGGCTTAACTTAATAAAGATTGAACCTGGAAAATTTGGCGGAGTCGCCGTCAACAGATACGGTGAGGACGACATATTATACAGGGTGTAAAAAAAACCTTAACGAAGCCGAATACCACATATTCTACCAATTGTTACGATCATGTTTTTCCTTTACACCATACCTGGGAAGTTAACGGGTTACTGAGATATTGATGGTTAAAGTTTGAAAAAAAATTGATGATTCTTACAGAAATGACTTCTGTCCGTTAAAACTGAACTTTTTTCCAAAGAAACATGATTCAAATTTTCACTAGTTCTTTCATAAAAAGCCTCTAAATGGCATACTCCGCAATGAACAGCGCATACTCGAACCGAACCTCGTCGCGGCGGCGTAAAGCAACACGCCGCCCCGCGGTGACTTTTCCGCGTGCGCGCTGTACATTGCGGGTTAGAATTAAATTATTTTTTTGATGTGAAAAAATTAAAGTTGTTTCCCAGCCAAAATTATTTTTTTATACGATTTGGTTTGATGTACTGAACGCGTGGTTGACGGCTTCGTTAAGGTTTTTTTTACACCCTGTATATAGTCGCTTGGAGACTATAATCATCGAGTATCGAAGATTTGTGTAGGCTTTGTGTACCAAGGGGCTTAGAACTGAACGCAATTAATACTAAGGTAAGTTTACAATACTAAAGAACGAAACTTTAATGACTGTCATTCCAGTAACAAGAATAGACTTGGAACAGATCAACAGAGGTTACTTACTCCGTAGTTATATCCTTGCCAAAGTCAAACTGAAACAAATCGAAAGTCCGTCTATTATGTAAATCAATAAATCGCGGGCAACTTTTATGAGGGTGCGGCCTACGCAAACCTATTCTACTCGGCAGTACTGGGCGTAGAAAAACGGAACAGAGACAAAGCTTCAAACAACCGCGCGAATCGATTGCACTACTACATGTACGCGGGGCATGTGTGTGTGACCACTGGCCGCTTGTCGCGTACGCAGCGATTCTGGAAAAAAAACAGTTTGCGCTTGCACAGCCAGTTGACAATCTCAGGGTCTGTGCGACGCACGTAGTTGCAAATTTGAATATTTTAATATAAAACGTAATATTGTATAACGTATATTGTTAAAAATGGTTTGATTTACCGGGAAAAAAAAATGGTTTAGTACATGTAGGTATCAGGCTAATTGTACAGAAAATGCCTCGAACAACATAACAAATGCGAAAAAATAAAACTGTACGTTAAGAGATTCTCTATTTAGCCATTACCAGGATTTTAATGATGGTAACGTACAATTGGGGTTTTTAATTATACCTCCTGATAACTTTATCGCATTTGTTGAATTGCTCGAGCAAAAGTTTCGCGAATATTTCGATCTTGAAATAAATATTGTCAATGTCGGTAATGAAATACTTAAACGTATTGAAGATTGTAAATTTGATATGCCATGTGAGTGTTTCCCGTTACATTATTTGAAAAAACTATATGTTCGATTCAGAATTTACCACACTATTAAAAGAAACAACAAATTATTAAAAAAACAAAAATTACAAAAGAAAATTACTAGAGTAAGTAATTTGTAAAATATTCTATTACACTGAATAATAAAACTATTTAACATTTATATTTTTTTTAATTTGTCTTAACCTATTGTGACAACCCTACTAAAATAGGTAACAATTTTGCACGTTCTTAAGAAGCTTAGTCTCTGTTCCGTTTTTCTACTCATGTGGTACTGGGGCACAAAGTTAACCTAGATTTACCGAGGTTCCTAAATACCTTCAGTTTTAGAAAGTCTGCTATTTGTTATTGAGAATCGCCACAATGGTTTTTTGGAGCAATTCTTAAGAGTTATGAAGCTTATGGCTTTAATAAGGTATTTCCACTCATAGAGATTGCGATTGTTGCCGTTGACTGTTGGTCCCGGTTAATATCGATAGATATTAGTCGTTAAGCCTGGTCAGAGGCTCTCAGGCGGCTTAATAACATCTGACAGTAAGGTTGGTCACTTACCTAAAAACCCCTCCACCAATCTGCACTGAGTCCGCGTGGTGGAGTATGGCTCGGACTACCTCATAGTTGAGGTGAGGCCTGTGCCCAGCAGTGGGACGTATATAAATAAATAAATAAATAAAAAATTGTTTAAACGAACACACCAATTACCTAGTCCCAAACTAAGCGTTAGCTTGTGCTATGGTGGTGTGTAACGGATAGAAATACTTAAATACATTTATAAAGACCCATGACTCAGGTACAAATGCTCGTGCTCATCACACAAACATTTGCCCCTAGCAGGATTCGAACCCGCGACAGACGGTTTTGTAGTCTGGACCTCAGACCACTAGACCAAAGCTGTCGTCAGCTGTATAGGCTTACAATTATTGAACATCATGAAAGATTTTTACAAGGCAACATTTTCAGATATGCTGCTGCTTTGGCTCATGCCCATCTGCAGCAATAGGTACTGTGACTAAAATATATTAGCGTATTTCATACGAAGTTTACCCTTCAAAGTAGACCACCAACTCGGTCGTACCAAACTTATAAAATAGGTGTTGTTGGGCATCATTATCATACCCGTGTTAATATTAGCACCGACCAATTGAAGGTGCGCGTCTATTCACGCAACTTGCCTCGTTATAAACTCGGCTTGAAACAGACCGCTGTTGACAGGGTTGTGAAAAAAAAATTGTGACAAAGCGTAGACATTTCTCCCGCAGAAGGCAGCAAACTCAAACTCAAAAGTTTTATTTGCTAAGAACACAGTAAATAAAGACCACATTTTAAAGATTAGGAGTCTGCGGTAAGCAGCTGTAGACTGAAGAAGAAAAAGTGTAAACCAATATGTTCGACGACACCACTAATAGTGGCATGCTTTTTATCCAGGGTTCGAGGATATATATCGATGACTTTTTCACATCATGGATGGATTCATCAATGGTTTTTGACGTGACAACGTCTTAAATTAGGCTATGGCTCGGAGTCACTCATGAAAAAGTGTAACGCCCGCTCACGTCTGTTACGATGAGTCACCGAACGAGAGAGAGGCCCGCCGGACCGGCGAAATTTAATACCTTGCGTCTCTCTCCCACTCAAACATGATCGGTCCGCACCGTACAGTGACAAACATGTACACTGTGTATAGTTAAAATTTGTGCAATTCTTATTAAATATTCTACCGAGAAAAAGACGTTGTCACGTAAAATCTTCGCCCGTAAAACCGACTTTACAGGCAACCATTTTTTTTATAAAAATCAAGTACCTACTTATATCATTTTTGACAGTGGAAAATCAACCTTATTTACTAATATAAGTTCAATCATCGACTTTGTATTTTCAAGTAACATAGTTTGTGTCATAAAAAACAAATATTTCTATGTTAAGCTCAAATAAACTTAAAACAAATTCCACAGAGAGAGAAAAAAGACGGTCTTATTGCTTCAACTATTTTTTTTGTAGGAGAGTTTGATGTGAATTTAATACAATCAACGAAGGTTTAATGAAAACAATGTAATTTTTTATATTTAAAATTGATTTAAAAATGATACCTACGAGGATGTAGATTTAACTATCACAATTTTCATGAAATATCTTAAACTGCTTTTAAACAGCTGAATTATCTACTCCTGTCACACTAGAAATAACTTAAATGTATTTGAAGCATTTGAACCCTTTGCCATAGCCAGAAAAAGCTTTCAAACCAAATTGTTTCACCCTAATTTAGGTACTTGGACAAATATTCGATATTATATCGGATATAATTGTTTTATTATAAAAATCGGATTTTTTCGAACCCTGTTTTTATCATCTATCAAAAGGCTACTAATGACCGTAAACAAAGGCTACAAACGATGTCGAACAGCAGAGTTACCATTAAACAATCCCGTAGTAGATAGTGTCGTGTAAATATCATACATATTATACCGTGGCCAAAATATCTGGCTACTCAATTTTTTTTTTCGCAAACCCGCCCGTATCACAAGTGCATCAATAAGTTTTCTACCGCAGTATTAACCGTGACGTGCTAGACACCATACCACAGATTACTAAATAGCTAGTTACTACGTACCATACCAAGTGATTTCCCATAGAAGGTGTTACAAAAAACCCCGAAATAACTGAAGGGTGTTGTCGTGTCCGAAAAACTGCACAACATTCCCAAATATAACTAGGTCAAAATCACAAAAAAAAATTTGCCTCTCCCATAGTAAATCGATCTGCTGATTAGCAATTTTGTATGGGAGGTCCGATTTTTTTTTTTTTGATTTTGTGCAAAAGTTGTTCAGTTTTACGGGCACAGCACGAAGTAGCACTAGTATTTTGTGATGTCATCCAGCGTGACAAGTGACAAACCTGCGTAGAAAGTGTCGCGCTCGCGTTCATATTATAATCAGTCCGACAATTGTCTCCCGGCTGAAACTAGCGAGAAATTACTTTTACACTTTATTGTCCATTGCAGAGGGTTTAATTTCGATGGCATCACACTGTGAGATGGTTGGTCAACTTGACAGCCAGAACAATATAGAGCCAAGAGCTAGTACGACGGCTAGTAACTCACGAAATGAGGAAAGTTATATAAAATCATAGTGGTGGTGGTTTCAAAACAAATACAAAAATTATGAGGAACTTGAACCTGTAGTAACAAGACTCCATCCAAGCTTCTGTTGCCGAAAAGTGGATCAATGTCTACCGTTGTATATTATTTATCTTGATAAGGGTTCATGTATCCAAAAGGCGTAGGTAATTTCCTGGGTAAACTAAGACTAGATTACAGCTTTCAGCAATTTTTAGTGCAATTACTGAACAAAGATGTACCCATGGAGCTATAGATGAACCTAAGTACCGGTAAAGTATTCATTTCATTGTAAATTCATAATCATATTAAAAACTCTTAATACTTTTTAGATGTTACTAAGTAACAACTTACATCTAAAGTTAACGATTTATGTAATTTTTAAGTTTCATTGTTATTTTTGTGTGATTATTTATTTCACATAATAAATAAATGTAGGTATACCAATTCCGAGATTTCAATGAATATTTTTACACCATAAGCCCCCGAAACCCTCATTTGACTAATCTCAGTGAAATACGGGGCAAAAGATTAGCTAATCCGTTAGTACCCACCTCTATCACCCTCAAAAGTGTCCCAACCCAAGCCGTATGGGGCACATTCCCATTCGTTACAAATGAGACACTTTTTTGCTGGCAAATCGTGTGGAAGTTATTTCAAGCCCAATGCCTGGTTATTTATGCGCCCTAATTGTAAGTGGTTGACTTTAATTTGTTTTCAATGCTGTGATCTTGTTTTATGAGAAGTGGGTTCTTACCTAGAAGTTTTGACTTATTTATAAAAGCAATACTGCTCAATTAATAGCACAAAATTTATTTATATATTTTTTTGTGAATTGAAAAACTTGCGACCTCTAGACAAAAGCTTCATCGTTGATGTCGTAGTAATGCCGACACGATTAAGATTTTCGTCAACGACTTAATGTAAGCACAACCTGTAACTTTGTCTAGAACCTGTAATAATTACTTGAGTACTTGGTTTTCACGCATCGCTCTAACCTGCGTATAGGAACCCAATAAATAATAATGTAAGCAAAAAAATCGGAGATTAGAATCCAGATTCGAGTTCTTGACTTGAGCTACCAAATTGAAAACTCATACCTACATGCCTTTATACCAGAGATCTCTCAACCCGGACGAGTGTGGTATCGTCCCGCTTCTCTCAAGACGAATCTCATAGGGTTTCCACATAAGTTGGTACAAAACTTAACTAGGCCTACAGGTTCTTTTAGCATAGTGATGGCTTGCTGCTTCTAATATTAGTAATTATAATTAAGAAATAATAATAAATAAATTCAATTCAAAATTAATTGATTAACATACATAATAAATTTGCTTCGACCTTGGGTTAGTTAGGGCAGTGATCCAGTACTTAGCTAAGGCACTATCCCATCTCACGGCCAAAACCTTTAAAATACTGTTGGGACTACCGAGTATTCTTTTTTGTATAGAAGTAATGTTTTTACGCATTAAAGCATGAAAGCAGTTTACATGAGCGTCGGCAAACATGCCAGACACGCTGCAATTCCTCGGCAGTCCTACCCGGTACAGTAGAACCCGGAACATATTATTGGAAAGGATGCGCAGAGTGTTGTAATTTTTTTGCTTATAGCTTACCCATAGGCCACTTGTGTAAAAGAATTGGCAGTATGATTTAAATAAGAATATTTTTACCTCAAATGAGCAACGCGCGAACCTGCGGCCCAGAGCATATTACCGCGTACTGCCAACGCTCTGCGCTCCCTCCCAATGTCACAGTCGTCTTTGAGGTTTTGACACCACTTTTGTTTTTTAAAGATGTGGTTACCTGCCAGCCCTGATGCGAAGAGCGTCCCCGTCAAGAGGTATCCAGCTAACGAGTAGCGTCTGCCACACACCTGTCCAATTTGCCTCAGATCGCGGTGCACTCCATCTCACCGCGATCGGTTGCCCCAAATCGGAAACGAATTAAGATGCTGACAATTTGCGCTTCAAGATTCGTGTTATTGGGAAGATTAATTCGTAAATAAGTAAGTACCTGATTACTCCTTTTTGAGTGCAGTGAGATTCTGATTGCTTTTAGGTAAAGCTATGAGTATCTACCGCTTGTTGGTGTAGTGGCAAAGTTTCTGCCTTACATCCGAGAGGTCCTGGGTTCGAATTCCAGGTCAAGTCAAAATTGTTTGTGAGATTTTCTGTCATGAATTTCTCAAAAACAGCTCGAAATCGCGAAGTTGCCTGTGTTACACCCCCGTGCCTCAGAAATCACGTTAAGCCGTTGGTAAATATGTTGGTCCAAGAATTATAAACTTTATGAGCATTTAAAAGTTGTTTTTATTAAGTTTTATACATTAATATTTATTTTCTGATATAATTTGAGTTTTCCGCCATATATACTGCTCCAGTGTGGCCGTCTCACCAAACTTTGAGAGTGATGGAACAGTGAGTGCACCTTTGTATTGCGCTCACACTTGTGCACTATAATATTTCCTGTGTTGTTGGCTGATCTCTGTTAAGATTGGCCGCCGTGGTCGAAATCGACCAGGAGGACTATTATCTACCGCTTGAAATATCGAGGTATGCAGATAAGTAAGGGAAATCTTGGGAAGTCTTCCTTGTATCATAATCTTACAAAAAACTTTGATAGTGACTTAACTTAGTGAAGTTACTTTATTTGAATACAATGTCGATCCAAAACATGCTAAGTAAGTAAAGCACTAACCTATTCTGTTAACAACAGACCAATATTTTTATGGTAGGGAGCAGTGTCCTGTGTGAAGTCTCGATATTTCAATTGTTCAGTGGACCGTCGCAGTTTATAGGCCGTCGAGTGACGTTGTTATAGGGACACAAACATTACCCTTTTAAATTGAATTTCCAGCAATTTATCAAGAGGAGCCCTGATAAAATACTGCCCCCCTCTCCCCCTTAAACAATTTAGGCCAGCTGGGTGTGTTCAGTTATTTATTTAATGACGTTTTGGAGATTTAAAATGGATTGAGCGGAATAGGTTTTAGGTAGGCGCCTGAATTAAGTCGACTAGACAGTTAGACACCCCGGATACCCTGAATCTGTATTGTCGTTGTAATTTTCGTAACGCAATTAGTTACTCAAAAGTTATTCCTTCTTGTTTTTATACTTTTCGTTAGTTTGTACAGATGGCCAGTAGCCAACGGCCATAAGCAAATATGAGTAAGATCAGAGCTTCTCTCGAGATTACTTTTTATTATAATTAAGCCAATACTTACCCAGTTGTAGTACCTACCTTATGTTGGGGTAGGTACCTACTATTCTAACCCCAACATTGACTGATCCTGGATGTCCTGTTATAAAACATAGAAAAGTACGTTTCTAAGATTTCGTACTTAGTGTGGTAAGTAATGTGGTGTGCGCTCAGTTCGATCGTTTGTTGTAGGGAGGGAATTTACAATAAATCACCGATAGCAAGTTTAAACAACAATAAAAATAAGTGAACGTAAAGATAGTTGGTGGAGGTGCCCGGTGCCTGCGGGTGCGAAGTTAAGCCCTAACTCCGCGGAACTTGTGGCGTAATGCGATTAAAAGTCGGGCTGTCCGCGCGACAATAGATGTTACTTTAACGTTGTTTGTCTTGCTTGCTCTTGGCCAGCCCTGATGACGTAACTAGAAACTTTTTTCTTTTTAAAAATCTAGCTCTTGGCGAAGGAAACTAACGCGCTGAGACTAGAACTCTGGATATAATTGATGGAATCAGGCGTTACTTTGCGGTCATGGATTATGACTAAAGCTGAAAAAGAGGATTATTTTGCTTTAAATTTCCACAAAACGACGCCAGCGCAGGATCCAAAATCTATCCAACTGTAATCACCTAAAAAGGCTAGAGCTGGACGTCGCAGGACTTATAATACCTATAACTCTCACAACACATCAGAATCACAACTCTCCAACAAAACACTCGACGCGTTTCGCCACTACATGTGGCATCCTCAGGAGATGTTGTCGCTTCGACAGACTACGAGCGACATCGTCCTAGCCAGACCAGCTAGACTTCCAGCTCTAGCCTTTTTGGGTGATTACAGTTGGATGTATTTTGGTTCCTGCGCTGGCGTCGTTTAGTGGAAATTTAAAGCAAAATAATCCTCTTTTTCAGCTTTAGAACTCTGGAGTCTTGTACGCATTCATCACAGAATTTAGGTAGATATCTGAGAGCACTTATCAGCGCTGGACGTCTTCTAGCGTTGCTGAGGCTGATCGAGTTGTCTGGTACTTAAGTTGCTATGATGATGGCCGGCTAGGTTTTACCAAAGATAATAAAATTCCATTATCTTTGGTTTTACTAACTTTAAAGAGGAAAGTTTTAACCTTACCCCAGATCCGATCAGACGTTGGACGAACAGTTGGCCGAAAAAATCTATCAACCAATGAGTGGAGTTAGAAAAAACGTTAGCCTCAACTTTAATTGGTGCTTTTTTCGAATGGCCAAATAGCGTTAGTTTTCGGGCAAGCTATTCGCACAACGGCTTAGAACGAATATTTATATTTTTTTCAGAGGTTATTATTGATTTTTTTTCTTAACAGTATGAAAAAGCAGCTCATCATAGTTCACATATTCTTATAGTTTTGATACTTCCAAACTATCTCTAGTAGGTATCTATAGGTATCTAGGTAGATAGGTATATTTTGTACCTTTACTTATCTGCAATAAAATAATTTCATTTCTTCTCCTACTAAATGCTCAAAAATCGCACTTCAACAACAAATGAAATTGCTGGAAACTAGAAAACTGCAGCCATCAGCTGCGACGAAGGAAACATCAACAGAAAGACTCGCAGAAAGTACGGAATTCCTGCGAGTTTTATTGAGAAGAATGAAAGCTATTGTTCAAGTAGGGCTCTTACAGTCGAGATTTGAAACCCTGTCGCAAAACTGCGATTTTCATAATCTACCTCTAAAATGAAGAAACAAACATTTTGATAGCTGAGGTACCTACCTATTTACCAACTTATAAAAAAAATAAACTTATCCATCTACGCTTATCCGAAAGAAAATGCCTGCATGACGATTAAATGACGAAACCCCAACGAAAAAGAGAGGTTTAAAAGTTTGTCATTTTATTTGTTTGTGTCTGTCTGTGGCCTCGCAGTTAGCTTTTGAACGGATGGACCGATTTCTGTGCAGTTTTTTTTATATGAAAGGTAATTAATCACGGTGGTTCTTAGCTGTCTCTGTTATGTGTACCTATCAAAATAAAAAATAAAATAAATATGGCTGGTCAAAATCTCTCTAACCGTTGAAACTCACCAACTGTTTTTCTGGTTTATGTCGGGGGTTTTTTTAAATGTCAAATTTAAGTTTTGCGTACTATTCGCGACGTGCGGCAGACGTTACGGTGCCTTCAGAATGTGTACTTCATTCAGTACTTCAGTAGGTAAGTACACTAGTTTTAAAAAATCCTTTTTTTACGAGTTGTGTTTTAAAAAAACTACTATTGGCAGCCCTGTGCATAGGGTGTTCGCATGTCGAACTCATCAAACTTGCTCCGCGCTCGCAGTGGCAGGCCAAGTGCTACAACTTCACCTTTGAGGTTTACTCAAAATTTCTTCACGGACTGCGCAATTTTTTAATACTTAAGTTTTGTTGTTAGTTAGTTAGAATACAGTATTAACAGGGTTACTTAGGTAAATTACTGTAAAATAAACAGATTTTATACGGACAAAATTATTAAATGCTTTAAAGTGAAACAATTCAATTGATGGAATACGGAAAGTCTTATTAAAATAATATATATTTTATTTTAGATCAAATAAATTGTTTTCGACACCTCATCATCAAAATTGTTATATTCACTCCCTTTGCAAATATTTGTAGAAATATCTTATAAATGAAAAAACATTTAACCCTACTTACAGTACTTACATATCTTACCTAAATAAAATACCAAGGAGCAATGATATTTAAAATAATAGATATGTTACCGTAGCGCACAAAATGAAGACGCGAAAACGTCCTAATTAGGACGTCTTGCCTCCAGTCTGGATAAAGCGATACAACGAGTGTGACGTCTCTGTTATTGATTGTGAATCTAGTAAAATGACATCGCGTGTGTTTCGAAGATGTACAAACTATGATAAGAAAGTAAATAAAAGTCAGGGGATCTCGTATCACATGTAAGTAAACAAGATTAATGTTTAAATCATTACATTTTTAGGGTTCCGTACCTCAAAAGGAAAAAACGGAACCCTTATAGGATCACTTTGTTGTCCGTCTGTCCGTCCGTCCGTCTGTCAAGACCCTTTTTCTCAGGAACGCGTGGAGGTATGAAGCTGAAATTTATATCAATTACTCAGGTCTACTGTCCCTTAAAGCTGTGAAAAAATCAAACTTCTAAGCCAACGCAATCAAAAGATACAGCCGTTTATGCCGCAAATTTTCGACACTTGCAAGGGAATCAAAACCTACAGGGTGCTTCCCGTGAACTCAGAATCTTGAAATTTGGTACGGAGCAACGTCTTATAGCATAGATAAAGGAAAAATTACGAAAACCATAAATTTTTAGTTACATCACATAATATATATTTTTTTAATAATTTTAAACTTACTACCCATTTCCTCATAAACGCGTAAAGGTATTAAATTGAAATTCATACCAAATACTGAGGTCTATAATACCTTTAAGCTGTAACAAAATCAAACTTCTATGTCAACGCAATTAAAAGAAACAGCAATTTAAGCTGCATATTTTGAAACTCGCAAGTACTCGCAAGGGAATCAAAACCTAAAGGGTACTTCCAGTCGACCTAGAATCTTGAAATTTGGCATGAAGCAACGTTTTATAGCACACATAAAGGAAAAATTCCGAAAACCTTAAATTTTTAGTTACATTACAAAATATATATTTTTAAATAAATATAAACTTATTACTTTTTTCCTCATGAACGCGTAGAGCTATCAAGTTGAAATTCATATCAAATACTTAGATCTAATTGCTTTTAACCCGTGAAAAAAAAATCTAAGTCAACGCAAAAACGCAAAAGTACAACCATTGATACCGCATATTTTGAAACTCGCAACTACACGCAAGGGAATTAAAACCTAAAGACCACTTCCCGTTGACATAGAATCTCGAAATTTGGTAAGAAGCAATAGCTTACAGCACAGGTAACAGAAAAATTCCGAAAAGCTTAAAATTTTAAGTAGTTATACCACCAAAAAAATTGTGATTGTAAACATAATTGTAGTTACAGCAATGACCGCGAGTTATTATACTATGTATGGGGAGGGCAACATTTTTCAAACGGCAAAGACGACCTCACTCATCGTCATTCAATCCCGATGTTTTGGTGAATGTAGCTGTATAATCTAAATGCGTGCTAACCATGGTCCTAACTGCTTAAAGTGTTATACTTATAATTAAATTCAATGACATTATTATAAACGATAAAGAGATCTTTGTCTTAAATTTATGCTCCTCCATCTTTCCCCATTGTAATGTTATGAATTTCATTTTGCAATAAAAATACCATAGTTATGACTCGATTGTCGTAATGAACGAACTTTTTAAACCTTGCAGGTTTGTACGGAACCCTCGGTGCGCGAGTCCGACTCGCACTTGGCCGGTTTTTTTTATATTTTTACGTAAAATCCTTTTCAAAATACGGTTACAAAGGTGAAAGAGAAAGTAAATCGTTTTTTTAACAAGTGTGACAAGGACACAATGTCCTCGACAAGTGCTCGGTCAAAGATTAACAAAATAGAAACTATAGATGCGATGTCATTGGTTTGATACCTACGGCATACTTGTGTTTTATTCTTTTAGCCTTTTTGTGATGTTAATTTATTGTTATGTACCGAATGTAATTGTATTGGTAGTTAATTAAAAAGTCGTCGAAATTTAGTTACGTAAATAGAAGAAAAGAGGATACATATTAATGTTTATTATAGTATAAATTATTTTTATTAATGTTGGTTATTATAATGACTAACACTTTTTTTATATTTTTGTCTCTCCGATCCAGGTTTTCTACCTCTGAGGTTCAACTCCAAGATTGGATTGCAATTGTGAGTGGGCAAAGAAACGAATCAGACTGGAATCCTTCAAAAAGCAATAGAATATGAAGCGACCATTTTAATGCTAATGAAAAATATACTTCCAAGAAAGGTCGAACATTGCTTTTAAGAAAATGCAATTCCTATAATTGATGTTAATAGGTACATCTATTTATCAATAGGTACATACATCTTATTATCAACGTACTTATTCAAACAATAATTACATTTTTACAAACACTTAAATATTAATCATATTCTTTCAGAAATGTGAAGCAAAGAAGACCCTTATCTCACCGTCGAGTCTTGACAACGTTCAGCATACCAGATATAGAAGAAGTTTTAGAAACAGCCAGAAAGGCGGCACTTAGAAAACGTGTGCGTAAATTGACATTTGAAAAGGAGCAGTTACAGAAAAAAAGTTATTTGTCAACAAAACAAGTGACTAAAAAAAATGTTTTTTGGTATAAATGATTTTGTATTTGTAATAATGTTTTATTTTAAAACCGAACCTTCGCACTATACCGAGTGAATAAAACAATATATAAATAGCATTATGAAAAAATAAATAGTAAAATTCTGTTTTTCGAACGAAATAGAAGGCAGATAGTTCACGTAAGGTTTGTACCTTCTGTTTCGTTGTTTTTATTAGTCTTTGTCAAAGTGCAATGCAGTGCAGTAATTGGTCAAAAAGTGACGTTTAGTTTACACTTGTGCCGAACAGAGAGTTACTACCTATCTCTTTTATTCTTACTGTTTGAATTATGACATTCCTTTCACACCATTTATTAATGTGGTTAATAAGAATTGCGCATGTGTGCACTCGCTCTCGATCAGCACAGATTTTCTGTTTGTTTCGTGAGCGTATAGCATATCTAATATTTTAAATATCATTGCCAAGGAGTAAGTTCTTTTAAGTTGCTAATAAGTTTTCAAACTTTTGGAGACGGAAATCCGGCGAACTTGCACATCCGCTTTCCACAGTCAATACATTTTATTATGCATATATTTTTTTAGCCAACAATAGATGGCGCTTTGCCTAATTCTTCCAGAAGTAACTTTCGTTGAAAATGAAAAGCACGGCCTATAATCTTCATACAAAAAAAACATGCCGTACTAAGCGACGCCATATTGAAAATTTCCAGGCGATACTGACAGTTGCCCTTCCCCCCGCCCACTCGCACCCCAGACGCAAAGTGACGTTTTGGTGACGTAGGTGACGTGCCTGCCGCCGCCCGCCAGCCGCCGCCATTACTGTTATTGTGTCGATCGAGTGTGCTCTTTCTCTCCACTTTAACTGTAATTTTCTGCTTTACTCTTTATTCCGTGCCCGTACGCGTTATTTATGTATATTGTGTGTATTTGGAGATTTGTTTGCGAACTGGACGCTATTAATTAATCATGTACTTTAAGTGTTGTGTACGTAATTGTAGCAGCACGCGCAAGGACGCTATGTTACATAAATTTCCATGTAACGAAAATCGTTTGTCAAAGTGGATTCAGTGCCTGAATGATGATAATCTAAACATATCTTCTATTCGTAATTTGTTTGTATGTCACAAACATTTTGAAAGAAGATTCGTTCGTGAGAACTCGCGTCTGTTGTATGATGCATATCCGACCCTATTTACACCTGCTGAAATCAGAACTGGAGTTCCAGAATGTAAAGGTAAATAATCCGTGACATATTAATTATTTTGCTAAACCTTTTTGATGTCCCACCCAAGTCACAACTAAATCTTCTTTCCCTAAGAAAATCATCACATGGTGTTTTTAAAACAATTCCGTTTTGGTATGTACGTAGTATGTACATATTCATTTGCATTTGTTTCCAATATTTCATTTCAAAGCTAAATTTATTGATATCTGGGCCTGGGTGCACCCAAGCGGGCTGCCATACATTTTGATTTAAAATTTTATAAATTTTGTGAGAAATCATGGTCCAGGTACAAATAGACAGCCCCCACTATGACCGAGAGTTGAAACTCATATATCAAAGTAGGTTTTTATGTATTTATTATGGTACCTATCCTATATGAGAATCAACGCTGTGTCTACATTTGAGTTCTGGATCCTTATCTCCGCAATCTAGCTTTAAAAATAGTTCCTCAGAAATTACAACCGGTTACTGACTGGTCTTATGAGGCTATAAGAATATATTACACTCAATATTGTATTGTATTTTATTTCCAGAAAATGTGGATCCAAAAGTTGATCACAGTTACAGCAGGAAGAGGCACATTGACCACACATATGCCAAAGATTTACCTCCAACATCAAATTCTGGTCAGTAGCAGTATTTCATTATTCTTTTTCAATATCATAATATAATAAATCAATTGCCTTGCATTTATGGCAACTTAATGTGCTGCTAAAATTGAAAGAATCTTTTTGTCTATTTTCAGATGCTTCGAATTTCAGGAAGGTTCTTATACCTAAACAATTGGAATCAAAAACAATTACTAAGAACAAAATCGAGCTAAGCGTCCCTGAAAGCAGTAAGTTCTCTTAAACTGAAATTCTTTAACACAATAAAAGTATATACTTCTTTGTACAAATCTAATCTTGTTAATTTTTTAGGTGTTCCAGGATCAAGTGAACAAAGTTATGGTGTCATTCCCCTCGATGCTACTCATGTCACGGACAGTGGGAATAAGGAACCTTCACGAAATATTCTGAGAGTTGAAGTCCGTTCTCAAACACCTACTACAGGTTTGTTGAAATCATGTAAATTAATTATTATGAGCCACAAATCTTAAATTCTCTTAATCTTTATTTTAGTATAATTAAATTGTAATAATCTATTAATTAACATTTTCTTTGCATGAAGTATTTTGAGAAATACACTTTTGTTATAAGAAACCAAAATAGATTTAAAATAAATGGTTTGCATTGATGCCACAGATAAAGGTAAATTTTTACTTAGTTTATAATACAAATAAAATTCACTATAAGTATGTATGTAATTTAGTTAGTGTAGTGTAGTAATTGTGAGTACCTGCTTATAAATAAATTTACTATGTCTAGGCTAATATTAAACTAATAAAATAAATTTATTCTTATTTTCATCTTTTCTTTTAACTTTTAGTTCACTAGATAATTTTTTTACATGAAGTCATTCAACATCTTAAGATTTTAGTTATATAATATACAGAGTTGTCATTTTATTATTTAATGGTATAATTTTTCAGATGCTTGCAAAGCTAAAAATGAGAATACAATTACAAGAACCCCTAAAAAGTCGGGAAGGAAAAGAATAATTCACACACTTAATAAGTTAACACCCACCTGTAAGCTTATCTACAAAGAATACACAAAAGCCAAAAATCAAGCTGACTATCATCGTCGGGCTAAAAGAGCTATAAAATTTTCAAAGGAGAATTCTTTTGAAAAAATGGCAGACAAAATGAACCCATATGCTAAGAAAATCATTGAAATGCAAATCAACCTGTGCACGAAAATGAAAAAAGGTCGCAGATTCACATTAGAGGAAAAACTGATAGCATTGGCTATAATGAAACAAAGCCCAAAATGCTACCGTTTTTTGCACAAAATTTTCATTTTACCATCTTCATCAACTTTAAATAAGATGGTATCCAGATTAAAGATTGAGGCTGGTATCAACCCCCAATTTTTCACTCTTATGAAAAAGGAGGTAACTATCTAAAAACATTAGTTATTTTTAAAAATTATATGATTTTAATATTATAAAAAGAAAGTATATATATAATAAAGTATCTATTATCTCAATAGATGGATGAAATTTTAAATATATAATTTTTCACATTTAATTATAATTTTTATGTATTTATTTTACAATATAGGTCCAAAAAAATGCACATGTAGATACATATAGACTGTGCGATAACGCATAAAGCCACCAATCCATGAATTGATTGAATACATATAGACATTTAATATTTTAAAAATCTTTATTTCAGGTTGACAGCTGGGAGAACTCAAAAAAATATTGTTCGATCCTATTCGATGAAATGGCACTGGGAATGGGACTATCATATAATTCAAAAGAAGATAAAATTCATGGGTTTGTCAACCTGACTGAGAGAAAAAATAAATTCGCTGACCATGTTTTGGTTTTTATGGCACGTGGAGCAGTCCATAAGTGGCAGCAGCCTATTGCATATTATTTTTGTGAGGGGGCTACGTCTGGGCCAGAGTTAAAAAAGATTATAAAAGATGTTGTATCGGCTATTGCTGATATTGGTTTGAAACCAATAGTCCTTGGTTGCGACCAAGGCACAGCTTTCCAATCTGCTGTACGTAACTTACAAGAAGACACGAGGCGAGAGCAATTACTTAGAAATGAAGAGCCAGGTCAGAATTTTACAAAGCTAGTTATTACTACTGCTTCATTCATATTTAATATATATAAACAATAAATTAATTGGCTTGCATAGCCACACTAAAAAGTGTACATCTTAGCGTTAATGCATTTTAATCGTCTGAAAAAGACGGAAAAGGCCTATGATGATGATGATATTAACAATAGCATGTAATTTTCAATATTTCAGTATATGAAAGAAATTTTCTGTATTTTACAGATGATACTGTCATCATTGGATACTCCAAACTTAGTGTCATATATGACCCATCCCACCTCATTAAAGGGATAAGAAATAACTTTCTTTCCAAAGATATAAAATGGAAAGGAAAGATTTCAAAGTGGCAAGATATAGTAGACGTTTACAAAACTGACTGCAGCCACACACAATCAAGAATCTTGCATAAATTAAATGACGAGCATGTCATACCAGCAAAAATAAAAAAAATGAAGGTAAGATTTTTTTATTTAAATCAAAACCTATTATTAAATCAGAATGTAAGTCTTCAGAATTTTTACCCACTATGAAAATGTCCTGCATGTATCTGTTTGTGGCATCACGATTGCTGTCAAATGGATGGATATCATGCGAGTTAGTTTTCTTTGTTCAAAAGGTGCCTTTATTTGACACTGATAGTACCTAAAACTATTAAACCTTTTGAAATAGTTTGCATAATTTATTATCATTTTATTTATAATTTAAAATCCAAATTACTTGCTTTCCAGGTGAAGAACTGCGTGCGCGTGCTCAGCAAATCTGTAGCTGCTGCACTTTCCTACACTTCACAGTTCTGTAAGTTACCCCTAAACAATGTTTATGATAAATAAATAAATACTTTCTCATGTCACTTTGCTAGCAACATTATTAAAGATTTACATGTCTTAAAATTAAAGGCAGCAATATAATTATGCAAGTAGCTACCTACGTCTTATAGGTGCTCTTTTTGAGCTCCAGAATGCAGTCATAAAATAACATACAATTCTGTTGTTACAGCTACTTATGTTGACGGAACACCAGTCAGTGAGACATTAAAAAATACTGCGGAGACGGTGTCATTTTTCGATGACTTATTTGACTCCGTGAATGGTGCAGCTGCCACAGCTAAAGCTGCGAAGGGTAAAACATTGCGGACCGCAGTGAAGGATTGTACCCAGCACCACAAGTTTTGGGTAGATGCTATAAAAAATCTTGAAGAAATTAAGTTCATGGACAATGGTCGTGAAAAGTCTGTGCCCACCTTAAAAAATTTTGTGACAACACTAAACAGTTACATGAGATTGTGGCAGGTATTCAAATCAAATGATTTAAGAATTATGCGCCCTAGGTATTTCAATACAGACCCTGTGGAAAATTATTTTGGTCAGGTAAGGGCGTATAATTATCGTAACACAGACCCTACCTGCCACAATTTTATAAATACATACAAGGCGTTGACCATCACTCGCGTGATTAAATTTCACTCAGATGGGTTTAATTGTGAGGATGACCCAGCAGAACAATTAATCAATCTTCAATGTCTTTTTCAAACAGATGAAAACGAAGGTCTACATCAAGAGACACAAAATAATGTTCTGCTGGGTCGTTCCGAACCAGAATCTCAAGGAATATTGGAGCAAGCACGAAAGGAGAGACTTAGTACTCATTCTAAGGCTTATGTGACTGGATGGGTAATTCGAAAAATTTTAGAAAAGAACCCTTGTTCCTCATGCAAAAAATCTTTGACAAGCAATGAAAATTTTTGGGGTGGGTGGGAACACCTCCGAGCGGTCCACCCCGGGCAACGTCATCGCTAAGTTCTAAACTAGTGGTGGCGGCAGACGTTCCCCCGCAGAGTGGTAGGCCTCGAAAGGAGCCGCCTGGCTTGCGACCACCCTCGTACTAGAGTCCGGCGCCAAGCAGCTTGCTGCGTTCCGTCGTGAGTGTGCGAGAGCCAGTGCCTTTGGTGGTTGATTGGGTGTCAGTTGTGTCGACCTATACCGGATTGTAGCTTCTAGGAGATGCTGTGACGGGTGACTCAAACTGGAGGGTAGCGGGATCCGAAGCACGGTCTTGCCGTTGGCCGACCGCAGTCAGTAGGGGGCCCAAGTAGCGCGCCAGCCACGTGCCAAAGGCTGCCCCGCCAACTTGCGAAAAAAGTCCCGGAATTGCTCCACCGTGCTAGTTGGCGGCTAGAAGGGAGGACCCGGTGGCGATTTCGGGGGGGTTCGGGCGTCCCCGCAGTCTCCATTTGAGTCTCCCATTGGCCAGCGTAATCCGATGAAGCTAGGCATGGTCCTGGAGTTGACATCTCGACACTTTTTTAACCACCACCCAACTTAAAACATGCGTAAAAGAAAAAAGAATTCGGTGAACCAACGGCTGCACTTCCTCCCGTTTAAAGTGCACCACACCAACATCTGTGGATTGCACTCAAATATCGACCCGGTCCATCACCACCTTGAGACCGCAAAGCCGGACCTATTCTTTTTAACGGAGACCCAAATTGCGGCACCTACAGACGTGGGATACCTCAACTACCCGAACTACACGCTTGAACATAAGTTCAAAAGGCGAGCCGGGGTCTGTGCGTATGTCCGCGACAGCGTTTGTTGTCGCCGTCTCCGTTGCTACGAGGACTCAAGTTTCTCCACCTTATGGCTTTTGATAGACACTGGCATGGGTAAAACCCTTTATGTTGGTGTCTACCGTTCGCACAGCGGTGACCAGGAGACGACCAGGCTTTTTGAATACCTCACTGAGAAGGCAGATTTAGCGATGCAAAGGTTCCCCACAGCTGAGCTTGTATTTCTCGGAGATTTTAATGCGCACCACAAGGAGTGGTTGTTTCCCTTCGAGAAATCTGACCATGCTGGGCGAGAGGCGCGTAATTTCGCATTAGCGCTAGATCTTACTCAGTTAGTGACTCAAGCGACGCGGGTACCTAGAGTTGATAGCCATACTGCCAATTGCTTGGATCTTTTGTTGACCACGGAACCAGACAGGCACTCTGTATCAGTATCTGCTCCGTTAGGAACATCTGACCATTGTCTGGTTAAAACTGTATCTTCCTACACCCCTCCAGACAAAACTCCTTGTGGGTCCAGGCGAGTGTGGAGATACGGGTCGGCGAATTGGGACGAAATGCGACATTTTTTCGCGGTGTACCCTTGGCGCCAAGTATGCTTTTCCTCTGACGATCCGTCCACCTGTGCTGATGCGGTTGTAGACTTAATACGGCAGGGAATGGAATATTACATTCCATTCTCCGACTTGTCGCTCGTATCTAAATCCAGGCCTTGGTATAATGCTGACTGTGCCCGCGCTGAGTCGTGTAAGGAGTTAGCATATCAAGCTTGGTTTCAAGCCCGCGATCGCAAAGCTACTGCTAGGAGAATACGGTCTAAGAAGAAAGCATTTAACGCTGCCACTAGATCCTGCAAGCGCACGCTACAAAAGGCACGATTTGACCACGTTCGATATATCGGGACCAAATTGGCGTCTTACCCTCCCGGTAGTAAGCAGTTTTGGTCCCTGTCTAAATCCGTCGAGTCAAATTTCTGCCGTCCTAGTTTGCCTCCAATGCAGAAACCTGACGGAACATTAGCCCACACCGCAACTGAGAAAGCAAATTTATTTGCCTCTCTTTTCGCGAGTAATTCGCGTTTGGATGCAGGACCCAAAACACCACCTACCTTACCTCGTTGTGACTCATCTATGTCGGAGGTCACAATACACCAGAAAGAGGTACGTCGGGAACTTTGCAAACTAAACGTGAATAAGGCAAGTGGACCTGATGGTATTCCTGCAAGGGTGCTTAGGCAATGTGCGCCTGAATTGTCTCCGGTACTGACACGCCTTTACCGCCTCTCCCTTGAGCAGGGAACTGTGCCGAAGTCATGGAAGCTCGCCAACGTACAACCCGTACCAAAGAAGGGCAGCCGTGCCGACCCGGCCAACTACAGACCGATCGCCATTACTTCCATCATTTGTAAAGTGATGGAACGAGTGCTAAACAGTAAGCTGCTGGGGTACCTAGAATCCAACGACCTACTGAGCGACCGCCAGTACGGTTTTCGCCGTGGTCGTTCAACTGGTGATCTTCTAGTCTACCTCACGCACTACTGGGGCGAAGCTATTGAGAAACACGGCGAAGCCTTGGCTGTGTCATTAGACATCTCAAAAGCTTTTGATCGAGTCTGGCACGGTAGCCTTTTCAGCAAGCTTCCTGTGTACGGTATCCCTGATGGTTTCAGCACTTGGATCTCCGACTTCCTGAGCGAGAGGTCAATTAGAGTAGTCATTGATGGCTGCTCTTCAGACCCAATGGCTATCAATGCCGGTGTTCCTCAGGGGTCTGTCCTCTCCGCGACTCTTTTCCTGCTGCACATCAATGACCTGCTCTGTCCTGGCATTGTTGGGTACGCAGATGACAGTACTGTCATGGAGAGGTACGTGTCCAGTGCTGGAGCTAAACAAGAGGAAACCCAGTCTCTACGGGAGAATTTGGTAAAACGAACGGATGAGATTCTACGACGTGTCTCCCAATGGGGAGACAACAATCTGGTAACGTTCAATGCTGCCAAAACCCAGGCATGTCTCTTCACCGCAAAAAAGAGTCCGTTCAACTGGACTCCTACTTTCAGAAGTGTGTCTGTACCCATAACCGACCATCTCGAGCTTCTTGGTATGGAGTTGTCAGCCAATCTGAACTTCGGCGGTGCCATTGAGTCCAAAGCTCAGACTGCGGCAAAGAAGCTGGGCATCCTCAACAAGGTGAAGCGGTACTTCTCCCCTGAACAGCTTTTAACCTTGTACAAAGCACAAGTTCGCTCCTGCATGGAGTACTGCTCTCACCTGTGGGATGGCTCAGCTAAATACCAACTAGCCGCTCTGGACTCCGTGGAGCGTCGAGCCAGGAGGCTGATTGGTGACAGGAAGCTGGTGGAGACTAAGCTTCATAGTCTAGACCACCGCCGTAAAGTTGCCTGCTTGTCGGTTTTCTACAGACTCTACTTCGGGGAGTGTGCTCATGAGCTCCATATGCTCATTCCACCAAGTCCATTCTACCAGAGGGCCACCAGACGTACGGCGGGTTACCATCCATACTTGGTTGATATACCTACTATACGCACTAAGCGCTTCGCTTCATCCTTTATAATGCGCACAGCCAAGGAATGGAATGCGCTTCCGCCGACGGTGTTCCCTCTTTCTTATAACTTGAGCTCATTCAAAGCGAAAATAAATAGGCACCTTCTGGGTAAGCTCGCTACATCGTCGACATCTTCTTTACCTCCTAGAGGGAGAATGATGTCAAGAGCGAACCCATATTGATATAAAAAAAAAAAAAAAAAAAAAAAAAAATGAAACAATACATAATTGGATAAGCTACAAAGAATTTAAAGCCTCCAATAATAGCCGCAAGCTGAGTTACCCATCCGGAGTAGCTGTTAGGTGCTTCGGGACAGTATTAAATAAAACAAATGAGTTTTTAGAAAAAAATGCTCATACAAAAGATTTATTAAAAAATATCAAAAATGAAATAGATACTATTGATTTGGTAAACTGTCCCGAGCACAAAGATTTCGTGCACCAATACTTCTTGCAGATCGTCATCCGATTCACAATATATAATTGGTGTAACACAATAAACAAAATTTTGAAAGGTGTTGATATTGTGAGGCTAGAAGGTAAAAATTTGCCATATTACCAGAAGCTGGCTTATGAAAAATATTTAAAAAGAATAAAAAATAAATAAATAAAACATTTCTTTCATTTAAAACCTTGGTAACAAAATAAAAAATATTATAGCACTAGTAGCCACACCATCACGCTAGCCAGAGCAAGGGCAAAAAAAAAAAATTAAAACTATTAATGTCAGTATCGCTCGGAAATCGTAACACTTGCACCAAACGTATGACAGATGGCAGTCTGATACGTAGTATCCCTCTGTAGTATCCCTCTGTAGTTTGTGATGAAAAGTAACAAAAATCAAAATCAAAACATATAAAGATCATGTAATATAACTAAAACGTTGCGTTATGACGATTTTATATTGATTACAATATTGTTTCACATTAAAGAAGTTATTATAAGAAGCTAACACAAAACGTTAACGAAACGAAAAAGCGACGTCGTGCGTGACTGACAATGACATTTGCCAAGTTGTCAAAAAATGTCAGCCAACAAGGAAAATAACCTTGTTCAGGCTTATATTGAATTAAATAAATTCTGCCAAAGTGGTGACTATGAACGAGCCTTAAAAGCTACAGGAAAGGGTAAGGTAGAATTTTTCACAATTTTCACTTATGTTCTATTGTAAAACAGGCTATAAATAGCTCTCGGAAGTGTCCAACTTTCTCACCCATATTTCTCAGATTTTCTAATGATTTTTCCCTATTCATTGCTTAAACTTGTACTGTAGTACTTCAAATATTCAATTCCTATTATAATCATGGTTGAAAATAGAAAAATAATACGTATAGTTATTTTTATTTGACTACCTTCCAGTACCAGATGATTTGGCGTAATAATTTATACTCCACTGTTTAAAAAAAGATTACTGTACTGTAGCCTTGCAGAGCTTTGACTGTCCTAGATGGGTTCTAGGACAGTCAAAGCTCTACAAGGCTACGAAACATGCTGCGGCTTTGATGACTTTTCTTTATTTTTCTAATCATTTTCTTTATTTTTTATCACACTAAACACAACTTCTTTAGCAACTAAAATTTCTAACCACAACATCATTTTACAGTTCTGCAGATAGCTCCAAATGAGCAGAAAGCGTTCCACTGCAAGGTGGTATGCTTCATTCAGCTGCACAACTTCAAGGAGGCACTGGCAGTGCTGACAAACCCTAAAAATGCAGCACTAGCCGCTGACTTACACTTTGAGAAGGCATATGCACAGTATCGCCTCAACACACCTAAGGAAGCGTTGCAGACTGTTGACTCAGCACCTGAGTTGACACCTGCTTTAAAGGAACTAAGGTTCTTTAAGTTATTACTGTTTTATGAGGTGTACTTTAAAATTATGTAGTCTGGTCTATGTCGGAAGAAATATCTGAAGCCTGTTATTGATACAAAAGTATGTCTTCAAAGAGTAAAATTTAGCCTGGTCTTTTGTGAAATTGTAATTAATTTACCTAATTTCTGAGATCTCTCTATGAACTATTTCTTTTACTTGATGATAAGACAAAACTACATATCTGCAAACACACTGGCTGATTCTCATTTACTTCTTAAAATTGCTTCTTCAAAGATCTTTGTAGTGACAATTTATTATTTTATTGAAATTTGCTGCAATAGGCTAGATGACACCACCAATCATTGACATACTTTTTATTATCTGTCAAAACGGTCTGCCTCCATAGATTTTGTATGGGAATACATGAATGTGACGTCACGGTCATGTATTAGAAATTGGAGTCAATTGACCGAATATTTATTGAGATTTGTGTGTTTAAAAATTGGTTTCTACAGATTTTGGAAATATATTGGTTGTATTAACTTGAAAATATTTAAGATAGGTGTCATCATGCAAATTCAAGGCTTATTTACTTCTTTCATAAATCTGTTGTAAGCCTATCTCTATCTATCTTTTTTGTTGCCAGGGCTCAAATTTTGTACCGTCTAGAACAGTATCAGGATTGCTACAACTTGTACCGAGATGTTGTGAAGAACTCCACCGATGAATATGAAGATGAAAGAAAAGCCAACATGGCTGCTGTGGTGGCAAATCTTGCAGCCATCAACCCAGTAAGTTGAAAAAAAACAATTATATTCATACCTAGTTTATGAAAAGATAAAGCTTTTATAGATAAAGATGTCATTTTCATATATGTAAAGACTTTTAAAATTAAAATTATGGGTTAAATGATGTCCTAGTCTTGCAAGCATTTTTGCTACCAAGAGAGTCACAATTTTTAATAGTAATATGATAGTAGCATGTTTTCACTATTTTGCATTGGCACCACCCCTAGAGGAATGAGGCAATCTAGCAAAGCTGCTTGCTTATTGGGAAAGCCTGGGCTGGTTGGTGTATGAAGGGCACAAAAATATGCACAATGGCCCAAATGAAGTAGCTAAGTGCGGAAACAGTCTAGCTTTAAACTAACTATTGACTTCATGTAAATCTGTCAAATTTTAACACACAGGAGGTGTTTCATTTGACTGACTAAATACAAGCTGCTTGGATCCAGCTTGAACTTGCGACTTTAACAAGTTTCTCTATAGCTGAAAAAGAGGATTATTTTGCATTAAATTTCCACTAAAAGACGCCAGCGCAGGAACCAAAATACATCCAACTGTAATCACCTGAAAAAGCTAGAACTGGAAGTCGCAGGACTTACAATATCTACAACTCACAACGTGACACAGAAGATGCACCGGGAATCACAACACTGACACCAACAAACACTCGACGCGTTTCGCCACTACACGTGGCATCCTCAGGAGATGTTTTCGCTTCGACAGACTACGAGCGACTCAGTCGCGCAAATTTAAAGCAAAACAATCCTGTTTTTCAGCTTTAGTCATGGATTTCCGCAAAGTAACGCCTGATTCCATCAAGTTTATCTATTCAATTTTGCTCTCACTGCCCTTTGATGGTTGTAATGTTACAATTATTTACGTAACTCCTATCTGCAGTCAGCCGACCTGCCGACCTTTGAAGAGAGCACGTACGAGCTATCATACAACACCGGCAGCGCGCTCTGTATGCGCGGCAAGTTCCCCGACGCGCTGCCCGCGCTGCGGCGCGCCGAGGCGGCGTGCGCCGAGAGCGTGCTCGACGACGGCGGCACCGACGACGAGGCCAAGGAGGAGGCTGCCATCATCAGGTATCGTGTGTGTCTTTCGAAGGCTTTTTCAGGTATCGTGTGTGTCTTTCGAAGGCATTTTCAGGTGTCGTGTTTGTCTTTCGAAGGCATTTTCAGGAATCATGAGAGTCAACTGGTTATAGGAAGCCAAGGTGTCTTGTTCCGAGAAAGTCATTGAGCATGCTGAGAACTTATCGAGATGCTGGGATCATCAGGGTAATTTGAAGTCTCATGCAAGACCCTTAAGTTGCTAAAAAGAGTGAAGGGGAGTTTTTGGTAGCTCTGGTAAAAAATTGATACCATCAAGTAAATCTGGTCACATTTATGAGTTCCGAGGTATTATAAACATTGATGGAGGTCTAGCTGGATGCTCAGAAAGACACTGGCATCATTGAGTAAGTGTGAAGTCTTATGCAAGGCCTCCAAATTGCTTAAAAGAGTAACGGGGACGTTCTTGGTAGCTGAAGAGGGAATTGATGCCATCAGGTTACGTCGGTATCACATGCATGACAAACAATGTTAATAGTCTTTCTAGCCGATTTCGAGCACGGCAGCCAATCTCAACAAAGATCAGCCAACTATGCAGGAGATATTATAGTGCGCAAGTGTGAGCGCAGTACACAGGTGCACTCACTGTTCCATCACTCCCAAAGTTCGGTGAGATGGCGATCCGTTTGTGCTGCGCCTTATCTCTCTCCGGACATACAATGTACTAAATAGAGTGATCAGGGCGTTTTAAGTAGCTGAAGGGGAAACTGATACATCAAGTTTACATATATGGTCAGCCGTTTAAATTGTATTTTTTTGTACGCAGGGTCCAACAAGCGTACTGTCTGCAGATGATGGGCAAGGAGAAGGAAGCCGCTAGCATTTATCAGAACGTGCTCAAAGACAAACCCTCGGACCAGGCGCTGGTAGCCATCGCGAGCAACAACCTCGTCGTTATCAACCGGTAAGATATAAAATATTGGGTGGTATACGTTTTTATGTTTATTTGTAATGCCACTGTTGATTCTGATATCTGAAACACAAGTGCTCTTGCTACTTACCACGGAGTCAGATCAATGTATGTGATGTTGTTGTAAATTTATTTATTTATTTATTGTTATATCTGACTAGCCTACGACCTGGCAGACGTTGTCCTGCCGCGTCCACAACTTCTGAATAAGTTTCTGGCAGCAGCTTATTGGAAAGATATTATATCGATCTATTTTCAACTGAAATCATGTTAATGTGAGTTAAGTTTTTAAGAGTACCTTATATTTTAAGAGTACTTAGCCTTTGAGTAGTAGTACGGCTTCGACGCTTTTGCTTTTATTTATTTTTAAAAAGTCCGTAATCTTATTGTCTAGTAGACAAGCTAAACGGCAAAATTGCACTTGGCCTCCAGGGAGCTTATACATAACATCTTGTCTGAATTGACTGATCACCACGTCTTGAGGACCAATTTGTAAAGTCGCGCCATATAAGAAGAACGCTGGAATGGAGAGTAGTTCGCGCGTGGGATCAGTCGCTATCCCGCTCACTTATAGAGGCGACGCGCGAATCGCCCGCTCCCTCCCTACTTCATACCACCGAGTCCAGGTCCACTCGCTGCGCTCGTGATTCAATTTTAGAAACCTTCGCTTGCTCGGTCATCAAAATTGAACACGCGGTTAAAAAGCAACTTTGCACTCTTGTATAACAAATAACTATTTCCGCGCATAGGGGTTGCGCCTGTTCTGCCACGTACAAAACGGGGATTTTAAATTTTTCTTTTTTTAAATTTATAACTCACTAGTGAGTTATAGCAATGAAAAAGTCACAGTTTGATTATAGGTGTCATTATTAGTCTACTTGCAATGAAATTACAACCACTTTATGAGCAAGTGTGTTGAAAAATAACATTGTTTTTTAATGTAAAGCGATGGCAACGTGTTCGATTCCCGCAAGCGCATGAAGGCGGCGACGGCGGACGGGCTCGAGCACAAGCTCAACTCGCGACAACGCGCCGCCGTGGCCTACAACCAGGCGGTGCTGTGCATCTACTCTAACCAGGTAACTGATAATATACCCGACCAAACACATTTTCTATATGGTTAAACGAACATGCTCGCCCGTAGATTTGCACGGTGTAACACTGAAGTCAAGCACCTATAGAGCCTGAATAAAAAATTATCACCTTTGCGCACCAAACAATTTGAATCAACATTCCTGTTGCGTATGCGGCTACGAAGTGGAATTCGCTGCCGGCTGAAGTGTGTTCCCTTTAAAATGTAACTTGGATAGTTTGTTACTAGACAAACACGATCCATCCTCTGTCACATCCATCCGTCACTTACCATCATATGAGATTGTGGCTAAATGTCGGGACAGCAAAATAATTCAAAACAGCGATGATCAAGCAATACACTTACGGAGCATCACTGCCGTTCATTTAATTTCGCGGGTCTTTTTTTTGTATAATTTATAATTTAAATGACAGGAGATTAATTTTAGCGGCCCATGTTTTATCGCTTGGTGACATCTTCCACAGATTTTATTTTAATTTAATAGAATTCCCTTACTTTCGATTGCTCAGTACAGTATACTTAATGTTTTATTTTATTCATTAGACACACCAACAGTTTACATAGAAACATTTGCTTAAAAAATACATAAAACAAATTGCATCTGGTGTGCAACCCAATAACAGGTGCACACGACATTGCTAGTTCAATCTTGCTTTACAAAAGGTTAAAAAAGTACACAATTAAAAAAATATACAATACTAATGCTGAACTTTAAACCCATTAAGCGACTTGACTTTTGACTGTTATTGTCAACTAAATATAAATAAACATCTTACCTCTCCATGCAGCCGGACTTCTGCAAGCAATGTTGCGTGAAACTAGCGCGCGAGTTCAACCAGGAGCGCAAGGCGGCGCTGGTGGAAGCGTCTTCGCTCGCCAAAGACGGGAAGAGGCAGCAAGCGGTCGCGTTGTTGTTGAAGCACGGAGGCGATCTTACGCTGGCTGCTGTCCAGGTTTTGCTGGCTCAGGTATGTGATAGGAACCATACCAGGGATAACTGACACACAGGATAATACATACGAAAAGAGGCGCTGGTGGAAGCGTCTTTGCTCGCTGAGGAAGGGAAGAGGCAGCAAGCGGTCGCGTAAGTCGCGTTCGGACATCGGCAATGCCGATTTTTTTTTATCGTACCAGACTGGCATTCTGACACTCTATGTGTCTGGCGATCTCTACCGTTCGCCATCACAAGCGCATACCTAACGGTGGCAAGAACGACAGCGAGCGCTGATACGGCTCCATAGGCTAGATGGCGCTGTTAGCCTAGTACCGCACATGAACCGCGGCATATAAGATTTAAATTCTGAATAATATAAATAGACAAATCAAGATGATGTCTATCGGACCTCGGTCCCCGACCATAACAACCGGTCGGTAAGAAGCGCTTCCCTTTAGCTTCCTAACTCTAAATCTGTTGCACCAAATGTGTATTCATTTATCTTCCCTTAGCACCTGTATGGTGATTGTTTATTTAACATACCACATATACATATAACATATAGATTAAGCATGCTGTGTTTGTCTGTAAATCTGTAGAACAATTATCATATAGCCGTATTAGTTGTAACATAAGGAAGCGTTATTGTATCAACAGTTGACAAACCTTATAAATAAAATAAAATACCGGTGTTTTATACAGGGTGACCGCAAAGCAGCAGTTAAACTGCTGGAAGAGAGCGAATACAAGTACCGAGCTGGAGTGCTAGGCGCTTTATGCACGCTGCTCTCGGCCGACAACGAGTACGAGCGCGCCTCGCAGCTGTTCCACCAGGTGTACCAGCATTATAAGAACGATAACGAGGTTGGTACACACTTTTATGTAGGTAAATACATTTTATTTGTTAAGTATTTTTCGCGTTTACAACGCTATTTTTTAATTTCGATAAGACAACACTTAAAAAAATATTTTCGGCTCCGGTCATCGGGGAGGAATCGAACCCCCGAAAAGAATTTTTTAAGTGTTGTCTTTTCGAAATTAGGTAAATACATTTTGAGTATGTAAGTTTGTTGTATTTACAATGTCCATGTTTAACATTATGCACATTGTACATGAAAGTAAGTTACAGTCCCTATTTTTATGACAACTCTAAATTCGTTATAAATTTTTCTCTCTGCTTAAGATTCTTCTTCGTGCGTTGTCCTAAGTAATTTTCTTTCATTTTTAACGAGTGTCGGACGAAGACTTCTTGCTTAAATTTTACGATCTAACTACATAATCATTCTCATCATTTATTTTTGGACATTGCAAGTTTTTTTCTGTTTATCTTTTCTTATAGATAATTATTCAATAGTTATGGGACTGTTAAGTATGAGCGACCAAATTTAAGATGAAATTCGGTTGGACCTTCTGCAAGTTTGACATTTTAAATCAGCCATCTTGGAATTTTATGAGACTTATAGCGCGATCTGTCTCTTGAAAAATCGTCCCTTAATCGAATCAAAAATTTAACTTTTAAAAACATTTGAATAATTCTAATTGTTACATAAGACATTGGAGCTGAAGATAAATAATATATATATATATATATATATATATATAAATAAATCACATACATTGATCTGACTCTGGTAAGTAGCTAAAGCACTTGTGTTACAGATATCAGAATCATCAGTGGTATTACAAATAAATTTAAATAAATACATATAACACCCTGACCAGTACAGACGTCTTCATGCACACAAATGTTTGTACAGTGCGGGGATCGAACCCGCGACCTCTTGGTTAGTAGTCAACTTCTTGACCGTTACACCAAAGTGGTCGTCAAATAATAGGTTCTACCTATTATTTGACGATCTTCTAGGTATAGGATAGGTTCTAACAACCGACCTAGCTACGTAGCTTTCTAATAAGACCATTAATTCACAGAAACTAGCATCCCTGCGCGATGTATGGCGCGCAGCAGCCGCGGCACACGCGCGAGCTGGTCATAATGCAGAAGCCGCCGCGGCACTCGAAGCCCTGGCCAAGGCGGCCCCGCAGGACAACCGCTCGCTAGCACGACTGGTGAAAGCTCTGGCTGCCTTGGAGCCGGCTAGAGCCAAGCAGCTGGCGAAGAACCTGCCGAGGATAGAGGATCTTGAGGTCAGTAGACTGTAAATAGCTGGATAAGCTAGAATCCTGAGCCAAGGCGGCCCCGCAGGACAACCGCTCGCTAGCACAACTGGTGAAAGCTCTGGCTGCCTTGGAGCCGGCTAGAGCCAAGCAGCTGGCGAAGAACCTGCCACGGAAAAAGGATCTTGAGGTCAGTAGACTGTAAATAGCTGGATAAACTAGAAGCCACAGCGGTTCCATAGGACACCCGACCCCTAGCATGGCTGTTGGCAAAGAACCTAACCTAACCGAACCTACCGAGGATAGAGGACTTTGAGGCGAGTGTCGTAACAAAATCCTAATTAAATGGCCTATTATTGACAGTTAGTATAGACGAAATGTCAAAATCTGGCAATTCAATTAGAAATTATTTATTTGGCACAAATTATACATAAAATTAATTAAAATACCTAGAGTGAACTGGCTGATGAGCTCGCTTCATCGTAAACTCAGTCTTTGCCTTGTTTGGCTTTGTCGTCGGTCAAGAGCTAATGTGTCAATGTATGTGATGTTGTTGATATTTAAAAAAAAGAGCTTAACTATTCCAAATAAAAAAACAAAAAATAAAATTAGTGCAAAACCAAATAAAATAAAAATATTCAATTTTTTAAGATTGATTAGCAGAATTATTTTCGTTAGTTTCGTATCATGCTTCTGCAATGATTAATTCTCATGTAATTTATTGCAGACCAAAATAGATATAGACGCCCTGGAGTCCTCCAAATGGATGATGGGAGCTAAGGTAGTGAAGAAAACAGTGCAAAGCAAGCAAGAACAATCACCCGGGTAAATTTTGTATTTATTTTATTACGATTTTGTATGGGAATACAAGAACGTGACGTCACGGTCATATATCAGAAATCGGAGTCAATTGACCTAAGATATTTATTGAGTTTTGTGTGTTTAAAAATTGGTTTCCAAAGCATTTTAAAAATATACTGGTTGTATTAACTTCATAGGGTCTATGTTTTTTAAACGCCATGGTCTTGAAAATATTTAAGATATGAATCATGCCTAATATTAAAAATAAGACGTTTCAAAAAAATTGTCACAAGACACTTCAATGTCTCTTATTAACACAATATTTTAAAGAGTTTATCATTAAATGATTTTCGTGAGAGTGTCACATGAAAATAATGGAAACATGCATTAAAATGAAATATCAATATTTTGTCAATGTTACCGCAAAATACAACAATAATTATTCGTACGTCTTATTGCAGTACTCCTGGCTCTGAGCTTGGCCAGAAACAAAAAGCGAAGCGCAAGCGCAAGACGAAACTGCCACCCAACGCTGACCTCTCCAAGCCACCGGATCCAGAGAGGTAAATAATTACAAGTTTTTTATTTTATTTCACCTGTCCCGTCCGTGTCTATTTGTCTATAATCAAATCTTGCCAGCTAAACAAATAATTAAATATACAACATAAATAATATATCATCAACATAGATAATAAATCACATAATTACATTGATCTGACTCCGTGGTAAGTAGCTAAAGCACTTGTGTTACAGATATCAGAATCAACAGTGGTATTACAAATAAACTGAAATAAATACATATAACACCCAGACCAGTACAAACAGACATGTTCATGCACACAAATGTTTTTACAATGCGGGGATCGTACCCGCGACCTCTTGGTTAATAGTCAACTTCTTGAACATTATACCAAAGTGGTCGTCCAAATTTCATCTACTTCCCGTTGTTCGATTGAGCTGAAATTTTGTATACATGTTCAGTTTCGGTTCAAGTGTGATGAATGATAAAGCACAATTTAATTATAAAAAATTGTTGAACTTTTTTATTCATATATTCGGAAGATATTTGAAATGACGGTAATTCTTCCCTCTGTCCTTAGTGAAAAGTGAAATGGTCGTCAAGATATAAACTGCCTAGTCTACCTAGTTCACTTCAGGTTCGAAAATTTCATGGGATGATTTTTGGTTTTTTTGTTACATAAACATTGGGTTTTATTCCCCTAGCTTGCACCATAATTTTATGAAAATGTCATATTTAAAAAAAACACTTTCGTCCCCGCACTCACTGATAAGGGCTGATGCTAATACTTGTTGGGAACTAATCATGACGTCATCGTAATTCGTAGAATTTAAAGCAAAAACTTAATAATATTTTCTTTATTTTTATTGTTCTAATAAAAAACATTTTTTCTTTTTAGATGGCTGCCGAAGTACGAGCGCACGGCGTACCGCAAGCGCCGCGGCGTGCGGCGTGACGTCATCAAGGGCTCGCAGGGGATGACCACCACCGCCACCGACCAGTAGTCAGTATACTTTTGTATTTCAACCAATCTGTTACCAGTGATTTTGCAAAATAAAAGTTCAGTCAGCTAAAGAGCTGGGATAATGAAAAGATATGCTAAACGAGAATTGAATATACTTTAACAAATTACTTTAGTCTGTGGACTGATAAACAATGTGATTGATCGGTAAATTACTCATCATACGTCCTATATACGTCCCACTGCTGGGCACAGGCCTCACCTCAACTATGAGGTGGTGCGAGCCATACTCCACCACGCGGGCTTAGTGCGGATTGGTGGAGAGGTGTGTGTAAGTTAAGTAACCCTTACTGTCAGATGTTATCAAGCCGCCCGAGGGCCTCCGACCAGGCTTAACGACTAATATCTATCGATATTAACCAGGACCAATAGCTTAACGTGCCTTCCGAAGCACGGAGATGCTTGTAAATAGACGTCACTTTTATGGTCAGAATGGTCACCCATGCCAAACATGACCGCGCCGTAGGTTGCTTAACTTTTGGTATCACTACCAAAGCACTGCAACCACTGCGCCACAAGCACCTCGGATCAATTCAATGTGTGCGTTGCAATAGGGCGTTGGTTGGTTCGAAATGTCAATATTCTCTATTTGATGCGATCAACGGAACATGTTCAACTATGTCGTAGACGCTACAGCGACACAAGTCGCACAATTTTCAACAAAGACAAATGTGGACGTGACCTTAACAAATACCCTCAAAAATACTAAGCTGCTAGAAAAAGTTAAAAGGTTTATTAGCTCGGGCTGTATGTAACGGAATCTTTGAGCTTAATTTTCACCACCTTCAAGAAATCTGATTATTTTGAAACTTTGCACACGTTTCAAGTACCGATGACAATGCAATAATTTTATAAGGGTTTTCCATTATCCTTATTAACTAAAAAAATAAAAATAGTGTAAAAAATCTTTACGCTTTACTTTACGCTTTTTTCTCTACTGTAACATAATTTCTTTGTACTCAGAAATTATTTTCTCTTTTTAGTAAGCAATAATAAAAGCGTGATGTTTTTAGTTTTTTTTTTACTTTTATTTACTTAAACTTTTCCCAGCGACATGAGCAAGCAGCAGCCCGCGGCGACGACGGCTGCGGCCGCGAAGAGCCCGCGCGTGGAGCCGAAGCAGCCGGAGAGCGCGTGGCAACGCAAGCAGCAGCAGAAGAAGAAGGGCAAGGGCCGCAAGTGGTAGCCTCGTCTGTGTTAATATACTTTGTATGCATACTGATACGAGTTTTATTTGAAACTAGCGGACCCCGCAGACGTTGTCCTGCCCGTTGTTTTTTAATTTTTTCTTCGTAAGAACCATCCCTGTTCTTAAACAAATAACATAAAAAAGAATTGACCAAAATGGTCCAGGCGTTCTTGAGTTATGCGCTTACCAACACATTTTGCGATTCATTTTTATATTATAGATTTAATACCGATAACTGGTCTACTGTACCGCAGTGTAACGATTTCATATAGTAGTTCGACGCACCCGTCTAGACGGAGCAATCGGTATCTGCGGGATGAGGGGCAGGTGGAAACGTACCCCTGCTAGCCGCCACCTTGGATATTTTTAATTTTTCACATTGCATAGTGGGTCTCTTGTCAAAATAATCAAAGAAACCAAGTTTCATCATTTCTTTTCTTCTATCATACAATATGTGCCACTTCCAAATTTTCCATTAGTGACAACCCTTATTTAATTCGGTAAATAGGTTAATTAATATGCCGAGTGATGCCGCCGCCTCCGTAGGTACAAAGGCGTCGGACTACTGTAGTGTATGGAATTGTTATACTACAGGGAAATGTGTAAAAGCAGTTTTTTTTATAATTTCCCTAGTGAAATTAAAAAAAACCAGGAAAACCAATTTTTTGCAATTTAATTGCCACATTTTAGGGATATTATAATTTCATGGGGATGCTCCAGGGATATTGTAATAACCCTAGTTTTGTCATTATGTTCAACTAGTTAATTTTAGGGATGAAACAAAAATAAAATATGTCAGAAAATGTATTATTAAAAATTATTTAAACAAATTATTTATCGCTTAGCATTTTTTCTCTTAGACTTCCCTGGCCTCTGTTGTTTCTTACTGTTAGGCTTGAAGTTCTTATTCTTAAAGTTTGTGGGTCTTTTCTTTGAGGAACTGTTAAATCCATCCATTTGATTGGAAGATTCTCTAGTATTCAATTTGGACCCCTTCTTTTTACCACCAAAGCCAAACTTTTTGTCTTTAGAGGCTTTCTTCTTAGCCGCTCTGTTACTCTGCATTCCTTTTCCTTTGTTGTTTTTACCCTTGTTGTCTTCAAGGAAATCTAAGTCAGCAGATTTGCCCTTCCTTACTCGTTTGAGTTGTTCTAACATTTGTTTCTTCTCTGCTGCTTGTTTAAGCTTAGCATCAATCTGTAAGCAACAAAAGTTAAATATGTGAGCTGTTAAAAACATGAATACATAATTGTATGTTAGTTTAGACATCATAAATTCCTTGCCCAGCAGAATAGGTAGCAGACAGAAAATTATATGGCACAGTAACATGTGTCATCCAAGATCCAGTTGCTTTTCACACCTCAGAGACAAGTATGTAACAAAATGGAAAGTATAAAATATTTATAATTAATGAGTTATATTCTAGTCAAAAAACATACCTGGACACGTTTTGCAATCTTCTTCTGGTCTCTGAGCTGTCTGACTTTCTCAGTGCGAGCCTGGGCAGCCTGCTTGGCCATCAGGTTCTTTCGTACCTTCTGCATGTGTTCATCTGTCTTGGCCATCTCTGCAAAGTAGTCATCTGGCCTGAAAAATATAGTTGCTTATGATGATTGTTGTCATGTGTCTTTTGAATGAAATAAAAGTTTGACAATCAATCAAAAGCAGTAGATTTCATTTGCAATTAAAACTGTAGAAATTGTGGTATTTTCATTTAAAGTTTCAGATGTAAATAATGTTAGGCTTATCATAATAAAGTTGCTAATTTCATAATATCACTTACCTCCTAGTTGGTATGTTGAGTTCCTTTAGCCTCTTGATGCCTTCTACTACTGCTGCCTGAGCTTGCCGATGAATCAGGTTCTCACGTTTGAACTCATTGAGTACAGGATCTTGTGAAGGATCATATTCTTTAAAACCTTTGCTGTTTTCTTTTACATTCCTAAAAAAAATACATACACATCAATTAAATCAGAAGCACCAGCCTGTTTAGCGCACCCTAGCTTTACATACATACCATTTTAGCATTTTAAAAAGTAAATAGAAAAATTTAAACAAGTAAAAAAGACATAAAAGAATGCTATATTTACTTTCTTCTCTGTGCTGTTTCTTGTATTTGTAGAGCAACATCAGGAGCCATCGGCGCCACGCTGGTAACCAAGTCTAAGGTTTCGATCCATGGCAATTTCAGTTTGAATTCCTTGAGTTTAGTCTTTAGGTCAGCTACATTATTGACATACTTTTTTTCGATTTTCTCAATCTCTTCATTTAGACCGGGCTTCAATAAGCCTTTGGCGAAAGCTTCTTGTAGCTGAAAATGATCAATACATACATAATACGAAATACGTTTGAAATTGTAACAGTTGGTTCATAAATTAAATAACACGTCTATCACAAAATAATAGTATTTCCAAGGAACTAACCTCCTCATCTGAGTCTACCTCACTGTCGCTCTCATTTAAAACAAAATCCGTCATTGTGAAACTACACAATTAAAGAAACACTGTATTTGCAGAAAACAAATTAGTTGATATAGAAAATCTTTTTTACTTTTCGCATTTCGAAAATAACCTCTCAAAAGTCAAAGCATGCGTTTTGACAGAGGACCGGACGGAGAGTACTACCACAGATTAATAAATTTATATTTTCTTGGAGTACTACAAACAATTTTAATTTTTTTTAGTTCTATACGGTTATGCGGTAGCTCTATACCTTATGATATTATACTCTCTATGGTTCTTGCTAGTTCGTTAAAAAAAGTCGCAGTAGTAAGCATTGCATTAAACAAATTATTATTACTGTGGCCATTGTGTTTTGTTAATAAAAACCTGAATTGTCTATCATTCATACAGACACAGAGTAGGTAGTACCTACTTTGTGTATATTGAAAAAACAGACCGGTTGTCGGTCACGAATATAAGTTTTAAGAGAAAGCGCCTCTAGATTGATCGCTGGGAATAATTATCTGTTGTACGGATAGCCACGTTGGTACTTTCTTTTTAAGATTCTGAACTAATGGTACTAAGGGGAAATTTAAAACAAGAGTTCATATGTAAAATAAATTCTTGACCTTTTACAACATTTTTGAAGTGAAAACTTCCTTAGCGGCGTTGAGCACTTTTGTGGCATGGGTAGAAACTGTGAAACTCGCGTCAGGTCACGTGATGCTGATCGAAAAACCGTAGGACGGTTCAAATAAATCAAAAATGCACAACGTTAATAATCAAGTTTTCACTTCTGCCGGCACTCCCGGAGTGCAACCCGTGTTTTTTTTATCTGATGTTTTCCTCATTCATCGTAAAAATCTCGTCTTCCGAAAAGTATTTTGTTGATTTCTTTATAAAAGTTGTAAATAAAAAATCTACTGATTACATTTGGGGCATTTCACGCCTAGCGGGCAATGAAAATCAGGTATATTGTTAATCCTTAATAGTAAAACATGCACACTTTTTTTACATCATCCATAAAAAGAAGAAGTTTGCTGCATATAATTGGTTGAATTAAGACGATATTGTACTACTACAGTGCTGTGTATGGCGCGCCGTGCGACTTATTGGTACTGTACACTGGGTATCTCCTAACTATGTTACTGGCTAACTCCTACTATGTCCTGTTATAATATTTTTACTGTAATATTTATTCATTAGGGTTTATTTTAAAGCAAAACAATCAATAACGAAAGGGATGAGCTTCCTGAAAAATTAAATTTAGAAATTTCTCTTCCGGTTTGTTCAAATGAAAAAAAATTTAGTTCGAGTAAAAAATATTAAAATCATTCCTTTTGATACATAACAATATGATTTTCATTTTTCCCTTTTGAAAATTTTTCGCGCAACGCAATTAATACTCAATATCTAAAAAAAAATGGTTTACGCACGTTTATATTACCTATCAGTATAGCTGACTAAAAATAAACAAAATCCACGACCTGACCTTGTTCCGGACATGCCAAGAATTAAAAATATCATAATAAATTGTGTGTTTTGATAATGTCCTTTAGATATAGGCCCCTCTCTCTGCCTCTCCTTTCGCGCGGAGTGTATCACAAATCCTCACGTTGGACCTGCCGGCATTGAACTAGTTCGTGAGCCAACGTGCGGATACTTCACGAATAAAACGGGCCAACGTGTGGCGCCGGAATTTCGAGGTAAACCCTGCTCTAGCCTTAATAGACAAACATGTAGTCAAAATCAAATCTTTTTTACGTGATTTATTAATTTAATTGAGTTAAACAAAAATTAAAATATTTTAAAACATTTAATTATTTATTAACTTAGAAATCACAACAAAGGTTTTAGTTCGTGAATAACTATGTTATATTTTAAATTTTAAAGACCAGATTTGAACCGGATGCAGTAAGTACTTGGACATGTTTCGTGAAACCCCGTTGTTTTGTATCAAGAAAATGCAATGGCCGCCATCTTCGACTCTTGTGAATGTTTTGGTCGTAGTTACGAACTTTGAGGCCTATTTCAGTTGTGCTATGCAATTATTAGATGGAAATCGTTTCGCTAAGTTGTAAAAGTTTTCAAGTCTTTTCGGCGCAGGTCAGTACTGATTTCTACTAGCATTTTCTATAAAAGTGTTTACATCTGGATTTCGTATTTCCTAGCTATTGTGATGCTGTCATATTCGATAATTATATAGTATTTTCAGTGATTTTATTTATAATTGTGCGTGTTATTTCAAGTGTAAGTCATTATTGTTATAAATAGTCGATATTAGAATACAAACCTCATTTTCATACATATACTTACTTTTTCCATCCCTTTGTTACTAAGGTGGCTTGGTAATCTAAAAACCTCTTATAATATGTTTAAAATTATAAAATTATCTAGAAATGTTCAATTCAAATTTTATTATAGGTTAGTGTTTACTTTTTTTTGATGTTTATTACAGAGACATTTCAGTTTCCGTGCGACAATAATGGCGGCAGTAGATTAACCTATTCACGTATTTTTCGCTATAGTTAGTCTGCTACTACGTTTTAATTAATTATTTTTGTGTTTTTCGTTATGTTTTATCGTGGGGTGCATTATAAAATTGCTTTCGTCATGTTTCTAGAACTATGACCTCGAGGGTCGTGTATATCGTTGTGCTGGACTAAAAATATTTTACGAAGAGCATTATGAGCTGCGGTGCCCGTGTGCATGATGATTTAGAAGATATCTGGCTAAAAAGTCAATTTTCAATTGCAGTCACATGAAATAAATTTGGAGGCCGAGGTGCACTCCACGGCGTCATCTCGGGCTTGACCCAAGATGAAAATATTTACAGTATGTCAGCTACATCAGAATATGAACCTGTGGCCCGGCAAGTGAGTACAATTCGACTTTCCATCCATAAAACACATTGAGCTCACACAAACTATAATTTGCAATGGTCACTACACACAGGCATTACAATAGCTTTTGAGATATATCTTATTCAGATATCCCCTTCCCATCCTTAATTACTACCTGTAAACAGTGTTTTGAAGGCCTTTTTAAGTTTCTCATTGGTTTAGATTAGGTTACCCTTCCATGATAGAGTAAAAAAGTGCTTGTAAGTATTAATATATTTTTCTAGATACTTGACTGCTTTCTTTGCTTGCTGCTCCTCGCATATACCATACTAAATTATGTTAGACTATGTCATAGTTGTCTTTAGAGAACTTATAATAAAATGTCATAATGTACAAAATAAACTTTTTAAACCAAAGTGTTATCATTCATAACCTTTTAGTGTATAGTTATGAGTTCTTTACAGGCTATAAATGTAGTGTGGTGAGTAGAGTGTACATTTTTAATATTTATTTTAGCATATAGGTTCCTATCATTACTGTTTAAAATGAGGGCATTTGATATGATTGTCACTTCATTATTCAAGTTAGTGCAATACATGTTGATTGTATGATAATAAATTCATTTGACAAGAAACAGTTGTCCATGTACTGATTTTGATTTTTAATCCATACAGTTTTTAAATATAATTGAGTGTGACTGACAGTCTTGGTAAGGTGCTTGGGTTCTTATTAGCAGTATCTTAATTGTGTATACCAATACATGTATACTTACACAAAAATACCAATATGTTATTACTCTTAGTAGGATTATTGTATTTGATATTTATTGGATCAATGTTTTTGTTGCAGGATTACGGGCCGGCCACCTCCAGTGAAAGTGTATATGAACATGTATTGGAACATAAACTAACAGATATGAATGTGCCAAGTGTTAGACCCCCTGTGCTAAGGGCAGTGCCCTTGTCTCCCACCGGGGGTATTCCAGAACCCGACTCCACAAACCCTGAAAGCATTATTCAATCTGTACACAAAGTAGACAAAGAAGTAGAATATCACATTGCAGAGAAGCGGTGTGATACAGAAATGGCAGTAGACTCCATTTCTGGTATTGTCAGAATAGAGGAGGCTATTGATAATGCAAGCCACATTCCTTACATACAAGAAGCAGATGATTTAAATGATGGCAACTATGTCGAAAATTCAGCTACCCTCATACAAGCACCCTTGAATACAGCAATTGTGCACAATGTCGCTAAGCTGCCACAGAACTTCACAATTAATGTTGATCCATCAGTGGCCAACATCACAGCAATTCACAATGTTTCCCAAGATGTATCTGGTGGTCAAACTCTATGGCTACCAACAATCCTCGCAACCAGTGCACCAACCACAGACAACAAGAGTGATGAGGACCGACAACAAGCTGGTGTTTCACAAATAATCATAAGTGACAGTTACGTCAACGATGCCAACCAGGCCGGCCGGAGAACCAATATTGTCACAGAAACTAGTTATGTTGGTCGACCCAAGACTTCAAAAGTGCAGATCCTAAGTAATATATCACTACCCAAAAGTGCTAACTACTCACAACAGTACATAACTCAGAGTAAAGAGATCACTACACCAGTGTATGGAGCTCAGAACCATATTTATAAGTTGGGTCCTAATGTGGTACCACAGAAGCCTTTAAATAATTCTGTGCTGTGCACAAAACCTCAAAAAAATCAGTCGTTGATCGGCTGCACCACAATGTCACCCAATGTGCTAAACAGCAGTCCAGTCAAGAGCGTGTCCTACAGTCACTCGTTTACGAAAGGCACAAACTTAAATAAGACATTGAATAAAGTAAACAATGGTGCTAATATGAATACTATGGTGGCCGCATCATCCGGGAACACGCAATGCCATATCCTTTCGCGTGTGGTATCCGGCCCGAACAAGATGTCTGTCCACTCGGGGAGAAAGTCCGTGAACACGTTCAAGAGTTCAAAGAACTCGAGTCAGGTGTCGAATCAGAAGAATCAGTCGAGAGCAATAAAAATAATACAGCAGACCGGGACGGTGACCAAGTCTGAGACGAAGACTTGGCCGGTCGCCAGCGTGAGTTACAAGACGCAGCAGTCCGCGTACGGCGCGGTGGACTCGAACGCCTCGAAGATCATACAGAAAGTGGGCAGCCCGACACACAAGGCTCCGCAGCCGATGTCGTTGCAGAAGTTCCCGGCCAAGGGCGAGCGCCTGGTGCTGCAGTCGCCCTGTGGGCCCGTGCTTATATCTACTGCTCCTATCAGCACGAGTTTGGGCAAAGCGCCCCACTATGTCCAGTCAGGGTCGACCCCCAATTTGCGTTATGTGCAGACGTACGCCACTACCGACAATCAGCTCTCGACGGTATCACAAGTGTCGGCCAACCAGCAGCTAACGGCGCAGATACTGCAGTCGTTATCGCAACCCAAATTGATGCTGCAACCGGCACCTTCTACTATCATCACACATTCGCCATTGGCCCCTACTGCGATATCAGAGGAGTCACTCGAAATGAAACCTAGCAATAACCAGAGAAGAATTGTATTGTGAGTCTTATTGTTTTTTTTATTTGTGATCTTACTTCAAATTTTCTAAATTTTGTTCTAATAAAATATTTTCTTTGTTTCAGCGGTGACAAGTCTACGCTTCTAACAGCCGACGACATAATCGGAATGGAGGAGAGGCCTAATCTATCGGAGGAGCTACGTCGGTACTCCTTCCAGGCGTTGGCATTCATAATGTTGGACCACACGTATTCCTTGCCCGCACAGAAGCAGCCTACTGTTTCCACCCCAACGTCGACCGTCGCTATTACTTTACCGCCTGTTATCACCTCGCCCGTTCAAACTTCTGCCCCAATCAGTCCAATGAAGCGGACATCGCCAGTGATAATGTCAACAGCGACCTACGAAATGCCTATAGCGATCCCAATAAGTACAGCGGCAACGCCTGTACCAGTGGTACCGACTACCCCGCCTGTGTCTCTCGCGTACAAACCGACGCCTACGGCTATTCCCCCGCCCGAAGACGATGCCGCTTCTGTGATATCGTCCGTCGACGGCGACCGGCCCCCGGTCGCGGGCGGCAGCGACACAGAAACGGCTCCCGAGGGCGAGGACGAAGGGAAAACGAGATGCATCTGCGACTTCACCCACGACGACGGGTACATGATCTGCTGCGACCGATGCGGCGAGTGGCAGCACGTCGATTGCATGGGAATCGATAGAAACAATATTCCTGATGCGTACATGTGCGAGCTGTGCCAACCGCGGCCGATCGATCGACGACACGCGCGTGCTATTCAACTGCGTAAAAGGGAGGAACTGAACGCGCTCGGAGCATCAGACACGGACTCGGAAGGCGGCCCGCACCGCGCCGGCCGCCGCCGCCGGCTGCTCACGGTGACGACGTACTGCGACACGAGCGGCGCGTGCCTCACCACGTACAACGCAGGAGTCCCCGCCATCCCGCCTGCGCAGCCCCCGCCGCCCCCGCCTAACAAACGCGTGCCGAGGCGCCCCCGAAAACCCGACGTCGTCCGCAAAGTCGCGAAAAGAAAACTCGCCGAGAAACGCGTCAAACGCAAGAAGGAGATGCTCATGAACCGAAACAAGTACAGCTCGAGTGTCTCGAACCTGTCCCACTGGCAGGAGTCGTACGAGCTGGCTATGACGAACCACTACAGCCCGGAGCTTCGCGCGAAGATAATGAAGTACAGTGGTAGGATCGGCAACACGCCGAACATGGCGTCCGCGATCACCGCGCACCTGTGCACCACGGTGCCGCACGCCGGCGGGAAGATTCTCATCGCCACTAAAGACTTGAAGGAGAACACGCCTATTATCGAGCTGCGAGGCAAGTACATGCTGTCGAACCAGCACCGGCCGCAGTTGCAGAACTCGGCCCGCGCCGGTGGTCAGAAACCGGGGCCTTTCGTATTCTTCTACCGATTACCGAAAGACAACACGCAGATATGCATCGACACGAGAACATACGGCAATGAAGCTAGATTCGTTCGACGGTCGTGCAAGCCGAACGCGGAGCTGCAGCATTGCATAGTGAAAGGCGCGTTACACGTCTACCTGGTCACCATCGGTGTGATCCAGTCGAATACTGAAATAACTGTCGGCCATGATACCGACGGCAGTAAACAGCCGTGCGCTTGCGGTAACCCGAAGCATTGCAAAATCAACGGCGTCAGCTCGGTGATGACGCGAAAGAGTGTGGACTACCCGCCTCGAGAGAAGAGAAGTAGAAATCGGTGCCTTAGCTCGTCCTCTCCCTTGTCGCCGCCTCTCGAGCCCCCGCCTATGTTGACGCCCGTCAAAGATTATCCGCCTATGCTGCCCATAAAATCCGAGAAGAAGTCTCCTATAAAGCACGAGTACCCGCCCATGTCGCCTGTCAAGCCTCCTATATCGGCGTTGGCTTTCGACGAACTCATCAAATCAGAGCCGTTTTCCACTGTGGAACTCAAACCAGAAATCGATTTAATCGCCAAAGAGGAATTGAAGCCAGAAATTGACGAGCCGGATTTCGTCAAATCTGAGCCTGTTGTAGAAGAGAAGATTGAGGAACCTATTCCCAAGGTTGAAGAACCTAAAATGGAAATCGTAGAGCCGGAGTTGATTCCACTACCGGCAACTGAAGAACCCAAGCCTCAGCCTGTAGTTGAGGAGGAAATAAAAGAGGCTGAAATCCAGCCTGAGCCGGAACCAGTTGTACCCGTCATTGAAGAGGAAAAACCTGAGCCCGTCCTCGCGGACAAGGAGAAAGAGAAGGAGCGAGAAAAGGAGAAGGAGCCTAGAGAGCCGAAAAAGCCTAAAGAAGAACCCAGAATTGAACCGAAACCAGAGCCAATGGTTGAAGAAGAGAGACCCATGACCAGAGAGTTAGCAGCCAAATCGGCGTGCCACGACCGATCCTCGCGCTCGAGTAGAACTTGCACTAACCAGGACTCTTTGGATGACAAAACCGATGATTCTCAGGATAAACTGCCGACGGCTCCCAAGGAGAAAGATAAGAAGAAAATGGTAAAGGTTTTTTCCTTTGTTTTTAGGTTTACACAAATTGTATTTTTTCATACTTTGTTAATTTTAAGTTGATATCTCTAACTACGTTCCCGAAGCCAACTTCAGGAACTAGTTTTTTTTTAAATCAGAAATTTCTTTATTGTTTGTGTAAACCTTTATAAATATAACGATGCATACTTCTGTTTTGCTAACACTGACTTGTGATTTTAGACCCGAGAAGAGCGTAAGATGGAAGCGATAATGAAAGCGTTTGAGCGCATGGAGAAAGCGCAAGCACGCAAGCAGGAAGTCAAAGAACGACAGAAACGCCGCGAGTCCGACCCTCACCCTGGCTCTAACGATAAAGATGATGATGAAGACGTACACTGCACCACCAAGAAGAGACGGAAGTGAGTATATTGATTTTATCAGGATCAAGATAGAAAAATATGGTTTTTTGATATTATTTTATCGGCACAGGTATGATGCTAAAAATCTTTACAAAAAATTTGCGTTTCTAGAATGGATTTTGTTAAAATTATTTAAGTTACTTTATTTTGTAGCTAGTTTTTATTTTTGATTTTTTTTGCTAAGTTTGGATAATAATAGTTGACTAAAAACACTGACGGAAACTTGTGCTCTTAATATTTGTGGCACATAGCCAATAAGATGCCATCCGATGGACTTGTTGCGCCGCCGTTATAACTATTCCTATTTACTTTAAGGAGCAATAACCTTCATCCAACCTTTTTCTTAAACCAAAAGGCGCAACAGCTTTTGCATTTCAATGGCCATTCAAATCAGTTTCTTCTTTAACTCCTAGAGCATCCATAAGGCTGATATTGTCACCGTATCAATAATATATCAATTTCGTCTCGTTACTTGTGGCTCAAGAGATTGTCTAAATGAACATGCCCAGCGCACATCCTAACTAAACATAGCTCTCTCCCCTGCAGGCGTAAGGGTCGCGCGCGGACCACCTCACAATCGAACCGAAGGCGCCTCAACTCGGCCGACAGTGACATGCTGACGTCTGGAGACGAGAGAAACGATCCACCACCACACCAGTCGCCGAGACCCAATACCGTTGCACCCAGTGTGCCTGAGGTAAATACTATTGAGAGTAGCCTTGAGTTTGTCTAGTATGTGTTTATCCCATTTAGTCAGTGCAAGTTTATGCTGCGGGTAAACAGACTTTTGGTCGGGATGAAGTATGCTAAAATATAAAGTTACAGTGCGATGTTATTTCATGTTTCTTCATGTCACCGCATGATAGATTTTGTTCCACCATGATCGCAACTGCAAGAGAGTAATCGTTTTGTCCTGTACCCTGTCTTGGTTGTCATATTTTTTGTTGCCCAACCTATGCGGTGAAGTCCAATGTATTTACTATTATTTGTTAAGATTTGCGGAGTCCAATTTAGGTCTTGGTTTATGTTCATGATAGTTTCTGACCTATATTTTGGAGAATACCATGGTAATACATAACTTTCTACATCATTACTTCTGCAGGTTCTTTATCAAATATCGTATACTCATCGCTTCCTTCCTTCCCACAGGACATAGGCCTGAGCTCGGCATGTTTGCTAGTGGAAGCAGCAGTCGGCTCAGTGGAGTCGGCCTTCAAGCTGCCGAAGACCAAGAAGACGATGGCGACAGAGTGGATCGGCCGGTCGCCGGAGCGGACGCCGTCGCCCTACCGCGAGCCCTACCGACCCGCGCTCGTCAACGCGCCCTCGCTCGAGAGCTTGGTTCAGGTACAAACAACTTTATGGAAGGTTCTAGAGTTGTTGCTTTCCTAAATTGCTAAGAGGACAACTTGAGTATGGTTGCTGGAAATAGGTATTTTTTGTCGTCATTAGCTTAACTTCGCTTTTTAGACTTGTAGCATAAGTATTTTGAAAACCGATAACGGTATTTGGGAAAAATGTCTACTGGCTCTAGGCAACCCTAGTAAATTGTTGCCTTTAATTTTAATAGCGATGTTTAAACACCAATTATTGCAGTCCCTTTATAGGTAATGTAATATTTTTCATTGCTCTCTTTAACGAACACTAAAATAATTTTACAGCATAATAATTTTAAAAACCTTATTTCTATATATATTAAGTAGTACTAAACATGTTCCAATCCTTTGTACAGGTCGCATCGACCATGATAGGCGATCTCAGCGGCGGCCACGACTTGGAAGAAGACAACAACGCGCACCTGTCCCCGCCGCGCACGCCGGGCCGCGACCGGAACCGGCCCCCGAAGAAGGCGAAGAGAATCACGCGCAGCACACCCCCCGCCGAGGTCGTCGAGGTCACGCCCACCTTCGCGCCCCAGCACAGCGCCAAGAAGCGCTGGCTGAGGCAGGCCATCAGTGAAGAGAGCGATTCGCCTTCTGCAGGTTACTACATCTAATAACATTATAAGTAGTATACCTTGGTCGTAGATGGAAACGGGGTGTGCTAATTTTAAGAGTAGATGTCTTTGTTCCAGAATCTCCACCCAACGAAATGGTGACCCCACTGAAGAAGAGAAGATTAGCGAGGGAATCATTGTCCTGCGAACAGAACACGATTGTGCCTGTAAGTGAATTTAAACTCGAATACAAGCTCTACTTATCAGGTTGAATTAGTTTACTAACAGTGTTTTTTCTTTCAGTGTCATGAAGAAGCTTCGCCGGTGCTAACGTCCGAGGATTCTCCAGTCAAAGACGACCCCCAAGCGTTGAGTCGACACTACAAGATCAGAAACATTATGGCCGGTATTTACGGCAGAGATCGCACGCGGTCGGACAGCGGGCAGGGCTCCGACGACCAGTGCAATATGGACAATGACGTACTGAACGTCAATATCAGGGGCCCGCACGACAGCGAACACATCAGAAGAATTATAGGAGTCCCCACGCCCGAGGACGAAGTGCCCCCAGAAATTACAAAGCCCGAAGACTTCAAAACGAACAACAATAACGTCGAAACAGAAGACACGAACTACACTAAGGTGGTCCCGATGGAAATCGATACGACGGTCCCCGCGCAACTCAAAATCCAGGAGTCGACCGACAACAGCTGCGACGTGAAAGGAATCGACAGCCCCACCTACAAACCGAACAGCTGCCAGTCGGCCGACACCAGCGGCAACTCGTCCCCGCAACGAGACGAAATGGACGACATTCAGAAGAAGATACACTCATTTCACACGGAAAACATACTCATACTGAAAAGTCGAAATAAGAAACCAAAAGAGAAACGGAAGAAGGTGAATTTGAATTTCGACATCAACATGGTCGACGACCAGATCAGTATTCAGTTGCGGACGGAGAATGATACGAATTCGAAATCGCCGGAGATCAACGGGGACATTCACGATGAGCTGAGTAACGACAAGTTGCACGTGTCACCGGAGAATATTCCTCTGCCTCCAGTGGAGTCAATACCGCTGCCGGCGCCCGAGAACATCCCTCTACCCGAAGAGCCCAGCCCGATGCCATTGATTCCTCTTCCGGAGAATATTCCTCTGCTTCCAGTGGAGTCGATACCGCTGCCGGCGCCCGAGAACATCCCTCTACCCAAAGAGCCCAGCCCGATGCCATTGATTCCTCCTCCGGAGAATATTCCTCTGCCTCCAGTGGAGTCGATACCGCTACCAGCGCCCGAGAACATCCCACTACCCGAAGAGCCCAGCCCGATGCCATTGATTCCTCCTCCGGAGACGATACCTCTGCCGGAAGAGCCAATGAAACCCATGAAAATCATTCGACCGGTCTCACCGCCCGTCGAGAAGGTCGAAGAAAAACAGTTCCCCATTATCGAAAGGCCGTCAGTGCTGGAAAACTCGACGCTGCCCTTCTCGTCTCGCTTCAGCTCCACCGGCCTCTTCTCGGGCATCTTCAGCAACATGTCGCTGGACGCGAGCCCGATCAACGAGAACGTGCCCAACATGTCTATAATAAAGAGTGCAATAGATAGGACTACAAGTTTAGATAGTGGTTTGTTCGACAAAGACAGTATTACGCCTGTGGACGAGTTGAAGAGCGTTCAAGAGATACTGACGCGAGTGAACAACATGGACTCGAACAATAGTGTGATCCTGTCAGGTGTGCTGAAGAGTTCTAACAAGGCGAGCCTGCTGGCGCCGCCCAAGCCCAGCGCCAAGCCCTTCCGCGCCACCGACCCCCGCCTCAACCCTCCGCCTGTTGAAAAACCAAAACCTATTAGAAGAAAGGTAAGCCAGCGTTTTATTTTATTTTGTATATTTTTGGATTATATCTTTATTTCGGATACCTAGATTCATTCCCAAACTTACATTTTTCTGCACAAATTCTAATAATGAAAGTTTGTAAAACACTTGCAGGCTACAGGTGTTGTAAACTGCAGTTTAGGACTGATTTATATTGTACTCCGTAATCCGCATGATATTTGTCCTGTATAATTACGCTCAATTACTTATGCATAGTTTAGTTTAACGGGGCTGTTTCCGCACTAAGCCTCTTGATTGGGCCATTTTGCGTACTTTTGTCCACTTCCTATTCAACCAGCCTAGGTATTGCCAGAAAGCAAGCTGCTTTGCTTAATTGCCACAGGGAGAGTTGCTGGCGATTGAAGTAGGAGTGCCCATTGTTCGGCCACACCTTGGCACTCCATGAGCATGTGATGTAACATTCATCCACCTCCATGCAAACCCCTGCACAGAGGGCTATCCTTTACACCTATTGTAAAAAGGTGCTTGTTCAAAGGGCAATGTCGTGTTTAATTCCTATAACTGCGAATCTTTGCCCTGTTGAGTCTTATGAGGTTGCGTGCAAATCTTTTTGATGCCACTGGAATCGCATCCTTAGTTTGCCTGAATGATTTCCTGATGGGTTTCAATGGATTTTTTGCGTAGCTATGGTTTTAATTGGGCCTATGGTATCGGTAGTAATGGGTCCAGTCGTCCTCGACCCTATTTAGACCAGCTCGTCGGTTGCGTCGTTGCCGAGCGAGTTACTGTATCATTTTTTCCATTGCAAGGTATCGTTCCTACTTATTCCATATACATACTTATTCTCTCTCGGATCCATTATTTAGTCATTAGCTTTTAACAACTAACTGTATATTATTTTTATTATTATGTATGTCATTAACACAACTTATTCAAGATTATTCAATAACCAATGTAAACTAATGATTTGTTTCTTTTCGAGCATAAAAAATGGTAACTATCTGTTTGTGAAAGGAACATTAGCTGTTTCCAATTTTTGGTATCTAAAAAAATAATAATAGCAACTTTATTCATTGTATTGTTTGAGATTATGTGTAATCAATGCACTGAGTTTGTGTCATAAAAATCCATTATGCTTTGTTTTCGTTGATAATGAATTCAGATATATCTTACATAACTAACTAGTTATTATTCAGTCTGAAGTAGGTAAATGACTTGTAGTTTGTGCTGGCGCGAATGTGTTTATATTTGACACATAATGTAGTAATATAGCAGAGGTTCTGTTCCTTCTACTATCATGTTACGGTTTAACTGAGAACTTTCTGTAAAGTTAAGGTTCTACGTTTCCATGGTTATTGCTAGAAAACTGGTCCTTTGAACAATATTATTAGTAAAAGTCATAAAATTCAGGCGAATTAAGTAGTACCAGTGTGTGTTGGTTAACTAAAGTTGATAGATTTGGCGTTAGTAGCGTTTCGGCTTTACCAACCAACATCCACTCATAAAGAGCCTAATGTAACAATGTGTACCACTGCTCGAAATAGGTTCAGACAACAGCACATCAAGGTATGCACTGCGGCATCTTATTCAATTGTAATAAGGGTGATATTGCTACAAAAATGGGTAGACCGATGTGCTGTCTGTACATACTTTTTTGGTTACACGTGTGTATATTACGGACCAGTTACTATGCGATAACTTTATTGTTACTGCCATAGCAGCTCTGATATGAATTGTAACATAAGTTTTTTGTCCTAAAATATTATAAAAAACACGAAACTGCTAATAATATTAAACAGATCTATCCGGGTTTTTTTAACTTCTGTACATCAGTATAAAAATTACATATCCATATTGTGTAATAGCGCCCGTAGGTCACAGTTTTTTTTTTTAAATCAAAACTGCTATATCGATTTGACATCCAATATTAGATGACACTATGTAACTGTTAGGGCGCGTTCGCATTTAACGTTCATTTTTAGAAGATCCATTTTAACGAATTCGTCGCTACTGTATACAGTGTGAGTCTTCATAAAGTGCACACATTAAAATATGGCATTCTATGCTTAATTTTATCGACGGAAAACATCTTTAAAAAACACTGTTTTTTTTTAATGGATTTTTAAAGTTTTTGTTCCTTACTGTGACCTTCGTGTACATAAAACCGTGTTTTTTCTAGTTAAACTAGTTTGTTTATAACAGTGAATTAAACTTAACTATGATCGGAGATGATCAGGCATCCTTATAAAATTTGAATCTATGAAAAAACTGCCCACAATACAGAAATAAATTGTGTTTTTGAGCAAAACTTTGCTTTTTTTATCTTTTTTTTTTCAGTAATTGCTAAATATCTTATTAAAACCTATGCTTTACCTGGCTTTTTTATAACTTAAAATAATTCTACGTTTTATTAGCTATCGAAAAGTAAAAAAAACTTAATTGTAACTTAACCCGTATGTGCTTAACTTTTTTTTTTTAAATAAATCATTACTTTTTTGGTTTTTTCTTAGTGGGGATAACATAAATAAACAGGTTTTCTACAAATTTTATTTCCAATTATTGCCATTTTAGACATTTCAACCGCCCCGATTTTGGGGCGTTGAGCACTGCGATGAACGCGAAGAATGTCTCCCGATATTGTTATATTTCGACGATTTTTTATACTAATTTGAAATAAAACAATTAATTTAGCGTAAAAAATATGATGTATTTATTCAATACCTAGAAGTATACAAACTAAAATCGAACATTTTTATAAATGGAAAGTTTCAAAACAATTGGTATGGCAACCGACATCACACTTTCGACATTTTTTCGTCGTATTTTTATGGCATTGGGCACAACGTATCTGTGTAGGACTAGAAATAATTATGTGTCCAGCCCCATCAAGACGAACATCATCTGGCACTCTCCTTTTCTTTGAGACTGGCTTCAGTGGACGGCCTATAGAACGAGCTGATGCATATTTCCCCAGATATGTTGTTACTACAGTCCTGGTAAAAGACAAGTAATCGAGATGCCCTTTCTCTTGTCCAGCTTGTGATAATCTATACAATTGGAATGCGTTATTCATAGATGCATTCAAGGGCCACATCAAAAGTTGCCAATACCACTTTTTCTTATTTATGCTGATACGGTAGCAACCTATATTTTGATCAAGGCGATCAACTCCACCCATGTATTTATTATACATTTGTACACAGGCAGGCTGTTGAATCGATATTTTCTTCTTCTCGCTGCTTGACCAACGTTGCGCGGATCCTATCGGAGAGACACCTTCGCAGGTCGATGCTACGGTAACAACGCTATTGTCGTTGTACCGAACAAGAGTCACACCTGATTTTTCATCGGTTACTTGATTGTAGCTACCACGCATCTCTTTCTTCATTGCTTGAAGAGATTTCAATGGTGCGTTTTCCACACGATTTGCTCGTATTGTACCTGTGCCTTGATGACCAGATTCTTTCAAAGCTGTGAGCAATCTAAACGATGTAAAAAAATTGTCCATGTACACATGCACTGAAAAAACTGAAGGCAACTGGGCAACTAAACTCGTAACGACCGATCCTCCAACACCTAGGTCAGGATTAGTGTTGCCTGTGCTAGCCCCTTGATAGGGTATGGCTTGTATAAGATATCCGAGCCGTGTAGCCATACACCAACATTTGAAGCCAAAACGTATCGGTTTACCATGAATGTGCTGTTTTGTACTGTGGTGTCCATAGTACGGAATCATTGACTCATCGATGCTTACTTCGTTGTACTGGGGCCAATATTTCATCCATTTTTCATTTAGTTTCGTCCATAAAGGTCGCACTTTCGTGAACTTATCCTGGATGTCTAGTGCCGCGTTATCACAAACATGCATAAAGCGAAGTATTTGTTCAAATCGTGAGCGAGAAATTGCATTAGCTACGCCAGGGTGATAAGTGTCAGCTCCGGTATCCCAGTACATACGATTTCTAGCCTGGACGTTATAACCACTAAGCAAAAATATTCCTAACACAAGGCGGATCTCTTCCTTTGTAACGTCGAATGGTTTTCCTTCAAATACCGCATACCGTTTTGAATTTTCTACAAACAATTCAATTATTTCGTTATCGTAAAATAATTCAAACCATTCGACTGGTGACCTGTTCGTGTCTAAAAACTCAGGACGATTCCATTCTCTCCTATGATGTTCCGGTAAATCTAGCCCATTCCATTTCCTTTTTTCTATTATCTTCTTTTTTCTAATTTGTCTTTTTTCTGTCGAGCTGGATGCGATCTCTGACAGAGGGACATGGTCGTCGTCACTTGAATCTTCTTGTCCTATTTTTTCTAACTGTAACGCTGGTCCAGTTTTCCGCACACACTCAAGATGCGCCTCAGCCCGAAGTTGATTTCCTGTCAAATGATTGAGATCTCTGGCGAGTGTATCTTCCTCATCACTATCAGCATCACTCAACATATGATTACTGGGTGGGCATGTATAGACAGTGGCCTCAACAATGTCATCTTCTGTCTCTAAAAAGTCTATTATTTCAGCTAAAGACAACCTAAAACAAATTAAATGTATTATAAATTAAATATTTAATACAATAAAGTAAATAAAATATTATTTAGTCAATGTAATAAGATATAACACCTATGACATAGAGTTAGAAATCCACGTGAGCATTCGCGCTCAGCGCCCCATTATTGGGGCGGTATAAATATTGCTTTCAAAAATCTGTAACTCAACAGTTACAACTGATTTATGACATAAAAGTCAATTAACATAAATCAATAAATAAAATAAAACGCTTTTTATAGTCTCTGAAACAAATAAAATAATAATAAACTTACTTTTTATTGCGCGCCATCGCGACGTCACACTTGCACTTTTTATTTTTTCAATTGACAGAAAAAAAGGCGCGAAATCTTAGACTTTTTTACTTTTTTATGTTGGCAAATTGTAAACTCAGGGAACAAAACCGTTCAAAATCCAATTGAATACTTTTGATTCGATACAGATAATAAATGAAATAACGTTTTAAAATTGGGGCAGTAAGCACATATGGGTTAATTACCACGTGTTAATTTTTTTTAAAAAAAAGGGTTTAGTTCCTAACAATGCTCTATTGTTTAGCGGGTAGAGACCCATTTTTTTTAAAGTTGTAAATACAATAGGCTCGTGTTATAGCTGTTATAGCGGGGATTTCCGGTCGGTAAAAGGACAAAAGCTTCCTGTGTTATGTCAGGCAGTCGCCTCGAACTATTCGTCGCTGCTACTTGTGTTTCACTGCTTTCGCTCCCTACCTGCTATAACATGCCGCGTTTAAGTGAATTTTCCCCGGCACACATTGCCGATATTCACTTTTATTATGGAGTGGGACATGGAAGTGCCAGAGCTGCACTCGCGGCTTACATGGCTGCGTTTCCTCGGAGGCAACCCATGCCTTCTGCCCGCAACTTCCAGGAAGTTCATAGAAGATTATCTCTTATTGGACTTGGATCGAGTAGAGATCGGCGGGACCCACCTCGAGTAATTATTGACGTGGCTATTGAGCAAGCAGTTTTAAGGGATTTGTATGCTGATCCAACCCTAAGTACAAGACGTCTGGCTCTGCGTCATGGAATTTCGCAAAAGTCAGTGTGCCGCATTTTAAGAAAGGAAGGGCTGCATCCTCATCACTACCAACGGGTGCAACATCTACATGAAGACGTAGACTGGCGTCCAAGGTGTGTGATGTCTACTTGGATATTAAGAAAAAACAGAGCAAACCCGAACTTTCCTGCGACAATTTTATGGATGGACGAAGCCACTTTTACTAGAGACGGCATAACCAATTGCCGAAATTTGCAAAAGTGGTGTCCTAAAGGTGAAAATCCGAAATTGAAACGAGCATCCACATTCCAAGTGCGATTTTCAATTAATGTTTAGGCTGGTCTAATCGATGATATGCTGATTGGACCGGTCATATTGCCGGGTACTTTGACTGGTGAACGTTTTCTAAGCCTTTTAAGAAATGACCTTCCCGAACTGTTGGCGGATGTACCACTAGCTTCACGCCGAAGAATGTACTTACAGATGGATGGATGTCCGGCCCATTATGCAAGAAGTGTACGTTCTTTTCTCAACGAAAACTACCGCAATATATATATGGATCGGCCGGCAAGGACCTGTGGGGTGGCCTGCGCGCTCACCCGATATGACTCCGCTGGATTACTTTTTATGGGGGACTATGAAGCAACGCGTCTACAGTACACCCTTAAACAGTGAAGCCGATTTGCATGTCCGCATAATTAACTGTGCAAATGGCATTCGTCAAGACCCCGGCATGATAAGGAGAGCGACACAACAAATTTTACATCGCTCGACTATGTGCCTTCAACAAAGAGGAGGACATTTTGAGCACCTGATGCATTAATAAGTTTATTTAAGTAAATAAATAATTTTAATTTAATTATTTGGTTTCATTTAATAATACCTACAATAAATCATCCTTAAAATAGTAATAAATGGCGCTATTCGGGTCGCTTGCCAGTTGAAGGATAAACAGTTGATTTGAAATGTTTTAATTAAGTTACAATTAGGTTTTTTTTACTTTTATATATAGCTAATAAAACGTAGAATGATTTTAAGTTATAAAAAAGCCAGGTAAAGCATAGGTTTTAATAAGATATTTAGCAATTACTGAAAAAAAAAGATAAAAAAAAGCAAAGTTTTGCTCAAAAACACAATTTATTTCTGTATTGTGGGCAGTTTTTTCATAGATTCAAATTTTATAAGGATGCCTGATCATCTCCGATCATAGTTAAGTTTAATTCACTGTTATAAACCAACTAGTTTAGAAAAAACACGGTTTTATGTACACGAAGGTCACAGTAAGGAAAAAAACTTTAAAAATCCATTAAAAAAACTGTGTTTTTTTATCGATTTTTTAAGATGTTTTCCGTCGATAAAGTTAAGCATAGAATGGCATATTTAAATATGTACACTTTATGAAGACTCACACTGTAAAGTATTGACAGCACAGCACAATACTGATCCAATAAATGGATCAATACACTTGATCCTAAACACTGTATTAAGTGTAAACTTGCTTATACAACTACATACGCTAATAATGACTTACACAAAACGGACGTTATATGTGATCGCGCCTTTAGTTGTGTGTCGCTGATACATATATAAAAAGAGTAGGAACATAAATTTTATTTATTTATTCGGACAACAAAAGATCCAAGTAGGGTTTGTAACAATATATGTTTGAATATTTTTACCTAACTATCCATGTGATTTATCCAAAAAATCTTTTGCTTACTTGATAATCATCTTTACCCACCCCCGCAGCTCTCTATAACCGAGTACCGCAAGCGTCAGAGCGGGTCCGGGTACGCGGACGAGCGGCCCCCGGGCGGCGACGCGGCCCCCGACTGGTCGTCGGGTTCGTCTGCGGGCGCCGACCTGTCCCCCATGCGGTTGGACTCGGCCGCCGCAGCCGCCGTCGACGACTTGGAGCAGCGGCTTAATAGGGACCTCTCTGCTATTCCTAAGGGTGAGTGGATCTTGACACATTAAGGGACAGTCTGCCAGACACGAAAGAAGTGTTATTGTTATAACGTCTATAGGCGTCCAATGTCCGTGGATGTGTTAAACATACTGTTTGGCATCGACACTCAGCCACACTTAGCATAATAATATATGACGACTGCTTTGGTGTAATGGTCAAGAAGTTGACTATTAACCAAGAGGTCGCGGGTTCGATCCCCGCACTGTACAAACATTTGTGTGCATGAACATGTCTGTTTGTACTGATCTGGGTATTATATGTATTTATTTAAGTTTATTTGTAATTACACTGATTCTGATATCTGTAACACAAGTGCTTAAGCTACTTACGACGGAGTCAGATCAATGTATGTCATGTTGTTGTATATTAGTATTAAAATTATAATAAAGCTCAGTGGGGTGAGCACGAACTTTATCGTAACGTATTCGTATAGTCCAAATGTCAGAAACTGACAGTTTCCCTATACAAATTGACAGTTTAACGATAGGTAAACGCTACGATTACGTTACGATAGTTGTTTCGTGCTCACCCCTTTAGTGTGCCTTACAGCAAAGGCCTGTTCAATCATCTTCCATTGCTCTCCATCCGATGCTATTCTGAGCCAAAGGAGGCTCATGGTCAGTTTAGACCATCTTCTCTGTTGATGGCCTCTACTCCTGAGGCCGTCTCTTTGCTACCAGACAGTCACTCTGCTTTGCATAACTCAGATGTTAAATAACGGAGTGTCACAGACAGAATGATCTTACAAATACAACTCTTAGCTTAGCTTACTTTGTGTCATGTGAGTGGATGGCCTAATTGTGACTGTTGTTTGTGCCCGAGTTCTACTGTCAAAGACAGGTATGCCAAGTCGGTATACAGGTAGAAATAATAAAGCAAAACTGCGCGATAAGAGCGAATCCCAATTCAATCCGATGAAAAGGCATCATCTATGTTTTTTTAATGCGGTGTTAAACGTATCGCGTTAACCTCGTTGTTTGATAGTTATTCTTGTGATAACGAAAAACGACGGCTGAACGATAGTTTAAACTATGGCATATGGTATAAAACAACTGGCCTTAACAATTCGCTAGCATACAATACAGCTAACGACGACACACGGTTTGACCTTGTACCATCCTCACAAACAATTTGCGTTTATAATTTTTAGTCGACACGCCGAGTTTGTCAAACTTGAACTTATAAAAGATTTTCACTTATTTTTATTCTTAAGAAAATGAAATCCTGATTCCAATTAGTATATCGTGTAGTTGTTCAGTGGTCCACAGCATTTGAACGCTTCATCTTATCTATTAGGAAGTGTTTAGTATGCTGTCTAAATTATTATTATGTTAACTGTACCGTAGTGCCGCATAGCGTCGTTTCATTGTACAATAGCTGTAACAAAAAAAGGTTTCATTGCTGTTGAGACTGCAAAACTGTATTGAGTTTTTTTATGTGTACATACTCGGATAGCTAGATGGAGTAGTTAGTTAGTTAGTACCTATAGACCGCAGCTATAATTCAATATTCATTCGTTTTCTAATCTTGCCTACCCGCATTTGAGTCATATGTCAAAGTTTTAGAATTTGTCTAGCGATACTAACGTGCAACTTCTGTAATGTAACATTCTGCTGCTGAAATTGAAAAGAGCAACTGGCGAATATTCGAATTAGAAAAAAAATAACATCAAAACACTCATCAATGTAAAATAGTAACGTTATTACTTTTCCCAGACACTAGGACTCATTGAGAGCACACGCCTCTGCGTCAAAGTGTATTGTGTATGCCGTGGCTATTACCTCGGGCAGTCGGAGCGCAGCGCGGCAATTATCTAAATTGCGGTGCGGTGGTTACGTGCGATCGGATTGAATCCGTTGCATAAACCGACTCCGAGCCGGTACCGTGGAGTGCCCGCTGCGGCGACACGCACAAAGTGCACACGTACGCGAAATGCACTTTCCAATCGATTGCCTGCGTTTGACTGGCGAAGCATTTGAATTCTACGCTCTATTCGTTGAAAATTGCAAGTACAAATAAAGCCCTTTAATAGATAGACCATTGTATACATGTTTGTGCAGAAGTTAAATAAATAAATAGACATGGCTGGTTGCCCGTACAGATATAAATTAATAAATATACAACAACAACACATACATTAATTTGACTCCGTGGTAAGTAGCTTAAGCACTTGTGTTACAGAAATCAGAATCAACAGTGGTATTACAAATAAACTTAAATAAATACATATAACACCCAGACCAGTATAGACAGACATATTCATGCATACAAATGTTTTACAGTGCGGGAATCGAACCCGCGACCTCTTGGTTAATAGTCAACTACTTGACCTTTACACCAAAGTGGTCGTCATATATGTTTTGAAGCTTTGATTATGAATTTTCCAGTTTTACCATTTTAACACTACAAGATAAAATTTAGTTAGAAACTTGGTACTTTACAAATGAAATGTGGCTTCATGAATGTGTTCAGATAATTAAAACTCGATTCAACGATGAAAAACTTTATATTATATTAAAATCATGATTGAATCGACCTTGACTCTAAGTAAACAAGATACCGAACGAGTTATTTTAGTGGAAATTGAGCTTAGTTAACATACAATAGGTTAGCTTGTGCCGTGGCCCGGTGGCGAGTGTATTGAGCACATACCGAGTGGATGAGATAATCCAGTCACACAATAGGTGATTATAGACCTTATGCGTTGGTGATAAAGTGGTCGCCGTTTTGGCACTTTGCCAGCGGTGCATGTTGTGTTTTATTTATAAAACAGCGCGCTCGCTAGTTAACTCTTGGTCCTCGTGCACTTGTACATTATTCCGAGTCATGTTTGTGCATTTGCTTACGAAAAACGTCAGTTTTTGCTATAGATATGTAGCCCTCTAAAATATGTAGAATACAAACAATGGCAACTGAGGCCTCTAAAGTAAATATTTGTTCTCTGTTGTGTAGAAATAGGCTTTACCAAAAATTGTAAGCTAAAAATCAACTATCTTGTGTCCTAATAATTAATAGAGAGAATCGTTTTGACGTGACAACGTCTTATAAATTGGTTTGCCGGGTGACACCTCAAGAAACTGCGTTACGCTGCTCCGCTCACGTTTCGCGCGAGAGAGACAGAGCGAGAGAGAGAGAGAGAGATAGGCATACACACCGGTTCATGTTATACGAATGAATATTCACATTAAAATTATTTTACCACTCTAGAGTCGTTGTCACGTAAAACTTTCGCGCGTATACCGACTTTACAGGCAACCAATTTTTTTAATAATTATAAAATAGTACCAGACCCAGTTTTATCAAATGTCAAAAATAACAAAAATCGGATCACCAGACGTACCGCGGAATACTATCCGTACCGACCGTGTCGATGTTCAGCTGTCTACACACCAAAGCCGCCGGCCCGGCGGCACGAACCCGGCGGGTTAATGCCGGCGGGTAAGCCCGGCGGCTTCTATAAACCAGCCACGAACAAGCCGCCGGGTTATTCGCGGCATTGTTCACAATTAGTGATTGCCGAGTGTTCGGAGACGTTGCGCGTGTGTTTCGAATTATTACTACGTATTTTCAATATTTGACATGGACGAGGACGATAGTGATCTAATTTTAGCAGCTTGTGCAGTTATTATAGGTAGATCCCTCAAAACGCGGAATCGTTGGGTCAGGCCAAGCTTAATGAGCCGCAGTTGTTATAGTACTAGTGAAAGATTAAGTGATTTAAAAAAATACGACATGGTTTTACAGAGACCAGTTTCTTTCAAAACATTTATGTCATTAACCAGTTCCCAATTTGAATATTTACTGAATATCGTTGGACAGAGAATATCTAAACAAGACACTAATTACAGAAAAGCAATTTCACCAGTAGACCGATTGTCAATAACGTTAAAATATCTCAGCTCGCGCACGTCACTACTCCTCGAAAGTCGGGGGGCGCCGGGCGTGCCGCGCGCGGGCGCATGCCGCCGGGCCGGCGGCTTTGGTCGTTTCAAAATCAGGCCGCCGGCCTTGCCCGCCGGGTTCGTGCCGCCGGGCCGGCGGCTTTGGTGTGTAGACAGCTTTCTACTGATACGAACCAAGCGCTTCTCATCTACATTCCTTATGCGCACTGCAAAAGAGTGGAACTCACTACCTGCGTCAGTGTTTCCCTGCAATTACAACCTAGGAATTTTCAAAGCTAGAGTGAACAGGCATCTTCTAGGCGAGCTCGCTCCATCGTAGACTCAGTCTTTGTCTCGTTGGGCTTAGTCTTGTCATGAGCAAACCTATCCCAAATAGATAAAATAAAAAAATATTTATGCCTATTTTATTCGAGTTTCAACTAATATAATTCAATTGTTGATTATGTAAACGTTACAAGTGTTGATCCCGTGTGCAACGATTTTCTTTAACTCAAGTTATTTAACGCAGGTGCTCTGTTGGTCCCCGACTTATATGGTAGTTATAGAAAATCTCCATTAATATCCCGTCGTTTTATCGTTTAATGAAACGGTTCGCTTATGTGGACAGGTCATGAGATATGATACTGTAATTATTTCCAACCTGTTAAGAAGCATAGCTACAGTGACTAGTTGAGTACAGCTCTGTAAGTTGCCATTGCTTCTAACTTCTGAACCACGGTAACTTTCGACTGCCTCGTTAGTGTAGTAGCAAAGTTTCTGTCTTACATCCGAGAGGTCCTGGGTTCGAATCCCAGGTCGAGCCAAAATTGTTTCTGAGATTTTCTGTCATGAATTTCTTAAAAACAGTTCGGAATCGGGAAGTTGGCGGTGTTACACCCCCGTATCTCGGAAAGCACGTTAAGCCGTTGGTCCTGCGCCTGATCTCTCTCCGGTCATGTCGGATTGCCGTCTCACCGAACTTTAAGAGTGATGGAACAGTGAGTGCACCTTTGTATTGCGCTCACACTTGTGCACTATAATATCTCTTGCTGATCTCGGTTGAGAGTGGCCGCTGTGGTCGAAATCGGCCAGGAAGACTATTAATAACATTCGACTCCATTGGAAATTCGGGCAGATAGACTTGACCATGAAACCCTATTACATATCGGTGGTAATAAAAGCATCGTTCCCTTCCAGGTGTATTCGACGCGCAGCCGACCGCGACGGAGCGGCAGCGCGAGAGCCTGAACGCGCGGCTGCGGCGCGAGGCGGGGCTCGTGCTGCCCGACGACGAGGACACGCGCGCCGCACCCGAGCCCGCGCCAACGCCGGCGCCGGCCCTGGAGCCCGCGCGCGCGCTCTACAACGGCGACGCGCCCGCGCCCTGGCCGCACCGGGCCGCGTAGCCCGCCCAGACCAGCCCTGTGACTGTTGACGAGTGCTAGTGCCCGAGACGTTGTCGCGAGTGTATATTGGTGTACATATTCTGGTTAGTGCCTGGAGAGCCTCGCCGACGCATAGTAGGACTATTTTTGTAAATCTCCGTCGGCGCCGCCCCGACGCTTGTATTATAGATGTAGTGCGATCGATTTAAAAAGTTTTCTATGGACTCGTGTTAGGGCGCTCTCGCGCGTTTGTATATTTCCGTTTCCCTTCTGTTTTTATTTCACGGTTTTCTGCAAGTACAAATTGTTTTTATTTCCCCTTGTACATATTGTATATAGGAGAGTTAAGATGAACGGTGGGCTACCCGCCCGGTACGTATGTATGTATAATGGTAAAGATTTTTTATGTATGTACAATGTTTATGTATCTTATTGATATATTTATTTATTATCGATCTATCGATATCGCGTGTAGGGAATGAAGGCTAGAGTTTTTGTACGCATAATGTTTAAGTAAATTATAGTTGTTTTTATTATTTGTTTTACTTTTTCTAGCGTATATAGGGGGTCTACCGACTCGTCCTAGGATCTAGGTCTCTCGTTAGTGTTAGACGTTTCACGTGTAATTTAGTGATGTTTCGATACGGTATCGCATTAGCCATTTTAGAGGTTAAATCTGTGTTATATTTTAAGTGGACGCAAGGACGGCAGCTGAGCCGGCTCGAGCGGCTGGAGTGAGCGCCCGGTCTAGTGCTAGTATTTAATGTTACAGTTATCCCCCCCGCCTCTTTATGCCTGCGACGTACTCGCCACAAAATTGTTTATGATAGAATTACTGCATTTGGATTCATGACATTTTATAATCAATTAAATTTTCCGTTCAAAGATTGATTGAACTGGGCGTCGTTTAAAACTTTTCGATCTCACAAGAAACGCACTGCTTTTTCATATTGGGTTTTATCGCACAATATTGATTGTGTCATAAAAGGTTTTGTGCGGGGCTCGCGGCGCGGCGACAACGAATGCCACCCGCGAATACGAAATCTCCCAACCAGTGAGTAGGCTGCCTACACTACGCGCGTTTGCAAAATATTCTGTTCGTTATATTAGGTAGGGCTTTTGTAGGAGTTTTAGCATATTTTATTAGAATAAATAGAATAGCCGATAATTCACAGGTTCTATCTCTATTACAGTTTTATAGTGGAAATATAGGAAAACGTTGTACTTCTATTATAAATGAAATCAGTTTATTTATTACATTTTATTGACTGCAATCGTGGAAGTATTCTAGCCTTATTTAGCATCGATAATGATGTTGATTGACTGGATTTAACCGTTTTCTTATACTTCCTATACCACCCGGGAATGTTGACAATTTTTACTTAGACTATGTAAATGCGAGTATAGCCTAAAATTTGAAAGTGCTTAAAACTTGGAAATGGTATGTCACTGATATATTTTGGTATTTGAAAAATGTGAGAGGGTGTTGTAATATACATATTTTTGTAAATCAGTTAGTTTTTTGATAAGTACATAAATTGAAATTAAATTTGACATATTTGGGTCTAGTCGAGATATGACTCCTGTCATTTCATTTCCAAGTTTTCGCGTCGCAGCCTCTGATAATGGCGTACCCATGAAGTTATTATGGATTATTGAAAACTTAGACAAACCTTATGGACTGTAAATTCTGCAAGGGATTTGACAGCAAACACATAATCATTCATTATTAGTGGAGACGAGTTTATCAATGCTGCGGCGAATCATTTTCGAGTATTGATTGCAGTTGCGTTTGCAATGTATTTTAGATTTACGTACTAACGTAGTAAAACTACATTGTAGATGAAATCCAGTGTCTGTCTCTTGTCTATCCATGTAGTTGCTCAAAACAATGCGTTCTAGAATTTTTTGAAAGTGTAAACGGATTGTGTGCTTTTTGCATTCTGTGAACATATAATGATGGTAAGGCAATTCTCAAATTGCAGATTACAAAATAACAGCAACGGTACGAATGTTTTTTTTTTCGTATTATTTTTGTTACGTATTTTTAAATAAATTGCGGGCTCGGCCTTCTATTTTTTTTGTGTCTCTTGGTGATGTAATTAACAACTTATTTTTATGCGCGTAGCTGGCTATAAGTTTTTTTTAAAATGCATAATTAAAATTATTATGGTACATAAGTTTAAGTGATATCAATAATACAGTTACCCTTGTACTTCCGCTTAAAACTACAGATCCCTGGAGGGTTTTTATTTATGTTGCTTAGCTAAAATATTCCATTTAAAGAGAACCACTTTATAAGACGTTTATGGGTTAATCACACACAACTGATCTTAGTAACCAATGTGGTTTTAGAGGCTGCAAATAATTAATTTTATCTTGATTAAATATCAATAAAATCAATTTATTTAATTGCATAGGAACGAGTCTCAATCAACAAACTCAGTTGCGCGTAAGACCTGAACATTTACCTTTGAGCTTACTACCTACTTAAAAGTGTTCAATGCATAATTAAATATATAAAATCTTAGTGTAGTCAATATGTTGCAATAAACGCCTAAAGGCAAGAAACACATAGTTAATAGAAATTTATAAACGTGCAGCAATTTTATTTTAGCCGCTTTTTATTTAATTCATGATTTTATTATATTGTTGTATTATACATGAGGGTTTAAATGAGTTTTGGATCGAATCGATTTTTAATATGAAGTGAACCCCCGCTGTGGCCAGACGCAGTAGAGTTATCGTGTAAATATTTCGATCTGGTTGTTTACTAGAGTGTAAATTGTACGCTTCGTGTCCGCGTCTGGGGCCCCTGTCGCTGCTTCGGTGCGATAATCTCAGCCCGAGTCCGGCCCTGCCCTGATAACGTTACAAATCACAAAATTTATTTGGATAACAAAAATTTTTAACGTAATTTCGTTATGTTGGTATCTCTCTTGTACATAGAACGGAAAAGGCAACGGCAGGGGCTCCGATGATTCTGTAGAAATTAGTAAAATCTTTGTGATAAAAAAATCTTCTTAATAATATGTAATATCATTCAGTAGAAAAACAATGTCTGTGTATATAATTAATGAGTAAGTGAAAGCTCTATTTTGTTATGGTGTACAAAAAGCGCACTCTCTGTATATCGTTTGCCATATTACTTAGTTCTGTCGGCCCTTCGCACCCTCGTACTCGTCTCGGCATTTGATGTAACAATGGAATATTTTGCAATATATTAATATAATTTTATCGCTAAGTGGATCATAAAATAGTAGAGCTGTATATTATTCAGATGTTAAATATTATTATTTCTTTCTTAATGTTTGAACTAAGCATGTAAAATTTAAAATAATAATATAGAATAAAAGATGTTATGATAATTAATTACATAAAATCTTCGTTTGAATAAAATGCCTTTTCTTCCATTACTCCTACCCCTGGACAAGAGAAACACCATACTGATAAAATATTTAACATTTATTCATAAACAATTTTATTTACAAAATATAAAGTAGATATAATCTAACACTTAGTACATACGTCTAGGGAATCTTGTTTCCAGAATTTTAATGTAAAATTGTCTTTAGTGCCGAATCCCAAAAACGCACATACAGTAATAACTAGGTACTTTTATAAAATTTGACACGTATTGTTAACACCAATCATTAAAATCAAATTATTTGTTTCGCCATGTGTTCTCTCCGTTTTAAGAGGAAAAACTTTTTTTAAATAAATTCCAAATAGTAATGAATGATGAAGTTTTTTTTTCAAAGTGGTTGTCGAAGCTGTACCTACGCAAAAATAAAACCTCAGTCTTTATATCAAGTCGCCGTCAGAGGTATACTTGACGTCGTTCCACCTTACACCGACTTATCTCTAAGAAACGATAACAATAACAATAATGGAACTTTTTAAACAATAATTATATAATTTGATATATTTACACTGATGCCTATAGGTTGACCATGAATTTATGGTTTGTATAAAAATAATGTTTATATCACGCATATCAATGACATTCTTACTATCACAGCCGTAACTTAGAATAACGTCCACACCTGTAGAGACAGTCTTTTAACTTAAGTTGGTCCACCACTTCTGGATAAGTTCCAGTGACTTTCCGACTTTATTTCATTATTTATTTATATTTCATACAAGTTATTCTGTAAAGATAGATGTACTATCTTTACCGAATAACGTTCAATGCTATAGGTGGAAACCGAAATACTAGACTGATAGCTCATCTCATTATGTTAAAGTGAAGCTTTCCCTGAAGTGGTGAAACAGGCAAATATAAAAAAGTAAACCCTCTCGATATGTACCTAACTAATCTAATTAGTTCTTTTTGTAAAAAAAGAAACTGAAACACATCACAAAAGATGATCTAGTAATTACTCTGAATATAAAGTTGAAACTAAAATTGAATGAATGAAATTCAAAAGATCTCGTCTTGGACACATTAGGGTGTGTACATCATTAATATAATTTACATTAGAGAGATTTTATATCATTATTTTTCATTAGATGAGCGTATCTTTTCCGTGGAACTGAAGTTCTTTCAGACGTGAACAAATCTTTATCTCTACGCCTTGCGCATTTGTACAATCACTCCTTTGGTTTCGTTATTAAGGTAGGTACTCGTAATTAAGACGTAGCTTTTAACATGGCGTTAACACATTACTCACTTTCAACACTTATTAATTATTCTTTTTTATAAGTATACATTTGACCAATCCGGGCTTATTATGTACCTATTTACAAATGGACTCGCATGCCACAACCTCACCAATTATAATTTTATGACTATCTATTGACACTTTTAATCTAATAAACAATAATCGCCGACACCTACAGCTGTGTATCCGTTTCTTAAAAAACTCAGTCTTTTTGGAGTTTACTAACAGAAAGTAAAATGACACATTACAAGGAAACCAACCTTGAGGTTGTTTATGTCAATCTAAAAATAAAGTGACTTATATACTCTATACATTAATATGTATTTCATTTTATCTTTTATTTAGTAAAATGGCACATAATCGCATTTTACTCTTATTAACTAACTGACCAACTTCGAATACATAGATAAAATTAAACTTTTTTACTTGTGTGGTATCTAGTACCTGTATTTTATTGCTTCTCTCTAAAATAAGTGCAGATATCTAGCACAACTTGACACTGCACTCTATAGAAGGCTCATATCACATCAATTTTGACAGCTAATTTCATAAGATAGAAAAAATCGAAAACGAAGTACTATCTTCGTAATTAGATTCATATAAAGTAATCAATTGCGGTACAACCTTGTCAATACACAGATCGATGGGCCGAAAGGGAAATTCAGTCCAGTGCATCGATCTGAACTTTGACAATGTTTTAACGCAACTTAAAAATCAAGATTTCGGCATAAAACTGCTTAGCTGTCAACAGTTATGTGACAGGCCTCATATTGTTCCAAAAATACTGAGTTTAGACGTTTTTAAAATGTATTTTTTTCACGTTGAATTAACCGTAAATAACATAGGGTCACATTTTATTATTTTCTCATTTAAGCGGAGAAGTGTAAGTCAGAACATCAGCCACCGCGATCTATGAATATTTTAAAGTTTAATTACCTTATAATAATAAAAATGTTCTTGCAATTTTCACCGTTTTCTTCACTTTTACTTGATTCAAGGCGAAAGATTATGGGGCACAAACCGGGGTCATCCTACCAAACGACCATCACGACCGATAATATTTGAATTTCACGTCATACAGGAACGAACCTATCAAATTATCACCGAATCTGGGTTGTTCAAGGTCACACAATAACTGTCTTCAAACTTGCGGTTGAAAGTTTAAACTGTGGAATAGTCTAAGTATACCGGGGTTGGATAGCGCGTTAGCACGTTCACCACCACTCTCAGTCCTAGCTTTGTCGATCTGTTTGATCTGGGGGGCCGGGCCTCACACGGGCCTCCAGTCCCTGTCCTGGGGCTCGCGCTTAACGTGGTAGTTGAGGCAGGGGTGGAAGTTGACGTGGATGGTGACGGGGTGCAGCGGCGCCGCGAGGTGCGCGGCGCGCGCGTCCAGCACGTCGTAGGGCCCGAGCTGACGCGCCAGGCACGCGTATTCCACGCTCAAGGGTACGTAGTATTTACCTGGGGAAAACGGTTTTGGTAACAACGACCGAAATGGTAAAGAAGAAATATACCTACTCTTACTAGTAGTAAAGTATTTCCTTCCGCTCAGTTAGTAGAGCATAGGAAGTGGGATCGGACCTCTCAGTTTAGATATAAAACTCTGAAAAGATGTTGAGTACCAGGCGCTATTCTGAGATAAGGTAATTGAGTATAAACCCAATCACAGCCAAAAGCCCCGTGACGCGCACGAAGCGCGCCGCTTACGCGCTCACTGTCCGTGCTCTGCGGCTCATTGAGGACTTGCTCGCTCGGCACAATGACATAGATATTTTTTATGACCATATTGGGCATCTGTTTGACCAATTCTGTGTGCTCCTTAACGACATAAGTACCTAGTTAAATGAACTCGATTATTGACTTATTTTTATTTTTACATATTAATATTTACTTTGACATTTTACTTACAACGAATTTATTTGTTTTATAATATTTGACTTGTTACTCATTGATTTCTTATGTTATAATTGACTTGTAAGCGTTTTGGACTTGCTCTGTAAGCTTGCACGTGTTTTTTATAAATAAATAAATTTAAAAAAAGCTTCAGTTTTTCATAAGAAAGACTTAGTAAATTATGTGGGTAGTTTACCGAGAGCGTTGAGCGCGAACACCGGCACGTACTGCGTGGCCGGCCGTTTCTCGTAGTGCGTGTGGTGGTGCGGCGACTCGCTCGATGTGTCCTGCGATAAGGAACGTTTACTTAGTAAGTATTGTACGCACATCAACTAAGTCTAAGACTCACTTACATTTTTGGTCACCTTCTATAAATTATAATATTTTATACTGACAATGTTATATCCTTAGAACCGTTAAGACATTTAAAATGTTAAATAAAATTTGTATCTCAGAAACAAAACAACAAAATTTTCTAAGGAAGAAAAAAAAAAGTTGAGTATGAAAAATGAAAATTTTACTAGTAGAAAATTTTAACTTTAGGAAAAACCAATAAATCATTAAAATATTTTATGATTTTATGATGATACTTTATAATTATTAATAGTCTTGTTGACGTCTGAATTTACTCATACAATCTCCATCTAGGCATAGGTACCTATATAATCTGTGCAGTAAGTTCAGCGAAGTTGGAAGTCGTCGCAAAAAAAACCAGCGTATTGATGGTTGTAAACCTGGTACGTTATCTGTAGCAAGGTCCCTATCATCCATATTATATCCACATCATACCATACCATACCATCGCGTTCTCAATAAAGCCAGAATCTGACAATTTAGTAGACTTCTTTAGTACGTGATTAAGCAGCTTTAGATGTGAATAGTGTCAGTCAAAGTCCTGGGTTCAAATCCCAGCATTTATTATTTGGTTATTTGAAATATACCTAATTGTTCGATACTTTTTATATTTTCTTTACAATATTGTACCATTCTCTGTTATTTTAATTTAAAATCTTTTATATCTTACAATATCTTGCAGCCTAAATTACAGGCAATGTGACATCAATTTATGATTTTAGTATGTAATTTAAACTATGATCAAGTAAAACACAAAAATAACTTTATAGTGTGAATCCGTAAAATATAAAAAGATTGCGTGGCCCATCAGGGGATCGAACCCGCGACCTTCGCGTTATAGTCACCTGTGCGGAAGTATCCCTGGCCTCTTCAGTCGATCCCGAGTTGGAGGTAGACGTCGAAGGCGCGGCCTGCTTGGCGGGGCGCCGCCGCTTGTTGTACGCCTTGTGGCAGCCCGGCGCCACGCCCGCGCGCACCGCCAGCTCGGCCGCCTGAGGGAAGACAAGCTGTTAAGGGGTTAAGCAAGTCCTGGCTGCATACAAAATACCTTCGAAAATTCGGCTTTGTCAATGTTCCTTATAAAATCACTCAAAATTTTTCAAGTGTAAAAAAAAAATTCGAAAAATTGTGAAAATTTGTCTATCCCTTTTTGATTGCTGTGTTTTTTGACGTTTTGTGAAAAAAAAAACTAAGTGTTATTATAGTGCACCCCCTTTGCGACCCCGGACTAGGGATGGGTAAGCACTGTAGTATTTACTCAGGCCAGAGTAAATACTCAGTAAAAATATTTTAAGCACGTAGTATTTACTTTTAAGTGAGTATTTATGTTTTACTAACTAACCAAAATTGAGATATGTAATGTTTTTCTTTATTTATTAATTATTTATATGATATTTCGCTATGTTCTTTTCAAGTTTAACTAGTACAATAAATTAAAATAAAATAAAAAATCTTTAAAATATAATTATATACACTGAATGTAAAATTTCCTTTTAGTATTTTTGGACTTAGTTACGACGTTACGACAAATTACGCAGTTTGAATTGAATTGTAAGCTCGAATTATGAATCAAAGTTATGTTTATTCGTATAATAGCCTTGTGCCTGCGACTTTGCCCGCGTAGCTTTCGATAAGGTAAGGCCATGTTTGATTTATCTATCACCTATTGTACCTAATTTTACCTTATTTAATGTGGCTGAGGTGATCCATTCATCTAGATTGGATACCTTTGCTATGGAATACCTATTTTGTCGACAGACTACCAACCAATTTTGGTATTTAGGCAAACGATTTTTACATCGGATATCGTGGGTATATACTTATATTATAAATTAAACAAAGTGGTCCGGGGCCCGGACCACTTTGTTCTGGTTTAAGGTATAAAATTTGTAATTTGTCTATGTATCGTAATTATGTAGCATAATTTGTAACTCATTGTATTGTACTTCATAAACACATGTTTTGGCTTACAGTTTAGTACTTAATCATTTAATTTTTAAGAAAATTTTATCTCCACAACTGTAAACTGTTTTGTGTTAATAAATAAAATAAAATAAACATTCTTTTCTGCAGAATAATGTAAAGGATTATCCAAAATATAGTCATCTGGTCACTTGTCCAGAGATATAGCAAACTATAGTAAAATGAATAAAACAATTTATTAAATAGACCCACAAGGGGCAACTTTTACACGTCCTAACTTAGAAATTGACCTTACCATTGCTTCGGGACAATTTAGGCTAGTGCTGAGAAGCAGCGCAACAAACTCAGTAACAACTCCTAGCTTTTCAATTCTAATTTACAATAAATGTTTACAATCAAACATTTTCCAATTCTTTGTCGTTAATATAATCATCAATTGAAAACCGAAAATAAAAAGGATCTAATTTCCAAAACATACGAAACGTATTTTATTCATAAATAACTTAAAATAAGTAGTAAGTGACTAGCGTAGTTTTTTTAGATTTAAGAAACGCGGGGGAGCAGGACGCAAAAGCATTATTTTTAAAAGGGTTTAAGTCCCTGGCAGCAAGTAATTTCGTCTTTGAGGAAGTATTTTCGTCTCTTATGGGTCATCGTTACTCCTCCTCGTCGTGTCCGACGACAGCGACCCTTGCAATCGTGAAAGATTTACCCGTGGAGGTTCCTCTCGTGGGCTCGCAGATGATTTGCGAAACCGAAATTAGTTTTGAATATACAGTCACACACACTGCATACAGTAAAGCTGTCCCTGGTTATTGTAAGTATATGTGTAGGAGGGCTTGGGTCGGGTTTTCCGAATACGGCGCTTTAGGTCCAGGTGTCAAACGCCTGGTGCTGTTATTTGCCCCGAGATATGGATTCAGCCGTTGGGGTCAGTTCAAAAATCGAAGCAGTCATCTTCATCACTCCTCTTTTATAGTTACCTCTGTATCCTGCGACCTCGAGAACCGCCTCTCAATCGAGTTCTTGAACTTGTACGAGGCCAGGAAATCTTCAGGGTGCTCCGGTTTGCGCAATGCCCTGAGCGTGGGTTCGCGTTTCCTTCGCGCGTCCAGGGGCAAAGGCTCTTTGTCCGGGGGACTCTCGCCGTTGGCTGCAACTAGTTGTCCCACTGACACTGCAATAGAGAGGCCTGATTAAAGAAGATGGAGAGTTGGAATGTGATAATTATATGCTGACGGCTAAGGGAAAGTGGGCGAGCGGTGTAGGCAGGGCCTTTTAATATTCCAGTATATGTGTATACGAGCTTTCAATTTCGGCCATTATGGCTGAAAAAACGATTTTACTTTGCTGCCTGGGGTTTTTGCACTACTATTCTTTTCCTACACATGAATAGGAGAACGTCCTCACCACCCTATCTCTATCGCACTCTTTTGTACGTGTAGATGGTTAGGACTATCCTGTAGCTTTGTACTCGCTAGGATGCGCACGCACGTACTTTGGCGGTCAGCGCCGCGTGAACACTTTCAAACAAAAATTGTTTGCATCCACTTCGACACACGCGGAGCAATTAGCGAGCGAGATTGCGCGCGATTTGCAAACGATTTTCGCCTTAAAGTACATGTACAAGTACGATAACGATAACGATAAAGTACAAGTACGATAGTACATTCAACACGTATGTATCTTCCGTAGGCGACTGGATTCGTTGTGAAGAACAATTTTTACCTCTAATACACTCTATCGGGTCTTGCGGCCGTCTGGGCTCAAACCTATTAGGGTACAAAGCAGTAACTATAAGGTGCAGATCAGGGGGCTGCGGCGGGACTTGTGCTATTACACCGGCCTCCGCCCCCTAACTAAGGCAACTGCTTGTAACGTCGAATAGAAGGACAGCGGTTTCTCTGCCTACCTCTATCGCACTCCATAGGGTACGCGTGGTCCTGCGGCCGCTCGGGCTCGAACCCGTCAGGGTACAGTGCGGGCGGCGGCGGCGGCGCCTGGGCAATCACGCTAGCCTTTGCTCCGTAACCATGGGAACTGCCTGACGAGCTGGTCGTCTCCGACGAAGAACCGCCGGGGTACGACCGGGGCTTGTCGCGGGAGATCTCGCCTGGAATTAAACAGAAAGAGGTTAGGAAAGAAAGATTGTAAGTAAATTCCAAGATAGCTGATTTGAAAATGAGGACTGCTTTTTTTTTCAAGTCACTGATCTGAAATGATAATTATCAGTCCAATTTTTTTAAATGACGTTTTGGAAAAGTACCCAGTATGTAAAAGTTAAAGGTTGGGAATCATAAAACCCATGTTATTGAAGGTTAATTAAAAATATTAAAATACGTACCATGGCCATTATCAGGCTACCCATTTTTGTTGCAAAATTGCCCGTATCACAAGCCCAGTGTTTACCGTGATGCTCTGGCCACCGTACATACATACATAAGGTACAGGGTCATGACGCGCCTTTAATCATAAACCGTAATAATTAAAAAAAAATACATACACTCTTTTGCAAAAAAAAACGGGCACCTAAGGAAATTTACGTTCTAAGGTCGATTTGAGTTAATTAAATGAAATTTATTTCTTTGACGTAGTCTGTATACTTATAATCGTGTAAATTAATGCGCGTGAAGTGAGTTCGGGCAACTAAAAGAAAAAAAAAACGATGGATTCTTTAAAACCGATGTACACGCCCAAACAATAAGAAGTGGTCGGCAATAAAGATAAGATTTTTTTTTACTTTTTTTAATTAAATAAAGTTACAAATGTAAAAACCTAATACCGAATGTGACCTCCTCTTGCCAAAATCACAGCTTGAATCCTTCTGGGCATGCTTTCCACGATGTTTTTAACAACGTTTTGAGGAATTCGTTCCCACTATTCTGCAATGACTCTTTTTAGCTCCCTGATGTTTTGTGGAGCAGGTTGTACTGATCTTACACGTCTCTTTAGAACATCCCAGACATGCTCAATTGGATTGAGGTCAGGACTTCGAGCTGGCCAATCTAAACGACGGATCCCAACTTCTTGCATGTACGCTTCCACGTCGCCAGAACGGTGCGAGCGAGCATTGCCGTGGTCTTCGCAGCACTCGCCGGCGTCGGTCCTCTCCACACAAAGAGATTCTAGCTTCATCAGAAAACAATACTTTATTTCAGTCCTCCAGAGTCCATGAAGCACAGTTCCGAGCAAACTGAAGTCGAGCAACACGGTGCTCACGGAGTAATTTAGGGCCCCGAGCTGGGCGGTAGCTCCTGATATTGGCAGCCAAAAGCCTCCTCCTGACCGTCCACAAGCTAACTTCTACTCCTTTTACTTCTTCAAGGCTCTTCTTCAGGTCCACACTTGACGCCTTACGATTCCGCAACGCCTGACTCACCAAAAAGCGGTCATCTCTTGGTTCTGTGCATCGTTTTCTTCCCGAACCGGGTCTTCTTTAGACCGAACCGGTCTCTTGATACCGTTGCCAAGTCCTCTGGACAGTTGAACGACTCACATTTAGCCGCTGAGACACGTAAGTTTGCGAACAACCTTCTTCAAGTAGGGCTATAATTTTACCGGCCCTTATCGCTTTATCACTCATATCAAAAAGTGGTATTTAATGTAAAAATAAAGATTAAATTGTTTAATTTGCAGAAAATGTCCAAAAAGTTTTAAAATATCGTAATCAGTTAAAAATCGTTTCAGCAATTCGCGATATTAGTAAAGCAATTTTAGAATAATCCACAATAATCATTATTTTTCTTTTATTAATTTCAAATTTTAAATTTGGAACGTAAAGAATCATGCCAGGATGCTTCAAATAACATGCCAATACATCGTCAAATTAATAAAACCTATTTCTTGTTCTTCTTCATTAAAGTAGAGGAAAAAATCTAAAGTGCCCGTTTTTTTTGCAAAAGAGTTTAGTTGGAAAAACGCCTCTCAACTTTAGATTTTAATTCTTAATTTTTGAATTATTACGATTTATCAATTAAGGTGCGACGTGTAATTTTTGTTTTTTGTAAGTATCTATTTAAGTGTATTTTATTTTAATCGTAACATCAACAATGCAAGGTAAACGACAAAACTGAGTTTAGTTTTGTCACCTTGCAGATGTCACTTTGCTTGTGTAACTCTGCAAATTCTGCAATGTAACTTGCAGTACAGTCAGGAACAAACATATTGTGATACTTTAGACCTACTATTTCAAATTATAATTTTGAGCATTCTTCTTGTTAATTTGTTGGAATCTGACAAATTCTTAATTATGGTATGCTCCTAAAGCTAATATAATTTTGAAGCTTACTGTACATTAAAAAAGGATCATTCAAACGCCACTGACTAACTACAAAAGTCACATTCACTCAAGCGAGTTGCGGATGGATACTCGATTCTCTTCATTGAAGTGTATTTTCAACCCACCAATTTCAATATCTGAGTGCAAAAGCCGTTTTTATTCTCTAGAGGATAAAGTAAATTGAATTTAGAACATCGTGTGCACTAAGTTTGTGAATTAAAAAAAAATTAAACCTATTTATTGCTACCTCTATGGTGCGGAATATATCATACCTACAACTTTTTTTCGCATTTACTAATTTCCTCGCTGAGGTGGAATGAAAAGTTACGTGTTGCACTACTCGAGTGCAAATATTTTTCACCTCGTGCTCTATTGAAAATTGAACACGCGGTTAAGAAGCAACTTTGCACTCTTGTATAACAAATAACTATTTTTTAATGTCAATGTTTAATGAAAAACATAAAATCCATCTCACCTTTAGTAACAGCTTCGCAATGCCTCTGTAGGTGCGTAGCCAGCTGGCCACACAGGCCATCGTTTGCTCCATACCCGTGCGCCTCGACCAGGAACCGAACCGCCTCAGCAGCCGCCTCTTGGTAGCCGACCCTGAAGTGGTCCTCGGCGGCCAGCCGTTCCGCGGCTACAACAGAATCCACCGCCAAGATGCAACACCTCTTCCCACCCCCACACCGCTAGCCTTCTGACCCCATTGAGCACAATTGTAAACGAGCAGCTCCCGAAAACACCCGATGAAAAGTATGATTAAAGGAACAATCTCGAAAATAAAGAACAGACTACACGCTCGAATAATATTTAATAATTGTCCTCCTGGCCGATTTCGATCACGGCGGCCAATCGCAACAGAGATCAGCCAACTGCGCAGAAGATATTATAGTGCACAAGTGTGAGCGCACTTCACAGGTGCACTCACTGTTCAATCACTCTCGAAGTTCGGTGAGACGGCAATCCGACATGACATTCATGACAGAAAATCTTAGAAACAATTTTAGCTCGACCTGGGATTTGAACCCAGGACCTCTCGTATGTAAGGCAGAAACTTTGCCACTACACCAACGAAGCAGTCACACTCGCTCAAATATCAAGGACAAGACAACCCCTGACGAGACGCTGAACAGCAGCACGCCGATAAGACAGTGACAGTGAAGGTGAAGGCTGGCCAATCGCATTATGGATCCAATGGGTTGTAGATATTTCTTATATTTTATATGTCAGGAAAGACCAAAATATAATTAGGAACAAAAAAACCTGAGATTGAGAGTTGAAAAAAATTGAGACCAATGTTAATTAAAAATAGTTAGCAGTTATTGCAATGACGAAAACTTTCCCTTGTTGTCCCTGCAGTAGCCAGGTTCTCTTCTGAAGCAGACTACTAAATGTTACTAGATACTTATGCTTTCACGGCCAGTCAAGCAATAACAAGCAAAACAGTTAATTAGACATTTTTAGGTCCCTAAGTTCAAGGGCTTATTGTTCTAGACCACATTTCTAGAAATCCATTCTTTGGAATGCAAAGGTTTTAAAAGGAGGATGCCTAAAGACGATGTTTAAAGTTCACTTACAGGATTGCTGTAGGTACCCTACCCTTCCACACATCATTAAACAACCCACTACCTTCATATTCACAACATCGACTATTTAAAACATGAAATTCCTGAAACCATTGATTATTTTCCCGTCTCTTATCAAATCCGAAACATTTTAATTCACTGCATAGCCAAAATAAAACAAAAACTAAACAGGAATGCACAAAACCTTGCATTGCAGCCGAAAATTTTAGATTTACGTTAAAAAAGTGTAATTTTATGCATTGTCTTAAGGTTAAATGTGTGATAATTCGTAACATTTAACCATAACACAACGGATTCATTTCTAAAATATTAAAATCACTACCAACTTAATAAATAATAAAGAAGGTACCTAAGTAAATGACTTGTATATTTTAGGTACACAGGCTTGTATTATTTATTATGTATTAGTGACAGGTAAAAAGTGTTTTATACATATATAGGTATATTTTACTATCTTTAATATTTTCTGAAACGATGATATTTTGCAGCTATATGCACTCGTCGGAGATACATACGTTAATGTCAAATTGCATGTATTCGTTCAAACATATAAAATCTGAAACGATATTGACATAAAAAAAGTAAATTTGTAAAATAGCAACGACGATAGCAAATCAACTAGCATTCATGGAATAAATAATATTCTACCTCAGGTGTTTTATGTGTTGAGGTTTACAAACTATGCTCATTCGTAAGGGGTTCGAATGTACTTTGAATTATTCTCAGATCATGTTACAGAAAATACAAAGAAACCAAGGTGTTCTCATGAATTTTGGTATTTCTCTCATAAATCTTAAAACATTTGAAAGACAAGACTATCGGCAGCCGACAGGAGATATTTTACAAACGACTTGACATAGGATTCCTAAAGTTTTGTAAAAACAAAATTAGATAATGTTTATCGGAAACTTTAAAATCGGTTAGCTCATCTCAATTCAATTAAATATTCAATCTGTAAGGGATGGATCCTTGGAAGTAAATTAAGAGTGATGCGACGGCTGTCCAGTTTAATAAAACGAGGAATTGTTGCATTACTTGCTTTACGATAAAGTTTTACCAATGTCTGGGTGACATAGAATTCGCCTGGTTTTTGAAGCCCAGATTCAACGGTATCGTCTTAATCTCAATTAATGGTTATTTGAATTTAAAGACTGCAAAGTAAATCTTTTGCATATAAATTAATAGATTTTAAATATTTTCCCAGTACTCGCAAACAAATTAAAACACTTTTGACTACGTATTGGACAGCGCGCCTCAACTCGCATTATTTGCTCCTCAGTCCATCGTTACCCTAAATCATTTGTACAAACCGTTGGCTCTGTCCGACAGGTATTTGAGGTGTCTGATGGCCATTTCGATGATCTCGGTCTTCTCGACCCTGCCCCGACCCTTCTTCAGGTACTCCGGGGGGATCAGGCGGGACAGGTCGGCCAGGCAGTTGTTCATTCTGTCCCGGCGACGCTTCTCGATTATACGGTGGGACATCGGATCTTGCTGGGGGTGAAATGGAACGTGATAATTCGCTTGTTGAAATGCAATTATTTAATTTCATGTATATAACTCGTGTGACCATGATTTAGGATTTTTCAGGACAAGTCCTGGTTTTTTGTAAAATGTTGTTTGTAAAGCATTTTTACAAGATGAAATTTTTGAAGCAAATGCTCGGAATAAGAAGGTCTCATATCAAATATATTTATTTAAGAAACCCATTTTAATCATAATTATGAGTCCTAACTAATCTTGCAATTTTATTTCACCCTAATGCAAAAGATCATGCATAAGTGATTTGGATTGAACTGAATTAAGTCCTTATGTTTTCCGTACACAATTGGCAGTAATAATTACATATGTACGAAGCTTGCCATATTCAGCCCAATTTCTGAAAGCTACTTGATTTCACCAATCAGGATGCAAAGTTATACAGGTATTATATTTTTATTAAAAGTTAAGTTGGACAAGGCAGTCATTCGCGCGTCTTTAAATCTAAGCTTGAGTTAACAAAAAGAGTAAAAACGGGCAATTTCAGTTTGACTTGCCCTCGAGACCTTCCCCTTCTTGAGATACGCGCCGGGCGGGTACTCCGCCTCGTCCTCCGAAGGCGCCGCTGCGAAGTTCAGCTGCTCAGCCACGCGACCGAAGCCATCGTTTGAGTTGTAGCTGTAACAATAGAAAATGTTTTTATAATCACTCCAATTACCTTGATCTGAACTTAGCAAACTAGTGACAAGGTAACTTTCGAATACTCTTTCAAAGTTTAAATAAACTTGGATTGAAATGCTCGATCTTATTGAGATCAAGCACGTGTTGAACTGATTTATCCGTTAGTGAAATCATCATGCAGCTGGGTAAAAGAATAACGATGTATGTAAGTAGTAATCAATTAATTGTTTATCAACTTAATGTAATTCGTATATGTACCACAGTCTACCATACAACATAACTTACGAATGAAATTATAATCTAAGTATAGCGTTTTCTAGGAGGACAATCCGTACTTCTCTACTAATATTATGAATGGAAAAGTCTCTTTGTTTGTTTGTCCTTCTCTACGACGCAACGGAGCAATTTTATGATTATGTTTTTTATGTGGTAGGCAGTCAGGAAGCTTAAAAGTGACAGGCTACTTTTTCCGTGTAAAGACATCTCGTTCCCATGTTCAAATTGAAATTTAAGGCTATGCACAGTTAATTCACATTTACTGCGCGAGCCAAGCCGCGTGTAACAGCTTTGACCATGGATATTTCACCAATAACGACTTAAGCTTTATAAAATATGGATAGCCATAGGCTTATCGTAAAGAAGCTTGTATAGATTTAACGTCATAAGCCTTCCAAATAATGTGTGAGCTGGTAGTCATGCGAGTGGACACGTGAGTATGGAATGTAAGGTTGAGAAACCGAATCGATAGAAGCTCAAAGTTCGGCACATGTGGCTAGACAACGTGCGACTCACAGCCGTGGTTTAAAGATCAGAATTATATAAAAGGTTAAATACCTACCAAAGATTTGAAGAAATGAATTAAAATTGGTAATAATGAAAATGTTATTAAAACAAACAATTAGTAAATAAATCTAACTTATAAAATCCGATAAGTTCGTTAAAAAATCTCGGTGTCTAATAGTTTCTAGTTTTTTTTTTCAATTTGTCGATGTTGAAGTGACTTACTGAACATGACCTACAATCGCGTTGCCTTCGTCACCACCAAGGTCACGCGTGCGTTGTTTTGTTTGCAACTCGCCTTCGCAGGCCGCCATTTTGTGAATATCCGGATCTGATCCGCGGTTTTGACCGACCGGCAGACAGTAGTCGCGCGGATCGCGCTCCGCGCTCACGTTCGTAAGGTGGCTTTCAACTTTATCGACCAGCGATGGATATGACCAAAAAATTAACAAAAGCTTTAATAGAAATGTATTGGGAAAGAAAGTGCTTGTGGCAAGTGAGATCTGAGGACTATAAAAAACGTGATTTGAAAAAAAAAGCATATCAAGAAATAGTTACGTTCCTACGTCGGAACGGAGTCAAGGATGCGAACACAAAACAAGTGCGCGATAAAATACAAAACTTGAGACGTGCCATGAGAAAGGAAAAAAAGAAGATTGACGATTCCGGAGGAACTTACAGCCCAACTTTATGGTAGGAATATTATTGTTGGATGGCGAAAGTTCCTTTGGAATTTATTTGAAAACCTAGGAGTGTTTTCATTGCAAACAAATTATTTCACATTCGTTTAAATTTTAGGTTCTAATAATTTTCCTTGACTTTATTTCAGGTACTATGATCTCCTCACATTCGTAAACGATCAATATGAAGATAATATCCACCAAAAAAGCGATCATACAGACGAATTTGAGGAAGATTCTGATTCTAACTTGGAAAGTTTTGTGGACTCCGCTGAACAGGTAAGTTGTCCAAAACTCTTGCAGGTCCAGCTTCTAAACCTGTAAAAGTGATGTACATTCTACACCGCTTGGTGAGCATACAAAAAACAACCTCCAACCGACTTTCCTTTTTTCTGTTGTGTTGGCTCATTTCTATTAATAAAATTAACAAAGCTGCACTACATTTTGCTCCAAGTCTCTTTTTAGGGTTCCGTACCTCAAAAGAAAAAAACGGAACCCTTCTAAGATCACTTTGTTGTCCGTCCGTCCGTCCGTCCGTCTGTCAAGCAAGACCATTTTTCTCAGGAACGCGTGGAGGTATCAAACTGAAATTTCTATATAATACTAAGGTCTACTGTCCCTGGAAGCTGTAGAAAAATCAACTTTCTAAGCCAACGCAATCAAAAGATACAGCCATTTAGGCCGCAAATTTCCGCAAATTTTCGAAACTCGCACGGGAATCAAAACCTACAGGGTACTTCCCGTAAACTTAGAATCTTGAAATTTAGTACGAAGTCTCGTCTTATAGTACAGATATAGGAAAAATTACGTAAATCGTAAATTTTCAGTTTCATCATATAAAAAAATATATTTTTGAAAAATATTTTTGACAATTTTGAAAATTTCAAAGTTACTACTCCTTATCTACAGGTTTGTACGGAACCCTCGGTGCGCGAGTCCAACTCGCATTTGACCGGTTTTTTCATCATTAATATACTTAAATGTCAGTTACTGTAGTATAATTTTATGAACCCTAACTTTAATGATTATTTTTTGTTTTAGAATCACAGCGAATATTCTGAGCAGACTCAAAAACCGTCACCAAGCACAAATACAGAGACAGTAAAAAAACATGTAGTAGAACATCCAAAACCTGACGAATACGATGCCTTGGGAATAAATATCGCTGCAAAAGTGAAGAGAATGGATTCCATCCAGCAGATTTATGCAGAACTACTAATACAAAAAGTGATCGCTCGGGGTCTTCTAGGACAACTCAGTGAAACTACCGAAATTATGGATCTAGTCCCAGACAATGGCGCTATAGTGAGGATAGGACAAGTTTTACCAGCCAGCATAGACGCTTATAGAAAAGTAAATAACGAGTTTGTAAATAGAAGTGGATAGTTTAGTCAGTACCTAGGTGGGTAAATAAATATCAAATTAGTAAAGAGTTCAAGGTCTCGTCTTAAGTCCTATCCTATTAGTGTTTTATAGCGGTAAAAAAATAATATTAATTAAGGTACAGCAACAAATCAAGACTTAATCTGGGCTACACTGGTATAGAATATCACGTTTAATTTGCATTCCTATTAGAGCTGAACAAAACATTTTTATTTGGCATTCAAATACAAAAATAAGAAACAAATTAATAATAAACGTATATCACGTGGTCTTGCTTGATACAAGCTCCTCCTACGAAAAAACGCAGAAATCTATTTGTCACGTGAATCTCCTGTATAACGAACGCTGTTTGACCTCCAGACTTCGGAATAGCAAATATGTACACACATGGCAGAATATAGACTTTCACAAAACACGTGCGCACTGACAAAGTTTTAAAATATAAACAAACTACATAAACCATTAATACAATGTAAAAGTTTTGTTTTTTATTTGAGCTAAATAATATCAGTTCATTTTTAGATATCGCCAACCGATGCAAGCAAAATGAGAGCATCACGTTTGATACTTCAAATTGATTTAGGTGAATACGTAAAATACAATTGCACATAACTTTTTAATGTACCAGACAAAATTATTGTCGGTCTATTTACTAAGATATTTTGTATAAATTAATATTTTAAAGAGCTCTTCTTACTTTATTACGATTGATAATAGCCATAATAAAAAGCTGAAAATGTAAACAGAAGAACTCACGAGCGCAACGGGACCAGCATCTGATCGATTGAGACCTTGAAGGTCGATGGAGTAAGGAACACGTTCATGGCACCTAACCCTGGCCACTTTCCCTCCGAGGCGTACACCATCAATCCGTGGAACCGCATAATGGCTCAGTGGAGGCGCGTGACAACTGACGCGGCGAGGAGTTCCGTACACAATGTTCGATGACCGACACGCTACTGAATAACGTAGTTTGGAGTGGCAACGCTATCTGAGCCATGCGGGAAAGTCTTTAAACTATTTTTAAAACTGAAAATCTAGTTGGTAATCGAGAAATCTATCATCAGGTACAATCATAAACGTCCTTATTGTGATAGGCCATTTTTTAAGCTTTATTTCAAGTTGGAAATCTGATCGAAGGGAAATCGGGCGCACTCATTAATGAATTTCCCTTTTATGATACTTTTAAAGTATTTTATAAAAAAATTGTTAGGTTAATTACTAACATTTTCTCATGATTTTTAATATAGATTTTTATTAATATTATCGTCAGTGGACAAGCTATTTTTTAATTAACCACTAAAATAAAAATTAGTTTAAAAAATATGATGAATTCTTTGAACTGGAAATCTGGGGCCCGGCAGTGCAAGTCCAAGCAAAAAACCGACACGGCCGTATCGTCCTTTTCTCGAAGCAATTCAGGCACTTTTTGACCCCCCTTAAACTTCAGTATGAATAAAATAACAAGCCTGAATTTTTAGTCGCTAAGCAAGCATTTTACAAACACGGTATATTTTAAATTTCATTCAATTTGAACCAGTTGTTTAAGAATTATAACTGGTCAAACTTTTCTTAATTTTGTCACTGACTGGCTGTCTGACCATCACCAAAATCTAAGGCACTTCTAGCAGTAATAGAACCTTCAAATTTAGATCATAATTGGTGTTTAGTGTCTAAATCATCGAAAATCTTTACGTTTCACCATTTCTGTCCAGTTTTCTCGGTAAATTTACTTCATTTGTAGTTAATTAATCATTGTACCGTACCATCAATTTCTCCCGTACGTATAATGGATGGAATAAAAGTTGTAGGTAGGTATCTAGATTTATGAGACATAGCGGGAGGGCGTGTAGAGTGGAAAAGGATGTTATATTCTAGAAGTAAAAGGTACCAAAATGAAAAAAGTAGGATTCGACAAAAAGAAAGTGAGATACCATAAAAAACATCCTGTTAAAAAACCAAGTCTCGCTGCTCAGTCTTTTTACCGTAAAAGTAAGACAGTCCATGTAATACCAAGTCGGTTATTGTATTTAGTACCTACTTAAGGGAACTTCTGTCTTAAGTTATTATCATATCAATATTAAAAATCTTTCACGTTTTAAAAATACATCAAATAATCGATTAGGTACTGTCTAATCGCCATGAAGATTGCAAAAAACATTGTAAATATAAATAGAAATCATATGATTATGAAGTAAATGCTTCATACGATACAATGATATTAAAGGAGTTAATAAGATTTTATTTTTATTGATTAAAAAAAGCCAAATACAATATCCCAACGCAACGGTAGTCACCCTACACGCAGGCACGTGTAGCAAACGCACGGGAGACAGACACCTAATACGGAGACATGCACGTACTGAGACTTGATACGTTACTCGAGGGATACAGAATACCAAAATCAAAAAAAACTTTCTAAACTTTTTGTAACAATCCATCAATGCCTACGTGCATATTTGCATATCATATCCTCATTAAAAAATATATATACAAGTCCTTTTTACAGGAACTTTGTGTATCTAAGTAAAAGGTAGAATAATTTATGAATTAAGACACTAAGTCAGTATAAGGTTACAGATGAGACAGTTAAAAAACGTTGACGTAAACTGGATATTTGTTTTTAAACATTAATAACCACATTACTACCTACACCCACAGCAATTTCCAATCGTACAAGTAAAGGTCACGCGTACTAGATTTGCTGACACGTGTCTGCAACAAACAAGCCGGGGAGGTTCACGACCGGCCTTGTTCTTCAGATCCATGCAAACCGATTACAAGATTGGAACGGCCCTACATTAAACAATGCAATTTTGGTCTATAAATCGACTATCATTCAATGCATCTTAAAATCTTCTAAACATATCTACATTACTCGTAAAAAGTTTTTTAACCAAGGGCGGCAACTCAAGAGTTTGTCAACAACTGCTGTGGAATGTGTGTTCAAAATAAACTAATCACTTAAGCAATCATGATAAATTCAGTTATACACCAGATGTTCGCTAAATTGTTTCACCAGTGAAATACTAACGTCGGTGAAGGTTGGATATCCATGACCACTTTCGCGATCGCTGACCCAACTGTGTACACTGCTGGTTCACCCTTCGTCGCAATCCGTACATCACACGCTTGGAAGACACGAAACACAGTTCACTGCATCTGGTATTCACAACAGACGCGATCAACTAGGTCGCTTCGCCAATTCGGTGTATTCGGGGCGAGTTACCGGAGTTGCAGTACGTTGTGCAAACTATGACGTCGTTCGATTCACGTGCGCGCGCGCCACTCACGTGCGCCGCGGCTAACGACTCGGCCGAGCTGGCAAACTATACTAAGGCCGATAACACATGCATGTCTCGTTCTCGTTACTTACACCTAACCTTGTATGTGAGCTACAACACGCTAGAACAGATAACCAGACCACCTTGTCAAAGGCAGAGGCCCGTGATAGACTAATAATAACGATTGTTTAAAAGGGGAACTTTATCGATTCATGAATGGAAAATAACTAGGACAAAGTTACAAGCAGTACGTGCTCGCTAGCGAAATGGAATGCTAACTAATTGTGCGATACCTAGTTCCTTGTAACATTTTAGAATGTGTGCTCTGTCTACCTACTAGTAAAATTCCATTCATCTCACACAATAATTGAAGCTCTCGATTATTTCATTCGTTTTATATAAGTTACAATCAGTTTTTCAAAGGGTACAAAAAATCACACAACCTTAAGCTGATTTTTTTAACTAAGGTATGCAAGAATCATCCTGAAAATCCGCATAATCTTGCGGACTCTACAAAATTTAAATATTTTATGTAGAAACGTACATATACTCGTGCTAAAGTTAATAATAAATAAATAATATTGGACATATTGGTTGCTTCTTTAAATTAGGCGTACTCGTTATTAAATGGAAATGAGCAATGATGACCATTCGCCAACAAATTTAAATAAAAATAAGGTAAAAGCATGGCGTGGAGTGGTTACGCTTATCAGTGTGAAACAGCAGAATGAACTCAATACTGGAGAATATAGTGTGTGTTTTTAAAGCAACATTTACAGATACAAACAAACGTGACATAGATATTAGTAGTGTCACGTGTAACCACAATAAATTTTGGCTTTTAGTGTTAGTCACAGACATGTGTGTCACTTGGGCTTCTTCGATAGAAAAATTGTGTTACCTTTATCACCGATTCTAGTGTTCTATTTGTGTATTGTTTGAATAATAAGATCGTTTATTTACGCCGAGTTCTAATGTAAATAATAAATGCGTTACTGAAATAGGTACTTACTTTTATCTACAAGTGGCGCACATCACGCACTTGTAAGTTACTACAAAAAAACTATTTTTATGTACCTACCTCTATTTTAAATATGGACTACCTATATCAACCCATGATATAGCTATATCTTTAACATATGAGTACATGACCCTAATGGCATGAGGAGAAAGAAAAGTTAAAATATTAAAATGTCAATCTCTATATCTTCTTCTATATAAAATTCTCGTGTCACAATGTTTGTTCCCTTACTCCTCCGAAACGGCTTGACTGATTCTCATGAAATTTTGTGAGCATATTGAGTAGGTCTGAGAATCGGCCAACATCTATTTTTCATATCCTTTAGTGACAAGGGTTGGCCACAATATTTTTAAGGCATAGGTACAGAAACAGCCAGCATGACTAATAAAGTAAATAAATATTTTTGTGTTTTTGTAACAGATAAGGTTGTACAAGGATAAATTTACTGTCAAAATTAATTAATTTAAAGAATTTATTGTTTATTTATTTATTGTATTATATATTTGATCTCCCAAAGTAAATTTTTATCATAAAATATTGACCACTTTTCTGACATAAATATTCTTTGCTAAGATTTTTGAAAGATTAAAAAAAAAACGTGCAAGTTACTTTATTACAAAAAAATACTCGTTCGTTTTACATTACAAGACGCACAAATGCATTATGAAATAAATAACGATATTGAAATAAGTGTAAAAAATTACAACCACTTTCCGAGCAAATATATAATATAAAAATGAATCGCAAATCTAAGAATGAATGTGTTGGTAAGCGCATAACCAGGCCTCTCTCACTCGATGTACTTGCGCGCGATAATAGCCTACTCTCGCCCGCACCGACGGCGGTGCGGCGAATTCAGTGGGCTGCCAACAACCGTCGGACGCGCTCACGACGCACTATAATTATTCGTGTTGCGCTTACGATCAATTTAGTTTTCATACGAACCAAATTAGTAATCTGTGCTTGTTAAACGTTAGCTTTATTTAAGATAAATAGTTTTGAGTTATGAATGAGGAAGTCAAAAGTGGCTCCAAATGCTTTTATTAATAATAAATATGCTTTTATTTTTCTAATACACAATAGGGTATTTGACGGATTTTTTTTATTGACTTAAAATGTTTATAGCAACACTACATAGGAAGGTACTTCTTTTTAAATACCTTAATTTCATATAAGAGCATCAGACTTTCTAATTAGACATGGAGACCGCTACCAGTCAGTGACGTCACATGCTCGTAGCGCCATACTCTCACCGTAGAAAATTTTGTTTTAGAAAGAGATAGCAAGAGTCACAATTAAGTAGCTCATAATTCGCTTGTTTTACCTAATACAGGCTGAATTTCTTATTTCACATTTGTTATTCAATAATATTATATTATTTCAACAACAGTCAATCAAATACCATTTTAGGAAAATGTCGTTGAAATATTTTTACCGAAAGTGTCCAACCCTAGTTCGATTGTCTCAACGTCTCACGTCACGTGGTCTCGCGCAGCTGCGAAGCAATAGTGACAGTATACTCAGAGTTGTAGGTGCATTTTTGTACGCGGCAGAAAAAGTAGTCTATTAACGCTGTAGGTATCGAAATTTTTCAATGGAGTGATTTATCTGTTACGTAGTAACTATTTAGTAATCTGTGGCATAACTCAAGAACGCGTGGACCAATTTGGCCAATTCTTTTTTTTTATATATTTTTTATAGTACGGGGATGGTTCTTATCCGCTCTGTCCGCGAGTATGTTATAAAAGTTATTATATTAGCCTTAATTAAATCTCACGCGTAGCTTGGGGATCGTAGACCCTTCAAGAATAAAATAACGTGTTCAAATAAAAGAAAATAAAAAGTTGGGGACGCTTGTATTTCTCCTTGTTTTGTGAATATTTTGTACGATTTTCAGGGTAGAAACCTTTGAAAGATAAACTTTAGGGTTCCCAAGTTAAACCACGAATGGCGACCGCGGACAGGAAAAGAACGTCACATGGTAAAAGTTAGCTAGGGGCCAGGTTTTGTGAAATGCCGTCTCGGCAGCATTCAAATCACGTGCTAAACGTGACGAATAAATTTGGTAACGGCGCATTTTTTATGAAGAAACCTTAAAAAGTGAACATACGCAAGACGCCAAAATTTTTGTTTGCTAAGATTTAATAAAAAGATAAAAAGAGTTTAATTTTTTTTTTCAAAAGTAGTATTTTAATCAAGAAACTGTTATGTTATTAGCATAAAGCATAAGTGTACCTACCTAAAATTTCTGATTTCTGACAACGCAGTCTATGACTATTATCACAAATATTCAAAGGAGTATGGTAAAACTATTGATACCTACTTCAATAACATTATGTGACGAATTCATGAATGATAAAAGTCCAACATGTGTGACTGGTAAGCGTGGCTCCGACACGTGAGATCACATAAAAAGTTTATTTCAAGAATGTTAACAAAATAAATCCTTATCTTATCGCTGAAATTGATGTGTTACGTCTTGCTATGACTTATATGATTATAGACTTATGACTTGGGTTGGACTTGGGGGTCCCAAATTCAACCCAAGTTGGGACGCTGCGGATTCGAATCGGGAGGCCCCCGTCCCGTTTTGTCGTGAAATTCAGAAGCACACAGATTCAATTACTTGGCAGACTGGTTTTATACCGTGACTAGTTAATCACGTTTTAAGCTAATTGTGGTAAGCATAGCCAAATTTAACAGACAGCTTACATACTCGTAGTACCAAATCAACTCGCTTTAGGTGCCTAAGTACACACTTTTGCACCTTTTATGATGATGATGATATTTTTAGAGTGCTTGCTAATCACTTATCCTAGGAACAGTCTGTATCAGTCAGCTTGATCACCTGATTTGTATTAGGCGTGGTTAGTGCGGTCTGATAAGAAAAGATATGATAAGACGGGCCAATACTCTAAAATTAATTATATAACTTTTATTTTAAATTGCTATTCGGTAACACAACTGAAAAAAAAATATCTCACTGACTAAATTAATAAGTACATATTAAGTACATTTTGAACTTGTTATGCTAACTCAGATCAAACGTGGCAGAAACAGTGGCTGGCAGTAATGTCCCTCAGAACTACTTGTTTACCAGGTTTGAACCTAATAGCCCCTGGATCCTTAAGCCTAGCTTAACCGAAGCTTTCAGTTAAGCTTTGGAGCCTGATTAGGTGCTCCATTTACTATGGGACGCCGCTAAAGATCTCGTCAAACGCCGTGGTGATGGAATTGGACGATATGTTTACTTGTAAAAAAAACAGAGACTACTAAGTTACCTACCGCCTTAGTAGGACTGTAGCTACTGTAAGGTAATTCAACTCTTACACATGGCTTTATTATATTGTGCCATTTTTGTGCATCAATATCAAATGCTACGACAGGTGCTATTTGTTAACACGCTTTTATTAGATCGGGGTGTATGTATGAATGTATGTAACGGAATTTCTGAGCTAAATTTTCACCAACTTCCAGAAATCGGATTACTATGAAACTTTGCACGCGTATTAAGTAGGTAGGTACCGATGACAATGCAATTATTTGATTAGTTTTAACTAAAAAAAATAAAAAAATAAAATAGTTTAAAAAACTAAAAAAAAACACGCTTTTATTGCTAAATGCTTATAAATTATTTTCTCTTTTTTAGTTACCTACCAATAAAAGCGTGTTTTTTAAGTTTTTTAAACTATTATTTATTTTAATTTTTTTATATCCGATTTCAAACTGTTAACATCCTGAGTATGTCACGTGTAGATGGCGAAACGCGTCGAGTGTTTTGTTGGTGTCAGTGTTGTGTTTCCAGGTGCATCTTCTGCGTCTCATTGTGAGCTGTATTGTAAGTCCTGCGACTTCCAGCTCTAGTTTTTTCATGTGGTTACAGTTGGACGTATTTGGGTTGCTACGCTGGCGTCGTTTAGTGGAAATTTAGATAAGCAATCAGTAATTAGTAAATCCGTTGTTGAAGAAGGCTACCTACCAAACTTTCACTGTGTTGTTGATATAATAGCCAAATATTTTTTGTAACACAAGTGGCGCATTGAAAATTACATACAATGTTTGTGCTTCTTTTAAACACAGTTTAAACCTGCAGTATGTAATTTGAGGTTTGCCTGTAAGGTTAGATAAGTTTAAGGGCTAAAGTATACTACTTTAGCGACGACCACTTTGGTGCAATGGTCAAGAAGTTGACTATTAACCAAGAGGTCGCGGGTTCCCGTTGCCGTTTGTGTGCATGAACATGTCTGTTTGTACTGGTCTGGGTGTTACATGTATTTATTTAAGTTTATTTGTAATACCACTGTTGATTCTGATATCCGCAACACAAGTGCTTAAGCTACTTACCACGGAGTCAGATCAATGTACCTATGTGGTGTTGTTGTTTTTTTTTGTATAGTGTCTTAGATGTGGCGCACGAGGTTGACGGATAACAGTTTCACAAGGGTCACGCAAGAAGGTGACTGACTATAGTGCTCAAGGGTTGCGCCTGAAGTTGTCAGACTATTGCGCAGGAAGTCGTGAGACTAAAATAAAATAAATAAATAAATAAATAGACTATAGTTTCTCAAGTTCTCGGACTATAACCACGAGGCCTCGCAAGGCAGAGTACCTACTTACCTACCTTATTTTGTCGGAACAACGCAACTTAGGCCTGCTGAGCTGAAAATAAAGCCTGTCTAGGTATTAACGTTGCAACCGATATTTTCGGCATAGTAAATAAATAATTTATAAAGTATTTTTTCTCAGATTTCGGCCTGATTTCAAAATGGTACCTCAATAATTGAGCGGTCGTTTGCTCTATCGACAAGCTAATCATAAATACCTAGGTCCAATACCTAGGTCAATCAATACCTAGGTCCTTAGCTACGGAGTTAGGTTTAAATCAAAACTAAACACGACTGTACAACAGAATCCCTTGTTACTTGTAATGTAACTTACGTAAAAACATACGGTAAAGGCCTAAAAGCAGAACAGTGCATAACTGGTACTCCAATTAGGGTTGCCAGATCGGTTTTCCTGCTATCGGGATCAATAACCGATTTTTCGGGATTTTAGGGCTTCGGTCGGGAGAAATAAAAAAAAGTTAATAATATTAATAATACATAATGTTTTAAATAAACCAACATATTTTTGCATTGCACTGTAGATATAATGAAAAAACAACTTGATTAATGTGAACTTAAAATTATTGAACTTGTTTTTCGGGAGATTATTTGCTTTGTCGGGAGTCGGGAGGACATCCAAAAATGCGGGAGAATCCCGCCAATTCCCGACCTTCTGGCAACCCTAACTCCAAATAGCGCTATTTACCGCGGAGCCCGAGGGGCAACGTGCCGCTCACGTGGCGAGCCACGGGCTCCGTTGCGCCAACTCGTTTCGCTTTTGAGTGGTGACGTAACGGCAGATAACAGTGCAGTCGCGTCTCTAATTGATCAATGATCAACCCTCTGTTTGGAAGGCTGTAACACTATCGTAAACTAAGGCCTCTATAATGCAGTCTATTGCTTTTACGACGCTTTTAATACGCCGTATAAGGCCGTATTGCTACGCGGTTCCATAAATCGAGGCCAGCTAGGAGGCGTATTTATAACACGTCTTTCGTCGTTTGCCTTTCGTAGCACATAGTGTATTTCTTCCTGTCTTTCGGAACAACCAGATTGAGGGCCACCCTCTATGTCAGGCATGATAATATGCTTACGTTTTACAGGCATTCAATATGTATTGGCACAATCGCAATCACAAATAAACAAAGCGCACGCCAAGTGGTTAGTGAAAATAATAATGTTAGGGTAGGTCAAGATAGATTCGCTAGGCTAGTTTTAAATAAATCAATCTACAATTTGAGTCACTATCTCAGATTGGACGATGATCTTGCATGATACGCCCACGTCTTTGATTTGTCAGTGTTCGGTGTCCAATATCTTCGTGAAGGTAAACGGTTTGGGACTCCCTATTGTACAACCTTCTGGGTCTTTTCCTTCGCCTTTTACATATTACTAGCGGCCGCCCACGACTTTATCGTTTTGGGTCAGTCTAGTCGCCGAGATCTTTAAAACGGTACCTCAATCATATTTTTAGACCCTAGCGCCTCGACACCGGCTGGTGGGAAAGGAATGATCATACACAAAAAATAGAATATCGAAGATAGGTACCTATCTTCCCACCTTTGTCAACGACTCATAAAATAAAGAACTGTCAAATACAATAATAGCCTATTTATTGCTAGGAATCTGAGCTGATCAGTTTAACGGGCCTGCGCTGGATGCTAGCCAGCGCATAAACGTGTTTACTCGCACACAATGTAGTTAATTGGAAAACGTGATCAAAATTAATTAAAGCAACGCTATACTCGTAGCTATGTTTGTACGGAGTTGCACTGAGAATTGGTAAGATGTATAAAATGCAGTACGTCAGTGCATATTCATACACGTGCAGTATCTGATTAGCTGGGACGATTATGAACTCCACGTGCGAATGAGTAAGTCGACTGTGAGACAATGGCCATGGGCACTTGAGGCCATTGATATTGCAAACATTTCATTTTATATGTCCCCTTATCTTTTGGGCCCTACCAACGCTTCGAGACCAAACACAGACAATGAGGCAAGTGCTGATAAGAAGCGTCGAAACAAACTCACTCACTCACCACTAGCTACCATAAAAAAACAAACTCAATCAAAGGAACTGTACATCAGATTGGTGCAGGGTAGACTATCCACACCTTCTTGTCGTTGATATAATCTTGAACCTCATAATATCCTTTAGACATGAGGGTATTTATAACGTGTTGAAATTATTAATCGGAAGTTCGACAAGATCGTGAGGTATATTGATTAAAAAGATAATACAGTTTCCCATAAAAGAATTACCTTTTTATACTTAATCTAAAGTTTTGAACCGCAAGTTTGTTTTTGTTTCTTGTGTTAAACGAGTGCACATCACTTTATTTTTTTTGTCGTTATCTACATTTTACGAACATACATAGTGTGGCAAATGTCTTGGTGCCAAGGCCGAACATCTTGGTGCGAATGTTAGTCTTGTCTGCGATTGGCACCATTGACAGCAGCCAACAGAAAAATAAGAGAGAAGGCTAGGGTCTGAATGGCGGAATTATCGAAGTACATATGTTGATAATTCCGCCATGATATGGCTTCTCTCAAGAAGTCGCGGGGACAAAGTTTGTAGATGGCACGAATGGCTCGTTTCTGCCAAAATAAACATGTTATCGATGTCCGCAGCGGAACTCCACAAGAGAAGACCGTATGACAAAGTACTGTGAAAATAACTAAAAATAATAAAGGTGTGTTATTTTTCTAACCGCAAAGGCAGCTGAACTAACCAGATATAAAAGTTTTTAAGCATTGAACGAATAAAAACACACCTTACTAATAATACGATGTTAATCCATTGATGATATCAATCGATTCCGATGTTAATGCGCCTACACACTTTACTAACAGTACCTTATTAAAACGATACTGGTGTGAACGTGCCATCAACATCGGAAATACCACCCGTTAAGGAAATTTGAAGGAAGTCTGGCAGAAACTTTAAAACTTAATTTAGAATCTACTAGCAAATTACAAACTTCAAACCACTTCTAACTTCACACGGTCAGGAGCTGTACTTAAATTTTAAACAATAAACAACCGATCAAACTTAATTAATGTGTGCTTAAATAAACTTCCAAGTGGGACGTAACAATACCCATAATTCAATAAAACGTTCATATGCAAATATAATAAAGGCTCAGCATAATCCATTGCAAATTCACCGTATGTGGTTTATTTTTAGTTGGCTCTCTCCACGCCACGTGTCACATTATATACGATACACGTGTCAGAGCGTAGGTTGGGGACCTAGGGAGACTCTGGTTCTATGTACTTTTACATAGGTTAGTCAGTGAGCTAAAGTAGGTCATGAACGTCGAAGGTTTTATGGAAATTCTGAAGATAATTTTGTCATAGCGCAGTGGAATTGGTGCTGGTTACTCACACGATTCAGTAGTAAGTTTGTTACCTTATCTACTCCCTTTATTAAAATAGCTAATTATTTGCTTCTATTTTTAATTTAATTATTATTTATTGATGATGAAGTCTTATCCTTGAGCTTTAAATGTTATGTTTGATTATTTAATTTGATACGATTATAATCAATAGTTATTCTTGATAGTATAATTTAATTTAATGATATGTTTAATATTTTTTTTAACCTAATTTTGTAATTCAATTTTACTTAAGTTTCTGTGCCCTAGCCAGGCGTCACTGTACTGGTTTACTCATGAGACTGTAACACCTTACGGTAACGTGTGACTTTGCAATAAATATTATGAATATGAATTCGTAGTTGGATTTGCTGTCGTCTGTTGCTGTTATCGTTTTGACGGATTTCGTTTCATAGGCCCGAAGAGCCGTGATTTTTTCCCGTAAAATAAACTTGTACAAGTAACGAGTGATATACACACGTCCGCTATAAAATACACCGGCTATACAGGCTAAGCTAAGCGGCAAGCGAATTCTCCGTTTCGTTTAAAAGTCGGCACATGGGTTAATCGATTTGAACTTAGATTTTTATTTCGTCACACGAAACGCCTTAATTACAATTGGTCTCTTATTATTTTCAACAGAGGCTAGGGGCCCCCGTTTTGCATGGGGCCCTGGGTTGAAGCCCAAAAAGCCCTTATGTAGATCCGCCCCTGATCCACTGGCATCTGTGAGCCGCACTTTATTAAGGAGAATATCCCTCTAACAATAATCTAAGGAGAATATACTCTCCCTTCACAGTACATCCTAGAAACTGGTCTATTTGTTAAAAGCAACCTTAATTTATTCAAGCTAGATAGAAACCCGTGTCAAAATATTTCAAACAGCTAGTCCTTCTGACCCTCAGAATTGAAATGTATAGGCAAGGCCCAGAATATCGCTGTGACCAAATTTACAATAAGTTACCAAATTCACTGAAAACAGATACAAATACTAAAACCTAAAATCCTATTATTCCAAAATGACTACATTGAAGATAAGCTAAAATGAAACTCTCACATTTACCTCTTTAGTATACAACTTATACGGTGGCATTTTAACATAAGTAGGTATTATATGCTATTTTGTTTGATGATTGTTGAGTAATGTGCAATACTTAATTAAGTAAATAATTTTTTTTTTTTTTTTTTTTTTCTATTTATTTAAGGAGCTTTGTCAATACTGACCATGTCGCTCCGTCAGATTTACACGTTGTACATTTTAAATATAAGGTTATAAGCTAACAACGAGGTTAAGTATTAAACAATAACATTTGGTACAGCTTTTTTGCCTCATCTGACAGGGGGGCAGACAGAACGCTATTGCACCTGCCGATTGCCCATCTATTATCCCTGAACAGCTGAGCCCTGAGCTGATCGCTTCGGACGCACTCCATCAAGACGTGTATAATATCTTCAATAACTCCGCATTCTTCACATAGAGGTGATTCACTTAGTCCCATTAAGTGTTGAAACTTTCTTGTTGGGATGTGGCCGGAACGAAGTCTCAGGGCAGAAACAATATTTGTTCTACTTAAGGAGCAGTTATTGAACCAAGGTATATTAAGAGGTGTAGGTTGTATGGTTTTATACCAGATGCCTTTTGTTTTGGATCTCAAGTCAAAAAACTCTTTCCATAATTTTCTACAATAGTCCTTCACCAGATATAGTTGATCAGTGAAATATGGTCGAACATGTAAAGAAATTCCATCATGACAGGCGTTTTTAGCCAGGTCGTCTACAGTTTCATTTCCAATAATGCCGATATGAGAGGGGATCCATTGCAGCTTGATCATTTTGGATTTATGTTTGAATTCCAAAAGTTGTTTAATAATTGCATATGCTATCGGTGTTCCTCGAAAAGTCGAGGTACACCGAGCTATATGTTGGAGTGCGCTTTTGGAATCAGTCAAAATAACAAGCTTGTCATAATTAATGGAATTTGCGTAGGATATAGCTTCACTAATAGCCAGAAGTTCTACATACATAATTGAAAGGTTAGAGTCAATTTTGAAAAGCATGTGTGTATTCTGCTGTGTGTCGCAAAAAGCTGCACCAGCTACCTCTCTGTCCTTAGAACCGTCGGTGAATATTTGGTAATAACTTGAATATTCTTTGCTTAAATATTCCAAACATAGTTTGTTAAGGGTTAATGTATTATAAGATTTCTTTGCTAAATCAACTCCATCTACATTAAAAACTATTTCTTTACTAAAATCTATAGACGTAATCCAGATATCATAGGAGAACATTTCTAAATTTCTACTTGTATGAATTTCAATTGGTTTAAGGTAGTTATGACTCATTAGTAACAAAGGTTTATTCTTTCTTTTCCATTTATTGATATGTATAGTAAGTTCGTTTAGTAAATTAATGATTGAGTTATTAAATAAAATAGATCTACATTTTAAATAGTATTTACCAGCCAAATAGCATCTTCTTATGTGCAAAGGTTCTAAGCCTAATTCGCTGCCCATCACATGTATGGGGGTGGATTTAATGAATCCGCCAATAACCCTCATTGCTTGATTTTGAATCTTGTCTAATTTAAATAAATTGCTTTGACAGCTATCACCAAATAGAAACCCAGCGTAATCTAGCCTGCTTCTAAGGAGAGAGATGTAAAGCCGTCTTAAATGTGTAGGGTGGATACCCCATTTGGCACCAGCTACAACTTTTAATATATTCAAAAGTTTTGAAGTTTTAACTGATAATTCATTTATATGTTTGCCCCATCTAAGGGAACTATCAAGCCATAGCCCTAGATACTTAACATTTTTCACAACTTGAATTTCTAAATTATTGAGTGTGATGGATACATTTGATCTATTTATTCCTTTTTTAAACACGCAGATTTTGCTTTTAGTGGGAGAAATATCGAGTCCTAAGTTGGACAACAGAATATAAATTTGATTGCAGGATTGTTGTAGGCTATTGATTGAATCTGCTAAATTTTTATTTGTACAATAGACAACAAAATCGTCAGCATATTGTGAAATATGAACATAATCATTGCTTATCAGCTTACAAATATCTATGGTTGAAATATTAAATAACAGAGGTGATAATGGGTCGCCCTGAGCCAGCCCCCGTCCAGTGTTACGAACCAGTTTAACGTTATGAAGTTCTATTGTAATATATCTTTCTTTTAAAAATTCCCAGAGATATGTACAAATATTATGCCCTGCTCCTAAATTATCCAGTATTTTTAGTAAACTTGTTATGTCAATATTATTGTAGGCATTATCAATATCGATAAAGCATCCTATAGTAGTTTGATCTAAGCAGAATCCTTTTTGAATATGACTAACTAGCCGGCTTAAATTATCTATACAGGATCGGCTCTTTCTAAAACCCAAAGTGTCGTTAGAAAATAATTCGTTCTTTTCAAAGTGCCATTCTAACCTTTTTTGTAGTATGGAATGAAGAATTTTGCACATACAAGATATTAGCGATATAGGTCGTAGTGCAGACTCAGATTGAGGGTCCCTCCCTGGCTTAGGTATAGGGACGATTCTGATTTCCCGCCATTGCTTAGGTACAAAACTCTTTGAAAGAAGAAGATTGTAAAATTTGACCAAAACTATTTTAGCTTTAAGTGGCAATTTTTTTATCATAGAAAAGGATATCTCCTCGCAACCTGGGGCTGTATCTTTGTTCTTTATACTTTTACAAAGCTCTTCTAAGGTGATAGGTTTTTCTAGTGTAGTATTTACAGAGGAAAAAGTTGGTTTCTGGGGGCTGACATAGTCAGGGCAAAGACTGTGTAAAAGGTTGTTAGCCTTATTATCATCAACTGGTTGTTTAGGGGCCCTGTTCCCTTTCATCCATCGCATTTTGTTCCATAGCTCAGCTGCCGAGGAATTTTGGTCAACTGAAGAACAAAAGGTTTGCCATGCTTGCCTTTGAGTGTTCCTAAGAAGTTTTTGTGACTCGCAAATTTTAATTTTAAGAAGTATTAGATTTTGTGGGGTAGGATTACGCCTAAAATTAGATAATGCTAATCGGCGACATGCCACTGATCGAGATAGTTCCGGAGTCCAATATGGTTTAGGTTTGAATTTGCTGCTAGGGTTAAGATTTATTTTTTTATAGGGAATATATTTTTCTGCCGCATTTTGTATAATATCTATTACACTATTGTAAGCGGCTTGAGGTTCTTCTGCTAAACTAAAATTATTAAACAGACTTTCTAAATAGACCGAGTATCCCTCCCAATCCGCTTTGTGAAAGTTTCTTTTTCGTCTTGCTTCTATATTTTCAGAAAGGGCTGTGCTTACTTTAATTATAAGGTGATCACTACCTAACGTCTCTTTAGTTACACTCCATTTAAAGTTTAAAGCAATGTCGGCAGATGCCACGGTAATATCGGGAGCCGTTTTTCTCAATACATTCTCTACCAATTGGAGTCGAGTTGGGGAACCGTCATTTAATACGACATAATTGTTATCGATGATGGCATCCAATATTTGAGATCCTCTAGTGTCTGTTTTGACAGACCAATTCGTGTGGTGACCGTTAAAGTCTCCTAATAAAATGGTTTTTCTTTTCTGACTTGAAAACAAGGAGTCCCATGATGCTTGATTTATTCGAGCATCTGACGGACAATAAACTGCTATGACATTTTCTATCTGATCGCAATTAAACAATTTTATCTGAACTATTTCAATTCTTGGATCAATATTGGGCACACAAATTTGTTGTGCTTTGACAGATTTGTGTGTTATAATGGCGACACCACCACCATCATCAATTGAGTCCCGGTCTTGCCGAAAAATATTAAAATGGCTAAGAGTTAAATTGTCATCTGGATCCAACCAAGTCTCCGAAATAACAGCAACATGTATGGAATCCCGGATCAATAACTGCTCAAATGATTTAATTTTAGGTTTTAAACTACGAGAATTCCATTGAAAAAAATTAAGGTTAGCATCTTTCTTAGTATAACTTCTAGCCATTAAACCCTGACAAAATATTAGAGATATTAGACCAATCAGGTATTAATTTCTTAATAAAGTTGTTAATATAGTCCACTATAATCTTGATCCACGCCTTTAGAGTTGCCACTAATCCGTTATCTTTATCCGATATCACTCGTCTGAGCTTTTGTATAAGCTCCGTAAAGGTGGAAGGTTTGTTCTGGTGGCTACCTGATGGAGATGGGTTTGAGCTGCCAGAATCAGGAGTTTTCTTTTGTTGGTCTGTCGAATTTTCCGAATTTGTGACGTCTAGTTCCGCAACAACGTTTTCACTAATGTGATACGAGGTAGTTTTCTTTTTCTTCTTCTTTTTCCTCTTCTTTTCACATGTATTTTGGTCACCGTTTCTTTGAGATGTAGAATCAGCTGAGTCTGATTGTAGATTTCTTTGGGTTATATCAGCAAAACTAGGAGTAGCGAATGAAGGCTCGTTTACGGTTTCATTAGGTAAACTAGCAAGAGACTCTTGAACTGTTTGGGTGTCTATGGGACGGGGAGAAGGTGGCACGTAAGTTGTTAAAGCCTTTTGATATGTGCAGTTGAACTCTGACATAAGTTCCCTGATCCTTTTTTCCCTTTTAAAAATAGGGCAATTTTTAGAAAGTGCCATATGACTTCCAGAACAATTTGCGCATTTGTATATTTTTACCTGGCAGTTTGTGTGATTGCTACCACATTTAGGGCAAATAACCTTGCTAGACGGGCACAACTTCTGTGAATGTCCGTATCTCCAGCATTTTGCACATTGGGTCACAGGAAATACGTAAGGTTCCACCTTGATCTTCACATCATATAGATGGATATAACTGGGTAAAGATGAACCCTTAAATCCTACTCTTATAGTTTCGCTTGATGTCCATCCTTCATCAGTTTTTCTGTTTAGACGTTTAAGAGACAGTATTTCTTTTTCTGACAGTATATACTTTATCAGTTCCTCCTCAGATAAACCCAAATCTATATCCCTGATGATACCATATGACAGGCCTACCTCCCAGGTTTTTTGTCTTCGCCAGTTTAAACTATCAAACGCAGGGCAACATAAAAAGTTTTCAGCACTCGATGTACTTTCAAACGTAAGAAGTAGTTTATATGGATTAATGTATTTTACTTTATTTACTTCTCCGATTTCATTCTGTTGTAATAGTTTCGCTAGCGCAAACTGTTTGGGAAATTTTTCTTTCGATGTTACACTGATTTGTATAGGCACACCGTTCGACGGCGATTCCTGTCGCTTATTTGTTTTTTTCTTGGAATTCCTAGAAACTGTAAACCACGTTTCCTCATTGTCTTCGTCTCGTCTTCGTTTGGCTAATCGAACTTCCTCTAAATCCATATTTTTCTCCGATTGTATTGGGTCATCAAGAATACATCCCTCTAAAATATCGTTATCACTGTCATCACCGCGATACGATTCACGCTCGCTTGCCATTGGGAATAACGCACATAATCGAAACTTCCTTAACGGCTAAACACTGCAGCGCAAGCCGGCACGCGGCGCAGGCGCAAGCCGATAAGGAGCCGGTTACTTGTTTATTTGCCGAGTTTGACGCGTTCGACTCCTAACAGACTTGAACGATGAAATAATATTCTAACTGTAAATATTTTTTGTATAAATTTTAAAGAAATTATAATTTTCCCTAGATTTACCCTTAGATAAGTCTAAAGTTTAAGTTAGTTTAACTTAATTGTTTAAGTTTAAAACAATAATTACAGGGTCTGTACTGTAAGTTTATTTTCTAAGGAAAACGAAGTACAAATGAATATAAATAAATGATTATGAATCTACAATTTTAATGGTTTTGAAAGGAATCTCGCGGCCTTAATTAAAACTTAAGCTATAAATAACTGTTTTTTTTAATTTTCACGAAATCACTAACTTGAAAAATCCTAATTGATCTTCAGAAACTGAAAGAAGAATCGACCCGCATTCCTAATCAAGTCTTCCATTTTTCCAAAGATATTAAAAAAAAAGCTTACAACTTCGTAAATGAAAATGTGATATATTATGATATGATATTAATTTTAGTAAATCGATAAAATGTAACTTTCAAATACAAAACATTCCTAGGGTATTAACACATGTGACACTGACAACTGATTTTTTATTATTATAGTCTTTATTATAGTCTTCTTCTTTTTTTTAATTATGGTGACAATTATTTTAATCAATCATTCATCAGAAAATATGTTCCTACTACCTACATAGTACAAATTTTTCTACATTTTGAGTTCCGAATTGTCTGTGTTGTTCCGTAAAACACGTTAGCTTGATAGCTAATGTTTTTTGTGACAAAAATATTTTAATTTGACAAATTTCAAACAATTTTTATCGAATCAAAAACTTTTGAATACTTATCACGAAATTGTGTAAAGCGTTCGGGTATAGCCCGAAACCACCGGCCGATACAAGTAAACGCGCCGCCCGCCACCTCCGTGTGTTCACCCACGGCACGGCGGTGTGCGTGCAGTCACGTTTGCGACGGCGTGTGTCGAGCGGCGGGGCCCCGCGGCCCCCGCGCCCCCGCCCGTATCACGTGTTGGCAGAATGCTATTTTCGCCTTCGCCTCGCTTTCGCCGCAAACAAATTATAACACCTCAAATTATTTTGACAAAACTTCTTTTTAATTATTCCGAGTTTGTACGGTTTTGTTAAATAAGTTCTAAATAGGGTGAAAATAGATTTTTTGGCTTTGTTTTATACGGTTTTTATTTGCCTTATTCTTCTTCCTTTTACAACAAAAGGACATTTATCCATATTATATGAAATTTTAAAAACATATACTGGCCTGTGTTATTCAACTTATTAGACTTGTTAATTGTGTAGCACTTCGTAGTAAGAATGACACAATAAATGAAGCACCGATATACCTAACTAGAAAAAAAATTGCCTGCAATTTTTCAAGAACCGCTCGGAGTCGGGAAGTTGGCGGTGTTACACCCCCGTGCCTCGGAAAACACGTTAAGCCGTTGGACCTGCGCCTGATCTCTCTCCGGTCATGTCGGATTGCCGTCTCACCGAACTTTGAGAGTGATGGAACAGTGAGTGCACCTGTGTATTGCGCTCACACTTGTGCGCTATAATATCTCCTGCGCAGTTGGCTGATCTCTGTTGAGATTGGCCGCCGTGGTCGAAATCGGCCAGGAGGGCTATTACTACGTAGATGGTGGATTATCGTTTGGGTCAGATCTATTGAAAACTTGTCGCAGCAAAACCATAGTCTCGTTAAATTATACTTTATTATATTCTTCTCTTTTCAAATTAAGTCATAAAATTAACCGAATACAAAAAAAAATTGCCCTCTTAGAATGAAATACCAAAGCGCCATTTTATAAAAACGCAAAACATAAAACGGAAGTGACGGAAGTTTCTTACAAGCGTTGTCGCTTCCGTCAACTGCGACGCTTCCCAGGGATTCCTAGAAACTGAAAACGAGAGACAAGTGATATTAGTTAGACAGTAGCGACTATATTAAAGAAAGAAAGAAAAAAAGAAAAATATTTTATTTGGTATAAAATTACATGAAAATAGAATATTATTAACAGAACCAAATTGGATCCCACTCAGCTTTGTTGCCATTAAAAGGTGCTCTATCGAATTATCTTTGATCGAACGTACAAGCAATATTTCCTATAGTTCCTATGTTTACATGTCCTTAACTTTTATTTTTTCCTTTAGCGACGAGCTTGATGTAGTAAACAGATTGCGTTTGTAAAAATCCTAAGTCCAATTTCGAGTATTTAAGCTGTTCAAAATTGCCGTAATGTTATTTTTCGAAAGAAAAAAATACAAGATCTTAAAATGTTAATTAGCATTATTAAATCTTGCTGAAGATAGTGAATTTACGTGATATTATCGTAGACTCAGTCTTTGCCTCGTTAGGCTTAGTCTTGGGTCAAGAGCAAACCTATCCTTTAAATAAATGTAATTGGCTAGGTGCAGTGCCATGTTTTTCAATATGTTTGATATAAGTTAGTTTTAAAAATAAGTCAATGTCAAAATGGGTAATATGCCATAATTATGTAGTAGTTAAAGGAGTAGAAAAGTTCAAGCAACTTTTTTGTTTTTGTTTGTTAAGGTAGGTACTATGTCTTTGCTTATATACGCTCGCTTTTTTTTTCAGCTAATGCGGCCTTGAGACTTGGTTGCGGGCTGTCTGGATTTCAACACCGCAAAATTAACTTGATTATAAGTAGGATAGGTTAGGATATTGACTATACTCAGCAGGGACACATAACGGGTTAACTGTTGTTTTCTGAGTGTGTTATCTGGCTAAATTTTAATACAATTATTTAATTCCTTGGTTTCTTGACTAAATTATAAAATTAGTGCTTTGAATATAATTTATTTATTTAAGTTCTGCACAAATATGTGTACAATGGTGGACTTAATGCCGAAGGCATTCTCTTCCAGTCAACCATATGGCCGAACAGAGAAAAACAAACAATTTAATTGAAGTTATTTACGTACAAAATAAAATAAACATACGAACTAATTACTTTAATAAAATGAAAAAATTACATAAAAAACATAGTTATACATTATTACGTATGCATATAATCGTATTCGTTACAAAATTTAAATAGATTTATAAAAACTACATGAATTTCATTACTTTTTTTCGACTAAAATGATCTGAGAAAAAATCGTATGGTGCTATGAATAGAAAATGTTTTTTCTTTCTTTGAATCCAGTAGTAATTACCTAAAGACTAAACTACGTACCTACCTACTATTTTGTAAATAAATTATGTGTTTTAATTATATTTTTCAAAATATTCAATATTTGCCAAAACTATGTATGACTTGACTAATGACTTGTATGAATTATTAATACAATAAGATTTAAATATTCTCTGCTTCACAGTGATTCTATCGCGAAAAGTCACCGTAATAATAAATAATAAATAAATCACACCAATTATCTAGTCCCAAAGTAAGCTACTAGGCTTGTGTTATGGGTACTAGACAACGGATAAACATACTTAAATACTTTCTTTTTTTTGTAAATAAATACATATTATACATAGAAAACACCCAGACCCGTACAAACACACATGTTCATGCACACTTATGCTTGTACTGTGCGGGGATCGAACCCGCGACCCTTGGTTTTAGAAGTCCGATACGTGGACCACTGCACCAAGCGGTCGTCAAACCTCGTAACTTTAGTTTTTGCTTAGATATATTTACATGCAACTGCACGTGTTTTGTATTTTTTCCATATGGAAAAATATGTAAAAGCGTATAAATTTAGCTTTAGTTGGTAAGTACAATGAATAATAGCTTATTTAAGTATGTAGGAACGCATCAATATTTATAGTAGGTAGGGATTAGCAGTAGATAGATAGGTGTTCGATCTATTTGACGGACATCAAGGGAGAAAAAATCTTATAATTCAGGGAAAAGGTCATAATGTTCAGATTCTCCGAGTCTTAACCTTTCTCCCGAATACCAAGGAGGGTAATTGTTTTCGCGCATATCTTGTATGTTACTAACATACCTAAGTTTCTTACACTTTTAATTAATAAAATTAATATACGCAACATTAAAAACGATGGAGAAGAAATACCATTAGCAAGTACCAATATTAAGTTTAAAAGAACAAAATAATTGTTTAATTATAGTTTAAAGTAAATGGACATAATGTGAAATTAACACATACTTATAGAAAAATGGACTGCCACAGGCGGGACTTGAACCCGCACCTGCCGGGCGATTGCTCTCTCAATTGAGCTACCGTGACACTTACTCGTCGGTCCGAATTTCTATAAGTGCTCTTTAGGCTGCAGTTTGCCATGATTCATCAATGTTGCGGTAAGATACTCACAACATCCGAAAGACACACCTTTTTAGCTGTTTAACAATCAGTTAAGATGAATCGATGCGCGATGATCTCTCGAGAGACTTCTTATTGGAAAAATTTACGAATTTGCTCCCTAAAATGAAATCTCTTTATAATTCAACGACAGGCTATCAAACGTTAGTAGTGATCTAGTGACATATTAGAGTTGTGTAAAAGACGTAAAACAATAACCACGAAATTTCCTTCTGAAATGGCTTCGTTAACTCAAATGTTGAACGCTGCTCCTGTTCGGAGGTGTCTCTATCTCCCCTTCTTTCTACCACGTCCACGTAACTATATTTACACAATCAATACAATATTTAGCCCTTCTCTATTTAAATTAAAACAAGTTTTGTCATTTATTGCCTAAAATTTCTGTCTTATGCCAGTAAACACACAATATTTGAAATTACAATAATTTATGTTTTTTTTATAGCTCCATGTAGCACTGCTTATAAAAATATATTTATAGACACTTTACCTAGACAATGTAACAGTAATATAAAGCAAATAGCGAAACTAAATTGGAAACACCTCTATATTTTTTTAATTATTATTTTGCGTGAATTAGTACTTAACGACAATCCTTCGGATGTGAAGTGACTGTAATAAATAACTAACTTATTATTATAATATTTTTAAATTAATGGCAACTTAAATTAAAATGTTGTTTTTTTCTTTATAGCTTTGTGTTACGCAGCCCATATCAAGTAAAAATTAAAATGTTACTTTGTAAACTGTGACAAAACTGCACTTACTTGTCATATTTGACAGGATGCCCATTCTCCTCCCAGTAGTGCCTTGTTTCCATATTCGTTTTCAGTCACAAATCACAATAAAAACAACACGTTTATCACCACTGTAACATTTGATCACACAAGGATTTGTAATTCAAGTTAATTTGTTTTTCACATATACCCTTACTAGGGTGTCTTCACTAATATAAAACACTTAAGTGAGATCCTTCAAATCCATTTTTGGCAAAGAAACACGGAGTTGAATAATTGTTATCGTGCTTAACTGCATGTAGGAATGGGTGAGCGACGTTATCAACGCGAGAGGTTCGCGGCCGTTCTGAGCCCCGCGAGCGCGGATGCCGGTCGGTCATATCAAAATATGGCACGGGCGGCAGAATGTGCTGCACATTCCTGCGATCATGAACTACAGAATTCCTCAATAAAAATAAAAAAATCAGAATTCTTGGTGTCAGTACTTTAATTCAGCATGTTATAAAGCATATCAACGACCAATATGAAATCCCTGCGTAGTGATTAGGATTACCGATCGCTCTCTCGGGCCACGCTCGCCTGCACGTGACCGCGGTGACGTGGTCCACTCTCCCCCCGCTTCATCTCCGGCTTGCCTTGCGCGGCGCTGGGTATACTCGACTGCCTTAATGTGCTGTTTACGTGTTGCGAATTGATGCAGATAATAATTTATTATCTACTGGAATAATCGTCCACCCGTGCGAAGCCGGGGCGGGCCGCTAGTATTACATAAAGCCTATATGTTCATTGTGAGCGCAATACACAGGTGCACTCACTGTTCCATCACTCTCAAAGTTCGGTGAGACGGCAATCCGACATGACCGGAGAGAGATCAGGTGCAGGACCAACGGCTTAACGTGCTTTCCGAGGCACGGGGGTGTAACACCGCCAACTTCCCGACTCCGAGCTGTTTTTGAGAAACTCATGACAGAAAATCTGAGCAACAATTTTGGCTCGACCTGGGATTCGAACCCAGGACCTCTCGGATGTAAGGTAGACACTCTGCCTCTACACCAACGAGACAGGCACACGTGTAGGTATTCAGATAGTAAAACTTAAAATAATTAACACTTATTATTTCGTCATCCGGACACGCCAAGATTTTTGAATGTGAAACGTGTCCACATGGTGAAACTTAAATAACTTTTCAACACACTTGCCCATAAAGTGGTTGTAATTTCACTGCAATTAGACTAATAATGACACCTATAATCAAACTGTGACTTTTTCATTGCTATAACTCACTAGTGAGTTATAGATGAAAAAAAAGAAAACTTTAAAGTCCCCATTTTGTACGTGGCAGAATAGGCGCAACCCTTATGCGCGAAAAATGAACTTTTTATCTACTAAATAAAATGGGTTTTTATTGTTATTTTATTCACAAGTGTGTTGAAAAACGTCGTATGATACACGTGTGTATTGATGATTACCGTCCTCGACTCTTAATATCAAAAATCCCTTTATTAGGAAAATGGCAAATTTCTTTATTAATGCAACGGCGACTTGGTTTATCGTTACTGTACGAGGGCGTTTTGATAACTCCATGACTTTCAGGCTGAATAGAAACTTTTTTTATTTTTAATGATATTTTCTTAAAAGTAATATTTTTGCGAACCTAAAATAATTCTATTTTCAAATATGGCGCGAAAACAATATTTAATAACAAAAGAAGTTTGGCGGCTGTGAAGGTGTTCTTCGAAAATGGAGAAATCCGAGTTTCGAGTCTTGATTAAACACTATTTTTTACGCGGGAAAACCATTAAGCAGACCGAAGACAAGTTGAAAAAATATTACGGGGATTCAGCGCCGTCTCATGGAATGGTACATAAATGGTTTACTGAGTTTCGTTGTGGACGTATTACAACCAATGATGCCGAGCGCCCAGGAAGGCCGATTGAGGTAACCACTGAGGACATTGTTAACAAAATCCACGATATTGTTTTGGCTGACCGTCGAGTAAAGATACGCGAGTTAGCTGAGGCTGTGCACATCTCAACTGAACGAGTTTTTCATATTTTGCAAGATATTTTGGGAATGAAAAAACTTTCTGCAAGATGGGTGCCGCGCTTACTGACAGTCGACCAAAAGCGAAAACGCGTGACTACTTCTGAGGCATGTCTGGCTATGTATAATCGCAATCCAAGTGAATTTTTGCGTCGGTACGTAACCGTGGATGAAACGTGGGTCCACCATTATACGCCAGAGACTAAACAACAGTCAAAGCAGTGGACTTCTACCGGCGAACGTGCACCAAAGAAGGCAAAAACGGTATGTTCGGCTGGTAAAGTGATGGCAACAGTATTTTGGGACAGTCAAGGGGTTATTTTCATCGATTTCTTGGAGAAAGGCAAGACAATAACCGGTGCTTACTATGCTGCATTGCTGGAAAGATTTAATGAAGAGTTGATGAAGAAACGACCGCATCTAGCAAAGAAAAAAGTTCTATTTCATCAGGATAATGCTCCGGCCCACTCGTCTGCAGTCGCGACTTCAAAACTTGTCGAATTAGGATACGAATTATTGCCGCACCCTCCATATTCACCAGATTTAGCCCCCTGTGACTTCTTTCTCTTCCCAAACATGAAGAAATGGCTTGCTGGGCAAAGATTTTCATCCAATGAAGAGGTGATAGCTGCAACCGAGGCCTATTTTGCAGGCTTTGACAAAAAGTATTTTTTGGATGGGTTGAAGAGATTGGAACATCGCTGAAAAAAGAGTGTAGAGTTGAAAGGAGAGTATGTAGAAAAATAAAATGTTTTTGTACACAAAATATATGTTTTTCTTTTCAAAGTCATGGACTTATCAAACCGCCCTAGTAGACAAACGAAAACACTTTATTTGATGAATCCTTAAAGAAAATTTTAATTAATATCAATCAGGAGAAAAGTTATTACAAAAATATATGTTAATCCCTAGACACTTTTGATGTGTGTAATTCATTCAGTCAAATAAGTAAGACTAGAAATAGGCTTTGACCCTATTTCTTATTTGACTTATTTGACTCAAAGCCTTTGAGAGCAATGGTCGATAGTATAAAACGTAATTAGATACATAAGTACTTTGGTCCACTATCGTAAGGGATAGGGATACCTTTGAACATTTTTTGACGTGACAACGTCTTATAAATTGGTTTGCCGGGTGACACTTCAAGAAACTGCGTTACGCTCCGCTCACGTTCCGCGCTCACAATGAGAGCGAGTGAGAGGCACGCGTCCCTTCGACTCGGGCATGGTTAGCCCGCCTAAGAGCGAGTGAGACAGACATAAAAAGTGAAAGGCACGCGTCCCTTCCACTCGAGCACAGTTAACCCGCCTAAGAGCGAGAGAGACAGAGCGAGAGAGAGAGAGTGAGAGAGATAGGCATACACACCGGTTCATGTTATACGAATGAATATTCACATTAAAATTATTTTACCACTCAAAGTCGTTGTCACGTAAAACTTTCGCCCGTATACCGACTTTACAGGCAACCAATTTTTTTTTACACTTTCTATCATATCTACAAATTCTTTAGTTCTGGCACAGATTACTAAATAGTTACTACGTAACAGATAAATCACTCCATAGAAAAATTTCGATACCTACAGCGTTAATAGACTACTTTTTCTGCCGCGTACAATAATGCACCTGCAGCTCTGAGTATAAAGTCACTATTGCTTTGCAGCTGCGCGAGACCACGTGACGTGAGACCGAGTGACAATCGAACTAGGGTTGACACTATCGGTAAAAATATTTCAATCACATTTTTCTAAAATGGTATTTGATTGACTGTTGTTGAAATAATATAACATTATTGAATAACAAATGTGAAATAAGAAATTCAGCCTGTATAAGGTATAACAAGCGAATTATGAGCTACTTAATTGTGACTCTTGCTATCTCTTTCTAAAACGAATCTGTCATTTGTGGAATCTGTCGTTTGTAGATTATTAGTAGATAGGTACACTTCGAGAATCGGTCAATTTTATTGTAAACTACGTAGGTACCTACCTACCTACCTAGTCATTTCGCTAATTAATTAGTCATTAGTCGACTAAACCACCACGTCGAGTAGGTAGGTAGGTAGGTACACACAGTTCGTAGGTGGTGCGCAGCCCATAAAAAGTAGACTAATATGTATTTAGGTATTATTTCGATAAAGTAACTGACCTATGTTTCACTGTAGGTATTACATTTTAATTCAATAAAGCCGAACCCCAATTTACCTGAATTTATCCAATTTACCTACGTAGGTAACCACCTACTAATTTGTTTATTTTTATACTTTGTAAATAGGTAAATTACTAACTTACCGGGTAATAATCACATTTTCTTCATTAGCTGGTAGACTAAAAAAAGAAAGCGTTTTATTTCTCTTAGTATTCGACCTACACCCATCAACAGCACATAAATTTCCACCACCAGAAGTCATTTTTCTTAAATAAAGCTAACGTTTAACAAGCAAGCACAGATTACTTATTTGGTTCGTATGAAAACTAAATTGATGGTAAGCGTAACCCGTAATAAGCGTATAGTGCGTCGTGAGCGCGTCCGACGGTTGTTGGCAGCCCACTGAATTCGCACCGACGTCGGTGCGGGCGAGAGTAGGCTATTACCGCGCGCAAGTACATCGAGTGAGAGAGGCCTGGTTCTAGACTAATGCACTGTACAATATCCCAATGCTGAGTATGACTATTCGGCTACAAAATCGCCACACATTATAAGACGAAGTATATGCAAATTATAACCGAAATATCCATCTTAGTAGAAGAAGTCAAACGTTCATAGCTTTAACACGCATGGGGCAGTTTCGGTAATAGAGGGCAATAGAGGTAATAAACGCTCCACATGCGTTGAATTGGATGACCGAGACGCGACGCGCTTTTCGGAAAAATGTTTTGCACAATTTTGCACATGAAAATGAAAACTCTTCATAACTCAACGACAAACTGTTAGTCAAACGTCAGTAGTGACTAATGTTGACTAATTACAGTTATGCGGGTTTGTGATACATTTTCCAAAAAAAATAACCACATTTCTTTCTGAAATAACTTTGTAAACTCAAACGTTCAAAGCTGCCCCTGTTTAAAGGTGCCCCCTTCTCCCCTACCATTTTCACTAACTAATGCATACATTGAGAATGCATATAAAAAATTGGTTGCCTGTAAAGTCGGTATACGGGCGAAAGTTTTACGTGACAACGACTTTGAGTGGTAAAATAATTTTAATGTGAATATTCATTCGTATAACATGAACCGGTGTGTATGCCTATCTCTCTCACTCTCTCTCTCTCGCTCTGTCTCTCTCGCTCTTAGGCGGGCTAACTGTGCTCGAGTGGAAGGGACGCGTGCCTTTCACTTTTTATGTCTGTCTCACTCGCTCTTAGGCGGGCTAACCATGCCCGAGTCGAAGGGACGCGTGCCTCTCACTCGCTCTCATTGTGAGCGCGGAACGTGAGCGGAGCGTAACGCAGTTTCTTGAAGTGTCACCCGGCAAACCAATTTATAAGACGTTGTCACGTCAAAAATATCAAGAACAAGAAATTACGATCTATCTGACAAAATATGACAATTAATGCTATACTAAATAATGAAAACCATATAAGCTTCTCACTCACTATTTTAAAAAGGGGAGGGGCTTATTAATACGGAACTTGACCTCAAGGCGTCAAGTTTAGATATAGGTTTATAAGAATCGATTAAAAACATGCATGTTGCATGCAACAAATTAGGTACCTATTTATGCTTGCAACCAAGTCGCGCGACCGCTAAACGTGACTATCTATCTACTATAGAATTATGGTATACAGGTATGGTATTTTGTATTAGAAACAGCAAATTTTTCTTAAATATTTATAATATTAATAAGAGTGAAAAGGTAAAATAGAGCTTGTATTACTATCATAGTATTTATATTTTCTTGGATTACTAGGTATCTTGACTGATCTTGACGAGGAGAAGTTTTTTTTTCATCAAAACATGATGGATGATGAGTATGATGACAGCCTAAGCAAGTCAACATAATAGTGTGTAAAATACAATGTAAAAACCTATTCAATAGTATATTTTGAGGACCTTGTAGTGTAGTACAAACAAACTAATGTTTGTTTTACGGCGTCATCTCCGTTTCCGCCGTAAAACAAAATGATTCATCAATTAAGTAAGTGTAACAAAACGCATCATCTGGCAAGTGGCAGCAAAGCAACAGAACTGTCAACTGTAAGAGTTTCACGCGTGAAACGAAAGAAATAAGATGGGCTCTGTTCCTTAATTTTCTTAATTGATTTTTCGTGGCGTATAATTGTGATAGTGAAGTGAAATAATCACCACAATGTGTTACGGAGTAAATTTAAGATATAGAGTAAGGTGCTCATACTGATCCGAGATCCGATCGCTATTCCCGCGTAAAACTCCATCTCTATAACCTCGCTTTTCAATGAAGTGAAGATTAGGCTGTATGACTCTGACCGTTGCCTTCCCCTTTGGGAAGAATGTTACTACTACTATTGTCAACTGTATATGTCATCGGTCAAATTTACAGCAAATTTTCGAAAAGGCGTTCATTTCGTGATTTACTACAATAAATATTGTGTGTGATTATTCAAAATGTTGGCTATAATCAATCGGATCCTCGATTGGATTAAAAGCTTGTTTTGGAAAGAAGAAATGGAACTCACTTTAGTCGGATTGCAGTACTCGGGAAAAACAACTTTTGTGAACGTCATTGCAGTTAGTATTATTGAAACCATTCGTTTTTTAATTTAGAAGCTTACTTTTGTATTAGTTTACCTTAAATATAGTTTCGCTGACAGTTCTTTGCTAAGGTAGAATGATGGTTAGTGACCGCCCCTTTGTGATTTACAATTTCGCGTTAATTTATGTATGACACAGCAATACGGTATCAATTGTAGGTTTTGTTCGTTCACTATATATTTTGCATTCTTCAATAGGGTTCCGAAATATATTTTTCAATCTTTTATTTTATTACAGTTATCACATAAGGTTAAAAATAGAAACAGTCATATACTACTGATGTCTATCTAATTTACATAACTCTAATTACTTCAGAATAATGTATAGTGAAAGTACAGAGTACTTTTTGTGTGCATCTAAATAGTAAGCTTTCTGGCATGAAAGTAGGCTACTTGAACAGTTTAACCGTTTTATTTATTCTACTGAAGTTTATTACTCTTTATTACTCCAGAGTTTTATTACTCTTTGAGGCTGACTGGATATTTTCAAAATGAGTATCTACATGCAATACTTAAGTTTTATGCATTAATCCTTTTTGTGTGTCCAATCTCTGTACTTTAAGGGATATTATTAAATAATAATTGGCCAAATTGGTCCAGGTGTTCTTGAGTTATGCACTTACCAACACATTTTGCTATTCATTTTTCAGAATCAGTAGAAAAAAGACTATACTTTCACTAAATTGTGTGAATACCTGGCTACAGACCTTGTTAAAAGTATAAAACTATTTATAAGTAACTATTAAACATATAGTATATAATTATTCTACAAAAATGTCGTTAATGAAGGTATCTGTTTCCCAAATGCCCACTGATATCAAGCAGTACTGTGCAGCTCTGTTTGGCATTATTTCCATTTCAAGTTCATCAGGATAGAGTTCATTGGTACATGATTATATCAAAACATATTTCCTTTATTTCTTAGCAGTACAATTTGAGCTTATTGTTTTATGTTGGTTCAAAATCTGTTTATGTTACTATCATTTGGCATTTTAGATATAAATATTAGTATTAGTATCAATGTGAGAGTCAATTTGAGATGAACTAGCCAATGCTATTTACAAACGCTCATCAACATTATCCTCAATCAGTTTGCCTGTTAGATAAATGAATCAAAATTAAAATAGAAAAAAAAGTTTTATAATTATTTCTATGTTTTTTTCAGTCTGGACAATTTAGTGAAGACATGATTCCTACCGTGGGCTTCAACATGAGGAAAATCACAAAAGGAAATGTTACAATTAAGGTACACAATTTTATTTCTACTTCTAATATCAGTATCTGTAACAGCTTACTATCATTTGATAGTGTTCTGGTCTGGACTAAACATGATAGATTATTCATGCATACCATTGATTTATTTTTCAAGGTCAGATTATGTTACACGCAATATGATGCTGTTTTATGCTGCGTAGAAGTCATTGTCGTAGTCTCTTTTGAATATTACATTAAAGATCAGTATTGAACATAAGGGACAGAACACGTTCTTGCCACTGTACATTTCTGTAAAAGTAAAACAAAAATGTATTTCAGGTATGGGACATTGGTGGTCAGCCCAGGTTCCGGTCAATGTGGGAAAGGTATTGCAGGGGCGTCAATGCTATTGTGTAAGTATTTAGTTTTGTTTATTCCAAATTCCAAAAGTTCAACAATACATTAGAATATATATACAAGTATATTGATGGCAATGTTATTTTTGAGTAGGTAGTTATTTAATTTCTATCTTAGCTGGCACAACACTAGTATCTATCTATGTTTTTATCCTGATAAACATAAAACGATGTTTTGATAAGACGGCGAATGTAAGTTCAATGAACCCGCGTCTTTCAATGAGTCGATAGGTTTATTTTTACTAGTAATGATTAATAAATGATTGAGTACAACATTATAGATTTTTAAGGGCTGATGTTTTTTTATCATCTTTTGCTAGCAACCTGATCAAATACGTCGTAAACTGCTACTATTATAACGGTAGCCCAAGTTGCAACTTAAAGGATTCCGTCAAAGACCGCAGACCGCGAGCTGCAACCGCAATCTGCATTCGATTCGACTGGTGTATTTCCAGCAATGAATTTCAAACGCGACAGTTTCTGCTGCTTCGCGCATCTGCGGCGACAGTCTGCCTGAAGTCCGTCTCGGAATTCCACCTTAACACGGCAAACACAGTCTTGCATTCCTATCCCAGGTTGCCTTACCTGGATTCCATATTAAAAAATTTTTTACAGTTCAGCAGTTTTTTGGATAAATAAAGTAATAAAAATAAAGGATAAATCCAAAATCGGAGGCCGCTATGAAAAAGGAATTTCGTTATTATTATATACTAGGTAATCTATTGCGTGAAAACGTTGTCAATGTATGGGTGCACTAAACTAAATTATCTTTTTGGCCCATTAATCTGTACCTACATTGACAATGTTTTTACGCAATAGATCACTTAATATGTAGGTATGTAATTACAAAATTCCTACTTTGTTGCGGCCTCCGATTTTCGATTTATCGTTTGGAAACCAAGTTTTCGGCAAAAAACAAAATAATGTGATATTTCTTTCATTTTCAAATGACTGGTTTGTACACCAACCACCCTTCTCATAAACTTCCCAGCCCCTCCTAATACTTTCTACAAATCAGCGGTTATCTAACCAACTATTATTTCCAGGTACATGGTAGACGCCGCGGACCAGGACAAGATCGAGGCGTCCCGGAACGAGCTCCACAGCCTTCTGGAGAAGCAGCAGCTCACGGGGATCCCTGTGCTGGTGTTAGGCAACAAGCGGGACCTGCCCCACGCCTTGGACGAGCACGGCCTCATTGAGAGAATGTAAGTAGCTTACTCTACAGTATGGAGTCTACTCCACAGCCTTCTGGAGAAGCACCAGCTCACGGGGATCCCTGTAGACGAGCGTGGCCTCATTGCGAGAATGTTAAGAGTTTTATGTAGTGTAAAGAATTGTAGCATAGTCAAAGACTTCGCCCAGGACTTTGACGAACACTTTGGTGTAATGGCTAAGGTTATTAGACCAAAAAGTTGCGGGTTCGATCCCCACACTGTTGATGAACATGTCTGTTTGTACGTCAATATTTTTTTAAAGCATGTTGTGCTAGTTTCATAATGCGAACTGAACTTCGTGACTCTAAATATCGTGTTATTTTAGAACAATCCGAGATTCCGGTAATAGGCTTGTTTCCACTATGAAAGAAATATTCAAAAACTGATTTTCTCTAAAATAATTCATAATTTCAGATGCCTTTACACTAATATTTTTCTGCAGTTCGTATTATTTGATTTTTAATTGGAATTCAAATGATTATTAGTCACTCAGTCGGCATTGCACGCGATGACGTCAAAGTGTGTTATTCCCATACAAGCTCTATGAAGAAAAGCGTTTTGACAGTTGATAAAAAGTACGTCAACGATTGGTGGTGTCAACTACCGTATTCTCTCTCACCAGCCTATACGGGCACAGGTCTTACCTCAACCATAAGAATAGGTAATAACTATCTACGTAGAAGTGAAGCTCCTTTGTTCAGGCCCAAAAGACGAGTAACGCTAACAACTGCAGGGTTTCAAGTGGCCTGGACCATCCCTGATGAATTGTCCCCTTAGGCAGGCCTCTCTCACTCGATGTACTTGCGCGCGGTAATAGCCTACTCTCGCCCGCACCGACGTCGGTGCGAATTCAGTGGGCTGCCAACAACCGTCGGACGCACTCACGACGCACTATAATTATTCGTGTTACGCTTACGATCAATTTAGATTTCATACGAACCAAATAAGTAATCTGTGCTTGTTAAACATTAGCTTTATTTAAGAAAAATGACTTCTGGTGGTGGAAATTTATGTGCTGTTGATGGGTGTAGGTTGAATACTAAGAGAAATAAAACGCTTTGTTTTTTTAGTCTACCAGCTAATGAATAAAATGTAATTATTACCCGGTAAGTTAGTAATTTACTTACAAAGTATAAAAATAAACAAATTAGTAGGTGGTACCTACGTAGGTAAATTGGATAAATTCAGGTAAATTGGGGTTCGGCTTTATTGAATTAAAATGTAATACCTACAGTGAAACATAGGTCAGTTACTTTATCGAAATAATACCTAAGTACATATTATACATATTAGTCTACTTTTTATGGGCTGCGCACCACCTACGAACTGTGTGTACCTACCTACCTACCTACTCGAAATGGTGGTTTAGTCGACTAATAACTAATTAATGAGCGAAATAACTAGGTAGGTAGGTACCTACGTAGTTGACAATAAAATTAACCGATTCTCGAAGTGTACCTATCTACTAATAATCTACAAACGACAGATTCCACAAATGACAGATTCGTTTTAGGAAGAGATATTGCTATCTCTAGCTAGCCACAATTAAGTAGCTCATAATTCGCTTGTTATACCTTATACAGGCTGAATTTCTTATTGCACATTTGTTATTCAATAATCTTATATTATTTCAACAACAGTCAATCAAATACCATTTTAGAAAAATGTGGTTGAAATATTTTTACCGAAAGTGTCAACCCTAGTTCGATTGTCACTCGGTCTCACGTCACGTGGTCTCGCGCAGCTGCAAAGCAATAGTGACTTTATACTCAGAGCTGCAGGTGCATTATTGTACGCGGCAGAAAAAGTAGTCTATTAACGCTGTAGGTATCGAAATTTTTCTATGGAGTGATTTATCTGTTACGTAGTAACTATTTAGCAATCTGTGCCTTAGGTCCACGTTTGACAGTTCGCTATGAAATGGCCTTGAGTGCGTTTAGTGTGGAAGTTTCGCTTCTACTTTGTCAGTACTATCTATTCTAATGCCTCGTCTATGAGTTAGTACGAGCCGCAATACTCCACCACGCGATCTCATTGTGAGTGTTGTTGTAAGGTAAGTAACCAACCTTACTGTTAGATGTTATTAAGTCTGACCAAGTTTACCGACTAATATCTATCGATATTAACCGGGAACAACAGCTTAACGTGCTCTTCCGAAGCACGGAGATGCTTGTCCCGAGAGGTCACTAATATGGTCAGAATGGTGACCTATCCCAAACATGACCGCCCCACCCCCACCATTAGGTTGCTTAACTTTTGGTAACACTACCAAAACGCTGCCACGACTGCGCCACAAGCACCTCCTAGGTGACTACCTAACACTCATTAATTTTCCAGGAACCTATCCGCGATCCAGGACCGCGAGATCTGCTGTTACTCCATATCGTGCAAGGAGAAGGACAACATCGACATCACGCTGCAGTGGCTAATCCAGCACAGTAAGTCGGGCACCACCCGCTAGTGCGCAGCGCGTCACCACCGGCGCCGCGCCAAGCGATGTACGTACACGATTATAGGCGCTGTTCCTCGTCACTGTATCGTTTAATTTACTTTATTCTGTAAGGATGCATGCACACCGAAGCGGAGCGACGTAGCGAAGTAAATAAAAAACTAATAGGTTTATATTTTTATTAGTAACGGGGATTATTCCATATCTCTGTTACTCGATCTTTTTCTATACCGTTTTAGTTTCTTAACGTTTGTTCGTTTTCATAACTTTTCTCCTTTTCAAATACCATAGGTTTACATTTTTTTTAGTAGTAACGGGGATTTTGTACAATCCTATATGAGGATAATAGGATTACACCAAATCCCCGCTACTCGTCTTTTTCTCTACCAGTTTAGTTTTTCTGCTCTTTCTATTTTCGACTCTAGCCATCCCATCTAGAGTGAAAGATGAGCAACATTTTATACGGAACCTTACAGATAAAACCACATTTTTTTAGAACACGGATGTGAGGGTGTTACTAGACTAATCAATCGACGTCATTGATGGTAGAACGGATTAGTCGACGACAGATGACGTCGTCCATCAATCGATCGATGTGTAGACGAACACTTTGACTGTCGCCATTTTTTATACGCTCTTTCCCGCTGTCAATCGTTGGACGGTGTCTTTGACAGTCAAGGATTCAATAGGCATGATGACACCTATCTATTATATAAAAATGAATTGCTGTTCGTTAGTCTCGCTAAAACTCGAGAACGGCTGAACCGATTTGAATAATTTTGGTTTTGAATTATTCGTGGAAGTTCAGGGAAGGTTTAAACTGTTAACACAGTAGGCAGGACGACGTCTGGCTAGTCTTCTTATATATAAAAATGAGTTGCTGCTCGTTAGTCTCGCTAAAACTCGAGAACGGCTGCACCGATTTGACTTATTTTAGTCTTGAAATATTCGTGGAAGTACAGGGAAGGTTTAAACGGTGTGAAAATATTTAGAAAAAAATTGCGAAAGCTAGTCGTAAATATTTTCAAGACCGTGGTGATTTAAAAACATAACCTCTATGAAGCTAGTAAAACCAATTAATTTCCCAGAAGCTGTAAAAACCCATTTTTATTTACATAAAATTCAATAAATTTTGACGTGATAACGTCTTTAAAATCGTTTTAGTCGGGTGACATGTTCAGAAACTTGTGTCACACCAAAACCTCACGAGCGCGATCGCAGGTATAACGAGAGAGAGACGGACCGATCTCCCGTCTCATCTCGAGCGCTGCCAGTCATCGGAGCGGACGGAGGCGGTTACAACAATTGCAACAAAAAAAGGTGAATAAAATAGCCGTAAGACGTTATCACGTAAACATTTCCATCGTAAACCTACTTTACAAACAAAAAACCAATTTTTAGTCAAGTGACTTCGATTTTTTATACTAAATTATGACGTCAAATTATTGTATTCCCATACAAAATCTAAGGAGGCAGATCGTTTTGCCAGATATTAAAGAGTATGTCAACGATTGGTGGTGTCATCTAGCCTATTGCCGCTATTCTTTGGACGATTGCTTAGTCTGGTAACACATCTATTATCTGTAATTCAAAAATCTAGCGTCATACTTTATATGATTTAATTTAGTTTCACTTTTGCTTTAGATATTAGTAGTCATAAAAATTCCACAGTGCTCTAGGATTCATCACGAATAATAAAAATCGTATTTATCATTCCCCAACCTTAATGGTTTTTCTAGCTAGATGATTAGGAATTGACATCGTTTCTAGTTTGGGTCTTAGAAAAAACAATTCATAGTGAATTAGTGATATAATGGTCTATGTTACCGTTTGTTTATGCAAAATGCTCTCAAATGATTATCTTGTAATTTTATACGGTGCAATAATTTATCACGCGATATAAAAATACGTTAATAGTTTGGGTGAAATATAAGCGCATATAATTGTATGAAGAACAGAAAAAATCTAGATAAATATATATATTAATTCCAGTTGTACACCTATAACAAAGCGCGCTTATAATTTAGAAATCAATTTTTATCGTTATTTCCAGTGTGTATGCCCAGCAGTGGGGTGTAGGTTTAAAACACCATGACGTTTGGCACAGGACCAGTGTGGAAATAGAAAATGTATAGAATTGACCAATATATTAAACGCGTTATAAAAAGCTTTGATTGCGTGCCGGTTGTTATGGTGCGACCTCATAGAATTAACGTATGTTTCTAAAATTCATACATGGAAAGATGCAGTGTTGCCAGACGCTGAAAGTCAAAGCTAACAATCTTTTACAAAAGTGATGAAATTTTCGTCATGTTTAGTGGGTGCGCCTTACTTCACAACTGTTAAAACAATTACAGTAGTTAAATCTCGGTACAGCGCCTTGCTATGCGCTTTAGATGGTATTGTTACTTAGATAATGTGACGTTTTGTGATGTGATGTTTGAAAAAACTATAAAGGTTCACTTCCATATAAGGATATTTTAGGTTAGTTCGCAACAATCACGTCATGGATTTAAACATTTTTTTTTTGTATATTTTGATAAAATTTCAAAAACAATAATCATACAATTATTATAGCTGGGGGAGAATATAAAATCAAGACCAAATCGCACTGAATTATTTGTTAAATCATTGGGAAAGTTTATTTAAGTTATTTTTTATTATTTCGTAAATTTCGTATATAGTTTTAACAGACTGCAGTGGGATTCACCATTGGTATAAGTTTTGTAATTAGCTGTTTCAAAATTAAAAATGTTATCCCTAGATAGATCTTTATCATATTTATACTTATAGTATAACGTATCCGTATATGGAAGTGTGGTCGAGTTATTGCACTTTATTCGAAAATGGGCATGATTACAGACAGCACTAAGTCCTTATAATTCTTTAAGTTAATAGGACGTAGTGACGTCACATTGTTTCTTCCGATGCCTTCAATTTTTTTATGTTGGTGTGCCTTTTCGTTTTCTCAGCAAAGAGAGGGATAGGATCAACCTAAAGTTATTGTAGGCATGAACGTGTTGGCGGCAATAAAGACCACTGTCGCCTCCGCTTTCAACAAAAGCTTGTATGGAAGGTGCCAAGCTTGGTTGGTATAGTCCAAGAAGTTCTTGCACGATCCTCCTGCGTGGCAATAGACTGAAACCTACGTTAGCCTACAAACAGGTTAGGTCAGCGCCTGTTTCGCACGGTTTTTAACGTCAGATTATACAAGGTGTTACAATAAACCCCGTAATAACTAGTGATGTACAAGACTCGAGGCGTCGAGCCCTATTTTTGAAGCCTCGAGGCCGAATGGCAAGGATCAGTGAGCTCGGTGCCCCAAGCTTAGCCGAGCTGCGAGCTCTCTGAGCCATGCCTCGAGGCTTTAAAAGAGCTCGAGCTTTAAAAAGAGCTCGAACCCTCAAAAGAGCTCGAGCCTTAAAAAGAGCTCGAACTTTCAAAAGAGCTCCAGTCTTAAAATGAACACAAGCCTTCAATAAAAGCTCGAGTTTATGTATATGACTTTAATATACCCGTAACTAAGTAAAATATAATATATAAAGCTACATTATCCATACGTATAAAATTCAAAGTTCTGACTGACTGACTGACTGACAGAGGTATGAACGCACGCACAGCCCAAACCGCTGGGTCGAGATTCCAAATTTGGCAGTTGGCTTCCCGATGTGATCGAGGGGTCAACTAAGAAAGGCTCTAGCTTTCGAAAAGGCTCGAGCTTTCAAAAAGGCTCGAGCTCTCAAAAAGGCTCGATCTTTGCGAAAGACTCCAAGCTTCATACAAAAGAGGCGAGCCCTGAAAAAGGCTCGAACTCTAAAATAGACTTCCGAGTCGTCGAGCTTCATATTAATGAGGCGAGCCCTTTAACGGACTCTGAGCTCTCGGCAAATGGACTCGGAAGCCTCGAGCCTTGTACATCACTAGTAATAACTGAAGAGTGTTGTTGTGCCCGGACAACTGCACAACATTCCCAAAGATACCTAGGTCAAAATCTAAAACAAAAAATTGGACCTCCTATACAAAATTGCCAATCAGCTGATCGATTTATTATGGGAGAGCTAAAATTTTTTTTGAGATTTCGATCTAGGTTTCTTTGCGAAAGTTGTTTAGTTTAACGGGCACAACAACACCCTTCAGTTATTACAGTTTTTTGTAACACCTTGAATCATTCCTTGGTCCGCACCAGAAGCCGTACTCCCTAATGTTCGTTCTTTCGGGTCTAGCCAGCGCGTTCGCACGCACGGTCATGCTTGTAAGAGTGAAAAGGATGGCTACATCCGAGACTACGGCCAACGGCTTAGAGAGAAGAGGGCTGATTTGCAGCAGAGGTTCGCGTTAGAACTTGACGTACTATAGTTCCTCTCAAATCACTCCCAGACCCGCTCGTTGAAAGTGTTTCTACATTCAAACGAACACAATCATCCAAAATAAAGTTACTGGTGAATAAAATTGAACGAATACATAAAACATATCTATTCCATTGAAGAATAATCCAAAGTCGATTGATGTGTTTGTTGCATATTTTATTTAGTTGTCACTTTATTTTGGATATATAGATATATAGAAGTCATTAGGTATGTAATTTATATAAATACCCGCTTCGACTGCACATGAAGTTTCTATAACTGTAATATAAAATTATATTAACATTATAATCGTACGCGGGATACAGTTCGGTTACTGTGTACCGAGTTGAAAAACAAATGTTCCGTTTTTTAGTATTATTCCGTTATGACTGAAATACATGAGATCTGTTTTTCAAGACAGGATATTGATATAGTCCTCGTTTCTTCCTGTGTAGATGAAGCTAGTTTTTATAGCTAGTAAATCTTTATGCAGGTAGATAGTAACATTCGTTTCCTGTGCGATTTCGTCTTGGAAAACTATTCTCTTGTATCTCAGGCACCTAAGGTACCTAGTTGGTGGTTCGTATGTAGATATCTCAAACACAAGCTGAAATAACAGGACACTGATTGTAGGTACTGAGTTTATTATATTCACTCTTTTTTAAACTTATTTACTAAAATGAAGTTTGCACATTGAAAATAATTTAAACGGTTTCAACGTATCGTTTGAGATATCTATAATTTGGTAGGATATGTCGTTATTTCATAAAATATTTATTATTTTGCGATTTCTTAAAATGTTCTAATAAATTTTGAAATAGCTGCATATTGAGCCGAATGTGAAGGTAATTACGTATATTTTTTTCTATGGTGCGTTTATTGATGTAATATATCATTTTCTAAGAAAACACAAATCAATATAGTAAACATGAAATTGTAAGTTACGAATTGTCTTATTTTACAATAGTTTTCTCCTTTAGTAATAATGAACTAATGAAGAAAGGTTGCGATACTGTAGTGAGGTTAGGTTTATCAACTTACCCACACTACCGTTTGCCAAGAAAAGTTACACAAACTTTTCAGTGATATAATATTTCGGTCGTTTTATGTCGTTTGTATTAAGCTCAATGCTGTAGTTAGTTTCAAACAACACAATATTTTTTTAACAGTGATGTCATGCCGTTGCCTAGTAGGGATCATTAAATACAAAATCAAGTTATTTTTTGCATAATTTTTCATTTTATATTAAAGCATGAAAACCCCATTATTTTTTTCTACTTTATCTTTGCAGAAATTATATACATATATGTATATTATATATTCATTGTATTACCATACATTCATTGTAATAACACGTCACCATTCACCATTCATATTTTACAGTTACTTAACACAATAAGCCTTATTGTGTTTTGTATGTAGGTATCTAACAAATGTTGTCAATTGTGAAGATAACCGAAAAGAGGATATTGTTCAGTCAATGTATGTTATGTATTATAAACGCTATATATATTTCCAAATAACTCTCTTACTAGTTAGTACTCTGTTTTTATCAAAGAAATAAACGTAAGGGCTGCAGAGGGTTTGTATTATTTTAGTCATAAATAATATCAGACCTATGCTATAGTTTGCTGCAGTCTCGACGGCAATCTTGAAAATCACTGAGTAATTTTGATTAATTAAGGAATTAATTAAAGATTAGGGAGGAGGGGAGGGAGTGAGTACTGATTATCTGAATTTACATTTAATTACTTTGTATACAATAGTTTATTTTAAATGAAACAATTGAAACTGAAATATGTCTCATAGCAATAACTTCAATTCTCAAGATACATTCAAATATAATTATAAAGTAACATAAATAAAGAGTTAATACTTATATAGTAACTCAATTAATAATTCATTTTAAGAACACAAGATCTTTACAATCACATGAATTATATATTTTCAAGATATCAAAAGCCACAAAGCATTTTCTTATATGCGTAAGTCGTCGCAATCGAGACTAGAGTTTCGACTTCACGAACTGCTTTATATCATGACAGCCCACCTGCGACAAAAGGGGCCAGGTTTAAAGGTAAGCGTACACAACCCCGCATCGGACGCATCGCACGTAACGGATTTTAGTTTGCCTCACATAAAAACTTCAGTTTAATGAACGCGATTGGAGTATTTATGCGTCCGATGCGGGCCTGCGGACCTATAACCCCAACTCAACGCTAAGTGATTGCAACGAGTACCTACATATATATGTATTAGAATGTTTTTCGCCCACTCTTTGTATGATTAATTAGAATTAAAACAGTTTAACGCAAACGTGACAAGTGGCCAAATTCTGCTTTCTTCAAAAATTTAAAATTACTTAATAGTAATACATACATTTAAAATAGTTACCTAAATTATTTATCAGTCAAAAGGAAATTGCTTAGAAGTCTCTTCGATAAAATTAAAGTCTTAGTTGTATAGTAATAAGGCAGGGTGCTTGTGATTGTGACCAGTCAACTGGGAAATCTATAGGAGAAGATAGACGCTAAGACTCCATCATTTTGGTTTCATCATCATTTTCATTCATTGATGAAGAGATTTCCTCTGCTTAGCGTGTTGGTTTGCCACATATAAATAGTTCAGTTAAGATCAATTAATGTATCCTCTGACGTGTCTGAAACGATTTTCTTATATCCTTCTAGCTGCAAAGCCTTTGTATCGGCGACGAGGTTAAAAATGTCCTCGCTCAAAATTGTATCTTTCACACCATTTCTTTTTTCCAATCTCGTCATCCTATCCTCAAGAGAGGCAACTCTATCAGTCAGCCCATCGATTTTGTCAATTAAAGACTTAATTAGGTTACTACTACTATCTTTGGACTTGCCGGTATCGTTAGTAGATCCCTGACTAGACTGGCTGGACTGGCAGGAGGCACTCGCGTTACTCACTACAGAACTCTGTCTACTTACGCTGGAAGCGCTGTCTCTGACGTCTCTCGCAGCAGCTGCCGCAGCGATTTTCTGATAGAACTCAGACTTTTTGAACTCTGCCAACTCTGCGAAGGTCAGCAGCGATGCCACGACTTTGTCCACGTCATTTGCCTCGATGCTGTTGAGGACGTCCGTCAGTTTTTCCACGTAGAGCTTTTGGAGCGTTGGCTTGAGGCTCTCGATGAGGTTATTGTCTTCATGCCAGAAGTAGGGGATGTTCTTCTTGTTGATGGCGTCGCGAAGCTCCTCCACCATGATCCGGAATGTGACGCTGATCTTGTTCTGCCAAAACTTCTTGTCAGTATTCTGAACTTTCCAAAGGAACAGCGTTTTAATGTAGTAACTAGCGATAGCTTTCATTTCGAGCGCGTCCCGTAATTTTTTCACCTGTAAATGGCAAGTAGAATTTTTTTTATGCGAAATTGCTAAATAAAAAAGTGTGACATGATATTTCTGCGCAGAAACATGTTAAAATATAGGTAGGCTTAAACACAATATTTACAAGTCTGATGGTGGTTTTCAACTGCTGGCATCCCTTCATCAGTTCCTTCTCGTAGTCCTGGAAGGAGAGGCGCCAGGTGCGGCTCTTGAGGGTCTCGTCCTTTAAGTTCTTGTTCGGCTTGGGCACCACCAGCCACTCCTTGGTCTGACTGCCTGCGATGCTCCTGGAGGAAGGTAAGCACGATTCATTTTTTAACACGCTTTTATAAGATCGGGGTGTATGTATGTATGAATTTTTGAGCTCAATTTTCACCAACTTCCAGAAATCGGATTAATTTGAAACTTTGCACACGTATTAAGAGTACTGATGACAATGCAATAATTTGATAAGAGTTTTCCATTATACTTATTAACTTAAAAAAAAATAGTTTAAAAAAACACGCTTTTACGGGGTGCTTGGTATAATAGTATGTGAAAATCCTATTATTGGCAACTATAAAAAGTATGAAAACGTCATAAAGTGCACCCGACGCTTTTTACTCTACTGTAATATAAATGCCGTGTACTCAGAAAATATTTTCTTTTTTTTAGTTAGCAATAACAGCGTGTTTATTAGTTTTTTTAAACTATTAACTATTTAGATTACCAACAAGGTTACATCATAAACAAAGAAGAATAACAAAAAACACAGTGCCATGGTTAATGCTTAATTAAAGGCGACATTATTATGCAATTATTACCAGCTTCCTATAATTATTTATGGTACACTCTAAATGTATTGCTGTAGATTTATATATTTGTAAGCAAGTCACGTAACTATTAGGCTAATTTAGTTGAGCAGATTATACCGAAAGCCATATACAGGCTCTTCTTAGTTTAGTTAGGGAGTGTTGGGACCAAGAATAAATGGTTGTTGCTATGCTACTTCAAATCTATAAAATCTTACTTTCAGTAAGAGAAGCATTAGTAAGTACCTAATACCTTAAGTTTAGGAAATGTTTTAGGATAAAAGCTACAGTCAACCCACCTGTAACCTTCAGGCCAGCGCGGTAACATGAACCTTATAACGGGCACCAGATCCACATCCAGGTTGAACTCCTTGTCCCCTTTGTCATTCCTGATATTCAGCGTGTACGCCGGCCCCGACTCCTTGTATTTGAGGAGATACGTCACACCGTTCACGACCACCCTCCCGTCCATTTCGTTCAACGCCTTCTGGACTATTCCGTGCATCCACTGCCTGAATTTGTTTTGCAGAAAGTACTTGTCAGAGTCCCGCCATTCTCTGGTGACTTTGTGGCACTTCTCCCACTCGGGTTGCTTGTCGAGGTTGTCGAAGGCGTTCACGATCCTCAAATACAAAGCATACAAAATACATTTATTCAATCTGGGATACATAACATCAACGTTAAAAAAAATATATATCATATATATCTAATATATAAAATTCTCGTGTCACAGTTTTCGTTGCCATACTCCTCCAAAACGGCTTGACCGATTCTCATGAAATTTTGTGAGCATATTGAGTAGGTCTGAGAATAGGCCAACATCTATTTTTCATACCTCTAAGTGATAAAAAAAAATTAAATGGCAAAACAACGGTTGCCGGGTCAGCTAGTATACATATAAAATTCCTCGCGTCACAATGTTCGTTCCCGTACTCCTCCGAAACGGGCATGACCGATTCTCATGACATTTTGTGATCATATTGAGTAGGTCTGAGAATCTGCCAACATCTATTTTTCATACCCCTTAGTGAAAAGGGTGGGAACATGTTTCATTATATTATGATATTTTGGGCCCTACCAAACGCTTCGAGAAAAAAACACACACGCAAAATTAGGCATAGTGCTGAATATAAGCATCGCAACAAACCTAGTGACCACTAGCTGCCATAAAAAAATAAAACAAAATAAAATGTTGATCACATTGTTGCAGGCTGAACAACTGTCATTGACATTATCTTATACCTCATGATATCCTTTAGACACAAGGGTATTTTTCACATGAATTTATTTTCCGGAAGTTAGACAAAACTGTGAGGTATATTTTTAATTTTTTTCTACATCCCATAAACAATTTTTTTCGAATCTGAAGTTTGGAGCGGCAAGGTTTGCTTTTTTTGTATTATAAGAATGCACATCACATTTTTTATTTTCACGATCTTACATAACATAGGATTGCTCAGCTGAAGTGGCAGTGGGCGGGACACATAGCGCGACGTCCCGATGGCCGTTGGGGCGGAAAGGTTCTCGAATGGCGACCGTGTGCCGGCAAGCTCTGTGGGCAAGGTTGACCGGCGATCTGGTGAAGGTCACTGGAACGCAGACCCCGCCCGACTCCGCCAACGTCTTTTGTCGCGCAGACACTTCTTGGACTATATTCGCTGTGTTTTAATCTGAACTTATAACCAATTCCAGCCTAATAAACCTCCTTCTCGTCTTGTCGGTAGGTATATATAATAAGCTGATGGTTGGTGTTCCAGTGGCGAGTCCGCCGGGCGGCGCGGGCGCAAGGGAGCAGCCGCCCCGCCCGCCGCCCCCCACACCCCGCAACGGCACGCCCAGTACGGACCGATCGCGGTGAAGATTCTTGGGGGAGGCCTGCTGTGCTCAGCAGTACGCGTCGAACGGCTGATATGATGAAATAACATATCATACCTTATTTTGAGGAAGCCGAGTCGGTCGTTCTCAAGGATGATGCCGTTCTCGCCTGCGTCGTAGTTCATTGGCAGCCGGATCTCGATGTCCATGTCTTACATAACATATCATACCACATCTGGAGGAAACCGGGCTGGTCGTTCTCGAAGATGATGCCGTTCTCGCCAGCGTCGTAGTTGATGGGCAGCCGGATCTCGATGTCAATGTCTTACATAACATATCATACTAACTTCATCTTGAGAAATCCGGGTCGGTCGTTCTCAAGGATGATGCCGTTCTCGCCAGCGTCGTAGTTGATGGGCAGCCGGATCACGATGTCCATGTCAAACTCGTCGAGGCGGGACACCTTGATGCCGTCGTACACGCTACCCCCGTACAGCACCTGGGAATTATAATTTGAAAAAGAAACTAGCGGCCGCCCACGACTTCGTCCGCGTTCAAGTTCGAACGAATGTAAGACTTTTGGCCCAGTCTCCTCAGCCTACATACGTCCCACTGCTGGGCACAGGCCTCACCTCAACTATGAGGTGGTCCGAGCACCACGCGGGCTCAGTGCGGATTGGTGGAGGGGTGTTTTTAAGGTAAGTGACCAACCGTACTGTCAGGTGTTATTAACCCTTAATTGGTCGCGTGGGGTGTCACGCACCCCGATGCAGGTTTCCATCCTCATAACTTTTTAAAATTTGAATTGAGAGCGCTGGTTTATTAGCTAGCTTCGTAAATAAGTGTATAGTACACGATTCAGTTGCGAGCGGCGCCAGGTCGTGGTCGGTTGGGCTCCAAGAGCGTGTTTGGGGTGCTCGACACCCCAGGTGACTGTTTACGTAGTCCGAATTCCGTGTAACATATATACAATGTAACATTTTACTTTGGCAAATAAGAAGTTTTATGTCAGTTTTGAGGTTATGTTGTTATGTTAAATTGTTTTTTTCCAAATAAAACACGACAAGTGACTTCTAACTTGTTTGGTTTCCGAAAATATATGACTATGTGCTCATATGTATCGAAAGCAAGCCAAGCAAAGTTCTGCTTTTATCGACAGTGCATCATGATGATAATGTTGAGGGTGACCAAAAAAAGTCTGAAATCATTCATTTTTACAAGAAAACTAAAGGGAAGTAGATACAAACAATCAGTTGTGCGCCATTTATAATGTAGGAAGGCGTACCAAAAGGCGTACCGATGGTGATATTTTATCATCTTTTCAATATCACAGGTATCAATTCATATGTCATTTATAAGTCTAAAATTGACTCTCGAAGACTATTTCTAAAGCGATTTGCTGTCGATTTAGTCAAACCTCATCAAATGTCAAGAGCAAGCCTACCAACATTGCCACGACCTCTGCAAAAACGACTAAAAATGCGTCATAACATTGAGGACCACGAATCTGTTTCTGAAACAGGACGATCGCAATCAAACAAAAAGTGTTATATTTGTCCAAAAAGGAAGTTTAGAAAAACAAAGACTGGATGCTCTAAGTGTCATAAAAATGTGTGCAATGATCATATGTTTGTAGTCTGCCAAAATTGTCATGAATAAAACGAGTGTTTATCAAGAGTTATTTTTCGTTATAAAATTTCATTTTATTTTATGAATAAACTTGTTTCTAAGTTTAAGAGTACTGTTTATACTAAGTACTGTGTATGTTACATTGTATATATGTTACACGGAATTCGGACTACGTAAACAGTCACCTGGGGTGTCGAGCACCCCAAACACGCTCTTGGAGCCCAACCGACCACGACCTGGCGCCGCTCGCAACTGAATCGTGTACTATACACTTATTTACGAAGCTAGCTAATAAACCAGCGCTCTCAATTCAAATTTTAAAAAGTTATGAGGATGGAAACCTGCATCGGGGTGCGTGACACCCCACGCGACCAATTAAGGGTTAAGCCGCCCGAGGGCCTCTGACCAGGCTTAGCGACTAATATCTGTCGATATTAACCGGGACCAATAGCTTAACGTGCCTTCCGAAGCACGGAGATGCTTGTAAATAGACGTCACTTAAATGGTCAGAATGGTCACCCATCCCAAACATGACCGCGCCTTAGGTTGCTTAACTTTGGGTATCACTACCGAAGCGCTGCAACCACTGCGCCACAAGCACCTCAGGCCCAGTCTACTAGCTGAGAACTTTAAAACGGTACCTAGCACCGCGATACAGACTGTTGGGAAAGCTGCTGCTGCTGCTAGTGCTCTTACATAAAATAATATATAGGTAAGCTGGGCTCTTATTAATGTTACATCTCATAGCCGATCTACAAAAAGTTATATTAGTAGAATTCTCCTTACCTGGCTGCTGTATTTGCTGAAATAGTTACATTTCTCCCCCATCTTCAGCTTGACCTCCTCGAACACGCTCTTGAAAACCTCCTGCGATCTCTTGAAGTCATCGTCTTTTATCGCGATGAAGTTCTTGAATATCTCCGCCAAATGTGCATCCAGATTCTTCTTCTTTAACGCCATGGTTCCCTAGAAAGAAGTAAAGAACATCTGAAGATAAAGTTAATATCTTTATCGTCACATTTGATGACAACATAAGTACCTACCTGTTCTGATTGGATCAGCAGGAGCATCAAAATAGTTGACAGACAATTTAACATTTAAGTAGGTGATTTCTGAAGCGATGCGGTTCATGAAGCTCTGATAATTAAAGCGGAAGGAAGACGTATTAAATCCAGCAGCACAGATCGAAGATATTGAGTAGGTGAGTTTGTGGAATGGATGAAGATAGGTAGGTATACTTTGTGACTAGCGCCTAGCCATGGTATCTATGATGGTACCCGTAGGTATTGTAATAATTGTTTTAATACACTAAACTGCTTATATAGTTTACGTGATCTTACTCTCTGATACGTTGGACTGATCAAGTCAAGACCCTGACCGAATCTTCAAATGATAGGTGTGTGCGTAAATGCCTCAGTGAAAGCAAAGTGGCGGGAGATTGTTCGGCGAGCCAACCACGTTTGAGAGTGACGAATACCTACCTAACATCATCACGACTGCTATGTTAAGACCAGCCGACTGAGAAGAAGAATATACTAATTACAATGTACTAGACTAGCGCCCGCCCGCGACACTTCGTCGCAGGATTATACCTCAACAGTCAGTGTGTCAAGTAAGTAAAAATTCAAGAAGATTGGACCAAAAAATGACACAACATTCCTTGGTCCAGTCTTCTTGAATTTTTCAAACATACAATTTCCATACAAACTTTTTCGCCCTTCTTACCCATTTAAAGGTTAAAAATAAAAATATCCTAAAAATTTATTATTTCTGACCAAGAACCTAAATGCCAATTTGTATTCATTTAACTTTAAAACTGACGAAGTTTCATACACACTTCTTCCTTTTTTTTACCCCCTTAGGGGTTGAATTTCCAAAAATCCTTTCTTAGTGCACCTCTGCACAACTAAAGGCAGCATGATACATTATTAAAAATTCTTAAGCCCGTTGGTTTAGGCTGTGCGTGCACCTGTCAATCAGTCAGTTTTTGCTTTTATATATTAATAGTTTTTACTGAAACAGTAGTTGCCTACTTATTTTAGCCCTTATGTCTTATACCTACCCACTTTATGATTTTTTTTAAATTCCACGATAGAAAACTATTATTATTTATGCATTTATGGTCCGCAAAGCCTAATTGTGCCTATACTTACCTACCTAAGAAAATATATCATTGTAACATTCATTATAAATAACAAGAAAGGCTTCGTTATACGGTAGGTATGGGCGTTGCAAGGAAACACTTATGGAAGGGGATTCCCCGTAAAATTGGTCCGCGCAATGTCTAAGTAAGTATCTACATACGAGAAATGCTTTCATTTATATCAATGTGATTAACTAGGAACTCTAAATAAACTATAAACTTAGAATATTCTAAGTCTATGAAATAACACACATTCGTAAGCAAAATTAAGTTTTATAAGGTAAAGTACGTACCCAAGGGCCACTTGTGACACGCAGCAAGTACACTTCTCTTAGAAATATTGTAAGTAAAAATAGAATCCAGTAGCCAGCCGGGCCGGCAGACAAAGAACAAAATACAAATACAAAGTAACACTAACGAATGTCGATATCGTTATCAGAAGAAGTACGAACTGGACTTAGTAGGTGGAAGGGATGAACACGAATTAAATTAAATAATTGCAATCACAAAAGCATATCTCACAACAAATTACAAAACAAACCAGCGCGCGGCGCGTCTAGCCGGTTAATACTTAATGTAACTTAATAATCGCTTCACAAGTTCACACACACCAACCAAAGATGGATGATATACTTGACACACATATACATAACACTGCGATAAAATATAAGAAACAGTGATGTGCTTTAGCGAAACTAATAGCTTATCGACAGAGATTTTTTGAAGTGAAAACTTCTTTAGCGGCGTTGAGCACTTTTGTGGCATGGGTAGAAACTGTGAAACTCGCGTCAGGTCACGTGATGCTGATCGAAAAACCGTAAGACGGTTCAAATAAATCAAAAATGCACAACGTTAATAATCAAGTTTTCACTTCTGCCGGCACTCCCGGAGTGCAACCCGTGTTTTTTTCTTTTATTTATGTGCATGATGTTGATTTAATACAATAATTTATATCTATAATCATGATATACGTTATCATATTTATCATAATCTTTCAGTAGCAAACACGTCTTGTTGTGTTCCCCTATAGCCAATGTTTATTATAACTAAACCACGTTTCCCTGTTTAAGGAATGTATTACTGTGCAGGCAGGTAGGGTAGAAAAGTTATGGCAAATAGGGAAATCATTGCAAGATCAAGCTCTCGTCGCTAAGGCACCAGATTAGAGCAATATTTTTTTCAAACCACAATGTTTGGGTTCCGATGCTGTAAACATTTAAAAAATATGTTTTATGAGGGAGAGGATATTTTTAGGAGTTGATTAATGTCTCAACCAATAAAATTTATCGATAACTTGTTGGTAATCGACTTTTTTGACATTACTATGATTTCGTCGCATGTGTTGCCATACGTTGGGATTAATTAAAAACTACTCGTTAGTAATTATTATTGTATTTGTCAGCTTATTGTTTAAACTCATTAAGATTTTTCAATAGTCAAGTAGCTCGATAAAATTTCAAGATAGCAAGTTAAAAACAATTTACTTAACTAAATGCATTCGTATAAATTCATACAAATTTTACTTTCTGATCTTCTTAATGCTTAACTGAAAATTGAAAAAAAAAACAGCCCCTAGCAGATAAGTTATCAAATTAGTCTCTTATCAATATTTTTCGTAAATATCCTTAGCTTCCTTTGTGTTGTGGTGCGTGCTTATATTGATAGTGATAGATAGATAGCACAATCGCAAAAGATTGCGCAAAAACAGCAAATTTACTTAAAATCAATGGACAGCAGACGACAATACGACCGCTTGGTGCAGTGGTCCGCATGTCGGACTTCTAAACCAAGGGTCGCGGGTTCGATTCCCGCACAGTACAAGCATAAGTGTGCATGAACATGTGTGTTTGTACTGGTCTGGGTGTTTTCTATTTATAATATCTATTTATTTACAAAAAAAACAAGGATTTAAGTATGTATATCCGTTATCTAGTACCCATAACACAAGCCTCGTAGCTTACTTTGGGACTAGAGAATACGGTAGTTGACACCACCAATCGTTGACGTACTTTTTATCAACTGTCAAAACGCTTTTCTTCATAGAGCTTGTATGGGAATAACACACTTTGACGTCATCGCGTGCAATGCCGACTGAGTGACTAATAATCATTTGAATTCCAATTAAAAATCAAATAATACGAACTGCAGAAAAATATTAGTGTAAAGGCATCTGAAATTATGAATTATTTTAGAGAAAATCAGTTTTTGAATATTTCTTTCATAGTGGAAACAAGCCTATTGGTGTGCTTGTTGAGAAATATATATTTATTTATTATTTATTAATAATCGGAATATTGACTCGAAATGCATAATTTACGCTATTTATATTATATTTGCATCCTTCTGTTGATGGCTGATGAGGCCGAACTTCAAAATAGCTGTTTAATCTCCAATTTATCCCATTCATACGCAAATAAACATATTCTATTCTACTTCCAATTAATTCTACCAAAGTAATATTTTTGACGCAGAATGTAGCAACACTTTAGTAGCAACTAAAAATCCCCTTATCAAAGACTTTCATTCAGTTAAGTATTTTACCATTAACAAAGCTAATGGAAAGGGAAAGGCCTTTTCATTATCCTTGCCATAAATAAACATGTAACTCCGATGCAAAATATTTGGTATAGTTAGAAAAATAAGATAATACTTAATATTAAAAAATGACAAGTGAATTTGGGTAAAGTAACTAAAAAAATAAGCAGCTGCGCGCCGGCTTAAGGAACTGTCTTTCGTTTTTAGGGTTCCGTACCTCAAAAGAAAAAAACGGAACCCTTATAAGATCACTTTGTTGTCCGTCCGTCCGTCCGTCCGTCTGTCAAGACCGTTTTTCTCAGGAACGCGTGGAGGTATCAAACTGAAATTTCTATATGATACTTAGGTCTACTGTCCCTGGAAGCTTTAGAAAAGTCAACCTTCTAAGCCAACGCAATCAAAAGATACAGCCATTTAGGCCGCAAATTTTCGAAACTCGCACGGGAATCAAAACCTACAGGGTACTTCCCGTAAACTTAGAATCTTGAAATTTAGTACGAAGTCACGTCTTATAGTACAGATATAGGAAAAATTACGAAAACTGTAAATTTTCAGTTTCATCATATTAAAAAAAATATTTTTGACAAAAAAAACTAAAGTCATAAAAAAAAAACTTATAGGTACCTACAGGTTTGTACGGAACCCTCGGTGCGCGAGTCCAACTCGCACTTGACTGGTTTTTTATATATTGAAATGTGAAATTAATGATTTCGAATCATTAGTTAGTTTATTAACATTGTTATTAGTTAATTGAAGCCTGCTGTGCTTCCATAACCTTGTAATTTAAGATTACGCACACAAACAATAGCTTTGAGATAATTAAGATACATGTGAAGAGAATAAAAACCATTGTAATGATAAGAGAAACCGTTTTTTATCTGAAGATGTCCAAAGATTTACCAAAATCGGCGTCCCGTCCCGATAAAACATAAAACGAAGGCCCTGAAAATAATTCTGTCTGTAGGTCAGCGACCTCATTGGTTTGGACTTTGGTCGTCTGCCTACAGGGTAGATTTTGTTAGCAAGTTTCTTCATTGTCATCTTCATTGTCGAAAAAACCTGAATAAAAAAATCATAACCCTGTTCATAAATTCATAATTTCAGCACAAATCAATGTTACTTTCATTTTCTAAGAAAGTCAACTGAATCCGAATGCTGAAAAAAACACTTTAGTCTGTACAATTTTAATTTCAGCATAAATTCAACATCCTTAATGTCGACAATCCTATCCTGGATGGATGGATTTAGAAGTAGTAGGTACTTAAGCATTAATCATCACAAAACTATTCAGAAGATTTTTTATTTATTATGGCCGACCGACGCATTCGCACGCGAATCCGAAACAACGTTTGCGTTGGTGTGCTAGATAGAGGCCTAAATATTAGCGAGATGAAATCGCTGCGTCCCTAATAAAAACAACAAAAACAATCAGACAATACGTGGAGAGAGAATAAGGCTGAAGATAGGCATGGGTTGCCAAGAACAAAAAAAGAAGAGAGAATGACGTGAAGTCAAGTCAGTGTCTGATTATGTCACACTGTGTCTGTCTGTCTTTTTGACTATTTAAATGTCTGTCTCTCTGGTGTCAAACAAAATGTTATTGAAAGCAAAGTAAAACCCAAAAAATCTTGTTTTGGGTGATTTACAGGAAATTTTTGTGTACTTATCCAATACTGTTGACGAACTGACTGTGAACGGTGCCAACGGCATGCATTGCTTTGTGAAAAGTTTGAACCAATAGCCAATTTAGCTTCGGTTAGTAGGGGGTAGTCCTTGCATCGGTAGCAGTAAAGGTTTCGTCGAAAACGAGAAGGGACACCGTGCTCGCTCGACGCCAGCATGGCAATTGAAATGATACACTTTTTTACGGATTATTTCGCGATTTATTTACATTTCATTTTAACCTGACGTTTCGGACCCTTTTCAGCGTTCGTGGTCACAGGTAGACTAAGGTGTTAGTTGTCATTAGTTCTCATAGTTTTGAAAAATTGAAAATTACCATCACTCAAAAATTATGTTACGTTCCTATCTACACAAAATGAGCCAACAGTATCTTGAGGTCTTGCAGTGCGGGGTTTAGCTTGAGTCTTGGCTAAAACAGGATCCCAAGCATGGGTAATTTTCCAATCATCTTCTCAATTTAAATTAGGGTTTCTTCTAATTTCAATGCCCTCACGGAGCATACAAGGAAGAAAACAACTTTCTCTTGCGAGGATTTCGGTTGGCTGAAGCGTATGAAGTTGTTGGGTGTATCTTATGTATGTTCACACTGCAGACTTTGCGTTACGTCTATGTTTTACGTCGCCTATATGTTATTTAATTCGTACGCTTATACTACGCTTTGTGTGCCTTATGTAGAAGAGTCCGCAGTCACATTCCAGTCTGCCTGCGTCTTGAAGAGGTATGTTACATTTGACCGGTGGTAAGAATGGGTTGATCTTCTTCGGCGGTTGAAGTAAGTTTTGATTGAAGCACGCTTTAAAATTTTCACGCTTTCGATTTTGTCAGTGACACCCTTCATATATGGTATTGGTGGTACGGCAGGTTGACGGTCGACTGTAATGATGAACTTTGGCCCGGGGTTTGCAACGGTAGCTGGTTGTCCGTTAGCAGCCAGGTGTTGGTCGTCAGAGATGCCCCTTGCTCTCTGAAACAAAGTTTTGCGCACGGTAGTCAAATGTCTACGATGATGGTGAGAAGCACCATTGGATTGTTTGTCAATATGTATTGCTTTGCGGAAAACTTTATGACTAAGTGTATGATCCACATTCCTAATAAGTATAGTTCTTTCAAATCACGAAGTCGAGCAGAATTTACTTGTGGTAAATATGTGTCCGTATATGTGTCGATGTGTGCGTGAAAACGAAAGCGGGTATGGTTAGCATAAAAATAATACCAATATTTTTGTATGTTCAATTGATAATAAAATAAAACAACAAAACTTTTAAACTAAAATGTTTATTATTTAAAATAAATAATAAATAAGGGAATGTATTAAAATAAAATTATGTTCTTCTACATTTGGGTTTAAGTTTTAATTTAAGCGAAACATAAGACTTAAATAAGGATATACAATTGAACTCAAGATATGGCAAAATTATGAAAATAAGGCTAGGCTGGAACTATTTAATAACAAATTTCTATCTATTTTTACGTATGTGAAAAATGTGTCGCCTTAATCTTCTTCGGAAAAACTGTTGCTTTCGTTAGTTTCAAAGTCAGTCGTGCTGCTATCACTTGATTCACCCACATTAATTACAAATTCAAAGTCATAATCAAAATATTTCCGTCAGCCACTTTTGCATGTCGCTCTTGCGCGAATTTGACGTAGGTATACTACTACTTCGAGTATTATGGTAGGATGCGTTGTCCATCACTATAACAGATTTATCTGGTAAATTTGGCAGCAGCTTTTCATTCAGCCATTTGCTATAATTATTGAAATTCATATTTGAGTGATAGTCTCCAGTTGTGGATGATGCTTTGTATATTAACGAAGCATCTTTAATAAATCCACTACTGCTACCCGCATGCACTATAATAAAACGAGCACCGGTACTCAATTTTTTTTAAAATGACTTGTCTTTTGTCTTAGTATCTAGTTTTTTTAAATTCCACGTGTTTTGACGTACGTGCGAAGTTAGCACATATGTTTCGTCTGTATATATAATGGGACGGCCTTCTTCACGGTATTCATGAATTTTTTTCAAAAAATTAAATCTCCACAATTGTATTTCATGCCTTTCTTGTAAAGATTTACGATTGTTTTCAATTTTGTTCCATTCGTAGCCCATTTTTATAAGCAACGAACGTAATGTGCTCAAACATCCGTCAAAACCAATTTTTTCTCTTAATGCTGACTGAAGTTTTGCCAAAGTTGGAAGTTCATTGTGTTCTATATGAAAATTTTGAATTGTAGTTCGAATAATTTCTCGATTCATATTATCTAAATTAAATTTACCGTCTCTTTTTCGTCGCTTTTTCATGGGTGAAGTAAACTTGGTTGATGAAGATGGCAACTCTTTCTCTTCTTTTAAAATCCTACTTACTGTGCGTTCACTGACGCCTGTTGCTTGGGCAGTTCGTTCTAATATGTTTGCTAATGGACTTAGGTCACATCCATCAGTGTTATTTGCTTTCATAAAATTATATTCATCTTTTAGAAAGTGAAAGACTTTAGCAATGATTGCTCGACCCTAAAAACAATAAAATATACAATTGAATAAGTATCAAAAGTCAAAACTAAACTATTACTTAAATTAAAAAATAATCATTTTTATTTAATGTCAAAACTAGAAAAAAAATATTTACCTCGCTATGGATAACTTTGCGCTTTGACATGCTGACAGTACTTCACGGCAATTAGCGTCCGGAAACAATAAACACAACTAACCTGAGCGACAGCGCGCTCGCGACTGACCGCGTCGTCATACACGCACACTATTGCATTATGCATGTACACGTTTAAAAACAAATAAAGACTACTCGCCTTCGTGAAATGCAAGAACTGTAAAACATCTAAGAAAGGTAGCTGATTGTCTGCCTGAATTTCCTAAATTGTATTTTTGGATGTTAAAATGTTGAGTTTAATTGATTTAGAAAAACAAAAACTAAATTGGTGGGTGTGAAAGTATCATCTACATACCGTTTATAAAGCCTAGGTGTTACAGGTGCTGTGCTTAGAGCCCTGAATAAAAATGCCTGCGAAAACAGGTGAAACTGGAGAGCTACACCATCTACTTGTACATAGAATTCATTGTCTCACAGTAATTAGCCACATGTAAGGCAATGTTCCAATAGTTCCAACTGCCTCTTCGTGATTCGAAATAATCCGTAAAAAAGGTTTATTATTTCAATGTCTACTATACATATGCGTAAACTAAAAAAAAAATAAGCTAGTAAGTATGTCACACATAGCATGTTGCCACAAGTAAATAAGATAAAATAAGTAAAAACTCTCATACATTCTATCAAAGTGAGCAAAGAGCACGCTCAAGTCACGTCGTTTGTTTTTCCTGGCAGGAGGTGTGGTCAGACTGCCTTAAACTACTTGTAAGTAGTATACGTGGTTCAAAGATTTTTACCGCAGGGGACCACCCTGCGTTCGTAATGGCTTCTCTCCTCAATACACAGAAAATCCTCACCAATCTGATCCTGAGAATATGAGTGCGGTTATCAGGATCATTTGTCCAGAAAGAAGCAGCTAGTCTAACTGCTTTGTCTTACTGACGGGTAGTTTCATAGGCCCCCTCTAATACCCGTGGTCCTAATATTTAAAACGTCTTTCTTCATTACCCAGAAAACCCTATTGGGTGCCCATAGCAGCCGGCCTCGTGATCGGAGCAGTGGTCTTACTGCTTAGTCCTACTAGTAGGTCCATGGGCCTTTGCTTGTCCCCATCACGGACCAATATTTAAATGCTTAGTAGGAACAGTGCCGCTTTCTCTGTGTTCGTCAAAGCCTTTTTTCCTCAATATCCAGAAAGCCCTAACCGAATGATGAGTAGCCGCGACGACCGCGATTGGGTGCCCATAGCAGCCGGCCTCGTGATCGGCGTCGGGGTACTTGCCCTCATCTACAAGATGCTGTCGGGCGGCTGCCGCAAAGCGACCACTGGGACCAACCAGCAGCAGGGGGTGCTGTTCGGCTGCATTTGCGATAAGTATGCGCCGGTAAGGATTGTTCATTTGCGAGAACTTGGAAATATTTTTGACCCAGAACTAATGTGTGTCTGTACTCCACGCTTGCCCGGAAGTTATTTTAAATTTCTGGTTAATAGTAGCTGCTAGTGGATTTTCGCATTTAACTTCTAGACACCGTTTTTTGGCAGATAGACTGTGGGTGTTAGCTATAGGTACTTTGCCTCTAAACGCACTAACAGCTAAGTTATATCACAAAGAGTCGGAATTAAATTTCAGAAGTTCACGAGCCATTTATATTTTTATTTCAGTGCAAAGTCCACCCCAAGTAATGATGAACTATCCACCTCTTTGCAAGAATATAGACAGTCCAAAAGACATTCCGTCAATCTGGCAGAAGTTTGTCATTGTCATAGAAACACGAAGCAAATAAGCAAATATGGTCCAGAAAATGGTAAATTATCAGGAAAAATGTTAGCAAAATACAGAAAAATCAGCACGAAAACAAAAGTATTGAAATAATAGATGAACTGGAAAATGAATTTCATGAAGTATTTAGAGTTATAGTTCTTGTTGTTTCCATCAAGATGTGCGACTGGTTAGTTTACTGGTGCTTTATTATAACTTAACTATAATATTTTTAAAGCAAGACTTACGCGGCCTAGGTTTACTCGTTATCGTGAAGATGGCAGTAGCTTTTCAACAAGCTTTAAGCTTAGCCAATCTCCGGATGGATGGCAAAGATACAGGCAACAAAACAACGTCACAGGTTTAAAACCTGGCTTGGTCTAATTGAGTTTTCATATACCAAAAAACTTTTACTACTAGTGTTTGATCAGAATGCAAACATCGGTATGCTTTTTCGGTACCTAGTATCGGTAATGGGTTCAGCTTCTTAAGACTACATAAAGCCTGCTCAACATATTAGCAACAGAAAAAGAACCTCAGGGTGTAACAAACTTACTTGCAACCTTTACCAGCTTGAACAGAAACACCATTCAAGAATCAAGAGAACTTACACCTTTCAGTCACAGAAAACGAATTGACAATTAGCTCTTTTCATTCGAATGCGGCAACGTCCACCTATCCTATTTCGGTTATACTATTTCGGCTACCGTCAAACTCTCCGCTCAGAAATATGATCATCGTTATCGAATGGAAACAGATGTTAGTTCTTAAAAAAAATAACTGTTTGCGACTCTATAGAATCATAGCTCTAAGAGAAGAACTGTTTTAACATCTTCTCAAGAAACAAGATCGTGACTCAAGAAACAGGAATATCTGCTCTTTTCACAGCTATGTTTCCATCTTCTGTTTCTATTTGATAACGTCGATCGTATTTCTGTTCGGAAACTTGAACAGTAGCCACATTATTACCTATGCTATTTCAGTGCGGAGGAGAAATTGCGTCGCCAAATGCTGGAACGGCAACGTCAGATGGCGGGCGGTTCCCCATCGGACGGCGCGGGGGGCGGGCGAGGCGGCGGGGGCGTGTCGTGGTACTCCATCATGGGTGGCACCCTGCTGATGGCGCTGTTCGCTGTTGCTGTAAAGACTGGTACGGTGAAATAGCGTCTTAGTGCCCTCGCACTAAGACTTAGTGGGCGCAAAGCTGCGATTCAACTGGCCGCGTGTTGAGTCGCAATGTTTCTGCTGGCCGCGTGACTAATACGTCTTGCAAATGCAAATGTCACGAAAGAATTAGTTGGTTGTAGCGACCTGGCTGCCTAATGCGAGGGCGCACAACGGCTTACTGAATTTTGGGCTATGCGTTTGTTACCATACGAAAGGCACGATTAAAATGACTAAAACTTTGCGAGGTACTATACAACCCGCACCACAGTAGCTATGAAAGGTGAGGAGGCAGGATTGACCGTTCGTGTTAAACTAGTTAATGTTACCAAATACGTTAATGTCCGTCACGATGACTGGACTAAACGAAACATTTAGATGGGACCATGTGCATTTTTTATTACCTATTTTCTACTATTTGATACCATTCATAAAACATTTGCTACCTTTGAGTTAATATCATGAACGCGTTTTAACTCGCTATTCAGCGATAACTTGTTCATTGGCTACTAAGCGCCTGCAAAAAGATTACTAGCAATTATTCTGACATAAAAATCGTAAATTATGTGCAGGCGTTTTAATGGATTTTATTGATAACTTTTTAAAGAAGCTTCCCTACATTGTGTTAAAAATATATGTTAAAGTAGCACCTAGGTAGTGAATATCTACATTAACAAAGTAGTAAATACAACGCTAATACTATGAAAACTCATCAGTGGCCAGTCAACCTGACGTCAGAATGACTGGCCATTTAATTTATTTATTAATGATATTAACACAAAGGTAGCAAATGTTTTATGAATGGTATCAAATAGTAGAAAATAGTTATTAAATAATGCTCATGGTCCCATCTAAATGTTTCGTTTGGTCCAGTCATCCTGACGGACACAATACGTTAATGTAGCAATTATATTGTACTTACCTTAAGCCCCTTTAGCCCAGAATAGGTGCTGGGCACTGGAATATTTTAGTAACATGGATCATTTTTGTAAAACTTTCGAATTTCCATCTACAAGATTGGATGATTTATCACCAATTTCTATTTGAAACCGAAGTCTGTAACGGTTATTACAATTGGGTTTAACGCGTCAACGTGATAAAATGTGGAAAACTCACTTGGGTACTCGACGATATCGCTGGATTGCACCAACACACAGAAAATAAGGATAATATTCACCAATGCCACCAACCGTGGTCTCGAGCGGACTGGATGGCAGCGCATAGAGTTGCCCGCACTGGCTGTGAAGTTTTCATCTACCCTGATATTTCACTACTAATAATACTCGTTGTTACTACTTCTTTGATGTTCATGTATAAGTATGTATGTATGTATAAGTCTGCGTTTGTTTGACACAACATAGTAACATCACGCGACTTATTTTGGTACAGAGTTAAATAGCCATTTCCTTATTAGTCGCACTCTATGCGGTATCCAATAAGGCATGCAACTTACTTTTAGATATAGTCAAAACTTTTGATTTGAGCATTTTTATGTAGCGGCCAGCACATTAGGCTACCCATTTTTGTTGCACAATAGCCCGTATCACAAGCGCGTAAGATGGCGCTGTGTTTAGCCTGACGTGCTAACCACCGTAGGTACCTATGAAAGTATCATAATTTCTTACAGCGGCTGACCCAGACGGGTGGGCAAAGCCGTTCCTCATCGCGATGGGTTGGCAGGTTGAGGAGCCGAACCTGTGCGGGCCCAGGATCGATGAGAGCAAACTGGTGAGGCCGATCATATACTTACACTAGCGGCCACCCGCGATTTCGTCCGCGTGGACTTTAGTTTTTTGCCATCTAGTTTCATACAAACTTACATCCCCTATTTTTATCCCATTGGGGGAAGAATTTATCAAAATTCTTTTTTAGCGGATGCCTACATCGCAACACCTACCTGCATGCCAAATTTCAGTTTGATTCGCCCAGAGGTTGTACGTTGATAGATCACTATGTCAGTCACCTTTGAGTTTTATTATTGATATACCAAGGATTAAGGATTTATGATTGATTAACAGGAGACTTATTATTCTAACAAAGTGTATGTTGAACGGGCACATAATCCGACTAGAAATTCATCATTGAATTTAGCTACTCAGCAACTGATAAATATTTAGATGCCAAGAAAATATGTCATTCAAATGTGCAACGACTCGGATCCGGCTAACGTTACATTTCTGTTTTATCTGACCCGTTGTCCTAAAAGAGCGACAAATGGACGAGACGCGACTGAAATACTGCTTCTTATACTTTAATTACCTTGTTTTAGGTAATTAAACTTAAAGTATTAGTCGCACAATCAGGACCACGCCTGGAGCCCTAATTCTCTGTGTGATAAAAATGTTACTAATCTCATTTATATAATTGTTTTTTTTTTCAGAAATGGCCAATGGAAAAGCAGTAACACGGATTTTATCAAACACAGGCAACTGATTAACGCATACTTGCATTATTGTAATGATGTTAAGTGAGATTTGAGAATATTTTTTTACATTTACACCTACTTAAATTGTTTTTTTCTTTTCACTACAAAAATTACAACTACCTACTCATTTTGGGGTAGAATAAGAAATCACGTAATGGAGAGCCGGCACGATAACTTATTTTCTATCACAATAAAACATCAAAATTGAAACAAAATATATTTAATACCACCTTCATTTTACAAATTATTAACTGCCTCGGTCGGGCTCACAACTATAACTAATACAAGTCTGGGCATGTAAAAGACACAACCGTATTAACAAAACCTCTAACCGTTAGTGCCTTACAAACGAGGAACGTTAGGATTATGTACAAGGAAACTTATACAAATAACCGAGAGCTCGAGTAAGGAGTTTTGATTGCAAACTTCTTTTTACTATTTTAGTTTTAACTTTCAAAGTGCGTTCAGTCAGCAGGCAATTAATATCCGTTTAGTTTACATGAATGGAAAGTTATAATTCGGATCAACGCGAACGTCACGTTACGTTGAAGGCTACCTTCAAAAGTAGAGTGACGTCACGAGTCGCGGTCGCGATCATACGAATACTAGCTTAACATTTCATTACATTGAACAACACATATTTACTTTCACATTTATCTGTAAGAGTCTTTACTATGAAATAGAGAAAGGTATGTCAAGTTTGGATTCCAAAACTCCTCACTTACGAGACGAAGTCTTATCTTATTACCAAAATTAACTAGAAGTGACCTAGCTAGTTGTTAACTGATATGCTTACGGTGTAACTGCCGCGTCGCTTCAAACTATACGATTGGCAAGACAGCTGTCAGTGCTGAAACATGCTCGTTCGTGGCAGATCATACTTGCCGGCGGAGAATCAACAAGTTTTTACCACTTTTGGATAACTTAACTGGCGAATAAATTGACTTGAATTCCTTCCGAACACATTAAATCGTTATAACTGTCAGGTAGGTAAACTTTAAGCCAATTATCCAATAGTGGTGAGAGTACGTTTAACATTACAACAGTTGGCACATTACAAGAATTAAACATGAAATATCAAACGAGGATTCGAATATGACGAAACTATTCGGGGAAGCCCCAAAACTTCGACTCCTATCATTGTCACTGCAGTGTGCTTGTCAGTGCAGATAAGTTTAATAACTAAGGCTGATGTTTTGGACGTCTTACAAAGGATTTGATGATCCGATCCGAGATAGTATTTTGTTTTTAGAAAACCGTTATCAAGCCATGATTGGCTGTATGTCTGGCTATAGGTCAATCTTGCGCGTGAGTGGAAAGGGACTAGCAAACGACAGATACTTAAAAGCGTCTCTTATCATGTATGCCAGCATGCATGCATTATCTATTGTCATTGTGGAAGCCACGGTCACTTATCAGATGTTCCGGCTAAAATGTCATTTTGAAATATCTAAGTTTGAAGCGCCCATCCCATACAATAAATGATTTGAGCCAAGCCATAGGGTCGAAATTTATTGATAATATAAATACAGTTTGAGTTATGAGTTGGACTGCACTACCGATTCAAATCATCCGACGATAAAGTATTGTTTTTACTACATATAAAAACAGAATATTGCAGTAAGTGTTACGAACAATAATATACCACGAAATTTGTAACATATCAGCGATGTAATTAGCATACAGATAAATCGAGATAAGTGGAAACGTAACGTTATCGCTACATGAAACAACGTTAAACGATCGCTAGTCATAGTCGCTAGTCGCAACAATAACACGGTTCAAGTTTATTTATCGTAGACTCGACAAATCAGTATACAGAACGAACAATATAATGAATACTATGTTATTACGACATTTCAGTAAAGTCAGATAAATCGTAAACAATATCAAATGGACTCAATCTGAAAATGTAAACACAGCCAAATCGAAGTGACATGATTGCAAAAAAGCTGCTTGGAAAATGTTCAGTCTTGTGTCAAGATTGGCGACTACGGGCAAGCGCTACGTTACACTACGTACAAACAACTCACTACTCCAATGGGTTTCTTGGACGGACACATAATTAATTGCTCTCTAGTATCCCAAGTATGTTTCAACACCAATTCCGAACTATTGTATTCACGTAAGGCAGTTTATACATACATATTTTAATACGAAAAAAAAAAACATTTTGGCACTGGCAAGAAGCAGTTTATGCCGATCAAACTGCTCATATTATTATTATTATATTGATTTTATATATCGTGTCATATTTATATGTTGGGGATCATGACCTAACCCGTCTCACGTCCCGTATTTACACATGGATACCCTGACTTTAACAACCAACCACGATCTGTAAATACATATTGATGTTTAAATATTAATAAATACATAGGTAATACTGTATTTACAAAAATATTTGTTATATCATAGATTTCGTTCTAACAAGATTTATGTTACAACAGTTACAAGTTATAAAGGTTGGATTCATGATTTCCACTTGGTGTATTCTCTCTTTGTAAAGATTTAGTTAAAATATCAAATCGTCAAGTGGCTTGGTGTAGTATAAATCGATTCGTAAAGAACACTGTCACTACAGATCTGTTTCAAAGAGATTTAAATCAAACCTAAGGTGTTCTGTTCATACACACAAATCTTGCTAGAATCTTTCTCTCGTATAGTTCTCCAGTAATGTATGATTTGACACATATTTGTACACTGATTAGTTAAAATAAAGAAGTTTTAGCATCCGCCGTAGATTATGTATGAACCCCCGGGGTTCAAAGTCAACCTCATCACCATTAAATATTTAAATAGAATATGTTATACATGACGGACTGACTTCTAAACAGTTCACACCTCCGTAGGACTAGCAACACGCATCGCTTACACAAATATAATTTTATTAATTAGGACGAATTTCGATTTTACTCGCGATTAGTTTACACATACAAAATGGTGGTTCGAAAATATGATAAAAACAATATATTATTATGAATTTAAAAGTAAATATGAAATAAAAACTTTACTATAAATAACTCAACTATGACTCTGTCGCAAACCAAATGTATAAGTAAATAAATAGTTCTATAAGTAAGTAGTTGTATAAGTAAATTTCGTATTACTTTCTACAAACAAATATAACTATTAGCTATAATATAATTAAGAACGAGTACTAAATATACCCTTTATAGTAAGAACTGAATATTATGACCGATATAAACTTAAAATATATTTACATTCTCAATGTGAACTGGCAAGTACTAATGTATAATACTGTATATAAATTATAAACTTTAATGAAACAATTAAGCTAAAATATTTACAGGTATATTTAAGTATACGGATGCTAACAAAGAACGATTATCTATTAGTCCGAGAGATCCGATTGCCTCAGACGTGTAGTATAATTAAAATTAATTAACTAGAATCGACTAACGCGGGCTGTTAGGCCGCCTCACTGCGCTACAATAATCTCAATTTATACGAAATGATAATGACAAAATGCTTAACTTATATTCAGTCGAATGGTACGCGGTCGCGAGTGAGCCCGCCGGTGCGGGCGCGCGGTCGGCACTAGCCTTGGAAGTATTTCTTTTATCGTACAAGTAGATAGAACGAACCATATGCACAAGTAAATGTATATTTTAGGCTATATTGACAACGGTCAATATCAATCCAGTACAATAGTGTTTTCATTTAATCTACGTTGATAGTTGTCGTGCGAAGTTGAAAAAGATTAAATCCAACAGTTTGCTGGGTCACTTGTGCATAAAATGGTCCTGGTTGGAATAATTTGTTTAAACTGCTTGTCGATCGTAAAAAACATCGATATATCATCGCCGTTTTTTTATACAAAGTAATATACGTGAAACTTAGTTACAATAAACATCGTTTATCATTCTACTGATTTCAAAATATATCGACGCATTCGTTGATTCGAACAAATTAGGTAGACATAGTGTCACTGTAATAGTTTCGACTTCGCGACTTAATACTTTAAATTACACTGTCGTTATTACTAACTATACAATAGGCGTAGCTGGAAATTTTGTAAGGACCCCATTTCATAATTTAATTTATTTTCGGTCGAATTAAATATATAGCACAATGTTTTACTTGCTTAGTATTTTGTGTGTAAATTAAATGTTTTTACTGATTTTAGCTATAGGTGAATTTTCAATTTATCGCAAAAGAGTTGCTTTTTCTTTGAAAGGGCTTCGTTAATTGATTTTTCTGTTATTTTACACATATTTGAAAATCAGACTACACTTTTTTTCAAAATGACGTCTATTAAATTATTACCTGCGCGGAGCGAAGAAACTGAGAATTATTAATCAATACGATTGTTCACTGAAAAGAAGCGGAGTTTCATTACAATCCTATTAGTTAATAATTCCGCTCCACACCGTTAGACAGGCAACCTAAAACTGTGCTCTATTTCACGGGGTCGGCCCTAGCTACGCCTAGTACCGCTCTCGCTACGACTTCCTATCGAAAAGCGGCAGTTTCGACTTGACGGCTCCCTCGCAGATCATGAGCCGCTGCTGAGCGACGCACCGTCGCCCGCAACCATCCTCCATCTCGGGCCTCTGCCTGTGCCTAACATCGACGAGACACTCCGTGCGATCCTTCATCTTGAATCGGGATCGGCCGAAGGACCGCTCGCACGTGAAGTCTGCGCCCTTCCGTTCGAAGTACTCGACTATTTTGGAGATCTGGGCGGATCTTACGTGGGTGGGGAGGCGGTCGTCGCAGTAGAGGGTGTCGGAGCCGGGCAGCGAGGCGACGTCCTCGCTGCTGTCGGTGTAGACGCTGGCCGAGCGCGGCGGGCGCGGCGCGCGGCAGCAGCAGCGCGCCAGCACGTGGCACGCGTCGTCCGCCTCGGACGAGCCGCGCGACCACGACACGCGCCCGCACAGGAACGGCGACAGGGACTCGGCCTCGCGGCGGCATTGCGACCAGTATGTCTGGAAGTTATGTTTGGTGTCAGAATAGGTGGGTAAATATTGAACGCGTCCTGAAAACTAACCTAGACCTGAGAAGCGATAAATTACATGAGATTAGTGTAATCTTATAGCTAAGGCCATCGTGTCATCATTTTGACCACTTTGGTGTACCTAATAGTTAAGAAGTTGACTATTTACCAAGAGATCGCGGGTTCGATCCCCACACAAACATTTGTGACAACATGAACATGTCTGTTTGTACTGGTCTGGGTGTTATATGTATTTATTTAAGTTTATTTGTAATACCACTGTTGATTCTGATACCTGTAACGCAGGTGCTTTGGCTACTTACCACGGAGACAGATTAATGTATGTGATGTTGTATATTATGTAAGTGAAAGGCGACCACTTTACTGCACCACCACGTGTTCGTCCGTTGAACAGACGATCGCACGAGGCATTCGGAGGCGGTGTGTTTAAACATTAGATATAGCTCACAGAGCTAGACGTGTCGACTATCTCGTCGAGACTTCTCAACGAACTAACAGAACCACGTCGCCGTCGGTCGAACGTCCGTCGTTGGAGAATATATCGTTCCCTCATGCGCCGTAGGTTTTATGCATGGATGTATTGACTCACCTAGATAGGCGTATCATCTATCTCGACAAGACTTCTAAGCGAACTGGCAGTGCCGCCAATAGCGGAGTCGTCCCAGAGCACGACCGCGTGTCCGCCCGTTGAACAGATGGTTAAACGTCGCGAAGCGTTGGCGAACATACCGTATCGTGCATGCGCCGAATGTTTAATATATTGATATAGTGACTCACCGAGCTGGGCGTGTCGTCTATCTCGTCGAGACTTCTCAGCGAACTGGCCGCGCCGCCGATAGCGGAGTCGTCCAGGGCGCGGCGCGTCCGCCCGTGGAACAGCCGGTCGTACGTGGCGAGGCACTCGGCGCACACGCGCACGCGCTGGCGGTCCTCGTCCGTCGAACTGGACTCGAGCGATCGGTCTGTATCACTGTGGGCGAGACAGAGGGCGATTATTGGTTTTGCTACGCCATTAATAAAGTAGTTAAAATCGGCAGATAATTTAGCGTACAAATTTTAAAAGTACGATTAAGGTAATTAACAGGATTTTTTCGGAATCGGAAGATCGTCAATAAACTTCCGATTTAGTAATAATACGATTATGCTAACGGAATGCTCAGAACCTGTCTTGGGCTTGTTAGAAAGAGATCCCGTCACACATAGATAAATGACAACGCGGATGCCACAGCCATTGGAACCGCATGAAGTGGGCGCTAGGGGGGCAAGCCCGCTGCACTACACTGGTCTGCTGCTAACATCTTAAAATCCTCCTCTAAATGTCTGTTGTCTCACAGTGAGATGAGGATTTGGACAGCTCTTCGCTGAAGATGCCGGACTCGCACACAGCTGCTCGCACGCTCTGTGCAGTACACTCACGTGTCGTGGCACCACCAGCAGCGGTGGCAGCCCATCAGCGAGCAGGGGCACATGGCGCCGAGGCAGCCGGCCCCCGACACCGTACACTCCTCGCACGCGACGCTGAAGATGCCGGACTCGCACACAGCTGCTCGCACGCCCTGTGCAGTACACTCACGTGTCGTGGCACCACCAGCAGCGGTGGCAGCCCATCAGCGAGCAGGGGCACATGGCGCCGAGGCAGCCGGCCCCCGACACCGTACACTCCTCGCACGCGACGCTGAAGATGCCGGACTCGCACACAGCTGCTCGCACGCCCTGTACAGTACACTCACGTGTCGTGGCACCACCAGCAGCGGTGGCAGCCCATCAGCGAGCAAGGGCACATGGCGCCGAGGCAGCCGGCCCCCGACACCGTACACTCCTCGCACGCGACGCTGAAGATGCCGGACTCGCACGACGCGCGGCGCCGGGCCGATGTGGGCGCGGGCGCACGCTCGAGGCTGCCGCGACGGCTCACACCTGCAGACGGATAGGAAATCAGTAAATTATAACAAAAGAAGACTTAAAGTCGCAGAACTAGCCATGAAATTAACTATGCTCTGTTTTCTATAGAAACGAATCAGAAGTAAAGAGATACATAGAAGAGCTATACATTGCCCAACGGATCGCTGAACCTAAGCAGGAGTGAGCATAGCCCAAAACCCCACATGATAAAGTCTTCAGTCCTCGCCAACAGCGACGGTCGTTGCAAACACGATGCAAGAAGCGGAGTCGTTTTAGGCGATTTCAGAATCTTCTTAACTAATGGTGGTCTTGCAGGTAGAGGGCCTGCGTGCGTATCTCGTAGCATCATTATATGGGCTAGACGGAGGAGTCTTGCTTATACAACTCGAGCTATCTATGGCTAAGTCTTAATCTGGAGAGTAATTTATCAGCTCTCATTTTCCGTTCTCGCTAGTGGCGAAGTTAATTCTAAGCACAACGCGAAAGGCGGCTCTAGGATCTTTTTCACCGTTATAAAGTATCCAGCGGTCGTCGTGCGGGGTGCGGGGCGGCATGCGAGTCTCACAGCAATCTGATGTGCGCGAGGTGGTGGAGTCTGGCTGTAGCTCTGGTTATTTCGGAAAGTAACCTTCCAGCTGATGGTAGACTAGTTTCAACCAGCGTCAATGTTGCAACGTGCCACATTTGTCGATCATAAAGAATATGCTGTGGAACTTACCAGGCGACGAAGGAAGCGACGCGCATCTCGGCTCCTCGTCCGACAGCGGGTCTTCCACCCTAGCGAGGGGCGACGGCAGCTCCAAACACGACGCGAACGGCGGCGCCGCTTTGGGCGGCTCGAGGATCTTCTTGACGCCGCGGAAGGTGTCGAGCGGGCGGCGCGCGGGGTGCGGCGCGGCGTGCGTGTCGCGCAGCAGCATGATGTGCGCGAGGCGGTGCAGGCGCGCGAGGCGGGCGGGCGCGCGCGCCGAGTGCTGCGCCAGTGCCGACGCCGAACGGTGCGCGGGCGCGCCGCCCTCGCCGCCCCCGCCCGCCCACTCCAGCTCCGACAGCGAGCGACGGTGTTGGACTAACGGTAGAGATAATAAACAATTAAATAAAAATAAAAAGCTACTCATTTCTTAAAAAGTAGACTATTACAATTTTGCTTGTTTTATTAACTATTCCCTTGAGACGACCGCTTGGTGCAGTGGTTCACATGTCGAACTTCTAAAACCAAGGGTCGCGGATTCGATCCCCGCACAGAACAAGCATAAGTGTGCATGAACATGTGTGTTGGTACTGGTATTGGAGTTTTCTATGTATAATATGTATTTATTTACAAAAAAAAAGTATTTAAGTATGTTTATCCGTAGTCTAGTACCCATAGCACAAGCCTCGTAGCTTAATTTGGGACTAAAGAATTGGTGTGATTGTTGTGAAATATTTATCATTATTATTATTCCCTAATGTTAGTTAGCATAATTTTCGTTAGTTGTAGAGAACCGGTCCTCTACGCAAGGGGTGAGACGCGTGGGAGGAGGGCTACGACGGCACCGGTGAAGACGGACCCCGCCGGACACTTGCGCTCGACACACGGAATACGACGAACATCACCAAAGCTCCAGCCGCGACCCGCGTTCGATTTCCTATCCACTAAGTGTTTGTCCGGGATCCATTTTGTAAACGGCAATAAACCAGCCCTTTAATATACAGTCCGCTTTTCATTACGTCCTTTAGGACCCTCACATTGGTCCTCTCGCGGTAAAGTCGCTTACGAAAAAGAAGACCACGGACTGCCTACGTGTACAAGCTCTTCTGAAGCTCTTCAGTGCGGTCTTCAGCAGCAAGATATCTTCGGGAGCCTTATAATTTGTTATGCAATAGGTATGACATCAAAAGATTGCTGGTTAACAACCACGTTCAATCATTACTCAATGTTGAACGTATGCAAAAGGAGTCTTGTGAGTCTTATAGATGTGACAAATATAAACTTGCGAGCTTTATCATCATTAGATCAACCCACAGAGCACTGGGATACTTTAATTATCCACATAATGTCAGAAAAATTGGATAGTGTAACCCACAGAGTTTGGGAAGAGCACAGAAATACATTGACTGATCCTCCTTCTTTAAAAGTATTCATTCAGTTTCTTAGCAACAGGGCAGACTTATTAGAGACAATACAAGAAAATATTTACAATTTAAAATCCTATAAATGTATCCTTTGTCATGAAAGTCATTACTTATTTAATTGTGAAAAGTTCAGATCACTTTCTATCGAGGAAAGAATTCAAAAGGCCAAGGAAGCAAAGGTGTGTCTTAATTGTTTACGACCAGGTCACATAGATGGTAAATGCAGTCTTGTCCCATGTAGGTACAGCAAAAAGAGACACAACACACTTTTGCACTTGAGTGAGTTAGAACCAACCCCTGTTCCTGCTATGCCAGTCAATAGCATAAATCATCTTGCTAATGATTCGAATAATTCTAAACAGTTGACTACTTCTTCGCATGTGTTACTGTCCACAGCGCTCGTGAAGGTGCTCGACTGCAGAGGCAGGAGGCGCGCGGAGTGCGCCTCCTGCTGTGCAACGGGAGCACCGCGAACATTGTTACGCAATCGTTGTGCGGTAAGCTGGGTCTGTCGTGCCGCGACGCGTACTCCACGGTGACAGGTAGTAACCAACATACTTCTCAATGTACACAGTCTTGCAGCCTTACTATAATGTCAATCCATGACGACTTTACATTTACTGTAGACTGTCTTATACTTTCTGAGATTACCAAATGTCTACCGTCTTCCTTCATTGACATAGAAGATATTCCTCTTCCTAAAGGAATACAACTTGCTGACCCCACATTTAATATACCTTCGGTCATAGACATATTAGTGGGGGCAGACGTATTTTGGTCCGTTTTGGGCAACAATCAAATTAACTTGGGTAAGAATCAGCCTAAGTTATACGAAACGAAACTGGGTTGGTTGGTGTCTGGGCACGTCGCCCGCCTTAAGCACTCTTCTCATGCTCCCGTTTGCAATTTTATCAACGAGGAATCCAATCCAGACTAAACTCGTTTCTGGGAATTAGACACTGTAGCAGCAAAGCACTCCTTATCACCTGAAGAGCAAAGTTTTTTACCTGTGAGCAATGCTCAAGCACCTTATTACCTGTGAGCAATGCTTTCTCTTAAATACTAAGCGCAAAGAAGATGGTCGCTTCGTTGTGACTATGCCACTGAAGGAAGACCCTTCAGTCTTAGGCGATTCATTTCTGCAGGCTAAATGTCGTTTTTTGTCACTAGAGCGTAGGTTCAATAGAGATTCAAAATTTAAGGATATGTATTGTAACTTTTTGTCAGAGTACGAGCCCTTAGGTAACATGACCGAAAATAAGGAGCCTTCAGCTAGCTGTCTTCAACAAAGTCAACATTATTTTATGCCTCACCATGGCGTCATCCGTGAGTCAAGTACGACCACAAAACTCCGTACAGTCTTTGATGCTTCGGCACCCACCACTTCGGGGTTATCACTAAACAATATATTAATGGTTGGGCCTACTGTACAGGATGATCTTTTTCAATTCTAGTACGTTTTCGACAACATAAGTACGCTGTAACAGGCGACATTGAAAAAATGTACAGGGCAATTGAACTCGACCCTTCTCAGCGCCCTCTTCAGCAAATAATTTTTCGTACTGATCCGAAACAGCCCTTAAAAACCTTTACACTTAACACGGTTAGTTTCGGGACAGCCTGTGCCCCGTATTTAGCCACCAAGTGCTTGGTAAGCTTGGCATCGAGTGCACAGGACGACGACGTCAAACAGGCGATTCAGCGAGATTTTTACGTTGACGATTACTTAGGGGGTTCGTCCTCAATAGAGGACACGGTAAGAATTTGTAAAGGCGTCATATCCACATTAGAAAGCGCAAAATTCAATCTTAGAAAATTTAAATCAAATAGTCAAACAATTCTTGATCAAATTTCCCCATCCTCCTCTAATTCAAATAATATACATAATCTATCAGACATTGATTTGAACACAGCTTGTAAAACATTGGGATTAAATTGGATCTGTGATACTGATTCTTTATCATATGCAATCAATATTAATATTAACAAAAAAGTAACGAAACGACACATTCTTTCCGTTATTAGTCAGATTTTCGACCCGTTAGGCCTAGTAGGCCCATGTGTCATACAAGCAAAAATTATTATGCAGAGATTGTGGATTGAGCAATGTACATGGGACGAAGAAGTCTCACCTGAATTAAAACAGCTGTGGTTAGCCTTTGCAAATACACTGCCCTTTCTTAATCAACTCAAAATACCACGTTCTTACGAACGACGCTTTAATTTTTGAAGTTCACGCTTTCTCAGATGCTTCAGAACGAGCGTACGGAGTCTGTTTATATATTCGTTCTATTGACAGTTCTGAATCGATAACGGTAAAACTGCTCACGTCACAAAATAGAGTAGCCCCCATTAAGCCACTTAGCATTCCTCGTCTGGAACTGTCAGCAGCTTTACTGGCAGCAAGACTGTGTACAAAGGTGTTGTCCTCTTTAACTATACCAATTACCAAATGTAGATGATTTTGGTGCGACTCCAATATAGTGCTGGGATGGTTAAAAACTCCACCGAATGAACTCAAAAGTTTCGTTAGAAACCGGGTTCATGAAATTCAGGAGAGCACGGAGGGTCACACGTGGAGTTACGTGCCGTCGGCAGACAATCCGGCGGATCTTGTTTCCCGCGGGCTGAAGGCTGATCTTCTCAGCAGTTCTAGCCTGTGATGGTCAGGCCCCACATTTTTGTCAAGGGATCAAACCAATTGGCCAAAAAAGCCCAACGTGAAGCACGATCTACCTGAGTTGGTTTCTTCACCAGTAGCGCACAATAATCAACCCAATGCTGAAGTAGTTAGTGGCTTTGTTGATTTGAATAGTAGGGTTGATGACGAGTTAGTGGCTTTATTAACAAAAAATCAATCTTTAAATCATTGCAACGTTCAATGGCATACTTATTGAGATTCATTCACAACTGCAGAAATAAAAATAATAAAATAATTGGTCATCTTTCAGTTGAGGAACTGCAAAACTCATTAAATTTAATTATTCGCAAAACGCAAGTCGAAATGTTTCCAAATGAGTACGCCATTTTAAAATCACAAAAATCGTTGCCTAACAAAAATCGACTTCTTTCTTTATCCCCATTTTTAGATTCCAATGACTTAATTCGAGTTGGTGGCAGGCTCAATAACTCTCCTTATGATTATCATGTTAAACATCCAATTTTACTTTGTAGTAAGCATCATCTTACAATCATTTTTTTTGATTACTTGCATAAAAAATATTTACATGCTGGCCCCCAACTTTTACTTTCAAACATAAGGCAAAACTTTCGGCCATTGGGCGGCCGTAATCTATCTAAAAAATGTGTTAACAAATGTGTTCGGTGCTGCAGGTATAAAGCAAAAACAGTTCAGCCTATCATGGGACAATTGCCAGCATCTCGCACTGAACTTGAATTTCCATTTTTACATTGCAGCGTTGACTATGCTGGGCCAGTGCTAATAGCTGACCGAAAGGGGCGGGGTTGTAAACTACTTAAGTCATTTTTAGCAATTTTTATTTGCAACTCTGTTAAAGCCGTACATATCGAGCTCGTTACGGCTCTATCTAGCGAAGCGTACTTGGCCGCCTTAAATCGTTTTGTGTCTCGGCGTGGCAAACCCCAAAGCATCACGTCCGACAATGGGACGAATTTCGTTGGAACCTACAACGAACTTTCAAAGTTCTTACTTCAGTCCGACCTTGAAGGTTCAGTAGCTCAGGAGGGTATTGACTTTAAGTTTGTTCCAGCGTACTCGCCTCACTTCAATGGCTTGGTAGAGTCAGCCGTTCGCTCTACCAAACACCACCTTAAGCGGCTAGATACCACGCACCTTACATTAGGTAGAAATGGTAACATGCCTCACTCAAATTGAGGCCATTATGAATTCTCGGCCCTTAACACAACTATCCTCTGATCCTTCAGATCTATCCCCGCTTACTCCTGCACACTTTTTAATTGGACGGCCACTGATATCCATACCACATCCACAAATCTTGACCGATAACGTCAATCGTCTTGATCGGTTTAAAAGGATAGAGCATATAAGGCAGCATTTCTGGCATCGCTTCGCCTTGGAGTACGTCAGTCAGCTACAAGAAAAGCTAAAATGGCAGACGGGGAAGAATGAGCTAAAACTTGGCTCTCTTGTCATTGTCAAGGACAATACTCTTCCGCCTCTACTGTGGTCGTTGGGAAGAGTGGTCCACGTATATCCTGGCAGTGATGGCATCGTCAGAGTCGCCGAGTTGAAAACCAAACGAGGCACCATCCGGAGGGCATTTAATAACATCTGTCCCCTTCCAGAACCTTGAAGCCTCTTCAGCAGCCTTCAACCCGGGGAACATGTCGCGAACCGGTCCTCTACGCAAGGGGTGAGACGCGTGGGAGGAGGGCTACGACGGCACCGGTGAAGACGGACCCCGCCGGACACTTGCGCTCGACACACGGAATACGACGAACATCACCAAAGCTCCAACCGGGACCCGCGTTCGATTTCCTATCCACTAAGTGTTTGTCCGGGATCCATTTTGTAAACGGCAATAAACCAGCCCTTTAAGATACAGTCCGCTTTTCATTACGTCACATTAGTCTATTTAATAAATTAAAACATAAAGATATTGGAAAACCCCTTAACAAGTAAAAGCCTCCTCCAAAGCCAGTCTTCTCTTGATTGGACTATCTCAAGTCAAGGACAGTTTTTTTAATTTCCTGTAAAATTTACAATATTGAACAAGGGAACAATTAAAATGAGATCAATTCCATAAATGTTTATCAGTTGTCGTTCCATGCGCTAGTGTTGAATTCTAGCGCCAAAACATAACATTTTTATATGCTTACAGTCTTACCTATTTTAAGTGAAGTTGGAGTGTATTTAATGAAACAATGTATAATAGCATTCTCGCGCAGCGTAAGACGCTGCAGATTTATACCTAATGTAAAAATTTACACATTGTATTTTTATAATGAATGATTGTATAATTTGCATTGGTGCGTTGCGCCGTAAGTTCAACAGCATGGATACTCACGGCGGGGGTGGTGCGCGTGGTGGCGCGCGCCGCGTCGCCAACCGGACAGTCCGGGGCACGAGCGCGGCCCTGACAAGTCCGATTCTTCACTGTTGAAAGAGAAAAATAGGTTAAATATTTACATAGAGTTTGAAAACTTTGAAAACAATAATTATGTCCCTCTATGAGCAAGTTCTCGTATGCAAAATGGCACCATATTTGAAAATCCTAAATTAACGTCTAGTACGGACACGCTTTGAGTGGCAAAAAAGTTATAGAGCATTTTTTTCGAATCTTTTATCATTATCTTGTGTACTGCTGCCTTCGCATTATTGAAAATCATATTTACGATCTAAAGTGTTCAAAGAACAAAAAAACTAATCAAAACGTGGTTATTTAGTAGAAAAATGACTATACCACGGAATCTAAAAAATATTAGAAATATAAAGTTTATTATCTTACGAACTTTGTTACTTTAACTTGTCTCTTCAATTCTTTAAGGAACTTACAACGACGTCTTTTACTTAACATCAGGACCCAAACATACGCCAAAAAGTTTTTATGAAACAAGTATGAACCCTAATACTTATAATTAAAAAACACAGAAATAAACATGAAATTTCTATACGTACATTTCCAAGGAGTTGTTAGGCGTATGGCAGCCCCACGCGGCGTCGTCGAGCCCCTCCTTCACCTCGGCGAGCTTGCTCACTATTTCCGGGAATAGCGGCCGCGCCTTAGGTTCATACTGAAACAAAAAATAAACATTTCAGAGCCGTAGTCTAAAAGCCTCCCAACGTCTCTTATTGCGTTCGCTACTTCGCCTAACAGGACACACACAGGCAAACGGAAGGGCGATGCTTCGTTTTAAAGACTCTGTGCAAAGCGTTAACATCAAACAGGAGGGCTGGGAGAAGCTTGTTAATTCCAGGAACGAGTGGCGTAAACGTGTGAAGGATAGACGTAAAATCCACGACGATGCCTGGTTCAATGTGTTGGCTGACAGGAGGAACGCGAGGACACGAGGACGCTCTTAGGAATCATTATCAGACAGAAGTCTATCTCCATTTCTAGTATTCCGCACATAAATATCTTAAGAATGTCTAAAGTAGTACGAGTAGTGTTTAAATAGTGTTAAACACTCGGTGTCGAACGAAGTCGGGCACGGTGTCCTCGACGCACAGCTCCACGAACTCCGTGTAGTTGAGGAGGAAAGGGACAGTGCGTGCGAGAGAATGGGACAGAACTCACAATGCAGCAGTTGAAGGCGAGCCGCAGGAAGTCGGGCACGGTGTCCTCGGCGCAAAGCTCCACGAACGCCATGTAGTTGAGGCCGAAGTTGTCCGTGCGGGGCAGCACGTCCGGGTCGGCGTCCACCTGGGAAAATAATAAAGAATAAATAACATTATTAGTTTGCGCTGTCAGGGCCTCTCTTAACGTATTTCAAACGCGCGTACGGGTAGTGCGTTTGTATTATGCAATGACGCTTAACTAGAGATTTAAACGGGCGTATCGCGCGCACATTGGCACAGGTTGCCTAATTTACGTACCTGTCTCCAAATCGCATTCTCGACAAACAATTGATGGGGGTGAAATGCTTAAGCGCGTCTTACTTTGCGATTGAAATGCGCTAAATGATTAAATGTTTTTTTAACTTAATTTAGTTAAATTAGCTAGTTAGCTAGTGCAATACTCCGTAGTCAGTATGGCTTTGAATAGCGACACTAGTCGTCGATAATAATAGACTAGATGACACCACCAATCGTTGACATACTTTTTATTATCTGTCTCCATAGATTTTTTATGGGAATACAAAATCGTGACGTCGCGGTAGTGTATCAGAAATCAGAGTCAATTGACCGAATACTAATTGAATTTTGTGTGTTTAATAATTGGTTTCTACAGCTTTTTGGAAATATACTGGTTGTATTCTTCTTTTTTATTATTGTATTCTTCTGGTTGTAACTTCATGGGGGCTATGTTTTTTAAACGCCATGATCTTGTAAATGTTTAAGATAGGTGTCATCATGCCTATTAGTCACTCACCCTGGCGATCAGCTGGCACAGTATGATCCCGTACGAGAAGATGTCGGAGCGGTGGTCGTACCAGCGGCCGCGCAGGCACTCCGGCGACATCCACCACGGCGAACCGACGCTAGGGAGTCGGTAGCCGTTGCTGCAAAAATAAATTATTATATTGAAATGAGACACTTTTTACGGATTATTTCGCGATTCATTTAGATTTTGTTTTGACCTGACGTTTCGGACCCTTTTCAGCGTCCGTGGTCACAGGTAGAGTAAGGTGTTAGTTGTCATTACATAAAAAAGTACAAAAAAGGTACACAAAAAGGGGTTAAAAAAGTGTTTCATTTCAATGTCTACTGTTCGCGTAAATCGAAGAAATAAATTATTATAAATAAACTAGCTGACCCGGCAAACGTGGTTTTGCTATATAAATAATTAATTATTTTTTAGAGTTATGAAAAATAGATGTCGGCCGATTCTCAGACCTACTCAATAATTATGCTCACAAAATATCATGAAAATCGGTGAAGCCGTTTCGGAGGAGTACGGAAACGAACATTGTGACACGAGAATCTTTAATTCTTTAATCAATAACATTCACGATAGTCCAGTCTCGAATCTATTGCACCATTCACAACTATTGCAATACAATACAGTTACATTTTGAGGCTGAACGTACATTGGGGTTATTCTCTCCAACGCGACAAAAAATGGATCTAATAAATGACCCATCGCAACGCAGGCAAGGACACGCGAAGTCGCGTGCCGATCATAGTCTTACGCGGCGGCGCGTGGCGATGCGATTGACGTCTTCATTTGCATGTGCGATAGTGATGTCGGGTGTGGGTTATGAATTCATCAAGTATCGATTGATCATAGAATGAATAAATTAAAAAAAACAAGCGGCCGCTTTCGACTCCGTTCGCGTGGACTATTTGATTTGTTTCAGTTTAATTAAATGTAAGAGTTTTGGCCCATTCTACTCGTAGAGATCTTTAAAACGGTACCTCAATCATATTTATAAGCCTAGCACCGCTACACAGGCTGGTGGGAAAGGAATGCTCTTACACAAATAATATAAAGAGATACTTATTATGACGACCACTTTGGTGTAATGGTCAAGAAGTTGACTATTAATTAAGAGGTCGCGGGTTCCATCACCGCACTGTACAAACATTTGTGTGCATGAACATGTCTGTTTGTACTGGTCTGGGTTTTATATGTATTAATTTAAGTTTATTTGTAATACCACTGTTGATTCTGATATCTGTAACACAAGTGATTAAGCTACTTACCACGGAGTCAGATTAATGTATGTGATGTTGTTGTATATTTATTATTATTATTAAGGGTTAAGTCCCGGGACGTACTGAAAGTCTTTATGAACATTTCTGCATGAAAATATTAGAATTACTTCTCAACAAGAAACGGATGTTGGATATATATTTATATAACGTTACCTAACAACAGTAACTACGAAAAGATCTTGTTTAATATGGTACATAAACACGGGTCAGCTGACAGTGCAATAATATTTCATCCATCACTATCGTTGCGGTTGAGTTTCGTAGATATGATATAATTGTAGTTTATAAAGCCGGCTGGAATTACTGAGAGGAACTGGAGCATAAAAAATATAATATTCAGCAGACAAGTAAATGTTATAAAGCATATGTCCACAATCAAAAACAATGGTCGTCCTTCGATTACTTGAAAGATTTCACTTTATACGATTACATCGAACATTGAGACCTCAATGTTATTGCTTACCTTTGTCTACACAATTTAGAAGCTTATTTTATTAATTGCTCTTGGTTCAGTTCACGTTCAATTTTCATTGTGTGCACATATCATTATCAAGAATAAATCAATCAAGTATCAAGAAGTGTTTTTACTGCTTTCACTACTATCAAGAAAGTGAATAAGCGTCCAGGAAACCATACACACTTTATCGATTGAGTATTTTGTGTATTGAATCACACTTTTTTTAACAAATAGTTATCGATATATTACGTTGTTATACCTATTGGTTGATGTCATGACGGTAACAGCACTAGACATTTTTTGTGATTATTTATTGTGACACTGTATATAACGAAAGATTAGTGTTCATGCGTATAATTGGAAATAAATAATTACAAGTGGTAGCCAAAGGAAACAAGTTTCAGAGTGAACTATTTTCCTACGTTATTAAATATTTACAGTTGTGAAACTATCGCTTGTTTGTTTGTTTTATGAATGTAAGTTATAATATTTCATACCGTAATAACATTATTATTCATTGAGCGTGTTTATTAACCTTCATTTGTTTAGTCCAAAGTGTTGTTTAGAAATGTGAGTAATTATTTTTTTAATTAATACCCATTTGTAGGTTTTCTTTCGAGTGCGTGAAATATTATCGTTATATTGAAATATTTTTAATTATAAAATAAACAAAAGAAAACACTATTACCTTGTAGATAATTTTTCAATTACGCTCAGATAGAATACAGAAATTTCAATGCAAGATACATTGAAATTTCTGTAATTTCGGTAATTGATAAGCAATATTCAGACTTAATTTCTTACAAGAAGCGTGTTGTGTCACTCATAACCTTCTCTGAACCACACGGAGAACTCAAGTGATTCATTTATTCGAGCTTTATTGCACAACAAAACTATGTACAACAGGTGGACTTAACGCCGTAGGGCATTCTCTACCAGTCATACCGCCTGGTTACTTTGAAATCAATTAGGCGTACCTAACTCTACACCGAAAGACTTAGATTGGGCAGACCATATATAAAAATGAATAACTGTCTGGATTTAAACACTTACACAGGATGAGGTATTCTGGCTGCGAGCCCGAAGTCAGCCACCACCGCCGTGTAGCTGTCGTCACCGAGTTTTCTTAATAATACGTTCTGGAAACAAAAAAATATAACATTAACATTATTGTCTAATAAATGTTCGAGACTTGACTAACGCAGCAAAATGTTTTAGTCAAGAGTTCTGAAGACATACGGGTAGTGAAATAACATGTTTAATTTTGTGTTTTTTACTGAATTTTAAGCCGATGGTTTGTATAGGGCAAGCCAGTTTTAACTCTGAATTATACTACTAATTTTAAACTTAAAAATAACGAATGTTCGCATACGGGTGAGGTACAACATTAGCTCTTAAATATATACATTATTTTGTTTTTGTTAGTAACAGAACAGAATTGAAAAATATAATCTATTGCTTCGCAAAAAGCAAAGTTCAAGGTGGAAGTCTTTTTTGAATCAGTCAAATAAAGCATTTATCGCCCTACTATGATAATTGATAGAGTCGATAGACTGAAATAGATCACGTCATGTCGTGATAGTAAACTTATCAAGTTATTTTAAAGAATACAAACATGTGACAATGATGTTGGAACCAATTTAAACTGAATGCCTTTCAGTTACTACCGGAGAGTAAAAATAACAAAATCAACAAAAATTCTTATTACAATAAACATTATATGCAATATAATGAATGGGTTCGATACCCGCACTGTACAAACATTTGTGTGTATGAACATGTCTGTTTGTACTGGTCTGGGTGTTATATGTATTTATTTAATTTTATTTGCAATACCACTTCTGATATCTGTAACACAAGTGCTTAAGCTACTTACCACGGAGTCAGATCAATGTATGTTATGTTGTTGTATAATTAAAAAAATATATTTTTAAGAATGTTTTCCCGTAATACCAATCATATCTAAATATAAATCAAATCCTTGCTAATTTAGGCGTGAAAGCAATCAGATTCCTCGGAAAGGAATTTTTCCCAAGTCCTTTCTTAAGTCTCAAACTATCTCCTTACCAAATTCCATTTAAATCTGTTCGGTAGTTTAGGCGTAAAAGCGATCGGCCCACTTGAATTTTCCCATAGGAATGCGTCATTTTCCCGCGGTAAAAAGCAGCCTATGTCCTTTCTCGGGTCAAAATATCTCCACACCAAATTTTATGCAAATTGGTTCAACAGTTTAGGCGTGATTGAGTAACAGACAGACAGACAGAGTTACTTTCGCATAATGTTAGTATAGATTTTAACTATATACGAGTACATCGCCGTTATATCGTCTTATCTAATCTAAAGACTAAAACTAAACTAGAAGTTAAAGTAAATAAGCACCGAGATGGTGGTGCAACAACATTACGTTAAGATATAGCAAGTCATCGCATCGCGTATCATATAATAGGAAAACCCGAAATCCAGATTAATGTAGATGTTAGGTGATGATATAACATCTAGTTGCTTACACTAGCGCGAAGGCAATCCAAAAAAAAACTTGCAAAATGGGGAAATAAAGAAAAGAACTGTTATTTTGCAACGCGCATTAATAGGTACCTTATGTCTTTCTAACTACTGTTTTCTGTATTTGATTGCTTATCAGAAACATACTTAAACATAACGAAACTGACACAAAAAAGCTCTGTTTTCTCATCAAATAATTACAGCTATTGATTAGAACTTGTGAATAATGATATTGAAAAAAAAATATTAAAAAATCTTTCAAAAATACTTCATTTACAAAACACTTAACTTTATTTATTTAGTATTTTTTGCGTTCACAACGCTATTTTTAATTTCGAAAAGACAATAACACTTAAAATTTAAAAAATCATTAAACCTATTTATTGCTATCTCTATGGTGCCGAATATATCATACAACTTTTTTTTTTAATTTGTTAAAAACTCAGACTCGAAACCTTCTTGGTGTTCTTTTATCAATTTGCTTTGTAGGCGGTTCTTTACGCAGCATTTTTTCACGTAATTGTTAAAAGCATTTCCTCGCTGAGGTGGAATGAAAAGTTACATGTTGCACTCGAGTGCAAAGATTTTTCACCTCGTGCTCTTTTGATTCCCTCGCTTGGTCGGTCATCAAAATTAAACACCCGGTTAAAAAGCAACTTTGCACTCTTGTATTATAAATAACTATTTTAAGCGTTATTGTCTCTTCGAATTTAATTTAAACTGTGCACTCTTGTATAATAAAGCCTCTGATTGATAATAACAAACCCTAACATTGTAAAGCTTTAGATGGGAAATTGGCAATCTCTTTCACTGCTGACAACTTAAAATTTGCTTACTTATTCGCTGCGCTACTTTTTACTTGAAACAATTTGTTATGCTGCTCCCATGAAATGATAGTAAATTGATGCATAAAATGATAGGAGTACCATCTCGGGGGCTCTTACAGTGGTTAATTGGATCCGTTATTGGTAATGAGTTTGCGAAGCCGAGTTAGTGGGCGAAATTGTATTACTAGAGCCCACTGTAAATGGGATCTACTCTCAAAGAAGTTATTCATATTTAAGCAGTTTTGTAGCAACTACGCACATAACGCGTCTATTTAAGGGGCAGAAGAGGCACTGGGCGTCTCAAGTTTGAGTATATTCAAACGCTCTTAAACGGAAAAGCTTCAAATGCGTACTACGGACGGCGACAGAAACTCATGTCTTTAACTCATGTCAGGAGGTGAGCTTGATTGAAGAGGATGGCATAACGAAAATTTAGTACAAACGTGGTCTTACAGAGTAGGGACTCACATTTGATCAGAGTCGAGATAATTGTGAGTTAAGTATATGAATGGGTGAGATGGCAGATTTGGAGCATGAATTTATGTAAGTACCTTGAAAGAGGATTTCCGTGTAGTATGGTTTGCAACGGTGTCCTTTGAATGATGACTTAACTGATTAAAATCTTGACATCGTGCAAGGAGAAGCTAATAATACGTGTACATGGTTGACTTACATTAAGATAACGAAAAACGTAAAGATAGTGTAGCATCTTATTGATCCTAGACAAAACCTGCAACAGCAATCGAAGCTAAAAAGCTAGTTAGTGACACACTAGTCATAGCAGAGCATAAGGTCTTGCACCATTTGCTGCTATCCTTAGTACTATGGAAGACTCCGAAGTAGTGCAGGTCTTCATGCGAGATCCTCAGCGGTTGAGGAATGGCATCGGCTGAGGAGGCCGGCCTAGGATTAGCTGCTCCAGCGTTCCGCGCTCCAAGTACACACTTTTACCGATACTCATCACTTTATAACAAAGAATCTCATTCTATTTAGAGACACATCAGTCGCGACAAGTCATGGATCCTGTGCTTACCTTAGTAGTAAGGTCCCTATGGAAGACTCCGAGAGAGTGCAGGTACTTCATGCCGGCGGCCACATCGGCCGCAAGCGAGATCCTCAGCGGTTGAGGCATGGGCTGAGGAGGCCGGCCCAGGATCAGCTGCTCCAGCGAACCGCCCTCCATGTACTCCGTGAGCGCGTGGAGCTGGCCCTCGTGTACGCACACACCCATGAATCTGGAATGAGGTAAAGATAATAAACAATTATAGTATAGCTTGTAAAACCATTGGATCCAACTGGTTGAAAATCGCTTTGACTGGGAATTTCAGACTCAGGAGTTCGGAAAAGAAAAGGTCCTGCAGCTAAGTGAATGCAAGTTGGAATACCTATTTCAGTTAATGTAAAAAAACTAAATCAAAACTACGAAGTAGCCTCCTTTTTAAGTGAGTTTTACTCTATGATGAATTCTGTCTCCTCCGCATCTGGCTTCGGCAAGATTTCAGAGGAAGCCCATTACCTACGTATTTACGTAAGGATACCATTACATATTTTTTCGGTAGGAAATGCGATGGCTTAAAATTACTACTTAAATCGTTGACAATGGTACAATTGACATCCATTTGGATATGATTATATCAACTTCCGGACAAAGAATCCTTAAGAGTTGCCAACTGATTTCTGAGTTATGATTTGTGTCGCTGTTTACAATTTCATGGCCGCCCGTGCACGAGTTCACGTATAAGGTGAGCAGTGTGTTTTAATGACCATAACTGCAATTAGAAGGTATACAAAGACGTGTGTAAGCAAGCATGATACCGCCCATTTGGACATGATTCCGATGCGAGAATGCTCCCGGAAACTTGTCTCGTCAGGCAGACTGCCAAATACGTCAACCGCTGCTGCGATAAGTTACTCGTCGACGCTTAGCTGGACCTCGATTTTACAACACTCATAAATATTTATGAGATCAAATATTCCGAGTAAAACGCAGGAACTTCGAAAATTTATTACCGCAGAGAAGAGCCGCTATAATCATAATCTTACGAATATAATCCAAATTGCCGCTTACGAGTAATAACACTGTGCGTATACCATTAAATACATTTCTCATTGCACTGCTGTTACTAACTGACATACGTAAAAAGCAATTGTGTATTCAGAGAAAGTGAAATAATTCCATCTGTAGAAGAAGGGGCCTGTCAGACAAAAGAAAAACTGTGGAAAGCGCCATCATGCATAGAAAGACACTGTTATTAATGCCCACATTCGATCAATCTTCAAGATAATATTACTGCATTGTGTAATAGAGCAAAAAATACGGTTTACTACGCACGACGACGACGGTGTGATTTGTGATCAATCAAGCTAATCAACAGCTATTTTCATTAAAAAAACATAATCTGAAATCAAATGTTCAGCCGAAATGGCAAGGTCGGGACTCAAGATAATAAATCTAATTGTAGTATTGTGAACCAAATATGATTTGAGCTCGAGCAAAAGCATTGTCTGTACTGTAATATCAAAGAAGATTGACGCCGCCTCAGCAATCATCATGACTCCCACTGACGTTCACACAATAGTGGACACACTCATTGCAACTGATGAATCTGTCAAATGTGAATCAATCACATTTAAATTCGATTTAGAATTGAGATGTGTTGAAATATCGACAATTGTCAGACCACAGACCAACTGCTTCAATGAAAATTGCAATGTAATGAATTTAATTGATTCTATTAAACTTGTTAACCTATTGACGGCGAAATGTTTAACATTATCAAACGAAATCGAGTAAGATCCGAAACAGAATTCTGTTTCGTCTGATGTGTAAAATAGAAATCAGTGTTTTTCGGACATCGTGACTGAGGCTTCCATTGTTTCCAATTAGAGGTGCATCGAATTTGCCGAGCTCTATCGAATTTATCTGGTAACGTGAAACGTCAGATTTTGAAGAGTTATAATAGTCTGTGAAAAGTAATTGACAATTTAGCGTGATTCTTCCATCTCATTGTTGTTGGTGATTGAACAGGGCCATTGGTTCGTTTAGATAAGGTATAACGAGTGAAACGCGAAGCCGAAGGGAATGAAAAACAGTAGACGGTTGTCGCAAAAAGTATAATTGAAAGATGGTTCTACTGATTATCTGGGAGAAGTCACGCAACGTGACGAGTGTCAAGGCCTGGTGGTGCAATTGAGGCTCGATGCAAATCGCCAATTAAATCGTCGCGTGCACAAGAGGGCTTAATTATAATGCATCTCTTATTATGAATCAAAAAGTTAAAGAGGCGACGAGTCGGTGCAGCCTTACGTAAGTGCCTTATTAAGGTTGTTAAAATCTTTATGAGGAAAGCATTAACCTTTCGACACAATGGACAGAAAAAGCCACTTAGGAATTTCGAGAGTACTTTAATATCTCATATAACGGCAATGTTATTGTATCTTTACTCTTTCAATCCATTAGCTTTGCTGATGTTTCATGGAAAATTTCAAAGTGTAGTTCTATTTTTCAAAATTCGTCAAATAATTAACATTCGAATGACAAGATTTGAAGGTTACCGTAGTTAGATCTTTTAATCTAAGTTATCGAGCAATAGTAGACTATTATTGCAGCATACGGTCACCACCAGGTCAAATCGAATGCAAACTATTATACAAACAACCACAACCAACTCTCACACCGCTAACACAATCAAGTCACAATCGGCTAACGATGTCAAGTGTGTCGAAAACGGTGACATTGCAGATGAGAATAATGCAACCGATCCATCGGCCCAGTTACATGGGAAGAGGCGAACAATCGCGACAGATAGACGCATTGTTTTTATTTCCGAAGGAGAAGATAAGCAAACAGGAAGGCGCCCAAATGCAGGACAGCGAACCATTGTGCGGCTGGTTTCGCAACGTTACGCAAGCAAGCAGCTTACTCTGTAAGAAGATGCTTGATATTTTCTACTGTTACCATCTTTGTCGTACACGCCTATGTAAAAGTATAGCTCGACTGAAGCAGATGCGAGTGTGTGAAGTGATGATCACTTTCGGTTGTTGGTTTCAACATATTCAGCAAGACGCCAATAATATATTAATGACTAAATTAAATAGAGAAAAGCAAAACCGCAAATCGTTATTACAATCTTTAGCTAGGTTTTGACGTGACAACGTCTTATAAATTGGTTTGCCGGGTGACACCTCAAGAAACTGCGTTACGCTGCTCCGCTCACGTTTCGCGCGAGAGAGACAGAGCGAGAGAGAGAGAGATAGGCATACACACCGGTTCATGTTATACGAATGAATATTCACATTAAAATTATTTTACCACTCAGAGTCGTTGTCACGTAAAACTTTCGCGCGTATACCGACTTTATTTTTCCATAGAATTGCATCATTTGCCTAATCTATAGATTTGCGTACTCAAATAAATACTACGTACGTAATTGACGTAAATAATTAACATCTCTATGTCAATCTTAGAATACAAATTGTCGGCAATTCAAAACAATACCATACCAATACCTACTCATCGTGAGAAATTTAAAACGTATTGACACTCAAATCAGGTGCTACTTGGCATATCACAAAAGCCGCCGGGATTATCAAGATTGTTCATTACACAATATTGACTAATGAGGAGAACTTATAACTTTGACGAGTCGTTAAGAATACTGATCGGTATACGATCACAGTCGGTTGTAAAGTAAAGTTTATCGCGTAAATATATCTTGCGGGATGCAAAATTGTGCCTTTACGTGTGGTTCGGTTTCGCAAACGTTCAGATCGCTATCAGTTTTGCCATCTGTCTTCTTAGCGTCATAATAAAGCAGGTCTTGCAAAACAAATGAACGAGGTGGCAATGAGCTGGGCGCATTTATCACAGAACTATTAAGATGAAATGCTACTGATACTCGAAGGGTTATTTCAAAATTATATATTTTTTTTAAATTCTGAAGTAGTACATATATAGCATGACGATGACGCTGAAATGACCAACCAAAATATATCTGGGCCGTAATTTTTCACACCATATGATTGACTTTACTTACATTGCTATAAATGAGAGACGTCTATGAGTCACTATTGATAGTCATAGTCAAATACACACAACACGCAAAGATAAACCAAAAATATTGTTTACAGCGTTGTTCAGTGAAATAGAATATAACCTTTTCTCGAATTCGTTTTTATCCCAAAACTGTAAGTGATTCGGGCAGTCCAAAAGTCTAAAGTAGGCCAAGAATTTAACAGCTTAGCACCAAATTATCTCAAGTGAGAAAAGGGAATTCCACAGAAGCATTTAACACTTCAAGGGTCTTGTTTGACTGTCTGACGCTTTCGCTTATCTTACAAATCCCTTTGTTGAGAATGAAGGTGTTAGTTCTTGTAATGGTATTAACCAATTACAAACTGCTCGATTTATAATACTGTATTTGTATAAACGGGCTTAAGTATTTAATCCCGATAGTCTTAACGTAACCGTCAGTCTTACAAAACTATTAGTAAACTGAAATTGTTAAGATTGTACTCCACACGATCAATGTGTCAAAAGTTGATGATCAAAAATTTACAAGAGGTTTTAATCAATGAAGATTTTTAGGCTTTAACATTTTACCTAAGCTGTACCATAACTCAGGCCATATTCCCAGCGGTGACGTAACCAAAACTCCAGAACCGGCTCCGCGCCCGGCGGACACCCGAAACAAAGCCCGCGCAAACCCATCAAGCAGGGAATGTTTTACTGAGCGGATTTAGGGTTGAACATTATACTTTATGATTAAAACACCCACTTTGTGTTTTTTTTACCTTTTTCATTCCACTACTGAGCAAAGGTCTCCCTAAAACTGCTCCACCTATCTAGAATTGCTTGGGATGCAAGGGATTTCTAAAACAACTTAAAAATCCAAGCCAACTCCACCTGCACGCGGCGCATCATGCTAAACAACGAACGAGACTCTGGCACCACACGCATCCACCAACCCACATTGGACCAGCGTGATGGGTTATGGTCCAAACCCCACAAACGATAACTTATAAAACTTATATATTATATTATAAAACGGCCGATTATAAAACGGGCAAAGCAGATTACCCAAGCACATTGATAAAAGATCCCAAATTGACGTTACACCGTGACATGGGCACCCAAAGAGAAAACGAAGTAAAGACATTCATAGACGTAGTCACATTTGTTAGCAATAGCTTATTTATCAAGCATCAATAAATATGTACAAATAATTATCTTTATGTTAGTACCGCTTTAGAATAATTTATACAACCCAACCCTGTGGAATGATTCGAGACAACAAAACATACGAATAAATAATTCACATAAACCTCGCAGACGAAATTGAAACCTAAAAAATTGGTACAATTTTTTAGGTTCCCCTACTAGTTTGTAAACAGGCATACATTTTTAATTTTCTATTTCGGCGAAATATTTACTGAACGACAATGAAACAGATTAAGTAAAACATTTTAATATTATTATAAAATCGTAATCTGAATTACCTCTGCTTTATTTGTACATTATTCCAGTCTAGATTTTTTTTTATTATAAAGTTAGGGTAATGATGATGAAATCACACGTTAAGGGATATACACGTAGTACATCATGGTCGCATCATGCGATGTATTTCTCGCACTGATGTAGTTACTTCAATCATGTCCGGATTGATTTTCTTTGTCTTTCTTTCGTTTGGACTAAAACAAACGACGAATACTAATCAAACACGTCTGAACTAAATTGCGTGACTTATCGGAGCTATCCAATGATGAAATGACCTACATGTTGTAACCAATAATGATGATACGACTAAGGAAGCTCAAATAATAATGACCTAGAACCTGTAAAAGAAAACTTTGAGAGTCCTCAGCACCTTAACCCATGTGCAAAAATGGAACGAAATCTACTAGATGGCATAAATAAAATGCAAACGACAGCCCTATACGAAATCAATCCGTGGGCTTAACCGTGTCAAGGACAAGACAAAACGGGTTTTGTTTTGAAAGCTATAAAGTCGGATATTGAATGGGGTCCGGCGTGGCGTGTCAACACGCGGGGTTGATCGCTCGAGATGTAAACAGAGGGTTTACTACGAAAAACGAAATCCGTCAAAACGCTAATAGTTTTTTTCGTTTCATGACACGAGTACACATGACAGCACATCAAGGTAAAAACTGTGGCATCTTTTGCGCATATGATAAGAGCGATGAAATTTGTAGCGTGATAATAATAATAGCCATCCTGGCCGATTTAGACCACGGCGTCCAATCTCAACAGAGTTCAGCCAACTGCGCAGGAGATATTATAGTGCACAAGTGTGAGCGCAATACACAGGGTGCTCTCACTGTTCCATCACTCTCAAAGTTTGGTGAGACGGCAATCCGACATGACCGGTCACCGGAGAGAGATCAGGCGCAGGACCGACGGCTTAACGTGCTTTCCGAGGCACGGGGGTGTAACACCGCCAAATTCCCGACTCCGAGCTGTTTTTGAGAAATTCATGACAGAAATTCTCAAAAACAATTTTGGCTCGACCTGGGATTCGAACCCAGGACTTCTCAGATGTAAGGCAGAAACTTTGCCACTACACCAACGAGGCAGTAGCGTAATATGCTATCATCTGTACACGTTATCGTTTCTCGTAGTAGGGCTTTCAGTGGCGGCACAATATTTGCGGGCATCATCAGCCAGTAAAGAATCTTATTGTTTATTTACTTTTATCATCGTATTGAGTCAGTATTGCTCGGTTCTTTCCACTTCACATTCTTGGCTTATGAAAAAGCATCGAGTCAATAGTTTGCTTAAGCGTTCGGTTGTGCTACTGTTTGTTTACGTTAGGAGAGTATGAAGATAAATGCGATCGATTTCAAGCAATGCTTTATCTTGGATGTTCTCTTAGGTTTGTGTAGTCTTTATAAAACAATCTTTATTTACTGTTTTATAGCAAATTAATTAAGCAACCACTTCAGTTTTGGTAGAGCCTGACTACCAAAGTTTTCCGCAAAATTCAAGGCTACAGTTGTTTATGATTATAAAACTAGCTGACCTAGCAAACGTTGTTTTGTCATAAAAATTATTGCGGACAACCCTTATAACTAAGGGATATGAAAAATAGATGTTGGCCGATTCTCAGAGCTACCCAACATGCTCACAAAATTTCATATGAATCAGTCAAGCCGTTTCGGAGGAGTACGGGAACGAACGTTGTCACACGAGAATTTTATATAGGTACTAGCTGTCCCGGCAAACGTTGTTTTGCCATATAAATGTTAAGGGTGGACAACCCTTATCACTAAGGGGTATGAAAAATAGATGTTAGCCGATTCTCAGACCTACTGAATATGCTCACAAAATTTCATTAGAATCGGTCAAGCCGTTTCGGAGGAGTATGGGAACAAACATTGTGACACGAGAATTTTATATATATAGAGAAGATATAGAGATAACATGTCCACATAGCAATCTTTATTTTTATTTCAATCATACTTCTTTTGTCTTGATAAACAAGTTCACTATGTATTTGTAACAGTTGTGATAATATATTTAAACATTTTATAAAAGCTTTTTAATGAACAAGTTATATAAATATAATATGAATGGTAGTCTCAATGCTAGCGGCAACATTTAGTTGAACATTTTATTATGCGCGTTGACGTATATTACCGTAGTTTATGTCATTATCTTGATAACTCTATTAGGATATACATTTTATGCAGTTGTGTGTTTTATTAATTTCTGTATACTGTCAGTACGAAAACGGCGCCTTGAGAATATTTTATTAACTTACTTATTACTCGTTATGGAATTCTGTTTTGTTGCTAAGCAATGAAATTGATGCAGTCTGAAATGTTTTATTGATAATTTTAATTGGTAACTTTTAATAAAGGGACAAATTGGCTATGCGCTCGATACATATTTACAACTTCTTGTAACCACGTGTTACCTACCAGACATAACAACATGTACGTACTCGTTGTTTCTCGTTTCAAATTCAATTATTCATACGCGAAAATCTTCAGTGCGTTACGTTTTCAGATATGCTAATGCAGTGATCATTGAACTTCAACTTGACATGGAGACAGGTTAAAAATAATTCAGTCTTTGTTCATTTGCGCATTGACGTCAATACTGTAAATTAAAAAAAAACAACTATTGTCTACGCCTATTACATATATAGCACATTTAAATACAAGCTACATACGCGGAAAACACAAAAGCGTTCTGAATCGCTTAGTTACTCGTACCTACCTATTGGCAGAATGCCTGTCGTTTCGAATGAACAGAATGTAGAAATTAATATTCTCGAGAGTTAGTTTTAGCACGGGATATTTGAAAGGAGATTAACACCCCTTTAACCTCAACTTTTCCCACAATACGGACCTTCGACCCTCGCGTCTGAAATATATTTCAGAAAAGTTTCTTATTCGGTTACAGCGATGTCTATCAGGCACGTCAAATGTCAGCTAACAACAAAGAATCTTTATTCCCCTTTTGGGGGAATAATATTATAGACACAAAAACTTGCGAAGTGCCTATTTTGTCTGCGATAAATTAGGGCTTATAAGTAATTATAAAACATTATTTTATTTTACACGGATAGAATTTTAGAATGAATACCAAGTTTATCCCATGAAAAGATTTCAAAACTTGGAAGTATTCTTTCCTATAACGGTTCAGTGCAGTGTTGCCACATCAATTTTTGAATTGGGGCTTTTGAAGAGGGTAAATAGGACTAGATCGGGCTAAATGGCCACAAATGCTAGGAAAGGGATTTTTTTAACGAACCTTAAACTTGTACGAAATTATAGTTTTTAGTCCAGAATTTGTTCCTTTTTTGGTTTTATTAAGGTTCATCGAGCTAAAAACACGCTGGAATGTGGCAAAGACACAACAACAATTTTTGCCAGCTGCCCAATTCTTTATACGGTTTGTTGCCGGCGGCTGTTTCAATACTCAAAAAATTAAATCTCCAAAAAAATATTCACAAATCTTATTCCGATAGTTTAGTATTAGCATGGTGCAAATTTCAGATTTTGATGCAACATTTTTAGATTATGAAAAATGGCTAGATTGCCCTTTTCGGGCTAAATCATGAAACTACGAGTTCACACATAGTAAACAGTGCTAGATCTAGCCCGAAAAGGGCTAAGGTGGCAACACTGGTTCAGTGAACTCCAACAACTGTATACTCGTATTTTGCTTTAGCTATAAACATATACTGTTCCCCGTATTTCATACCGTAAATAAATAAATAACAGTTGTTCTGATCTGCTGTGGGATTCACTCCGACTATACGAAATGTTCTGAGCATACACCGACTTACTCAACAGATGTAAACTACAGCATAATCAAAGAGAGCTTTCCTCCGCTCCTCCTATGTACAGAATAGATTGTTGGGCTCTTAAGGTAAAAATTTCACCAGCTTGAAGCTTTTATCCAAGACTCAAGCTCGACCCCGCACTGCAAGACCTCAAAATACTGTAAGCTCATTCTGTGTGGATATGAACGTAACTTAATATTTTTGAGTGATGGTAGTTTACAATTTTTTCAAACTATGTAATGACAACTACGGTCGCTGAAAAGGGTCCGAAACTTTAGGTTTAAACAAAATGTAAATAAATCGCGAAATAATCCGTAAAAAGTGTCTTATTTCAGTAAAAATTTGAAGTTTTACTTTGCAGGTAAATAAAAAGCACTTACCCGAGGATGTTGGGGTGTTTGAGCTTGTTCATCAGCTGCACCTCCCGGAGCATGTTGGGCCGGTTCGCCCGCTGCTGGTTCATCTTGAGCACCATCACCTTGCCCGACGTTTTATGGGTCACCTGGAACAATTAGATTTTTAATTTTTAACTTTATTCTATAATATATTCTGTACCCTATTTAGTGCTGTAATATTCTTACAGGTGAGGAGGTTACTTCGTTTTTATGACCAGCTAAAAAGAGCCGCTCAAGACCGCATCAGTTTCTACATGCTGACCTACAAACTTCAATTTGAAGATGGCACCCCATGATGATGATGAGGAGGACAGATGACAGGTTTCTGTTGAAACATAACAAAATTATTTTACCATTAGATTCCTAGATTGTCCGTGATGAACATAGGCTATATTTAATAAATAACATCATGCTTTAGAGAACCGAATTATACGCGATTGAAACTGGCCTGCCAGTGGTACAATAAAGTTCTGATCGATTGGGTCTGGAAGTACATTACAGTTGTATGGAAGGTTCTGGTGGCAACTGAATCATCGACTATCGCTGGCGGTGTAAGCGATAATACAAAATCCCTAGCTACTGCTTCTATGGAAGCAAAGTAGACAGGCTGGCACTTACAAAATTCATCGACTCCATTAAGGTTCTCGGTAGCTTAGTTGATTAGAGCATTGGACCGGACTTCCAAAGGTCGGGGGTTCGAATCCTCCCTGACGACCGGAGCCGAAAAGATTATTTTTTTCAAATTTAAAAAAAAAGGATTGTGAAGGCAGATTTTTTTTAAATAAATAGACAGGCTAGGTGAAATAAGGGTTGCATATTATCACAGACATTGATATAATAGAATAAAATTGATTCTTATTAGTTTTGTGACATAGCTGACTAATATCCTCTAATAGTAGTATGTAAACTAGAAAATAATTATACAACATGAATGGTTGCGTGTGTCACCTGCTGCGACTCAATAACAATTAAAGAAACACTGATCAAGAATATGCGATATTAAAGTTGATGAAAATATATTGCAATTTTAAAAGACAAATTTGTAACTTGAATATTTATGGCATATGGAAACATTCGTGCAAGTAAATAGTCACATTTATGGTAAATAAATAAATATGCTTGTCACGTATTTTCGTTTTCGCAGAGCAAAATACCCATATTTGAAATTATATGACAGCCAAACAGATGGATTGTTGCTACCTAAATTCACGACATAAAATATATATATATATATATGTATGTATGTATGTGTGATGGTTATACATAGTTCAAATTAGATGGGACGATAAAATTTTCTGCAAAAAACTAAGTAATTTATGTAAAGAAAACGTATTTTCTATTTTTTTCTTTTTCTATGGTTCCCACTGAAAACCAGCGCCATGGGTCACCATGGCAACAAAGCTGAGTGGGATCCAATTTGGTTCTGTTAATAATTATTTTATTTTCATGGTTCCTTGTGTGATGTTTAATTTTATACCTAGTAAAATATCGATACCAGAAGTATGAATTAAGGAAAGGGACAATTTGGCCAAAATGAGTTATATATACCGTTGGATTCGGAATTTTGCGCTTTATCAACTGGCGTACTTAGAATTTCAATATCGAGCAAAAAATGTCCCTTACAGTACATATTTTTTGATAGTCTAGACTGATACTTCACTAAAAAAATGCTTTAAGGGGCTTGAAATTGTTACCCCTTTACGAACAAATAGAGTAACTAACCTTATAAAAATTTGTCGAACTTTACCTTATACTCATATTTATAAATTCATAAATCATGACCATTACGCCTTTTTGCAAAATGGAGTTTTTATATTGCAAGTCCCTTACATTAAAATGTCTTACAAAAACATTCACAGAATGGACTTACGCTAATATGTTTAAAGTTTATTATCGTCTCTTGTGTCCTTTACATTACGCTGGCGTCTGCAAATTTGGTGCTTACATTATTTGACCATATTAAAACGTATTCCTGATATCTTGAATGACCTAAAGACTAAGGAAACTGCAGAAGTCTTCAAAAATTACAAATTAGTTAACGGTCGGGTTTATAGAATACTTGATGACTCTAGCGTACATTGGTTAGTTCCTCGTGGTGCGCGGTGGCAATTATTAAAAGCAAACCATGATGACATAGGCCACTTTGGCTATGACAAAACGTTGGGACGTATTAAGGCTCATTACTGGTTCCCAAAAATGAGGCGGTTCGTTAAGAAGTATGTAGCTGCATGTTTAGAATGTGCCCATCATAAATTGCCTAGTGGGAAAAAGGCAGGTGAGTTACACCCAAATCCTAAAGTGGAAATTCCATCTGACACTGTTCATGCAGGTTGAGCGGTACAATCGCACCATCTTGGCAGCTCTTGGAGCCATGAATCATGATAAACCAAACGGAATTTGGGATAATCATTTACCGACATACAATTAGGAATTAATACGACTGTTCACTCTACAACAAAAAAGACACCAACCGAACTTTTTTTTGGAAGAACGGTTACAAACCCATCTCAAAGTATTTTTAATGATGTTATTACGGCAACTGCCTCCTCTACACCAGTATCGCTTCCAGAAATAAGATCCGAAGCTAGCGAATTAATCAAATCTCAACAAATTAAAGACAAATCCTCGTATGATGCCCGACGAAATCAAGATGTTAGATTCAAAGGAGGCGATTTAGTTAGGGTTATACGCGCACCTACTGGAATAGAGGGTCAGTCAAAGAAACTTGAACCTAAATGTCGAGGGCCATATCGCATTAAAAAGGTTCTTCCTAATGATCGGTATGTTGTTCAGGACACCCCAATCACTCGAAAGGGCAAACGGTATGAAGCTATTATAGCAGTAGACAAAATCTTCCCATGGCTCTCAGTCACTCAATCACCTTCTTCCCATGATGAATCCTCTGATACCAATAGTTCTGATCATGAATGATTGCTCCCTCATGATCCTTAAAACACTTTTGATTTTGCCCTCAATAATCACTATCTCTCCTCGATTTACTAGTTCAGTAATTCCTTGCAAAAAGCTATATTTCACAATATAAAATGATTGATGTTTCCAATTACTTAATTATTGATATGATTTTAATAATTAAGTAACATATGTGTAGACATAAGATATGATAATACATGTTGTAATAGGAAGTTATGATCATTAAAGTCATGGTTGTGTTAGTTAAAGTCATGAACTAGCACAGCTACATTAAGGTAATTGCCGGTAACGGTCAGCGTCATGGACCGGGATGACCACATCATGGACATCACCAGTGATCGCCTTCCGGCCCTCCCAGGCATCATTCGCCAATACGCAAGGGCAGGGAAAGAGCTTACCTTTCTTTTAGACAAGAAGGAGCCAGTTATGGTTCCTCTTAACAGATCCGCAGCTGCCGGCGTGATATTAGCTTTCTTCAATGGAAGAAAAGATCCCCTGGACAGAATTCGGGATCTCTTCCAGGTTCAGTCCGATACCCTTGACGGTTCAATAGGTAGAGTCCTTATTACATATTACTTAAGTTGCATAAAATATGTTACGGACATTAACTTCATTGACCAGATTTGCGAAGATAAAGGTATGACAATTCTCACCGACGACTTGTCTCTAATACCCCGGGAGCACCGAACCGTTTATGGGGAGATGAAGAGGGAAGAGAAAGAGATCCCCCACAGCATGTAAGCCTTCCAGGCTGTTTATGGTGCTTACAGTATATGTCGTCCCGTTGCAAACAAACGAGACTTCCGGACGTGGATCATGAAACGGTATGCAGCCTTTATGGCATCTGTTCTGCAAACCGCTGAGATCAATACATATCTAGAGTATCAGAGGGGAGGAACTGTAGTTAACGAGACAGTTGTCTCTCGCACTCCAGTCCGTCGGTTGGTTTACAACGTAATTGCATCCACCACTGACGACATCGTTCCTGCTGCCGTTAAGGTCCATATAAAGATGTTAACAGCACTCTCGGAAATGACAACCTACTCATTAATCCAGCAAGAGATCAGCCGGGGCAGTTGTGTCATAACTGGAGCCCCTTCCCAAACAACTAAACGACTACGTTCAGGAGAGACAATAAGTATTGGACAAGTTAAAAGCCGAAAAGTACCCGTCCGACCATATTCAATATCTTTACCTCATAATGCCTCATACCCAAGCCTTTACGGCTTTTAAGTATGCTGATCTTGTGGTTACAGCACAGGTTATGGAGGAGGTGGAGACACACAAAGACTACCTTAGAGCAATACAAAGCCAAAATATCAACTGCTACAATCAACAAAAGACAACTGAAGCAATTCCTCCTCACCCAGTCGCAGCAAGTCGGTCTTAATATCGACGAGTAGTCAGGGCAGAGTCTGCCCTGACTACTCGTCGATACTAGGGTTTGGAGGGTCTGCCCGGCAGACCCTCCAAACCCTAGTCGGCGGCAGAGCCACTGACCTCTACAAAGAAGCAAAGAGGATCCTGAACCTCATCAGCACCCAGAGGAGGATCGCCTAAGCTTTCTCATCCCTATTAGTATAGAAAAACCCGAATTGGACTGTAATCAAAACAAACGACAAAAGACATTGTTTTTAACAACTTTCTCAAATTAGCATTTCAATCAGAAGTTGAGAAAAACACTAGTAAGAGAACCCAGTAGAGATGTCAAAACAGAAGGAAAAGGCCACCAAACTTGCTTCTCTTGCCCGGAACGAGATTCGAGATTTAGAAGAGCAGATATGAAGAACTGCCCCCTTGGAGGATCCCATACATGCAGTTTTTGAGCTTACAGATTTCGTGGAGATAATCCTGCCAGACGAAGAGTTCATTCTTAAACTCCTCGACTCCCAAGAAGACATGCAGAAAAGAGCCATTGCAGAATACGTAGATTCAAAGGTTGAGAAGCAGAGAGAGAAACTTCGAGTAGAGAGACGGCAAAAAAGTTTTGACGTCTACCGAGATCTCCAGGCTGATAACATAGCTTCCGATTCCAGCAGCAGGACCGCATCTCACGACTCAATGGAAGAGGGGTACATGGAGTCTGAAGCAGCAATCGTCAATGTAGGAACTGACCCCGTGATTACGGGGTTATTTTCTTTCTTACTTTTTGTTTTAACTCTAGAAATTAGAGATTATTATTCATTATTCTTTGGAAAATACGAAAGTTGATTATGATAATATTTGTTTTTTTTTTGTTGATTATGACATAATTTTAAAAACAAATTTGTAATTTATGGCACTTTTTAAAAATAAACACATCACCCTGTCTACAGAAAACACTTCTTTTGAAATTAAGCTTTATTAAATAACCCAATATAAGCTGTATTGCTATACAGTTAAGGTCCTGATATACAGTGCAGTCTTTATGTTATACATTTGTACTTACATAGATTTTTTTTTAGTAGAAGTTATTTACCTTATTTTATTATGCAAGTTCTCGTATCTTTGTGTTACTTACATTATTTTGACTTTGCCTTGAACTCAAATTCGACTAACGTAATGGATAAGTGATTCACATTTTTTAAGGTAAGGGACAGGCTATTTTCTAAACTATAAGATTTTATTGTATTTAGCTTTTATAGCATAAAAGAACATTAAATTCTAAGAAACTTTGCCATAGACCTCATCTAAATCGGCCTGTAAACAAAAAAGTTATACACAGATTACAAAAAGCAAAAACGTTTTTTCGCTCTCCTGTAAAGTCATGTTTTGTCCCTTACCTTAATTCATACTTCTGGTATCGATATGTTTCTTTCTTATTTCGTTTTTTTCTTATATGATGATGATAAATGATAACTGACAGTTTGACAGGTGAATGTTAATGACAATGTAAAAAGATTTTGATTTAGCTGTTACGAAAGGAAATAAGATTTTGTAAATTGGAACTAATTAAGATAACCTGAAGTAAATGCTTTAAATGTTTGTTTCTTTTGTATTCACAGGTAAGTGAATGCTTAGTTTTGTGTTATTACAATAATTTGTCTGTTGTACAACTGTTTACGAATATAAACTTTTGTATTCACCGAGAAACGGAAAATAGTCTTTAATTCGTCTATAAATAGGAATGATTACTATATTTATATAAGATAGATAAATAAAGGTGCAAAATATTAATGCATTACAAGCCGAGACCCGAGTAGAGAAACTCTTTCTTTGGAAGTATCATGCATGAGACGTCACTGGCACCACCCTAAGTTATTATTACATAGAGATTAAATAAAGTGATTGTTTGTTTAAGAGAGTTAGAGTGTGAGAAGATATATTTCTGTTGCTAATATTGATCATGCCAAGTATTTTTAAGACCCGGCCAACAGTGTCAACGTTACAAGTCTACTGACAAAAACACCCTTCAACAACAGAACAGCCGGTCTCAAAACCAAGATCGCCTTATCAATACACGCCCCATCTTACTAACGGTAGGTATTCCAGTTACCGCAGATAATGACGGTTAAACCACGTCTAAACATTGTAATAAACTATTACCGGGATACCCGCTACTAGGTCATCGCGAGACTAACTCCAGGCCAGATTGCGTTTCTAGATTTCTAGCAGACAGACGTGTAGATTAGATGTGAACATTGGTTAGTCTAGACTTGTAGAGGTGAGACGGAACGGGGGCCTACTCTGTCATGCGTTGTTTACGCGCTAGAAGTCTCTCTTTTCTCTTTCACACTGAGTTTGCTTCAAAAAGTGCGATCACAATATCCTAAGTATCCTAACACTAATATTGTAAATAAAAATTATAAATTATTATAAAAAGATATATAAAAATTAATTGCTGTTCGTTAGTCTTAAAATCGAGAAAGGCTGAACCGATTTAAAAATTTTTGACTTAAAAAGAAGTTCAGGGAAAGTTTAAAAGGTAGGAAATTTAAAAAAAAGCAACGAGCAAGACAAAGTGCGGGTCCGCTGTTCTAGTATAGAAAAAAGGATAAAAAATAAAGGCAACATAAGGCAGTCACTTTTAATTAAGACTTGCTACTTATTATAGTACTTGAACTCATAATTTACTTAATGAAAATTTATAGTTGATGGAATCAGGTGTTGCTTTGCGGAAATCCATGACCAAAGATGAAAAAATCAGCTTTACTAAATGAGTATGATGTTACTGGGCATCAATTACAGAACTTCTTCCTGAAAATAATAACATGACACACGCCACACTACATTCACGAACATCACAGTTACAATTTAACTCGTTCAACATTCAAGTTGCATAAGTGGAGGTAAACATTAAGTCGATTTTGATTACATTAAGAGCACTTTTATTGTACGTTTATGTTATACAAATTTGCATGTAAGGTTCATTCATGTTAAGTATGTTTCAAGAGAAGAGAATACGTAAAACATTGGGTTGTTATGTGATAATAAAAGTTGCACTTGCAAAAGTTTTTGAGAGACAGTTACAAAATTATGACAACAGCAATCATGCGCTTGCATAAATAAATTGCATGTATATATTTCTTATTTATTTATATATTTTATTTAATATACAAAAAAAATTAAACAATTTATTATTATGATATTTAAAAAATTAAATATATAATATACATGCAATTTATTCATTTAGAAATTTTCGACCTTTATTCTTGAACGACAGCTTCGAGGTCTTTTGAGATCCAGGGTTGAGTTTTAAGTGAGTTTATAAGATCACATCATACAGCACGAGCTTGAGTAGGCGAAAAACCAATGAAGTCTCATATCGACCACCTGAAGTAAGCGAGACTAGACACGTGAAGCAAATACAACTAATCCTACGTATTGTACCGCTAATCACTTTATCAGTTAATATTGGACCTGATAAAATGCTAACAGTACAAAACATAACTTATTAGAGTATAGATTCTTAGCAATCTGATAACACACATGGAATGTAGTGATAGCGAGGACATAGATAAAAACTGTTTTATTGGCCTATTTCTTTAGTATGAATCTAACGAATGAATGAAAATCAAAAAAAAAAACATCTGGCAAGAAATAAAATTAAGAAAACGTGATTAAGGCAAACAATGATGTCCCAGAAACGACCAACACTTACCAGATAAGTGTGTAACGTTCCGCTTGTAAACGGTTTTGAAAACACGTATAAACGATTTTTCCAATACCAATGTTTTTCCGTTTAGCAACATAAAAACTAAAACAATTCAACAAAAACTTGGAATGACATAGCACCATGTTAAACATAATACAAACGAACGTTACAGTATAAAAAACAACAAAAAATATGAACTTTGTATTACATGCCCTTGAGAGTTTATACATTAACAATGTAGAAAATTCTAGATTTCTTTTTACTACTAGGGTGGTAGAGACAGCGATACAATACATAAAATTATTCAGTTATATGTATACCTAGTCTGTTATTTGTAACTTTCACCTGGTCTCATATTACCATTTCGTTATTATTTTACAGTCAATAATTTAGTTGCATAATTTCCAAAGAAATTTTGTTTTTAAATGTTTACTCAACAGCAATAATAAAAGTCATAAGGTGATTATAGGTATGTGGCACACAACGCAATAGTTCTGTAACTTTAAGTGCAGTGGAAGCATACGTATTTATTTAAATTGCTTTTCGAAGCTCCTTCCTTATAGATCCAAATGGAATATTAAAATACTTTGAAATCAGTCACGTAAAAGTTTTGCACCCTTTTTACCCTTTGGAAACTTAAACTATTCCAATATCTATTGAATGTACTGCTGTTAAGGATACAATAAAAGAGATAACTATAAATTGAATCTTTAATAGGGGTGGTTGTTATGTAATAATTGATTCACACACATAATAATTGAGTTTACAGACTTTTCGACTGCCTCGTTGGTGTAGTGACAAAGTTTCTGCCTTACATCCAAGAGGTCCTGGGTTCGAATCCAGTCCAGGTCGAGACAAAATTGTTTCTGCGATTTTCTGTCATGAATTTCTCAAAAACAGCTCGGAGTCGGGAAAGTTGGCGGTGTTACACCCCCGTGCCTCGGAAAGCACGTTCAGCCGTTGGTCCTGCTCCTGATCTCTCTCCGGTCATGTCGGATTGCCGTCTCACCGAACTTTGAGAGTGATGGAACAGTGAGTGGACCTGTGTATTGCGCTCACACTTGTGCACTATAATACCTTCTGCGTAGTTGGCTGGTCTTTGTTGAGATTGGCCGCCGTGGTCGAAATCGGCCTGGAGGACTATTATTACTATTAATTGAGTTTAATAAGCTCATTCATTCATTTCTCAAACCGATTTACAAGGCGAAAAAATAGGCTTCGTCGATCCATTTCTTCCCCTCTGGGGTCAGACAGGGGACGGCTTTCGAGGGCTAGGCTCAACCAGGTTATCTCGACCTATGGCACCTTAAGTTTTCTTTTAAATCGGGGTTAGAGTTACGATAGCAGACGTAGAGGGCAGGGCAAGCACCAAACTAACGAGGCACTAACAATGCATGTGCTTGCCATTTCGTCGGATGTCAGGAAGTTGCACTAAATGCAATTTATTTTTGAGGTGTCACTAGCATGAACGTTATTTCCGATTTGGGAGTGGTTAAGTGCAGGTTGATTTGAGTAACGCCTGGGGTTTTATTTACACCGTACAATATGAGGGAGAACTTTTCACGCTTTCAGCTGATGAAAAAATACATTTTATGGCGGCTCATGAAATATTACAAGTACTGCAGAATATTGAAAAATGTTTTTAGAAATTACTTATTACACTAACATGATATCATAATTTTTTGATATGATTAACATCGCGTATTATACAATTGAGGATTCCGTTGTGTTACTTAGTGTTTGTTTAATAGCTAACAGCTAATAATTTAAAACAAATTAAGGTAAACCATTTTGTTTAGCGACTCATTTGCAGTCGATCAGAGCTGCATACCGCGTTTTCCATAACACAATTTTCCCATTAACTCCCATCTCATAACTGTATCGCGGAGTAGGGATTGGTGCATACGATGTCTAGACAACATTATTTCAGCTTTGGGGCGATTGCGTTTAATTAATTGAAGCAAAGCTCAACGTTTTGGCTACTTTTGAGAGAAAAACGCTGTGAATAAAAGTGAATCTAATTTAAAAATATTTCCAGACATTTTAGTAGCAAATTCGGTTTTATTGCAGCACATAATTTTCAGTAATAATTTCATAATACAGCGGGTAATTCATGTGCAACAAGAAATTAAATAAAACGATCATTTTTTGAATGGACTGTTCCCTTTAGCCATCGGAATCTAACACAATTAACGAAAAGTACTTTTTCGAAGGTTTCCGACATCTCATGCTTGTCTCAGTGGCACTGTGTTCTTAACGTGAGTACCATCCTTATTATGTATACGTAATAATGTATGATTATGGTTTTTTATGTATTTTTATTTTATGTAAGTAATTAGTTTGTATGTTTATAAATTTATTTTGTACGTAAACAACCTCAGTTATATTGTTTGTTTTTCCCTTTTACTTTTAGTGCACCGCCTGAATTTTCTCTGCTTGGCCCTATGGTTGTAAAGAACTGGTAAAGAATGTCTTCGGCATTAAGTCCACCAGTGTACACATGTTTGTGCATAATTTAAATTAAAAAATGCCTGTAATATTAGGCATCAGACACGACTAAAGTCAAAAGAGAGAGAACTCTACTCGTGCGATCCAAGCCTTAGGAGAACCAGTTTACATTTGGCAATATTTGTCCACTCCCACACTACCAGAACCTGCCTAATTCGGATTCGAAACAGCCATCCAGTAACAGTACCCGCCCACACCGTCCACCGCTACTGATATCACTAAGTAAGATTTTTCACTTAACTTATTCTAATAAGTGGTGGTGAGCGCAGTAGTTGCAGCGCTTTAGTAGTGATACCGAAAGTTAAGCAACCTAAGGCGCGGTCATGTTTGGAATGAGTGACCATTCTGACCATATAAGTGACGTATTGACAAGCGTTATTGTGCTTCGGAAGGCACGTTAGACACTAATGGTCCTGGTTAGTATTAATAGATATTATTTGTTAAAGCCTGGTGGCCCTCAGGCATCTTTATAACGTCTGACAGTAAGTTCGGTATTACTACACTTGCCATACATACATACACTTACCTTAAACACCCCTCCACCAATCCGCAGTGAGCCCGCGTGGTGGAGTATAACTCGTACCACCCCAGATTTGAGGTAAGGCTTGTGACTCTTCATTTAATTTCATTTTCCAGTGATATCTAAATGTACTCTTGTGCTTTAACCACAAAGGGGGCAAATGGGAAAAAATGCCACCCCGATGCATTTATTCCCAATCACCACCCAGGTGGCAAAACTCGAAGGGGACAAATGGGAATAAAGGCCTGTGACCAGCAGTGGGACATATACATGCTAATGAGATTGAGATTATTCTAATACTAGAAAGTCACAGTACAGTCACTATTAACCGCCTCCACAAATCGAAAAAAAAAACTTTTCAATAAGAAATCGGTCACTAAGAAATACTTCAATGGATTTAAATATTTTTTGCATGAGCATTAAAATAGAAAACCTTTATCTCATATCTACTTCAATCATCGTCAACATAATTACTTCTATTCAAACAGCCCCCCCCCCCCCCCAAATCGATAAACTTTGCTGAACTTTAGATCTAAAGCCTGTAATGAAATACGGCGAGACGTTTTATTTTTAGCAATGACCTGAAAGACTCGGCCTATAAATTCAACCTCTTCACCTTCAGGTTATTTACGTCACAAAAGGTATTTTAGGTGTGAGCTTGTGTCTTGAAAGGGTAAATATTGATAATCGAGGATTTTATTTTCATTCGCAGAGGACATATTGATTCTGTATATGGTACTGCAAAACCTCTGCCAATCAAATAATAATTTTATCAACTTAGTCGATCATAACGAGTGGCTCTAAAAAACTTACTTTAAAACGGTTTACTTAGTGTCACCGTGTCTTACATAAATTACTAAAGCGACCAATTACCACAATTGACAGGACGTTTTATTTATTTAAGCTTTATTGCACAACAAAACTATGTACAAAAGGCGGGCTGAACGCCGTAGGGCATTCTCTACCACTCATACGTGCAGTCATTTTAATACGTGGAAACACGTAAATGGTGTTAAGTGACAAGTCTCGAGAGTAATTTAGTTAAAAAATAAATAAAAGAGAAAACACAGGAATAATGAAAATACAAATAATATGACACATGAGATAAAATACAAAATGATAATAATATAAAACGTAATATAGTCTTAGTCTTAAGGTTAAAAACTGTTTTTTTTTAATGTGTAAAATTTTGTATCTCATTATAAATGAAGTGTAAATTTCGTATGAGAATAAAGATCTTTAAACCTAAACCTAGGTTTGTGTAAAGCCTTGTCATTTATTTGAGATGTAAAAGTCGTCCTGTAATTTTTAGTAATACGCAAGAGCTAAAAACCGCTTTTAAATGAATTCGTTCTTGCTGAACTATTGAACTGCTATACCATATTACTGCAGCCACATCCAAAGCTATCTACCGATGGTCTGTCTTTACTAGTTGCCCCTTAGCCGAGTCCTCTCTTGACTCGACCCGAGACGAGCTAACGAGTCGATGATCCCGGCCTAGCCTGAGATAAGGCCTGTCTGCGACATATGGGTTAGTGGTTGGTTACGTACGAGTACAATATGATACATAACAAACAACCGTATCGACGTACGACAGACATCTATCACTTCAGAAGGATTTCAATGGAACGAGCATGTAGTCTTAGTTTGGTGTGTGTCTGACTTCAGTTCTGTGACCTTTGGGTCAGCCTCGCTACCCTCAAAGTCTGTAGATTCAGATGAAGCCATCCCTGTTACTCTTACAAGCTTGACCGAAAGAGCGAACGCGCTGGCTGAACCAGAAAACATGAGCGAAACGTTAGGGAGTACGGCCTCTGATCTGATTTAATTAAATGAGCTGGCTCTTTTTGACGTAATATGATCTCGAAATAGGGGATTAGCAGTGATTGATCGATCTCTCCGAAAAGCACCATTTTCCTCACATGCTCACATTATCACCTGTACGATTTCATGTATCATTCAATCAGCGTCACTTGAAAGCAGCGTTCGAAACTAGCCAACAAAGTAGAGTCAAATTAACAATACGATTCCTGGTGCAGTGTATAAAAACTGTCAACTCCATATTTTAAAGTAAAACTTAGAGTAACATCCTCAATTGGATGAATCGCACTAATATATTTACACGAAAATACACGTTGAACGTTAGTAGGTAAATGAACTAAATAAAGGATGCGAAGAACATAACGCAAAAATTAAATGGCCAGACATAAATAACAATAAAATCAGATAAAACGATTTAAAAACATAGCCGGTACAGAGATTATGCTAATAAATAATGCAGGTCTGACACAGGTGATCGTATTATCTCCGCAGATGGTAATTTAAAGTTATGAGAAGAAGAAAAAAAACAGAAGCGCCGGCGTTCTTTGCTATAAAGCCGGTTGTAAACATAAAGTTATTCTAGTCATCAACATGAATTTTGCTAAAGATATTACTACAATGTTACTATAAACTATATTTGATGTAAATCACACGCAGACATGTAATGGGGCAGCTTTCAAACACGTTCTAAAGATTCTCTAAGAAACAAATGAGATGATGATCATCAAATAGAAACAAGCCTGAAATGATATTGCGTATAGAACATGTACTTTCTACGAGTAATGTGCCGATAAATGCATGTATTACAATATTCATAACTTTGAATACAGCAAAATTTATATTATAGAACATTCCGATCTATTTCTTATGTAATAAAAACTTTCATTTGTGATATAATACTGAATAAAATATTAAGGGAGGAGCTTCGCTTTTGGTTTCTTTTACGTTTAGATAGATTCCAGAAAAGTTATCCAGCTATCGGTTAACGTTGAGTGCTGATAAAATATTTACGAAAGAGATAATCCGACCGGCAAATGTCTCAATAATACGATTTTTAAACGAGGTCAAGGTAAACGGGAAACATCATAAAATCAATTCGCGAGACTGCGCAAAATGTAATTAGCATATTAAACATTAGTCAAGTTTATCTAACTGCTACCATACATAATCATTAGCACCAAAATCGTGTTTATAATAATTATTAGGTAAAAAAATAATACATAATGTTTTACTCAACGACTATCGAATTAGTATGCGCATCGCAAAATCGAGTAGACGTGAGCCGCATCACAATGACATCAACATTTCAGTTTATTAAATTTTACTCGCAAAAAAATCTTTTACCAATATTTGTTGGTTTTAAGCAACCAAAAACGTTAAGGGTCGTGCCGCATCTCGAGATTTCCATAATTGCGCTTAGTTGAAAAGCGGGAAGCTCCATCGACGTAATAGGGGCTCTATGACTCCGGGCCCCAGAAGTAATGCCCTCGCCAAATACGGTGATAGATTCTATCTGCCCTTTCGCACGATCTGCTGAAAATTGGCATAATTTAACAAGCCATTTTAGACCTGTGGGGCGACCGCCTAACTGAAAGCTATTCATTTACGATAGCTATTGACGATGACTATAAGCTAGCGATCGCTTTGCCTTGGAGCGACCGCCTAAGGATCGCGATAGCTTTGCCTACCCGATAGCTTTCGTGAATGAATGGAATAACGGCGTTTTGTTTAGCTATGTTGGTGTTAAAACTTGGCGTACTGCCAAGTTTAATTAATACTAAGAAAAATATTTTAAAATGACTATTTATTGGAGAAATGATGATGCATTATCAGTTTATCTGTTAAAATGCGTTAGAATAAGGTATAAACATCAAAATGACACATATCCAAAACACTTCAAACGAAGTGAAAACCAAACGCGTGACAAGGACAAATCCAGTGTTTCCTTTAAAAAAATCCTGGTTGAAATGGTAGTTTCTAGGGCTAAAATGTAACCTAAAATACAAATAAAAGGAGTTGTTATGAAATGGTACTCAATCATGAGCAACGATTTAATGTGGTTTTTCTGATAAAGAAAATTATCTACATTGTGCCTGCAAAGACAAAATAATTTTTAACAGCCCCGTTTTTATTTAAAAAAAATGTTTGTTTCGATTTTTGGTCAGAGTGATTTCACATTTTTATGACAAAATGGAGGATAACATTACTGAAATATACACATTATACCTTAGTTTGTAAAATCTCATCAAGTTATTTTGACGTATAATTTTGGTAGATTTATAAAAATACAGTTGGCAGCACTGCTTATGAAGTTATGTTTTCGCGCATCATTGTTAAATTAATAAAATAAGATAAAACTTTCTTCGCTCAATCTCCCTCGGAAGAAACTTCTACAAATTGTTCCAAGTAAGTACTTTCTGTATACTTTCACGGGTAAAACATGTAATGGAACTTCCATTTGAGTATTTTTTATAGTGCATTTATCACATTTTCAGAATGCCGGCATCGAGACGCGTTAGTGTCTGCCAACTGGAAATATTGGTGTTGTGGATGGAGGTGCTCCCACTGCAGGCCAGAGGAACCCTATTTGCTACTCCACAGGGGTAACAAATGGGCCTCCAGCTGTGGAGTGAATTGGCCTCTCGACTCAACGCAGTGAGTGATGGCGTGTTGAAAAGCCCCAAAGATTGGAGACAAGTAAGTATATCTTCCCACAAAAGTACCTACAAAGTTAATCGGCATTTTGTGTACATTGATGTGATTCTTGTTTGTTTGTTTGTTGTAAAACTCAGAGGCAAAAGCCTGGTGATTCTTTTTATTGCATGAATGATTCATACTATCAACTAACATTAAGAAGTCTGTTAACCAAGCATATAACTCACTAATAGTGCTTTATTTGGTTTGTAAACAGCAAAATAATTGGGTCCATGAAAAGCTGCTATCCTTCCATGTAATTTAAAGAAAAATCTATATGCTATTATTAAGTCTCTCTGTTTTATTATTAGACTTTTTGGTTTACTTATGAGATGAGTAAGTAATTTTAAGCAAAGTTGTGGGTGGGTTAGATCATATCCATGGAAATATGTTCAATTATTGATGCGTTGAGGTGACTAACATTTGTGTTTGTAGTGTGCTTTAACCCTTGGTCTGTTGAAGGAACCGAAATCGGTTCGCGTCATTTCCCGCGGTCTGTTAAGCGACCGATATCGGTTCCTACCATATGGGTCCACTTAGAACCTTATCTCTCTGTAATTTATCGTTCTATCGACTTCTTACTTATGGAAAAGTATTCATGTTAGAGTAGGCTAGCTATAACGCCAAAGTTTTGCCCTTCCCTTCATACAAAATTTAACGGTAAAATTCAGTCGAAAATTCGTCCGCGCGAGTCGTATGTCGGCGTAATTATTTTTACAATTTCAGTGAAAATATTGTGAAAGTTCAGTGAATTTTAAAAGAATATCATGGAAAGGTATTTGATATAACATATTTGATATAAATTTCAAAAAATCCGCTCAAGAGTTATTTATTGTAATAATTTACAAAAAATGATGTTTTTCTTAGTGTCATCATTTTATATGATAGATATAAATAATAAATCAATGTCTAATATGACAAAAACTGAGAGGAATAGGTAAAATAGTTATTTTTTATTTAAACTACATTAAAATATAAGTAAAATCATAGCTAGAAGACAAGATATCCCGATTTTATTAAAAAATATGCTCTAAAAAATGCGGTCTGTTAAGGGAACCGATATCGGTTCCACCTACTGTCAAAAGTGACATTTCGCCCCGCCACTTATGAGGGGTTAATATTGGAATGATTTAAAGTTAAAACTAAAAAAGAAGGTGTTGGCTATGAGGCAACACTGCTTTGGGACAGCTAATTTCCTAATACTTACATAAATAAATAAAATAAATAAATATTTCACAACAATCACACCAATTCTCTAGTCCCAACTTAAGGTATGAGGCTTGTGTTATGGGTACTAGACAACGGATAAACATACTTAAATTTATTTTTTTGTAAATAAATACATATTATGCATAGAAAACACCCTGACCAGTACAAACACACATGTTCATGCACACTTATGCTTGTACTGTGCGGGGATTGAACCCGCTACCCTTGGTTTTAGAAGTCCGACCTGTGGACCACTGCACCAAGCGGTCATCATTTCTAACACCTGTATATAATATAGGAAATATTTTATGTTGTTATTATTTAATGATGCCCGAGCTTATAACACAATTCTCAGATACATCATACAAATAAGTAGGAATATACTGATGCGTTATTAATGTTGTAAAAATACTTTCATGCTATTTTACAGATGGGGTTGGACCAACCCTCAACCTCAAAGGCCCTGCCACCGGTACCTGTCCCTGAAGTAGAAGAAGAGGATGTGGCCTTTATAAGACTTGCGCCCGAGGAGGCGCGTGAGCAAAAGTGCTTATCAAAAATAAAAAGTCTTGATTTATATAATGGTTTCATTTATTACTTAGGGTACCTATTTTTAGTACCAACATTGACCAACATACTAGAGTCTAGAGCCTCATCTTTCACACAGCAAATGCAGCTAAGCATAGTCTTCCCGACAAATTCTGAATACCTATGTAGACCCCATTGTAGTTATCAGTCTATGCATTCCTCCACAGTCAGTCCACGAGAGCTTAATGCCACAAGACGCGCCATATTTTGTTTTCGCAACTGAAAAATGATAAAATATAAGCTACCACATATATAAAACTCAATTTCATATATCAATTAACTCGAATTAGTATCATTTGTAATTAAATACAAAGCAAAATCACTTATTTACGATGATAGCAGTTAGTGGATTAGTAACTGCTTTCGATGACATAAGGAATAGCTTTCATGACAGCTACTCTGGCCTTCAAAAAAATTAGGCGGTCGGGTTATCTGTCAAATCTTTCCATAATCATTCGTTCAATAGCTTTCAAATTGTTAAGGTCACGTGACCACACTTGACTAGCTAATAGCTTTCATCGGCGGTACGAAATACCCTTGTGACGTCATAAACGATTGCGATTTCAATAGCTATCACGTTAGGCGGTCGCCCCACTGGAACATTTTGTTAATCTGCCAAAACATTTTAATAATCTAATTCTCCAGAACGCCCCAAGGGACGATATTGAGACCGCTTTTGTTAATCGTAAGAAATGTAAAATTATGATAAAATTGAAATCGTGAACGAAATCTTGATAGGGAAAATAATTTCATTATTAATCTGAATTATGTATTTCGGGACAATGCATTAATAATTCAGCGAGCGACAACAATAGACTCGTTTAAAGTAACAAAACAGTGCAGTCGTGACTGACAAAGCGTTAAACGTACACGTATATGCGTTTCAGCGTTCGATGCCGGCCATTGTTTTCGTTTGTTTGTCGTTATCATTATATTTTTGAGTATGTATATCGCTATGAAGTTTGTCGACTGGAGCGCGATAGCGTTATCAATGTTTCAATTTCCCATTTGCACTCTAAACGATGAATACATTTAGACATGGTAGTTACTTATTTAACCAGCCTGTTGAACGACTTACTGACACTTTTGTTGACATTAAATTTTTATGTAGAAGTGATATGCAAATTGAAAATATATGCAAAAGCAGAGACAGTATAATTAGGAATCATTGGAGATGTAAAGATTGCGATGAGAGCAAAAACTAAATAAAAGCTCTACTCGTATCCAATCTAACTCTTTGAAAATGGCGTGTGCAATTGTTTGTTGTTGCTTGAATTCGGTTCCAAAACAAGTCAGACGAAGTTCCCCGTTAAAATCTGCCAGCCGTGATCGCGATAGTGTCGGTCTGATCCGTAAATGGAGGGCTCCGCTCGGATTTCGCACGCCTGCGCCTCTCGCAGAGGTGCATGAAACTTTGAAGTGTAGACGAAGGCAAATCAAGCGATTCATTTTTGTGGCAAAATCGCCCTTACTACTGTTGCATAAGATGCCGAAGGGTTTACCTTGATGTGCAAAAAACATACTTTGGGTAAAACAATATTTTACAGAGGCTTTAAGGCTTTAGATAATTTGGATGAAATTTTATTTATTTATTTTATTTAAAAGTTTATTGCACAAGAAATGTACAAAGGGTGGACTTAATGCTAAAAGCATTTTCTGCCAGTCAACCTCAAGGTCATGCAGAAAGAAGGCAATGGGTGCAATGAAAATTAAATGAGAAAGGTAAAGTGGTTAATAACGCAAAAATAAATTAACTCAATATATAGATATATTATCAAAATATCAATAAATAAAAGTAAATATTAAATTATATTTTATTTATTTATTCGTATTATATACGAAAAAAATATCAATCAATTAATGAATATGGATAACTAAGTACTATTGTCACAGATTAGAGAATAGTTACTCTATTGTAGTTAAGAACTTGCTTGGTGAAAAAAGTACTCTTTTAAGTCTCAACTGTAATTAACAGTTTTGAATCAAGATTTTAATTGATTTCCCGGCAAATCCTCTTTCACTAGTTAAATAAAATGATTTTAATTTATATATATTTTCACACAATAATAAGCTTCCAAGGTGGATATAATTACATCTAGCCGAAGTGTTTAACTGATAACAATCAGTGTTTACTTGCTCTAACTACTTTACTAAGTCACAGCAGCCTATTTAGAGTGGAAAGTGGTAGCATTTATCTTACTGTAATTAATTGTATCTACATTTTTGCACTTAATAACTCCACTATAGAAAACATTAAGAATATACTCACCACTCATTAAGTTTGCATTTAATAAATAGCATATAATGCATGAATCTCGAAATGCTAAAATTAGAATTAACAATTTATTTGCAACATTCACGCGACACATTAATTGAACAACGAATAGATGTAATTGATATGTGCACACTGAATACACTAAAGCCCTGAGCCATTAAAAAGCTCCACAAATCTGATGGTGCGTTGCGATAGCGATGCGCTACGTCCATTCCACAAATTGTCGGGACGCGCATTTTTCAAACCTCACCCGAAGTGTTTGAATAAATTACAAAGGGTCCCCTCGGAACAGCGACGTCGGAATGCGCAGCCATTTTGAGGCTTTTCTTGTTGTCTCATTAAAATAAATAACGCTGACTTCAAACGACAGAGTTCGGGATTTCGTTAAATAAAATCTCAGATCGAAAAAGGACTTTACGGAAAACAGTTGAACAAAACACGACAGTTTTACTGATAACAAATTAAAGGAATTGTTACAAGTTACGACAACAATTTGTTGCCACGAATTAACGGCGACGTTAATAACATAAATGGAAGCATTAAACAGTGTCTAATATAATACAAAAACATATTATTCTACAAAGCTTAAAGCTCTCGAGTAACAGCAACAAACGTATCAATTTATCACCACGAGACTGTTCAATTATCTAAAAGAAGACTGATGGCGTTCCGTTCCTATGGGACATTCCGAAAGCCCGGGATCAAAACTCTTCCTGCTTTCTGTCTGAGCCCTTCCGAACATAATGGTGACTGTAAAAGTGTATTGGTTCGACACAGATAGGCTATTTGTGTCCAACTAAAAATAAATGCCACTAACATGGCGCCGCCGCTCGTGGTTTTTATGCACCTTGCTAAATATTGAAGAGGGCCATGTATGTGACCAGTCGTCCCTATCAGATGTGCGATCCAAGTGAAATTGCCGATTGGAATTCTCGATCGAGTTTCTAATGTCGATAAGAACAGGGCACCGAGAAGGGAGTCAGCAATTGATAGTTGTTTATCATACAAATATTTATTTATGGCTATTACAACAACTTGTATGAGAAATTGCGTTTTTTAAAATCACGATAGAATATAAGGATTGATGGAAGACTATGTGATTGTTGTGATTTTTAGAATAAGTATTATGTCTTTTAGATTTTTTATTGATTATTGTATTTAAATTTATTAGATAATTTATTGAGTTTATTTTTAATTAATTATTCGTACTGTTTCGATATTTGGGTCATTTCATTTTTATCAGTAATTTTACATATTTTGTTGTATTTTAAATTATAAGTAAAATAATAAGTTTCTAACTGACTCTGTAGTACGAGCTTGATTCTGATTGGTTGGCGAACAGCCAATCGGAATCAAGCACGGTGGGAGGGATGTTGAGTGGTGACTTGGTTCCGACAACACTTTCTCGAGTCATTCTAGTCGTTGGCAGGAAGCGAGCACTAGCTCTGGACGAATACGTTATTGTAATTGTTGTAAGCAAGACAGTGTTATACGAATAAAGTGCTGTGTAAATATCAGTGGAGTTTTAATTCATTAAAACTCAGAAGTGGAACGTGACCTGCTGTCCTGTCCAAAAAAAAAACGTAAGTTGAAATTCTTTATTTCTAAATGATAAAAAGATAGCTATACGATTTCACCCTTGCTATGCCTTTTATAAACTTGAAATGAATTTTTACAGTGTTACCAAGAGCATTTGGTTGGGGCTACTCCCCAATAATGTAACTTGTAAACATATTGCAATTTCTATAAAATAATGAGGCCTACACTAGCACTGACAGCAGCTTGAATAATATCTGGTCAAGGCCACTCTTTGATGGTATTATTCTAGTAAATGCAAAGAAACTCTGAACTCATCGCGCAATCTATGTGGTCAAGGCTACTCCTTGATAATGGTTCGCGATGAATTCCTGAGACCTCTGAGCTGGTGTACTTTTTTTTATGATATTATTATTGTTGGACTTGCGTGAGTATTATTCGAACAGGGCGACTCTCTGTTAATATTACTCATGTTGAGTATGATTTATCATGCGGTCCATTCGGTCGAGGCTACTCCTTGATAATGTTGACCTTTGATAAACTATCCAACAAGCTGTCTGTAGAAGAAATATATTAAGTAAAAATTGGATATGAACAAAAGGCATAGTATGGAAAAAATACATTTAAAATAAATTGTGATGTAGGTGTGCTGCAGTTAAATAGTCCAACAGCCATGTATGTGTGCTGTGTGCTACGATGAAGCAGCCATGTAGGTGTGCTGCAGTTAACTATTCCAACAGCCATGTATGTGTGCTGTGTGCTACGATGAAGCAGCCATGTAGGTGTGCTACAGTTAAATAGTCCAACAGCCATGTATGTGTGCTGTGTGCTACGATGAAGCAGCCATGTAGGTGTGCTGCAGTTAAATATTCCAACAGCCATGTATGTGTGCTGTGTGCTGCGATGAAGCAGCCATGTAGGTGTGCTGCAGTTAAATAGTCCAACAGCCATGTATGTGTGCTGTGTGCTACGATGAAGCAGCCATGTAGGTGTGCTGCAGTTAAATATTCCAACAGCCATGTATGTGTGCTGTATGCTACGATGAAGCAGCCATGTAGGTGTGCTGCAGTTAAATAGTCCAACAGCCATGTATGTGTGCTGTGTGCTACGATGAAGCAGCCATGTAGGTGTGCTGCAGTTTAATATTCCACAGCCATGTATGTGTGCTGTATGCTACGATGAAGCAGCCATGTAGGTATGCTGCAGTTCGATATTCCAACGGCCATGTGTGCTGTTATGGAGCTATGTATGTTCCACAGCAACTAGTTAAACGGCCATGTGTGCTGTTCAGGAGCTATGTATGTTCCACCATAACTAGTTAAACGGCCATGTGTGCTGTTATAGAGCTATGTATGTTCCACCATAACTAGTTAAACGGCCATGTGTGCTGTTATGGAGCTATGTATGTTCCACCATAATTAGTTAAACGGCCATGTGTGCTGTTCAGGAGCTATGTATGTTCCACTATAACTAGTTAAACGGCCATGTGTGCTGTTATGGAGCTATGTATGTTCCACAACAACTAGTTAAACGGCCATGTGTCCTGTTATGGAGCTATGTATGTTCCACCATAACTAGTTAAACGGCCATGTGTGCTGTTATGGAGCTATGTATGTTCCACAACAACTAGTTAAACGGCCATGTGTGCTGTTCAGGAGCTATGTATGTTCCACCATAACTAATTAAACGGCCATGTGTGCTTTTATGGGGCTATGTATGTTCCACAACAACTAGTAAAACGGCCATGTGTGCTGTTAAAGAGCTACGTGTGTTCCAAATACTGATAAAAGGCCATGTGTGCCTGTATGGATCTATGTATGATCCAAAACGAGTAAGAAGCAACGTGTGCTACAAAATATATTAAAATGTGACATGTAATTTTTTTTATACGTACATTGTAGCATGTAAAATGATCGGATAGCTTCCGGTCGAGGCAACTCTTTGACAGCGCTATGCCGATGTTATCGTATCAGGTTCATCATTAGATATGTTTGGTCAAGGCTAAAATTAGATAATATATTATGATGGCCCCGACTATGAAACTGAATTTTAACCATTAAGTCACTAAGATTTAGTCTGTGCATTACTTACATTGAAATTGGTGTAACATTGCTCTTAGGATTGTGATACTTGTCGCTAAGATTTGGACGGTGCATAACTTACCCTGAAATTCGTGTAAGATTGCCCTTGTGATACTTGGGGTGTGTGATGGCGCTTGGTTGAGGCAAGTCTTCAACAGTGCTATGCATGCCTTCGTATCGGATTATCGCTGGATACTGGTCAAGGCTACACCTTGATAATGTTCTGTAATAGTCCTGGTACGTTGTTACGGTCCAAATCTTAGATGCGCTTATTATTTACAAGGCTAGATGCGCCTTTAAATTTACAAGGCTAGATGCGCCCTTAGGTTCACATGGCTAGATTCGCCTTTAGGTTCACATGGCTAGATTCGCCTTTAGGTTAACAAGGTTATATGCACCTATATAACATCTATGAGTCATCAGATCATATTTATTTTACATAATCAAAAGTATATTGATTATCCTATCTTTCTTTTTGCGAGGTTACCATGAGAAAAGACGGCGGTAGAGGTCACAGCTGCTAAAAAGCGAAGAACTAATTCACCTTTATCGTGGACTGTGGAAGAAATCAATCCAGCGCCGAGCTCCAATGACAGGTCAGATCTAAGAAATGGGTCGCTTATTGAAACTGATGACATGACGCAGGTTCCATCATCAAGTTTATTTTAGTCTTGACGATGTCATAAAACTTTTATCATTAATTAAAAACAGTGACAAACAAGAATCTAACTGTTTGGGCAATAACCAATTAAATTATGTTATACCGGAGTTCGACCCCTTTAGTAAAACTCAAAAGTGTTAAAGGATGGATAAGGAAGGTCAATGAATGTGCCAGCATCTATGATTAGGACGAGAGGTAAACCGTACATTTTGCTTTGTAAAATTTTGTGGGAATAGCTAAAAATGGTACAGCGGGTTTACCGTCTGTAAACTACAATTAGAGTGAATGGTAAATAAAACTTAAGTGAGCACTCCCAAACGAGTAAAACTACGGTCAACTTCTCGAGGAAATGCTGGCACGTACTTCAAAGAACAACGAAAGCTTTAAAGAGTATTTGTACGATAAACTTACTAACTTTATTAGATGTGAAAGTATGTGGGAAAAAGGCAGTGGACTGCGTTATCCACTGCATAAATGATAAATCAGTTGGGAATCAAATGGCGCACAGGCTCTAAATTGCGCGGAGCCGGAGGATCTTCTGAACTTTCTTAGCTCTCAACGTCCTTCAGACAATATCCTTGTCAAAAACGTATCAAAAATATTGCTTCTTACACTCCTACCTCGAATGATAGCACTGGTAACGTACCAATTTGTTTTAACTGTAAAAGTAGAGGCCATACTTACATAAAATACCCAAATCCACTGATCAAATGTCAAAAGTGCCATTGAGTGGGACATGTTGAAGCCACTTGTAGATTTCCAACAATAACACTGCGACAACTGTGTCAGACACTCGTAAAACACTGGCTATTTCCACGCACATCAATAGTAATGATAAATTCTTTAGGAAAGACCAATGGTTAATAATTGAATTAATGACCAGATATTCTCGCCTATATAGATTTTGGCAACAAGTGCACTTTGATTCGAGTATCTGATACAAAAAATCCTGAACTTAAAAAAAATCTTTGGACAATTTGCCCGCGTTGAAGGGTTTTAGGAATTCAGCAGTTGTACTTCTCTACAAAAGTGCAATCTCTTTGAAACTTGATGAGGTAAATGCTATTCTGATGTCGGAAGTCCTTGTTGTAATTGACGAGTTTCTGCAAACGCCACTTTTAAATGGGCAAGATTTTTCGGAGCTTACTGTCATGAAAGATAATTCGAAATTGATTTTATATAAATGGTCTAATGATGATTCTTTAGTCAATCTAAATTTTAAATTGACTGTTGTGAATACTACCAATGTGTAAAATATTGGTCTAGTATAAGCTACCTCGGTCATTAAATTTCTTTTGATGGTGTTAGGCCCGATAGAACCAAAATGCTTGTTGTACCCATCCCAAAATCCGATCATGAGGTTAGACAATTTCTTGGCCTAGCAAGTTACTTTCGCAGATTCATTAGAAGTTTAGATTTGTTTAAAAAAAGGTATCTTTTCATTGGTTTGAAATTGAGAGACGTGCGTTGTTAAAAGACGTTGAACGTCCTATTTTGGCCTTATACATATAATCATAAACTTGAAACTGAGCTCCATACGGATGCCAGTTCTCTTGGTGTTGGTGGAATTTTATTATAATGCTAGGACAAGTAGGATAAGCCCCGTGTCTTAAAACCTGTCTCCTATTTTAGCAAACAAACCATGCCAGAAGAATGACACCTCCACTCCTATGAGCTCGAAACCCTTGCAAATGTCTATCCTTCGCGCGTGCGTATCCATTAGGTATTCACACTTCAAGGTGGTCACTGAATGCCACGCTCTCAGAACAACACTTGTAAAACAAGATTTAGTCCCACGTATTGCGCGTTGGTGGCTAGAGAGATAAGTGAATTCACTTTTGGTATAGAGTAAAGATCAGGAACTCATATGACTCACGTTGACGCTTGAGTAGGAATCCTTATCTTTCTGAACTATATATAATATAAAAAAGGAACACTGGCTATTGTCATTTCAAATCGCGGAGCCAGACATATCGCGAATAGTGAAAATCCTTAGGCCTAATAACAATGAGGAAGTAAAAGGTATTAAGAAGCATTTTGTGATCAAGGACAAAAAAAAAGTAGGAGAAAAATTGTGCCTCGTTGGGCCCCGTGGTGCGCGTTTTCAAATTTGTCTATCCAATCATGATGACGTTCGTCACTTAGGTATAACTAAAGCGGTTGATAAGGTTCAGAACAACTTTTGGTTCCCAAATTACGCCAATTTGTAAAAAAAATATTATGTGTATATACCTATGTTCAATCATGTTTATACAGACAATAATGCTAAATTACAATATTCTGACATCTTGTATATCTGATAACGTATTAATAATTGTTTCTGTTTAAATGCCAAATGACTATTTGCATGCCATTAATGGCTGAGTAGGCCGAACTTTAGAAAATTTGTAAATTGTAATAGTAGATAAGAAATTGCCGATATTCAGTCAAAAGAAAACAGTTTGAAAGTGTCGTTGCAGCAGACAGAAATCTGCCTTGGATAAATCTTGGTACTACAAATTCCTTAGATGAGTCTGATGAAAACACAACTGATTTTAGTTTCGATAGTGAGGATGATCTTCCTATTTCTACGCTGCAACGACAAAAGCAACATAAAACAATTGTACAGTAAAAACAATTTAATTAGGTTTAATTAGGTCATAACTTGTCCTATTATTATTCCGAATGTTGTGATTCTGATGTGCACCGGGAGGTTGCACATATTAGGACGGCCGAATGTTGTGATTTTTAGAATAAGTATTATGTCTTTTAGATTTTTTATTGATTATTGTATTTAAATTTATTAGATAATTTATTGAGTTTATTTTTAATTAATTATTCGTACTGTTTCGATATTTGGGTCATTTCATTTTTATCAGTAATTTTACATATTTTGTTGTATTTTAAATTATAAGTAAAATAATAAGTTTCTAACTGACTCTGTAGTACGAGCTTGATTCTGATTGGTTGGCGAACAGCCAATCGGAATCAAGCACGGTGGGAGGGATGTTGAGTGGTGACTTGGTTCCGACAACACTTTCTCGAGTCATTCTAGTCGTTGGCAGGAAGCGAGCACTAGCTCTGGACGAATACGTTATTGTAATTGTTGTAAGCAAGACAGTGTTATACGAATAAAGTGCTGTGTAAATATCAGTGGAGTTTTAATTCATTAAATGATGAACTTTTTGTAACGAGTTGCAATTTTTGAAAGTATTTGAATTCCAGCCAATGAGCCCACCTACTGCAAAATGCATTATGTGCGACAAATAGAGCATACAACTAATTAAGCAACGTTTCGCAAAATAACCTAGTCTAGAAAACGACTTGACATTTCTAGACACATCTGAATTAAACATTTCGGTGACTTGCATGTGATTTAGATTATCTCGATCATTAATTACGGCCACCTGCATTGGGTAATTTATAAGCGTATGCGTGTTCTGTTTGAAATTCTTGGTCATTGTGAACAGGGTGGTGTGTTGTATTTTAACTAAATTAAATATCTTTTCAAAATTTTCCGTTTCGACAAATCGAGAGTCGTAAGGTCATCAGGGTTGTAGAATGCATCTGGTACACATACCGTATTAGTCTGATAGACATAAAAATTTTGCTAAAATTTGCAATGCTATTAGAACCAATGTGACCCCGAAACCCAGCATTCTCCGCATATTTGCTTACTTAGTTTATACTGAGACCAGACCAATCGTGATAGGTTGTTAATTTATTTGAGCATTGATAATTTCTCGAAACATAAATTGACGTGAAGTTTTGACGGTATTTGTTTATTTAATTGATTTGTAAGCATGACAATTTGAATTTCAAGATAACTAGTATTCTGAACATTTGATGCGAACATAACAATTTTTATAATTTGAGTTTATTGCGGGATCGTTTCAAATTTTATTATACGTCTATTCAAAAGTTAAAAGTGCTTAAGTGGATATTTTGCAAGCTCTCGTGGAGTTTCAATTCGCATTAACACGGATAGTTTACGATTCGGTTACCCTTCTTCGGCATCCCGTTGTCTATTCTCCATTCCGGCGGCACGCGACCTCGGCGAGACACGCATTCCGATATAACAGGGAATACTGCGCAAACGCATTCGTCTTGCCGCAAGTGTGTTGCCAGAGAGGTGCTCCCCAAAGTGACCTCAGATGACCAAAAAAGTATTCTTTTCGTAGGAAAAGTAACCATTTCTGTTTATTTTTTCGTAGTCAGTATATTTTTTGAATGAGAAAACAAGAAATAAGGTTTAATACTCTACGTTATCATGGTTTGATCAGTGTTTTCAGCTCTTGAGGGCAAAAGCCTTTTCAAGACACCATCCACAAAAATATAAATTTATAGGTGAATAACTATCCAACTAAATCTATAGGTGGATTGCGTGCATTTAGAAATTTGCATCAATCAACTTAGAAGTCCGTTTTTTTTGTCTTGTCATTCGGCAAACAGTTTTTCGTCCTACGAGATCCGGGATAAGAAGAATGTGTTTGGGAAGTTTTAAACTGCGTTTTACGTTAATTCCTAAAAAAACACCTAAAAGTAATTTTTTATGACTTTATAAACTAACCTGATGGAGCTAACAATCACCTAAAAGGTTATAAAAGTAACCTGTTGGCATTGCTTGCCGCGACACAACTGCGCGCAACCACACGCGGCTCCATTGCTTTCTTACACCAGGTAGTCAGTGGAAGTAAACAGTTTCGCTTCAACAACGGCCAGCAATGAAAATTGGTCGCACCGTGAGATCCACTGTCTGCGAAGGAATGTGCAAATACGACACTACCACATATGGTCGAGTAATGATCGTGTTAAATAAAATGCTTATGCGCAGTAAGTGGCCTGAATAACATTTATGGACCTTATCAAATCTGGATGACAAATCAAAACTGTATGTCCTTGTCTTGAGTTCAGTTTGCAATCCATCATTTTACAAAATGGTGTGTTATAAATGACAAGGCGAGTCAATTAAGTTTACTATTGAAGAAATTAAATTGAAGTTATTCCAGACGGTCGAAGGCTTTGCGATCTAATAGAATATAAAGGGTACAAGCTTGAAGGGACATCTATGAAGCAACAAGCCGATCTTAAAGATAGAGCGAGCCTTGTATGAAAAATAAACGCAATACCGGCGTATGATGTCGAGTAAATATTTCTACGCTGCTGCTCTATGCTGTTCCTTTCGCGAAGTTTGCTGAAATGGAATCGTCCAAACGACACAAATACCGCGCCCGTTACTCGGATCGCATCACACCGATACATCAGCGGGGGCTAATTTCAGAGGAACGGTAACGCGACGGCTTAATAGACACCGAGCGGTAACACTAACTGTCCCGGAATTTGTACCAAGGCCGACCGTTTTAGAAACGCCGATACCTATTAGGAAAATCGTAATTTGGTTGGAACCAATACACACTCAATTGGTGGTGACCACAATTTCGCATTACGTCCGCCTGGCGATGATTCGGTGGTGGATGGTATTGCTCCCATGAAATGAAGTGTGACGAAGAGAACAATGATTCGTATGATTAGCCTCAGGCTCAATAAAATTACCGATGAAATCATTTGAGCAACAAACCGGAAAATGTAAATTAAAAAAACGACGCTTGAAATTCTATTGTAAATGAAGACGGAAAATATTTTTTCGCAATTCAGTATAATGGTCGAAGACAAAGAATTAGATCTGTATGCAATCGAGACCAGAAAAATAGACCATCGTGTAATCCTGAACACGATCTTATTTTCTTATAAAATAAAAGCGAAGTCGTAATCAGTCAAAGTAGAAAGTGGTCCATCTCTTAATGATTTTTAAACAAATAATTGACAACAATACAGTCACGAAATTGTCGTTGTAAGAATTTAAAATCATTAAACACAAAAATGTAGGACACGAGAAATAAATAGCTGGACAAGACCGAAATATTTTGGTTCATGTTCGTAGTTAGCGACATGTTTAAAAATATTTGCGTTCAAGCTTCATTTACTTTGAAGTATATTACCAGGACAAGACAGATCTTTGACATTTGATTTATTGCGTTTTATTTCGCAATTCGCATTAGTGGACAGAACATTTTATTTGTGTCAGTCTAGCTATTTTAACAAGTCCTTCGATTAAGGATTAAACATAAAATTTTATGGCAATGGTTGACCTGATACGAGCTTGTGAAATATCCTGCTGAATAAAACATATCCCAAGCAAAATCTTTCAATATAGCTGTAGCTCAGCTTTACTACAGCTTTGACTATCAAATCAAATTATAACCACATCGTACGTTAGATTTGTGCAGGCTGGACTGTCCACATAACGACAAGATCGTTAATATTCATAATAATCAAAATTTCTAGTTAAAAAAACCCCAGAAGGAGTCAGTAAAAAAGCTGCTGAGCTTCAACGACTGGACGGATATTGACGAGCCATAGCTAAGAACCACCTTGATTTAATTATCTATCTAATAAAAAAAAAACCGCTTTGAAATCGGTTCATCCGTTTGGGAGTTACAATGCCACAGAAAGACAAACATAAAAACACACACACACACACAGAAGTAGGCGTTAAACTTATATATAACACTCCTCTTTTTCATAAAAATAAACATTTTATATCCGATATTGCAGTAAGTACATAAATGATGAGATCAGAGTTTTATAATGCGACAAATCAGAATCTCAGGGAACAAAACGTTTTGTCACGAGTCGATGAGAGTCTTTCCTATTGTAAATACTTGTCCCCTTGTTTGTTTTACCGCCGGCTGTATTGTAAACACCGAACAAACAATCGTATTGATAGATTTGAGAATGCCTTTGATTCAGCTTTCGACGAGCAATTGTGTCGAACGATTTGTTTTATTTCCTCCATCTTTTGATATATATTTACTTAAATAGAAATCGAAGAATTATAATAACAACACAGAAAACAACATAATATCGAATAATTAGCTACTTATATTGTATTACATCGACGTTCCTTGAGGAGCTTTAAATTATACTCAGGACAATTTTTTCAGGAAAACAAAGAGAATTCATATTTCTTACTAGCTGACCCGGCGAACTTCGTACCGCCCTAGCGTTGCAATGATTGAACAATGTCATCGAATGACATTGACATTAGTTACGCGCGTTTTTTAAATATGCAAAATTAAATGTATATTTTTCAATATTTCTGAGAGATTTTCTTAATATTTTTTTCCGCAAGAACCTTCTCCTAATAATAACAAATACAACAAAAAAAGAATTAGTGAAATCGGTCCAGCCATTCACGCGTGATGCTGTGACCAAGAAAAACAGGTTTAATTTATATATATATAGATTATTTGCGTCTAATGACAATAATTTTTGGTAACTCACGGATCGTTTGAATATTGAGTGATTGGATTAATCCGATTTGATTCTGCTCTAATAACGAAAATAAAGTTCTAGAAAAGTCCGTGATAAAAAAGGTTTTACCATATTTAAAAAGAATAGCAGTACTATAACGCTAATAAGAAGTGAAGCTTAAGTGCAACAAAGGATTTATTACTTAAAACGAAGACCTACTTTATTACAGTAGCCGGCCTATTTAATAAAGCGCGAGAGAGAAATTGCGCGCCCTAATTTTAGTCTGTCCACACGAGCAAAAATCCAGTCGAAAATCCCAGCCGAGTAGAGTTAAAGTTTAGTGGAATAAGTGGATTCAACTTGTCCAGACATCAAATACTTTTTGTCACAAAGACTTGATTCAGTATTTGCGACAAAGGGGATTCTGTTGAAAGGGTTGTGAACCGTAAATTGGGATTCATTTTTCAGTTCTTGCTAGTCGTTAGCTTGATTGCAGCTATGCCTTCTCGTGTCACAATATTCGGTGAAAGGTTTCGGCATTTCATCAGTCAGAAACGTGCAATCAATCTAGTTTGTATTGACCGGCTCGATAATACGTTACGCAGCTTTAATCGGCCCAGAGCAGTCAGGTCATGAGTTCATGTCTAAGGAATCTAAACCACTAACTAGACCGCTCGCGAGACATCGATATATTTCACAATCTTTATGACTAAACGTCTGCACATTTAACGACACGTATGAATTTATTTTTGAATAGGTTGTTTGGAACAAAACAAATAATAATTTGCCCTGCAGAGGTATGCATTGGAATGGTAGAAATACCAAGGAGCTTATAGGCGCTATAAATAAGATTCCACTTAGTTAATCTCTTATAAACGCGCTCAGTGTGAAGTGGAACGGATCGGAGCGTTGCGCCGGCGCATCCTGCGTTTCCCTACCACTTGTCCTTCGCCACTTGTTAATGGCCGCTTATAATTGGATCGGGCTTTTTGTTACGGCAATTTTTACTCCTAGAGTGACATTAATTGCATCTTGTCGGTTATGTCTCAGCTTAGCGTGTGTGTAATTGCTAATAAATATTCAAATTTAGAAGACCGACTTACAACAAGATGAGCGCAACGAGTGTGGAGGTTGGATTACTTACCTGAAAATAAAGAAACAAAACGTTTAATGCATGTATCGCTTGACGCATTAGCTTGGATTGCAAAACCTAAAACAGTAGTGAATATTATAAATATATCGTAGATGGTAAGGTGTTTTTGGAAGTTTATTGAACACCCAAGCGGTTTAGGAACAATGGACACTTGACTGGCTACTTTTATACAACACATATTGGGGAGGAAGCAAAAAGTATCATAAAGGCTCTCGATCCCATTCTTGCAACCGATGGAGGACAAAGGGCCAATCGTACAACGGAGTGGGAAGGCGTGGGCACTCTACAATGCTGAGGTGCTTCTGATGCAACTTCCTTCGCACCCACGACTGTCGAAAGAGCTGATCAATTCAAACGGCCGGTGCTTTTGGATACGGTTTAATTTATGATCGGGTATAGTTGCAATAGCAGCGATATTGATGTCATATTCGATGAATAAAAGTTTTTTTGAGCGTTTTTCTTGCTTGGTGCAATTCATAGTAAAGTTGATAAAGTACAGATAATCCTACAGTAATTTCGTTGGGATTCTAAATAAATATAAACTTGATACCTTCTCGTTCACCCCTATCTCCGTTTAAAAAGCCGACTTGTGATCAATGGAGCATTTCATTTAACATTTCCTCCGGTCAGCCGAGCGGGATTAAAACTGATACGATACATATGAAATCGGAGATACGGCGTTGCGTCAATGAAATCAATACGTCAGCAGTTATTTTAGTAGCGTCTTATAAGAGCAGTCCATCAGCGTCATTGAAATGTAGGATTCACCAGGAAAACAGAAGATTTATTGTGAGTAACGTACCGAAGTATGATAGAAACAAGTCATAAATGTATATTTTTTTATTTTTCTATATAGTTCACTGCAAATATGCACTTATTACATCTGTCAATTAATGAAAATTAATCGGCATAAAAATAGTCTATGCTTTGGGTGTCGAAATGGTCGTTCACTGCAGCCATCATTTCTTCATCTCTTAAAAATCTTTGTCCCTTCGCCATTTTTTAAAGATTTTTAAACAGAAAGTAGTTGCGAGGAGCCAAATCTGAATCTAATTCCGGAGTATTTAAAGGAGGAGGAGGAGTGATTTTGTTAAATCTGTTAATTAGGAATTACAATACCAGTATAACTTTTGAATTTGTGACTGTTTAGCACAATTTTAGTCATTATTCACTATCTCTTTCTGTTTTGAAAACCTATTCGCTGAGGTATCCGGCCTTCTGCCATGGCCAAACTTTAGTTTACTCACTACATGAGCTTACCTTAATACTGAGCTAAGTAATGCGGTAATTATTTCATAAAATTATCAAAATAAAAAGAGCGCACCTATGCGGATTTTCCTTGGTCAGCTTTTAGTGGTGCGACGGAGGTAAGCTCAATGGATGCTCATCGTGGACTGTCGCCTTAAACACTTATAGGCCTTGAAACTCGAGGCTGCTCCCTCTCTATTTGTGCAAAGCGGCTCCCCAGCCCCCCCCCTCCCTGCCATCGCGTGGACCAGTTGCCCGTAACGTGCTCTTCCTGATGCCGCCCCTCGCAGGTGCACATTGAAGTTCTATGTGTTCATCAAATAAATGTAGAAATACGTTTAGAAATCAACGAAAACGTAGAGTAACAAAATTTATGTTCTACTTTTAAACATAACATGTAAACATAAACCGGTGACTAATACACTCTAACTTGAGGTTAGTTCGCCACACAGAATTCAATGATTGACTGAATAATGTCAGTGCATTTCAAATTAGTGTAACAGATAACTAACTAGATCATATCCGTCAAGTAAAGCATGATAGTGGCATTTCGCAGGCACTTCATGCCGCTCATAAAGTTGATAAATGATTTGGCCATAGAAATAATGATCTGTCGTTAGAAAATGTAGGAGAAATACGGCGGTTGCTTGAGGCGCTATTCTAGCTAGATGATCTTGGCACAATTAGGATTGCTAAATTGCAAGTATGGCTTACCACATCAGTGTAGATGTCTGTAGAATCTTCTTTTCTAGAGTGATACTATTGCATGCATCGTTTGCATGTCTTTGGTTCATCTTTTCTCATTTACGATCAAGGAATCTTTTAGACTGAGGAATTATCCCGCAATACTCTGTCGCAAACTATCCTTTTCCTGGCCTACGTTAATTTAGTTTTTGTGTTTACCTATTTTATCATGTTGAGTTCGGAACTCAACATGATAAAATATGATAAACTTAAATCTTTGATAAATTTACATCTTTGTCTGTGTATATTTGTATTGTAAGACTGTAAAAAAAATTGTGAATTGAGCCATCAGACTAAATCTTTAACGCAATAGAGCCATAAGAAGGCGTTGATGGCTTAAACTCCAACGCAAAACTGGTCATTTCGGTAACATCTATCAATAACGACATTCTTATTCTTAAGGTATGATTTATCGGAGATTCCTTAGCAAAGACGTTCGCTGGAACGATGAAATTAGACGCAGTCTGAATAAACAGACATGCATAAGACATTATGAGCTCTTAAGTAATAGTCGTATATTAGCCGCGATCTTCGCGTGTCTAGTAATTTTGCGTTAATTGCAAAATAAAGCATGCGCCCGACATATCTCAATGGCATAGATGTATTGTATCTGTGTCTACATGGAATTCTTAACTAAAACTGCAAACGCGCAGTAACAGGTGCGCGCGGGCGCAGTTATTTTCGTCAGCACCTGGCATTCGGCTGCTTTTATCATTGCCAGTGTTCTGGAACTTTCTTAGCGCATCTTGAACCATTACCTCCTACAAGTATACAAAAATAGGTCAAGGCAAATGCTAGAAATAACAGCAAAACAATTTGCTAAAAAAAGAGGATCCAAAAGTTAAATGTCTAGTTATTATTAAGATTCATATCACCGGTATCCTTACATGACAATAACAACGCTTTTAAATTACGAAAACAATGTAAATGAACGACAGTCGCGATAACGATCACTATTAATAACCCGCTGCGACATTCTCTGATGACGCTCACATCTACGGACCTTTACTCTGTTAGATCTCGCGATCCCACAACAAAGTCGTCAATGTACAATCTGTCGACAAAAAATCTCACACAGCACAAAAACGCGTAGAAAGTGTCAGAGGAGTCATCGGCTCTTGGTATCTGGCCAAACCGAGGCAAGGTCAAACAGTTTGATAATAGGCATAAAGCCATTATGAAGTAACAGATTGTTTGTTTATGTTTTTTTTTTGCATTGGGGTCACTGGCACAGCTGGAAAGCGGACGGTCTATCACGAAAAACTAGTTTAATGAACGTGTCGCATGCGATCGAGTTTTTATTCCTTCCGAGTTCCGTTATTTAAAGGCTGAAAAACGTAATTGGTCAGATGCTTACGTTTTTCTGGAAATGTTAACTCACACGATCGAATGTTATTTGCTTAACGTTAGGAGGAACAATCTTTGATATTTGAAACGAGATTGGCACAATGTAAAGTTTATTGACCGTTATTGCTGATTGTTTTTGTTCGATTACTAAACCGACCAACTCGATTCCTATTGAACCGACAGAATGTTATAAAGGACGGCGGCGAACTGACATCAGTTGTAACTTTTTCATTTCCCATTCAGTTGGTTTCATAAGTAAAACCTCGATTTCCTTCGTTACGCACTGACTGATTGAATAATTTCAATACATTAGGCAAATGGCTGCGGATAATTGCACGAAGAATCCGCACCGTTTCGCATTGTAATTTCTTCACAAAATAAATAATTAGTTTGGATAGGGCAGCGAAATATAATTAGGCGTCACTATAATGGCTTGCGAGTGGTGCAATTAGCTTAATGTCTTGCATACTCGGCTAGAAAACAAAGCGATATTATGAATAACTAGCTTTCGCCCGCGGCTCCGCCCGCGTGGACTAATATTTTTCGTATCCCACGGGAACTGCATATTTTTCCGGGATAAAAAGTAGCCTATGTGTTATTCCAGACTATTATCTACCCCTGTGCCAAATTTCAACCAAATCCATTCAGTAGTTTTTACGTGAAAGAGTAACAAACATCCATACATACAAACTTTCGCCTTTATAATATTAGTAGGATACTCCATATGAATAATACTCCATTCACGTAGTTATTTTTCTTCGTTTGTTTGATTATGTTAAGTTTGAATTTTTATTCAATTTCGTAAATAAAAAATACGATATTTAAGTAAGCCCCTTTGAACCTGAACGATGTGCGAGTATAAAAACAACCAATTAAAGTATCAGAATTATGCATGCACTTAGTACTACGCAAAACAAAACTAACATACCTACTAAAAATGTACCTGATTCCAAATACCAAATAATGCTCTATTTTTTCAAGCGTCGCGTTCGCTCTTGCTCAACCGGGCTCATTCAAAACTTGGTAATTATGTTCCATTGAGGACCGATGAAAAAGAGTATTATGTCGTGTATTGAATCCGATACGAATGGGCAAGGTTGTGTTGTATTCGCTACAGATTCTCGCGAGTTAACGATTAGTAACGGCCAATGGGCAGTACTCAAGGCCGGTGTGTGACATGTGACTAATATTTACTTCTAGTAGTATGATATTGAGTTTCTCTATTAACTGTTCAATTCAGTCTAACATCCTGAAGAACATTATCAGAAGTAAAATGTAAATGGATTTAGGGCAGATACTACTTTCTAAAGTATGTGTATCGGCGGATCAAATAACAATCTTGCAAATAATTTTGGTTCTGATGAATTGGACGAATCGGAGCGTGAAGTACGCAATTTTTTGAGTCTGCAAGCACAAACAAAGAAAGTAGTTTTACAAATCTCCAGAATGGAACACCGTTTTTTTGGACCGCTATTTTTGTGGACTTTAAAACATCTACCGACTCTGGTTTCTATCCTATTTGCATGCTGTATACTGCCGTTACGTGTACCTTTGAGTTCTATTAATAAATATTGTAGCGTCGTACTTTATCATATTATGTCTGGGTCTGTTATCGAGGCTTCCATTTACAGACAGCTATACTAAAATTATTAAGGTGACACACATCAGAATATGAAATCAATTTTGTAAATTCAAAACATGTCACAGATCTGATTCAGAAGCATTCTTCAAAGAATCAGAGGGTTGTTTTATTTTACTAACGGTCACGTACCAATGCCAAACAGATAACAGATTGGAACTGGTGTGAGCACAGCTCGGTTGTGAGAAAGCACTGAGATCATACACGCCATCCCGAGTTGCAGAAGGCATTCCGATGACACGAAAGATATTCATGCGGTTATCAGTAACCGTGCATATTTAAAAGATCAATTGCCGCGAGCAGCCGGTCACCTGCTGGCTTTCTCGTAACCTCAGCATATCATGTCGCGGGGAAACTTTGTAAGCAACTTCAAAATATTCGGATCGCACCTGCTACTGAAACGTAGAGACCACCTACGGAATGAAAAGGACTTTAAGACTTTATGGACGCCACTTCGCAGATAATTATACTGTGCAATGCAGCAAATTGAATTATTTAAAGAGATCACTGATATGCAAGATAAGGAACGAGCGGAAGATAACGCGAGCTGCGACGCCAAGTAATGTAGAGATGATTTAAATTTTACAACGACATTAAAATGGGTAAGAAATCCCGGACAAAAGCTATTATACGAAACATGTAGGTAATTAAAATAAATTGCACGCGGACGTTGTCACGAGTAAAGAGAGTTTGCAATGTCATCGCATAACAAAGTGGAGAATACGCGACAAGTGCATTTACAACGCTAGTTAGCACTTTTACCAGCTATGCTTAGTGCTGTTTACTTGACACCTCGGCGACCTGCGAGCTATTACGAATTGCACTTTTTTTTCTGCAGCGTCATGCATACACAATACATTTTCGTCGCGCACCGAGACAGCGATACTGCAAGATTAAAGTCACGGTGTGCCAGCGAAATACGTATTTAACTCTTGATCTCTCCAATTGGTCGACATAATACTTTCACGTTTTATGTAATCACGCGCCTCTTGGTACGCCCATCCGTCATACTACTCGGTTGTTATCTCGATCTTAGCCAAGAAAGTTTACATAAATATCTGCTCTTCTTTATAGAAAGGGGCAGATAACAGTAACTACGTCGTAAACACTTGTTTGCTCTGAACATCAGATGCTCCCAAGGTGAATTCTGTACTGAATTCTATGAGGATCTTCCTTATTTTTCAATAGCAACCTACTTAAGGTCGAGGTATAAGTGAATTTATGTTTCCTTAAATGAAATTATGTTAGCATACAAAGTAACGACCCTGAATGATCAAAGTTCGCAAGGAAGACCTCGGCAACATTTGTTCGTAACCAAATTATGGAGCTGAAGATGCGAAAGCTCCATTAAGAAATTTGATATTGTACATTTAGAATTTCTTGAATACACTGAGGGAAAATACTTATCCACTCTAGTGAGAGATGTCGCGTAGGTTTAGGTGTCTTCTGTAAGTACTAATAAATCAGTCTCGTCTCTTGTTGAATGTGGTGAAAACTGGCAACAATAATTTTAATCCTTCAAATCGGATTACGGGGGACTTTGCCTATAGAAGCCCCGCAGCAATTTGTAGACGACTGGGTCAAAGGCGTAGATTTTATAGGTACAACTAGGTAGGTATTCACTTGATTTAAATGCGAAATTATACCATGGGAGATTTACGATTCCAAATTACTGTAGCCACTATGATGATAGTCATTGCGGAGGTAAATCGTGGTTTGATATGAAGCACCGCCTACGATCTAAACACAAAGTCGCAAGGTTTTTATGTGTATGCGGGAGTTTTTATTTATTTAGTGTAAACGAATTTTCCATAATAATAACTTACTTCGCAATTTGAAGGCGGAAACGTTTAAATTGGGAGCTCTGAGAGTGTACGGAATTCGGTGCTTGCCTGTTGACGGCGAGATTTTTCTCACGGCTAACTCCATTAAGAGTGCTGCATTATGTAAGGTCATTCGAGACTTCGGAGTCCATTGTCTCAGATGGTGTAATAGCAGTCCATGATTAATTTATTTGTATCTGGCATCGTATATTATTTGCGCGTCATCCACTTGACGGGCCGACGGCGTTTTTAAGCGGCGCCTCAGTTGACAAGTTTTATGATTCTAGCTCGTAAATGGAAGGTTTAAAATGATCTCACGATTCACAAGATTTATCGTGGATATTCTGAATATTTCTTGCTCGGCTCTTTTATCTCGGATTTCTTCAAGTCTATTTATTTTCAGTCATTTTTGATATCAGATGTAAACATTAAAGTTATTTAATGCTAAATAGAGTGAACGTACGTTTACGATTTGCATAAACAGGTAACCCAATGGTTTAATTTTCATGTAATGTCGCGAGATTGGGATAAGATGGTCGTGGTGATGCTAAAATACCTACTTCGTACTGTTCAATCTCAAATAATTCCAGCCATAAAGTCAGCCGTGCGAAACTTTGCAAGCTTAATGGGTGCTAGCAGACCGAAGCACTTATGTTGTATATTTTTTCTGAACTGCCTGCTTGCGGATGTGAAATCGCTCTTTTGAAAACATACCGATAAATAAACATTTTAAGTCAATTACTCCTAAGAAGAGTTTGTGTTTACTCTGGTTGTCTTCCTGAAGATACATCATTTCCTAGAGTCGAGCGAAACAGTTAAAGCACAGGAATTGTCGTTGAATTATGCAATTTGATTGCATCGCTTTTTCTGTCAGTAAGTGTGTTTTCTTATCAAGATGTGCATCTAAACTTAAGAGACTTAAATAGCATATTCATAGCTATCTTTATCCCATGACTAAACTGTCAGTGTGCACAAATGGAGTCTTAGAGATCGTACTGAGACCTTACATCTTCATAAGATTGTATTCAACAGATCCTTAAGAGGTGCATATTTTGTTCCTATCTGACAATGATAAAGGCCCTTTGTGCTGTTGTGAAACCTTCTCCTTGAGCGCATTCATCGAGACGCAACACTTGTATGGACTTATTTTGCTCTTATCTTACATTGACGTCAATATGACAATATATCTTGGCTTAGTTATTTTTGCATTGATAAAGCGAAAGATTTTCTGAATACAAGAAAGTGTGACCGTTACATAATTTAATTGACACAATTTTGAATTTTAGTATTATCTTAATCCCAACAAGCTCAAATAAAAAATAGTATAACATGGTCTTAAAGTGGGATACGATTTTGAAGATCAAAAAGCGATCCTAATCAAGAAATACGACTTCGTATCATTTGGCTCACAAGAAAATTTGGCCAAGTTTACCGAACCGGTTGGCAGAACAACCATCAACACATTGGAGGTACCTACTCAGCTGTCACTCGTGATAAGCGTGTTGAAATCACGTGTAGCAATTATCTATTTCTGAATGCATTTATTAGGCAATTGGATAAATATTCTCATACTTAAAAGATTTGAAAACATTTTTTTTTTACATTGGAAAAATTTATTAGTACCTACAGTGTCGCGCAGGCACGCGAATACCAATGTATGAGCTGACACAACCACAACAAATTTCAATCCGAACAATCGATTTGACGTATATGTACGTACCTCTCAATAAGAAAGGTCTCCATAGTTGTTTTTGTCAATATCTCTGAAGCATGATCACGCAGAACGTATCGCTAATTCGCAACCTGCGGTTGTCATTTTATTAGATAACGAGGCTCGGAACATTAGAGGCGACATGTGTCACATAAGAATGAGCGTGAAACGGCCCGCAGTGAAACCGACACTCTCAGTAATAGCCTCGATCTGAGCGTTGGCTGAGGAGTACAGACAGATCATTTATGATTAACTATTGCGATTTGATATGCGGGTCATCTGTGTATCTCTTTTGAAGACATGACTAAATCATTATTTTTCTATTTAGACGCCACTTTTAGTGTACTTGCTTAGTCTCTGAAACGATAGGTCTTGGCAGTCAGCCAATCAGTGGTTTCAGTCTGAAACTAAACATCATTGTGGCTTGACTTAAGCTAATTTTTCTGCAAGAGCTGTGGCTTGATCCGTTCCGCTCACCAAGTGAACTTCTTCTCGTTGCTTTATTAGTTCCAATGGATAATGTTTTTACATGTCAACCTAAGGAGCGTTATTGCAAAGTTTGCTAACGATGGAGCTGTTTGGTTTTTCTCAGCTGTGTCCAAGACTGCGTACTACAGGTTCACTTCCAAGCTCTGCTATTCTCGTAGAGCGTCACACATCCGAGGAATTTGGCAAGAATGTTCGGTTATATCTGGGATGAACTCTTTGACTCAAAATAAATTTTTGAATAGACTTGTTTATTTCAAAACGACTTTACATGTCATCTGGGATATTGAATAGCATTTTAGTACTAGGGGTCGATGGCACCGAGAGGCTGCATATATGTTACCTAGTCAGATAGTTTTCGTAAGGTATATGCAATGCTGTGCTTCTCCAATCTACAAGCTTTGCAATAGCAACAGTCGCAATCAATTCAAGATACCCATAACCGATATCAAAAAGGCGAACAATAACAGTTTGCATTCGTACCCGTCGCTATTGGGCGTACGGTCATCAGCCAAGGTAGCGCCAATGATGTTGCTTTATATCTAAAGCAGCAAGGTCCAAAAGGAGATTGTGGTTTTGTACCATAAGTACACTTGGCGCCGAGTAGGCGAGCAGGCCATCTGTCGCAGTACCATTAACTGTTCACCTGTTCAGAGCACGATGCAATGTGATTAAAATTAACAGTTTGTTACGACCATGTGCTTAGCAATAGATTTTAACAAAATAACTGACATGCATTGAAAAAGGAATTGGAATGCGTCAAGAGCAGATTTCGATTGTGAACTACGTAGGTTTATCCTTCGAAAATCTGAATGGCATAGTAGTGATATGTATTTTGGTTTAGTGGTAAAGTTGTTGGGGCTAGTGGTGTTGGTGTGTAGATTTGGGAACCTGAATCATGTGTCTAAAGCATTTCGCAACATTTTGCACGAAAATTAAGTCAACAGCACGGATGTTGTCACACTTGAAGGAAATTCAAACCAATATTACATAATTGAACCTGAACTGTTCGTTACCTTAAAAAGGTTTATCAATACCGATCTAGTCAGCCGTATCGAAATGGTGGCTATTCGTTAGGAAATCGTCCGGAGCTAGCTATTAACCTTGAAATTCCATTGTCTTAACAGGAAGGGCAAGTTCGATTGCCAGGCGCGACATTGAGGAAATGCGGTCACAGTCGATTGATACTTGAAACTATGGAATTCGGACTACTTAGGAGTATTATGTAAGCTCTTCGATCGAAAGAGCTTACATTATACATATTCATTCCATATTCTGAGTAAATACTTATCATATTTATATATCTACATTGTTTCTCTATTGTCAGCACTGAAACATTTAGCTTAAAGAAAAAAAAATGTGTATTTGTTAGCTTTAATTTTGGCAATTTAAATTTTTGTTCTGTTTTTGTTTTGTTGTGTATAGTTTTAATTGTCAGTCAGACTAGTGAATGCCTTAAGTGTGTAAGCTCTTATAATGAGAATAAGGTTGCCTGCTGTAATGGTACCCTAATAATAAATAAATAAAGCCCAGTAAAATAACTTTTGCAGTATAGCTGACCACTTGACCATAAGCTCGATTTAACAGAACATTATACTCAATATTAGCAAAATTGCTTTAAATTTCAACTTTTTCTAGACCAGTATCACCTGTATGTGAAGTAGCGTTTAAGAACACAGTCGTCAACAGTCGCAAGTCACCCCATTAAGCAAATAGCATTTGGACGTCGTTCAGAGTGTGTGACTTGGGAGAATTAGGCAGGAAGTTATGCGAATGATGCTCGTTAAAATCGTAAGTGACATATCATGTTGACAAATTGAAGGGCTTCTAACGAGCTATTAGATTGCACGTACACGATCCGTCAGCACGCAATGGGAGGCTTCGCTACTTTGTATCTGACGATTTTAGGAAGAATATTTTGTAATATAAGGGATCATTTTATAATAATTTATTACTTTATAATACTATTATAAATTAATCCTGCACTTCAACATCAAACGAATTAGAAAACAGCGACTAAGTTGAACTGTCCTGCAGTTTCTTGTAGTAGTTCTATGAATCCTAGTTTGGCAACAGAGGCTTTTGTGTATTAATTAGTTTTTCCCAATTAATGAGTATTTTCTATCTTAAGTACATACTATGTATCTGGTCTCTTCTGGCAAATAAAGATATTATTATTATTATAGTACAGGCGTTAAGGGTTCTTTTGGCGATAAGAGACTTTCAGTGCGGAAGCTCTATGTGCATGATTCACTTTTATTTGTTTGTAATACTACTACGCATTGGCGTAAACGCGCAGTTGTAGTACAATCGATTTACTGCAATAAAGCGTGCAATAATTTATCCGTTATCAGTACCAAACGACTCTGTATAATATCGTGCAAACTACGAACTATTTCCAATTCGTCTAATTATGTTTTGCTTAAACTACTTTTCGCATGAACACCATCATCGATAGTCGAAACCGGTGCATGCTACTTAGAATTTGGCAGCATGCTTGTGGTTGTTTGAATTTAGAATATGTTATTTATTTTTTTAGGCCTCCAACTCGCCGGAAAGAAGCGGCTGACTACGCCGCCCCTCTCCTTGAAGACCACCTGCCCCAACAGACGGTGTATGCACGCTCCACCGCGCACGGGGTGACCGGCATTTTCGACTCGCGCGCACAACGTGTAACACGACCTTTATTAACTGGATATTAACGAAACAACCCGCGAACAGGATTCCGACGCTTAAAATAACCGTACATAAACGCCAATCATATCGAAAATTAAAGCGCTTTGTTCGCAGATCTATTTACATCATTATAAATTATAATTAATCTCAACTCAAACTATTGCGTAAATTCTGTAATTTCACTCTCAACTTTAAACACGAAACATGTATTTATTTACATACTAAAATGTTCTCGCGAATTGAGCAATAAACTTAGATTCTCATCATCTTATTATGTAAAGCTGTTCTTTTACTAGCCAGTCGGCGCCTAACGAAACTATGTTAACACTGCTATGCAATTCTGGGAAGTGAACACTGAACATATTCATACAAATTTCATAATTGATAAGTAGGAGAGTGGGCCGCATACAGTTAGCCGGCAAATGTATCAGATGACATAATGTGTTGAACATCAAAATCTATAATATGTTTAATGGCAACGGAAGCGAGTTCATCAAACGGCGGATGCGTCATCACGAAACTAGGAATTGAACTGAGAGTTGGCATATTTTAATTGAGAGGTCAAGAGGTTGCATAAGTAAATCAGTTCACATTTCAATATGCGGCGAAAGATGATACTTCGCTTAGTTTTAGTACGAGTATAACATACTAAACTTTCTTGGCTGATCTCTTACTAACAATAAAGTAGTCCGTGGTTCCGCAAGCGATGGTGATGCAGCTCCGTTTAAGAGTGTAATTTATGGATAGAAAGAAAACCAGACATTTCAAAAGACAAAGTAAAAGCTAAATAATCCAATGATAAGCGTTTTATTCAGGCTAAAGCAATAGACCTAGAAAATGCTTTTGCTTATAGATGAATATAAAATCTCATTGTGTTCTTAACAATAAGAACGATGGTGTAATTGGTGTCAAGACTGAACATTTATATTTTGAAAAAGTTATTTCTATAGCCGATAGTCAGAAGATGAATGAAATTATAGAATCGCGGCATTTTGAGAGTATTTAATGATATTGTATTATTATAACACTATCAGTAATCAGTACTAATCAGCGAAATAATGATAAAGATAAAATGATTGCACATTTAAATATCGATAAACTGAACTAAATTGACTAGTGTACTTGGTAGACGCTGTCCTGCACGGGTAGGTACTTGCTTGATTAAGCAATATATCATGATCTACAGGTCATATATCAGATATTATGGTACAAAAAAAACATGGCATAAAATATATGGCATAAGATATCAAAATTAAAATGGCCGCCATTTTGAAATTCTTGGCACAAAAAAATCGCATTTTTGTCGATAAAATTGTTTTCTATCTTTTACCCTTAACGGGTCGGACATCATTCACCGGACACACTGTATATAAGATTTTTGAAGCTAGATGTTCATGGTCACATTTCGTATCAACTTCGTGTCTCAAAACACGTCAATAACACATCATCGTATACATCGCGTCTGAAACCGCATCCATAATACATAACGATTCCCACTTCGCAGATCCGGGACAACCGGCGACGATCTATTTTGGGAGGATGTTAACCCACATTCTGTACCCAGTAACAACAAATTAGCCAACTTTACCCGGCCGTTGATTACTCGTTGAAAATTTAAACAAATGTTTGCAGCACCAGGCACCAGGCCAGGCAGAGAAACAATACGTATCTGAGACGAGGCAGGCCGTTAGCCAGTCTAGAACTTAAAATTAATGGTGATGGCAAAACCGTTTGCCCATCTGTTGGGAGAGAATCGTAAGCACCTCATAATTTTTCGCTAGGTTGACATTACGCACGAAGCTGCTAAGATTCGCTTAAGCCAGCGTTTCTCAAACTTTTTTCTTTGGTGGTAGAACCGTTTTGAAAAGCGAAATTTTGACGGACCCGAAAACAAAAAAAAAAGATACGTAAATTCATCAATTATTTTTATCAGAGATAATAAATAATAGGTAATTGTGATTTAATTAAGGTGTATCGGTATGATAAAATAATATGTCGGTATTCGACGTTACTGAGTTACAGAGTTATTTTCCGTGACTGACTGACAACCTTGTTTTGTACCTTGTCGCTGATAGTATAATAAAAGAAAAAAATATCAGGGATTTATAAAATTGTTTCCTATTTTTTTTTAAATAGACCACTTCTATGGAAGTGTATTTTGTCTCATGATTATTACTAGTATTATCGTCTAGCCCCCGGCGCATACTTAACGAAACGCTGACATAAGCAATTTTGCTTATTTAGGAGTTACTTAACAAATATTTTTACTATATATTTTGTGAATTCTGAGGTTATCCAAAAACAAACGCAGTACAGATTCAAGACAAAAGTTTCACTAATCTTATTGCATTTGAATGGATCTCGAAAGAGATGTCTAAAGTTATTCTACTTTTCCATAACAACAATCCGTATTCTAAGGAGCTCTTTCATAAACTGGTACCCCAGTTTCCCCAGATTCTCATGCGTTCGTACTTTTCCCGCACGGTAATTTGTATGAAGCTAACTTAACTCAGGTGTATAATAATATAATCTATAAAATCAATTTATTTCTGGAAAACAGACTTACAAGTAGCACTTATATATATATATAAAAGAAAGTGGTGTTGGTTAAGAACGGATGAACCGATTTGACTCAAAATTGGTGGAGAGGTAGCTTCGAACCAGGAAAGGGATATAGGATACTTTTTATCCCGTTCGACCGCGACTATGAAAACAAGGGATTCCACGCGGACAAAGTCGCGGGGGGCCATTAGTAATAAATAAATTACTTTTGACAGGTACATTTCATAAGAGATACAAGTTATTTCGCATACGAATTTTAAACTACGACTGGTCAGCACCACACGTTGCGTTCGAGTTTTACGTATGTAAACTTTTCTCGATTGCACGAGAATTGGCCCCCAGGACGTTGGTATTACTCGATCAACAGACATTTTCTGGTTACATAAACATTGTATGGAGCACAATAAAAGCTGATTGAGAATGGTCGCTGAGACTGGATCGCTTATAGCATGCCGAGTATTTGCATTGTCATATTTCGAAAATGAAAGTAAGTTCTTATGCATATTATTTATAACGATAAAACACGCATGGGTAATGAATGAGAGAATGGTATGTTGTAATTGCAATAATATTATTTATTATGAACAGGTCATTCATTAATTTTTGGCTTGCATGTTTGCCAATGTGATGTAACCGTATTTATTTAAGGCTCATATCACAACAATTTTGATTGCTAATCAGTTTTTTTTTAATTTCAAAGGATAAATAAAAAATCGGAGGCCGCTATAAAGTACAATCTTCGTAATAAGATACATGTTAAGTAAACTGATTAGTTACTATCGATGGGCCAAAAATAAAATTCAGTCCAGTGCATCGATCTGTTCATTAACAGTGTTTAAACGCAATTGATTACTAAACATGTATCTAATTACGAAGATTGTACATCGTAGCGGTCTCCAATTTTAGATTTATTCTTTTAAATTTAAGTTTTCTCCAAAAACTGCTAAGCTGTCAAAATTGTTGTGATATATACCTTAAGATATAACATTGATGAATGACTAAAATATTTTGTTTTGTAACCACGGCAGATAAATTGATAACGACGTATTAGTACGGAAAATATGTATTGATGATATTATGGGTTAGGCATACGTAGTCTTAACCGGTAAATGTGTTTATGTAACGTACAGTGAGTTTATTGAACTTCAATGAACAATTAATCTTAGTAATCGATACACATGTACCTTCACATGTTGCAGTTGTAAACATGTGCAAAAAATTGGATAAAAACTGAGCATCCACAAAGTTGTGTGATTGCGCAGCGATTGTTACATTGATACTAAAAGAGGAACTGCAGAGGTACTGCGGAGATATTGCAATAATTGCCGGAAGAGGTTTGCATGTGTAGCGGTATTGAGTGTTGTATTGACGATAAAGACAGTTACCGCCGCACTCAGATACGTCAATTATTTTTAATGCTTCATTAAACATCATTCTGTCTTCTTTTGTTTTTATGGAAAAGAAAGAGATACCACCAATTTTAATGGAGTATTAAAACTAATAGACGTCTCTGAGTACGGCGGTTAGAGTCGGTTCCCGTGTTGCGGCGTTTCCGAGCGCTCTTGCGCAACCACGGCGCAGCGCAGCGCGTGGCCCATCTGCGCACGCGACTTCAATAATCCAGCCGGTGTACTTCATCTTTTTTACAGGTGCTCGTCGAAGACTTAAGAAAGGATTCGTTCCGGGCTTTTTCACCCAAATGGATGCAGTCACGTTTCACCTCGTTATTTACAGAACTTCTTGCTTGCTGACTGAACATATTTTTTACAGCTATTTTTTTTAAGACTTTTGGTGCATCGCTAAGCTTTGATTTTTACTAAAGAGAACTAGGTCACAGACGTTCGTCTCTTAACACCTCTTCTCTACACTGATCTGGCTCACGTTATTTTCGGGTGCAACAACTATCATGCGGTGCATCGTACCGCGTATTTCCTCGCCACTCTTATAGCCTCTTCAACAGTCCTTTATGAGTTTTTACTTACACAAGTGGGCCGCGGGCAGCCGACGAGAACGCGTTACGTTTTTACCGCAGCCCACTTGTGTAGTTACTGCTCTTTACTCTTACGACACCTGATACACTGTAACCGATTCTTTCTATACCATTTACACCTGCTGTCACAGAAGAGTCCACGCTTGGGATACCAAACTTTCCACAGTCTTCATTTACATTTTAATTCTTAGGAAACGATAAGTAATTGCGGACGGTTCGCAGACTTACTTTCTGAAATGCAACTTCACACTTGAAGACACTTCCTTGGGTGTTTGAATTCCTGTACCACTGCGTATCTTGTTTCGCAGATTTCGTATAAACTTTAACTGTGTAGATTAAAAACAATAACGGGCTATCAAAAGGGATATGAGCAATAAAGAGTCATGCAATCTCCCAGAGCCGTTTTATTCTATCACTGGACATTAGTCACGGTAATCACATTCTCGTAAGAGCATTATCAAATCTATTGCTTGGCGTGCTTCTTCGTTATTACGCTCATATGGGGACGATACTTCGTAGAAAGCGCCCACCGAGTAATTGGTGATTTCAATTAACATAGACTGTTATGGTAGAGCCACGGGCTGTAAATTTTATACCAACTTGCACTTTCTACTGGTTCCGAGCACGCGACTTCCGAGTCGCTTTCCTTGGTGATTTAAAATTCTGATGTGATTTTGGACGACCTTGTTGTTTCTTCTGATGCTATGACGTGACATTGTAGTGTTGCGCTGGTTGTTTTGCGTGGCGCGCATTGTAATTGAGTGATTCATGTTTGTTGACAGTCATATCCATCGATTAACTCTGTTATGACTCAGTGCTGAAACGGAGGGGACATACTCATGAATCGTGACCGCTTCAGACGTTACAGCCTGTTCCCTGGCTATTTGAAAAACATTAGTTATTGAGCAATTACAGCAATACAAGTCACGTACAGTAATTAAAGTTGTAACATTGTAATCGCTTAATTATTGTATCCTATTAGGTATTTGGATTTGTACAATGGTTTCGTTTGATAGTCTTTCACGTTTCAGTCATATTGTATAACACGCACACAGATACTAGGGCAAGTGTTGTAAACAAGATTACCGCTTTATAAAGCTGTTGAATTGGCGTCGCGAAATAAGATTATTTTACCTTTTACGAAATGCTTTCAAAATTAATTAAAGCTATGCATATATATATTATATATTTTATATATATTATATATAAGCTATATATACAGTAGAATCCGGATATAACGCCCTTCAAGGGACCGGCGATACTATGTCGTACTAACCGGATGACGCACAAAACGGACGAATACTTCTATGTATAAAAAAGCGATAGTTTGATTTTCATATTTAGTTACACATAAACTGCGGCCCAATCTTGTCTGTATTCTTCTTTAATGTGAATATTGTAGAATGACATACGCCAAACTCCGTTGCATTAGATTAACCGGCGTCTAATCGATGTAATATTGCATATTTTTCTTCTATTGTAAAACACTTTTGTCGAGCTGTATGAACTTTTAATATTAGGTGATAATAAGATCTAATTGTGATTTACACATGCCAAAAAGAAGAGGTGAAGCGCTTGAAATGGGTGCGTAGGTAAATAAAACATTGCGCGTCGTTTAAACCGAACATACGATCAATACTATCATAAAATAATGGTCGCTATAAGCAGTTGGTCGCTTAAACCGGAGTCGCACTAAACGGTTATATTATCTCATTACCTAACTAGGAAACCTAACTTGAGTAAACATTATCGTCGCGATAACCGGTTAGACGTTATAAGCGAAGTCGTTATATATGAATTCTACTGTATATTATATATTTTATCTTATGTGTCATATAATTATCTTTTATTTATTTTGTCGCACCGCCCACTAAACATTTCTGCTTAGCCCAAAGGTATGACTGGTAGAGAATGCCCTACGGCGTTAAGTCCACCTTTTGTACAAAGTATTGTTGTGCAATAAAGCTTAAATAAATAAATAAATAAATTGACCATAACTTTAATGAAAAGAGAGCCTTAACTTTTTATTGCATTAGAAATAGGTATCGTTTAATACAGTCTTTTAATTCGATGTTCGTTAATGAAATGTTAAGTTTTATAGAGCCATTTAAATAACATTTTACTATGCAGTTACCAGGTGATCGAAATAAATTTTGTTATACAACAAAGTGTAGCCCTGAATTAGAGTTTTAATTAATTAATGCAGTTGCAAATGGGGTTTGGTCTTTCAATCTTGAGCTCTTCCCAGATGCGTTACATAAGCGGCGCGGGCGCAACAACCATAATAGACGTTAACTGGCCGAAAGTAATTGCCGTGGTAGCCCATGGAGATGCTATCTCAAACTATTGCATCGCCGTTTCGATGAAACTTAAACAAGTAAAAGTGTGTATGGCCAAATGTTGTCTAAGTACACCATGAAATAATTTAAGTCTACATAGCAAGTATAGTAAGTAACCATCATACAAATTCCAAGAAAAAAAAATGCCCATTTTGATTTGGACGACGAAGAGCTAATAGCTAGAAAAAAACGTCCAGATATTCATCTTGATATAATTTGAAAATACTGAAAAAAATGGTTTTAAAAAACAACTAAATACAGACTAAGATCGTCAATGTGATTAGCTGATCTACACTAAAAGACCGATCACCGACCAACCGACCGACCGAAGAACAGAAACAATCAGACCACGGATAGAGATTTACGCCTAGCATTCTCCAGCCAAATCCATCCGTTACGAATGGTTCGGAGCGGTCCATAAAAATTCCACTGAAGTTATCTTCAGCGGATTTTTTGACCATGGTCTCCACTTGAAAGTTGTGAAATTGCGATAGTCTCGAGATTCACCAAACAGCAAAACAATTTTGACGACCGCTTGGTGCAGTGGTCCACACGTCGGACTTCTAAACCAAGGGTCGCGGGTTCGATCCCCGCACAGTACAAGCATAAGTGTGCATGAACATGTGTGTTTGTTCTGGTCTGGGTGTTTTCTATGAATAATATGTATTTATTTACAAAAAAAAAGTATTTAAGTATGTTTATCCGCTGTCTAGTACCCATAACACAAGCCTCGTAGCTTAATTTGGGACTAGAGAATTAGTGTGATTGTTGTGAAATATTTATTTATTTATTTAATTTCATAGCGACAATTCGCATGAGTTTTATAGAGTTGACAACACAGTTTCCACATAGGACATTTTAGAGTGTCACGCTATTGCGTTAAGAAGTGTGGGATTCTTGTATCACTGGCACCGCGGTAATTGGCTTTGTTCACATTTGGCAGGTCACGTGTAAAGAGCGAAGCCATAATAGCGCAGTGATGTGTATTTCAAAATTAAGCGTTTTATTCTGATACCGTGGGTGCTTCATCAACCTACCTAATCTGTCAAATTTTTGCAGCTAAATTATTACTTACTTTCGCTGACATAGAGTTCAGTATCATTTAAATTATTTTGACAGATTTGGGTAGGTCGGTGAGGCACCGTGTGTACCGAGTTGTGAACTTTTACGTAAGCCATAATATACACGAATTAACGGGCATTGTCTTAATTGAATAAGTCATGTGTTGAAATTGTATTGCAGGTGTAATTATACAATCAAATATTTGGAATCTTGGTCGGATTGCACTAGCAGTTTGTTTTAAACCGTAGAAGGAAAAGTAAAGGCATAGAGTAGTTTGTGCGTGCTGTTGTTGTTGCTCACTTTGAAGGGTCAGGCATGCCTCAGGTGCTGGCAAGTCTCCATTTGCATTGCTTTTGGATAAAGAAGCTGCTCAGTTTGAAGCTTCATCTACCTCTTAACTCGATTTGAGTCGACGGTTCAACGGTTTGCTCCGCGAGTATTGATATAATGGTTAAAGTACTGTCTTGAAGATCTCATCGCACCACACACAAGAAAACTATCACATTAAGTTTTTCGCGCTACAATTGGGCAGGACAACGTCCGGGGTCCGCTAGTTATGTATTATCTTAAAGGTCATTGTCATCTTGAGAAGAGCGACTGCAGACACAACAGACTTTATTGGATAAGGCGGATTTCCCCCGACGCCTACGTTAAATCAGACTTAATCCCCAGCCCTTAGGCGAATCGAAAATCGTTTGGGGTGAACAGGGGGCGATCGGAAATTCCAGATATCACACGATTTATCAAACGGCGGCAGTAAACAACAATTTGTAAAAGAAGTGGCAATGGCAAACAGTTCTACAAAAAAATGGAAAACAAAATCTGTTATGATTGGTTCGAGATTGTAGTTGGATTTTAATCCAAGTTTACTACAACTAGATACATATAGTTAAATTAAAAAAATGACCAACTATAATATTCCTTGGTTTAAAATGTCTTGATTTGAGATGAGAGACACTTATCAGCATCGTCGAATCTACTGATGAACTAGTGTCATTATTACGTTCGAAAATTAATGATAGCCGCTATAAAAGGAGCACTTATAAAAATGTCCCTGACGTTGTAATTATAATTTGATGAGAGACACTCATCTGTATCATCGAATCTACTGATGAACTAGTGTCATTATTACGTTCGAACATGATAGCCGCTAGAAAAGAAGCACTTATAAAAATGTCCCTGACGTTGTAATTATACTTTATCAGCCCTGGCCATCATATCAGGCGGGTTGCACAAACGTCAACGCGTAATCTCTAGTTTAAGAGTGCGTAACCGGTCAACTCTCGTTTTCTTTGGGAATGCCGTCCGGGCCCTGCGCGGTGCCTGGACACGCCGGTTACATGTATTACGCTGGACACTTTGATTGAGGATTTATTTAGTAGGGGAATCTGTTTTAATCTACAACTAGAACCAGGTGTTAAGGACTGTAACTTGCTGAGACGAGGTACTAAATTGTGTTACATACTTCAATGGACGCATCAATATTAAAAAAAAACACATGATGTTAATGGTGTCCTTTTTAACAAAACAGTTTGAAAGTAAAAACCTGCTTCAAAACCGTAATTTTTTGCGCCGAGAGCAGTTTAATGAATTGGTTAATTAAATTACACGCGACGATTTACCTTGCCGTAAAATAAGAGTAAAAAATCAAATAATTGCACGGAGAAAATGTTGTAATTACATAATGATGGGAGTTTATTACCAGTTGGTTTGAGCAAATTGAATTTGATTGACACGGCATGGCAAAGAAAACGTTTAGCGCATTTCGTTTGATAAAGGGTGACCATGAATGAAGACGAATTATATTTGTTGATCGAATTTAAATGCATTAAAATAAATTTTTAAAAAGGACCTGTAAAATGGGATCCAAAATTGGCACTGGTTGGCTCATTTCGAATCCACAAACAAACCAATTAGAGAAAATATTACATGTTCAAAAAAAATCATCTTTTAATACTTTGCCTACCATTTAAACTATTTTAACTATCTCCTCGCCGTAATTACACTGTATATTTAACGATGGAATATTCCCCCCCTCTTATGGCGCGTATTATATCAAATGCTCAAGTACAAACCCATTTATTATATTGCATTACATAATAAAGATTTGAGAGCAATACCCGGCTAAGATAAGTATCGAATTATTAGGTCCGTTATCGATGGTGATAATTATTTATTGCTGTCAGCCTAATCGATATGTACCTTTTAATAGTGTCTGTAGAAATTACACTGTGAAATATTTTTAAGAAGTAATTTCCTATTGGAAGCCGACTTGAAAATACAACTAAGATACCTAGTACCTACTTTATGAGTAATGTCATGCAAATAAATTAACAACTCGATGTTTTGACATAATTATACAGTTGTGGTTTTTAATTCATTAATTCAGAGACGAAAAACTTGTCATCAAAGTCGGGAAAGTTTTTAAGACTTATTTCCAAGTAACTTCTATAAACTAAATTTTAAAATTGGGCAGCCATTAACATGCTTGCGGCGCAGGTACTTTGATTGTTCTTTTATTTTTAGTACCTTCCACGAAACATCTCGCGTTGATTTGACAAAAATTAGTTGAATAAAATTGCTGATGTTTTATGAAAGAGGTGTAGGAATCTTCGGCCGTCCAGCGCTTTTGGGTCAACGACCCTCCACATCTGGAGTTTGAGCGACACAAAGAGGAATAAACAGGAGCTAATATCCGGGATTTAGATTTCAGTACTGGGGGGCTTATCATAAAAGGATATTTGTTTATTAAATATGAAACTTTCTTTTTTCTTTTGAAGCTCTCGAAGATTGGGGTCAAGGGTTGGACTAAAGCAAAGGGAATAATTTTAAAGCCCATATCTTTATTGTGGATGAAATTAGTCAAAATTGAAGTTGGACCAATTTTAATGTTTATATTGAGTTTTGAACAAGTATCGCAAATGCAAATGCATGCATGGTATATACTGCTAGAAACCGTTGAGTGCCTACAAAATTGATAAGAAAAAAACGTTCAACCAAGCGTAGCATGCGTTTCCGTGAAGAAACTGGGCAGGGTCCTTTCAAAAATCGCGAGCCCGCAATCATTATGTAAATTGACACGAATTCCTTCGATAACCTCGATCAATACAATTACATAAACGTGGCACCGTGTGAAAGGTTCTGTTTGGAGTTTGAAATTGTTTCCTAAATTATTTTATTTTATTTTTATGAGGGTTCCAATAATTTCCACAAGGGACACATATCTTGCTTGGTTTCATCATTAACAGTATCCATCCATGCATGGCTCCCCCATCATCCAAAATCTAAGTAGATACCACTTTGAAACCAATTGGTATGCAAATGCTACTCAGCAGTTACATTGACTTTCCAGTCGGAGATTTGTCATTTCCGGAGCAATTTTGGCAAATATGAATTGATCTGCCCGTCGTCAATCCTGAGGCTAGTGAGCCTTAGGATTATTTTTAGTCTCAAAATGCAGCGACAATGTTAAAAAGAGAACCCACATTCCACAACAATCTAAGTTTAAAGTTCTTTTCCAACGTTTCCCGTTCCAAAAATAGCCTGGTCTACCGGTTGCAAAGCACGAGAGCCCGTACTGCACGATACAGAATACCTAATAAGCGGATCGGTTTAAGAAATCTCGCGGCTTAACCCGTGCTCGGGTCAACGACCCCGGCGCGGGCGCCGTCGGCAGCCATGCCTTATTGTTGTCTAAGGTAGGCTCGCCATGTTGTGTTGCTTTTTTTTAGTCAAGGTCAGGTTGCCTACATTTTTACACACTAAGTACATAGTTACTTGTTATTTTACCATTTCAGCACAAGTATTTACATTATATTAATGTTTTTAAAAGTAACTTCTTTCAAGAGGATCTTAATAGCATATTTGCGTGTAATACACATGTATATACGTAATTATGTGGATGCCTTAATTTATGCCCGTTGCATGCTTTTATCATAGGATCAATCACTTTTTTTTATTGATGGCACGAAACGTATAGATACGTTGACTCCGTCACGTACACACGGAACTTCTCCCACAAGTTTTATAATTTAGATGTATTTACTCCTTTAAGCTCTTTATTGCATAAGTGTTAGTAGCTCTGCTATTCTTCATATCGGATCTAGAAAATCTAGCAGAGCTATTATATTATCATCATGCGCGTAAAATAAGTTCATTTAAAATTAGAATTTCCAAGAAAGTCGAATGGCCAGTCTGTGTAGTTAGAAAGCTATGCATCCATTTCAACTGATCGTTATTGGTATTAGCTAATACAACTCTACATAGAATATTAGAAGTGTGCTAATTTATTGTGTCTACAAAACGTTATCTAATCTTGCAATTCACACATCTTATTACCATACCGGTCGGTATCTTTAAGGATATTAGCATTTCGCATTTTTGGCATTGGATGTTCTTGTGTCTAACTAAAATTCAAGACCGATTCATTAACGAGATGGGAAAAGCTGCAATTTTATAAGTTAAGTTTATTATGTAGATCAATAAACCGATAACAAATGAAATAGTACTTTGTTTGTGCTTTATCACCACACTGAACCTTGATGCAAGTTCTATTTATAGAATTAAATAGGCCGATTGTATTTCCTACTAAAACAATTCGTTGGCGAATTGCCCATTGTATCGTCTCGCACCTTAATCTGTTGTTTTTTATTTTATTTTCAAAAAGAGCAATAGCATTTTCCATTGTTGCGCATGCGCATTCGCGTTCACTCGCTTTTTCAGGTGTTTACATTGTCACAGGTTTTTCGTTCGAGTTCGTACGACGTTAGAAAGCGCGGGCCGATCCGATCGGCAATTAATGGCAAGATCGGTGTACGTTCAAGATTTGCTTCTTTGCTTCATGCTATTGTTCTATTGCTAGGTTTAATTAGTGGCGAAAGTCTAACGAGAGTGCTGCGTGAAAGTTCTACACACGTTTATGTCTAAGTCCCACGTATTGTGCCTTTTTATGTGGTAAACAGCGATTCATGTTGTAACTCTGTTTTGTTATAGGGCGTAAGTGCACGCACATTATTATAATGTAGTGTTTTACAAATTAAATTATGTATACATTCGGATATTTTTAAATGTAATTGTGTAGACCTGTATAATTTGTTCGATAATGGTGTCTTTTAAATGCTGTACTCTAATTCAGAAATTCGATCAATAAATACATGTTACGCTAATAAGGCCAAAAATAAATAATGCTCAAATTCAGCTGTCAGTATTATTTATATGGCCACTTATATGGAATTTATTGCATTGATCGAAATGTCAAAAGTTAGGAATTATTCGTTAATATGTGCATTATAAGTGTGACATTTACAAATTATTTTCAAACATTAATTTTAATTAAAAAGACCATTGTCTTATTCCGTCCATAGACGTTGCCATTCACTCGGACACAAAACGTTTGATAATAAACGCACAAACTGTATCAAAGTTACACGAAGCAGATTTCATTACGATATATTATATCAGGGATTGTGCAACAAAACCGCAATACCTGATCGGAAAGGATCCACAGATTATGGTTAACTCGTAATGCTGGTAATAGATAACTTATTTTAAAAGTAAATAAGAACAAATAAAAAACTGAGTTTGAAACAATTGTTGTACTAATAAAATAAAACAACTCAACCAACTAATATTTCTGGAGAAGTTCAGCAGAAAAATACGTAAAACGAAATATTTTTCTTCTATCTTGTTAAGACTTCACTCGCGTCGGTTTAACTTAAAGAGTTTTGTATTGCGTCTGCCTTTGTTTAGTCTTACTTCATGGTACTAAATTTTTAGCTGTATTTTTAGGAAATCAACTAAACCATGATATGATTGCGATTATGATTGATACGACTCACATGACATCATTAAACCTACTTCATCTTTGGTTATTGATAACTTTTAACCTGTGTATCACCTTATGTAAAAACAAAATGTAGAGTCACCAACACATTTTTTTTTGTACAACAACATACAATATGATACCACAGTGATTAGCCTGACATGCTTTGCTGTCTGTACCTTGTATACTTTTGCGGTCGTATCACGCAGAACCTCACAGATTCACAATACCTGTGGTTTTAGTACCCCGCCTCCATCTTACGCATTTTATTAAAGGTTTGATTTCAATTTACACTTCGGTTACGAACATTGTATCAGGCAAAACCATCGCACGTTACATAACAATTTAAAAAAAAATGATTGTGCGCGTTACAAAAGCAACATGTAATTTGCAATGTTGTCTGATTGATGACGCTGAGCTGGACGCTAAACAAAATTCTATCTACTATTTTATGTAACAAGTTACGAGTCATTGAAATCGTTATCCATTCATGAAGACGAAGAAGATTGTATAGGCTTAACAAATTATATTATTTTAAGAGAAAATAGAGACGTGTTCCAATGGTCGGAGAGAGAGCAATGCAAATGTAATAATGTAATTTCCATTCCAATCCAGAGCATTCCATTGGATTTTACCCAGCGAGAACTTGAGTAGACAAGAATCATAGAATAAGTTATCATTGGTATTATCACTACATTGCATGCGCAATCGTCTAAAGCCAGATGCTGAAAAAGTAATGAAGGTACAACATGCAATTATAAACTTAAGTAAACAAGACCTTCTTGTTGTCAGATAGAGTTAATTTTGAAAAGCCATTTATGTAATTGCTGTATAATTAGTAGTTAATGAAGCTAAAGATCAGCGGTGTCATTGTTGGATATTTCTCACGGATAAGCAAACTACTGGTTACCAGGAATTTGTTTGTGTTTCATTGTAAAGCGAATCGTAATGTATTTTCTTATTTTGATGAGATGTATCTAGGATTCTAGGTCTGATTTGCTTTTGTTTCTAGTAATATCGCGTTATTCAATCTAATTTTTCCCATTAGCTTCTTATATGACCTGTGGGATTAAAGTTTAGATTCGATTTTGTTGAAATGAGTTAACAATCTATTCAAAGATAACTTCAAGCGAGTACCAAATAAACGTGAATGCTCTAAAGTCCCTATTATGTTACCGCATTTTCGTTTTTTTCAGCCATTTTAGCTCGCACGGTAAAGACAGCAAGCATGACAGGTTGGGCAACATTCAAAACCGCATCTGCTACAGAGTACGTCCCAGCAAAGCTACTTAGCGGGAGGAACTGATTGAAGTAACCGGGCAAAGGGCTTAGCCATCCTGTTTGCTCTCAAGGTCAAGATAACAAATATGATAGAGTGGGCAACACTCAAAACTGCATCTGTTACAGAGTAGGTCCACTGCAGTGCAGCCAAGCTACGAGTACTTAGCGGGAGGAACTGATTGAAGTAACCGGGCTAAGGGTTCAAGCTGTCCTGTTCGCTCTCACGGTCAAGATAGCAAGCATGATACGGTGGGCAACATGCAAAACTGTATCAGTTTCCAGAGTAGGTCCACTGCAGTGCAGCTAAGCTACTAAGCGGGAGGGACTGATTGAAGTAACTGGGCAAAGGGCCCAGCTATCCTGTCGCTGTCAAGGTCACCATAGCAAATATGATAGAGTGAGCAACATTCAAAACTGCATCGGCTCAGAGAGTAGGTCCACTGCAGCCTAGCTACTTAGCGAGAGGAACTGGTTGAAGTAACTGGGCAAAGGGTTCAAGCTATCCTGTTCGCTTTTACGGTCAAGATAGCAAGCATGATACGGTGGGCAACATGCAAAACTGCATCGGCTCAGAGAGTAGGTCCACTGCAGTGCAGCCAAGCTACTTAGCGGGAGGAACTGATTGAATTAACCGAGCAAAGGGCCCCTTCGACAGGATCTATGTGCTGTGCACACATCAATTTGGGTAATTGACGAGGGCCGAGCCCGAGACGAGCCGAGCGGATGAATCCGTTAATATCAAAAAGAGTGTTGGTTTGTAAACACAGCTTTGATATTGTTAGGGGAAATTCCATCCTGATGTAAAAATATACCAGTGGCAATTTTCGTGAAAGGCGGTAGAAACATAGGTTTTTTAAAATCAGTTTTTTCGCTGAACGCTTTAATTTGGGAGCTACTCCCTCAATCTTTAACAAATGTATGGATTGCATTTAATATTCGTATTACAGCTTAAAATTTAGTACCATGAAGTAGGACTAAACAAAGGCAGACGCAATACAAAACTCTTAAGTTAAACCGATGCGAGTGAAGTTTTAACAAGAAAGAAGAAAAATACCAAGCCACTTTAAGACTGCAATCTTCACAACAACATAATTGGCACTGTTGTAACAACTGCGTAAATTGAAGAAACACATGAATAATAAAGAGTTCAGATAAGAAATCATCTACATATATAATAGTGTAATAGTTTCCGCATCTCCAACACGCTAGGGTAATGAGGAAAACTGAAGATGTACATGGGGCTACATTAAAAAATAATCGCAAAGACGATCGCTTTCACTCGATTCGAGATTTCCATCATTGCACTGTCAACTTTCCAAACACTGCACTATTCTTTGCGTATGGAGAATACGCGGTGTCATGCACAAGCATGACTTAATATCGGGAAAGTTTTGACGTAAAGCGAGTTTCGCGTCCACTCTTGATGTTTCTCTACGCAACGTTATAATTACCATTATAATTGAATAAAAGACAAAACACATTTTAATCTACACACAGTATTCGTTGGATAATGTTTGCAACATTTTCAAGAAAGTTTATCCAATAGTGAAAGTAATGTTGTAAGCATTTACAATTACATAGAACTCATTAATATATTACAGTATATTACGCATTTATGGCAAGCAACGAGCCATAGAACTATTTTAAGGCGAAAACCTCGGGTGGTTAAGTAATGAGTTTTTAAATAGCCGTGAGCTGCTTGTTGACTCAAAAGGAGAACTAAAATTTGGTTTTCAAAAGACAGCGGCAAACATACTGAATTATTCGAAAGAGTACGACAATGCTTTTTCTTTAATCAAGCAGGAGCATTTTGTATAACAAAAAAAAACCGTGTTTTATTCTCGTCCTTTACAAAACTAGAGAATTTGCAACGAAGAGCAAAGGCGGTCCTTTCAAAAGGAACTTACAACACCAACGTTAAATAAGTGTGAAAATACACTGACAACTTATTTACTTGGTAAGGGAACGATTCCAATTAGACGGTGCGGGAAGATGAATTGGTTTCGCCGGTTAAGCTACTCGCAGCAACAGTCTAGGAAAGGAGTGTGGAAAATAAGGAAATATTGCTTTACTTGCGGTACCAGCCGGAATAAAATGTTTTTTTTTTAAAGAATTGGACAAAGCATATATGAGAAAATTAGGACACTGACAAATTAAAAAATACATAATTAATACACGAAAGATAATTATTTTATAAAACAGTACAAATTAGGTTTATAGGTGATAAGCATTCACGTGATTGTTTTACCTTCAAACATATTATCTTTAAAATAAATTAGAATAAGATATTGGATATAGCCACCAATCCGCACTAAGCCCGCGTGGTGGAGTATGGCTCGCACCACCTCATAGTTGAGGTGAGGCCTGTGCCCAGCAGTGGGACGTATATAGGCTGATGATGATTGGATATAGCCACAAAGTTGAAACCCCGTATTATTGGGATTGGGAATCTTGTAAAAACTATAGTGCTCATGAACGTCTTTCTGATGATACCTTGGCCACAGATTACTAAATAGTTACCCTTGGCGTTCTAACAACCATTTAAGCAGACCCAATGTATTGAGTCTATGTACCGTCAATTTTCCATGATTACCCAGTTCTGCAGTTACATTCAGCACCGACCGTTTAAAGAACTAACCATTTGCTATGGTTTACTTAATGGCGGTTATTTGCAAATATCTTTTCAAGCGTATTATGGTATTTTACAGCTTAACACCAATGCCTAGATTTCTTTCAACAATTTAATTTTACTATTTGATGATTTTATAGTCGGGCGGTTAACAATAACCAAATAAAACAAAGTTTAAAATGCGTAGCAAAATCGTTGTTTCGTAAGACCCTTTTGTCGACTTTTAACTGACAGTGAAATATAAACACACCTGTTATTTTTACTATCTTCGGTGTGCATTACAATAGCCTTGTCACAGCCATACATGGGTAGGGTCTGATAATTAAGTGCTCTCGTATCAACATAACTTATACCTAACTACCAAAGCGCTGCAACCACTGCGCCACAAGCACCTCCAAGTTAAGCAACCTACGGCGCGGTCAGGTTTGGGATGGGTGACCATTCTGACCATACAAGTGACGTCTATTTACAAGCATCTCCGTGCTTCGGAAGGCACGTTAAGCTGTTGGTCCCGGTTAATATCGATAGATATTAGTCGTTAAGCCTGGTCGGAGGCCCTCGGGCGGCTTAATAACATCTGACAGTAAGGTTGGTCACTTACCTTACACACACCCCCCCACCAATCCGCACTGAGCCCGCGTGGTGGAGTATGGCTCGCACCACCTCATAGTTGAGGTGAGGCCTGTGCCCAGCAGTGGGACGTATATAGACTGCTGATTGATTGATTTGATTGTATCAACATATCTTATTAATATCTACAGTTGCATAACTAAATAATTCAAACTATTTCTTATGTGCATAAATATGCAGATGAGAAATAGTTTGAATGGAGCACTAACTACACAGTTTAGCCAAGTGGAACAACGCCGGAATTATTACTATGGTACTTGTACCTGGACCATTTATGTATTTATGACAGGAGCGTCTAGACACTACACGTTTCAAATTGATCGAGACGAGTAACTATTTAAGGTTTGAGTAGCGACAAGAGTCGGAATGCAGACAGATTTTATATCATGACAAAAATTATTGCTTGTATTTCTAATATGAAATTCAATGTGATTTGCTCGTTGAATCGGTGGTTGCAACAAAGTTGTTCGTAACTGGTCAAGCATGGTTGCTGATTGTGGATCATAAAACAACTATTTGGACTGCACGAAAATTATAGCGATGCGACTACCGTATAATTTAGAGGTAATAAAAGTGTGTAGTCACTTCATTATTACAAGTGTAATGCGGACCAGGTGTTATTTCAAAACTTGGCGAAATATATTTAGGACTTATGTGAGTTTGGAAGTTAACGTCGAATATGACAAATTTCGATACTTTACAAGCAGTGACTAATCGGAGGTTAGGTAACAAAACACTTATTGTAATTTGCCGTCGACACATATGATAAGACGACCTTCGCCGCAAGGTCGCTCCATATCGGTGACCCGAAGAACTATTAACCCAAAAACACGAGGTGCGTAAGGGCCCAGTCTCGCGCCTTATTAAATAATTTAAATGTCACTGCAATTAATTATGCCTTCTTAGTTATAATTACTCGTTCATGCAGAACCTGTTCCCTGGCCGCAGTGAAGGTGATCTCCTGCTAGGAATTCACATTAACTCTGAAATATTACTGTGCAATTCTAAAATAAATGTACGGTGCGTACTTGATTATGTTATTGTAACTGTTTATTATGCTGTTAATTAGGTTTACCTATTTACAGAAATTACGTCAGCTGCGGGCGTAGTAAAAACACTCACAGTATTATTGTGAAATTTCCTTTAAATTAAGAGTTCGTGTTTTATTTGTTCTGGCACATAGCCAATAAAATAAATGATTTGGCTGTTAGACATCAGTATAACAAGTAAAAAAACTTTATAGACCATATTCTATTTGTTCCGGTTTTAAATGAAGCAGATTCGGACAAAACGGGGGAGTAGCAACGGGGAAATGAACTAGGCGCCACGTCCAGAGTTCTTATTAATTAACCAATTTACTCTAATAGACGAAGTTGAAGGACGCACTACCATGATTGTTAGTAACCGCGTTCTGTGTTAATGAAAAAATATTTAAAAGATGATTCCTGACAAGTACAACTATAAGCCAGTAAGAAGAGTCGCAATTAATTTAAAACGACTTCGCCAAGGTCTTGATAAAACAAACACTGTAATGGTAAAGAAAGAAAACAACACCGTGTTGATTTAGAGTGCATCATTTGGCATCAACATTGAGTGTGGTCCCACAACACAAATCGAAATGTTTCTTGCGGTAAGATGCAGAGGTTTGGCAAACATGAGTCTTAGTTTTTAGTTTGTGGCTTCAAGGATTTCTGTTCGGTTTAATTACCGAATTAAATCTATTCTTAGCTTGAAATTACGTCTGTAGGTACCTTTAGCTTTTAATTGTAAATTACATCCAAATCAAACAGAAACGATGGTATTAGGGTTCTATTATATTGATCGATGGTAGTTCAGTGAAGGAGTTGTTCGTTCTAGTGACAATAGATATAAAGGTACAATTTTAGTCGACAAAACGTTTTCTCAGTAACCTTGAACGGTGGAGCAATCAACCGTAAATAGTGCTGCATTGTTATCCGACTCAGTTCTGCAGTAAGCCTTTACTGCCAGAATTTTAATACCGGGAAATAATCGATTGTATTTTCGACAATAGGAGTTTTATAGATGTCATTAATTAAAAATATGTTTAAAAAAGAACTTTAATTTCTATAAGAGCTATCAATTATATTAGAGTCTAGTCATGTCAGAGCCGAAAGCGAAATTTTCGTACGACACCTATAGTGTTTTTTTTAAATTCAATTCAATTCAATTCTTTATTCATAACAATATTTTTGTGTGGAATATTACATCAAAATAAAACTATAAAAATAATATAAAAACGCTAAAAATTCTTAAAATAATCAGTACTACAATTAAATTTAATATAAATGTCAATAATAATTCTAATGTCAATAATTAATTTGTCAAACTTCATCACTTACACATTTACAGTTATAAATTCATCAAGAGCATAAAAACATTTTTCCAATAAAAATACCTTTAATTTTGTTTTGAAGCTACTTTGGTAAACTATTTTTTTTAACTCTATTGGTAACTTATTAAACATAACAACAGACTGATAATAGGAACTCTGCTTTACAATGCTGAAATGGGGTACACATTTGTTAGGGAAATCTTTTCTCCTTGTGCCTTCACGGATAACTTTTTCCATTGGAGTTTCAATGTCACTGATGTGCTTCGCAAAATTTGTGAGGAGAACTAATATATATAGGCTTGGAACAGTTAAAATTTCAAGTCTCTTGAAATGTTCATAACAGGAATCTTGTTGCTTGATACCGACTATAGTTCTAATAGCTCTAAATAGGCAAGCACACTAAAGACATTCTGTTCTGTTATTCCTTTCCTGCAAGATAATATCTTTGTCTTCGTTTTATGATTTGCCTCAACCACTCCAACCACTTGGACATTATTACTTGGTATGTATGATGGCAAGCACGTCACGGTAAACACTGCGGTTTCTAATACGTTTGTAATAAGGGCGGTTTTTCAACAAAAAATGGGTAGCTTGATGTGCTGACTACTGTACATCAGTAGCGGGTGTGATTTACAATCGCGGAGTCGTGAACCTTGCGCGAAGGTTACATCCTGCATCCGCGTGACTCAGAGCGGAGCTTCCTTCGATGGAGGAAATAGTCTTATTGCGATATTGTTTATCTTAGCAATAGCTTTCTACTTGCTTTGTACGATTTGTATTTCTACATATTATCACGTCCCCAAAAACACTTATACTGAGGCCTCACTCCCTAACATTTCCCCGGTGTAGCTCGTAAGAGTGACTACAGAGATGAGATATGGCTAAATTCGAAGTAATGGACAAAAGCTTAGTTAGAGAGTAGTCTACTGGATTTGACTTGACTCAACCTCCGAATTGAGTATCATTTCAAGATTGAAATACCTATTTCGAACTATCTTTTTTATCACTAGTAAAAACGATAAGAAACTATGATTAACATGAACAAATAAACATACAATAATAGCTAGCTTTGCTCCAGAAATCAGTAAGTTTTGATTAAGCGTTGGCTTCCGAGTATTTAAACGGTCTGTTTAATCAAAATAAGTCGGTCTGTTTAATTTAAATATTCTTTTTTTTTTCATTCATTAATGGGTTTTAATCGTGTAATTAATATCGTTGCGTGTAATGAAGTTCAACCCTTACCCTTCATAAATTGGTTCGGAGTCGCTAAGTCGAATCCAAACAATTGATTCTGAGTACTTCATCCCTCTGTCTCAGGATTGGAGTACATCAGATGCGAATAAAGAAAATCGCTTCACCCTTTATTTGCCTGAGGCTATTTTTTTCTTTGCAGAGTAGCCCTTATTTTTGTTTGGCAGAGAAGTGTCTGGCTTTCCTAATGCCGTCCACTTATCATCATCGTGATGGAAACGGCGAATTTCATAAGGAAACACAAACAACTTAAAATATCTTATTTGGGATAATATATAAATAGAAGGCTCGGACTCAGAATGGAAGAAACTTTGGCAAACATTGAGCCTGCAATAGAGCAATCGTAGAGAATTTAACTGACGCAACAACAATCAAAACTTGCTGAAACAGTCATTTTGCAAAACATGCATTCAATTAAAAGTCAAAGTCGACATGTTACCGGCTGATTTAAATGATGCAATGCGTTATGCAAGTATGAGAAGCCAAAGGTAAGTCTGCTTTTTGGTAAGTGGTGCTGACTATATCAATTTAGCGGATAAATAGGTTCTTTCAGGCAGGTTGTTTCTATTCTTACGGAAAACAACGCAACCTCATTTTGTATACTTCGTCCGTACCGTAGTAGGTACGTTTTAACATAGTGTGCAAATTGCATTGCATTTGGTATCCCTAAACAAATTTAGGCACATTCAAGGCCTCATAAATCATAATAAAGTGATGAATCAACACTGTTATCATTCCTTTCCAAAGTGATAATGATAAACATCTTTGCGATTCAATGATATTGAAATGCAAAGTACAATGTAAGATTTTTCGTGAAACAATGATATTTTTGATAGCGGTTTGACTTTGAATACATTGCGTTTAATATTTAGAAGGTTGTTAGTGGCAACCTTCTGGCAACTTGCTGCCTAACATTTGTCAAAATATCCAAATGATATCGACTCTACGAACGGTTATTTGGTACAGAGACAAATTGGGTAATAGGTATGATGAAACCTATGGTAAATATTTTCAAGATACAACATAACCTGTATGAAGCTAATAAAACAATTTTATTTCAAAAATCTGAGAAACCGATTTTAAGTACACAAACTTCAATAAATACTTAAGTAAATACTCAGTCAATTGATTCCGATTTCTGTTACTTACTATAACACGCCGTCATGAAGTATTCCCGAATAAAATCTATGGAAGCAGATCGCTTTGACAGATGATAAAGCCGCTGTGTCGCCTCTTTAAACAACTCAACCACTGTGAGAGCCAAATATCAAGATTTGGTAGCACCCAGCAGAATCGCGAATAGTGTCAGAATCTGCAGCTCAGTAATATTTCATAGCAGTCAGATATTTTTTGTCTCGCGCCATCGAATATCATATTTTCTTTTCGTAGCTTCGCAAAAACGTACTGGCATTGTGATTAATGATTCAGAACTGCCACAGAATAAGTTTGGAAGCTAAAAATGTTTTTCATAACGAACCAAATTCGCTGATGGCACTGCGTAAGGCAATATTTTGTCAAAATAAGAAACAAAACAGTGAATTATGTACTGCAAGCAAAAGGTATTTCATAACGTGTTAAATCTTTGATATTGCCTCAACTTAAGGTAAAATAGGCGACGACAAATGTTGCAAATTAAATTTTGTCTGCTAACATTTAAATTCTGATTGAATCTACACGATCGTGCATTCTAATAGATGAAGTTGCTTTTGTGCAAGTCTTTCGCAAATGTTTTGTAAAACCGAAACCAACATGAAATTCTGCATATCAATCGAGGTTTGACATTATCTTATTTGTTTACTATATCTCTGAGACAAATGTGCAAGACCTAAAAATAGTTGTTTCTTGCGTTATTTGCGGTTGATATTTATTATTTACTTAGTGCTGTGCTGCGCATAAATATTTAAACGCCTATTGCTCTAAATCATAATTTTTATGATCATATTTAAATAAAAGATTTGATGAACCAAAATACAAGCAAACTGTTCGTTTTAAGATAGCAAAAACTTATTATCCGTTCACGTAGGCTTATCCATACCAAAATCGTGATCATAAAAGAGCGAAGGTCACCAACACCACAAAAACATACTTCCAAGCGTTTCCAAATCCACACGTGTGCAGCCTCGAACAACAATAGGCTCTTAAGACATCCAGCGAATTTCCTGAGGACATTTCCTTTGCGGTAATGCAAGGAAATACATGACTGAGTTTTAGGCCGAGTCACCCACCTCGTTTGTATGCTAGAGGCGTTTGTGATAAAACATCGTTTAGTGTAAACCTTTTGCATACTAAACTACTTGTCAAGCAAGATATCTTAGCGTAGATCCAGACAGTATGGTGAGAGCAATCCCATGAGTAATATGTTTCTTGAACTTCAAATTATTCCATAAAGTTCTGAGGTTTCGGAGCTGTAAGGCAATTAAAATGGACATGTGGATTCCATAAGCACTGTCTCTGAAACGGCAAGTGTCTTTTTATGGTTTATTGCGGGAACAAAATCTTCAACTGACCTTTCTATAAAACAAAGCTTGTTAACGATTAAAAAAAATATAAATAAACATTCTCGTTTGCCTTAGAAGTCAGAATGAACAATTTACAAAATACAGATACAAATACAAAATTTCTTTATTCATTTAAGTGGTCAGTTACAATCACGTCGAACTTCTCCTTTTAAGTGAAACATTTGTAGTACTTACTTAGAAGAAGACGATGTGGCATACAAGATATTAAATAAAGTGAACAACAAGACCAGACGGTATAATAAAGATAAATGCGAAAGAAATTATAGCTTCCAGAATTAGTCGAATGATTTGTCCGACAGAATCAGTGGTTGAGAGATATTCGTGACAAGATTTGTCGTGTCGCATCAATATTGGAGTTTTTGTCGAGAATTTTCCAAGACAGGTGATAAATGACGATGAATTAGGTGCAGAATTTTGTCTTATTAGCGAAGATTAACTCGTTACGCAGATGCAATGTATGTGTTTATATTGTTATTCGCTTTGTGTATTGTATTAAATATTGGTTACTCAATTGTAGTGATGGAATATGACGGAATGAATTCGAGATTATTCTGATGGATGACAATAGGTGTGATTGTTATTGTAGGTAAAAAGGTGCTGAAGACAAAACTATAATACTCATAATCATATATGTATGTCAAGGTAGATTTTTACCTTTTTATTCATCTATTTTAACTTAATTGCACTAAAAGCGCCTTATCTTATGGCATTCTCTTTACTTATACGCATGTAATAAGAGTGATAGATTGGTAGCTTGATTTGCTGTCGTCGTAAATGTGATCGTTTAAACAGATTTATTTTCTTGTAACAGTCCACCTGGTACGTTATACGTAGCTTTGATGTTACATACGTAGGTGGCTGAAACTAACAGAATAATATTTTTTGGTATTCTACTGTTCGTCACACTTTCTATCTAGTTAGCAAAGGTCGGACGTCAGTCTATTTGCCCGAGGAACAGTAGGGTGTGCACGAACATTATCGTAACGTATTCGTGTCGACCAAACGTCAAAAACTGACAGTTTCCCTATGCAAATTGACATACATTACGATAGTTATTCGTGCTCACCCCACAGTAACATAAATTAATAAAATCATGCTCCTTGTTGGCAAGGAATGTTAATTGATACAATTAATAAAGTTATCATGGCTTTAATGAGTGATAAGATATTAACTCGTTAATAACGATTTAGATGCAATTCAAGGATTGGTAGTTTCGTATTAACGGCACAGTTGTGCATGCGTTTTAATTATGATGTAGGTAAACTTATAAGACAATGATGTAAATTATTTGAGATTGTGTGTGTTGTGAGTTTTTAACAAATAAAAAGGGCCCTTAGTAACATCTTTGATCCTACTAGGTATATTAAAGACAGTTCAATACCCAACTCAGTAAAACAATTTTAGGATTTAATAGCAGTAACCCTTTTATTGTTTTTTTCACGTTCGCCTGCCTATCAGCCTCCAGCTACGCGCAACTTTTAAGTGTTGGGTATTGGACGTGAAAAATATTATTTTACCCTGAACTTATATAAACAAATTAAGCATACGAACATTAATTTACTATCTATATGTACTAATATACTACATCTCGTGTGTTCCGGCCCTTAAAACTAAAGTCGCAACCTTAAGGCGTGGCTGTTATGGCCCCGCGCGGGCCGGCTTCCCTGATTTGTCCTATTTCGGCACCGCCAAGGGAGCTTTTGGGCGCGGCCAGACTTTCACGTTAATTAATTTGAAAATATTAAATCTTGTCATTATTTATGGATGAAGGGTAAATAAAGTGGGAATTTTTGGGGTTCCGCAACTATGAATAAAGAAAAAATCGGTAAATAAATTTTATTGTACATAGGTTTGCAGGTAAAATAGTAAGAGTCACAGACAAGAGTATTTTATAAAGTTGATAAAATGTATTTTTTTTAAACAACAAAATTTATTTGTCAATATTTAAGTTTATTTATCTATATTATTAAAATAAATAGCAAAATGTGTTGGTAAATTTGGCAAATTCTTTTTTATGATATTCCTTAATCATAAAAAAAGGGTATGGTTCTTACAATTAAAAAAAAATAAAAAAAAACAACAGACATGACAATGTCTGCAGGGTATTGTATATAGAAGTCAAATAGTTACTCATCCATATTGTCCACAAAACTGTAATAAAGAAAATACCTTCACAACACACACATAATTAACAAATGATGTCAGTGTTAAAACATGCTTTTCTTCATGTCACTTGTGCTAACAAAACATTTCTGACAAACACATTCAGCTATGCGGGGAACATTGAAACGGTAACAATGATGCTTATATATTAGCAAAAATTGCCTTCATGATTGAATAGGCTAAGCTAACTCTTACAATTTTTTGGGGCTAGTAGTTCTTTGTGACTTAATCAGTACGATTTTATAGCATCAGATTTGTAAATTATTATAATATAATCTCTTTTTCAGCAGATTGTCTTTTTAATAAAACAAAAAAATCATAAAAAAGTTCCTGTCTAAAGTAAAAAAGGTATAAAGTTACTGATTAAATATTAGTTCTTTGAGTTCAAACATACTCTTATATGGGCAATCTTCACAAATTAAATAACATTTGAAAACTTGCAATAGATTACTTACTTATCTCATAGTTAAGTTATGGCTGTTAGCACAAGCTTATAGCAAATAGCTTTGAATATCACATCCATATTTTAAATTAGTTGCTAGATGATTTGCCAATTGTAGAGTAACAAAAACTTTTAGTAGAATATCCCAGCATCATATACCTACAGGTAAATAGCAAAAGTATTACTAATTTCTTGTAGTTTAATTGACTGTAATTCAAGGTTGAATCACCATAACATGTGCAGACTCATGGGCAAAGGCCAAAACAATAATTTATGAGTACTTTCAACATCAAATGCACCTCATATAAGGTATCATTAGATATAATCCTAACTTTGTGATTGATTAAAGAAACGGTGCCAAATGTGTCAGTGAAATGGTGACGGTATGACATGATAATAAATTAGTGAAGTAAATGGGTTAGGTAGATTGATATGTGTACCTACATTTTAATTGGAAAAATTCAATGTAATATTTATGGATATTTGGCAATACTTTTAGATAACTATACATATATTAGATACATACATATATATATTAGATAATACTAATATTACAAATGCGAAAGTAACTCTGTCTGTCTGTCTGTAACTCAATCACACCTAAACTAATGAACCAATTTTGTATGAAATTTGGTATGGAGATATTTTGGTACCCAAGAAAGGACACAGGCTACTTTTAACTGCGGGAAAATAACGCATTCTCATCAGAAAATTCAAGTGGGACGATGGCTTTTACGCCTAAACTACTGATCATTGACGTAAATCAAATTTGGTAAGGAGATAGTTTGAGACTTAAGAAAGGACATGAGTAACTTTTGACTGCAAGAAAACAATGCATTCCCATGAGAAAAATTACTTTCCGAGGAATCTGTTCGCTTTCACTGCTAAATTACCAAAGATTTTAATTATATTTGGATAAAATTAGTATCACGGGAAAACAACACATTCCAAAAAAACTAACCAATGCGGACAAAGTAGCTGGTAAAAGCTAGTGACATATAAATGTCTGAATATGTTTCTAATACTGCAAGTTGTGTTGGAACAACAGCAATTCAGTAATAAGAGCTTTGAAATTTAAAAAAGCTAAATCTTATTAGAACCAGCTTGTTAGGTAAAACAATTAATAACTTTATTATAGGTTTGCAATCACTTTACATTCTGTGGTGTCTGCACTTAGTATATTGCACAATAAACTTCTATTTAGAATCAGATCCACAATAAATATGCAGAATTTTCAGGTCTTATTAACCGATTGGGATGAAATGAGCTTCATAACAAATAGAATATGAATTGTCTCTTTTTAAATATGAATTGAATCTTGGATCTTTGGGATTGAAAGGTTAATTATAGATTATTATAAATAAACATTGTAAACATTAAATGGAAGCATTTTAAAATTTATTTGGAATGGGTTTGCTTCTAAATTATAATGAAAAAATTAAAAAATGAGAAGATGAAGCAAACTCACACAGAAGAAGCTTTTTTACTTGGACATTTAATTATTTAATACAGATACAGAAGACTGTTGCCACACATTTATTAATAATTTCTTATTTTATTTGTACTACTTAAGCTTGATTAATGTAAAAGCCACAAATTCTTGGATAGTAATGATATTGATTAAAATAAGATTATTTAAAGTTCCAATTAGATAATAGGCTAGGATTACCACACATCTTATCACTATGGTGTAAAGTATTGATAATGGTGTAGAGCATTCGCAGCAGCAAATAAACATAACACTTACTTTGAAAACTTCTGAGAAGAAGCCCTCGCCAATCTTCTCCAAGATGAAGTCGTCAAAGGGATACAAGGCCGCCACAGCCGTCCGGAGGGCAGTGCAGGAGGACCCCGTCACCCTCCGATCACCGTGCCTCTCCGACCCCTCACTAACACTGGACTCCTTATCACAATCATCATCATCACAACACACTGCGCGTCTAGTCCTCGCGCCATTTTCCTGGCCCTCCCGGAACCGTCTCCCGAACTTCGAATGGGGACCACGCACATATCGTCCAGCCTTCGCCGTCTCATCCAAATTTGTGAAGCTCTCCGCTATCTTCAACACCTTCGTCGGCTTCCGCCGCTCGTACCTGCTCCTAGCCCCGTCCGGCAAACACTCGTGTTGCATTATACCCAAGTTCAACTATTGGCAACGCTATACTTCACGTTTAACCCGCATCGAACATAATGTCCACTCAGGTGTCCTCTATACGCGAAAAATACCGCAACTGTAACATTTCTGGTGTCCACTAAACAATATTAACTGGCTGTACTAGAAAAAATGCGAAATAACATTTTAATCACACAAAAAACGAAGTCGATTTGCGACTGTCACTTTCACATATTTCTGAACATCCACGATTTGTTGGCACGGTTAATGGTTTCTTCGTATCTGTTACGAGCACATTAGTTTATTTTTCAAATTGATATCGCATGCGGGCAAATGTTCTTTCAGATAAACAATCTATTTCACCGACGACGCGCGTACAAGCCTACAAGCAAAGTAAAGAAAGCAAGCAAGCCAAGCAACACCAACTCTTCACATGACATTAATGACAGCAGTGTTATGTTGGCAGCACTCGCCACTACTTTTTTATACGGTTGGCAGCATAATGCTGCGTTCAACAATATTGTTTTTTTATTCTTACCGGTATAACGGTTACGTTTAAAACGTGTTTTTTTACCGGTGAGAGATACCGTTATGAAGATTATAGTTTAATTTAAACGTGTAACATTAAGAAGTAACAGGCATCTTCTAGGTGAGCTCGCTCCATCGTAGACTCAGTCTTAGCCTCGTTGGGCTTAGTCTTGGATCAAGAGCAAACCTATCCCAAATAAATAAATAAAAAGTGATTAATTTAAAACAACGTTTTATAGAGTGGACTTTTGTGTGAACTCCCGATGTGAAGTGCGAATATCTTGCAAGTATCAAGTATTTTAAAAGATTTCCAGTCGGTCGTAGTGAATAGCGAGCGATCATGACGTTATTTAGTTACGGTACGTTTAGTCGTTTCAATAACTAACTTCGGAATAAGTTAAAGATTGGTCAGAAATTGGAAACAGTTGTTTTTATTTTATGAGCAGTAGGGTTGCCATACTTTTCAAAAGTCGAAGTTTTTATTCATGTTAGTTTTAATGGAAGCTAAGTTGATGACAGTAGCAAAAAACGTTATGATTGACATATAGGGTGTCCCTTTTTTATTATCCCCCTCCCCCCTCCATATTACTAGGTATTGAAATATTGTCTATGTGGTCACTTGATTTGCGTAAAGGGAAAAAGGATTAATCAAATACAATAATATTTTTTGCTGTTTATTAATAATCCATGCTGACCACTATGTACTTAATTAGTTTTAATGTATCTATATCACACAATGGAAACATAACTATGATGTTTTTGCTCAGTCGAAATCGTGTCTTGATGTAACAACAGACTAATCGCCGAGTAACTCCACAAAGAAATAATCTCTGTTTCATTATAAAATAACAACTGCTAGCTCCATAAGTATTCACAACTGTCTAAATAACTATTAAAAATTTAACGCTCAATAGCTATAAATACAAATATATTATTGCTGTCGCGATTTTATAACTAATTTGATCTTAACTACCATTATACATTGATCTCAAAATGAGTATTCGTTCTTTCGCTTATCTAAATTCACCTTATCTAACTTATCCATATTAGTATTGCTTGATTAGGGAAATCGTAGCTTTCCCGCGAAATTTAAGTTGTAACAAAGTATCAAAGAAGCGACCATTAGATGTCCGCGTAACAAACAATTACTACAGTTATAGCAAATAAATTTTACATTGGGCCTGATTCCTGTAGGATAGGTACTCCTTGAAGCGCTTTGTCCGCAGTCAGTTTAACGGTTATTATGTCTCTACATATTTCTATAGAGAAAGCAAATACGAAGGTTATTTTACACTGCACGTCTTAAAAATCTTTTGATTTTTAATAGACTATTTAAGAGGACAAAGAGCAGGTTTTGTTACTTAAGGACATGTAAAATACTAATAAGTCTTAAATAAGTATAGTTAAGGAGTGTTAAGGAATCAGCTCCAACGTCATCTGAATATACAGCCAGAAAAGGGTCACTTCATTGTTCAAAAATTGTTTTATAAAAGTCAAGGCTGTTTTTGCGGACTGTACACACCTCTAAATGAAATTTCCAAAATTATAACTTAATATACAAACAAAATTTGATATAGTGACGCACCAGAAATGTACTATTCTCGGATTTTAGTATACAAAGAAAAAAACTTAACTTAGTGTCGCTAAATTATACTACCTACCTACCTACCTCTGTTCGAGAACAGGAGTAATAAATTTTGTACATTGAAAGTTTTTAAAAGCTGGGAGGATGTAGGTATGGTGTTTTATAAGTTTACTAAGTAAACTCTCCACATTATCTTTCGTAGGTTAATTCGGTTGAAAAACTTATTAAAACTAAATAGTATTGGTTTGTTGCGTCTACGTAAAGGTTTCGGTTACAAACGAAAATGAAATATAAATGCAAAGAAATGGCATCCTTAAATTCTTACATTAAGAACTTAAGTTTTATTCTACTTAAATAGTGCTTCTAACTTTTTTATTAAACTGTTGCAACAAGAAACATTACTCACAACCATACTCATCGACTATCAACCATCGTCAACTAGGTATATCAAAATCATTTCAACCTTACTCTAAGGACCTCATTCTAAGAAAGAAGAATTAAAAAAAAAATGTACATTCCGCACTGTGTGAAGTTCGTCCAGCCAGCCCTTTTGCGATTTCGCATTCAGCTCACTGGCAGCGTTCTTATTCCAAATAAAGAGAAAAAAATGATTGATTACCAGCGCTTCTGTTGTTCGGTTAATTAATGATGAAGAAAGATGAGATGTAAAAAGATTCGAAAAATTTGAATCTGGTGTCGGTGTCTGGAGAAATAATTTCCTAACATCGCTACAATATGTACTTTCTGATTGATAAGAGAGACCAGAAAAAATTAAGGTGTTACTAAGTTGTAGAGCAATGCTAAAACTTAAATGCCAACTTCACTGACTTTTAAAAAGCTAACTTATTATACGTCATCCTCTTGTTAGTGTTATATTCGTTAGATAGAACAGTTAAATGAGTCGTTTTCAAAGTCGGTGAGCTTGGCCTTAAATTTATATCTGTAGCCATTAAATTACCTTTTTTTAATATGTGTAGAGTTATAACATTATTGAAAACGCATTTGATGAATTGAGTGCGGAATTTGGACAAATTCTCATTAAATATCAAAATAAACACGGTCATAGATATAATAATTTTTCGAAAAGCTCGTAAAATTATGTTTTATCATATTTATACTAAGTACTTATTTATCATTTAGTAAACGAAACTATTCGATGGTGTGTATTAAGGCGTATACACATTTGTGCTAGTCTAAGGTTTATTTATCTAGTGTAGGTAGAAAATCAATCAAAGTGATAAACAAGAGAAAATTATTAATCATATCTCCTCCTAGGCAAAACTGACTTATGATAAAATTTTGTCAATTATGTACTCAGTGATAAATTCGAAAATTATTTTTTTAAGATTATCCATGGTTGATAAGTAATTAGTTCAAGAGATTATCACTTTGATACAAATTTTGTATATAAACACACTTCCTTACAAACGTTCATAAAACCCATTTTTTAAGGCCGGTGTGCATTAATAGAGTTACTGAAACAGTTTTTACAGTTAAAGAGGTACGTGATGTAATATTTGTGCAGATTACAAGACTTACTAGTTAATTTGAAAATGTATTACTTTATCTAGTTAAAGTCGTATATTTTACGGATAAAGTGGAGCTAGGGTAAAGCTCAGATTAACCAGCTTATGTGCGAAGTAACAGTTTAAATTAATTCTATCGATGAGCTAGCACAGAACCTGATAAAACTTCATATTCTTTTAGCCGTAACATATACAAAAATATACACTTTTTATTACGAAAATAATACAGCACAATATAATTTTAAACTTGGCTTTATGATATTCGAGCGTAATTGAATTTTAGGCGATTGGGACTAACTATGATATATTGTGAAATGTTCATGACTATTTTAATATTTTACATGGATACAAAATAAAAACATGTAAATGTAAAATTATAAAATTACGAGGTACTTACGAATTAAAATTGTTTGATCTACATTTGTTCCTACGTCGGCCTATGATGTAAGTCGCACCAAATAAGAAGAACGCTGAATGACAGGAGTTTGCGCGCATAGAAGCTGTAGCTATCGCGAAAGTCCCGCTCCCTCTCCACTTGGTACAACCAATTGGGATGATGACACCTATCTTAAATATTTTCAAGACCATGGCGTTTAAAAAACATAGCCCCTATAAAGTAAATACAATCAACATATTTCCAAAAAGCTGTAGAAACCAATTTTAAACACACAAACACAGATCGTATATCTGTGCATACAAAACTCAATAAATATTCGGTCAATCGACTCCGATTTCTGATACACGACCGTGACGTCACGTTCATGTATTCCCATACAAAATCTATGGAGGCACACCGTTTTGACAGATAATAAAAAGTATGTCAACGATTGGTGGTGTCATCTCGCCTATTAGACCCATGTATCGTCTAGTGCGCAGGAGACCGTCAGCGTTCTTTTTCTATGGAGCGAAATAAAGTGCTATGTTTACAAGGTTAGACTAAGGGGAAAGGGCGGTTGCAATCATCTCGGGATGATGTAGTGGAGGGTGATCGTTGTGATGCAGACCACGAGCGGCGATGGTATCCTCATTGGAGGCTGGGAGTTGCTTTGGTCGTGGCACTCACCTGAAGAATAGAAAAAAAATAAGCCTTTTTGAAGTGAAATTGTATATTTAATCAAAGACATTTTGATTTGTTTGCGTGTTCAGCGGCAATATGCTTGGTACCGTATGCCACAACGAACGAGCTTTGACGTCATACAGCAAAGTTTGAAACTAATAGGATATTGTAAAGCTGCTAACTTGTAACAGTGGCTTCATCACAATAGAATGATGCGATCCTTTTAATTCATATTTAAGAGATAAGAGGATTTTCCTAGTTTGGTCACTAATCTCCCATATTGAACTACTTTAGATTTAAGTACCTGTACTTTTAAGTACTTAGTTTTGATCTTATATGGGAGAAAATAAAGCATTTTTATTATATTTTTTATTATTAGTTATTGGGCGAACACGCCAACCGCGTTTCGCCCGTGTATTCCGACACGAAACAGACTACAGGATACTATCCCTAGTTACGGGTGTTGTAGCTGTCGAACACCATAGTGTTGTGCCCCCCGCTCGCAGTTGTTAGGCGAGCGCGCCACGCCGAGCGCCACCCCGCCCGCGTCATTCGACACGAAGCAGTAGCGCCGCGCGGCCGTGCTGTCGCGAGTCACGGGCGTTGTAGCTTAGTTTAATCACGATAATGACCTGTTCTTACCGGTAGCAGTGGCGTCAAACACCATAGAGTGGTGCGCCCCCCGCTCTCAGTTGTTGGGCGAGCGCGCCACGCCGAGCGCCCCGCCGCGCGCTTCCTTTGACACGAAGCAGAGTTCAGGATACTATCCCTAGTTACGGGCGTTGTAGCTGACTTTATACACGATAATGAACAGTTCTTACCAGTAGCAGTGGCGTCAAACACCATAGAGTGGTGCGCCCCCCGCTCTCAGTTGTTGGGCGAGCGCGCCACGCTGAGCGCCCCCCGCTCTCAGTTGTTGGGCGAGCGCGCCACGCTGAGCGCCCCCCGCTCTCAGTTGTTGGGCGAGCGCGCCACGCTGAGCGCCCCCCGCTCTCAGTTGTTGGGCGAGCGCGCCACGCTGAGCGCCCCCCGCTCTCAGTTGTTGGGCGAGCGCGCCACGCTGAGCGCCCCCCGCTCTCAGTTGTTGGGCGAGCGCGCCACGCCGAGCGCCCCGCCGCGCGCTTCCTTTGACACGAAGCAGACTTCAGGATACTATCCCTAGTTACGGGCGTTGTAGCTGACTTTATACACGATAATGAACAGTTCTTACCAGTAGCAGTGGCGTCAAACACCATAGAGTGGTGCGCCCCCCGCTCGCAGTTGTTGGGCGAGCGCGCCACGCCGAGCGCCCCGCCACGCGCTTCCTTTGACACGAAGCAGACTTCAGGATACTATCCCTAGTTACGGGCGTTGTAGCTGACTTTATACACGATAATGAACGGTTCTTACCAGTAGCAGTGGCGTCAAACACCATAGAGTGGTGCGCCCCCCGCTCGCAGTTGTTGGGCGAGCGCGCCACGCCGAGCGCCCCCCCGCGCGCGTCATTCGACACGAAGCAGTAGCGCCGCGCGGCCGTGCTGTCGCGAGTGACGGGCGTGGTTACTACGAACGAGATGCCGTTCTCGTACCAACCCCCGTGACATGTGTACGCTGTAATGTGTATGTTTTTTTACACTAAATAATAATAATAATTACATTTATTTCGGACAAAATCCATATTTTGTTAGTACAGTGAGTTAGAAAACTAGTGTTAGTAACAAAAAGAGAAAATCATAAATCAAAACCTAGGGGAGTGCTGGACTGGCACCCTGGACTACTTAACTGGACTTATTAATGGAAAGATTTAAGAATTTATTCTATATTTTATCTCGTGTCACATTATTGGTATTATTATTTTTGTGTTTTCTCTCATTATTTATTAAGTCGCACCGCCCACTAATCGTTTTTGCTTAGCCCAAAGGTATGACTGGTAGAGAATGCCCTACGGCGTTAAGTCCACCTTTTGTACATAGTTTTGTTGTGCAATAAAGCTTAAATAAATGAAAGATTTGATTACTTGTTTAAATTGAATACGCTCCGAACTACTGGGCCGTTTGAAAAAATACTTTTAACATTAGAATCCTACATTATCCTTGATATAGGCCATAATGTAATGTGCAATAAGTGGCGTGAGTACGGCTCTGACTTTGTATTATTTTTAGAGCAAGTGGGTGAAAGGAAATCGCTAGGACGATTTCTTTATTATTTCGTTAATAAAATTCTGTCAACAGAATATGTTGATGATCGAAGATGTGTACCTTGCAGCAGCTTCTTTGGCACTGAAGAATTATATTGCTATTTTTATGTGATTTTTCTAAGCACTCATCTATTTGTACGATCATCAAAAAAATATAAGTAGTCATTATTATGGTAAACAGTGCGCAAGACACTCGGTTTTTCAAATATAACTCAGAAATATCACAAGAGATTGCCTAGACTAAGTAAATGCATAACCAGATTAGAAATGGACACTCACCTGTGACCAGCTCCTTGTTCTCACAAGTGGAGTAAAACTCCATATTTTTCGGCGAGTTACACCCCACCTCCAGCCTACTGTAGCTACTCGAGCACGCGTAGTCCTCAGCTTGCCGCTTGCTCCTTAAAATGGCCGCGTCAGACATGTTTCTTACGCTAAAGTTGAACAACCTCGTCCCATTCACCCTCCGGTTGTGTTCTAGAACAGATTCCCGTTTACTTCTTATTCTTTTGTCTAGCGATCGCACGTCGCGCTGCTGACGACTGTTCTGTATGGTGTATTTTCCTGGGTACGGACACTCTTTCGATTCTGGATTGCTTGCTGGAAAAAGAAAATACGGATATTACTGAACATATTCAATATTGAAAGTTATCGTGCATAGAAAACTTAAAATATGGAACAGACTCCTCACCATCTGCGATGCTATAAATCGATTTTCTGAACACGTTCTGAACGGTTAGTAAAATTTAAATACTATTTTTTTATTCTGTAACTTAACTGAGCCTGCGTGGTGGAGTAAGGCTCGGACCACCTCATAGTTGAAGTGAGGTCTGTGCCCAGTAGTAAGACGTATATAGGCGGATGAGATGAGTGAGTTTTTTATTCTGTAATACCAGAACAGAGTACAACAGGAATCGCAGGCAACGGTCTGAGAGTGTCAAGCAAAGTCGGAAAAGGCGTTATTGGTTTATTAGCTCTAAAGAGGAACATTAGACTTCAGATGAGAGATTGGGTAGTAATTAATAGGTAGTCTAGCATTGTACCCTGCAGATGTGAGACTGTTCTTTTCCTGACATTTTGTAATTTTTTTTGGAATATGCTCTACTCGTTTACTCACCAACTAGCGTGACATAAGGGGCTGTGACCGCGTTGAAGTGGTGCGGGGAGCACGCGTCATCAGGCCTCGTAGTGGGCGCTCCACGCTGCAGCTCGGCTATGTACGTGTCTCTCCGGTACAGCACCACGCACACGTAGCGGGCGACACTAGACAAGTAATGGATTTTACTAGGGTTGGCTGCAGCAAATTAAATAAGTCGAAGGTTTTGTGTCATTTTACAGCCTTGAATCAAACAACGCGTGCTGGAACCTTACTTAACTACTGATTTACTATCAATGAACGATTACTATTAAAACACAACTGTAAGAATTTTCTATCGGGATAAGTTATCGAAGACAACAAGCTAGAAAAGGACAAGGATTGATTTTCTGCCTTGGACAGTTCTATTGCCACATCTTTTACCCAGTTTAAAATAAAGCTCTAAATAAACCAGTTTTCTTACCAATGGTGCTGCCAATGAGCAACCAAAGCCACAGAGTTCCCACTAGGCGAGCTTGCCTTCACATTGACGCAGTACACCTTGATGTCTGCACCGGTCTGGTTGCTGATCCTTAACGTAGCGTTCCGCTGGTAGAACGTGTAGTTGCTGCTGAAGTCCAGGGTGTGCCAGGTGTGGGAGAACGTCATCCAGGATGGGAACTGGCAGTTGAAGCGGACTGACACTGGAAAAGAGATAGACAATGTGTACTCAGTAAATTATCAGAGTAGGTCCCTATGCTAAAAGATTAAAATGGTTATTGCGAAATTGGAACCCAAGACTAGAACACCCAGAGATCGAATCCAGAAATTTCTCCAGTCTGATTTAGTCCGTTGAGCAAATCTTCAATATACCTTCGATGTAACTGCTTCAGTATTCGTGGGTAAATAAATTTAAATTTCCTCGTGTAGTTAGCTAATGGAGACATGAATTAAAAATAATGAGAGTAGCTTTATCTTTTTGATAGGTTTAACATATTAAATAACTCCGGGTGCACACGATAGCGCCAACGTTGGCCCAAATACCTATATAAAAATAGTGTGCCTCTGTTGTGTGCCTTTGTTGGTGCTCTTTTCTAATTACCAATAACGTAAGTTTTTGAGCCAACTGTTTGCCCAATGTAAGGTGGAACCATCCAGCCCCAGCACGACAGTCCAGAAGACGACTTTAGTTATAACAAGAACTACATCATATAGTTCTAGAACACTTGGTGGCGTTGAACAGCCCGTTGCAGGTCGCGTTACCTGACTGTTCCCGACTGTGCCACTCGATACTTCACCCTGGTATGGCTGGTGGGATAATCAGCCCCCGGTCGAAAGTCCTGAAAACGACCTGTGATACAACTAAAACAACATTATATGATGACTACCTCTCTTCAACGCCATTGTCCTAGAACCCTCGGTGGCGCTGAACAGCCCGTTGCAGGTCGCGTCTCCCGACTGCGCGACTCGATACTCCACACCAGCTGGGCTGGTCGGGCCTTCTTTCGCTGCGTTCCCTGACGCTGTAAGTGGAAAAAAACTTCGTCAATTTATATCTGGATGGGGTGGTTTTAGGTTTTAAGAATGCCAGATTTAGCTGAACTCAAGTTTTCGATAATACTTCTGTCTCTTTCAGCGTCAGAAAGATAACATCGCTATATTTAATGTCTCAGTTATACTTGCCCAAGGTGATCACATGGCGCTTACTATTAAACAATCTCACGGTACATTTTATAAAGTGACATTACCATCAGTTTTGTCCAATTATCAATATTGGCAGTGACTGCAGCTGAGACGTACTTTTTAGCGATGTGAATTACTTCTGCATGTAGCTAGTTTTGGAATACAAATAGACTCATATGCTTTGATCACATGTAAAGAGTAAAGTACAGAATTAGTGCTATTAGCCAAATACTGGATTATATTCTGCTTCGTTTACATTTAATTATGGCATTAAACTCCATCAGAATCAGGCGTTAGTTTGCGGAAGTCCATGATTAAACTGGATGTTGTGTTTGGGTATCAGCGCTGGCGTCGGGAAGTTGGCGGTGTTATACTCCAGTGCCTCGGAAAGCACGTTGAGACGTTGGCTTGATCTCTCTCCGGTCATGTCGGATTGTCGTCTCAATGAACTTTGGGAGTGAAGAAACAGAGAGTGCACCTGTGTATTGCGCACACACTTGTGCTCTGTAATATCTCCCGCGTAGTTGGCTGATCTTTGTTGAGAGAGATGATCAAAATCGGTTAGAAGGAACTACTATACTACTACTATAGTGCCATTAAGCGGAAGTTTGAAGTAAAAAAAAAAATTTCAGCTTGGGTCAATCTAAAGTCTAAATAGTCTTACCAATACCATTTGTCTTCTCGTAGACGAAGCATCTGTATCTGTCCTCGTTGCTAGTAGCGTGGTTGTGGTGGAGCTTGCCCACGAGGAAACGGAGGCTGCCTTCTTTCCAGGTCGCAAGACATTCTAGTTCTTCCACTGAAAAGAGAAAAAAAATACCTTAAAGATTATCGGCAAATAAAGAACTAAGCATTAGCAGAATCATCATAGGTATTACAAGGATAGTTCTAGCACCCAAGATTGACTTTTCTTGGGCTTTTAGGCTGAATACCGGTACCTACATTTCGTATACGTTTTTCATGGATGCCTATAGCGAGCTTAAGCAAAGGAAGCGCGATGCTAGCAAACGCTTTTTGACATTTTCATTAACCAGTCAAAACCGAAGATTGCAGACACCATTCTATGTTACCGAGCCGCATTCGGCTGAACAGGGCTCAACCATGAATGAAAACTGGATTGTTTGCTGTGCCCTTTCAGGGCGTCACTGTACGACACATTTTGTAACACCTTTAAATCATGTGATTTTGCAATAAATGTTTAATTTAGGCAAGTACTACAGCTCGGTAGAGACTACTTCGAGCGGGAAATCGCCAGAAGAGTGCAGCATTTGGGAAATTGCGTCATATCTTCACGTAAATGTACCACTATTTCTTTTTTTATTTTATTCCCATGCACTAAGTTACTGTAAACTACTCACTATAAAATGTAAGCTAGAAACACTTTTTTGGGATACAATCTAGAACTTATAATTTGGATTATGACTTATTTAATAATGTGAAGTTTGTATGCTGTTTGTGTTTTTGTTTAAATAAAAATAAAATAAAATAAAGTAAACCCGCCGCAGTCCCTGAAACGTCGGGTGTTTAACCAATGCATCTTACCAGTCTTAACCTACGGAGCTGAAACGTGAAACATGACAGTCAAGCTGGCTCACCGACTACACGTCACTCAGCGTGCTATGGAAAGGTCTATGTTGGGGATCTCATTAAGGGATAAGATCCGGAACGAGGTCCTACGACATAAGACTAAAGTAACTGATGTTGTCCAAAAATGTAGCAAGCTAAAGTGGCAGTGGGCTGGCTATGTCTGTTGCAGAACCGACGAGAGGTGGAGCAGGAAGTTTCTCGAATGGAGACCACGCTTAGGTAAATGTAGTGTGGGACGCCCCCCGGCTAGATGGACAGATGACCTGAAGAAGGCAGCTGGTAGTGACTGGATGCAAAGGGCGGGAGATCGTGCGCTGTGGCGCTCCTTGGGGGAGGCCTATGTCCAGCAGTGGACTGCAACAGGCTGATATGATTCGCAATAAATGTGAATGTGACAAAAAAAACAACCAATCCTTGGCACTACGTTGTGCGTTAGCAGGACGTGTACTTTCGTGACAAATCAGGCTATTTGCCATGCCAATTTAAATCGCCACTCACGTAGATCAAAAGCGACGGGCTATCTTATTAACATATGGTAATATGCTCTATTCTAACTTCGATCTAAACATTTTCTCATAACCAAAGTTTAGGATACAAGTTAGTTATTTTGAGAACATACCAAGTAGAAATCTTGTCAAAACTAGTCTACGGGCGTGACGCTGTCTTGTGCATTTAGAAGCGAATTCAGCGCTTTCAAGAATAGGAACTTTGACTTGTGGTTGTATCTTCAAGCATACATAAGAGGTAGATTCAGTAGGTTACTAAGGTCCATCCATAAATCACACGTGACAACTTGCGTTTTTCGTTATCGGTCTAGCAATTTAACATTAAATGTTAGATGTCCCGGCCGGTTCACTTTGAAGGTACCTAAATGGTGAAATTTTATTTTTTGTACAACATTTGCACTGATACATGGAGAAAAAACCTTCTTCCAAGCTAACCCATTACGACACTTAATAATAATAATAATTCAGGCAACAGATTATAAAAATACAGGTCCATATTATAAATACCTTACAGACTAGCATACATAGAAATAATAAAAATTAAGTTAAATATTACACAAACACAAATCGCGTCAGCGAATAGAAAAAAAGTCACTTAGGTAAAACCACACAGGACAGACTTCCAAACCAGCTAATTTGTAGTAGACGTTCACAGAAGTGACGTCCCCGTCCCATAATAGAATCGGCCGAGACGACAGGACAGGACCAAATAAAAGATTTATGCATCGAAGGGTTAGGCGTATTGATTTAGCTGTGACACCATGCCTGAGTGTCTAATTGGCGAGAACTCTGGATTCTATGCCTAATGTCTAGACAAGAGCAAGATTTGTTTTTGTGCATTATAGTAAGCGATTATGAAATAGGTCATAGCGAATATGCAGCTGATGCATATTTGTAATGTGTAAATGTTACTCTTTTTAAAGAAATATGAGGCAATTAATGTGCAAGAACGTCTAGTTTATTGTCATGTAAGATAAATAAATATTGACATATTAAATTTTGGTTTAAACCTGGAGATAAAAAATTGGTTGCCTGTAAAGTCGGTATACGGGCGAAAGTTTTACGTGACAACGACTTTGAGTGGTAAAATAATTTTAATGTGAATATTCATTCTAGTAATCACTGTAATATATGTGAGTGTTTCTGATGTCCATTGTTTAATAAACTCATTTTCTTTCTTTCTTAGTAGTTTGCATAACTGATACTGATAGATAAATGTACTCGTATGTAGGAAGACAATCAGAAGACTAAGCAAAGAAATGATTTCGAAACAGGGCAGGGCAGTAATTCTTTCACCGACCTCTCTATGGTCAGTCTACGAGTATATGTATACGCCTCACTACTGAGCACAGGTGAGGTGATAAGAGGCATACTTTACCATTCCGGCTTAACTTCATATTCCTTCTGAAACTAATATTCTTAATGAAACTAAAATCTAATATTAAAAAAAAAAACCAACATTAGTCACGAAAACATCTGGTGAGTTTCAACGGCTTTAAAATTTTTGTCGCACCGCCCACTAATCGTTTCTGCTTAGCCCAAGGTATGACTGGTAGAGAATGCCCTACGGCGTTAAGTCCACCTTTTGTGCGTAGTTTTGTTGTGCAATAAAGCTTAAATAAATAAATAAAATTTTAACCAGCTCTAGTTAAGAACCACCGTGATCAAATTACCTTTTGAACGAAAAAAACGGCACTGAAATCGGTCTATCCATTCGGGAACTACGATGCCAGAGACAGACACACACTAATACACAAACACTCTTGGAGCCCTGGATGTCGGGTGGTATAGGAAGTCATACTTCACCACGCGCGCTTACCTACATATTCCAACCATAACATATTTTATTTTTTATAAAAAAAAAATATTTAATTTTTTATTAAGGTTTGCTCTTCACCCCAGACTAAGCCCAACGAGGCAAAGACTGAGTCTACGATGGAGCGAGCTCACCTAGAAGATGCCTGTTCACTCTACCTTTGAAGATTCCTAGGTTGTTATTGCAGGGAAACACTGACGCAGGTAGTGAGTTCCACTCGTTCATTTAAATATATTCTTAAAAATAACTATTAAGAGTGAGTTAGTGAACTCACCAGTGCTCTCCGAGCCGTGGACGTCAGGGCAGGCTTGATAGTTTAGGAGCAATCTCGAGTCCTCAGTGCAGCTCTCGATGGAAGACACCGGGCTCTTGCAGTCCCCGTGACCCCTGAAAATTAAAACAAGCAGATAGTTTATAATCCTATCAATATTATAAACGAGAAAGTTTGTAAGTATGTATGGATGTTTCGTACTTTTTTACGTAAAAACTATTGTATGGATTTTAATGAAATTTTACTAGAATATAGCTTGAAAATCAGATTAACACAGATGCTACAATTTATAAAGAACTAGCTTTTACCCGCATCTTCGTCCGCATTAGGTAGTTTTTTTGGAATACGTTGTTTTCCCGTAATACCAATTTTCCAATTCAAATCTTTGGTAAAGTTTCTGAGTGAAAGCAATCAGATTCCCCGGAATGCGTTATTTTCCAAATTACTGAACAGATTTAAATGAAATTTGGTAAGGAGATAGTTTGATACTTATGAAGTTACTTTTGACCGCGGGAAAATAACGCATTCCCAATGGGAAAAATCACTTTCCTGGGAATCTGATCGCTTCCACTCCTAAATTACCAAAGAGATGAATTATATTTGGATAAAATTGGTATTACGTGAAAAAAAGGCATTCCAAAAAAACTACGACGAAGACGTGGGTAAAAGCTAGTTTCAAATAAGAAGAATATTTTTAGGATAAAACAGCACTGTTTCAATTCGTGGTAGTCATTTAATGAACTAGCTCCAGTTTTAATTGACGAACAGGCTTTTGACGTAAAGTTAACTGTCGATACATGCCATATGGTGTTTCCATTAAAGTTCCAGCTCACGATCGTGGGCGCAATCAAAACTGTCACGAGTTTGATGGTAATTAAGTCCCAGCTTATTTGTGCTGTTAATCAATTTACGTGATTTAAAGAAAACCAGCGAGAATTACATTTATGCGTGTCTTACAAACGGGTGCTTGAAAAGATATAAAGCACCTGCGTATCAATCATAGTTAGGAAGTACTGGTGGACTTGTATTGATGTCAAACCAAAAATAGTGGTCCTCTGTAAACATCAGCCTAATTGTTGGTCATGGCATCAAAAATGTCCTCCTTAATTTCACTACCCATGAGATCAAATGGAACTAGTAACGAGGAGGGAGGATAGCTTGAGGTGTGTTTTTAATTTGTTTTATCGATGGTCTGGTGGACTGCCTCGTTGGAGTAGTGGCAAAGATTCTGCCTTACATCCGAGATGTCCTGGATGCAAATCCCAGATCAAGCCAAAATTGTTTCTGATATTTTCTGTCATGAATTTCTCAAAAACAGCTCGGAGTCGGGAAGTTGGCGGTGTTACACCCACGTGCCTCGGAAAGCACGTTAAGCCGTTGGTTCTGCGCCTAATCTCTCTTTGGTCATGTCGCATTGCCGTCTCACCGAACTTTGAGAGTGAAGGAACAGTAAGTGCACCTGTGAATTGCGCTCACACTTGTGCACTATAATATCTCCTGCGTAGTTGGCTGATCGCTGTTGAGATTGGCCGCCGTGGTCGAAATTGGCCAGGAGGATTATATTATCCATGGTAAACACAAGTAAAATACCTTGCCAGCAAAAATATTGAACCGGACGATACTTACATCTACGAGAAGGTTGGCGTGTTGCAAAGTATGATGACCAAAGTTTTTCTACATTCATGTCAATTACATTTTGCGACACAGCTTTGGTCTAGTGGTCTGAGTTCCAGACTACGAAACCGGCTGTCGCGGGTTCGAATCCTGCTAGGGGCAAATGTTTGTGTGATGAGCACGTGCATTTGTACCTACCAGGGGTCATGGGTTTATAAATGTATTTAAGTATTCCTATTCGTTATTCTAGCCACCATAGCACAAGCTAATGCTTATTTTTGGGCAAGGTAATTGGTGTGATCGTTGTGACAATTTATAAAAAAGTAAAAAAGAAAACATACTAGTAAATATCTTACCTGTTATAAGTGAAAGAGAAGGGTCCCTTCAGCGGACAGTCCACAGGATCAGCATTCTCCCGGAACATAGAGTAAAGGAGCGCGTCTCCTGTTATGAGTGTGCAGAGGTGAGGCAGGGCGTCTCGCCTGTAGCAGAATGCTAGAAAGAGAAAGAGGATTTGTGAAAATGTGTTATGTACTATCGCGGTCCACGCCGTATGAACCTTAAAGGCGAAAATCAACTTCTCATCGCGCGCGATTCCGCTTACTAATTGCTCCGTGTGTGTAGATGAGCATGCAAACAATTTTCGTTAGAAAGTGTTCACGCGGCGCTGACCGCTATCGTACACCGAATCATTTAGATATTATTAGAGCCCATGCACATATGCATGACTTTCAGCTATTGAACCGCGGCTATTGGTTAACACGCTATCAGTTCCGAGTTGCAGCGACCGTATGCAGCATGTGCGCTGGTGGTTATAAAAATTAAAGATAAGAATTTGTTATAGAACCATACACAAAATGTACGTGGACTCTAACAAATGCAAACACCTCTAGGTTGAAGGTCATTAAAGAGCCTACATATCAAGAAGAGGTAGTTACGTAGTTACAACATTGAATAACTTGTTTATTGATCTAGAAAACTTGCGAAAGCCTCCAGAACGGAGGCACTTACACTGAAAATTGCGTCATGATGTCACGCTCAAGATGTTTCATATATAGCCTAGGGCCTGTGCTAGGGCCCAGGTGTATAGAACAACTATTTCGTACGTATTTTATTTACCGACAAATACTTAACATAACTTACTAACCAGCCGTCAAGTATAGAAATAGTGCATGAAGTTGCTCTTCCAAGACCCAAGCATAGGTTACAAATTACCTTTTCATCATCTATGCCTGTTATGATGGTACAAAATTAATCTTTCTGTTTTTTTAAGCTGTTCAACGATTTACTGTACATTATTTTCAGAGATGGGTCGAGTACTCGGTTACTACACGGTACTCGGTGGTTTACTTTATACTCGTTCTCGGCCGAGTAATTCGGTTCAAGGGACGAGTACTCGGTGTAGTAAACTTAATAAACAGGTTAACAGGAATAAGAGTTTGCTAGTGGCCAACTGGAGGAATTGAAGTACCTCAATGACCACAAACTAAAGTCAGTGTACAAGCCGCTAATCTGGCGTTTGTCGATTCCTATTGGTTAATTACAAGACGACCAGGCCGCTCAAGGGATATATCATAAAAAACTATAATACATATTATGTTAATTCATGAAGTTATGATTAATCAATCCAAAATTACAATGTGAAGGAAAATATTAGTACAGTGCTAAAAACAAGTGCGCTTCAAATTAAACCGAGTAACTCGGCCGAGTACTCGGTAAATCTACTACTCGGATCATCTCTAATAGTTTTCACTCCCCAAAAATGGTGAAACTACGCGTTCGATTAATGTGACTATAAAAGCGCATTGTTTATCGATAGTCATAATCGAGGCTCACGCACCGAAGCTGATTTATGCCCAGCCCGCTGAGAGATTTAGTGCCAAATGTACTGAAATCTTATGTGTTTACACGGGCTTTAGTTGATAGTTTTATGTTACACTCCACCAGAAGGATGGAAGAAATTCTAGAAGCTACTAGCGGCTGCCCGCGACTTCGTCTGCATTCAAGTTCAAACAAATGTTAGACTTTTGGGCTCAGTCTACTCGTTGGGATCTTTAAAACAGTATCTCAATCATATTTTTAGTTCAGTCTTCTAGAGTCTGGAATCTAGATTCTAGACCAATAAGGACTCATCAGATGCGCAATGGGGATTTACAATTACTGCCAAAGGGCTCGAAACAATACCGTTGTTGCCACAACCCTTACAATGAGAGTAAAATCTGAGTAAACCGTCGGTTTTCTTCTGCAGTCATTAATCTCGCGTGGCCTGTGGGGACATTTTTCAATCCCAGTCGCCGCTCGATTAGACTAATCTCAGGTTTAAAACTTTTTAGGTTCTGGTCCTTTATCGAATGGGTTAGATTACGAGGAAGGACGTGACTGCTTTGTATCTTTATACAAGTGTTTTGAGGAGATGATTAAGAGCGGTTTGTTAGTGAAAAATTTCATCACCTGATTTCGTTAAGTCTAATAACAATTATTGACTATGAAAATTAATGCAGTGGTAAAAATTCAAACTAAGATATTATAATACAACTAGCCTAATAGTATAACAACAATAGTCAAAAAATAAAATAGAAATCAAGGAAATAGAGAAAATAAAATATTTAGGAAATAAAATATATAGAAAAAATATCACCCCCAGCGCTGCCATTGGGTATGGAGCCCAAAAGGCTGGCAGCGTTTCCTCTCTGTTTGTATCTCTGTATCACCTGATTTTAATTTAATAATCACAAAGTCAGTCAAAATGACCAGAACATGTCAACTTTCTTGAAACGGTCATGCGAAAATGGAATACAGAATTGTAACTAATAAATTCTGAAAGAATTTTGTTCAATAGATAACAGTGGAAATCGGTAACAACGAAGATGACAGCATATCATTTTACATCGTCCCCGTCCGGGGATAAAAACCGGATTGTAGAGGCTTTACTACGAGAAACGAAATCTGTCAAAACTATAATCATTTTTTCGTTTTAAGACACAAGTACCTTCACATAAGTGACAGCACGTCACGGTAAAAAACTGTGGCATATCATGCGCATCAATTAGGAGCGATAAAATTTGTAGCGTTATTTGCGGTTTGTTGTGTCTGTACACGTAATTGTTTTGACAGATATCGTACCTTAAAACCTAAACACCGATGCGCCCGGCACTACACCACGTTCATAATAACAAAATCTTTCTCCTAATTATTCTTTACATAGAATAAATAAATGCATGCAAAGGTGGCAGGAAGCCACTGGATGCACAGAACCAATCACGTTGGAGATCCTTGGGGGAGGCCTATGCTTAGCAGTGGTGGTCGACAAACGGCTGATATGATGAAATAAATGCATATTCCACATTACATTTTAGGTGGTTGTATGTAATGTAACTCATTCATAAATATTATAGATGGGCCGAGTACTCGGTACTCGGCGTACTCGGTGGTTTTTTAATACTCGTACTCGGCCGGATAACTCGGTTCAAGTGACGAGTACTCGGTTATGTAAATTTAATATTCATATTCATATTCATATTCTTTTATTTGCCAACTAAGTGTTAAATACATACATAGTTATAGCAGGTCTGGCTATCATACATAATAAACATCATGACTGGAATAAGTTTGCTAGTGGCCACTTGGAGGAATTAAAATATGTACCTAAATGACCACATACTTAAGTCAATGAACAAGCCCCTAATCTGGCGTTTGTCAATTCCTATTGATTAATCATAGGACAGCCAGGCCGCTGTGGATCGTCAAGTATGTTTGTATGTAAGTGTAGTTCAGGGTATATTATCATAAAATCAAATACATATTATGTTGATTAGTGAAGTCATGATTCATTTATTCAATATTACAGTGAGTAGGTATTGCCGGCAGCGCGTTGCGGTCATGTTTAATCTTGTTTTAAGACCTCTAATTAAACGAAGTAACTCGGCCGAGTACTCGGTACTCGCAAGCTTTAAACCGAGTAATACTCGGTACTCGGTGAAACCACTACTTGGCCCATCTCTAATTAATTTGCATGGTGTACTCACTCTCCTTATATTGTAGGACGTTTTGGTGTTTCTCATGCATCACAACGCAGCGGTAACAGCCTTTTCTGTAAAACAAGAAAAATATCATGAGATTTGTCACTCTGCATGCAAATGACCGTTCCGGCCGACGTGTTACGTTTTGTACGAAAAAATAGTTTTGAATAAATTCTTTTGGAAAGGACATTGGGTGTTTTTCCATGTGCCTAAAACGGACATGTTGAAAATGTGGAATTATTCAGTGAAATCGGGCTGCAATTCGTATTACCTCTTTGAGGCTGATGAATAGTGGTGAATTTATCTTTATATTGGTGTGATTGTTATGAAATATTTATTTATTTATATCTATCGGTTTAGCTAATCTTTATATCTGAAAAATCACACCAGTTTTTTTTCTTGTGATAAGTATATAATTTTGTCATTGATGGAAAATCTATGTGGCTTCTTTCAGGTTTTCTAAGGTTAAGGTCTACGCCTAAGATTCGCAGATGAACACACATTAACAGCGCTGCTTTTGAGCGTAAAGCATGACAAATACATGAAATCGACCAAACTAACATAAAAACGTGCTATTTACTGTAAGCTTTTTTTAATCCTTGTCATTGTCTTATTTTAATTTGACATTTCGTCCATAATACAAATAACGTTGTGTCAGCCAGAGTCAGGACCCCCCGATTCTGGGTCTGTGATATTAAGTTTTTTTTAAATTTTATTTTAGCAACAATCCCACCAATTCTCTAGTCCCAAATTAAGCTACGAGGCTTATGATAAGGGTACTAGACAACGCATAAACATACTTAAATATATATTTTTTTGTAAATAAATACAATCATTTTTTACATAGAAAACACCCAGACCAATACAAACACACATGTTCATGCACACATATGCTTGTACTGTGCGGGGATCGAACCCGCGACCCTTGGTTTCAGAAGTCCGACATGTAGACCACTGCACCAAATGGTCGTCAAAAATGTAGATACCAAAAATACTCACTCATCGACGATCAGGAATTTGTCCCCCTCCGAGGAAACGCACTTTCCCTTGTTAGACAGGCGGTCGCCCTCGATCACAATCGGCTGGATCACCCCCGACTGGAACCAGCGCCCGTGCCAGCGAGGGGGGAAGGTGCAACCTGGGGAAGAAAAAAAAGGATAATTTTTTTATCGATTTAACATATACGACATTTTGCATTTTAGGCGTCTAGAGTTTTTGAGACTTTGGTCTTTTTCACGCTGCAATTTTGATTGATTTCCAGATTTTTTGAGATAGCCTTGGACCAATAACAGCCGTCGTCAAGTAGTAAGTAGTAGCAAACTGGACACGGTTTTTTTTGTCTAAACTGGATAAGAAGTTTCTAGGAAGCTACCTGTAACGAAGCGTATTTGCGAATTCCATCGGCCATCTTGTTCTGCCAAGCAATCATGGTGGTCAAACCATCAAAGTTTGAGTAAAACGAACGAGTAGAATCATAACCACAATATCTTAAATTAGCTTCATGTTTTCATGTCTTAAAAAAAACCTTTATCATCTAACTTTTTTTTTAAACAACATCACACACACTGATTTTGCTCCGTGGTAAGTAGCTTAAGCACTTGTGTTACAGATATCAGAATCAACAGTGGTATTACAAACTTAAATAAATACATATAACACTCAGACCAGTAGAAACAGACATGTTCATGCATACAAATGTTTGTACAGTGCGGGGATCGAACCCGCGGCGACCTCTTGGTTAATAGTCAATTTCTTGACAATTACACCAAAGCGGTCGTCGTCATCGTGGTGGTTGAGTAAAACGAACGACTAGATTCAAAACTATAATATCTCAAACCACCTTTATATATTATGGAGGTGTTCATGCCTTAAAAAACACTTTAACTGTATCTAACTTCGTTCACTTATAGAGAAGCACTTCTTTTGCACGATTTGGCACTAGATCTAGTTTAAGCAGCCAGTAGACGCTTCTCACCAACTGGATGCTTATCTGGTGTCAAAATGAGAACTGCTGACTTTTCATCGTCTGGCTAGTATAGGCACGATTTTAACTTTATACTCTACTACAGAAGAATTGTATTATTTATCCCTTGTTCAAATAATATCCAATCAACTTAAAACGTGTGCCTCCTTTAGGTTGTATCATTTGCGCTGTCATTCGCTTTGAATTGGCCGGCTTGAATTTAAACAAGGGATAATCACTGCCTAGCTCTTTTGCAGTAAAGGGGATAGTATTGTGTGTGTAATGAACACAATCTCCGCTTGGACCTGTGGTTGGTAGAGAATGCCTACGGCATTAATCACCAATCCACCATTGTTCACCAATTTTGTCCAGAAGTTTTTGAAAAAATAAAATAGAACAATAATGTTCGAACTAACTTCATAAAGATTGTTATAAAAGACGGCATATTTTCCTAACCAAAATTACGATGTAAACTACATTATTAGATCAATCTAAGAATGCTTAACTCATGCATTATGATTGCTCAAACTCATTACCTTACAACTAAATGACTCTTAAAATCACGTCATAGAGAAATTTACATAAATATTCGTATAAAAAGTAATTAGATGGCCACACAGGATAGGTGCAACGCTTAATCGTGTTTACAAACGCGACGCCTGCCCCTTAAGTATACCCGGCAACTTTAAAAAGCACTTGATCCCAAGTCCAAACAAATAAGTGCAGGCTTATTAAAACAGTTCGGGTTACCTTAATTACTTCATTTCTGTCAAGGGGCTTTTATTATCATAATTCGGTAATTACAGAAGCGTGTCAACTCCCCCGCTGATAAAATAACCATACCCATGGAATGTAAGTTGTTAAAATTACATTTTATCTCGATATTTCCGTAACAAGGCAGTTTATATTTTGTTTATGTGATTGTAACTAGCCCAATTAGTACTTTTAATTAATTTGTGCCGTTTCCTTTGTTGAAGAAAGTAGAGTTTTATGGTATTAGTATAACAAAATGCTTAGGAGGATGTTAAAAAGTTTTAATTAGCCTTCAGACTATCGTATGTGGTAAAGGGTAGATTAGATCTCTTATACAATCCACAGTCGTAAAATTGCCTTAAAATTCTAATAAGCTTAAGATGATGCTGCATTCCTACGAGTGTGCCTATAGATAATGTTTTTTTTGTATAAAGCCCGCAAATTGCATTCCAATCGGTGCAGTATAGTTTGAATACTTAAATAAATACAAAAGAAGAACTACCTTTAAAGTCACAAAAACGGCAGCTAGGTTAATTCCCCTTCCTGTGAATAAAAATCCTTACCCCGAAAGTTGTCTGGAAGAGATCACTCTTAAGATAGATAATAGTATGCATAATTTAGCTGTTAAGGCCGCCAAAATTGTGGATATTACTGTGTATGTTAATGTTTGTATTTTTTGGTCGTGTGCATAGAAAGTTCTCTATCTATCTATCCTACCTACAAACCTTTTTTTAACGTCAGGGAAATGCTGTTACGCATACCCACCAGCCGCGGGGGCAGCTGAGGGTTATGTGGGGTTCCAGGACTCAGAGAGAGAACCAGCCTACCTACAAACCTTTCCTATCTTCACTGCCTCGTTGGTGTACTGGCAAAGTTTCTGCCTTACATCCGAGAGGTCCTGGGTTCGAATTCCGGGTCGAGTCAAAATTGTTTCTGAGATTTTCTGTCATGAATTTCTCAAAAACAGCTCGGAGTCGGGAAGTTGGCGGTGTTACACCCCCGTGCCTCGGAAAGCACGTTAAGCCGTTGCTCCTGCGCCTGAGCTCTCTCCGGTCATGTCGGATTGCCGTCTCACCGAACTTTGAGAGTGATGGTACAGTGAGTGCACCTGTGTATTGCGCTCACACTTGTGCACTATAATATCTCCTGCGTAGTTGGCTGATCTCTGTTGAGATTGGCCGCCGTGGTCGAAATTGGCCAGGAGGACTATTATTATCTTCACAATGGATTTGAACTGCTAGAAAACATAGACTTTTAACTAGCAAACATCCTTTCCCTATGCTCACTGATCGGCTTCCATGGCTTAATAGTCCAACTTCGCTGGCCTAAGTACACAAAGTTGGCTTACTAGTGACCACTGTTCGGCATTCGCGATGTAAGCTTCCTGAATAACACATAAAAATAGTTCTGCTTTAATCAGAAGTCAGTTTATATGATTGCGGATGATTTAAGTTTATATTTTAGTAATTGAAAGTAATTTAATTTTTAATTAATTAAAGTATTTTAATTAATTAATTGGAGACCCTTCGACCAAAAGCGCAGCGTAGGACGTCCACCGACAAGATGGACAGATGACCTTGTAAAGATCGCAGGATCACACTGGATGCGGACCGCTTGTGATCGGTCGATGTGGAAAACTGTGGGAAGGCCTATGTTCAGCAGTGGACGTCCTTTGGCTGATAAAGATGATGATGATGAATTGAAAGTACATATAAAGTAGTACATTTTTTTACCGGCTCAATTGCTCATATACAATTTTTTTTAACAGAAAATCACCAAAATAAGGAATAAAAACTCATATTTGGTCCTTTTATAATTGTTCCAGACTGTTCTGCCTAGGAATCGATCCTCCATCCATCTCTTGTTAATCTTGGAGGCAGCTTAGTAATTTTGTCATCGAGTGTGCAATACTTTTGATATAACATAAGTTTTAAGTTTTTTCTGACCAAATGTTTATTAACCTTTTCTCCTACTGCTAGGCAAGAATATCATTAATTATAATTATGTTATGTAACTATGCCATAATTATGTTGTAATTAGTTGCTTGAAATAAAAGTTATTATTATTATTATTAAAACTCCACTAATCATCCCTATTCATTACACAATAACGTCTTAATTTGTATCGTCATCTAAGTGGTAATACGATCTCAGGCCTATTCTATAGCCGAACTTAACAGTCGTGCCCGCAGTAAGCATTCAAGACTCATGTAACGAGTTCCAAACTCATTGTTGGTCTGTTATCGGTGGTCACAGCAATTGGGTTACAATGTGCCCAGCTAGCTCAAGACTGGTTGATCACATTACAATAGCTGAATGAGGGCAAAGACCTGACAAGATAAATAATAATACAATTTAAGCCTCACTTGCATGCTCCAGGGATATAACTCTGGGTAATTGGTGTTCAGTTGCCGTCAGTGCTTTTGGTGTGTATTGATTTGACTAATGTGTACTTACCTTGACTGCCTCGTTGGTGTACTGGCAAAGTTTCTGCCTTACATTCGAGAGGTCCTGGGTTCGAATCCCAGGTCGAGCCAAAATTGTTTCTGAGATTTTATGTCATGAATTTCTCAAAAACAACTCGGAGTCAGGAAGTTGGCGGTGTTACAAAACCGTCCGTCGGGAAGCACGTTAAGCTTTTGGTCCTGTGACTGATCTCTCTCCAGTCATGTCGGATTGCCGTCTCACCGAACTTTGAGAGTGATGGAAGAGTGAGTGCACCTGTGTATTGCGCTCACACTTGTGCACTATAATATCTCCTGCTTAGTTGGCTAATCTCTGTTGAGATTGGCCGCCGTGGTCGAATTCGGCCAAGAGGACTATTACTTAGCTTGGATAGGTACCCACTGTTTCTTTACACTCATCTTTGAGTTAGACAGCAATAAGACATGGCCAGAAAATCTATGGCTAGAAAAGGCTATGGCTAGCATATGTACTGCCACCGATAACTTTAGATCACTGTGTCAGTCAGTCAGTCAACCTTTGAGTTTTATACGTTTAGATTGCGGAATCCATATAAAAGAAAACCTTTTGAGACCAACTTGCAATTTCTTGCAAACACCACTGACCGGGAAATATTGAACTATGTTTTCAAACATCTGCGAAATGAAATGTTTCTTTACTTCTCTTGAACGCGTTTAAAAAGTTTTTAATCAAAGAAAAGTTCAGCGTAAAGAAAGAGGTAATTAACCGTTGTTTTTATTGATTAAAGAAAGCAATCAACTGTATAGCGTGACGATAATGAGAACAAACTTATTTGAACCTGTATTCAACGGCGAACCTTCTACAAACTATTAACGTTAATATTTCATAGCTTTCATTAGCTCAAAAATAGCTGCTAATGGAAAGAGTTATGACAATAGACGAATAAAAACATAATTATACCTATGCTTGTTTTAAACCGCATACCTCTTGTTTTGAGAGTTTTATTAAAGCATTTATTTTTTTGATATATAAAAATGAATTGCTGTTCGTTAGTCTCGCTTAAACTCGAGAACGGCTGAACCGATTTGAATAATTTTAGTCTCGAAATATTCGTGGAGGTCTAGGAAAGGTTTAAAAGAATGGGTAAATTAAAAAAAAAGTATCGTCTGCGGGTCCGCTAGTATGAAATATACAAAGAAAAAAATAATACTGTCTGCACTTACCAAATTTAACGTGGATTTGAACAAACAAGTTTCCGACGTTAATGTCGAGTATTAATTTTTTTATCAACACATCAAAATGTTCTTGTTAACTCATACATAGAATGTGCCGGTTTCAGGCCTAGACGTTCACACAGACATGTTTCAGTGTTCTCTAGAGACTTTCAAGAAAAAGCTCAAAGAAAAAAGTTAGTTTAAGTACTTGTCAGCTATAATTTTTGACAATTTTAAATTAAATTTTTGTTAAAGATATTTTTTTTAGTTCTTAAAAAAATTGTGTATAATTTTAGTTGGCAGTCGGACTAGTATATGAATATGATGCCTTTTAGTGTGTAAGCTTTCACAATCAGAATAAGTTTGCCTGCTGCAACTGTACCCCAATAATTAAAATAAACTTCAAAACCTAAAATAGTTCAATCTTGAGGATTTGTCTTCATAATTTTTAACGATCTTGACGTTGTGAAACAGTTATTAGACAGATAGTTATTAAAATATAATTTTTTAATAATCACCATGCTCGTAACTTTCAATTTCTCGTTTGCACCGCAATCATTGTACAAATAACACAAACGTACATTACGTACTAAACCCACGTTATTGTAACACCACAAACAGATTGTTACGAAAATCGCCTCGAAACCAAAACGTTTGTTTAGGCAGTTTTCCCTCAGTTAATGAGATAAGCCCTCCCGCAAGGAAATGAGAATCCAGAGAATCCAGTTTGGCTTTCAAATTCAAGTTAAACACCAAATCATAGGTTTCCGTAGAGTTACATATTGGTACGTTAAATGGGACGGCTGTGTCCATATTACGAAATTAGTTTTGTATTGAGGTTAATTTGAGTAGTGAAACGTTATGAGTAGTTTAACCCATTAAAGAATAAAGAGTTAGAAAAATATTTATACCTAGAAACTAATATGAACGTAAGGAGAAATTATTTCATCAACATAGTTGGACCAACAAGCTAAATGACACCACCAATCGTTGACATACTCTTTATTATCTGTCGAAACGGTCTGCCTACATAGATTTGGTATGGGAATACAAAATCGTGACGTTACGCTTGTGTATCAGAAATCGGAGTCAATTGACCGAATATTTATTGAATTTTGTGTGTTTAAAATTGGTTTCTACAGAAGTTCATAGAGGCTATGTTTTTTAAACGCTTTTCATCTATCTTACTCAGCATTCGATAAATCTATCAAGTAGTTTTTGAAGGTTTGTCTATGACAAATTTGCAGACAAAGAGCATGAAATAGACCTATCAATGCCATTTTGTGCTAACAAACTGTCATTTTGGATTCCATATTTATTATCAGTTTCTGCTCAATCACAAAATAATAAAATGATAGGGGCAATGTCACAAAACCAAACTAATATCATGGATTAGCACACAAATAAATCACTCGTAATAAACACAGCGAAGAGACAACACAAACCGAACTCGGCCGAACCGAAGCCAAAACTCTTTAAGACACTTTAGTAAATAATGACTTTAGTTCCGCTAATGCGCTGAACTTCCTTTGATGACGCCTCTTTTTATACTTATGTTTGTAGAATAGTACGAGTAGTGGTGTGTGATTAGTCGATAAAGGTACCCATATGAGCGTCAAATTAATTATGAAACCGACCATAGGGACTTTAAAAAAACCAATCTCGCTCCATCGTTGACTCAGTATTTGCCTCGTTGGGCTTAGTCTTGGGTCAAGAGCAAACCTCAAATCAAATCAAACATCTTTATTAACAAATCATTTGCACAATTTACAAACACCAGGGACCCCGAACCTATCCGAAATAAATAAAAAAAAAACTGGAAATTGTTAATCTAATTTATTATTGGTCTGGGTGTTATATGTATTATATAAGTTTATTCGTAATACCGCTGTTGATTCTTATTTCTGTATGACTCAAGTGCTTAAGCTACTTACCACGGAGTCAGATCAATATATGTGATGTTGTTGTATATTTACATTATTTATTTATATTACTTACTGTCTCTACTTGCGTTAATTTCATTTCACAGTATACTGTTCACGCGAAATAAACACGAATTAGACATTTTTTTTACCGCCAGCCGGTATTTGGTCTTTGATTCTTAGATCAATCCTCTTTTTAAATCCAGTAACTAAAAGCGTACAATCAAGCCAGCATGGTTAAATTCTTAAAAGATCTTATGTAGTCAAGCATAACGACCTGTATTACCAGTTAGCACAAAACTCAATTAATGTCTTGAAATATTATTGCATGCTTTTGATTATAATAATAGTAATAGTCTTCCTGGCCGATTTCGACCACGGCGGCCAATCTCAACAGAGATCAGCCAACTGCGCAGGAGATATTATAGTGCACAAGTGTGAGCGCAATACACAGGTGCACTCACTGTTCCATCACTCTCAAAGTTCTTTGAGGCGGCAATCCGACATGACCGGAGAGAGATCAGGCGCAGGACAAACGGCTTAACGTGCTTTCCGAGGCACGGGCGTGTAACACCGCCAACTTCCCGACTCCGAGCTGTTTGAGATATTCATGACAGAAAATCTCAGAAACAATTTTGGCTCGACCTGGGATTCGAACTCAGGACCTCTCGGATGTAAGGCAGAAACTTTGCCACTACACCAACAAGGCAGTTTTGATCATAGTTTTATCAAGTATCGATGTTATCCTGTTAGCAACTGACTTCACTACATACAGCGTGGAATAGGCAAAGGAATAAATTCTCATGAGGCATGAGTCCAGTCTATAGAAGGCGTCTATTTCAGCCAAATAAATCAATCTCTAACGACCATTGCGATCTATTTATGTTATTTGTACTCATCCTTAGCGAAAAAAACATTCTCAAATGTATTGAGGTTTGCGTAATGAGATCGTTTCATAACTGTAACAGAAAGAATTTCGTTAGCCAAAGTAGTTTCTGTCTGTACTGTTTAAGCTCTAAAATATTGCCTACCAAGCTTTCTAATAACTAAATAATGACGAAGGCTCAACCTTTTAATAAACTTCCAGACACCTAAATTAAATGACGCATGGTGGTAATTTATTCTGAATTCTAATAAAGTCAGTATCATAAAGCTTAAAGCTTGCTTTTTTCTTGTAATATTAAGTAGGTGTCTTGGAAAATACTTTGAACCTTTTGAACGCAAGAACCCAGTGATTAATGGTCGGCGAAATAAAGCAGTAATTTCATACCGTCTGCTGTTCAGTAACAAAGTCGATACTTATAGCATGTTCCTAAGCTTTGTCAAAATCCGCTATATTATTCGGTGGTAACACAAGACGTTAATAAAAACTAAATTTACATCTACGCGTTTATTTCCAACGTTAAAGTTAAATCGTGCTTGAATTGCGCTCGTCACAAAGCCTTGTTACAAAAATACCTCTGTATTTACTCGGGTTTTCCAGGTGAGTTGTGCAAGGCACCATACTCAGCCCACATTAATTCCCCTTTCATGTGATTTTGTTCAGCTCATTAGAGATTCGTGTAATAAGGTCAACCAGCAACTGCAGTATATTATTTGGCACATTAGCCAGATAATGAAGCAGATATGAGCGAATTTTGGGAGCACAATTGTGTGCGCAGTTAGAAAATATATTATTGTGATTTAATGGGTTTGTTAACTAGCTGAAACCTCTATTTGTTGTGCACTAAATTGTATGCGAAGTAGAGGTTTTGTATGAAGGTATTATAGGGGTTTTATGTATTATAAACAAATAATTTGTTGAACTCAGGGGTCCTTACGTACTGTAATTTGCTATAGCTTGTTAAAAAGATCTAACTTTGAATGTCAAGAAGAATTTCAATTCTTTCATAATTTCAAGAATGTGAATATTTATCTCTTTATATTAAGAACTGATAAACATGTATTCCACAACAGTCACTTTCTTAATTTGCCACGTTTCATCCCTTCCATGTTTACTCAGATATCCATAAGGATCACCGCACTGAAGATAATCCCGCTCTCATTTCCGAGATTTCGTTTGATATGGAACTGTACCTACTTAGGTGTATTTCATCGATGTACGAATCTGTGCAGTTTTAATGACGGTCATATTGTAAAAAAGCCTGATGTGCTCTCTGGATAATAATAAAATCTGTACTCTGAATAACAATAATATCGGTCAATTTGCATCACGCCGGTGATTCATGAAGTTGTTTAAATGTAAATTTCATTGTTTCGTCAAAGGAAGTAAAGGACGGAACGTCCTTCGGCCAAGGAGACAGGATGCTATAACTTTTGTCGGTGGTATCCATGTCAAAACAATTGGCGAATTTATTGTCGGGATGTGAGGTGATTTGGACGCCAATTTATGTATTGATACAAATGTTTCTTTGGCCGCGTCTTTGATATTATCAAAGTTAAAAGACTGACTTATACCTACTAACACTTATGGATTACGATTCCACGTTTGAGGGAAGATCTAAATAACAGACAAAAAACCTCTGTGGATTACTTTAATAGAAGACAGTATTACCATAAGCTTAAAAAGCATTTGAAATGCTTTTTGAGCTGTCAAAAACATAAATTATTTAGAAGCTTCAATGACAATGAAATAATTCAAGAAAAGATCCGCATGTAGAGTCATGATCATTACATTTCTATTGATTCTTTGTTATTCAAATAGCGTCAGGAATTATTTTATTATGAATGATTGATTAAGCATCCATGAAACAGCACGCCATACAAACATTGTTCGTTTAAACATAAAACCGATCATTTGTTATATTGAGAAGTTAACTGCATCTATGGGCGATCGTAATTTTCGTCTCCTATCGCGCTCCGACAAATGAAATGTCATTAAAAAGTGATATCGTTGCCAAAATAATGGCTCCATGATCCAGTTCGACAACAGTTGATTAATACGAAGAATTTATATTTACAAACCGATTTCATGGAATTAATTAAAATTGGTCCCGTAAAATGCTTCTGTACCCGTACTTTTGATGACGTGTATTGCGTATTGTTACGAGTTGTGTTATGGCGAAGAATGTAAACAAGGCTAAATATTTAAGCCAGTTTTTTTAACAGTGCTCATAAGCTAACTGTTCTTTTTTTATTTTATAGGATACACGAAGACAGAAGCACTGTCTTGCTACTGAGTTTGAAACGATCTCCTGTATCTCAGACCTTGACAATGTTATGTGACAGTTTGATTAATGAGTAAATAGAGGTAGTAAGTACCTTAGATAGATAAAAATTAAAATGTAATTCAATAGATAAGGTTAGCTTCTCTCAATATCCTCTCTGATCTTATATGATTATGGATCATATCATAACAAAACTATCAAATACATCTATCAATACTATGTGTATCAAATACACGTTTTTTCACAAAGCAGTGGGGTATATTATCTCTCGCTATGGGATTTCCATCGACTGCAGATATGAATCGAATAAAGTACAACTTTTGGAACGCCCTATTGGCTGGTCAGTTCTTAGTTTTGTACTCATGCCAACATGCCAACTCTTTTACTTTAAAAAAAATCCTATCCATTTAGAATTCGGACATAGCTTTGCCATCACCGAGAAAACTAATATCGTGAGGTTTATTTACCCTTTCAGTGTTATATAGGTAATATGTTAAATATTCAGAAGGCATTACAGTGAGTACCTGAATGATAAGGTGCTCCAATATACGACGATGCCCGAAGTGTCAACCGAAGAACAAATTGCTACGGCGTTTGCGTAACTTGTCTAATTTCTTGCGAAGTTTCAGAAACACCGTTTACATATTACGATTTTGGTCGGGAGTGACGATGTTGTAATAAAAACTTCGAAAATGGTAAATATACAAGATTTTTAGATGAATGTGATTATTTTTTCAGGCAGTCAATTAAGAAAACAACTCAATAAATTGTGTAAGAGACGAGTAATAAATTTTGTGGCAAGTATGCATTCACAGTAAATTAAAATAAAACAAAAAGAAGAAGTGAGGTAGGTACGTAATATTCGGTGCCACTATGTATTAGCAATTCTTCTTCTTAGCGTGTCGATGGAACACGAGGTATTACACCGTGGCAGCCCAGAATTCAGCCACTTGTATAGCGGATCGGCTGTTTCATTAAATCCGCTAGCGTGCAGGTGTTGGGGCACGCTGGGCACGATGTTAAGTGTGCCATAGTTTGCACTGCACCGCAAACACAGTCCACATCGGCGCTTGCCGACAATCCCCACCTGGCCATGTTCTCCTTACTTCGACAAACCTGAGTCCGAAGCCTGTTTAAGGACTTCCAGATCGGCCATGGTAGATCATGTCCAGGCAGGAGATTCTCGGCCAGTGGGACAAAGGGAGTAGGCAGAGAGTATTAGCAATTAAGCAACTATACATGCTCTGGAGTTTAAACTTTACCATAGGAATAACATTGCTTTGACATTGATATCTTTTGTTATACCCAATGTTGTGATTTTTAGAATAAGTATTATGTCTTTTAGATTTTTGTATTGAAATTTATTAGATAATTTATTGAGTTTATTTTTAATTAATTATTCGTACTGTTTCGATATTTGGGTCATTTGATTTTTATCAGTAATTTTACATATTTTGTTGTATTTTAAATTATAAGTAAAATAATAAGTTTCTAACTGACTCTGTAGTACGAGCTTGATTCTGATTGGTTGGCGAACAGCCAATCGGAATCAAGCACGGTGGGAGGGATGTTGAGTGGTGACATGGTTCCGACAACACTTTCTCGAGTCATTCTAGTCGGTGGCACGAAGCGAGCACTAGCTCTGGAAGAATACGTTATTGTAATTGTTGTAAGCAAGACAGTGTTATACGAATAAAGTGCTGTGTAAATATCAGTGGAGTTTTTAATTTACGAAAACTCAGAAGTGGAACGTGACCTGCTGTCCTGTCCAAAAAAAACGTAAGTTGAAATACTTTATTTCTAAATAATAAAAAGATAGCTATACGATTTCACCTTTGCTATGCCTTTTATAAACTTGAAATGAATTTTTACAGTGTTACCAAGAGCATTTGGTTGGGGCTACTCCCTAATAATGTAACTTGTAAACATATTGCAATTTCTATAAAATAATGAGGCCTACACTAGCACTGACAGCAGCTTGAATAATATCTGGTCAAGGCCACTCTTTGATGGTATTATTCTAGTAAATGCAAAGAAACTCTGAACTCATCGCGCAATCTATGTGGTCAAGGCTACTCCTTGATAATAGTTCGCGATGAATTCCTGAGACCTCTGAGCTGGTGTACTTTCTTTTATGATATTATTATTGTTGGACTTGCGTGAGTATTATTCGAACAGACTCTCTGTTAATACTACTCATGTTGAGAATGATTTATCATGCGGTCCATTCGGTCGAGGCTACTCCTTGATAATGTTGACCTTTGATAAACTATCCAACAAGCTGTCTGTAGAAGAAAGATATTAAGTAAAAATTGCATATGAACAAAAGGCATAGTATAAATACATTTAAAATAAATTGTGATGTTCTTTATTACTAGTAAAATAACGGCCATGTGTGCTGTTATGGAGCTATGTATGTTCCACAACAACTAGCTAAACGGCCATGAGTGCTGTTATGGAGCTATGTATGTTCCACCATAACTAGTTAAACGGCCATGTGTGCTGTTATGGAGCTATGTATGTTCCACCATAACTAGTTAAACGGCCATGTGTGCTGTTATGGAGCTATGTATGTTCCACAACAACTAGTTAAACGGCCATGTGTGCTGTTATGGAGCTATGTATGTTCCACAAACGGCCATGTGTGCTGTTCAGGAGCTATGTATGTTCCACCATAACTAGTTAAACGGCCATGTGTGCTGTTATGGAGCTATGTATGTTCCACAAACGGCCATGTGTGCTGTTCAGGAGCTATGTATGTTCCACCATAACTAGTTAAACGGCCATGTGTGCTGTTATGGAGCTATGTATGTTCCACAAACGGCCATGTGTGCTGTTATGGAGCTATTTATGTTCCACAAACGGCCATGTGTGCTGTTCAGGAGCTATGTATGTTCCACAAACGGCCATGTGTGCTGTTCAGGAGCTATGTATGTTCCACCATAACTAGTTAAACGGCCATGTGTGCTGTTATGGAGCTATGTATGTTCCACCATAACTAGTTAAACGGCCATGTGTGCTGTTATGGAGCTATGTATGTTCCACAACAACTAGTTAAACGGCCATGTGTGTGTTGTTATGGAGCTATGTATGTTCCACCATAACTAGTTAAACGGCCATGTGTGCTGTTATGGAGCTATGTATGTTCCACCATAACTAGTTAAACGGCCATGTGTGCTGTTATGGAGCTATGTATGTTCCACAACAACTAGTTAAACGGCCATGTGTGCTGTTATGGAGCTATGTATGTTCCACCATAACTAGTTAAACGGCCATGTGTGCTGTTATGGAGCTATGTATGTTCCACCATAACTAGTTAAACGGCCATGTGTGCTGTTATGGTGCTATGTATGTTTCACAAACGGCCATGTGTGCTGTTATGGAGCTATGTATGTTCCACAAACGGCCATGTGTGCTGTTCAGGAGCTATGTTTGTTCCACAAACGGCCATGTGTGCTGTTCAGGAGCTATGTATGTTTCACCATAACTAGTTAAACGGCCATGTGTGCTGTTATGGAGCTATGTATGTTCCACAACAACTAGTTAAACGGCTATGTGTGCTGTTCAGGAGCTATGTATGTTCCACCATAACTAGTTAAACGGCCATGTGTGCTGTTATTTGGCTATGTATGTTCCACAACAACTAGTAAAACTGCCATGTGTGCTGTTAAAGAGCTACGTGTGTTCCAAATACTGATAAAAGGCCATGTGTGCCTGTATGGATCTATGTATGATCCAAAAACGAGTAAGAAGCAACGTGTGCTACAAAATATATTAAAATGTGACATGTTTTTTTTTATACGTACATTGTAGCATGTAAAATGGTCGGATAGCTTCCGGTCGAGGCAACTCTTCGACAGCGCTATGCCGATATTATCGTATCAGGTTCATCATTAGATATATTTGGTCAAGGCTAAAATTTGATAATATATTATGATGGCCCCGACTATGAAACTGAATTTTAACCATTAAGTCGCTAGGATTTAGTGTGTGCATTACTTACACTGAAATTCGTGTAAGATTGCCCTTGTGATACTTGGGGTGTGTGATGGCGCTTGGTTGAGGCAAGTCTTCAACAGTGCTATGCATGCCTTCGTATCGGATTATCGCTGGATACTGGTCAAGGCTACACCTTGATAATGTTCTGTGATAGTCCTGGTACGTTGTTACGGTCCAAATCTTAGAGGCGCTTATTATTTACAAGGCTGAATGCGCCTTTAGATTTACAAGGCTAGATGCGCCCTTAGGTTTACAAGGCTAGATGGGCCTTTAGGTTTACAAGGCTGAATGCGCCTTCAAGTTTACAAGGCTAGATGCGCCTTCAAGTTTACAAGGCTAGATGCGCCTTTAGGTTCACATGGCTAGATTCGCCTTTAGGTTAACAAGGTTATATGCACCTATATAACATCTATGAGTCATGAGATCATATTTATTTTACATAATCAAAAGTATATTGATTATCCTATCTTTCTTTTTGCGAGGTTACCATGAGAGAAGACGGCGGTAGAGGTCACCGCTGCTAAAAAGCGAAGAACTAATTCACCTTTGTCGTGGACTGTGGAAGAAATCAATCCAGCGCCGAGCTCCAATGACAGGTCAGATCTAAGAAATGGGTCGCTTATTGAAACTGATGACATGACGCAGGTTCCATCATCAAGTTTATTTTAGTCTTGACGATGTCATAAAACTTTTATCATTAATTAAAAACAGTGATAAACAAGAATCTAACTGTTTGGGCAATAACCAATTAAATTATGTTATACCGGAGTTCGACCCCTTTAGTAAAACTCAAAAGTGTTGAAGGATGGATAAGGAAAGTCAATGAATGTGCCAGCATCTATGATTAGGACGAGAGGTAAACCGTACACTTTGCTTTGTAAAATTTTGTGGGATTAGCTAAAAATGGTACAGCGGCTTTACCGTCTGTAAACTACAATTAGAGTGAATGGTAAATAAAACTTAAGTGAGCACTCCCAAACGAGTAAAACTACGGTCGACTTCTCGAGGAAATGCTGGCACGTACTTCAAAGAACAACGAAAGCTTTAAAGAGTATTTGTACGATAAACTTACTAACTTTATTAGATGTGAAAGTATGTGGGAAAAAGGCAGTGGACTGCGTTATCCACTGCATAAATGATAAATCAGTTGGGAATCAAATGGCGCACAGGCTCTAAATTGCGCGGAGCCGGAGGATCTTCTGAACTTTCTTAGCTCTCAACGTCCTTCAGACAATATCCTTGTCAAAAACGTATCGAAAATATTGCTTCTTACACTCCTACCTCGAATGATAGCACTGGTAACGTACCAATTTGTTTTAACTGTAAAAGTAGAGGCCATACTTACATAAAATACCCAAATCCACTGATCAAATGTCAAACGTGCCATTGAGTGGGACATGTTGAAGTCACTTGTAGATTTCCAACAATAACACTGCGACAATTGTGTCAGACACTCGTAAAACACTGGCTATTTCCACGCACATCAATAGTAATGATAAATTCTTTAGGAAAGACCAATGGTTAATAATTGAATTAATGATTCTTCGAATATTCTCGCTTATATAGATTTTGGCAACAAGTGCAGTTTGATTTGAGTATCTGATACAAAAATCTGAACTTAAAAAATCTTTGGACAATTTGCCCGCGTTGAAGGGTTTTAGGAATTCAGCAGTTGTACTTCTCTACAAAAGTGCAATCTCTTTGAAACTTGATGAGGTAAACGCTATTCTGATGTCGGAAGTCCTTGTTGTAATTGACGAGTTTCTGCAAACACCACTTTTAAATGGGCAAGATTTTTCGGAGCTTACTGTCATGAAAGATAATTCGAAATTGATTTTATATAAATGCTCTAATGATGATTCTTTTGTCAATCTAAATTTTAAATTGACTGTTGTGAATACTACCAATGTGTAAAATATTGGTCTAGTATAAGCTACCTCGGTCATTAAATTTCTTTTGATGGTGTTAGGCCCGATAGAACCAAAATGCTTGTTGTACCCATCCCAAAATCCAATCATGAGGTTAGACAATTTCTTGGCCTGGCAAGTTACTTTCGCAAATTCATTAGAAGTTTAGATTTGTTTAAAAAAAAGGTATCTTTTCATTGGTTTGAAATTGAGAGACGTGCGTTGTTAAAAGACGTTGAACGTCCTATTTTGGCCTTATACATATAATCATATTAAACTTGAAACTGAGCTCCATACAGATGCCAGTTCTCTTGGTGTTGGTGGAATTTTATTATAATGCTAGGACAAGTAGGACAAACCCCGTGTCTTAAAACCTGTCTCCTATTTTAGCAAACAAACCATGCCAGAAGAATGACACCTCCACTCCTATGAGCTCGAAACCCTTGCAATTGTCTATCCTTCGCGCGTGCGTATCCATTAGGTATTCACTTCAAGGTGGTCACTGAATGCCACGCTCTCAGAACAACACTTGTAAAACAAGATTTAGTCCCACGTATTGCGCGTTGGTGGCTAGAGATAAGTGAATTCACTTTTGATATAGAGTAAAGATCAGGAACTCATATGACTCACGTTGACGCTTGAGTAGGAATCCTTATCTTTCTGAACTATATTAAAAAAGGAACACTGGCTATAGTCATTTCAAATCGCGGAGCCAGACATATCGCGAATAGTGAAAATCCTTAGGCCTAATAACAATGAGGAACTAAAAGGTATTAAGAAGCATTTTGTGATCAAGTACAAAAAAAAGTAAGAGAAAAATTGTGCCTCGTTGGGCCCCGTGGTGCGCGTTTTTAAATTGTCTATCCAATCATGATGACGTTCGTCACTTAGGTATAACTAAAGCGGTTGAGAAGGTTCAGAACAACTTTTGGTTCCCAAATTACGCCAATTTGTAAAAAAAAAATATATAATATATATACCTATGTTCAATCATGTTTATACGGACAATAATGCTAAATTACAATATTCTGACATCTTGTATATCTGATAATGTATTAATAATTGTTTCTGTTTAAATGCCAAATGACTATTTGCATGCTATTAATGGCTGAGTAGGCCGAACTTTAGGAAATTTGTAAATTGTAATAGTAGATAAGAAATTGCCGATATTCAGTCAAAAGAAAACAGTTTGAAAGTGTCGTTGCAGCAGACAGAAATCGGCCTTGGATAAATCTTGGTACTACAAATTCCTTAGATGAGTCTGATGAAAACACAACTGATTCTAGTTTCGATAGTGAGGATGATCTTCCTTTATCTGCGCTGCAACGACAAAAGCAACATAAAACAATTGTACAGTAAAAACAATTTAATTAGGTTTAATTGGGTCATAACTTGTCCTATTATTATTCCGAATGTTGTGATTCTGATGTGCACCGGGAGGTTGCACATATTAGGACGGCCGAATGTTGTGATTTTTAGAATAAGTATTGTCTTTTAGATTTTTGTATTTAAATTTATTAGATAATTTATTGAGTTTATTTTTAATTAATTATTCGTACTGTTTCGATATTTGGGTCATTTGATTTTTATCAGTAATTTTACATATTTTGTTGTATTTTAAATTATAAGTAAAATAATAAGTTTCTAACTGACTCTGTAGTACGAGCTTGATTCTGATTGGTTGGCGAACAGCCAATCGGAATCAAGCACGGTGGGAGGGATGTTGAGTGGTGACATGGTTCCGACAACACTTTCTCGAGTCATTCTAGTCGGTGGCACGAAGCGAGCACTAGCTCTGGAAGAATACGTTATTGTAATTGTTGTAAGCAAGACAGTGTTATACGAATAAAGTGCTGTGTAAATATCAGTGGAGTTTTTAATTTACGAAACCAAGTTGCGCACCTATTACAAAATATTTTGAAGTCTGTACCTTATGTTCACTGAGGGACGCATTTGGCTTTACTTACCATTGTAAGATTTACATAAAAACTTTTGGAATACTCTAGGACATCAAACTTTCGTTGTACTACTTCAGTGTCGTGAAAAATAGTTAATCTAAGAAAACAAAAGATCAACTTTACATGCCAACATTAATAAATAAGCTTTAATTTTTCACATATTCAACCTATTTGGTAATGCATTTGAATAAAGGAAAACTGATGATGGTATTTATTTTTCATTAAGGAGAGATGCCAATAAAAATACAAAGGGCACCGAAAGCCTTTTGATGTCAACCAGAGGCTCTACTATGTAAGTTTAAGTTAAGCGGAATGGCTATAGTGGCAGATAGCCTATGTCAAGTATTTTTAGTTGACTAAGCAAAGGCATGTATCCTAGGATTCCTATGTTATTCCTGACGTTTTCTAAAGCAAAGGCAAGTCACCAGCGATAAAAACGAAAACCCAATCGCAAGCGTACCACAATCGTTTTGGTAATAAAAGAGTTACCTAAACAATAGTGTTTTTTGATTGGGAAACCCTATGTTTATTAAATAATTATAATAATATTAATCATTTATTTTCTCACCAAAATACACACACACACACACACACACACACATACACACACACACACACACACACACACACACACACACATATATATATTATTGGTAATTATTCATTTAATTTATTAATAAATTATGGTATTCATTTCATTAATCATTCAATTTATGGTGGGCTGATACCTGAAGTAGGATAGTTCCTGTATCTCAGGTTATCAGCTCTTCTAATTAATTATTAATTTGAATACTTTTTAAAGTAATCTATGTTTTTGGTAATTTTTAATGAAATGTCTTAATTAATTTATTCATTTCTTTTTTGTTTTCGTTTTAGTATAAAATAGTAGTAGTCTAATGCAAAATGGAGTAAAAATGTGTCAAATATTTTATATGGACGCTTCAGACTGAAATAAACTGTTTTTATTTTATTTTTTTATTTAATAGATTACCGCCTTTGAAGCGCTAATCGAGGCTCGAAAGGGTAACCCTATCGTTGTTTCAGGGTTTCCCTTAATTTTTATTTTCTATTTGTCGTAGGCCTCTTCTACTAATATTGATTCCAATAAATTATAACTACCTAGATGTAGTAACGTAAAGCTCAACTATCTTGATTCGTTTGTCTAACAAATTATTGTAGACCTTAATTTCTACAGCGAAAAACTTAACACACTTGATATGGTTGTTTGGGTAAGCGCTTTTAAAAGCTACTGCTAAGTAAGTACTGCTTTTTTTAAGGTTTGGAAACTATCGGCATTTTTATTGGTAAACCCTATCAATAGGGTTTTTGGTAGACATACATGGTAACCCGAACATAAGAGTTTGTTAAGTGACTTAAAGTATTTTAAAAGGGCTTGTGTTTATCTGATCACCTGATTTAGTTAAATATCACAGACAAAATTTTTTTTTATTTAGTTTAATTTAAAACTATAGCCAAAGTTTGTACTTTCCTATTAAAGCAATAGTAAATGATCACTAAAATCAAAACCGCAGTTTTAAATGAAATGACAAACAAAGTGGTAAAATACATTTTGCTACCCTATTAAAGAAAATGACTTCAACATAGTAGGTAGTGATACTAAAGTTTAGCAACCTGACGCGGTCGTATTTGGGATGGGCGACCGTTCTGACCAAAAAAGTGACATCTATTTACAAGCATCTTCGTCCTTGGGAAGGCAAGATATTAGCTGTTAAGCCTGGTCAGGCCCTCGGGCGGCTTAATAACATCGGCTAGTCACTTACCTTACAAACCACTAAATATGTAGTTATAAAATAAATTAGTGACAAAGTAGGACCATTATAAAGTTAATAGTGAGTGAAAAATTGACGATGGCACGGAACATATCAATGTCGGAATTTCTATAGGAATTTCCGTTGGCACCGATAGTTTATTTTAGTAGGGAATGAATATGTTTTGGTTCAAAACAAATCTATGTTTGCGTTCGCTGTTGACGGTATTATTGAACGTGAAAACGTTTTTCTATTCAATCGAAAAGGCCGTTGTTTAAACCGAATTTTGATTGATCGTTCTAGACGTATAGCTTCAACGCTGATTTTTATGAGTGAGCCATACTTTCTGGCTTATTTTTTGAAACAAACTACGTTGTAAAGGAAGCAGAGGTTTTCTTCCTTTTCATATAATGAGACAAGACAAGCCCTTTCACTGTTAGAAAAGTTTTTTTACTGTAAAAAAAGTGCTTCAAACAAGATCATAACTAAATGTTTGTAGACCTACAATTTCAAACTATATGTAAACGTCATTGGCAGAGTCAAATCAAAGTCACGTGCATAGTTATCTGCTTCAAACGACTTTTCCAAAAGTTACATCGACATGTCATCGATTAGTAGTGTCACGTAGGTCGGTAGGTTACATAAAGAAAGAATGTTCCGGAAGTAAACTACCTACCTACTACTACGTACTAGTAGCTACTAGAAACTTCTACAGAATACTCGAATGTTCTGGAACTATATCTATCTCTTTCTAACACTATACCTATCTCGCTCTAACATTAGAAGTTTCTAGATATATCTAGGTCGAGTGCCCCGGCATATAAATAGAGGGTCGCCTGCGCCGCGATTTGAGTTTAAGTTTGGAAGCGATACAGTGAAGACACAAGTGAAGATAAAAAGTAACCAGTGAATTGTTCAGTGATTGTTTTGTGAATTTAGTGTGTGATCGTTGTAGTTAATTAGCGTGTATTGTTTTCTTAAATATAGTGTTTCTTCGAGTTAATTGGACTAATTAATTTATCCCGAACCCCAGCTCGTAACAGTAGTTAACTTACTATGTTGAAATAAAATAAAAATCATTTATTTCGGAGGAACTTGGCTCCATAAAGATTAGTTACAATTATCTTAATATCTATGGTTAGTAGTGAACTAGTGAATAAGAAAAGTATATTTATTTATATTTTATTTATAAAAGTACATTTATTTATATTTGTGCTTAGGTACGAATTTTAACCGTTGTACTTCGTGAGCGGAAAACGCGACAAGGGTTACGCGACGTGACGCGATGTATGTAAAAATATCGATATATTTATTTATTTATTTCAGCTTTATTGCACAACAAAACTTTGTACAAAAGGTGGACTTAACGCCGTAGGGCATTCTCTAACAGTCATACATTTGGGCTAAGCAGAAATGATAAGTACATGATACATTGTATATCGTACATGAACATCGATGTTGAAACTTTCGTTTCGTTATTCAAGAACGATGTTTTATAAACAATATTTTCCAGCGCCAGCTATTTATTGGTCCGTAGACTAATCAAAACTCGTACATAGCATAATGATTTTCTGGTGTGACATGTAATGCAATGCTTGGCTGAAGGTCTAGAAACCAGGGCCAGTAAAGTTGGTAAAAAAACTAAGTTTTAAATGTCTGCGTGTTTATCTTGCCGTTTCGTTAAGGATATTCAATTCAATTCTTTATTCATAACAATATCTTTGTGTGGAATATTACATGAAAATTAAACTAAAAAATAATATAAAAACGCTAAAAACTAAAAATTCTTAAAATAATCATTACTACAATTAAATTTAATATAAATGTCAATAATAATTCTAATGTCAATAATTAATTTGTCAAACTTCATTCAATTACACATTTACAGCAGTTATAAATTCATCAAGAGCATAAAAACATTTTTCCAATAAAAATACCTTTAATGACTGTGTTCTGTTGCTTATTCCTAGCAAATTATAACTAATATCTGTCATTATTTATGTAAGATTGACCTATAATTATTGAAAGTATGTGAAACAAGTTTTTCTGTGTTTCAAAGCCGTATCCTGTTGTCTAGACTTTTCTCTTCTAGATACTTCTAGATCTTCTTTTTTTTTAGCCTATATCATTTCACTGCTGGGCAAAGGCCTCCCCCAAATCTCTCCACCTGTCCCTGTCCATTGCCAACGTTTCCCAGTCCTTTGTTGTATTGACCAAGTCATCACACCATCGTTTCTTGGGTCTGCCTCTTCGGCGATAGCCGTCTGTAGGCACCCATTTGGTGACGACTTGGGCCCACCTCTCTGGATGCATCCCGCAGATGTGACCCGCCCACTCCCACTTCAATTTCGCGGCTTTGTTGCCCACATCAGCGATACCAGTCCTGGAGCTGATGGTAGTATTTTGGATCCTATCACTCCGTTTTATACTTAATATGCTCCGCTCCATGGCCCGTTGGCAAACCTTGAGTTTTTGCTTTTGACTTTCAGTCAATGACCAGGTTTGCGCCCCGTAGGTAAGTCTCTTTTCTCTTACCTAGACTATCTAAACACCGATAAAAATTATGAACGATGTTGCATCCCTAATTAACATTGACACAAATATTGACCACATCACATCGCGTCGCGTTGCTTTGCTCACTTAGGACAACGCTTTAGAGTCTTACATAACCCCCAACTACCAAAGTATGATGGAGGCAAAAAGAATCTGCATGCAGGCCCACCGTTACAAATGTCATAAGCCAGTACGTCCCTGCACAATATACCGCCTTTCGGCACTGAATGGAAATTAATGATGCTGACTGGCAACTACCTGCGGAAAGTAGGCCAGTTTCTTTTCCGTTTTTGGGTTACGTAGGGCTTGAGCACTCTGGTGTTAAGCTTACTATTTGTCTGCTCATAAATCGATTTGTGAAATAAGTCTCCTGTTATTCTTTAAAATATTTAGGGTCAGCCGTCTGATGCTCACTGCTGAGGAAAGGCCTCGCCGAAGGATCTCCACCGCAGTCGGTCCTGAGCTTCCCGCAACAAGCGGCTTCCCGCGGATGTCTATAGTGACAGATAGCCAATGTCTAGTATTTGCAGCTGATTAAACAAAGGCACGTATCCTGGGATTCCTTTGTTATTCCTGACGTTTACTAAAGCAAAGGCGTAAACAAAATTAAAATAATATTTATAGTAGTTAAGGTGCTTGTGGCTAGGGACACAACTCCCGTTGGGCCCGTTCCCGCAACAAGCGGCTTCTCCGATCGTTCACCTTAACAAGGAACTGCCGGGACGAGGTCGCCATTCGAGAACCTTTCCGCCCCAACAGTGTACGTCGCGTCGTGCAATGGATGTCGAACGGGTGATAATAATCATCATCATTACCATGCCGTCCTCAACTCGGCGACTCCTGCAAATTTTCCAGGTTCAATCTTTATTGAGATGGGCTATATGGGCCCTGCTGTGACCTGTGTGACAAAACCAAAATTTGTCTTAAAGACCCAAGGTGCACAGTACAGTTGGCCAGATAATAATAATATGATGATGATTTAATGTCCGTACCAGCCATGCGAATGGGACGGTCAAGTCACTGCTAAAATCCATACCAATATTATAAATGCGAAAGTAACTCTGTCTGTCTGTCTGTTACTCAATCACGCCTAAACTACTGAACCAATTTGCATGAAAATCGGTATGGATATATTTTGATACCCGAGAAAGGCTGTTATTACCGCGGGAAATTCAGGTGAGCCGATCGTTTTTTTATAAAAAAAAAAATGAATTGCTGTTCGTTAGTCTCACTTAAACTCGAGAACGGCTGGACCGATTTCAATAATATTAGCCTTGAAATATTTGTGGAAGTCCAGGGAAGGTGTAAACGATGAGAAAATATTGATCAATTGCGAAAATAGCTGGCAGGTCAGCGTCTGCCAGGTCCACTAGTTAACTATAAATTTACTACTAGTTTACCTGCAAAAATTGTAATTTAAGCATGATAAAAAACTCAAACGTTTTCGAGACGTGAAACGCACAGTGGTACGGAATGGTTAACCCACAAGTTCCACTCGTGTTTCGTGAGTTTTTTTTAGAGACCATTTTATGGTTTACTGTTGCCGTGAGGCAAGCCACAACGAAATATTAAATTTAAATGAATCCAGGATTATTTTGCTGGTTTAGTTCGCAATCATAATGAGTTGTGGTGCAGATTACAATATTTCATTCTTAGACAAGATTTAGCTCAAAGAAAATGTTATTTCGGCGGTTCAAGATTTTTGATATATTTATGGACCTAAAACAATAGTTAAAAACGTGCTAAGACCTTGTGTCATAAGTGCTTACATGATTACTACAGATATCATAACTAAAGCATTTTAATTGCGCGCATTATATGTATTTGCAAACTGCAAAAAAAGTTTTTAAGGCTGAATATTTTTCTAGAGTCCCAAGAAAATAATACTTCAAAAAGTCTCAATCTACACAGTATCACATTGCGATTACATTTCTCAAGCAAAGAACCCATTTTTGTAAGGAGCCGACCCGCACCTAGGGGACAGCTGATTTATTCGGGCGATCTCTGTAAAAAATCGTATGCATTTAAAAGTAAGTGACAGTTCAGTGTTAACACGCACACTTTGTGCCCAGAGAAGAAGTAAAGATATATTTTTCCGACCACTTTAGAAGTTCAGAACACTGGGATTTACATCACATTGGGTTTTAAAGTAAGAAAAACTTTAATAAATATATATACAACAACATCACATACATTGATCTGACTCCGTGGTAAGTAGCTTAAGCACTTGTGTTACAGATACGAGTCTCAGAATCGACAGTGGTTTATTAAAATAAACTTAAATAAATACATATAACACCCAGAGCAGTACAAACAGACATTGTTCATGCACATAAATGTTTGTACAGTGCGGAGATCGAACCCGCGACCTCTTGGTTAATAGTCAACTTCTTAACCATTACACCAAAGTGGTCGTCGAACATTCGGTCGGACAACCCTTATTAATAAATCTATGAAAAATAGGTGTTGGCCGATTCTCAGAACTACTCAATATGCTCACAAAATTTCATGAGAATCAGGTAAGCCGTTTCAGAGGAGTACGGGAGCGAACATTGTGACACGAAAATTTTATATACATATATAGAGATTAGTAAATAAGTGGAAAGACATAAACTGAAAACAAGTCCAGAAATACATGTAAATTTTTAAGTGTTATCATAATGTAGTAGTTCATTTATACTTTTTCATGATCGTTTCAGGAGTTATGTGGAAGGTAGAACTTTGTATAGTTGTATAAATCTTACACACACTGAATTTATTCTAGTGATAGTATTAAATAATGTATTAAACTAACTAGCCTTTACATAAAGCAAATATGTTTATTTCTCAAAGAGCACCGGCATTAATTCCCAGCGAAATTACAAGCATCGGGAAAATGTCTACGTAAACGTCCTGCGTGTCTCCCTCAAGTTCCAACGTACAGACTAACATTGGCTGAATAAAATGCATATTTGTTATGACAGCGAATGTATATAATGCGTTACCAGAGGACATAAGAGTAATGACAGGGTCCTTATTTAAAACAAATTTACATTCGTGGCTATTTGAGAATATTTTTTATAATGTTAACGAATATTTTGCTCGCTAGAAATATATTTAGTCTAAATTCAAATTCAAATCATTGATTTGACAGACACCTGTAGCATTATACAGATGCTAATGTAGATGGCAGCATTATTACACTATGTCTTGCCGTTATAGGCGTACAAAATATTAATTAGATATTACATGCAAGATCTAGGATTATATTTTATTACATACTTCTAAATAATAGCGATGATTTCCTTTACTAACATAATCGTAATTTATTAATTAATAAGTATACATTTTTGCCGGCTGACTAAAATCTAGCACATATTGGTGATATCTAACTATAACTTTATCTACAAGTCCTTAAATGTAACACCCCTAAATACGCAAATAAATGCATTTGTATTTGAAATGTAAGAAAGCCTGGTGTATAATACTATATTTAAATTGTATGATAACTATGATCCCACAGTATGATCCCTATGTGGGAGTAAGTCTATTCAATGTAAATTATTGTAATTCGTTCTTTATCGTGACTCGTTTGGGCTTTACTGTATAAAATGGGAGTTAATTTGTTTAAGCTCCTTAAGTTGGTACAGTCATCGTAAAAAAGTGAAAAAAAAACATGGTTGGTCTTGTTTCTTAAGTAATGTTTTATCAGTATTTGTCAGTCAAACTAAGGTTATCATCTTTTGAGTTAAATGATTCCACTAATATTACAAACGCGACCGTTTGTAAGTATGGATGTAAAGATGTTTGTTACTCTCTCACGTAAAAACGACTGTATGGATTTTTATAAAATTTTACCAGATTAAAGCTGCAGTGATGGGACCAGGCGCGTGTAAATGAAAAGACAGATCTCGGTTGAATGCTTGGTTGAACGTCTTGTATTCTTTCTTTACTGCTTGTCATATGGAGTATACTTCCTTTGTATTATCGGATGGCCATCCTTTTATTATTAGTAAGTATACTTTACAAAATAATATGTCTTGGTACTTTTTTCTTCATTATATTTATTTATATTTATAGTCGACTTTCATTTAATTATTTGGTACATTTATTTCATTAATTGGTACATATATTATTTATTCATTTATTTGCTATGCATAGCCTTATTTATTTATACTAGGGGTATGTTTTAAGATTCATTGATCTCCAAATATTTTCACAGAGAGAATCTCGTCTACACCATGATCAAATAAAGGATCTAACACCCTGTATTGTACCTTGTACCATTTTGTACCTTATTTTAATAAACAACGTCATATAAAACGGGCTTCTTTTAAGATCAATTAGGATCTCCAACATGTTTTCATAGAGAAATCTCGTTTGCACTACGATGAAACTGAAGGATTCTACACCGTTTGTGCCTCTTGTTATGAGGTAGGGCAACCTTAACTATCTCCTACGTAAACTTCATTTCATAAGTTCATTTTTTTAAACTTTCCAATTCAATACTAAAACTTCAACATCAATCCATGAATAACTTAAGCAAAATATTATGTTTACTTTCGGGTGATCAGTCCGATCGTGTGACAAAAATGTTCTACTAAAATAATCTCCTAAACAAAATAAATCTTACTATCGTTCCTATTCCAACATAAATTCTATCTCCACGTTATCCATCTACAGCGGATAGAAATATCTTCTACAATCAAAATCTAACAAACCTTTACTATGGTATGTAACTAATGCACTCTTTTGGTACAAAAGCGATTTAATACATCCGTCGTAACCTTCATATCAAACTCTACTCATACCTATCAATACATTATGTCATGTCCGTTAATGTCATATCCGTGAAAACTTTTCCTTTACCTTACTGGTCGTAATACTGTAATTACGTACTTTCTTATCTAACGAATCTGAAAACCCTTTCATATTAAAAACTTAACGTCGTAGAATTGAAAACATTTAATTGAATAATAATTAATTGGTATCCAACTGCTGGTGACAAATATTAAGAACTTATACTACCTGAGTATTTTTAAGTAACTTCCTAATAAAACAAAAGGTATGATATCAATAGCAAGAACGTTTGCAAAACATTACTCGGTATGATACATGATGATATTTGCTTACGCTGTGCTTCATGTTTCATAAGAATCTTCGCGAACAATAAAAGAGGAATGATGATTCGATATCTGACGCTCGATACGTGTTGCACCAATATGAACTCTGTATGATAGCTTGACAACTAATACCACTTGCAATCGAGAAAAAAATGGTTACTAGCTTTTTTTTTTTGCAGTCGGGTAAAAATAGATAACTGAAGTTACTTTGAAATGTTATACCATGACTTATTTCCAACAAATAATATTGAGAACCTATTAATAATTAATTAATTTAAAATACGAAAATCATAAGTTAAAATATGGAAACAAGTATTACTGGAAAATCGAATGTAAAAGAATCACCCTGCAATATTTGTTTGTATGAGAAAATTTCGATAGTTTTAACTAACACCGAATTCTGTAAACTGATAATTTATTATAAGGAAATTGGGAAAAAAAAACTAAACGTAACGTAATTAACCTTTCTAAATGCAATAGAAAAAACAATAAAATCAATAATTTAGAGCATAGGACAATAATTATGTTACCTTGTAAAAGTGATGACAGACACATTCCAAGCGGATAATGTTACGAAGAGAATAGCTGCCCAACTGTAACGATATGGCGAATTAAAATAACATTAATAACATTACTTTCGTGCAATGCAAATTACTGAGACTGTTAAACCAAAATAATTTCATTAGAAAATTTAATTGCTAGTATGTTAAGTTATTTGATTTGAATAGAGCGAAATCTTTTTTTTAAAAAGGTTAAGAAATTATCGATTATCGTCTTATCGATATAATTTTTGATTATCGTCTCATATATCTCGTCTACATACTTCGTGCGTTGGTAAAATGTATAAATGGTTAACTTTTGTTACCAATGATTATTAATTAATATATAAAATAATATGCATGTCTTGGCAAGGCTAAATTAATAAGAATGTTATTCTAAAATAATAAAAAGGATATACTATTTTTTTTCTTTTTTTCGCTGACTTGCATTTTCTTTGCCTTCTTCATTCATGGACTCGCACGACACTCCCGGCTCCAACTTCTCCTCATCCGACTCCAACGACTCCCGGCGCCCAGCAACAATCTCAACAAAATCCGACACCAACAACTCCCGGCGCCCAGGAACAACAACCTTCACTCATGATCAGTCACCATACTACGCCCGGCACCCCGCAACATTTTCTTCTTATTTTTTCTTGAATCTTCATAAACCTTCTGCCAATTTTCTTCAATGAACTTTATAAAGTCACCATTTTCAACAAAATTGTTTTAATGTCAATTGTTATTTTTAAACTTCACCGGAACAAACACAATATATATTTTTTTTTTAGTTGCACAGCACTGCCTTAAGGCAGCACTGGCAGGGTCGCCATGCAGTGTTGGGACCAGGCGCGTGTAAATGAAAAGACAGATCTCGGTTGAATGCTTACTTTATTGTGCGCTCATGCGCTAATATATAAGACTTATAGCTAACAATCAGGGTGAGATGTGTCACACACTACAAAGCTTATACATAAGATTAACACATTGGCAACAATTGGTTAAAAAACAAAAAAGGTTTCCACGCGGACAAATTCGCGGGCGGTCACTAGTCTATTATATTTTGTTGCCCAAAGCACATCCTTAAGTATGACAGTAAGGGTATCAAACCAAGAAGTATGTTATTTAAAGTTATTGAGTCGACGGCTTTTCTACCTACAAAGATTTAACAATACAGGGTGGCGACGACAATACGACAATTGAATTTCTGTCTGTGTCTTAACTACAGAATAGATTTGGATGGAATTGGTCATGTCATGTCATATGGTCTTCAACATTCTGTGTGTGTATTAAATTTCATCTAAATCTATTTAGTAGTTTAGGCGTGAGAGCGTAACAAACAGAAAAAGATTAGACACAATATAAATAATATTGTTTGGGGTCACCACCATGGCGCACAATGTGATAATAACGAAATATAAAATTTTTTTTCGCCACCCTGTATAAAGAAACGTCGATGAAAGCGAACAATCAATTACTTTGTGCTTTCAATTACTTGTTGACTCTTAATTATTTTCAAAATCGTTCATTTTTTCATCCTTAAGCTTCCTCACGGATGTGCGTAATTAAAAGCTATCAGAATCAATTTTCACCGTACACAATACCTTTATTATTCCGTAATTTTATGGTTCACTAGCTATTTACATTCGATTTAACTGCCGTTTGTTGGGTAAATAAATAATAAACACAATTTAACTAGACAGGGTGACGTTTAAATATTTAAAATATTGTTTTAGATTCCTTTAGGGCGGGATATTACGACCACCGCGGTGGAGGTATAAATTTCGCCTAACCTATATTTAACCGTGTAATAGCGGCGTAAATATATAGCGGCCAAGGTATTGGGTTTTGCAGGGTTGACACACAGATCTTGATGTCATATTAGTGGTTAGGTAGTAGTTGTATGGGTTGATTTATTTTAGCTTTATTGCACAACAAATCTATGTACAAAAGGTAGACTTAACGCCGTAGGGCATTCTCTACCAGTCATACCTTTGGGCTAAACAGAAATGATAAGTGGGCGGTGCGACAAATATTTCAGTGTTCAGTTGTGTTCAGTTCGATGCATGTGATATTATTGTTTATATTTATTTATTTATATAACTGATATAGCCACTGAATCCAACTAGAAAGAGTAAACTTTTAGTCTAGTCTAACTTAAATTAGTTAAACTTCAAATCTACCCGATATACGCTTGACCTAACCTCAAGCGATTTGTGGCATCCCTAATAGCGCATCGAATATTAATATTTCGGTTCGGCGCAGGAGCCGATTGATGCCCCACCAACCGGTATTTATCGGTGGTGTGTGACCTTAAGAGGATATGGTTGCACTGGATACTCTCATTGAGAAAAGTTTCTTCAGATATTACAGAATAATAAATAAATATACAACATCACATTACATTAATCTGGCTCCGTGGTAAGAAGCTAAAGCACTTGTATTACAGATATCAGAATCAACGACGGTATTACAAATAAACTTAAATAAATACGTATGACACCCAGACCAGTACAAACAGACATGTTCATGCACACAAATGTTTACAGTGCGGGGATCGAACCCGCAACCTCTTGGTTACTAGTCAACTTCTTGACCATTACACCAAATTGGTCGTCAAAACTATTACTAGCAGCCGCCCGCGACTTCGCCCGCGTTCAAGTTCGAACAAATGTGAGAGTTTTGGGCTAGTATACTCGCCGAGAAAACGGTACCTTAATCATATTTTTAGACCCTGGCACTGCGATACAGATTGATGAGAAAGGAATGCTCTGACACAAATAATATATAGAGATTATTATTTAAATCCTTCCAGGACATTTGGGTGGAACTAGAGAATAAATCTCAAAATTCTTTGCGGCTCTGTAATGGCCTTAGTGGTAGTGTCGTGAATTGATATTGTGTCACTTAGGTATAGGATATTTTTTCTGAATTATTTGAATTTGGGCTATGACAAAATTTTTATGAAAAAGTTTCTTGTGGCAAGCATTATGGTATGAGTTTTTAGCCAGTACGAAAAGTATATATTTTGCTATTGTTTGGATCAAAAAATAATTTCTTCAGGACGTTTTTGATCTGCCCCTTTCTTCTAAACCTGTTAGGTTTTAAAAGTTTCACATTCAAGTCCTTTTTAACGTCGAGGCATTACTAAATCTTAAGTAATTTAATTAGTATTACGAGTATTTTTTCTGAAAGTTTTGTGGTGATGAACCATCACCTGAAAATGTTTGTATTTTATACGCTCTTCATTCAGGTTTGATTTGTTTCCATGTTCAGGTAATTTCAGTCGACCTAGATGGGTAAATGCCATCAACAACCAGAATTGAACGATCAAATATGCAAATACGCTCTGACCGTAACAGATCTATTTCAACCGTAGTCTAGCGATTGTATTTTAAAACCGAAAGGTGGAGCTAGTACAGTCGCATCGAAAAATAGACGGTAGTGTTCTCTGAAATATTAAGCAGGCCCGGTTTTCGGCCGCAGGCCTCGCAATTTACGATTTCATGAATCTAGCTTAATTTGTGTATGCTTGTACTCTGGAATAGTGCATTCTAAAGAATAGTAAAGACCGCTCGGTTTTTCTAGTAAATTGTATCGTGGAATTCTTGAATGGATTATTAGGAATACTATTATTATCGATGTGAATACTATTCTTACGCATGCAACGGATAAATGTAGAATTGTTTTTGGTTTGTTTAGCTACAGCTGGCAGTTGCAGCAAATTTGGTAGGTAGGAGTAAATTTTTGAATTTGCGTTCCTATTTTGTTGTTTTTTTTTAAGTGTGCGATCTTCTTATATGTATCTAATGTTATAAATAAACCGAGGTAGGGCCTCCGACTCCTCGACTTCATAATTTTATTTATTTATTTAATTCATATTTTCGAAACAAGCTATACCGTTCGCGCACGTCCAAGCTAGCGAATGAAATAGGACAGGAATAGATTTAAAACTATGGTCATCTATCGGCTTACATAGCAGGTTTTCAGGTAATTCCGGCTTTTCGCAAAACACACAGCGCCCCTGGTGGATGAACATCGCAATTTACGACGCTTAAGCCATAATCAGACTTAAGGTGCTTTTCCACTAAGGATGTGCTATGCAGCTATGCTATGCTGCGTCAATATGAAAGCTAAGATACGTAACTGAGAACATTTTCACTGGTATTAAGCTACAGAGCGGGGCGAGTTAGATGTGCTCGAGGAATCTTGAGTTACAAGTATGTGTAGAGATTGCATTTTCATTTGGATAGGTTTGCTCTTGGTCTAAGCCCAACGAGGCAAAGACTGGGTCTACGATGGAGCGAACTCAACAAGATAATATCAGTTCACTCTAGCCTTGAAAATTCCTAGGTTGTGATTGCAGGGAAACACAGACGCAGGGCTTGCAATCCAGCAGCATTTTCACTCCTTGCTGGATCTTCGGGAGTCCAGCGCGATTATCTTCAGCTGGACATGCGAGAATCCGACCAATGAATCTGATTGGTGAATATCAAACACATCCATAGCACATTTTATATATTTCTTTACATACAGTTTTGATGGAATCAGGCGTTACTTTGCGGATGGATATCCACGACTTAAGCTGAAAAAGACAATTATTTGTTTTAAATTTTGACTAACATTTTGACGCCAGCGCAGGAACCCATACATATCCAACTGTAACCACTTGAAAAGACTAGAGCTGGCAGTCGCAGTTTCAGTTACAATTTAGTAATTCGGTCTTTTTACAAGCTTTTATTTAAAAATAAATAAAACCATTAAAATCAATAAATTAAATTATTTTTTGTAAAAAATAGAATCACAAGTAGCACTTTTACACGTCCCAAAATATAAATTAAGCCTACCACCGCTTCGGCACAACTTGGGCCAGTGCTGAGAAGAAGCGGCGCAAGAAACTTAGTCACTATTGTCATTGCCATGGTCATTGCCTCGTTCCAAATTTGATTTAAAATTATTGTAATTGTTTACGTTCAAACGTTAGCTTTACATGTGGTGTGACTGTTTGTTTGTAATCAAATCATGCACACTAAATTTTACCCATTTCTTGATTTAGCTGTAAGTATACATGAAAAATGCTTAGATATGCTATCTCTGGTGGAAAAACACCCTTAACCATAATCAGATTTAATTGTGTTTGTCGACGCGTCTGCGGTTGCATATTGTGGCATTACGTTTTGATGTTCTCCGACTATTACATTCATTTAAATTTTTGTGAAATTGTCGTTTATTTGAGCGCTACTATTCTGGAAACCAATTATCGAAGTGTGCTTAAAAATTGCATTTGCAAAGTAAAATAAAGTAAAAAAAAAGTTTATCCGAATAATATGAATAAATTCGGAGCATTGAAAACATGAAAATGTATTTTTTTTTTAAATTTTATCGTTATTTTTTATTTGGGCCTTCTATTTGTCGCTTCTGGGTTATTTTTATCACGCCCTGGTGGATTTCGCAAGGAGTTATTTTTACAAACCTACAACCTAAAATGTAGTTGGCGGTTTATTTACTTGCAAGCATATAGTTTCCGTTCTTATCTCCCATCCTATTCCAACATGCACATTTTTTGTATGGTCGTCCTTGTTTACGCATCGTATGCACTCGTTATATGAAATATTGGTGCGCAAAGACATTTCGGATCATGCATTTTATTTTTCTAACTACATGTCACCTGCGCGAAGACGTGTCGCGCCGAGCTGTATTTCATTTGTGATATTTTATTAAGAACTTTAATTAATAAATTTGAACTCTTATTAAGTTTCTATATTTTTAGCAAAATACTTTACAACTTATACGATTAATTAACCGCGGGTTCGAGTCCTGCCTATGGCAGTCCGTTTTTTTCTTTAAGTGTGTTTTAATTTCACTTTGAACTCTTGTGCCATGAACTGTCTTTAGTTAAGCCTAATGTGAGCAGCTGTAGGACGAGGCCAAAGACGAGAACTCTTGGTGAGTGTGCATGTTTCCTTCAACTTCCACGTGCTCTTAAATTTTCTTCGCCCTCTTTAACCTAGTTGCTTGCGTTTATTAATTTGTTAGGACAGCTGGACACTTTCATGTGCGCTTCCCGCACATACAGTCCACTATAATTATCGAAACATTTAATTATTTAATTAATTTCACCTTTCTATTCTTGAACCGGCCTTTCTCGCCACCGTGGTGGTTGATTGGCGCCACCACGCCGCTAGTACTTTTTCATAGTTAAATTTGGTGGTTGTTGCTGACTACTGAAGTACCAGATAAAGATTTTCGGTCTTCTGGTTGGAATAATTTCCACCCAGGAAAGGGATGACAACCGGTTATCAAGGCGTACTATACTAAAATAGTCTTTAATTACTACTCATTATAGTTTTATCTCCAAGTACTCATGTTCACAGAACCTGTCGAAGGCCTGAGGGTTCTTTGGATTCTAAATCAGCGACAATAGCGGACAGGTGACGCTAGTGACGAAAACATGGAAAGCGTTTTAACCCTATTCCGACTGCGGTCGAATCGGCCCTCTGTACTCCCTCTATGATTTAACCTTTAAATCCGAGCAGCAAAGTTCAAATTAAACATTCGTGGAAAGTTGTATAGATTTGTGATTTCAACAGTCATCATTACTGATGTTATCCAGTGTTGTTGCAACGTTTCCGAATTGCTGTCGTTTGGAACAAATTAGAGCATTTTTTGCATGATCAATAATTTACGCACTGTGAAATTTGATGTAGCAATTTATTTTAAGTAGTTTTTTTAGCAACACTGAGCGTCTTGACAGTGACATTTTAATAAATTGGTGCTAAATAAAGAGGTTAACATGGAAACTTCATTCGGTGTTTATGATATCTGATCTCCAAAAAAATATATAAGTTTTATCACGTATCCGGCCACTATACTATGCCATGCTTAAAACAGCGACGCCAATAACTTCCAAAAGATCGTCGTATTTCTAAATACCATAAAATAGATGAAACTTGAAAGCTCGGTAAGAACATAGTCTCGTGTATGATGTATGCATACCACGAGCCTCATACCCACTCAGATGTGGGCTCCTTTCAAGCTACTGAAGGCTCTGAGCGGCGGTAGTAAGTGGCAATAAGCTATTATGCACATTAAAATAGAAGATAAACTTAAGTCAAATTTTATGAGATAAAAAATTGGATAAATATTTTGTAAATTCGAAAAGACATTACACATAAAAAATCTTTTTCGGCTCCGGTCATCAGGGAGGTTTGGAACCCTCGAACTTTGGAAAATAAATATTTTGTCTGATAATCCTAGTCTCCTAGCACCCACGTCCTATATTTAAATGAATATATTTAGGATCTGTAAAAATATCATAGACTTCTTAATTTCGAAGTGACACACATGTTGCAGCAGTACAACCCAACAGTAAATTATGAAAAATTATCTGCCATCAGTTATTTTCGATATTTCTACCATGTACATATATTTTATTTTCTGATATTTTGGCACTGTTGCAAGTGTCATTATCACGGAGTAAATTGTCTGCCAATTAAAAAATAATATTGACTGACTGACGACCACTTCAGTGTAATGGTCAAGAAGTTGAGTATTAACCAACAGGTCACGGGTTCGATCCCCGCACTGTACAAACATTTGTGTGTTAAGTTTATTTGTAATACCACAGTTGATTCTGATATCTGTAACACAAGTGCTTAAGCTACCACGCTACCACGGAGTCAGATCAATGTATGTTGTTGTATATTTATTTATAAAAATCTCATTCTTCAAAGCACCTTTTAGTATACTTACATTTGGTTTCTCCTAAGTATTTAGTTGGTTATTAAGTGGATTCTAAGTTGGTCGTGTCAATCAATTAGCTTCCCAAAGTAAACAACATTTATATAAACAACAGTTGCCTAAAACAACGCAACGCTAATTGAAACTAAACCGATTAGATTAACCAATGGAATTGACCTCATATTAACTGAAAGAAATAGCTTGTTCATTATCACAACGTACGATTATTTTCACTCTTTTGTATAAACTTCCTCGCTCAAACATGTGTGTAGCTATTTCAGCCACATCCCATTAACAACAATCTTTTAGAAAAAAGAATTACACGTGTCATTTGAGTAGGAAATGTTATTCAGTAGGTTCGTTCAGTAAACAAGTATTTTAATTCACTTTGGTTAAACATAATAGCCACTTGAAAAAATAGAACTTATCCAGCTTTTATTGACTTTACTTGTTAGCCTTCATCATATTTTCAGGCGAAATTTGGAAATGATATAGTAAGGCGCTTATAAAAATGGTAGGTGCAGCTATACGTAAAATCGCCACCCGTTAAATTAAGCTTTGCGTATTGTAATAATAAAATATACTACAACAATATAGTTGGCGTTAGGTAATACTGCTTTTAAGCAACCTCCAGTGATATCAGACTCAGTAACGGGAAGTATACTATCTTATACTACTATACTATACTTATATACTATCTCATCAGCATATTTTCGTCAGTATGAATAGTATACGACGAGTATAACCAGCTCAGGAGTCAGGAGTATGAACAATAATTGTACAAAGTTTCGTTAAAATCCATCAAGCAGTTTTTGGTTTCTATAACGGTTATACAGACAGAGAGAAAGACAATAATTTTACTGATTGCATTTTTGGCAGCAGTATCAATCCCTGATCACCCCCTGATAGATATTTTGGAAATTATTTATGTACAGAATATTAATATAATATTATGAAGAATATTTCATGTACAGAATTTACCTCTCTATAGATTTATTATAAGTATATAGATTTGAGTGAATGAACCTACTGTTTTCAGTTACAGTGCCTGTTATATTTGTTATTAATCAAGTGGTGATCCTGTGAGGGAACTTAATGGGTGAATATTATTTAAATGTCTTCGTGGCGTTTAAAAGGAAGCGATATATAATGAGATTAACTGCTTAGAAAACAGAATTATCGGCGTTCTCATAAACATTTGTTGTAGATTAATAACCTTACCATGAATAAATAAGACAATGTTGAAAGCTTGTCTAAATTACATAAATTTCAAAAGTATGTTAAACAAATTTAATACATAGAAATATAATTAATATGCAGTTCTTGACGTTATGTCTTTTACGCAGCGCTTTTTCAAGCTTAAAGCAATGTCAAACTTTTTAAACTACTTTAAATAATAATAAATAATTTATTTCAAGATTTCACTCATAGAAACATACACAGATACAAAAATACAAGAAAATTAAAAAAAAAACACCGTCAAAGTCATAACTTCATAATTCATTAAAACTTGATGTTTAGACATAGATTAAAAAAATGGATGCTATTTAGTCGATACGCTAAAGATATATTAAGGCAGGCTTTAAAGGCTGGTATAGATTTAAGCAGCTGTCATTTTCCCCGGACACCCTGTATGTACAGGCGAATAAATCGGCGTGTTTCGGGACAAAACAGCTCGGGCCGCGAGCGAGCTAATTTTGTGTCACGCAACGTCACCTCGGTGAGAGAGTGTTGCTCTCGGCACGCGACTTAAGGCTCAGGGCACATCTGCGGCCAATTACCTTTCACCTTTTATTTAGCTTATTAAATTGTGCTAAAAGTATTTTTAACTTTAGTCATATAATGTTAACTGCCCACGAGAAAGTTCTTCGTGCAAGGATATGTGGCAGTTCAATAACATAGTAGGATTAGGTCTTTGATGTAAGAAACAACTTCAAAATCTAATTCGACGCAAACAAAAACTTTTCATTTAAAAAAAAACCGAATGACCAAGCAAAACAACTGGTGAGATTCATTTTTATCAGATATGCCTAATTAACACATTCACGAACACTACCAGACACAATAGAAGTTTTATTGTTAAAAAAAGTTAAAGGCGTAGTGTTGGTGAATGTGTTAAATACAAATACAATTTTTTAAATTTAATTGTCAATTGCAATAACGTCGAGGTTTTAAGTAAAATACTTGTATTAGGAGAAGCCCGCTCTTCTAGGGTACATGTAACACTTGTAATACGTGTAAATTACCTTTAAATTAAAACAAAAACCGTCTAAAATCGGTCCATCCATTCGGGAGCTACGATGCCACAGATAGACACACACAAAAGCTCATATACACACCAAAACAGACACAGCGGTCAAACCTACAACACTCCTCTATTGTCAGCTGTAAAAAATCTCAGGTTAGCACCTCACTGTACGACAACGATAAACGTAGTGCAAGGTGTTGCTGCATCTCAAATGTTTTTTTTTTTGGATTGCAAAATGTTCTTGTTGTTCCTCAAGAATTGGCATGATGACACCTATCTTAAATATTTTCAAGACCATGGCGTTTAAAAAACATAGCCCCTACGAAGTTAATACAACCAGTATATTACCAAAAAGCTGTAGTAACCAATTTTTAAACACACAAAACTCAATAAATATTCGGTCAATCGACTCCGATTTCTGATACATGACCGTGACGTCACGTTCATGTATTCCCATACAAAATCTATGGCGGCATACGTCAACGATTGTTTTTTTTAAATAAATATTTCACCACAATCACACCAATTCTCTATTCTTAAATTAAGCTACGTGGCTTGTGTTATGGGTACTAGACAACGGATAAACATACTTAAATACTTTTTTTTTGTAAATAAATACATATTATACATAGAAAACACCCAAACCAGTACAAACACACATGTTCATGCACACTTATGCTTGTACTGTGCGGGGATCGAACCCGCGACCCTTGGTTTTAGAAGTCCGACCTGTGGACTACTGCACCAAGCGGTCGTCCTGGTGGTGTCATCTAGCCTATCATAAGTGGGTAAGAAAGTTAACAAACTTTCAATTAAAGTAAATACACACGAGTGAATCCGAGAAACTAAGCATCTTATGTAAAACTTTTAGCTAAGGAAATAGTCTTATAAATACACCTTTACCTCTCTCTACCGAGGTAATTTACCGCTATAAATAAGCTATTTCTTTATTCAAATTAACGCCGGGCTTGAGTGTTTATGAAGCATTATTTCGTTATTTTAATCACCATTTTAATAATGAGTAAACAAGTGAGGAAACTAATTACTCAGGCATCATAGAAAATGATAATCGCGGTGACTCGACAATATAAACGGTAAGATTGCATTATTATTTTGGGAGTTTCCAACTAATACCAACTAATACCAAAATTTATACATTATTGTAGTTATAAGCGATAAGTTGATAAAATACTTTTTGTATTGTCAGTATAACCATATATAAATATATATAATTTATATATGTATTTATATGTTTTTCAACAACAATATTACAATACATTTAGCTTTGCCATATCACCATAGCAATGTTAATAACTTTATAAACTAGTGCTATTTTTTAACAACTTCTTTAAAATCACATGTGTGTACTGGTATGTGGGTGACTTAAGTATTTTACGCGTACTTTACCATATTCCTACACCGTAGTTCCTGGCTATGAAAGAGTGTATTTCTCTTCTACGAGTATAATGCCATAACACAATGTTGAGCCAAACATCTTCATATGACTCATTTGATTTATAGACCGCCCACTGTGTTTCATATGCCATAGTTATTTGTAGACTGCTTTCTTTCCGGCGAAAAATATGAGACTTAAAAAACAAAACTGCTTTTGTAACCGACTATAATTTGACCAATAAGCTGACTCACCGACTGCATGTCACTCAGCGTGCTATGGAAAGGTCTATGTTGGGGATCTCATTAAGGGATAAGATCCGGAATGACCTCGTCATACGACATAAGACTAAGGTAACTGATGTTGTCCAAAAATGTAGCAAGCTTAAGTGGCAGTGGGCTGGCTTTGTCTGTCGCAGAACCGACGAGAGGTGAAGCAGGAAGGTTCTCGAATGGAGACCACGCTTAGGTAAACGTAGTGTGGGACGCCCCCCGGCTAGATGGACAGACGACCTGAAGAAGGCAGCTGGTAGTGACTGGGTGCAAAGGGCGGGAGATCGTGCGCTGTGGCGCTCCATGGGGAAGGCCTATATCCAGCAGTGGACTGTCACAGGCTGATATGATGATGATAATTTGACCGTTTTTTTTTCAAAAAACAAAGATAACGGAAATTCGTACTAACAGGACTAGCATAAAAAACAATACTGCGTTAAGCCCCTTTTTAACCGACTTCATTTCGATCGTTCTTTTTTCAATAAAGCAAAGCGAAACGGCAAATTCGTACTAACAGGACTACGATACACTACATCTTACTCATACTCGGTGCGAGGTACAGGATATTCATTTCGAGGTTTTTCGATATTCCCAGTCAATGTCAACGCTGCTATTGAGTGGAGAGTAACACTTGACGCTTGAACTTGTTCACGTGAGGAGTATATTTTTAAGCTTTTAAATCCAGGCATATGTAACTAATTTTATGAGTGAGATAAGAAACATCTGTATTCTACATGGCAATGTCACTCTTATGTAAGATTTCTACCCATAGTTAGTTTCCAGTAGCGTAGCGTGCCTTGGCCCTGTATAAATTTTTTGGGGGCCCTTATGAAGTGTAAAAATTTACTAGTTTCTCAAAAAAATATGAAAGTAGAATGGACAAATTTGTATAGTATAGTAGTAGTATTAGGACCCAGGACGATCCGCGGCCAGACTTGATTTTGTTGTTGTTTTATGTAGTTTGGTCCTATTAATTACTGTGTAGAAGTTTTATAGCCGCGACGCTTTTATAAAATTCATTTTTCTAGAGCACTTTTAATGGTCCAACAACATATTCTGACTTATATTCGTTGTTTAAATTTACTAGTTTATCACAAAAATATCAAAAAAGAGTGGGAAAATTAGTACGGTTTTTTTTTACAAATCGCTACTAATACAACTAAACCAAAACAACAATTGGCATGAGACAGCTATCTTAAATATTTTCAAGACCATGGCGTTTAAAAAACATAGCCCCTATGAAGTTAATATAACCAGTTTATTTCCAAAAAGCTGTCGAAACCAATTTTTAAACACACAAAACTCAATAAATATTCGGTCAATTGACTCCGATTTCTAATATATGACCGTGACGTCACGTTCATTTATTCCCATACAAAATCTATGGAGGCAGACCGTTTTGACATATAATAAAAAGTATGTCAACGATTGGTGGTGTCGTCTAGCCAATTGTTTGCAAATGCAGTTGAACGGGGAAATCTTGCGATAAATACCCGATATAGGGTGTTGCCAACTTTTAACATTCAATAGTTGCTCCCGTGGGTCGGGGGCCCCATATAATCTGTACAGCAGATAGCGCCGGTAGTAGCTACCGCCCTATTAGTTTCAAAGGTAGGTATGTGAATCATATCTGAATTCAATGTGAATATAGCTCATTTAATTTCAATCACAATTTTCCTTAAGAACACAAAAAATCTACTTAATTAATACAACAGCTTATAAACACCCAGTGTTGCCATGATTTGTTGTTCCGCAAAGGAGTCATTCTTCGTGACTAATTTTATTTATCGCCGACCACCCCACGTCCAATAAAACCACTGAATCAAAGAGAAAAACTGCGCTCCGTTCTATAAATATTTTATTTCTGATAGTGAGAATTGAGGTGGCAATGTTTTTGATGGTTCAGCGGACTTGCGGTTTGCGGTCACGTGTCTTTGCCAAGTTTTTAATAATGTCTCTTTTAAAAAGTTACAAAATACAGTTGGTGATTTACCTGTACTCTTGTAGACTTTAATAAATAGGCGACTATTAGAATATTAACTTTAAATGATAAATTAATTGTTAATTATCTGTTTATTCATTTTATTTAATGGTTTATGAAAAAAAGCCATTCTTCCGTTGTCAGATTTAATATACTCAAAATGGAATTTTACTGCCGAATCCTTCATTCCTTGGATCTTGAATTAATATTTCATGCTTTATATACAGGGTGGCGACCACAATACGACAATTGAATTTCTGTCTGTCACGCTCTCACGCCTAAACTACTGCACAGATTTGGATGAAATTTAATACACATCCAAATCTGTTGTTAAATTTCATCCAAATCAAACATGCTTGTTGACGACGATGTATATTTGTACAAAATCTCATCCAAATCTGTTCAGTAGTTAAGACGTGAAAGCGTAACTGACAGAAATTCAACTGTCGTATTGTCGTCGCCAACATGTAAAACACATAATAAACATAAACGATTTGATCGAACAGCCAGGACATAATGACGGGCTTCGTTCCAAATGCCTTGGAAGTGCTATTTCCCAATTTACACAGATGTGAAGTCCTATTTATCCTAAGCTATCATGATTCCTAGCCACCCTACATTAGATAGATCCCGAGAACTTTTACTAATGCGTGCTAGTCAAATGGGCTCACAGCCCACGCGGAATACCCTACCCTGGCTACCGGGATTAAGGTCCTGTATACTTTAGCAAAGGTTTGTATATATAAATAGTGCGGTTTGTACGTCTGCCACTCATGCATATGGAAATTGCGACTTAGGTCATAGAATAAATACACTGAATTTTATAGGGGGTGCCAGTTTGAGTGGACGGGAAGGAAGAAAGAGATATTGAGTGGTTGGAAGATTTATTACTGTTTGCTCTGAGAAGGGACGCTGAGTAAGTCGGTTCATGGCCAGGTCAATAGGCTAGATGACACCACCAATCGTTGACATACTCTTTATTATCGTAATTTGTATTTTCTATGGGAATACGAAAACGTGACGTCACGGTAGTGTATCAGAAATCGGAGTCATTTGACCGAATATTTATTAATATTATATAAAATTTATTGAAATTGGTTTCTACAGCCTTTTGGAAATATACAGGTTGTATTAACTTCATAGGGGCTATGTTATTTAAACGCCATGGTTTTGAAAATATTTAAGATAGGTGTCGTCATGCTTATTCTTTATAGATTTTTAAGTTTGAGAGTCGTGTGTTGTAATGCTGAAGTACAGCTTTAGACTCTCTTCATCTCCAGAAGTGTATAAAATAAATATTTTTAAAATTATTTGTTTATTGGCAGAATCCTTAGGATACCTATATTTTGTAAGTTTACCAGTATTCTAGAACTATGTTTCAAATATTACGTATTAAATAAATAAATAATAATAATAAATAAATATACAACAACATCACATTCCTTGATCTGACTCCGTGGTAAGTAGCTTATGCACTTGTGTTACAGATATCAGAATCAACAGTGGTATTACAAATAAACTTAAATAAATACATATAACACCCAGACCAGACGTGGTCATGCACACAAATCTTTGTACAATGCGGGGATCGAACCCGCGACCTCTTAGTTAATAATCAACTTCTTGACCATTGCTCCAAAGTGGTCGTCAAAGGTATTAGGTCTATCAAAATGAAATATCCAAACAGCTTTAATTCAACCCCCTTAGCCTCTTAGAGAAATCAAATGTCAATACACGATTTGTACTGAAATCTGTGATCGCTATTAATAAGTAGGTATCATTCATTATTTTTGTGTATACATCTACATAAAAAGTTTATTTTAATAACGAAAAGCCTAAGCGTTAATTGGATTACCTAATCAGGCTTTAATTTTGCCTAAGTTTAAAGATCAATATGATAACCCTTCAAAATAGCCCGGCTTACTTCAAAATAGGTCACATCACATTGCCCAAATTACTTCATTATCCTTTACATGGGATTTACATGGTCCGAATTACGAGCGAACAAATCGCAAGACAACGTACAGTGTGGGGCGTACCTAATTAGTGATGTGTGCGGATTTAGTGACGAGTGTGGTGTTTACACCGTACATTACGATGCATGTAGGGTTATTGTGTACTTAGTAAGAAATGGTTCAGAAGTAGTTAAGGTATGTATCTATGTTCGATGACGTTGATTAAATAAATAAATATTTCACAACAATCACAACAATTCTCTATATATTGATTGATTGATATTTTAATTGATTTTTTTTCTACGAACACACCAATTACCTAGCCCCTAACTAAGCGTTAGCTTGTGCTATGGTGACCAGGATAACGGATAGAAATACTTAAAAGGGAACTTACATAGTACATACACGTATTTAAATACGTACTTAAATAGTACAAATGCACGTGCTCATCACACAATCACCTGCTCCTAGCAGGATTCGAACACGCAACAGCCGGTTTTGCAGTCTGCACCTCAGACCACTAGACCAAAGCTGTCGTCATATGTCTTTTTATCTGTTCCCTCATAAGTACTCATAACTTTTTAGCCCTTGATCGTATTTTGTTAAACGAGTTTTCATTAGAAGCGTCGAAAGAAACTGTTCGATGGTCATAGATTAAAGCAATGTTGCTAGTAAAGCATGTATCCCTGTACGACACATTGAAGAATGTTAAAAGAAATCGATGAAATGAACCATCGATGTAACGTCTTCCGGGTATATAAGCATCGTTCAATCAAATAATCGACTTGTTGTCACCGATGATTTGTAATTTGACAAAACGTATTCCGAAATGGAGTAGTGAACCCTTAATTAACACATGACCGATTTTTTGTATCGCATTTGATCGTGTTGGGTATTAAATTAAATGGCTTACTTAGCACATTTCAAATAGTATTTTTTTTTCTAAATAAGACGACCCTACAATAATTTTAACTAAAAAAACTCCTTTTTTTTTCAGTGGCTACCTACCTACGACCACGGCTATCATCTGAACACCTGTACAATTACAAATCATGTTTCATACTTTTTAGAAGTAGTCAGTTTGTAGTTATTGAACTTACTCTTGCTGTTAGTTGATTTAATAATGTAAATGAAAGCTGTATCCGGATAACCAGTCGCGATTGCGCTGCTCGATAAATTAGTGACGTGTGTGCAGATTCACTAACATGCATGACAGATTGGCGTTTACAACATACGGAGATCATAAGTCCGCCGTTTACCTACATTTAGCGATCCGACTACTAATATTTAATTACGTGCGATACGTTAACTCTAAGCTAACGGTGTTTCGATAAATAATAAATTCTTTTGATCATTTAGTTTGATCATTATAAAATATATATTAATCAAAGCATAATAGTCCTCCTGGCCGATTTCGACCACGGCAGCCAATCTCAACAGAGATCAGCCAACTGCGCAGGAGATACTATAGTGCACAAGTGTGAGTGCACAGGTGCACTCACTGTTCCATCACTCTCAAAGTTCGGTGAGACGACAATCCGAGATGACCGGAGAGAGATAAGGCGCAGGACCAACGGCTTAACGTGTTTTCCGAGGCACGGAGGTGAAACACCGCCAACTTCCCGACTCCGAGCTGTTTTTGAGAGATTCATGACAGAAAATCTTAGAAACAATTTTGACTCGACCTGGGATTCGAACCCAGCACCTCTCGGATGTAAGGCAGAAACTTTGCCACTACACCAACGAAGCAGCTAAATCAAAGCATATTTAAAATAAAACAATTTTTTATGAGTTAGATAAAAACATCTGTATTTTACAGATGAATGTCACTCTAAGCTACGTTCTGAACAGATTTAAATGAAATTTGGTAAGGATATATGTAGTTTGAGACTTAAGAAAGGACATGAGTTACTTTTGACCGCGGGAAAACATCATTCCAAAAAAACTAGCTAATACAGACGAAGTCGCGGGTAAAAGCTAGTAGTATATAGAGATAAAATGCTTGCATCCATTTCGACCCTGCGATCTTTACAAGGTCCACGTAAAGACGCCATACGCTCCGCTTTTTATCAATTAAATCCCACGCTTATGAAAGGAAATCAATACAAGTTTACAATACCAATACTTTCCCGACTCTATCATCTGTCCGGCTTACGTCGTTATGTATACCTAATATCTTTCTGTCCGTCCGTCCGTGCATTGTAAAGACTAGTATTTGGCATCGTATTTGCTTACCGCTCGCTCGTCAATCACGCTCCAAAAGCTGACTGTGCATTTCAATTTAAGGTCTGAGCTACACTGAAAGATACTTTTCAATAAGAGATGTTTGAAATAATCTTTTGCTTTCTTTATTTTAATTTTCTTTAGGAATTGGAAAAAGAATTTTTATGAAACACAAGTTTCTTTTTTACGAAACGTTAGCATAATTATGCGAAATTTTTTTATACAGCCTCTCACAGGCCAGAATTTATTTATATCTTAAAGTATATAATCCTAAAGCCGACTCCGAGTCGGGTCGGCTCTTGATCTACGGCTAGGCCTCGACGGAATGAAACCATAATAATTTTTAGGTAAGTATTAACCTAGGTAATAAAGTAATTGAAGGAAAAGGTGCCTAAGTACGGTTACTAAAATATCAATGCCACTAACATACACCTCATAACACTCACTCTACTCACTCCATACCCACATATACACATCGCACCAACACCACAAACACCTCATCCGCATCACACACACCTCACCGACATCACACACACCTTACCTACACTTCACTTACACCGAAAAATTACTTACCTTAATTGATGTAATTTAAATTAAGGCTAATTTAGTTTTTACCTTAGTCTTACTTTGCAAACCGTAAAGGAATGAGCGGGTTATTACCAACACAAGTGTTTGTGACAACTTAATGGGAAAACTCAACAAAATGTTTGTAAAAAGACATTGTTCAATTAGTGAATTTTTGTTTGGTTTTGTTTTTTTGTGTTTAACGCAACATTCTGTACCTACACTGCTGCGATATTATATCTCCCAGTGGCTCACCACCCTAGTTCATCGGGCAACAGAAATTAAGACTAACGATTCGCAGGCCTTAATGTGGCGGGTTTTAATTTTAATTTGAAAACAGATTCGCCTTAACGACTAGCGTAAACTGCGCCGGTTTTTGGACGACGTAATTACAGAACACACTGTATTCACTTTTTCATATAGATTTGGGAGAATAATTTTAAAGTATTTCGTAAGTAGAAGGTTTTCCATCTTGGAATGACTTTGTGGTGTGACGATTTTTTTCCAGTTCTATTTTATCGTGATAAGCAACTTTACGTTTACGTTGCAAACTTACGACAGGGCAGGGATCGAACCTACAAACGGCCCGTGTGTGTATACCACTCCACCACCCAGATTTTTTGCATTTCGTATGTACTTCGTGCGATGCAGTGTAAACTTGATTAATTTGATGAAGTTTTCCGGTATATTAAACTCAGAAAAATAATCTTAAAACTAATCACGTCAAGGGTTTTGATTTAGATATTATCGAGAAAATGTACAGTCAGCTAATAAATAAATAAAATACTGATTCATTTCTAGAGGCAATAGCTTTCGGAGGCAGGATCGAGTCATACATAATAACAAAATAGGAAGAAATATCGATTATTGTCCATCATAGGCATAATAAGGAAAGCGATTTGACATTAACATAAAATACTTGTTTGGAGAGTTGGGTCACCAGGTCAGCAATATCTAGGGACTTTTCCGTAATTTCATTTCACTATATTTTTTGTTATCACGACCTGGTCTCTCTCCGGTCATGTCGGATTGCCGTCTCACCGAACTTTGAGAGTGATGGAACAGTGAGTGCACCTGTGTATTGCCCTCACACTTGTGCACTATAATATCTCCTACGTAGTTGGCTGATCTCTGTTGAGATTAGTCGCCATGGTCGAAATCGGCCAGGGCTATTATTATCACGACAAATACATTCGCGGAATCGTAATCTTGTGAAATAACTTTGTGAATGCAGTCTAAGGGTCGTAGGCCGCGTTCACCTAACTTTAAAAAACTGATTTATACAATGATGTTATGTATTAGCCCTTAGTGTATGTATGTAATCACTTACTTAATTTAGAAGCAACATTAGTTCAGCAACTTACCACCTGAAACATAGACAAAAAGTAGTTAAGAAAAAATATATATTTTTTTACTATATTACGATTTAATCCAAAAAGTAGTAACAGGTTTTATTAAATTAATTTCTTATTGATTAAAATTTGATTTGGTTGCCCAAAAATATTATAAGAGCGTCCAAATACGAAACAAAATTAGGATGTTGAAAGTAAGAATGTTAGAAGGTTAAGGTAAGAATGTAAAACATTACAATAAATAAATAAAAAATATTCAGACAACAAGATCCAGAGTGTTAGTAACAATAGCTTATCGCCTATCTTAGTACAATTTAGAAAATACAGTAATATTACACGTATACATATTACGAGTAATATGGGTTAGTAAAATTTAGTACCTGACTAAAAATGAAACTTTAAAATTTCTAAACCACTGGATACTTCCTCGATCCTAGAATCTATCTCGACAAAGAATGTCAGGCAAGAGGGTGACTGAGCACATACCACCTCATTATTGCCTTTCAGCCTGAAAGATTTATTACATAACCGCCATTTGTTAGGTGCCTGGACGCTTCAGGTATTTTCAATTTACAAAACTTAGTGAGAGATCTGCTAGGTACATTATGTACTTTGGATGACATTTTTAGGATCGGTAATCTCTAATTTAATGTTATCAAGTCAGTTTATGGATAAAACTTCTGTCATGATCTGTCTGACATTTTTAAGGTAGGTAATCTCTAATTTAATGTTATCAAGTCAAATTATTGATAAAACTTCTGTTATGATGTGTCTGATCTGATTCTGATGTGATCTGATGATTCTGTTATGATATATGATAAAACAGTTATGATCAGACAATTATAACTAACAAGTAAAAAATCCAGTTCAAAGTTAAATGCCATACTCATTTTGCACGATTTTTCATTAGGGCAAAATGGAGGGTCATGGTTTTGACCGGTATGTACGAGTATGTATGTATGATCATCAGTTCCCTCATAACTTCTTGATCCTTCATCATATTTTGACAAATGAGATGTCATTAGATGTGCCTAAGCTGCCCGCTGGGCAAAAGCTAGGTTATCTTGCAATTGATTGCATGTGGCGCCCTCTAAGAAAAATTAAGTCATGAACGAAAAAATAATTGTGACGTCTACGAAAAATAAGTTCCAAAACTAGAACCTGACTACTCAAAAGTATGAAACAAGATTCATAGGTACTGATATTCAGGTGATAGCCGTGGTCTTATGTATGCAACTTATGTTAAAACAAACTTTAGTACGAATGTCGAAAAGAGAATGTGGCATACCACCACTACTATCAATTCATATTCCTAAAAATCTAACAATCAGAATAAACTCTTCATGATACATTCTGTCAGAATAATAGGTTCACCGTGTTTGCTCCGTTAAAACTCTCGAACATGACTTATGCATGTTTTGCCACAGGACACAACAATTCTACTTCGATATAATACTTCATCTACGAGGAAAAACTAGAAAAAGCATGAACCACGTCCAGAACAAATCTACCTACCTACAAGCTGGTATTAAGTAAACAATATACAGTAACACCACGTAAGTTTGCAATACGAACTTCTACGTGCCCAATTTTCTGTCTATTTTGACGTGACAACGTCTTATAAATTGGTTTGCCGGGTGACACTTCAAGAAACTGCGTTACGCTGCTCCGCTCACGTTCCGCGCTCACAATGAGAGCGAGATGAGAGAGGCACGCGTCCCTTTGACTCGGGCATGGTTAGCCCGCCTAAGAGCGAGTGAGACAGACATAAAAAGTGAAAGGCACGCGTCCCTTCCACTCGAGCACAGTTAACCCGCCTAAGAGCGAGAGAGACAGAGCGAGAGAGAGAGAGAGTGAGAGAGATAGGCATACATGTTATACGAATGAATATTCACATTAAAATTATTTTACCACTCAAAGTCGTTGTCACGTAAAACTTTCGCCCGTATACCGACTTTACAGGCAACCAATTTTTTTTTGTACACATAACAGCACGCCGTTGTAAACACTGCGGTGTCTTATGCGCTTATGATAATTAAGTTTTTGCAACAAACATGGGTGGCCTGATGTGATGTTGTCTGTACTAAACGTAATGACAGCTGATTTGCAGGAAAATGTCACATTCCCTTGCTAGTTGCGATTTGTCAAGACATTATAGACTATGGGAAACCCTATCGGGAGTTATTACACAAAAATGTCTTTTTGAAATTAAAAAAAAATTAAAATTCATTTATTTCAGGTTACTAAGACCAATAATAGTGACCATACATAATAATGTTCATAATTAAATTAAATAAATAAATAACTCTTATCGACAAAGACCTCCGTTCCCTACCCATATCCTCATGGTCTCTGAGGTCGGCCGTGAGAACATGTTCCAGATACTTGAAATTTTCAACCCTAGTAAGAGGAACTCCATTCAAGCATATCGGAGGGACCGCGCGGACCCACTGAACCGGCGCCAAAAACCATGAACTGACTCTTCTGCACATTATATCTTAATCCATGGTCACTGGCATACTTCTCACACGTGCTCAGGAGTTTTCTCAGTCCACAGACCGACGCGCTCAGCAGCACCATATCGTCTGCGTAACTGAGATTATTCACACAAACTCCATATATATGGCAGCCTACACGCTGGCTGCTCAGCGCGACGATCAGGTCGTTCATGTAGATATTAAACAAGGTAGGCGAGGTCAGGCCACCCTGTCTAACCCCACACTCGAGTCGATATGGCTCCGACGTCGCTCCCGCCCATCTCACACAAATTTCGCTGATGCCCATACCAAATCTGAAGCAAGTCGGTGAGCTTCCCAGGAAAATTAATTATCCTCAGCTTGCTCCATAGGACATCGTACGATACTAAATCGAACGCTTTGGACAGATCAAGAAAGCAGGCGTATACCGGCGTTTTTCTCTTCGTGTAGTAGTTGATGGTGTGCTTAAGGCACAGTATGGCACTCTCAGTAGATAGATTTGGGCGGAACCCAAACTGGTTGTCGTGTAGTGTTAACTACATACTTGCTAAGCTGTGCATTAAGCAGACCATCAAGCTATGGTAGCAAGCGAAATAGGCCTGTAATTATTGGCATCACCAAGATCACCAGTCCCATTCTTAACTATCGGCACTAAAACAGTTTTCATAAAATTTGCCGGCAAACAGCAGTGGCTCACGCATAAGGAATAAAACATTGCCAATACACGAGAAATATGTGGTCCCGCATAAAGGAGGTGCTCAATGCTGAGTCCATCATGACCTGGAGATTTACCCCGCGTCGTACTTTTAATCACGTTTGACACATCTCTGGCGATGAAACGCGTTCCCACAGACCTATTACTCCTGTCAGCACTGAGCATCCCCCCAGCTGAACCTCGCGGGGATTTCACTGTAAAATGCTCCCTAAATACATTGGCGATTTCTTTCGGTTTACTCACCCTACCGACGCTCGCGGGAAGTCCAGGCCGTACATTAATTTTATTTGTACCTTGCCAAAACCCAAGAAAATCGCCATTACGATGCTTTTCAGCAAGGGCGTCTATTCGTATCTGCTCCTGGTGATTCTACCACCATTTTAGCCTTGACTTAAACATCCTTCTGCTCTTACACATATCATTGTAGACGCTCCCAGATTTCGGCCTACCACACAATACCCATTCACTGAACTTGGACCTGGCCACTCTGCGAGCCCCGGCGACGTGCTTGTTCCACCCCATGATGCGTGAGTCACCCTGCCGCCTAGCGCCTGCCCCCCGTCTCTACGCCGCCTTCACTGACGCGAAGCGAAGGGCAGTAACAACGTCGGAATACATCTTGTCCAGAACATGCCTATGACTCAAATCGTTACAATAATAATCGGCACACGTAGTAAACTCTATCGGAAAATCTATAATTATTAACAATTGGTTACACTCATCTGTATATTTCGCAATTTGCTCGTCATTTCTATGTCCCCAGACAACATCTTTCTCAACTTCAATATTAGGCTTAGTTTTTTACAAAATACATAAAGTCTATTCACCAATCGCAGATTTCCACACATAAATATAGGAGAAATATAGTTCAGCACGTACACAGAAGGTTAAGGAAGAAAGTTACGAAATAAGAAAGTTACGAAAATATTAAATGAGAGATGTTAACTACGAGGGCGCACGATCGAAATGAGCGGGCAGAAAATTGAGCGTGTATTTGCCGTGAGATCGGATTTCGGACTGCCCGGCAAAGCGCTGCACTCCGACGCACCTCGAGAACAAAAGACTGAACGTTGCAGGCGTCAGCGGTTTTACTAAACTACGCGTGCCCGTACTCGTGAATAAAATATAAATAACAAAATGTGTTACAAAACAAGTGGAATAAAATAACTAAATGATTTTAACTGAATAAAAAACTGTTCATATCATAAATGTTGTAAATACAATTTTCGTATTATGTGTTCGCCACAATACTATTTGGACCGATCCATTTGCTGAAGTTTCTGGTTGTGGCTTACAACTTCGTCTGTCCGTCAATCAATATCAAATATAAGGACGTGTAGCGAAGCGAAGCGAAGCACTATTTTGCTTCGATCATACGATTGTACGACGATTAAAACATTGGTTTTATGTCAAAGTTCTGTGAGATTCATACAGTTCGTATGAGAGAGTAAAATATTTATAAATCAATGTGTAAGGTGTAACGGTCGAGAAGTTAACTATTAACCAAGAGGTCGCGGGTTCGATACCTGCACTGTACAAACATTTGTGTGCATGAACATGTCTGTTTGTACTGATCTGGGTGCTATATGTATTTATTTAAGTGTATTTGTAATACCACTGTGGATTCTGATATCTGTAGCACAAGTGCTTACGCTACTTACCACGGAGTCTGATGTTGTAAATTGTATTTTATATTGTAAATCCGGGTTGAAACATATACTAAAAAGCATAAGATTTTTTTTAATTGCTACTTCTTCCATAAACCTAGTTTCGTACGCGAGATACAGGGTGTGGAGCTTTTCAAATACAAGAAAATCCCAAGTGCTCAAAGTTTCCTTCCTCATTCACGAAGACAATTCTCAACACGAAAACTATCTCCGTGCGAATTTATGAGAATTAAGTTGGTGCTCGTGAAGATATAACTAGCGTTTGAAATAAAACAATTTTCACTATCCAACTAGAAGTAACCGTCCAGAAAGATTTTCATACATAACTGTCTAGATTTGGCAGCAATTTCATCATACCTACTTGAATCGCCAAATGAACTAAACCTACATCGTTATTAAGGTTTAGAAAGTATAAAACCTATTCAAACGTTTTTACATAAGACCAATATTGACGAAATTCTTCTGTAATTAGAAATATAATGAAATCGGTCCCGTCATTTTTCAAATGTTACCAATACCTATAGAAAAATTAACTGTCTCTGTGACTGTTGGACTGGATAAATGAAATATAAAGCATTTGGTTTACACTCCATGCATTAGCAATTTGCTTTCAAGGCCTACTTATTCTGATGTAGACGAAACACCCCTTCGATAATATAGCGATGACATCCGCAAAAATGCGGAGTGACAGCGGGAAGCGAGACGGCATGTCAGTCGAGTTTATAAGCAAAACAGAAAGCAATGATGGTGCAAGGCATGGACGCGAGAGATTTTGTTCTGTCGAGAGTCTACGCGCACGTTTATTGAGCCATTAGAAGCTTTGCTATCATAGACATAAAATATAGATGAATAAATCTTTCTTTGCACGCCACAAAAACATACTTACGGACAGGTTTTCAATTTAATCTGTGTGTTCTGTGTTGTCTGGTCTGTTGTCGAACTAAATCAGTAGAATTACAGCGCAAGTGAAACCTACCGTTACAGTTGATTTGACACGTGCGATTCAACAATAAAAAACCTGGGCCAGGACCTATCGAGTGTCATGTTGTAGTTGGATCCACCTGGCCTGACAGCCAGTCAAATTAGACATATTAAATGCGAGAAAATGTAAAGAAGTCGACGTCCTCTGACCTATTATGATTATCACACCATGCAAGTGATCGATTTGGCCTTAGCGAGTGATGCAGAGGAACGTAGCATTCATATTCGGAGCCCAGTGTCGTAGTCATATTGTTTAAACCGTAACAAAATAGAATGAAAACACTCTTAGTTGGGTTTGTTTGTATCTTGGGCCACCCCTCAACCGGCTCACGTTGATATGACGGCTTTTATCAGGTATTGTTTGGCTTTTACGATTGATGGCGACGGGAGACGCCAAACAGACCTTTGTTTGATCTCAGTTTGCATAAAACCAAAGGGTTTTCTAATGTTTTGAGATGCCACCTTTGACCTGCTCCCTGTTCCATTGTCTGAGCTTATTAAGGTCCGCATGGGCAGAGCTGCTTTTCAAAGCACACGTTTTTAGGTTGTCCCAACAGATGTAGACGTATTATACTAATGGCCATCTAGGTGACTGTAAGCAGCCTGCAGACAGAGTTGTAAAATTTTACAGATACGATTTCTGATAGCAGCAGACACACGCAGATAAATTAGCGTCCAATGGAACCATTCCTGAGCGTGCGCGGCTCGCTCTTGACCTGTTTTTATGGGGCTCATTTTGTTTATCAACTTTCCTTTGTCCTTCTCCTAGTAGCTTGGTCAATGAGTGCTCACAAAGGGCATGTGGATGGAAAAGTCGAAAGCAGAAAGTTTAAGTAAGGAACTTTATTTGGACTAGTTAGGAGATAAACATACTAAAAGTCCTGACCCCCCCGAGTCGAGCCCGAGGGGGGGGAGCACGAAGAAGGTCCCGTTTTTTTGTTTTTTGCTTACATCTCGAAAACGGTGCGTTGTAGGAAATTTAGTTGTACTACATAATGAAAGCTGATAAAATTCTCTATAACTTTGGCTTTCACACTTTTTATCTGTCTCCAACCTTTGCCTAGTTATGAGCTTTAAAAAGTTTTCGTTTTTCAAAAATGTGTTATACACTCTTACGTTTTCTGTCATACATTGCTTCATAACTTTTCTCAACTTACTTAGCATTTTTAAATATCATTTTTTTTTTAAACTTTTTTAACTTTTTTTAAATTTTATTTTTTAACTTTTTTTTTTTTTTTTTTTTTTTATTTTTGTAACTTCTTAGATTTTTTTACTTTTTTATATATTCATATTTCAATTAATATAATTAATAATTACTTCTTCACTCGCCGCCTCTTTGGGCGTGACGGGCCTGGTTGTGGTTCCTCAGCGTTTGCCTCTTCTTTCTCCTCATCTGTTGAATCGTTATCAGATGATGGAACGCAGGCTACTACTTCAACTACATCATCCTCACCGTCGTCGTCATCGTCGTTCTCCTCCAACATGAGATTGCTATTTGTGCAACTTCCGTTGCAATTGTGGCAAATGGTAGAGCACAACATGGAGGCCTTCCTACACCCACATCTAGCACTACTACAATCAGTGGTGCACCGGCAAAATATCAGCTTCAGTATTTCTTCCGGTGCAGCTGGTTCCTTGGTCTGAACAGGAACCAAGAGGTTGCTTTCATTCCGTTTCCATCCCCATAGTTCAGGGGAAAGGTCTTGTCCAAGCCAAGCCTGGACCTGATGGTAAGTACGGAAAGAGTGCTCCATCGCTGCTCCCTCAGTTGGTGGAAGGGAGGAAATGTCTGGTTTGACATTTGATACTGACTGGAGAAAACGCTGGTAGCGATAGTTATTAAGAGAGGTTTCCTTCTGTTTCGCTCCATACCACCTTAAAAAGCATATGTTTCCATTTTCTTTTACGTCAGCATGCGATGAAGAGGGGTTCGAAAACACCTCTGCGGCTTGACGGATCTCAGGATTTTTTAGGTACAGTTTACAGAAACCAACTTTGCTTCTCCGAAGTGCAGCAGAAGTGGTGTCGCATCCCGTGAAGGCATGTAGAAATAATATGTCTTTCAGGCCTAGCTGTTGCAATTCCTGACTTGAATAATAGGTGGTAGGTACTTTGCCTCTGCTAGGTTTGACAAAGATAATATCCTGGTCAGGTGGGGTCCTTGCTATAAGCAGAACTACCAAGTCAATATCTTCTCCAATGACTGCAACTAGAGAATCCTTTGACTTTTCAATGGCAGTAGCGACCACCATCAAGTCAGCATCGTCTGGAGCTTGTTGCGTCTCAATCCCGTTGTTGTTAAGTTGAGATCGGAGAATGGCAATAAAGTTGCTTTTATTGTGGCTGTTTGAGAGAAAATGTTCCTGCTTGACATCGATCACTGTGTCTAAATTGAGATTTATATCGGCTGACTGCTTTAGTCGATACCTACGCTCTTGTTCAGCTGTCTTTGTGCTGTTGGTAGAGTTTGTGTATCCATCGAATACAACAGTACACGTTCTCCCTGGGTAGTTACGCTTTATGAATTTTATGTAGGTCTCACATATAATTGCCACTGTGCCTCCTCTTGGCCAAATCACTTTATGAATGAGGAGTCCTCCATCAATTACAATGTCCAACTTTGGTAGGTCACAAGGCTTGCTGGTTGCATCAAACAGGGAGTAGAGGGCTGATTTTTTGGTTTTCCTCATCCCGTCTTCATTGAAGAGTGCTAAAGGGAATGGAGCCAGTTCATACACCAAATAGTTTTTCAAGTCCTCATCCGTCTTTTTGCTGATAGAGATCCTTTGAAAAAGTAGAAGGGGATCTACTGGTACTTTTTCATCGGTGATCTTAATGGATGAGTTCATTACCGAGAGAGGTTGAGCCCGATCCTTCCGAGATAGCTTGATATTTGCAAATGGAGTGCTTTCGATTTTCTCCATCGCTTTTAAGCCGACTAAAACGGCGTCGTAGCAATTGATGGAAGAATCTCCCATTAGTCCCGAGGATAATGACATAATGCCATCCACAACTGGGAAAGGGTTGTGGTTCTCCAACCATGCAGTGATTTTAGCTACGTCTTTTGCATTCCTCGTTTGACGAGCAGACCCAAAATCTACATGCTGTTCTGATGAGGCAAATTCAGTTCCGCAGAATTGCTCAAGTGAAGAGCATATGTCATTTGTTGCGCTCATCCCCACGACCCACTTGCTAATAACACTGTCAGTGGTTCCTCGTCCGCGTGTTACGCCTGCGTTGGTTTTGAAGCCTCGCATCAATGTGGTTTCGATGGTCATATCGGACCAAACTCCGGACCAGAATAGATCAGATCGTCGCATTGTGAAATACCCCAAATTCACAAATCTATTATATTCATCAGCTGTCATTTTGGATGAAAGATTCATCATGTCCTGAATATACAGTTGGGCAGACTTAGCATAAGGAAAATGACCTGCTGCATGAAAATATGGAAGCATTCTCTTGACACAATCAAGGTGAGCATGCCAATTGCCTGATCTCTCAGCGTTGATATAATCTTTCATCAAACTGACCATCTGGAAATACTGAATCCAGAGTCTTGATGTCAGACCTTGATCAGAAAGCTTTGTCAGTTCATTTGCAAACTTGGAAGCAATGGATCTAAGATGTTTGTTCGTTTCCAACGCATCTAGCGATGGAGTCTCATCCATGAAGTCCTGCAATAGTTCATTTATGCCTGTCTGCTCTTCGTCTGTGACGGGTATTTGGCTCAGTATGATGTTTGACAAGGCTGTTTGTACCAACAAGTGCCCGCGCACTGCTCTGGCAAAAGCATGACCTTGTAACATCTTATCAACTGAGAGTGGAGCATAGACGGTGCTCATGAGTTCCTTCAGACCACTACCATTCATAAGATAGCCAATGCACCCCAAAAATGACATCAGTAGATGGAATCCGCCTAGACGGATGACACACTTCAAAATTATCGAGTCAGATGGTGCTGCTGCAACTATCTCACGGGCTTTCCAGAACAGCGGTTGGTCAAATGTAATAATCGCGCAACTCTGTTTGAGTTCAGTGGCTAGTTGGCATGCGTACTGAATTGCAGTGTACACTGTGCTCTCATCCGAAGGAGGTGCATTGATGAATGGAAGGGGGAGTACTTTCGTTTTCTCACTATAACACCCCTTTGTGGTGGCAATCATGTACCCCTTCCACTCTGGCAGTGACACATCTTGCGACTTTGCAAATAACCACAGCATCTCGCGTGGCTGAGGTTCTAACAGTTGAGGTGGAACATCGATGTGTTCAACTCGGATGCTTTCCAGACCCGTATTTTTGGTGATGTTTCTTTGGTAAGTTTGCAGCGGAATGGTTCCAAGTTTTCCACACTCGACTGATGCTGGCTTTTCTGACAATCTGGGTATTCGATGACTGCTTTCGATGGAGTTTGATGGAGCGACGCACCGAATGCCTCCCATGGAATGGAAAGTGTTTAATCCATCAATGGTACACACGTTGTGGTCGGCATTGTCGAATACGAACTGGCTAAAAGACCCTGATTCAAAGGTAGGCTTAACGTGGGTCATAGCAGACAACTCTAACATTTGAGCCTCATAATAAGATGATGAGAATCCCAAACTAGCAAGAAGATTCACCAACGTTTTTGACCCAAACTTTCTGTAAACAAGAAGGGCTAGACTATTCATAATTGAAGAGTTGAATGTACGCGGCCGAACAATGGAAATGATGGCGTGTCCTATCGCACTGCATTTCTTTTGTGTCTCTTTCTCTTTGACTCTTTTCATCTTTTTCATCGTAACTTCTTCCAAGAATGTTTGAAGACTTGGAGGAAGATTATGTGCATCCTTCAGGAAGTCGTCATTAGGAGGGTATGTTGTAGCATCATACACTTGACTCTGTATGTCCTGTCTGATAATCTCAGCCGCTTTCTTGACAATCCTAAGTCTCTCATTAATTTCGTCTTTAGCTTTAGCCTCATACCAAGAATCTCTCAACAGTTTGAGACCAGTGTCTCTAAAGCATATAATAGAAACTTTGTGTTGATTAATTCCTGGCGATATTGTGATACGATCGCCAAATTCTTCCAACAGTTTAGCTTTGATCGTTTTGTCATTTGGCACTTGCCCTGATACTGCAGCCCGTAATTGTAAAATGGAGAACTGACAGTCACTGTTACTCTCCATGTGCTTATAAATTTCATTCATGGCTTTAGTTATGTAATTTTCACTATCGTCTGAGCGGTCTGAGTCCATTTTAGTTTTGTACAACGGTCTGAAAAATGATTTGCGGCATTCATCGTGGTATAAGGCTTCCACTACAACCAGATCAATTATTGACGCTAAACGACCCACTACTTCTTCGCCCCAATCATCTCGTCTTGCATGTCCAGCCTCAATGCATGAGTCTTTGAAGGCTACGTTTCTGACAGAGTATACTGTCTGTCGCTTTTCAACAGGTTTTTTGTTTTCATCTTTAAATGGGCATGCACAAAAAAGGCATCGAGTTTTGAAGTCAAATATCGGTTTTGATGACCTCAAAGTATGAGTTGCGGAGGGCCCAGCGGTCGGAACACTTTTCCTCAGATCAGCTTTAATGCTGTCGGGTCTCGTGTATTCTTTTCGACAAGATGTGTGAACCCTCAGTGACTTCAAATCTTTAAGTTGTGAGCTCTTTTGATCATTTCTGAGATTACTGGCAGAAATCAGAGAATTAATGCCTTTTTCGCCGACCTTGGTAACATTTTCTTCACCTTCTTCCAGCACTTCATCACAAACAAAACACTTGTCTGTCATCTTGAAAACGTGCGTATGTGCAAAATATTTTGTGACTGCTTCCCTGCGTTACCGGGTGCACAGTCACAATACTCAATAGGTCACGAACGTAATAACAACATAAGCCCGAAGGCATATTGATAGATATTGGGAGTTTTAGCCAGTTTAAAAGTAAACTGTTTCCGCCTTCACCGCGTGGAGGTACTCCCAGCTTATGTTATTTTTAATAAGAAATGATTTTGGCAAATTCGTATTGTTACAATGTGCTGTAGAGAATTGTATGACAGAAAACGTAAGACTGCAGAACACATTTTTGAAAATCAACCATTTTTAAAAGCTCATAGCTAGGCAAAGACTGGAGATAGATAAAAACTGTGAAAGCCAAAGTTATAGAGAATTTTATCAGCTTTCATTATGTAGTACAACAAAATTTCCTACGACGCACCGTTTTTGAGATGTAAGCAAAAAACAAAAAAACGGGACCTTCTTCGTGCTCCCCCCCCTCGGGCTCGACTCGGGGGGGTCAGGACTTTTAGTATGTTTATCTCCTAACTAGTCCAAATAAAGTTCCTTACTTAAATTTTCTGCTTTCGACTTTTCCATCCACAAATTATTCGTTGCCAAAACTATAGACGAATAAAAACTTCGCAGTGACTGTCAAGTTTGAGGTTGTTTAAAGAGATTGCCAGTGGTTCGGAATTTAAGTGTTTTCAGAAATGAATGTGCTGAAATTTTATCGGGCAGTAACGCAAATTTATTGTTAACCTAAAAATAAACAACTAGTAGTTCCTTATATCACCTGTTTCAAACATAATTATTGTTTTCAAACCAGTACCGAAATCCCACGCTTTTAAATTTTACTGACTTTTTATAACCTGTTTAATGAATTACACGGGCATTAAGTCTTTACGAATTTTATAAAGCCATTATCTTTACATCAAACTCTTTCAACCAGCAGTCCTTTTTAACCTGCACAGTGGTGCATCCTTGAAATATTTGGGGCAAATGTCCGCATTGTTTAATAAAATATATAAAAGCTTTATGCCCGGCTATAAAAATACAAGCGCTTTTTGTGCGTGGCAGGTAGGATATTCGCACTATTATAATAAATGGTTATTATATTTTGACAGGTATTCGTGTTTCGTGGGGGCCATTTTGTTTTATATTGTGGGACGTAATGGAAGTGACACAGCGCGGTTTCTCACGGATGAAACGTACTTTTTGGGCGTTGTGTTTGGTTAGGATTTTGTAAAGGATCTTGTAATATGGGAATTATTTTGGTAAGCGGTACACTATTTTCTTTACGCTCAACTATAACAGACAATAACTCAGTTTGCTATTGGAACAATAAGAACGAGTAGATAACATTTCAATTAAGCATTTCAATTTTCACTCAAACAAATCATGTTTCTGTGCAGTCAGTAATACCCGCAACCGTCTACTTGTAAAACTGTCCACTCCATTTAAAGACATAAAAGAGCATCTTCAAGTATGGTTTCAGTCCAGATTGAACTTCCAAAACTTCTTTGCATAAATTCTTTCAATCTTTAGATATTTTTTAATTTAAAAACTGCAATCTCTATAAATAGGTCAAGCGAATGTCCAGAACTGGCTCGTTGCATTAAACTAAAGCGCTCTTCGCAGTTTTAGCTGTCTTGCCGGGGAGACATTTCTGCGCACCTAGTAACTTCCCTCTGACAGCTAAGTCGACTTCAATTAGCACAGCTCGTTAGCAGCCCAAACACTGTGCAGTGGGAGGGCATAGAGATATCACAGATAGAGCATAGATAGAAAGATAACTTTATTGTACAACACTAAACAAAAATTACAACCAAGTTTAACAAAGAAAAGATGTACAATTTAGGCGGTCTTATCGCTTGTAGTGATCTCTTCCAGACAACCTTCAACATTTAATTAACAGGAAGGGGGAATTTGAGCATAATATTCATGGATAATATAATGTGGATGATACAAAACACAATTTTTAATTTTTACGAGTATTAAGTTACTGTTTATAAATTGATTAAGTTAGTACATATTTTTAGGGTATTATGTTACTACATATGAATTGATTAAGTAACTAAATATTTTTTCTATATAGTTTAAATATTTGTTTCCTTTTATTTGTTCATCTGTTTATACTTTTATTAGGCTAGTTGTATTTTTTTTAAGTTTTAGCATAAATTTGTTAAAAAATAAGAAGTTACTACATTTTTTGCGTTATCAATACAAATTTCTTTCTATATAATGTAAAATTAAAACACACTTATAGTAAAACGAACTGCCACAGGCGCGGCACGAACCTGCACCTCTCGCAAGCCGGGCGATTGCTCTCCCATGATTGAGCTACCGCGACACTCGAATAAGTGATGACGGACGAATATCCGTGCGAATTTCTGACTGTGGCAGTTCGTTTTTTTCTTTAAGTGGTGTTTTAATTTCGACGTAGAGTGCGGATTGCTGGCGTAATAAAATTCGATACAACACTAAATTAAAATACTAACGTAATCTCTCTAGATAATTATCAAGTTTAAGGAATTTTTTCACAAACAAGGAGACAAATTGTACAGATAGAGTAGATAGGCTGAAGTCTACGCGGCTGGATGTAGAAAAAAATGTGATTTACAGTTTATGACGCGACGCATGTGCAGAAAAAAGAACGATTTTTTTTTCACACACAAAATAAACTAAGCGGCAGACATCAAGTGTACCCGAAATGACAGACAAAAATCAAATTTCAAGCCTAACAATTACGTTCTTCGCAAAAATAAGCTTTAATTTTTTTGAGCTTCGTTTAGTATCTGTCACAAAAAAGGAAACTGCAAGAACTAACAAAATATATGTATTTTACGCCTTTTTAAAGTATCTGACATAAGCATGTCGTGTCTATTTAGAGTGCAGGGAGTGATTTTTGGTCAACTTATTAATCAACTAAGAGAGTAGAGTTTACAAAAATCCGCAATAATTCCCTTTTTTGAACCCAGGAAGCTTCGCAGCTCTATATGTGATATCTCTATAAATAATGCCTTCCCCATTAAATTTTTTTTCACTTGTCAAACTAGTCCTTTTTCCCTGATATTTTGACGACCGCTTGGTGCAGTGGTCCAAATGTCGGAATTCTAAAACCAAGGGTCGCGGGTTCGATCCCCGCACAGTACAAGTATAAATGTGCATGAACATGTGTGTTTGTACTGGTCTGGGTGTTTTCTATGTATACTATGTTTTTATCTACAAAAAAAGTATTTAAGTATGTTAATCCGTTGTCTAGTACCCATAACACAAGCCTCGTAGCTTACTTTGGGACTGGAGAATTGGTGTGATTGTTGTGAAATATTAAAATATATTTAATATTTATATGTGATATCTCTAAATAGTGCCTTCCCCATTTAATTTTTTTCACTTGTCAAACTAGTCCTTTGTGCCCTGATAGGTAAAACGTTAGAGTTGTCATCTAGGTTTTCATTTGTTGTTTTAACTTTAAATAAACTAATGTTTAACATACAAGCAATCATACAAGAGTCAATTTAAAGTTTAATCACACGGCAGAAGTATTTCTGCCCGATAAATGAAGAAAAAAATTAGTATTTTTTGAATTTTTAGAATTCTGGCCCAGTCTACTCGCCGTGATCTTTGAAACGGTACCTCAATCATATTTTAAGGCCCCAGCACTGCGACACAGGCTGGTGGGAAAGGAATGCTCTAACACAAATAATATACACAATTGGATGAAACAAGCTTTCAAAAATACCATTTGTGGTAAGGTTTATGTAAATGAGCATAGGTTTCTTATTCAAACCAAAATACTAAACTATGGAACATGCATATTGATGTTCCATGGACCTCTTTAATAACCCCAATGGCCCATTTACAAGGTAGACATACCAAATTGTCAAACATAAATGTTATTAGATAGAGCATTACGAAATCAGCTAAGTGCGAGAGGGAGGCATTATTTTCTTTCGATTTTTTTTTTAATTTGATTTTAAGCGTTAGAATAAATTAACGCTAGAATGCTTACTGTTACTTAATTGAACTTTGTTATTTTGTACCAAAGTTTTGGTAAATTTGTACAAAAAGCGGTCTAATGCCCCGCGACGCTTATTACTTAATATTATAAATATAAATAATAAAATATACAACAACATAACATACATTCATCTGACTCCGTGGTAAATAGCTAAAGCACTTGTGTTACAAATAAACTTAAATAAATACATATAACACCCAGACCAGTACAAACCGACATGTTCATGCACACAAATCTTTGTATAGTGCGGTGATTGAACCCGCGACTTCTTGGTTAATAGTCAACTTCTTAACCATTACACCAAAGTGGCCGTTTATATTTACATTACAATAACGGTCTCAACATAAAAACAATCAGATTAAAACCTTTTAAAACCGTACTGTTGACAAAAAAAGCCACGGGCCTTATATTTTGTATGAAATAAATTGAATCAAAAAATTGTGAAATTGGTAGTACACGGCTACACCGTCCCGGGATCTGGCCGAGACCGGTCCAAATCCCGGGATTTCGCGGGAAATATATTTTTATTAAATAACTTCGGATACGCAGATGTGCCTTTTAAAAGTCCTCTTTAAAGGTAATTCCACAATGGATGTGATGGCCTGTACTTCGGCTGTATTCATTTACTCGTATTAGGAGAGCGAAATACGGGCTTGAGAGTTACGGTTTTCAGGGAAAGTCTATACGGATTAACTTCATGAGGCTAGATAATTGGTGTTTGTTTGAAAAATTTAATGCGATAATCTTGTAACAAATAACAAAATGTGTTATGTTGTTCTAAAATAAAATTGACGATACTAAAAAGTCACATACATATACACCTGTGTACAGAAGTTTTTCACATCTAGTCTTTTACTAAGTTTTAGCCTTGGTTTTGACTACATAGTGTAAAGCAAAGTCGCTTCCTGTGTTTATCCTTATATGCTTAGATCTTAAAAACTTCTTAACGGATTTTGTTGCATTTTTTTTAAATAGTGATTCAAGATGAAGAGTTATAGTTATAAAAAATTGGAAAAAAATGCAAAAACAGTGGGCAGGACAACGGCTGCCGGGTCCACTAGCTAGGTTATTAAAATTTGAATCAACAATAAGAGTATTAAACTTAAATTGTCATCTAGAAGTCATCTTATTTTCACATAATAAGTTAAAACGAGAAAACTGAACAGTATATAAAATACATGCCTCAAATTTGAAACTTAGATTGCTCCTAATTTTAAACCCGTTTAAATCACCGTTAGAATGTTCGGTGGATTTCCAAAACTTTGTCAAACTAGAAATTATCAGAGTAAAAATCTGGATGAAAGCTTTATATGGACAGCCTAAAATTTCACACAACATAAACAAGCTACTAGATACAGGGAGTCCATTTACATACCCAATTTATAAATAGCAATGTGTTCTGCGAATTAAAAGCTATGCATTGCGGAGTGCAAGGTAAGTTCAACTGTGTCTTAGGAGAATTACAGCGAGGGACAGGAAAGCGATGGAGCTGTGCCTTGCTAAATATTTTGGTAGAAATAATATATTGTATTACAAGTAACCGATGTTTATTTTAATCATAATTTTGCTTCTTTTTAAGTACTCAAAGTTGTAATTAATTTCTTAAGCCTAAGGCGCAAGAGCTCGAGACTCAATCAATTCATATGTAATCATCATTGTAATGTCTGTTTGCATATTAAAGTCGGATTGTTTGAGTTGTTGTATATTGATTTCAATACTAAATACATATGAGTGCGGCTCATTGAATGGAAAAAGTCGTAAAATACATGGCTATCAAAGATGTTTCATTTCAATTCAGAAAGGGTCATCTCCTTAACCTCAAGTTGATAGCAGGGATTACTGTCATATTACGAACCAATCACTTTTCAAATATTATACACTATATAAATATTAGCAGTAGACTCAAACTTGAATTTTTCAGTAGTTTGTATGTAGACTCAAAGATCTGATTGTGCGTCTTACTGCAGTGCAATTTTGGTAACCATAGTCAAAAAAATATCACGACAACTTTAGTTACATGAATTCGATAACTTTAGTAGTGCTAATGAAACTGCAGAATGTTTAAAGTTTTTGTTTGCTTGTAGGTAGAATCTCTACCACGGACCGAGCTTACTGAATCTAAACTGTGGTTATAAGGGTAGACTGTCCACATCATTGGTCGTCCCTTTATTCTAATCGACCCGACAAATCGTTGCTCCTAGAGGAATACGGACGTATCTATCGGATTTTTAGGAATTTGTTATGGAATTGGGACATTTTATTATGTAACAAATGTTATATGCGGCCATTGAGGCACATAAAGGAAGAATAAACTAATTCCCTTTTCAATATCGATAGGTATGATGCTTTATCGTACTTGTAGTTATTTTATTCAATTCCGAGATACGTAAGAAAAAATAAATGAACAAATACATATATAAAATAAGGGTGATTTTGCAACGAAAATGAGTAGCTTGATGTGGCGTCGTCTGTACCAATATTTAAATTTATATGTTTTGACTTACTAAAAAAAATCGGTAGGCAATGCTGCGGATTCAGGCTATTAAGAAGCTTACTACCTACCTACTAAGAAAAATGTACGATTTCTAAGTCACCTTTTAAATTATTTCACAACTAACGGCCCGCCCGTGACTTCGTCCGCGCAAACGTTGGATGTTTCCTCCTTCTTGTTTTATCCCAAGGAAACATGTAATCGTTAAGAAAAGTATTCTTTCACCCAAGTCAGCTCATACCCTGTCTCTATACCAAATTTCATCAAAACCCGTTCAGTAGTTTCAGCGTGATTGACAGACAAACATCGAAACATCCGAACAAAGATACCTACATTAATGGAATTAGTGTGATTTGCGTCTCTATGCATTCCCTCTTCCCGTAACACGCCTCAAATTACATACGAAGGTATTCCAGCACCTCAATATAATTTAAGTGGCACATCTATCAATTAGGGAGGGCCTCAGTAATTAAAACGACTGCCAACTTGTCTTGAGCAAAAGTGACTGACTGCACGTAGGGGTAGCTCATACAATACAGCTTAAGCATTTTGTTTGAAGTCTACTAAGAATATAAGTACTACTTATATTGAAGTGTGTGAATTGACAAATAATAAACTGTCCAAGATAAGTCTTCACCCTGCAGGACGTGAAAATAGTGCTTTGCATAGGTTTCTTTACTAGTTTATATGTCGACCGACGATTATCTAATGGTAGCGATTGAACTGGATGCAGGCTGCTTGCAACCTGTCGACCACTTTGGTGTAATGGTCAAGAAGTTGACTGGTCGCGGGTTAGATCCCCGCACTGTGCAATCGTTTGTGTGCATGAACACGTCTGTTTGTACTGGTCTGGGTGTTTGTTTGTATGTATTTGTTTTAGTTTCGTTGTAATACCACTGTTGATTCTGATATCTGTAACACATGTGCTTTAGCTACTTACCACGGAGTCAGATCAATGTATGTGATGTTGTTGTATATTTATTTGGGGTTTATTATTATGGTGATGATGAAAACAACAGTTATTTAATCTTGACTTATGTTATTGCTGTTGAAGATTTATCAATGTTATGCACTTTTTTGTTTTGACTATCTTAATAAACCTTGGAATACAATACGGTAGTTGACACCACCAATCGTTGACGTACTTTTTTATCAACTGTCAAAACGCTTTTCTTCATAGAGTTTGTATGGGAATAACACACTTTGACGTCATCGCGTGCAATGCCGACTGAGTGACTAATTATCATTTGAATTCCAATTAAAAATCAAATAATACGAACTGCAGAAAAATATTAGTGTAAAGGCATCTGAAATTATGAATTATTTTAGAGAAAATCAGTTTTTGAATATTTCTTTCATAGTGGAAACAAGCCTATTCTCACGTGCTTAGTTCTTCTAAGCTGAACAAGCTCAACACTCATCATGAAATTAGAGTGGATTATTAAAGAGAAACTTCCAGCCCGTAAGAGTAATTAAAACGAACTTTCGCTTGCCGAAGCCAACGTTGCGACCTATTTCGACGTAACCTCCCCATATGTATTCGCAAAACTTACTTAAGTGTTGAATATAAGTTAAAATATTATAACAAAAAAAAAATTATATATAAAGCAAATTGACACATACGACGAGATTATTACACTACATATAACTTAAATCATAAATTTGTATATTTTTTTAGCGGCGCATGTTAAATGTGTTAAACATTTAATAAACTAACAAAAAAATTACAAAATAAAAAAGGTGCGGACTAAGAGTCTGCAGTTGTAGCATATACCTTTATATATATTTTTTTAAAAAAACTACCCACATGCACCCGTCTCACACTAAATACATTTGAGTATGAAGCAAATTAGCTTACTTTTTCTAGATATTTTCATTGTATTTGTTAAGGATATGTATTATGTTGCGCAACCTAAACTTCAATATGGAGAAAAGGGTGGGTGCTATGTTTTTTTCTGTGCTTTAAATATTTGACCATATGATAAAAAAAGGTTTTATTAAAAAACCTGTCAATGCGTCCGTTCGTCTGTCTGTTTGCTGGTTTGTAAGTTAAATGCAATAGCAAAAGCTGACGGTATCAAAGTCTATTTTACTTATTACAAACCGTAGAAGTATTTGTTATAAAGTGAAATTAAGGGGTTTCTCTAACAAAAAACGTAGGTATAGATAGGTGAGTGGGTGGTAATGAAATCGAATAAAAGGTACCGTACTTAATAAGCTTATTTGTAATTAACCAAAGTGGTATTATTCAACTCATCACCAGTTCACACTTAAGGAGATTTTCTGAAGATTTGCTGTCACCCACCAATGCACTGGGTGGTCTTTGACATATTTTACTGCTTATTTAATAATAATATCATATATATCAACAAACATTCAGCAATTTGACGCATCGCACCGTCTAATGCGGCGCCGTTTGCCGCATCGGGCTTGATCGATTAAGCAATAAAACAATATATGTAATAACGTCACGTAACACTTTCAAATGTCGCTATAGACTTAGTGGTGGTGACGTGTGAAATGGTTTATAGAATAAGGGTTTTTAAACTTCGAATTTATTTTCCTGAAAAACTACTTAACTCCTAGTACTAAAATTTTGCCTTGAGTCACACCACCCTCTTCCCAAAAAAAAAATAATACATAGTAGTGTATTGAGATTGCCAGATTTGGAACACTTTATACATAAAACTATTACGTAAAATGGGACAAGAAAAAGTATAAATTATTAACTATATACTATGTGTTGTCGATTTGTAATGCAACGACGGCATGTCCAGTATTAGCGATCAAAAGAAACATTTTTTAAAACAAAGAACATGCTCGATTCCTTGAACTCGTATGAGTGAGCTTGAGTTTGTTCAAAATGCAAATGTCAGTATTATGATCTATTAATAACTAGTTTTCGGTCAAGCACCGATTTCAAAATTAATTAAGTTGACTATTAACCAAGAGGTCGCGGGTTCGGTCCGCGAACTGTACAAACATTTGTGTGCATGAACATGTCTGTTTGTATTGACTTGGGTGTTAAATGTATTCATTTAAGTATATTTGTATTACCACTGTTTCTTCTTATATCTGTAACACAAGTGCTTCAGCTACTTACCACAAAGTTAGTGATGTTGTTGTATATTTATATTTATATGTAACTAAATATAGCTGAACCAACTGTTATGAATTACAAATCTTACATCGTACTTAAATCTTTACGTCTAAGTTACTACCAGTACAGTAGTGACCTACCATTATGTCACCCATTTTCCACCTCATAAGCTAGAGCGGAACAAGACATAAAATAAGATAGTATATAGTAGCCCAAGTGAGACAGATAGATGTTTCTCATGACAGTCTGAGTTTGCTAATGAGGCACTGGCTAGCATAGAAAGCTTTTAGGAGACCGTCATAATGCTTGGTAAGTATGTGGCCATGTGGCCACGATTTCTGTAAGGAAGGAAATTGTCCGGGTTTTGTGAAGGAATGCATACAGTTTTGGTCTTTTATTTAAGACTTAAGTAGTGTCACAGCTTTTGCTCAGTCTTTTATGTAAGTAGGTCATAATGTTATATATTTACTTATAAAAAAGGTGTATTTCTTAGTATTAAAGGCAAAAATACAAAAACAAACGTCACAATTTTTTTGCGCTGAAAACTGAATACTTACTTCAGTAATGTTATATTCCTAAATATATTTGCAAAGGTTCATTCATACTATAGTACATGAAGTAAAAACGAATAAGTATAAAAATGTTTAAAAATACACTATATGAAGTCTTTGCAAAATACTTCTCCACGATTTGGCCTACCGCAAACTCGTTCGCATTAGATAAAAGACAGAAGCTCTACAGATTGACTGTTCCCTTTACTGACGTCTATCAACTTCATTTAGCAATATTAACCCTTCCACTCGATACTGTGTGCAGAACTCTGAAATGGCGACTGAAATTATTGCCAATTGATAAAGAGAAAGTGACAAAATTAATTCCAGAGCTCGCCCAATCCATCTGTTACTTAAGTCTCGAGCCAACTTCTGGGTCTGAGTCAACTCGGTGTAGGTCGCGGTGCAAGGTGGGAAATTACGCGAGTAGTTGCATTTAAATACTACAAAAAATATATTTAAGAACCCCCGACATGTTTCGCGTCTAAAACAGCTGGTAAGCTTTAACGGACGGATTTCGATCAGCCATTACTAAAAACCATCGTGATTTAATATAAAAAACCTGCAATAAAATCGGTCCATCTTCTAACATCCCTGTATTACGTTAGGGGTTTAAAATGTATTATATTTACCAGTCATACAAAATAGGCCTCGCCACATAGCTTACTAGACAGGGCGAGAGTTTTATAAGCGTTTGGAAGCTAAGAAACCCCACGCTCTGTCTGAGTATGTATTGTATATTATGTTGCTAAAGTTTTTGCGGAACGCTCTGTTCCCGCCGTAGTCGAACTGGGCCGTTTGACAGCTCACAAACATTTTCTCATAATTAAAAGTCAATGTCATTAGGTCAACATTATGTTTAATTGTATGTGAACTGTTGAAGTTTTTTCGGCACGTTCTGCTACCGACGAGAGCGATTGAGCGCTGGCATACATTTTCGCAGGCCAGGAAAATAAAGGAAACGTGACAAGGCGTTGACAAAGCTAATAAATATTGAATTACTTACTCAAAAAAAAACACAAAACTACTATCTAAAGTTTACCCGTTTACCGGTCTCCATTTCCAATTCATAGTTTCACTGACCCAATGTCTACTGAAAAAAACTGTAGGCAACGAAACTTATTCGAAATTATAACTCAACAATATTCCAATATAGAATGGTATTTTCGCTCATAACTTGTAGCGCGTTTTTACAGACGGAATCCGAACTGTGCCCGAGATCGATTTCACCCACCACCGGCTTTTGTTCTGATCTTTTGTACTTTTTCATCTCCAGAGGATTAACTAAACTCCAACTCAGTCCGCGGTCGGACAACACAGATGTGTGCTTTCCACAGATGGTTAGAATAGCATAAAACACACACACACACACACACACACACATGTACCGTGTTTCCACAGGAAAATAAGACAGTATTTTTGACCTTTAAATTTTAGACTAGCTTTATTGTGGTTACAAACAAAGCTAGTTATTGAAAGTTTGTGACAGCACTGAGAAAACAAAGATCTATACGGAAAACGCGTTGTCCCAAAAAAAAAATTAAATAAGAAAATTCTGTTGCGTCCATTCCGTCCAGTGTCCTATACTTGAAGTGTCATTAAGATAAGAAGAACGGGAACGTAAAGTAACGGGAAGTGAAAAACTAACGATTTCATGAAAAGAGCTAAATTAAATGTATTCGACAATCTTACTCTTACTAATACAAAAACCAAGACTGTTATGTCCGAAAACCGAACAGCAACAATCGCAAGCTTACTTTTACTAAATGAGCATGACCAAAAATATAGGGGCTAATAATAATAGTCCTCCTAGCTAATTTTGACCACGGCGGCGATTCTGAACAAAGATCAGCGAACTACGCAGGAGATATGATAGTGCATAAGTGTGAATGCAATACCATGTGTATTGCATTCACACTTACTCTCACTCACACAGCACTCACTGTTCGATCACTCTCAAATTTCGATGAGATGCAATCCGACATGACCGTAGAGAGATCTGTCGTAGGACAAACGCCTTAGCTGCTTTCCGAGGCACGGGCTTCCAGCTTTTTAACACCGCCAACTTCCCGACTTCGAGTTGTTTCTGAGGAATTCGTGACAGAAAAACTCAGAATTTTTTTTGGATCGACCTGGGATTCGAACACAGGACCTTTCGTATGGAAAGCTTAAATATGCCTTACTACTATATTAATGAGGGGCTAAAACCTACTTGCCAATACGTACCAATTAAATACTTTTTCATTTCTGTTGGTGGTTCCCACCCATGACCGGTATGGTGGACCGGTATGGAAACAACCAAAATGGTTGACATTCATCACGATCCCGACACTTCTCAAGGTGTCTCGTCTCGTTAACTGCTTCGGGTACTTTATAAATAACCCTCCTTCTCGGCCACTCGAGTAAAAACACCTACAGCCTCTTGACACAGTTAGGTAAGGTTCTGTGTAGTATACTCGTATTATGGATAAATCTTTTCATAAGTGGGTGAAAAAGCATCTCAGCCATTTTCATAAATCATTACACAAAAGTTGTGTAATGATTTATCTCCGAATTAAATTGGGTTTTTAACACCGCCAATCTTAGAAATACTTTTTTTGAACTGTCAAAACGACAATGCCCATAGATATGGTATGGCGATACTACTTTGCGACTTCTTCATTCGCACTCGTAAATCTTTGTAGTTTTTGTGAAGTTTTATTCAATTAAAAACCAAAGATTGTGAATATCACACAATATCACTCATTGATGTAAAAAACCAAAATATCATTTTAAAGATCTATCCATTGAAACACTTACGACTGGGTTTGACAAAAAAATATTTGAGAATCAATTGTGAGTACGGTTCGACCAAAATTTTTTTTCCCTATTTTGGTATAAAACTTAATGCGGTTCACAGAACACATGTACTGACCAAGTTTCACAAGTATAGTCCTTATATTTTCGGAAAAAGTGGCTGTGACATACGGACGGACATGACGAATCTATAACTTTCCAATTTTTTTGCCTTTTTGCTACGAAACCATAATTACCTAGACACTATAATATCGTATACTATTTTTCGGCAGTGCTCTAACTGGGTACTTGAAATCATAAAATATATATTTTTTTTAAATAGTCTCACAAGGAACACTTTTACACGTCCCAAAATATAAATTAACCCTACCACAGCTTCCGGACAATTTGAGCTAGTGCTGAGAAGAAGCGTCGCAAGGAACTCAGTCACTATTGTCGTTGTCAAAATTAAGATAACTCTCATGGAGCTGGGATAAACAACGGGCTCAGACCAAAATCAGTTTCTATCTGATTGGAATATTCCGAAATACACGTCCAGTGTTGGATTACCGCGTCAAGGTTAGTTAGTCGGCTTGAGTATTCAACACAGAATACATAAGCCTGAGTATACTGGCCCGATACCCCGGGTATACTGCCTCTATTTTACTAAATAAACAAACAGCCAAATGATGGCGCAATGGTGTAATTGCAATAGATGTTTCTCCTTACACTGTCTTATTTGCAGGACTTATACAAAAGGTTAAAATTTGTCTTCTAAAGATTAAAGCAACTTTTTTTTGTTTTTTTGTAATAATGTGAGTATAACGACTCTAGATCGACATGTTGCAACGCCTAGGTATGTAATACGATTTTTACGTGGGCGCGACCTAATAAGCCCTCACTCCGAAACGTCGATTTTGTCTTATATTATTAAAATTAGTAGTTTGATAAAAGCAAACAAATAAGACTAATAACTTTCTCATCAGCCCAATCAAAAAAAATTCCAGTGACTTACTAATCTATCTACGCCTTGTCATTAACGTCGGTTGAAAATATGGATAAAGTTGTTATAAAAGGGTATCATTTCAGTATTTCACTCACTTCACTCTTTCCTTGTTTTGAATCGTTAAACTGACAACATCGTATCGTTTCGTTAGCTCACTCCGAACAAGTGATACACGTTCGAATCACCTTGTAAACTGTCAAAGGCTTAAGACGTTCGGTTACTTCGACCCATCGAGCTCCCAACACTCTGACAAGCCCAAATCCCTACAATATTCCTTTTGTCTACACATCGCTTCAAAGTGAACCGTTATTTACATTCGAGACAATCGAGAGGCATCGAACGGGAAAGGATCGGATATCGGCTAACACAGAAAAGGTATAAGCAGTACAGAAGCTTATATTAATTTAAGTCCAGCTTAAGGCCTAGGCTTTTAAGCGAAAACGAGACAAGCGGAGAGAATACATTTTACGAGCTGTCAGAAATCTCTATGTTCGATATTCTATTGGTTGTCTAAAAAACACCGAGATCCCGCTTGTCTTGTTCTTGTCTACTTTGGTGGAGACCGGGCCTAAATATTTTTTTTTGGTTGTGCATTAATTAAATGAGAACAAAATCACTCACTTAATCTTTCATGTGTAATAAACAGTGATCGGAATAGGGTGAGTATATTTACCTACAGTTTGACGAACAGAGACGGAAATCGGAGACTTCCTTACGACTAAAATTTTTTTACCGGTAAATTTACCGGAACTTTGATATGCAACTTTTTAATAGCTAAATGCTTCAATAAATCTTAATTAATGTTAGATAAAAATAAAATAACGCATATTATAAAAAAAAATTTATTAAAAAAAAATTGTTTGAACATTTCAATATAACATATAACATGAATATAATATATTAATGACTTTCTTATCCTAAAACATAATTATTTTAAAGTATAAATAAATATAAAGTTTAAATATTACACCTTTTTACAGTTTTTGTAATTGGGTTTGCAGCTACGTTTGTAGCTGCACAATTACCAACACCGTGGATTTATACAAAATGTAAACGCGATTACTATAAACGTAAAAATAATAATTAATTATTTATTATTTTTACGTTAATTCTTTATTAAAAACATAATTTACTTTATTTAAATGAATTTTCTGACCCTAAACTAGACAGCAACTTGTATCTTAGAGATCAGTGACTTCTCCCATTCGTATGTACAAAAACAATAAAAAAGTATTTCGATTTTCACAAAAAGTTAATTTTAATATTCAAAACTAAACAAAAATATTTGAATGAGTGACATTCGTTATAGCTTTCTAAGTACAAACAAACAATAAAATACAGACATTTAGGAACAAATAAGTTTGAAGTGTTTACTATTATTTTTTTGGCTAATTAATACAATCAATACCAATTGAAAGCAAAAATTTCGGTCGAAGTGAGCGTTTGTGGCAAATATAGTAGCATATATTTGGATTCGAGAAGGTCAGCAGTTTTTCCGGAGCGACACTTCGGTGCAGACACTCGCTTCGAAATTACAAATAATCTTGAAATTAAAATGAAACTAAGTCACATATCTAACAAATGAAAACAAATGCATTAGTCTTCAATATTTTCATCATCGGTACTGTGACAAATTTTGTTATCCTGTAAGAAATTGAAGTAGATGATCATTAATTTTTCAATATTTTCAACTTTAAGTTTAACTTTTGAGAGTTACGCCTTGATTGACAGTCACGCGGACGGAACCACAAGCAAAAATTAGTCAAAATGAACAAAAAAGTTTAAAATAATTGTCAAAATCGTTACCTGAAAAATAATGCATGTGCATTTTTAATTAATTTGAAAAAGGATGTGTAAAATGATCCAAACAAGAATGTTTAAAAATGCGATATAAAGATTTACACATTAAGGTTTCAGCATATTTACCAGTAATTTTTTTTATAGTAATCGCGTTTTATTAAGTATTGAATTACATTTTGTATAAATCCGCTGTGTTGGTAAAAAGGTGTAATATTTAAAACTTTATATTTATTTATACTTTAAAATAATTATGTTTTAGGATAAGAAAGTCATTAATATATTATATTCATGTTATATGTTATATTGAAATGTTCAAACAAATTTTTTTTTTAATAATTTTTTTTTTTATAATATGCGTTATTTTATTTTTATCTAACATTAATTAAGATTTATTGAAGCATTTAGCTATTAAAAACTTTCATATCAAAGTTCCGGTAAATTTACCGGTAAAAAATTTTTAGTCGTAAGGAAGTCTCCGATTTCCGTCTCTGTTCGACAAACTGTAGGTAAATATACTCACCCTATTCCGATCACTGGTAATAAATTACACGTACAGAACGCAAATATAGACTAAGGTTCTCTAGACAAAATTACATGGATAGTCAAGGACGAAATTCGCTATCGATAAATAAGTCACGTGACGATTTAATGAAGGCAAATGACATAGCAATACACTTGACAAATGAAACCGATCGCCAACTTTGTGATCGCATATGAACCGCCTTTTTTAGTGTGCCAATAAGCTGTTGAGGCTTTCGCCTGATTGAGTATGATTCGAGCATTAGTCTTTGCTACCGTACTGCATAGCTTGTATCTATACTGTGGCCTAAACAATGCTATGCAGTTCGAGTGCCGAAATATCTGGACTCGGGTTTCCATGTTGAATGAAATTGAAACGGATTATTGTGTAAGGGAGGACAATGGCCAATGGCCATTGGCCATATCTGGCATAGCTGGCAGGTAAACAAATAAGTGGGTAAAATTAATAAAGGTAAATAATTGTAACTCATCTATGATGCAAGTGTTTTATGCCTAAGATACCTCGAAATTTCTTCCAAAAGCCTTATTCTTCTGATAAAATTGAGCTACCGGGAACCTCACCTCAGCCAGTAGCCAACTGATACTTGAATTCAGCTATCAATTGGCAAGGAAATGTGTTATCATGCTGTGCAATGACTTATACTGTTAACGATCCGATTAAAAAATATTAGTTGGTATAATTTGAGTCACTCAAAGGGAGTCGATGTGCAGCCAAAGTTACATTACTCGCTACGACTCTGATAACGTGTAAACTTTTTTTTTAAATTAATTTACGCAAATTCAAGAATATAATAATTAGGTGTGAAATCCGTCAGAGCTATATCAGCGACTTTATCTTGCTGGTATTAAAATTTTCAATAGAAACAACATGTTGCTATAGGTATAAGTTATTTGGGAGCCTTTTAGGTATAACTGTTTTAGCATACAGTTATTTTGCATTACATACGATAAGCATATCGTTCAAAACGCATACTGTTTTCATTGGCATAACTAACACGTAGCATATTAATCAAAAACATAATATTAATCAAACACGGTTTGCTTTTGATTTACACTTTTAATGAAATATTATGCGAATCAAACAGTAGGCCAAAAAACGGTATTCTTTTTGAACATATGCCTTTTTTAATTATGCAACCGAATATGGACTCAAGTTATTTGGGACGGTTAAAATTCCTATGTTTCATTAAGCTCATCTAAAGTTCCCATCAGTTCGCACGGACACACGTCAAGCTAATCACTGCGGTATCTTATGCTCACGTAATAAGGGTGTTTTTACTACGAAAATGAATAGCTTGATATGTAGCCGTGTGTACATTCACTCAATATTAATTAAAAGTCAATTCAGTCCTATCCTGGACCACACGACGCTACACCGCATCATCTTTCAATTAAAGGCACGATAGTAATTATTTTTAAAGCAAACAAAAAAAGAAGCGACTTACACTGTGAGTTCTTTCAAATTCACCGCCGTAACAAATCCATCAGAATTAATAATGAAGAAATATATCCCCTATCGCTTGGAACATACAGTCTCAAACTTGGAGAAAATGCTACAGCTAAGCATATAAATTGTAAGGTTTATCAAAGGGTTACGTTGAATTTTGTCTGTGGTGAGAACTGTCAAGGTATCGATGGAAACCGGTTGGAAAACGATTCCCGGGTTTCCGGGAACAGTTAAAGACACCTACATGTTGAAGGGTCGTTGGTTTAGGACGACACGGTTTTGCAACGATCGTAATTGTCACTGATGTATATTGACGATGTGGTAATGGCATCAGCATAGTTTTACTGCGTTATTGGCGAGATATAATCTTAGAAGATAGGTATTTTCTAAACAAAAAAAAAGTAATTTGTAATAAATAGTTTTCCCTATAATAATAACCTATTGTTTAATATTTACTTATATTCAAAATCAAAATCTATTTATTTTTGTAAATAGACCACAAGTATCACTTTTACACGTCCCAACATATAAATTAACCCTACCACCGCTGCGGGACAATTTGGGCCAGTGCTGAGAAGAAGCGGCGCCAGAAACCCAGTCACTATCTCTATTTTAATCATTACCCAATTTAAGGGTAAATTGTGCAGTATAAATCTGCCCTAAAATTGGTAATACTAATACAGATATTAAAATAAAGTTACAGTATGTGTCTCCATCTCTATTTTAATCATTACCCAATTTAAGGGTAAATTGTGCAGTATAAATCTTCCCTAAAATAGGTAATACTAATACAGCTATTAACATCAAGTTACAGTATGTGTCTCCAGTGTCTGTTGTTGGTAAAAAATAGCTGATCTAAAACAGGTCCTCTTGTTAACCCATCTACAACTCAAACTAAACTTTTAATAAGAGGCTCTACTCGTTTGACTACATAGCTGAAATTGAGTGTTCCTATCTCTATCTCTAGGTGCTTGTGGCGCAGTGGTTGCAGCGCTTTGGTAGTGATACCAAAAGTTAAGCAACCTACGGCGCGGTCATGTTTGGGATGGGTGACCATTCTGACCATAAAGTGACGTCTATTTACACGTATCTCCGTGCTTCGGAAGGTACGTTAAGCTGTTGGTCCCGGTTAATATCGATAGATATTAGTCGTTGAGCCTGGTCGGAGGCCCTCGGGCGGCTTAATAAAAATCTGACAGTGTGGTGTGGTGCTCGCAACACCTCATAGTTGAGGTGAGGCCTGTGCCCAACAGTAGGACGTATACATATAGACTGATGATATACTCGAATCTCTATCTCTCATTATAGTTTGACCTTGCGAGCGATAGGGATGGTTGAAGAAGAAAATAGGGAAGAGTTTTACGCAGAATGGGGCTTTGAAAACGTGTGTTGGATGAAAAGGTGTCTTGGTACTTTTCAAATATTCTCCTGCGTTAAGCAAATTACGTACGGTATGTGTTAATAAATCGAATAGCGAAGAGAATTGTACGAATATTCATATGTAAACCGAGTATTAATCTGTTTCGCCTCACTGGCTACAAGACTGGATTATCTTTTGGGGTAAATGTCAACCACTCATTAAGTTAAGAATTCAGTTACAACGCTATTTATGTCACGAGTTCTGAGAAAACCCTGGAATAAATGTTTACTTATAAACGAAAATTGTATTAATTGCGTCACAATATGTCTGTCTCAATCTACTACTTATCATAGATTTGGTTTCACTGCAAATGTATGGATGGTTTCAACATTTTCAATTTAATGGTGTAAGGGCGTCATAAAACTAATTTGGGTAAAGACTCTCTTGGTGAAACAAATGGCGTGGTTAGCCGCTGCTTTCACTGAGAAATACTTTGGGGGTCAAGTTCTACATTTAAATTTGGTCACACTATTTTGTGCCGGGTTCCGAAGTAAGAAGATTTTTAATCTTACACACATTATCTTACATTACGCCTCATTTTTAAAGAAAGACGAAGGAGTAGCACTAAGCCCTTTTCATACCTATTGTTAAGTTACGATAATCACAATTCTCTACGTACTCTTTGGTATTGATTTTGACTGCCTCGTTGGTGTAGTGGCAAAGCTTCTGCCTTACATCCAAGAAGTCCTGGGTTCGAATCCCAGGTCGAATCAAAATTGTTTCTGAGATTTTCTGTCATGAATTTCTCAAAAACAGCTTGGAGTCGGGAAGTTGGCGGTGTCACACCCCCGTGCATCGGTGTGCACGTTAAGTCGTTGGTCCTGCGCCTATTCTCTTTCCGGTCATGCCGGATTGCCGTCTCACCGAAATTTGAGATTGATGGAACAGTGAGTGCACCTGTGTATTGCGCTCACACTTGTGCACTATAGTATCTCCTGCGCAGTTGGCTGATCTCTGTTGAGATTCGTGGTCGAAATCGGCCAAGAGGACTATTATTATAACATACTCTTGGATTCCTATAGCACACAAGGCATTGGCTATCTTATCTCTAGCTTCTCTCTAGCTCAGTTAAATGGTAAAGCCCTAAATTTCAAATGACAGACGCAAAACCCAAATTTATAAAAAACACGGGTTGCACTCCGGGAGTGCCGGCAGAAGTGAAAACTTGATTATTAACGTTGTGCATTTTTGATTTATTTGAACCGTCTTACGGTTTTTCGATCAGCATCACGTGACCTGACGCGAGTTTCACAGTTTCTACCCATGCCACAAAAGTGCTCAACGCCGCTAAAGAAGTTTTCACTTCAATAACCGAGATTATAAGAAGCCGAAACCGAAGTTAACCCTTTCGAAGCCGGGGTATAAAAATCTCCCGGGATTCCGCTATCTGGGCGGCGCATTCGGCCGACGGGCGCGTGATAAGACCCCAGGGGTTATTTAGCGATGTTACAGGTTCCCCAAATTTTCTGATAGATTTTGGCGAGGAGAGGGCTTGGTTTGGTCTTTACGTAATATAATATGAGTGTGGATAAAATGTAAAATAGCGCTCTATTTAAGCCACCGCGTAGTCGCATCACTTTGAAGTCTGTTTAACAACGTTAATACTACTAATAGCTAAGTAACAAATGCCAGGATCAAAAACATTTAAAACACTATGTTTATTTCCAAAGTCAAAACGATACATCGTTTTGTAACATATTGTGTAATGTTTATGTTACATATTACACAATATCTTACAAATACTTTTTTTCATATTTAAAAGGGTTTTCCTCATCCTAACAGTAATCATCGATTTTCAACTTCCAACAATCGTAACAGATCCTAAAATATGGTAGCAAAGATCGCCCCCAGTATATTAGATATCGGTGTGAATTCACACATTTCGACGAGAAAATAGAATCTATTCTCAAACAGCACATTAGTACTTTAATTTGTGCATTAGTACTTTAATTTGTGCAGACGACAGCACATCAAGTTAAATAGCTCAGCACCATAATGCTTTATCAATAGCGGTGATTTTCCACCAAAAACGAATAGTCTGACGCGCTGGCACCGGAACGTATGTGAGCTTTTGTATTGCGAGGCATATTTCACCCATCGAGCCCGTGACAAATCGACCGGCCGGAGTGATAATTACTGAACCCTCACTCCGCCGGAGACCAACGGCCGTATGTATCACTCCCCCGAAAACACTGGAGCCCCTCTACTCATTTAGCCGTTGGCCGTAGTTTCGAATGTGGCCATCCTTGTTACTCTTACGAGCTTGATCGTGCGAGCGAACGAGCTGTGGCTAGATCCGAACACACGAACGAGACGTTAGGAAGTAAGCCTGAGGTTCGCATTCGCTAATTTACGAACGAACTCGCAGAATGAAGAGAACGGACAAGCGATTTTTATTCGTGTCCATTGAGCATTTTAGGGTTGTGATAGGTTTCTTTTCATGGTGATCTTTTTATAAATTCATGAATAAAGGGTACCTAAATATGAATGCTTGTAAATTTGAGAATGAAGACCTCTAATAAATGAAGATGAATAAATAATGACGTCTGATTTATCAAAATTAGGTTAGTTAAGAAAAGTTGATGTGTGGCTTTTGTTTTAAGTAAGATATAACATAAAACTACACTGCTTGGATTTCACAATCCCCGGAAACGTTAAAAATGGATAATTTTGGAAGTATTATTATTTGATTGAAAGAAAAAAAAAAACAAAGAGTTCATAATGAACAGCCGTCCCAGGCCAAATTACATTTCTTTTATTTTCCCAGCTTATAAATTATTAATAAAAAGATAAAATAAACTCTGTATTTTGGGTAAAGCCTCTTTTAGCAATAAAAATAGATAGAATTTAACACCTAGTGCCTACTAAACTAACGTTTCTTTTTAAATTTTCACACAAGTCGAATAAAATAGCGTTACCTGGAATCAAATCCCGTGGGGTTTCTGAGATCCGAATCCTAAGTTTCATTTCGTAACACGTCGGTCGCATACTCAATTTAAGGCATCCCTTTCGCTCCCATAACCGAGCTAGTACGTGTGGCAGGGATGCTAGATGTGAAAACACGAACATCGTTTTATAGAGTGGAGACTCCGAAATATAACGTCCCAGGTTTGGTTTTACACTTTACCTACCGCACCTTCATCAAAAGGAATCCGTGGTTCGAATAAAAAGTAGCTAGTTTCGATATGGATCTTTAAAAACGGGTATTTCTGGGCTTCAAAGTCCAATTTATGGGAAATAGTTATTCACAATTTGGGGAATAGTAATATTATGAGGTTTGTTTGTTGTGAAATATTAAAAATCTCCATATTTATGATAAAAATGTATTTTGAAAGTAGAATTCAGCATATCAGGAAGGGACAACCAGCTACCAGTACCAAGCCGTTGTAGACCTCGGGCCAAAGTCATACAGTCGACCGTCAACCTGCCGTATACATGAAGGGTGTCACTGACAAAATTGGAAACATCTTGAAGTGTGCTTCGATCAAAACCTACTGCAAGCCGCCGAAGAAGATCAACCAATTCTTACCACAGGTCGAGTGTAACACACCTCTTCAAGATGCAGGGGTGTACAGACTGGAATGTGACTGCGAACTCGCCTACATAGGACAAACAAAGTGTAGTATAAGCGTACGTATAAAATAACATATAGGCGATTTAAAGCATAGACGGGACACAAAGTCTGCAGAATGTGAATATGCATTAGATAGACCCAAGCACTTCATACGCTTTGACCAATCGAAATTCCTCTAAAGAGAACATCATTGAAATTTGAAGATACCCTTATTTCAATAGAGATTGGTTGGAAAATTCTACCAGCTTGGGATCCGGTTTTGGCCAAAACTCAAGCTGGACTCCGAACTGCAAGACCTCAAGATACTGTTAGCTCTTACTGTGTAGATAGGAACGTGACTTAATAATTTTGAGTGACGGTAGTTTACAATTTTCTCAAAACTATGCGATGACAACTAACACCTTAGTCTACCTGTAACCACGGATGTTGAAGCGGGTCCGAAACGTCAGGTTAAAATAAAATGTAATTGATTCGCGAAATAATCCGTAAAAAGTGTATCATTTTAAAATTGATTGTTATTGGGGAACGTGACGTTATGAATACTACAATGTTCTTTTAGGTCTTTAATTATTGTATTAAAACAATAGCGTAAAAAACTGTTTACACCAATAACTTTGAAAATGAACTGTGAGTAATATAGAGATATAACATGTGTAGAGTGGTACTAAGTTATAAGGGGAAAATAATGACGAAAATAAACGTTTCAGATGCTGTAGATTGTTCCGCTCACCTCAAGGGGAAGCGCGAACACAATATCAAATATCACAAAACGAAAAATAGGTACAAGTACATACCCCTCCAATCATAAGACTCCAGATACTCATCTGAAGAGTTACAAGAGATAGAAAGCACGAACAACAATATATACGAAACACCCAACACTAAACGAAAATGTTAACATTGACTATTCAATGTTAGCCTTTATTGTTATTGTTTTACGTGCGAAGTTTCTATTTAGCGGTCCGCAAACGCTTGTTGTCGCTCTAAAAAGGCGTTGGGAACTTTTCGTTCGATTTGAAATCTTGTTGTGTTGGTTATAAAAGCGAACGGTGTTGTTCGTTGAAAATTGGAGTTTGCACACTCGAATCACTAGAGACCCCTAAAGCAGACGTCAAAAAAGTGCCGCGAGGTTTGCTAACGAGGGTGAGAAACAATGTGTGTTCCGCTTGCGACGGCGAATACGACCGATTGTAATCGGCCGTGGTCGGCACGCAATGGTTGGTGCTGTGAACTCGGTTGGAGGATGATTTATTTTGTTACTAGCGAATTCAACAGACGTTGTCGTGCCCGCTGTGCTATCCTTATAATATTAAAATTAACGCCACTTTCTTTGTAATTTTGTAACTTAAGAACAGGCTGACCTTAATGCTTAGGCTCTGTCCAGACGATTGTCTAGATAGTATAGGTGAAGTTTGCACAAATCAGTAGAGCAGTTCTTCATTTATCTCTTTTTTTATTTATTTTTTATATTTTACTTTATGCGTAGCGAAGCCCGTGCCGGGCCGCTAGTTAACTATAAGTATATAAATCTTCCTCTTGAACTACTTTGTCTAATTAAAGAAACCGGATGATAATCCTTTGAGTAGTTTTAAAGAGCTAAGCGTTCACACATATAATCTACAGACATAGGGACAGACACAGGAAGTGATTTTGCTTAATACTACGAGTGTGTAGTGATTTTCTGAGACTCATATGATACTAGCATTTTGTTGTAATTCGTTGAGAGGCACCGTAATATCAGAACCTCGAAAGACTTAATCTCCACACAACACGGTTGAAACGAAAACTGTACGGAACAAAACGATACCATGATTTTGTGAACAGTACTACTTAGCATGAGTTGTACAACTGTAAAAATAGCATTGCAAATAGTGTTGATAGGTTATTTTATTATACTGCTCAATCATAAGTTGCAAAAAATAATTAAGTACTTTTTAATGTAATACTTTTTTTAAAGAAAGGTCTCAATCACAATCGCAAGTGCAACACACCAGCCGATAACAATCTCGGGCCACATTCGGCCGGAGCACGAATACTAATGCGTGCACTCGATACTCGCTCGTTACTCGATTCGGATTCGTTTGTTTACCGAGTGGCGGTCACTCGATGAGATGGCCGGTTGACGTGAGACACACCGGTATTTGAGGGTTAGTGTTTGAAATGGGAATTAGCCAACTTAATCTTAAGAGTTTTGATGTTGGTGTCTTTCGAAGCATTTTAGCAAAACCTGCATCAGATTCTGCTAAGCGTATTTGCGACATGATTTCGGTGATTCACCAGTGATAGTCACTTGTTTGTTAAGTTGTTGTCATTGGTTATTGTTTTGTTATTGCTTGATTGTTGAGTTAAGTCTGTAAAAGTCCCTAAATTAGCTTTTTTTAAATATTAGCTTTATAGAATCTGTCAAATATTTTGTTTTAATTTTGCACTACAATGAATAGGAAATTCACTAGAGTTCACTCTATGCCATTAATATTGAAATAATCGTTTTCGCAGATATGTACTTGTACCTGAATTCTGTGATGTAAGTACGAACATTATCGTAACGTATTCGTTTCGTCCAAACGTCAGAAACTGACAGTTTCTCTATACAAATTGACAAGTTACCGATAGGTAATCGCTATGAATACGTTACGATAGTTGTTCGCACCTTCCTAAAATGGTGTGTCTTATGGCAAGCATGTCAAATGACTTTTAAGTAGATAAGGCTTGTTACTTTCCATTAAAATAATAAAAAAACATTGCATTTTAAAAGAATTGAACTTCGTTTATCCTTCTACACTCTACCGTATTTTCGAGGTCTTGGTATCAAACTAAAGTGCGGCCTTGTTTCGGCTTAGCTTTTTCCTAATCTTCGCGTTCCAAGGCCGCCGTAAGTTGCAAACGTATCAATTTCACACCCGTCCCCTACGCCGCGTAACGTCAACCCAAATTGTTTATTTCTACCCAACACCCCGGTTTATCTAAACGACCCTTATCGGCGATAGAGACAGCAAACTTTCGAGCGAGATAGCGGCTATCCGTCAACTTCTAAAATACCGGTACTATGCTATGACTGCCTCGTTGGTGTAGTGGCAAAGTCTCTGCCTTACATCCGAGAGGTCCTGGGTTCAAATTCCAGGTCGAGCCAAAATTGTTTCTGAGATTTAATTTTTCTGTCATGAATTTCTCAAAAACAGCTCAGAGTCGGGAATTCGGCGGTGTTCCACCCCCGTGCCTCGGAAAGCACGTGAAGCCGTTGATCCTGCGCCTGATCTCTCTCATCACTTTGAGAGTGATGGAACAGTGAGTGCACCTGTGTATTGCGCTCACACTTGTGCACTATAATTTCTCCTGCGTAGTTGGCTGATCTTTGTTGAGATTGGCCGCCGTGGTCGAAATCAGCCAGGAGGACTATTATTATTACTATGCTATTTAGTCAGGGAATTTTAAAAAGGGTCATTTATTAGTAAATTCGCGTAAATTTTGGCACAAAATGGGCTGGGGGGCAAACTTACACACGGTCAATGACTTGGCGACGTTGCCTCGAATCGCAAGCAAAGTTAGCATTATTACTAAAATAACGTTAAAAATATACCGGTAAAACTAGGGAAACGACGCTATCCTCAGTTGTGTCGTTATCAGTCCCCGCTGTCACGCGCGACAGAGACACACAACTTTAGAATGAGATAGCGGACTATCCGTCTTAATATTAATGTAGTTGTTAGAAGATGATGGATGGTGACATCGCAAAGCACTTTGCGGGAAACTGGCCATTATTATTCTTTGACCGTGTTTAGCCACCTATTTAGCACAATTTGGGACATTTGCATAAGGAGAGATGAGACGGTTGTTGATTACAAGGATAATTATACCATTATGCTTCTTAACACGTTTTTCGGGACCTTTTCAGTTTCTTGCCCTCCGGAATAGGCAAGACACATTAAAATGCGAGCAAGAAGATCATTAATTTGGCAGCGTCAAGATGTAAGGAAGCATCTTAATATAATTATATTTACTTGTAATTCCTATTTTTCAATCGCAAACATACAACAAAAATGTAGCTTAGTGCTGATTACATTATAGTAATTTCCAACCTACCTAAACCGACGATTTAGTAACGGCCAGTTAGTGACATTTTTAAGAATGGAAATCGACTCTGTCACTTACCAATTTGGCTGATGAAGTCAAAATCAGCCATCAAAAAGTTCCTGAACTTGAGCTTTCATCATCACGATCATCATATCTGAGCATCCCGCATCCAGTGGCTACCCGCAACCTTCACCAAATCTAAAGCATAACACAGACATGTGCATGAACATGTTTGTTTGTATGTATTTATTTAAGTTTAGTTGTAATACAACTGTTGATTCTGATATCTGTAATACAAGTGCTTAAGCTACTTACCACGAAGTCAGATCAATGTATGAGATGTTGTTGTATATTTTTAAAAAAATCGTCAGTCTACCTTGATATTTAACGTTTTTTTAACTTAAAATGTTATAGTATGCTCCGGTTTAAAATATCATAATTTAAAAAAATCCACCACAAAATCTAAAGGAAGGCAAGATTTCAGTGGCTAAAATATCTTTATGGAGGCTAATATCCATATTTATCGCGCGACTTATTCAAGGCTTAACCTTTTGGCCTAGATGCGAAACCGGTAAGTGCTTTCGTATTAGATTAAATTTATAAATTTTAAAAATAAAAATCCTGCTCCTAGTATAGACAGGGTCCCACATGACGGACAGGTTGTGAGTAAAAATAATAAAATAATCTTCGGGCCGTGTAGGGCTAATTGTGTCGTGTCATGTCAAGTGATGGAAAAAAGGGTTATGTATTTTTTATGCTAAAAAAGTTTTTTTTCCAAAAGGTCCATATTCGGTTGCATAACTTAAAAAAGGTATATGTTTAGGGAAAATAATGTTTTTCCGCATAATGTTTAAGAAAAAAAAGGCATAGTCTGTATTCCCATAACTTCTTTTGTCATAATGGTGAAACAGCATAATATATAAATGCATATTTGTTTTTACCATAACAATTATACCGCATACTATTTATTGGCACCTCTATAATATACTCTATAAGATATTTCCCGTGTAAGATATCATAATGATAACAATTAGGGTGTTATTTCATATGTTGAAAAAATATTATAAATCAACACAAAAATTAAATATTAAAGCAAATTAATTTCAGGACATATGATTCTCGTTGTTCGTTGGTAATAACCAAATCTTACCTTTTTATACCTTCCTCTACCTTCTTAATTTTAATTTATATTATTCTCAATCTATATCTTTATTCAAAAGGTTAAATTGATTTAGCATGTAACCTTACAACAGCATTTATTGTGTACCTAAGTGACATATTATTTCAGATTCAAATTTATAAATAAAATGAGTCTTATCATATTCTTTGTCAACTTAATCTGAATCAATCTTTTAATTCAATTGTGAATTAAAAGTTCTATGGCTATTTCCATTATACGTTACACTTTATCGAATAAATTAACTTTAGGCGTATAGCAAATTGGCTCTTCACGTGTATGCTGATTTAAATTATGCTTATGAATGTTATGCTAAGTTGTAGTTATGCCAATGAAACCAGTATGCGTTTTAAATGATATGCAAATCGTTTGTTATGCGAAAAAACTGTATGCTAAAACAGTTAGTGGTTATACCCAATTACTTTCTGTCAAAAAAAATATGCGACCAAAAGTGTTCCCGTTCGATTTGACATATTTTAAGCATAGAAATGTAAAGTTTTTTAAAGGTCGTTCTTTTAAAATACGTACCAGCATATATTTTTTTGATATTTTATGACTATCACTCTGTACTGCGAATTCCATTCCGTTCCATTTACCTAATTTTTCACCGGCCAGATTTAGATAATAATCTAACAGCGGCCATTGCTAATAAAATTAAAAAGTTACAGCCACCTGGCCGCATAAACTCTCGATCCCAATAGCTGTTTATTCCGATAGTCGATTCGGGCTAAAGAGGTCTAAGGCAAACAGAGGCCTTACTCCCTAAGATTTCGTTCGTATTTCGGATCTAACTAGCGCTTTCGCTCGCACTGTCTGTCCTGTAAGATAGACAAGGATGGCTGCTTCAGAACCTACGGACATAGGTTACAGAGTAGGTAGCAGAATTTATTGCTCAAATGGCTCCCAGCCTGCCACCAAGGAGCAAATCGGGTTAACACGCCACTCTTAGTCCATCGTGGCTTTAAACCGACTCAAAATAGGTTTATGCCACTATATTTTTTACTAGAGTAAGCAAAGGCTTTGTGCCTACAATATAAAGCGGCAGGCGAGCCTTTTTATGATCCAAGTCAACTGAAAAGTTCATAGTTCAATCGTTGTAGTATGTTTTTAATGAGAAAAAGTAAAAATAATTTTACGGAAAGATTGTTACAATATTTGTATGGAGGAAATTAAAATATTATTCGAACTAGATTCCCGCCAGCGGTTTCACCCGCGTATTATTCGGTTCTATAATATTATACATATATGCATGTTATAATACTTCCTCTTGAGAAACTTTATATACAAAAAAGCCGTATCAAAATCCGTTAAGTAATTTGAAAGATCTAAGCTTACACACATACAGCAGACATAGGGACAGACGCAGAAAGCGTTTTGTAGTAAATCGAAGGCATCATACTTCTAATTGAAAATTTACGACGGAAATGTTTTTTTATAAATAAATAAATATAAATATACAACAACATCACATACATTGATCTGGATGTTCATGCACACAAATGTTATATCTGATTCTGTACAGTGCGGGAATCGAACCCGCGACCTCTTGGTTAATCGTCAACTTCTTGACCATTACACAAAAGTAGCCTAGTTATGTAGTTAATGAAATATTTCTTCTGTACACGCACTTAGTAATGTTTTTGGTGTGGTATATCCAAAATTAATAACAAAAAGTAGGTAAGTAAAGTACCTAAATATTGACATAAAGTTTCAAGGCGCGTGTAGAGAAAGCTCTTATTCATATTATTTCAGTCGTTATTCGACAAGTTTCCATATTTGGATAACAATTAGATAATGTATTTTTTTTTTGTTTTAACGAACACACCAATTACCTAGACCCAAACTAAGCGTTAGCTTGTGCTATGGTGGCTAGAATAACGGATAGAAATACTTAAATACATTTATAAACACCCATGACTCAGGTAAAAATGCTCGTGCTCATCACACAAACATTTGCCCCTAGCAGGATTTGAACCCGCGACAGCCGGTTTCGTAGTCTGGTCCTCAGACCACTAGACCAAAGCTGTCGACCTTCAGAACACTATGTGAGGTATCTATCGGAAAAGTCCTCGCTATCAGTGCTATTGGTTGAATCCAGAATATGACCCAACAGTACCGAGAGCGTTAGGCTCATGTCACACTTGCGATTTTCTGTTGCATCGACGCGATTTTGTTTGACAGCGTGTCAACCAATCGCTACGCTTCAACCGCTGACAGTCGCGAGTCGCGATGACAGTGTGCCGCAGGTGTGTCCTGAGCCTTAAATCACCAAATACTAAATCACCAAATATTAAATTTCTGCTATTTTAGGTCTTATGTTGATGGCCAGTTTTCAATATCATTTGATTCAAGGGTCAATTGTATAAATGGCTTATTGACCAAAAAATTTACGACTTAAAAGATCTACTTGACTGAATAGTTTATTGAATAGTTTCTTATACAAATATTGAATTGGCATGATGACAGCTATCTTAAATATTTTCAAGACCATGGCGTTTAAAAAACATAGCCCCTATGAAGTAATTATAACCAGTTTATTTCCAAAAAGCTGTCGAAACCAATTTTTAAACACACAAAACTCAATAAATATTCGGTCAATTGACTCCGATTTCTAGTGACGTCACGTTCATTATTCCCATACAAAATCTATGGAGGCAGACCGTTTTGACAGATAATAAAAAGTATGTCAACGATTGGTGGTGTCGTCTAGCCAATTTTATAATAATTAAATTTAATTAAGAAAATTTCTTACTAACATTGTTAATTTGCATGCTTACAATTTTGGCAAGACATGTGCACTGTATTTATTGTAACATCCATATGTACCATGTTCTTACGCAAATGTGGCATACTGTATTCGAGAAGTCGTCCCTGTGAGACCGCATCGTTCAACTAGTGATGTATTTTACTGGATTTTAAACGAGTTTTTTATGAAATGATCATTCTGTTTTCCTCTTTTTTCAACGCACATTTTTTTTAAGTTTAATTATTATTGTTGAAAGTACCTACACTAAACTTTAATCGGCAGCTAGCGACAATTAAGATCAGTAATCCGTGAATAGCGCTGTGGACTCCATAATAGCATGCTTGTATTTGTTATTACTATCTTTTTTATTCATGTATATTATGTAGTTGTTTGCTTTTCTGCATAAAATAAAATAAAATACTGTCGCGGCAATTCGGATGATGACACCTATCTTAAATATTGTCAAGAACATGGTGTTTAAAAAACATAGCCCCTATGAAGTTAATAAGTTAATTTCAAAAAAGCTGTAGAAACCAATTTTTAAACACACAAAACGCATTAAATATTCGGTCAATTGACTACGATTTCTGACACATGACCGTGACGTCACAATCATTTATTACCATACGAAATCTATGGAGGCAGACCATTTTGACAGATAATAAAAAGTATGTCAACGATTTGTGGTGTCGTCTAGCCAATTATCTGCGTATCTTGCAGCTATCAGTCGCTGACAGTCAGTATGCCACATATGTGCGCTGGCTGTTATGTACTTGTATCCTTAACTGAATACAGTGAATGAGGTGAGCACGAACAATATCGTAACGTATTCGTTTCGTCCAAACGTCAGATACTGACAGTTTGTCCTTACAAATTGACAATTTAACGATAGGTAAACGTTACGATACCTTACGATTGTTGTTCGTGCTCACCCCACAGGTGGGTAAACACGTACGTCGTAAGTACTAGCCTAGAATGTAGGGTACTTCAGCAGCCTGTAAATCAATAGGTCAGCTGTTGCAGTAGTTTACAATGTCTAAACTAAAGGAATTTATAGCAAGACCTGAGTATTTAAATTAAGTTACTATATTTTTTACCATTAACAATGCACATTCCTTTAATATATGAAATTAAAACACAGCCTAAGGAGAACTTAAAGAAATTCGGCGCGTTGTCACGGTAGCTCAATTGGGAGCGCAATCGCCCGGCTTGCGAGTAGTGCAGGTTCGAGTCCCGTCTGTGGCAGTCCATTTTTCTTTAAGTGTGTTTTAATTTCACATTGTAACTTTCCTTAATTTAGCACCTTACTTCAGTAAAAAAAAAAATGGTTGCCTGTAAAGTCGGTATACGCGCGAAAGTTTTACGTGACAACGACTCTGAGTGGTAAAATAATTTTAATGTGAATATTCATTCGTATAACATGAACCGGTGTGTATGCATATCTCTCTCTCTCTCTCTCTCTCTCTCCCTCTCGCTCTGTCTCTCTCGCGCGAAACGTGAGCGGAGCAGCGTAACGCAGTTTCTTGAGGTGTCACCCGGCAAACCAATTTATAAGACGTTGTCACGTCAAAAAAGTAATACACTCCTTACCAACTAATAAATTGTTTGGTTGTCCCACGATACTACCTTATGGTTAGCAAAAATACTCAAACACTTGAAAACGCGTTATTTTAGTGGGCAAAAGATATGTACATATTTTATGAACTCTTTAACACCGTTAGGTATATTAGGAGCAAATTTTTTTAAAATCTAGAGTCAAGAGCATTAGTAAAATCTCTAAAATAATGTTTCAATACCCAGAAGGGCACAATGGCGCGTTATTATTTGTTTCAATCATTTGATTATGGGATGTAATATTAACACATACATTGCTAAATGGGTGTTCTTTGTGTTCATAGATACTTTGTAGTTCACATTTTCACGTGAGTTATGAGGTTAAAGAACCGCATGTAATTGTAACATTTCTCCAGTCCACAAACTACTTTTATATTTTACTAGTGGACACGGCAGACGTTGTCCTGCCCGTTGCTTTTTTAATTTCAGATCTTTTAAACCTTCCGTGGACTTCCACGAATATTTCAAGACTAAAATTATTCAAATCGGTTCAGCCATTCTCGAGTTTTAGCGAGTCTAACGAACAGCAATTCATTTTTATATATAGGAGACTAGTGGACCCCGCAGACGTTGTTCTGCCCATTGATTTTTTAAAATTTTCTGATCTTTTAAACCTTCCCTGGACTACCACGAATATTTCAAGACTAAAATTATTCAAATCGGTTCAGCCGTTCTCGAGTTTTAGCGAGACTAACGAACAGCAATTCATTTTTATATATAAGATGACGTCCATAAAGTAAAATCATAATTGTAATGTATGTCTTCCAAACACTGCAAGAGCCAAAATATCTCCGCACCTAGGGGAACTACTACGTACATGACGATGTCACATTGGCTTATGTGTATGTAGGTATTTAGTTTATATTCTTCTCATCTACATTCCTGATGCGCACTGCAAAAGAGTGGAACTCACTACCTGCGTCAGTGTTTCCCTGCAATTACAAACTAGGAATCTTCAAAGCTAGAGTGAACAGGCACCTTCTAGGTAAGCTTGTTCCATCGTAGACTCAGTCTTTGCCTCGTTGGGCTTAATCTTGGGTCAAGAGCAAACCAAATAAATAAATAAAAATTGTATGTTTATGAAAAATTATTTTATATATTTTTTGTTGTTGCTAATGTTCATCATGTTACGGTAATATTAATATGAATTTTGCACTCAACTCCCCCTTCCTGTAAATAACAATATCCTTAACCCGAAGGTTAACTGGAAGAGATCGCTCTTAGCGATAGGACCGCCTAAATTGTGCATCTTATTTTTATTTTGTATTATTTTTTGTGGTTTGCAATAAATTGTTTTCTATCCATCTATCTATAATATGCATTCAAAATTATTACTGGAATCAATTTTTTTTCAGTCAGCTCGTGACCACGGCTGTGTGCAAGTGTGTTTTTACTAATACCTACCTAATACTCATTAAAAAAGATCGCGTTTAGATCCGATGACCAGTATTTAGTATTACTGGAATCAGTTACATAATATTTGCACACGAAAGAATCAATGCAGAGTGCAGATAATCAGTAAGCTTAAGTCCCAGTAGAAATGTTAATCGTTGGGGCATAAAATTCTAGATAAGAGACCATAAGACAGCAAAACGCAGCGTAGGGCGTTCAAGAGCTCTGACGGCCTGTATAATAGTCCTCCTGGCCGATTTCAACCACGGCGGCCAATCTCAACAGAGATCAGCCAACTACGCAGTAGATATTATAGTGCACAAGTGTGACCGCAATACACAGTTGCATTCACTGTTCCATCACTCTTAAAGTTCGGTGAGACGGCAATCCGACATGACCGGAGAGAGATCAGGCCTGTCGGGGCATACTGAATCGATCACATCTTGTATTCTTCCTGTATTCTAGACCGACTTCGAAGCATCCTTCTGAATTTAGCTCTTACTTTTTATACACCCTGTATAGAGTTACACAGTAGGGACCTCAAGTAGAGTAATGTCGACGGATGAGGCCCCCGGGAGCAGGACCAAGACTGTTTGTTATTCTTGATACTTTTGGGGACGGAGCCACGCGTTGGCCAAATTATGGATGGGTGGTCTGCTTGGATTAAGATCATATTTAACGGCTCTTTTTAGATTTATTTGCCGAATATTCGCGTGACTTGAGAAAGTGTTGCGAAAGAAAGTTATTATTACCCACAATTTACCTTTCTCATTTAATTTTCACTGCACCCATTGCCTTCTTTCTGCATGACTTTGAGGTTGACTGGCAGAAAATGCTATTAAGTCCATCGTTTGTAGATTTCTTGTGCAATAAAAATTTAAATAAATAAATTAAGAAAATGTGATCAATTAAATCATTTTTTTTGTTGATATCACTGGTGCTAGAAATTGTTTAACTTTTTGACTCTAAATATCATTTCTGAAAAGTAATTTGGAAGAATCAAGACCAGTATAAATATAAGTAAATATACAACAGGACGTACTTTTTTAATGGAGGCAACACACTACTTGTTAAATCATTTTTTCCCAATCGTAAACTACTCCAGAACTGTATAAAAACGTTCACCCTCCAGTGCCCACCGTAAAAACGTCACCAAAGGTATTCGATCTCGAAAATTCGAAACGGCGGGACTTACAACGTGCATCCCTTAGAGTGGCCATTAGTCCCGGCAAAAACCCCGTTGCACCTGACGTAAGTAATTGATATACAACTCCATTAATCAACGGTGCCTCTATAAACAACTTTATACAGGAGGTAAATCATCTAGGGAGAAAGAGGCTTCATTGAATTGAGTTCGAGAAAAATGGTTTTGAACGAAAATGGGAAGACTTTTTTTTAAATTGAGCATTTTGCTGTCGGTGTTACACGTGAAAGGTTTAGTTTCTATGAAACTTAGAGATATATCTTTAAAACTAAATGATAGTTTTAGTGATTGCTGGTTAAAGAAATACATATAAATTTATCTACTTGTTCAGTTTATGTACGGTATTTAAAACGCATTTCGTTTCTGTTCATACGTGGGGGACTGGGGATAGTATCGATAATAGTCCTTTGTTTAACTCTCGAGATGATATATAAGAAGCAATAATAAAAAATAATAGGGTCTTTGTAAATGTCAAGTTCATCTTATCAGCCTATATACGTCCCACCGCCGGGCGCAAGCCTCACCTCATATATGAGGTGGGACGAGCCTCATGTGCACAGTGCGGATTGGTGGAGGAGTGGTTTGAGAGGTAAGTGACTAACGTTACTGTCAGATGTCATTAAGCCACAAGGGCCTCTGGCCTGGCTTAACGACTAATAACTATCGATATAAGGCTAACTGGGATCAACAGCTTAACGTGCTTTCCGAAGCACGGAGATGCTTTTGAAATTGTCGGAATGGTAGCCCATTCCAAAACGACCGTGCCTTAGGTTGCTTAACTAAACGTATTACTACCAAAGCGCTGCAACTACTGCGCCATAAGCACCTTGAAAATGTCTAGTTAGAAGAATCATCTTTGTAACAAATCGAACTTGGGCCCAATCGAAAGTCATCCAGGGACGTGCGTGTAGCCTCTTCACCAGTTATGCATTCGAAAGATGTAGAGAAAAAAGTTAAAAATTGTACGTAGAGTAAAATTTATTTACTGTGTTTAGTTTATAACCTGCAAGCATTAAACAATCTTGTTTTATTTTGATGCTAGAGGCTCAATTTTTAAGTCCCAATAAATTTTTAAATCTAAAAATTTGCTTCCTATATTTCTCCTAGTTTTATGTCTACCGTTAAAATGTCACTGAACGTCATAAAACCGTAGGTCCAGCTATTCGAAGCCGTTAAATCGGACAGGATCTGTTTATAAAGCTAATCAGCTTATAAACTACTATGGCATTTTATCCTTCTAAAAACTGATATACTCTTCCGGCAATATAGTTTAACGACGGACGCCATATTTCAATATTTATGCCCGATAATGAGAATCCGTGTACATATACTTAAATTTATTGAACTGGTTTTGTTTGTTCACGTATAGGGTATTAAGAACACGCTTATATTACCTACTTCCACATAAGGGGTGGTGGCGCCAATCAACCACCACGATGCGATGGCGAGAAGGGCCGGTTCAAGAGTTGAGAGATGGAATTAATAATAATTAAAATGTTTCGATAAATTAAATTGGACTGTATGAGCGGGAGGCGCACATATAAGCGTCCAGCTGTCGTTACAAATTAATAAATGCAAGGAACTAGGATTAAGAGGACGAAGAAAATTGAAGAGCACGTGGAAGTGGAAGGAAATTGCACAAACACCAAGAGTTCTCGTTCTTTGGCCTCGTCCTTAAGCTGCAGCTGCTAACATTTAGCATCACTAAGCACAGTTCACGGCGCAAGAGTTCAAGTTTTTTCATTAAAGTTTATTTAATATCACAAATAATACTGCACGGCGCCACACGTCCACGCGCAGGTGACGCGTAATCAGGATTTTTTTCCTTGGCGTAAAGGTATAAATATGCAAGTGTAAATAAATATAAAATAAATAAATATAAATATAGTAATAAGCAGGGTATAAAATAGAAAAAAATAAGTCTGAAACTAGGTAGCTTCACATAAAATAAACAAGAAATATTACAATCTAATTTGAAATGTTTTCTTTATTAGATGATATAATTTTAAAAGGCTTGCACAGCCTATTAATTCAATATAATTTTCCAATTTTGCATGCTTGCGAGCAGGCCTAACACACGAACTTATTTAATTCTATTTTTGTCAACAATTTTAACTTTGTTATATTTAAAAAATATTTTAAAAAAACTAAAAAAACACGCTTTTACTGCTAACTTAAAAATAAAAAAATATTTCTGAGTACACGGAATTTATATTACAGTAGACTAAAAAGCGAGGGGTGCACTTTATGACGTTTTCATACTTCTCTTTTTATAGTTGCCAATAATAGGATGGTATTCACATACTACTCGTACTATACAAAGCACCCCACGCTTTTTACTCTACTGTAATATAAATTCCGTGTACTCAGAAACAAAGAAATTATTTTCTCTTTTTTAGTAAGCAATAAAACCGTGTTTTTAAGTTTAAAAAAAACTTTTTCTTTTTTTAGTTAATTAATTAATTTTAGTTAGTTAATTAGGATAATGGAAAACTCTTTCACGTAATTGCATTGTCTTAATAAGTGTGCAAAGTTTCAAATTAATCTGATTTTCGGAAGTTGGTGAAAATTGAGCTCAAAAATTCCGTTACATACATTCTTACATACATACATACACCCCGACCTAATAAAAGCGTGTTAAAAAAAATGTTTTTTTATCTATATTTATTTTGGGGCTTAAAAAAAAAAGTTTGAACTTTATCATTATGGTAAGGCTGTAAGAACCTTTTTTTTTAAATTTTAAACTGAGAATAATTTGTTAGCTGTATAACTTGTTAGTTATTTATTTATTAAACTTATAATATATCGGTTATACGGACTAAATTTTACCTAAGATCCACGATTTGTTGGAAAAATATTTCTAAGAACAAAAGTTCGACAAATCAAGCAGTAATTGATTATGAAGAAAAAAAACGATTATTACTTAAATAAACGCTGTTTTTATGATTTGATTTGATGCAAGAAGGTACATAATTTTAAAACGTCTTTTGGGGTTTTATTACTAGTACCTACGTACGTGTAGTGACAAAAACTCACCTTATCTGTAGGTTTCTTTTTATATCCCGTTATTCTAGTCACCATAGCACAAGCTACGCTTAGTTTGGGGCGAGGTAATTGGTGTGTTCGTTGAAACAATTTTTTTTATCTTAAAAAAAAAACATACTGAAGAGATTGAAATCAAGCAACTACACAAACAAGAACTCAATTATTAATTGTGTCCTAAAATCTGGATTAATTACCACACGTTCGCATAGAGCTTAACAGAATTAACACCAATAGACAAATGAGCGCCACTGTTCAGATGTAATTCCAAATCCATTGTCCATAGTATCGGATATAGTCATCCCTGTCACTCTTACAGACTTGACCGTGTGAGCGAACGAGCTGGCTAGACTCGACCATACGGACGGAACGTTGAGGAGTACAGCCACAGGTTCGATTCCCGAGGAAGTTGGTCCCCGTTCCCATCTGACTTGGACTTGTTATTTAGTTAAGTTTAGTCTAGTTTAGACCGCCACTGCGAAACTAACTAAATCTTCCCGTTCGATTCGGTTCGGTGAGTTTTTGTCACTATACGTACCTAGACACGAAGTTTGGATTGTATCTTAGTATTTGACCTGATTGCGATTAGGTATGCTGCACGCTGGCAACAATGGCAAAATGGGTCATTAAGTTAAGTACTCATGTAAATAATAAAGACAAATTATACTAAGAATTACTTGGCACTTGTAAATATAAAACATTTGCTAACCAATAGACATGAACCTTTTGAAAATTAAGGGGGTTAATTGAGGGGGGGCGGGTAAATTATTTAACTACTTTGGATTTGATTGACATTTGACATTTATTATTGGTAAATTGTGAGGGACACACACAATGTATTGTTAATGTTTTATGTGTCAAGGGACTCTTTACCAGTATTATCATTATAATTTACATTCTAATTCTAGACACGTCAATGGAATCCGTCGCTTTGCGTTTATATCTTTCAAATACGAAACACATGGCTCTCAGAACTAACTATCAAACGTATTTCTTAACCAAATCCACTTAACAGTCACTGAATGGCAGTTAAAATCTTCCACCGGCCATAAACACATCATCCCTTAGCCCGCTCCGGGATACGCCGGAGTTCGTACAAACAGTTAAAATGACTGTTAAACAAATAAAACTGGCTTAGATTAAGTACTGAAACGCTCCAGTGTTGCCAGCGAATAATATTGCTGTAACGAAGCGATTTTGAGGAATCCGTTTGGGTGCCGGCGAAATTAAAACCCCTGTAGAGATTTGTAAGCGTTTGTTATTTTTTAATCCTTATAAGTGATATTTGATCGTTTGCTGTCCTGATTATACCTAGCTTCTTGTGTTCAGGAATATACAGTTTAGTAGTTACAATGAAAGTATATACCTACCTAATTATTACAAATTATACAGTTAGTTAACAACCGTCATCAGCGTCTTTTGCATGTGCTACGTTAAAGGACTAAGTATGCTGGTAACCACATATATACGATAAGACTAGATACCTCATATCGACCATCCGTGCGTGCCCCCGATGTGCGCCGATCACTCATCGCGCGCATTTACTTCTCCGTCACGTTTCAACCGCGCTTGCGACAAGTCGTGTCACCAAAAGTGTTCGAAATGCCAAATTGTTCGATAATTAATTGCAAAAGCTGTTCAAAACTACAGAGCGTGTTCATGGAGGTATTTCATTTCATTGGTAAGTATTTTTATTGCACAAGAGTCGGTAATTTAATTTAAAATCATTTAAAACGATAGCATGTATTACTTTTGATACCTTACTGCGATAATTCCATATTTAAATATCTTTGTTTTACACGGGTTACATTAACGTTGTTACTAGGTAAGAACACTACTCAGTATTTAGCTAGCAAGCAATGAAATGCACACGATAGAAATGTTTAGAATCTAGCAATGTTCATGGTAGCGGCATTTTTATAATTTTCCTGTCAAATTAAGCAAATAGTGATGTATATTTTGTTTAAATAAATCGATTTAACGATTAATCGATATTCCATTCAATTGACAGGAAAATGAGAAAGAAAAATGAGAGATAACTTACCGCACATGTTAAGGATATGAGGATTTTATAGTAACAAAAAGCGCAGGCGCAAAAAGGTTACATTTAATAGCATATCCGACAGTCCAGGTGCTGTGTGGTATAGAAAATGAAGAGGTATGTAGATAAATAGTAGTACATCATCACTCTTTGTACGACTTAAAATGAAATTTATAATGTTGCTTTTATAGAAAATTTGTCATCAACATTTTTTAGCTCGACAATGAGAAGAAAATGATTATACTCTGTCTGGACAGCGTATTATTTATTTCGGTGACATTTCTAAATATTTTTATGCAAATTATCGTTTTTGTACACATAAATAAATATTGTATAAAACATCATAATAATGATAATAATAGGCACAAAATACACTACATGTTTTGACGAGTTTTATGTTGAATAGGTAGGTGGTAGGTAACCAATATTAGGTGATCATCTGTCCCATCTACAGATATAAGATGTTTGTAGTCAATGATTTTCGCCATGAAAAAACTAAGTTACACCAAGCTTTAATGCTATCTTACATTAAAATATTTCACAGGCTGCACGCGCGTCCTCTGTCGTCGAAGTGTGTAGGTTTACCAAAGATGCGCGATTGTGTGTGAATGACATTATTCGAATTATTCGAATTAAAATAATAATAATATAAATAATAAAATAAAATATATTTTATTCATTCAAAATGTTCTTGCCTTAACATATAGTACATTGGAACCTCCATTTAAGCAAACAATGCTTGTGTTTGGAGGATCCGCCCTTCCATCTATACATATACAGTTACAAGGCCGTATGGGTGTAAATAATCTATCCTAACACTAAAATCTTTTACAATGGCTAAAATACAAAAGAGTATGTGTGTCTGTGTGTGTGTGTGTGTGTGTGTGTGTGTGTGCGCGTGTGTGTGCGCGTGCGTGTTTGTGTGTGTGTGAGTGTGTATGTGTGTGTGTGTGTGCGTTTGTCTATATATATCCGTGTGTGTGAGTATGTGTCGATGGGGCACTAGTGCATGATTGCATGTGTTTGCGTGTGTATGCGTCTAATCATAATAATTATTAAATCCGTTCCAGAAGCGTTTCTATGTCGTCGTGTGTCTTAGATTGGATCCATTTGAACAAAAGATGTTTACACTTATGATGTGTTTTATCATATATAAATAAATCTTTATTTATTTTATTATAAAGGAAGGCGGAACGTGAAACAAACTGTCTGCTAGCAAAAGTGGTTTTTAAATTGTAGGGAAGTGCCACCGTATGTTTACGGCGCTTATTTATAAGACGTGGGTCGTATAATACTGATTTATGAGTTCTGAGGGTTAAAAACACTACATATAATTTTCTCACAGAAAGCAAACCACTAATTTTGTACAGCAAGTCAGTAGGGAATCTTCTCTTCTTAAAGTACATAACTTTAATAAGAGTTCGCTGCGCTTTCTCTATCTCCAGGAATTTAGATTTTACTGCCCCAACCCAGACTGCAATGCAGTATGTTAACACAGATTGAGCAAGGGCAATGTAGATTTGGTTGAGGAGATGATTTGGTGATTCTTTGCCCGAGTTTGATGGCACTACATGTCTGAGCGTTTTAAAAATCCATATCAGTTTTCTCATTCTGTGAATAACGTGACTAGGTGGGGGTACCACGATAAACGTTGGTCCATTATGATGCCCAAATATTTTGTTTGGGATACCTTAGCAATGGATGGACAATTACAGGTGTTTTGATTTGTATCCATTGAACACGCATGAATTTTTAAAGTATATTCGGTATGAGGTTGGGAGTTGTTGTATATACTAAAGCAGATGAAGTTGGTTTTTGAAGCATTTAAGGTGAGGAGGTTATGTTTCAACCACAACGCGACTCGAGAGAGACCAACTTCAGCACTAGCTTTGACTGCCTCCCAAGAACACGAATAACCTTGCAAATCATTAGAATTTGACAAAAAGCAAAAACCATATAAGAAAGTTTATTTTACGATATAAATTACCGACAGTAAATTAAATTAATTCCAAAAAATAGTAGTATCAAACCATTCGATTGTTGGATTCAGTAACAATTGCCCATCTCTAAGGTTTACTGACTGACTCGATCGATCAAAACGATTTATGCGATTCCGTTGGCTCTATGTTCATCACTAAATTGCTAGTGTGACGTCATAGTAGGTATTTAAAAAATGGCACGCTCGGTTCCCATACTATTTAGTGAGTATAAGGTATCTAGTCTTATCGTATATCTGTGCTGGTAACTCTTTTTTGCCTCGTACTTGTCATAGCTATAATAATAACTTTGAGTCAGTTGTCATTTTTGCGTCAACTTTTTTAAGTCTAAAAAAGAAATTCATAAATTGTCCCAATAATAAGTGATGTCATCTTTTTAAAATTTTATAGTTCTACATTTTTTAACCTTCACAACAAAGTTTTAATTGGTTTACACCATGTATTATTTAAGCTGAGGAAACTTAATTGGTTTATGTGTTATTTTAGTAACCTATTTTGTTATGTAATGTTAAAACTGTATTTTTCCCAAAAATAATGAAATAAAAAGAAAACAACCCTGTTTTGACTCAACGATTGATCACCATCACTCAACCAATCACAATTCCAAACATCCTCTTTTTTAAGTCGCTTTATAAACAAGACTCATTACAAATTAACCCGTCAAAACTCCAACGATAAGTCTATCAGAAAAAGTGACCCATTGGGCAGGTGCGTCTCTATTAGGCCGTTGTGGACTAGAGCATTAATTGTTGTCAGGGGTGGGTGAAACAAAGGAGGTTTTTTTCGTACCATTGTGCGGACCCTCCGTCACGGGCCGGGAAGCCGAATCGATGATTTTATTTCATATGTTTAGGGTTGGCGATGAATTGCTTTTTGGGATCTTAGTTTTGACCAATTATGTTAAAAAAAAGTTATTATTATAAAAAAAAACTTATCGTCGAAAATTAATTTAAGGTTACTTGATAACAATCGATAAAGGTAAAATACTTAATTAACATTGAAAAAGGTGATTAAATCTTATTATAAATGTTTTTTATATTATATGGAACTTTCCAGTCATACGACCACAATCTCACCTGATGGAGTGACGATGTGGCCTAGGATGGATCATGCGTATCTAGTAACTTAGTAACAACTTATTCATTCATTTCTTGAAAATATCAAAGTTATGTTTTAAGGGGAACACTTCAGTCGGAAGCGAATTCCAATCAATAGCCGTACGCATCAGGAATTTAGTTTCAAATCGTTTGGTGCGCAAAGGTTGCGGATCCATCCCGAAGATGGCAGCAGTACTGCATTCAGGATCGGACCTGGGCTTGGTATAGCTGTAGAAGCTGATCCGGTTTGACCTTGGAGAGGATACCGTGTTTTCTCGCTGCAGTTTGGGCAATGGATTCGATGAACTGGCCGAAATTCAAGTTCGATGAAAATGTTCAAAAAGTCATCCTTTCATTTGTGAGCATGAACATGTCTGTTTGTACAGGTCTGGGTGTTAAATGTATTTATTTTAGTTAACTATAACACAAGTGCTTAAGCTACTTACCACGGAGTCAGATCATTGTATATGTATATTTATTTATTTATTTTATCATATCCTTATGCATTGTTTTTTTCATTCCGGACACAAACTTCTCAAATCAACAGTTTCAAAAAGTCACTTATTTTTATGTCTATCTAAAGGAGACAACCCTGCGGCTTAATCTAGCTATATCGATATCTTTTAACATATGACGGGCAGTTTTAACCGCGGTCGGTACGACTCACAATTAGCTACGAAAGGGCCACTAGCCAACCCCAAAGATCATTTCCAAGACATGATATAGTGCTAAATACAACAGAATAAAAATCAAATCATGTTTGATGATGGTTTGGAGTGTGGAGTTGTAACTCTAACAAACACTCCAACCGATGTTTCACTTGTGTAAGCTTTGCATCTTACGACAAGACTAAATTGTTTAACATTTTTTTAAATCCCGTTTTTAAGCAATATTATTTATATGTATTAACTCGGAACTGTCATTCCCAAATAGTAGCTAAATAGGCTTCAGCTTAGATTATGCATGACGTGATATATCCTTAATGTAGACAGTAAACTCATAATGAGTTGTGTTTTTGTCTGTCAAAAAAAGCAATATACGAGTACAATCAAAACTTTGAGACAAAACCGTGCAACCAAAATATATCAGTCAACTCATTGTAAGTTTGGGTTTAGATGTCTTCGATAGGTTTGAGTTAGTTATATTATTAAAATATATAGTCAGTTTAAACAAATTTCAGTTAACGTGGATTTAAAGTACACGCCGTCCGTAGGAAGCCAAAGAAACCTTTTTGGAGTACTTTAAAAATAAACCACTCCTAACTTTACAGACGGTTAACTTTCGAGTAAAATCTATTTTAGAACTTACCTAGAGCAATGCCGTATGATAGGTAAATTAATTCCAATACTGGTAAAAAGTTAAGCTGCATAATCAAACTGCTATCAATTCATTGGATTTGACATCCAGATTCGGGCTTTAAGTGTTAAAATTCATTTAACTATCTGTCCGAGTTAAAAATGCATCATGGGCTGTTGATTTTAAATTCTGTCACAAAGTACATTGAAGAGCTATTCATATCTTTCACCATTTACGTACAGTTCGAGTTGATTTAAATACAAAAAATTGATGAATATATGCATAATTAACACGTATAAGACATTTCTATCGCAGTTGCAGCTTAGGTAGGTCGAATTAAATCTAGCGATGAAATCAGCGCTATTGTTGCTGGAATCAGGCGTTACTTTGCGGAAATCCGAATTATCTGTCGCTCGTAATCTGTCGAAGCGACAACATCACCTGAGAATGCCACGTGTAGTGGCGAAACGCGTCGAGTGTTTTGTTTGTGTCACTGTTGTGTTTCCAGGTGCATCTTCTGTGTCACATTGTGTGTTGTATTGTAAGTCCTGCGACTTCCAGCTCTAGTTTTTCAAGTGATTACAGTTGGATGTATTTGGGTTACTGCGCTGGCGTCGTTTAGTGGAAATTTAAGGCAAAATAATTCTCATTTCCAGCTTTATCTGCGCTATTTTCAATAACTATCCTTTAGACTAGTCATAGCCACTTATTCCACAAACAATGCAAAAAATTTTCCCTGTTTCAGCTCTATCATCAGCCGTTATCACAAATATCACAGGAGCGCGTCAAAGGAACTGTCAAATAAATGTCAAACGCTAGTCGTCTACGATCGCAGCGCTAAATGCTTTTTATGGGCGTAATTACGCTGTTTACTAAACATGTCTCTGTGGATGCAGCGAGGGTAGGGATGTTCTTGGTATAATATCGAGATAAGGGACATTGCTAATTTATATATCATCAGTCACAATAAACAGATCTATGTTCAATTAGGAATTTTCATGGAACGTTACATAAAGCAAGTCGCGTTTGAATGTACGACTTATTTAAAAAAAAAAACATCTGTAGAAATAAAATATACTATTTTAACTGATAAAGTAAGTAACCTATGTGTTATATCAAGGGATCTACTTAATATTAAAAAATAGATTATTGTTTCCCCCGCAATAATAAATTGACGAAATAATCTCACAAATATTCAACATTGTGAAGTGTTAAAAAAACGAAATAGGTAATTATTATGATATACAAATCTCAGTTAATAGCGTGATCTACATGTAAAATCTAACTCAGACTGACAAATTTTTAATTTAAATCTGGCGCAATTGTAAGCCGATAATGTTTCACATGACTATCGATAGAGTGCACACATCACTACTGTGCACATATTTCGGCTGCGGTTTTAAAAGCTTTCGCTACGCACAGTCACTTATATAAATTATGATCGTCGCGTGAGTTGCATTTGAGTAGCAACGTGAAGACATAAAAGTGCTGTGACAAAAACAACGTGTATTTTTTAAAAGCATTCTAATGTTTGTTTTGGCGCGTGATTGGCCAAACATATTAATGCATGAATTTAAAATAGAAATGAGTTTAACGGTTTACATTGAAGCTTAAATTTTAACAGCTTATGCTGCGCTGAGCGGCATTCAGAAAGGATTTTTCGTGAAATTCTGTCAAGAGTGTGAAATTGTGTATTTACTAATGCGTATCTCTTACGTAAGTTTGCACGTGAAGTATGTAAATGCTTGTAAATAGATGTCACTTAAATGGTCAGAATGGTCACCCATCCCAAAAACGACCGCGCCTTGGGTTGCTTATATAGTAAATATTTCTGTGATGTTGACCTTTACTTAAACACGATTGCGACATACAGGAAAAAATCTGTGAGGTGATTCGTACTTTGGAGTTTTAGTTTTAGAGTAGGGAGAGGGGGGCAAGACGGGGTGGCGGGCAAGACGGAGCATCCCATGTTTTATACACTTCTAATGACCCAATCACAGTTGTTGCAGTGATAAATAGATCGAGCCACGCTTTTTATTTTTATATGCAAAAAACCGTTTCTTGTCAATTTTGTTGTTATTTTTGCAAATTCGAACTAGTGTGTTATGCTACGATTTATTACTGAGATTGGATATGTCTAATTTTATTCTTTTGCATCAATAATTAAGCTAAAAGGTAAGAAAATGATTTATTTTCTGTACTGTGCATCATTTTTAGGTAACATTTTTTAAAAACGGATTAGTTGTAACAGGGCAAGATGGGGTATGGGGAACTCCGTCTTGACCTTCAGAAATATTTTTTTGTTTCGATTATGTCATGTGTATTGCAATGTCTTTTTTTTGTTAAAGAATGGTTAAAACATATAAAAGAGCCACAAACAGAGGAAACTGGCCAGAGGAGAGTATACAAAATGCTGTAAACTCTGTCATTGAAGGTCAAATGGGTTGAATGTAAGCAGCAACAACCTATTCTAATATGCTAATCTTGCAGCACGTGCAGCTGAAGTACTTTCAACTTCAGCTGCACGTGCTGCAACATTCAATAAAGAAGCTGTTAAGCAATTTTTTGTTTTCTTGGGAAATGTTTAGGATGAACATCAACTAACACGAAAATTAAAGTGCATTGGAAGATTCGATAAAAAATGAAACTTGTTTAAGAAGGAAAACAAAAGAGAAAAGAATTTTGAGAGTTAAAAAAGATTTTAAAAAAGAGATGAAAGACACAAGGAAATTAAATATAACCAAGAAGAAAACTGCCTTGTCTATACTGCAATGGCCGTTATTTAGATTCAAATGAATGATGGGCTGGGTGTGCTGCCTGCGGAATATGGGCTCACTGCACCTGTGCTGGTATAGATGATGAAGATGATGAGGCAACGTTCATTTGTGAATGTTGTCAATAATTATTTTAATACCCCATCTTACCCCTAGGGGGTGCCCCGTCTTACCCGCTGGGTAGGGCAAGATAGGGAGATGGGACTTTTTCTACTTTTTGAGTTTTTGTTAGTTTTTTATGCAACAAATGTTCCTTTAATAACTCAATTATAAAAGACTGATTAGTAAAGATGATAATTTAAATGAAACAGTATCCAAAGGTGTAATAGTTTCAGTTCCTTAGCATTTCAAACGTTAAGTACCCCGTCTTGCCCCCCTCTCCCTACGAATAGCCATGTAAATAAGCGGCATAGCGACACTAATTATTTTTTATTTTTCATACCTTATCTGTGGACAACGGTGCTGGTTACATTAAAAGTAATTTATTAGCATAATTACTTATATCTACCTCTGCCATAGATGTAATTGGTTGTTGTCCCAAATAAATGGAAATAAAAAAAGATAAAAAAATTGTGAGTAAAAGTTTGGGATTACTACCGTGTCCAGCTTCGGAATCAATTTTGGATCGACCGTAGGTAAAACACACAAAGGAGTCCACCACAATCATGCCATCAAAAGTAGATTTCAGGATCCAGCACTCAGCGCGAAACATCATAAAGCAGAAACGCGCAGTAGTTATCGAACACAATTAAAGTTGAGCGATGATAAAGAGCTGATGACAGCAAAGCTATTATCTACGTATTTTGTAACAATATTTTGAGTTAGGTTAGGCAGGTGTGTTATATAATTGCGGTGAATGCCTGTGGCCTCTCGGCCTACGGTGGACCAACCACGTCCCCGACTCACATGGCACCGGTGGGCACCGTCAGGTTTTTGTTTTGCGGGTTACGTACTGGCATTACCGGGAAGTCAATTTCAGAAGGCCTATGGTAAATCTTGATAACCAACAGCCACGAAAACCAACAATTAAATGCTTAGAGAGACTTCAATCGTTTAAAAAGCTAGAAGTTTACGAATTAGATGAAAACGACTGGCCTTTTGATGCTTTTCTAGATAAACTTCTAATAAGAAAGCCATAAAGAAACTCTATGCTACGTATCGAATTTTTCTAAAACGTTAACAAGATGTCAATTCTTATGACCTTCGGGGCACGTAAAAATGACGTGAGCAAGTTTAAACTCAAGCTTGTTAATAGATAGATTAACTCATTATTGCACACCACAAAAAAATAAAACACAAAAAAAAACAAAAATAGAATTTAAGTGGTCTTATCGCTTAAAGCGATCTCTTCCAGACAACCTATAGGTTAAGGATATTGTTATTCACAAGACCCCTTCTTGTGAATTACAATAACGAGTTTGGAGAAAAAATCAACGATTGAAAAAAATAAAAAAATATAAGAGCAAATGTAAAAAAGAAATGAACAATAAAACTTCAAGATACGCCCATAGCGGAGTTTGAATATACAAAATCATAATTATTTCCGAGTAACATCTCTGCCACATAACTGTACTGTGTCCGGGTACTTTATTTATACACGGTGGACGTCCCCGATTGAGTTTCCATGTCGGTTAATTCATTGTCGTGCGGTTTACTGGATTATTTGTAGCGTTAGATTTGTTTGGCTTGCGCTCTTTTCAGTTTTGCCTTTTTATTTGTCGAGCTTAATAAATCGGTGACACGCGGAACAGAATAACGTTGTGTTAATTTTATTTTTGTTTCAAATTAAATTTATGTTTGTTAACGTTACGTGCTGAGTATATGTTAAAATGATACACTTTTTACGGATTATTTCGCGATTTCTTTACATTTTATTTTAACGTGACGTTTCGGACCCTTTTCATCGTCCGTGGTCACAGGTAGACTGAAGTGTTATTTATTTGTCATTACATAGTTTTGAAAGAACTGTAAACTACGATAATTTAAAAATATTAAGTTACGTTCCTATCCACACAAAATGAGCTAACAGTATCTTGAGGTCTTGTTGTGCGGGGTCTAGCTTGAGTCTTGGGTCTTGAGTCCATAAAAGTGTATCATTTCAATAGCTACTGTTCGCGTAAACCGGAGAAACAAATATGCTTAGTATATGTCCATATTAAAATGACCTACATGAAGGTTTAAAGTGTAGCTTCAGCGTTCAAGTTATACATAAAAAAGCTCTTTTTGTGCTCGTCATTTCTATAAAACTATGTAGATACGACGATAGAGACTAAGAAAATGAGGTTTAATTTTGACAACCGGACTATAAACAAGTAATTAGGTCTTACACTTAGGAACGAAGGTATTTTTCAGAGAGTATGGACCATTTGGACAAGAATGATCGCGCAAGTCTTGCAGTTTACAAAACCTAAAACAGAATTATTAGATTTAAATATTATATATATGAAAAACTCACCATCTTGCTTGACAGTGTTTCCCAGTGGCCCGCAGCTAGCCAGCCAGACGAAGAGGATCCACCTCAGCATCAGACCGAAGCCTCCTCTCTGCAGTTCAGGCTGGTTGTGAAAGTGCCTGACAGTCGGCCTGTAAGGGGCAGCACGGGGGCGAGGCATGCTTAACAGCTCACATTGACAACTCCACAAAAATTGTACGTATTGTACGCGTTGTACAGAATTGCCGCGTCGTAGAAAGTTGCCGCGTTGTTAAAAACTGCCGCTTTGCGGAATATTGCTAGATTTAACCGGTTCAGGTAGCACTGAACTGTCATTGGCAGAAGATTTTTTGGGCACAACTTTTCACTTTAGATCTGGAACACTGCTATTGAAACAAAATTATTAGGTAATGTGTTGTCATGATAATCATGCTACTCATTTGCGTTCCCAAAATTGTTGATGTGAATTAATATTTGTTTTTGAATCCAATCGACTAACCCAAATAGGTACACAATTTTTTTCTCATCGATAAATCGTGACTTATAATACCCCCCGCATTAGATATTACGAACGATCATGGCTGTGTTCAATCATATTGCTATTATGATAATAAATTTTGAGCCTTAGGTTCGTGACCAATTGTGGGCCACGCCATTTCGCGATCGTTACACAAAATATAGGTCTGAGTATAGTACGTCATAACTGTGTCACTCGCTCAGGGACCGGCCTGGAAAGGTAATAGGCCACTTAGGTTTATTTATAAAATTCGGAACATGGTCTAAAACGGCTGAGGGCAATAGGCGCACAAGCTAATCATAAAACTGAATTTCTCGTGCTATTAATTTTTTTTTTGTCAAATATAACACCTTTCGTCAAATATTCTTCTGAAATCAATAATTTGATTGTGTTTTTTTTAAATTGATGGAATGCAAGCCATAGAAAATATTGTACAAAAACCGGTCAAGTGCGAGTTGGACTCGCGCACCGAGGGTTCCGTACAAACCTGTAGATATATAAGTAAAAGTTCACCCATCACGACAAAGGAGTAGTAACTTTGAAATTTTCAAAATTGTCAAAAATATATTTTTTTATATGATGAAACTGAAAATTTACGGTTTTCGTAATTTTTCCTATATCTGTAGACGTGACTTCGTACTAAATTTCAAGATTCTAAGTTTACGGAGAGTACCCTGTAGGTTTTGATTCCCGTGCGAGTTTCCAAAATTTGCGGAAATAGGCGGCCTAAATGGCTGTATCTTTTGATTGCGTTGGCTTAGAAGTTTGATTTTTCTACAGTTTCCAGGGACAGTAGACCTAAGTATCATATAGAAATTTCAGTTTGATACCTCCACGCGTTCCTGAGAAAAACGGTCTTGACAGACGGACGGACGGACGGGGGACGGACGGACGGACGGACGGACAACAAAGTGATCTTATAAGGGTTCCGTTTTTTTCTTTTGATGTACGGAACCCTAAAAACGATGATGTAATTTTTAATTAGAGCGTGTTTTATCTATAAGTTTGTGGCGGCGCTGTACTTCCTAAGTCGAAATCAGTTGCGCCAAAAGTTTTAATACAGAAAACCTTTCTTTCACATACTGTTGTTTGAATACCACTTCGTTTTGACTTTGTTATAGAAAATTGTATCTAGCATTCAAAAGAGAAGTGGCATAACTAGACGCCACGACGCGCCCTGCAGGGCAGGTATGGTGACCTCAATAAATCAAAAGCGATCGACGATAAGCTTTTAACTCGTCGGGAGAGTGACTCGGATTTTTCTACTCCATTTAATTTCCTCCGTAACGACAGATGTCCGCCATTTTGAACAATGAGAGTATTATTTTTATTATTAACGATTGTCTTTTGGACTAATTTCGATACCTAGTCGTTATGTGATAAGGTAATTCGAAGACCACTTTGGTGTAATGGTCAAGAAGTTGACTATTTACCAAGAGGTTGCAGGTTTGATCCCCGCATTGTACTAGCGTTTGTGTGCATGAACATGTCTGTCTGTACTGGTCTGGGTGTTATATGTATTTGTTTATGTTTATTTGTAATACCAATGATGATTCTGATATCTGTAACACAAGTGCTGCTACTTACCACGGAGTCAGATCAATGTATGTGATGTTGTTGTATATTTAAAAAAAAACCCCTAAGCTTGTAGAAAAGCTGCACAGTTGTTAAAAAAAATCGCATTAATTATTGTGTATCTCTTTCATAGAATTATTCTACTTTTCTGTTTTAGCTTCAAACCAACTTTAATCACTAAAATGGGTTCAACTTCAAATCCCAGGCTTTAAAATCAAATTGACTATTTTGTAAACGAATTGTGAAAGACATTATACAATCCGTTAAAAGTTCAGAAAAACTATAACAATCATATACATCAGTCCGGTGTTCTTCGCAGGTGTTTCAACAATTACCCATTTTACGGGAGAGCACTCATAAACATGGCTTCCCACATAAATCTGCTTCGAACACTCGACGATTCGTCAAAGGCATTCCATACGGAACACCTTCGCAACTTGATTGCTTTTTAAATCACAACCTCTCAATAAACGGGTCAGGGTTGCCACTCTTGAGCTTTTTACACAATTTTTTTTTTAAATATGTGGAGTATTAACGTGGGTATCACATAAGTATTTTTAAAGATATTCTTTAAAATTATTATCCAACAGGAATCCTTTTTGTTTACAATAAGCATTCTTATTTTCAAACAATAATTGGCAACAACAACAATTATGACGGATATTTCTTACTCAGTTGGATGGAGCATATGAATTACGAGTAAGTATTATATATTTTTATTTTTTTTCATTAATTTGGGTCATCAAACAATATCACAATAAGATAACACTAGGTAAAACTTGTAAAAAAAGATGTTGTTATTGTGGCATCAACTACGATAACTACAGATTACTACATTGTTTTGAAGTTGAGAAGTGATAAGTATACACTATATTAAAAATAACAATTTGTTTGATAGCGATACAAGTTTAGACACAAGTCAGTGTAACTCACTTAAGTTGTTCATAAACAAGATGCGCCAAAATCTATTTATAAACCAATACTTACTCCAAAACGAAAAAAAAATTGGGCCAAATGCGTTGTCAATAAATAAAAAATCCTGACTGTTTAATGTCTACCTAGCTTGTTTAAATTGGCAAATATCAGGGTGAAGTTATGAAAATTCACATAATCACACAGTAACTTTTTATTTTAACCCCTTGAGGTAAAAGTACCAAACACGAATAAATTTAAAAAAAAGTTAATCGTGTCAGTATATTTTGAAATTCTTCTTAGGTTATCCGCTGCTGATTTCCCACATTTCTACAGGGGTTTTTTTATTTTCATTCTCCCATCAACTATGGTTTGGTGTCATCAAGAAAGACCTAGACAGCTATGAGTTGCCAAAGAAGGCGTCGAAGATAGACCAAAGTAGAAAAAGAACAGCCGGAAAGCAGACCACGTGATCAGACGGGAGGATCGCTAGGAAGAAGAAAAAGACTCTCACTTCAAATAATATCCTAACAAAGTAGCAACCCTGACGGCAAGAGAAAAAATCTATTAAGAGCGACCATTGGCAGCTAGTATTCTTTCCCAATAGGCAGGTAAGCCAAGCACAAAGCGTGGGCGCTTCTCAACCATTCATCGCTCTAGCTATTGACTATCCGATTTTTTACTAGGGATTGTTGGAACCGGTGTGGTTACTAGTCTTTTCACAGCATTTTGAAGTTGTTACGTAGAATGCCAATTGTTTATTAAAGCATTCTAGTTACCATTCAATCGACCCTGTGGGGTGAGCAGGCACATTTTCGTAACGTATTCGTGCCGTCCAAACGTCAGAAACTGTCAGTTGTTTGTGCTCACCCCACTGGATCTGTTGGGTGAGCACGAACAACTATCATAGCGTATTCATAGCGTTTTCTTATTGTTAACTTGTCAATTTGTATGGGTGTGTTGTCAGTTTCTGACGTTTGGACGACACGAATACGTTACAAAAATGTTCGTGCTGCTAGTTAATTCATTTATCATCATCATCATCATTATCAGCTAAAGGACTTCCACTGCTGAACATAGGCCTTCCCCACAGTTTTTCACATCGACCGATCACAAGCGGTCTGCATCTGTGTAATTATTGTTAAAATAATTCTCTGTTAATTCATTACATTAGAAAAAAACTTTTTAACTTAGTCTATAAAACAAATCTGTCTATATATATATCCTTCACAAAAAGAAAATGGGAAGAAAAAGAATCATTCTTGTTAATTAAGTTAATTTAATAAATTTATTGTTTGTAACAGGGTTTGTCTACGACTAATTCTGGCGAAATCACTGGTCAAAAAGATACAAAACCTATGAAAAAACAACATGCTATAGCATGTTGTTCTTCAAGTTCGACACTTGGGTATTATGCACCTGTTTCCGTTGGCGAAGATAAATAAATAACTGTTTTGTATCTTAACCTGTTAAATACAGCCTGGCAATAAAATAATAAGTGTGTTTACAAACAAGCTAATTGGTAACGACGCAAAGGTAATGCTAAGGCCACGAGATTATAGTAAGGTAGTTATTATAAAAATCATCCCATACATCATTTTATAAATATTTTGCGGTATAAACCACAATTTAGCTTATTTAATTTTCACTGCATCCATTGCTTTCTTTCTCTATGACCTTGAGGTTGACTGGCAAAAAAATGCTTTTATCATTAAGTCCACTCTGTACATTTCTTGTACAATAAAGTTTTGAATAAAAATAACAATAAAATAATCACGTCATGGTTCTTAATTAAGTATTTGACGCCACCGTATGTTGTCGTAATTTTTAAAAACTGCCAAAACGCCAGTCTCCCATAGATTTTGAATAGCGATACTAGCTTGTGACGTCATTATTCACACTCGTCAATCGGTGTTGTGAATTTTAGATCAATAAAAATGAAACTGGTACATTATTAACACATAACTTAACACCACTCAGTTATGCTGTTAACCTTCTTATAATAATCTGCGTTAATCACTCTCTATAGATATCATTCGAAAATAGTAAATAAAATGTCTTCTTGCTACTATTAGAAGTTCACCAAACAAACCGAGTTCTCCTATCCATTTGCATCATTGCCACACAAGCAGAAAGAAAAGTATATAGTATCTCAGAATAGACGTTTTGGAGTCAGTAAAAAGTAAATAAAAAAGTGTGGAAACATCAGTTCGCAATTAACGCCAGGAAATGACTTTTGATTGGATTCTTATGGAGGGCTTGTTTTCTACGTTTTCATTGTACAGTCGACAGCATAACATAACTTGAAAAATAGAAATAGAAATATATTTATTTGCACAAAACATGGAATTTTAAAGTTGTTTCTAGCAGGGTGTAAACATGTTTTACCTTATTATAGGGCATGCTATATTTACATATTATTATTAATGGCAATATGTAAATAAACCTAGTATCTACGTCAAGAGATTTTAAATGACGTACAATAAAAAATTCCATCGAATAAAAATGTCACTACCTTTATGAAAATTATTATCTTTGAGCCATTTTACAAGCTTCTACTTAAAGCACAATATTGGTAGCTGTTTTATGTCATTTGGAATAGCATTGTATATCTTTAAACACATAGCATCACATTGGTTTTGGTTTTGGCTTGTCACGGACCTAAAAACTGAATTTTAAATATCAGGACAGTTTTAACTTAATGTAGCTTTTGTTATATATTTTGCAAACACAAAAGATTATTAAAAAAATTATTAAGCAAGTTAATCATCTTCTTGGTGTATGTTTTTCATAATATCTTAACAGAATCTTAGTACTGATCTAAACCTCAGATACTCGATGTCCAGGCCACACGGACACGGGACATGTGGTAAATTATCCCACGCACACCCCATCATTACATCACTAATATAACAAATAAGAACTTTCTTACTAACTCACAGGAATGTGCAATTTTTTTTGCTCTGTTAATAGCTGCAACGCCATGTCCTCTTCCAATTCAATGAGTAATGATCTCAAACTAGTAGAGTTGTAATAAAGGGCCTCCAATGGAGCGGGTCACGTGACACGGACAGCTGTCAAGTTGGCCCAACTGCGACCGTGTCACTCAAGCCAGCGGGCTGAGACGAAAATTAACGGATGGAAATAGCAGTTAAACAGTTGAGGATCGTGCTTTTAGTAATTATAGTTGAGGAACGTCTCGTAAACTCTACGATACATTGTAGCCAGCGAAGCAGAAAATTCCATACAACAAATTCTCACCTGCCAGCAATGGCCTAAAGGATTTGATGAATAAAAAAGTAAATCAATTCCGTCTGTCCGATTGGCTATTGTTTTCGAACATCTGCAGGAAAGTCCCGATAAAAAAGATCCCAGACTGACAATACATTTTAATGTTGGAAATGAATAATTCTAAATCGGCATTGTCTCTTCTTTATGGTTAGGTTAGCAGCCCAGCTCTATCAAAGAAATGCTGATTATCGCGACAGTAACAGTAGTGTTGGGAAGCTTGCTTCCTTGGTCAACAGATATAATTTGTATGCATCACCTACCTTGGATTGTCTTCAAACGTGATAACATAAGCAGAGAATATCCAAAGATAGGGAACGTCAATCATTCGAGAGACGCGAAGGAAGCATTATAGTTGGGGAGTTTTCATGGGGAATGATGCAAACAGGAAATTTTCTTATTCTGCATTTAAAATCTTTGAAAGGTTTGTTTAACTATTTATTTTAGCTTTATAGCACAACAAAAAATTGTAAAAAAAGGTGGACTTAACGCCGTAGGGCATTCTCTACCAGTCATACCTTGGGCTAAGCAGAAATGATTAGTGACAGTTCGGTTTACTTATTCGGTTTTCTTAGGTAACAACTGGATTTTTGTTACGGCGCCAAAGTTAATGGAATTGTCATCATAAAGTTACAAAATCAAAGCACCAGAATCAATAAAATAAAATTTTAATTTTAAAAAGTCCACACTATTTCGAGTGTACTAGTAAATATCCAAAAAAGACTTCTAGTCAGCTAGGATACATAGAATTCAGAATTGTGTTTTGGGCCTTGTAGTTTTTACTTTAAACAGGCTACGTCTGCATACATTAGCAATTAGCCCAGAAGTTTACCGACGTGACAGTTCAGCGTTAGTTAGAGATAGCGAACGTCAATCATCTGAGGGCTGTGGCTTAAGTATAATTACATGCTTGTTCCTTCTCGTCTACTTCGTTGTTTGAGACAATGCCATATACGAGTATTTGTGTGTCCCTACAGAAACATCTGTTCTTATATTAGCTGTCTCCATATTTAAGTAGATTTTGACTGCGTTTTTTGTCTCTGTCGTCGCGTCTTGTATACATATTATGCTTTTTTTATGTTTCGAATGTTATTCATCATTTGTATTTTGATTGCTTGCTTTTGAAAATACGCGCTAGTCTTACATTGTATTGTAATACTTTTGATTTAGAGGTTTATTGTCTAGGCATTTAGTTTTTAGTTCCAGTTCCATTGTTTATGAAATTGTACATTTCATGTATTTAGAAGAGACTGTTTTGATTTGTTTTTTAAAATAAAAAAAAACGATACAAAATGATAATATAGGTTTTTCAGATTATGGGTTAACTTATTCGGCAGATGATAGCGGCAATTGAAAAATAAGGTATCAAAGTGAAATCCATTTCAGATATTGTTTCTTTAATCCATCAAACAAAAAACTAAACAACCAATATCACAAACAAAATGATTCAAATTTTTGAAACCACTATAATCTTGATATCGAGTTTATTACAAATTTCAGACATGTGCTATTTCAGTTGGACAACCCTTCCGACTAATCGGTCCCCACAATAGCTCTGCGTGTCTTTTGTCCCGGACCGCAATATATTAGGATACGTCTGGTTTGTCTGTTTGTCTATTTGTTTTGCGGGGACCGTCTAAACATAGCCATTTATTGCATTTATTGCCATCGCGAGCTACAAGCTATGGATAGACAATCTACGAATTCATCGGAATGAAATCTCATTAAAAAATCTCATATCAAATTAGAAAACTGCAAATATTTTTATTATTATATATACAAAGCAAACCGAACATAGTGAGCAAACGACACTGTCAAAGATCGATCAAAACGATTTCCAAACTTAAGAAGCTTAAAATAGCAATCCAAAGGAAATTTCAATGCAAAGTATTCAGATAAGTTCATACGAGTAAACATCGTTGGTAAAAAAAAAGACATTAATTTTCCAAATATCTAGAATAACAAGGCAAGACAGTGAAACCATGCTGCCATCTACATCACCATCTGTATAATGCCACATGTGTCCATCAAATAAGTGATATGAATTTGAAAAAAAAAAAAAGATTTTGAACAAGTTGTGTATTGTTCTAAAGTATACAGTTCAAGCTTAAAGCTCTTTATTCAAGTTATGGTACCTACATATTATATTGTAAACACATGGGCTCTATACTAACAAATCCAATAATTCGGAGGGTCGGTCCGTTACCACACATAGAACTAATTTATTATAATCTTTTTATATCTTCTGTTGTGATACAGATTTTATCTGTATGAGTTATTTTTATGGCAGTACCTAATGGTATCGAATGTTTGGAAATTCAGTGTAAAGAATCCATTTTATTACGGCGTTAAATTTTTATGGTGAGATTTTTAGAGAAAATATTATCGTTCAATTAGATGTGTTTATGGGTCATTTATAAAAGTAACCAATAATAAATTGTGATGAACGTATCTGAAATACTTTTTTATAGTGCGAGATGTTTATAGTTACTAAGCACTAATCTAATCAATCAATGTCAGTATAATTTATGGTGATTTTTTCTTGCGAATGAATTGTCAATATGGATCTAATAAAAAAACTTAATGCAGCTGCATTTTGTGAATTTAATATCTGAATATTGATACCCATAAACCGGCTTCATCTTAAATAATTAAAGTTAACGTTAGTCTAGAAAGACAACGAAACACGTATTGTTGTTTTTGTGTAAAGCAAACATTTCTGTTTTGAGTCTAACCATAGTCTTCTTACCCCCAAATTGCTTGTGTGTGTCCATAAACAAACATCAATTATACAAAACACCGCATGGACGTCAGAATGTCACAAAGTTTACACGCTTCGATTCCCAGTCTTTGCTTTTTAAATGACACGTGTCTACCCAGATCTTCAGTTACTATTGTATCTCTTATATCTATGTCGATAGGGTCTTCTTCCCTTTTGTTTGTTGTAAAATAAAAAATGTGTGCCAGTTGCCTGTCAGCCACGAATGAAGCGTCAAACCCTGGCACCACTTTCTCGGTTCAGCGCACACCTGTTTAGGGTAGTCTAAAGGGATATTCAATAGAAATAAATAGATTTATAGTTCCAAATTGAATTCGGGCAGTCAATTATTGGTTTGAAATTGGATTTGCGATAGAGTTCAAACGATTTGATTGTCTGGTATTTGTGATCAATTTATTTATATTCGATCGATACTAATTTTAAATCGACGTAAATTGTGGTTGGATATTAATATTTTGAGGGAATATTTAGGACTATTTCACATTTTAACCTAAACTATTATATCGGATTATTCGATATTTAAAATGTATGATGTAAGAGATAATTTGTAAGGTGAGGCTCTAAAACTAAACAATGAATAATTAATTAGTCACTTCGTTGAGTGAAGTACAAGTACTTCTCGACCAACTATTACTTGATGAAATTCAAGTGGATTTTTTAAAAATACATAGAACTATTAAGATTTGAGAAAAGTGAATCACTATAATGTGTAGATTACTAACATACGCTTTGTAAGATTTCAAGTTTTCATGAAACGAATGGCCCTTGGGTCTGTCAAAGGCTAATTTATTCACGTCTTTAATTATAATCTCAGTGGAACCTAAACGTGGTTCATTGCATTGCAAATGTGACCGTTCGCGATTATGCTTTCTTGTCTTCTCTGCTCAAATGTTAATAATGCAGGTTCAGCCCGTTTTCCGTTTTTGTACGTATTTTTGATTCTTTATTGATGCTAATGTCCAGTTAAGACTTCAACAATCAGCCAACTTTGTCACTGTTAGCGTCAATTTTCATATTTTAGTTTGACACAAGCCGGCTGCTTTTTAAACTGTTGGTTAAATTACCTTGGTGAAATCAGAGTTTAGTAAGTAATTGTTACTTCAACAAGAGAAAATATTTGTTCAACCAACAAAATAGTTATAATCTGTATCCGTCTGGTACTTATTTAGCTTCAAGTTATATAATTCCCTTTACTTTTATCATGGATCTTTTTATTCGATGTAATAATGTTGTCTTTCGACTTGACGCATTCGAAGTGTGGAGTAAAGATTCTAAGTACATACATAAAAAGACCATAAATTATCTGATGATGTTATCAGTGGCTAGTTCAGTTGGCGCTCTATAAATAGAACGGAATAAAGAACGAATACTAAAGATAATCAGAATTTCTCTTGCTCCAAAATGAACGAACGTAAAGCCGGATTGTACGTATCTAGTTTTATAGACCGAGAGCTTGCTGTAAGAACTTTGGAGTTCAGTTTATTCTGGGAGTTGAAATAAAAAGTGATTTAATAGAGATCGTTCATCATTGGGAATTGAACCTCGCCTACATTTAAGCTCGATTCATTAGTTGAATATGTCAAGAGATTTAAGATTGATAGCCCACTATAAACGTAAATACTTACTGTATATTTTGCTTATTTTGACGACCACTTTGATGTAATGGTCAAGATGGTTACTTATAACCAAGGGGTCGCAGGTTCGATCCCCGCAATGTACAAACATTTGTGTGCATGAACATGTTTGTTCGTACTGGTCTGGGTGTTTCATGTATTTATTTAAGTTTATTTGTAATACCACTGTTGATTCTGATATCTGTAACACAAGTGCTTAAGCTACTTACCACGGAGTCAGATCAATGTATGTGATGTTGTTGTATATTTATTTATATTTTTAGGACTGTGTCCATTTGTTTTAATTTTTCAAGGAATCAGGCAAGGCAAGGCAAGGGCTATCAGGCATTTTATATTTATCCCATAGACGAGCTAACTGCCTCTTTGAATACGCGGTCTGTCTGTTCGTCCGTCTCTCGGTCTAAAAAGAAACCGGTCGAAACCCTGATAACTTCCGGAGCAAGAAATAAGTCGTAGCTTCACTGTTCTCTTATTTTTGTTGGTTTCATGTTCGTTCCTTTGGCTTAGACTGGTATTGGTTCCTTTTGGAGATTATTTCTATTGCTAGCTGCTTATTGCTCAAGTGTCCTTTTGATTGTAATCTATCTTACGTATTATCATCGGGAGATTTATATGTTTAAATAATTTATTAAAAGTCACCAGCGTAGTTTCTGGGCAGTCGTCGCATGGATTTTATATTTAACTCTCGTTGTAAGCGTAACCGTTTATTCTAGTATTTATCTTACTGATTTTTATCATAATCTTTTTCAAATTTCAGAAATTAAAATTCACTAAGTAAGATCGAAGTCCTGTAGCATAAATCCACTCAGGTTCATGGAATGGAATAGTAATATTAAACCTAAGTAGATAAGTTTCGGACACCGTTAAACAGTATCAGACCATAAATCTTACAATGAAGTAAGACTCGCTCTCGATATGAAATATATCAATAAATTCTGGTCTAAGAGCCCTTATAAAGTTCGCTTTTTTGGCGTCATGCTATCCTATGATTTATTCCACCAATGAATACAAGTTTGACAGTTAAAGCTAAGCAACTTTTATCGAGGAAAAAATGCGTGGCTGCTTTTTTGCTTCGACTGCTATGGGCTGGGCGAGTTGTGTTCTATATTTTATTTTCATGGAACTAGCTTATTATATGGTATTGAACAGCATTGCTTGTTTATAAAAGTATGTTGAAACAAAAAACGCAATCATAGCAACAAATAACCCAATCTAAATTATAGTTCGAAATCCTAGATCGGAGGCAGGTTGATAGGTGATATAGAACAGGAAATTAGCGCAAACACTCATCAGCACAAAGGAAATAACAGTTTGGCTCTTGCTGAGGGGAAATCACCTGGTAATCCAATAAGCATACACAATCATACACAGAACACCATTATGGAAATAAAAATACAGGTGAAATATTTGAGTTTAATTCAGGAAATAACGAAAAGGTAATCGAAACATGCTAAAAACAAAGAAAAGGATTTAAATCAATTTAGAGTCGGAAAATTTAAATGGCTTTCTTGAGTACCGGTGAAACAAAGTGCTGAAGGACCCACCAAACAATGCTAGTAAGTAGTTTTATTCCATATTCATATGCCATATTTATGTAACCGTAATAATCACTAATCACTTTAAAAATATGTTTAATTTTGAGTCATTACTGCACAAAAGTCACATTTATCACCGAAATCAACTCCATCAGTCAAACAAAATGTGATCCAATACAAATCAAAATATAAGCGTGTAAAATTTGCAACACAGATCAGTACTGCAGTATAGTGCAGAGTTTTTGTTTGCGGTCGAAAGAAAGGTATTAGCATATTCCATAGGAAGCCCACCCCTTTGCAGTAGTATTGAGGCGCTGAGAACTTTATTGTTGACAACACATTACCTATCAACCCAGTGTTACCGCCGATTTATCCATTAAATATTGTTCCATAATCATCACTGGAGTCTTTTGCGAGCTTTTTGATCACAGACACAGACACGAACGGGTGTAAATATTTACACTGGATAATTTTGTTGTCACTTTTGCACAGTGGATCACATTGTGGGTGTTATTTGGGTGGTTATTGTGTGATTTGGTGGTTATTTTGTGGCGTTTTTTGTGCCGGAACGCGGCGTTGCGCGGTCGGGGCGCGCACACTACTAAATACGACTGAGTCGGACACCCCGGGCGAACGGGCCAGCCGGCGAATAATTCGATGGCGTTCCGTTTTGCGCTCGGGTCCAAAGATTTGGTTTTAGTTTGGATACTGTGTTTGAATATGGTTAAAATAATATTATTTTTAAACAGTTTATTGAGTTATGCTAAAGCTTAGTACTTGACTAACTAATAATCTTCAGTATAGAATTTAGCTCTTGTTATTTAGTAAGAATATTTACATAAGGATAATATTTTAGTGGCCGTTGATTAAAGATGAAAATGAATATTTTAATATTATTTTGAATGTAATAATTAAACTGTCATAAAGCTATAATGTAAAATATAGCAATAGCGTATAATACAAAACTGAAATCAGTTTTGGAGCGAAAGCTGCGTGAATCGGAACGTGTTTGAAAAATCGGCAACATCAACGCCATCTCTCTCGCGCGGCCGCCGACAAAAGGTGACAGAGACGTGCGTGTCCAACCCTGTGCTACCCTTGCCAATGCAGGGTAATGCCGACCAATTTAACCTGACCCGAACCTCTACCCAGCTCGAGCTTTTTCTCGTCACCCTTCAAAGCAGACCAGAGCGGCAGGGGAGCTCTACATAAATTAGTTGTACAAAATATAGGGCCACGAAATTTAGGGCTAACAAATTAGAAAGGGGAAAAAACGTTCCAAACGTCAGGTTTATTGACATTTCGCAAGGCGATAATTAAGGCTTAGTAAGGCCCCTAAATGTTATCGATTCACCGTTAAATTTTAAAGCCCCGTTTTTCGTTTTCATTAGTTCTAGCCATTGGCTCCCAAATGAGGTAGTAACGGGGTTGTAATTTTTATAGGTTTTGTTTAGCGAGCGTTGGATTGCTGTTATTTGGGTATAAGGTTATTTTGATTTTGTTTATTGAGCAGTGATTTCCTAATAATATGTAGGTAACTAAGTAAAGACTTGCGCGATTATGATGAACCATGAAAATATTTCCAAAAATTTTCGTTGACATAAAATTCCGTATTATGTATTAAAAATAATTTATCATTTAGAGTACGTATGAAAATACTTTTTTTGTTTCCGGCAAAAGAGTCGTAAAACATGCCAAACCATTTCCAGAACACTTCTGTCGGATAAATAATGAACAAAACCATCAAAGTAATGGATGGAACAAAACGGATGGAATACTAACAAGTAACGACACCTATTTACAACTTTAAACTCCAAGATGGCGGACACAGTCTAAAAGCAAGCGCGGGAAAATTAGTTCTCAATACATTTGATAGAGGTCTCTACTTGTCGAACATTAACTGACTACTACCCTATCCTGTCTTAGAAAAACAGTACATTTGTTACACGGGGCCTTATATTTACTTGGATATTTACTGCTTGAAATATGAATTCAAAAACGATAAGAATAAGTAATCATTCAGCAGCGTGAGCTTTAGTCCTGAGATTTCTAACCTTTTCCTTACTCTTCTTTGTTCGTTAAAAATTATGATTTATTGGACTCGTCGTATTTTTAGCATTCATATTATTATAAGTATAAGTAGTTCAAATTTTCATGTTCGAAGTCCATTATTTTGACTAACCTTAACTTCTGAGGGTTATTAAAACAAATCCAATAAGATTATCCCTTTTTAATGTTTTATAAAAATCCAATTAAAAGTCGAATATTTTATTTTATTATTGATAAAATTCGTATAAAAGGGTACATTTCGTTGTAACATATTCTTATAATCTATTTACAACTTAAAATTAATGTGTATACAAAACCTATTTATACAAAATACATTTTTCCTAGAGTTGACTGGTATTTATAAACATTGGCATTTTATTATAAGAGATTAAAAAAATCTAATTTCCACCATTAGCTATACTGGGCGAATGCAAGAAACACAAGCAACCAAAACAAAAATACGTCACAAAATGATATCGGTAACAATTTTTTTTTTTTAAATTTGACAAATGAAAAGGTTGAAAATAACAATAAAGTTAATATCACAAATCCAAGCTAAGCAGGTTCTTTATGCAATGTTAAACATTATCATTTTTGTGACTATAAGTTTGCAATTCAACAATTAAAAATACTTTCAGTCACCTATGATGAGCAAAATAATTTAAAAATTACGTATTTACAATTATTTATTACCTACTTCTAAATAAAGCTTGACGGACGGAAGAGAAAACTAACTTAAAAGATAGAAAAGGGACGTGATTATGAGGTAGTTTGTATTGAACTGCTAATAACTGACAAACAGGACACAACGGAAAGGTATGGATATGTTGGAAAGGAACCTACAAGTCTTATTAAACTTACCAACCCATAGCAAAAAACCAAATCAAAAATTTGACGAAATTCGGTCCACCTAACCTGTTCCACTACTTAGTAATAGTTAACAGTTACTGTGACCCAAAGTGGAAGCCAAAATCCAATTTTCCATCGAAGAAAATATCTTGACCTCATTATTTTGTACACTGATTAAAAAAGAACATATTTATATCGGAAAATAGAGACACGTTCGGGACTTATATACAAAATGTTACCTTAAAATATCTGGACATAGCTCTCAGTGGAAGTTGCTTAGAAATCTACTGGCTGTATACTGTACAATTCCAATGTACATTACGCGAGAGAATCGACGTCGGTGATTCTGTAACTATTAACAATGTTTTATTTAGTCAACGATTAGCCTCTCCGCGTTTAGATATATATTTCAAAACCATTGTCTTAGCGTTGATATCAAAGCTTTCACTGGTTGAAGTTCGACTCTCTCTGCGCTTGGTATGTGTGACAGAATTCTTGGGCTATTGCGTTTTTTCTTTATCTGTATGGCAGACTCCGTTCGTATAGCCATTAGTATATCCGTTGATTTCACAAGTGGCTTTCGTGTAACCGTTCGTAAGTGTAGTGTAACCATTGGGTTTGTCTTCTTCTAGGTTAGCTTTAATGTGGCCATTGGCTTCACCGTTGGCATGACCGTTCATTTTGCTGTGGCCATTGGGGATGGTGTTGTTGTTGTCGTTGTTGACCGGCTTCTTAGGCATTCTATCCTTCTTGTAAGCCTGGATGTAGAAGTTCGTGAAGAGCACGATGAAGATCGACGAGTGCAGGATGAGGCCTGATGCGATGATCCTGTAAATACAGACATGCGGTGTTTGAATCCGATTGTTCATTAATTAACAAAACATTCACGATAAGATTAATAGCCATCATTAAAATTTCATCTCGCAACTTTTATGCTTGCTCTATATTCATAAACTTTTTGTAATGCAAATTTATTTACATTTAATTTGAATTTAAGATACTCAATCAAAAATTCGTTAGATGCTTCGTTCTGTATTCAGAACTCTACATGCTTATATTATAAAAGTCAAAAAGACACACATCTGCTTAAAACAGTCTAGCAGTATCTTCACTCATCATGTAATTAATTTTATATGGCCCACTCTTGCCCAAACTTTCACTGCTAACGAGACGGACTGGTTACTTATGCCTGCTTATTATTAATTATCCATCCGACAACGGCAGCTTTAATTTACATACACCATACATTCATTTTACTAACACTTACACGTGTTGATAGCATGATGAAGTATAAAAATCTTATTCGAAATACAAAGACGGGGTATTATAATTGAAGTACTTTTGTTCAGAATCAGAAGGTTGTTAACCTTCTGATTTCGAATATAGTTTTACAACCTCAACACCTTATGCAGAACATCTCGAGAGCAGTTGAATCAATTTTTGCTTATTATTGAGGTGAGAATTTTCCTTGAAGATCGAGGATAGATTTTACGGAGACAAAATTAGCAATGGGCAGTTTATAATTTGCGGGGTCCGCTAGTACTGCAATAAAATACTAAGGAATATAGCAAATGCTTCGCTGGAACTAACTACTATACCAATGAATGTAAAAATAACAAAAGGTGTAACGTACATAATTTGCATCATAATTTCGAGCGAGCAATGGTTCTTTGTCCGTAGTTGTTAGGATTTCCTAACAGTTCAAGCCCTTTCGAGGGCTAACCAATTTCCCTAATGAAACAGATATCTACGTTCACCTTGATTGCGTCTGATTCGTTGCACACTAGTTTGATTCAATATTGCAATCTCAAGCTTTGGTAACAACTAACCTTTTTTTGAATTTTTGTACCATTACATTTTGACAAAAGGTATTGCAGTTACCAAAAAGTTTGAGCACCACTTGGTGATCGAACTTCATTAGAAATTCTTGAACGTGATTTCAATAAACTGGTTATTGGTTTTTTCAGATTGAGAATGTTGTAGGTGTGGATTTCACTTTTGATAGAAAAAGTTGTGTTGATAGCCGATTGAACAACTCAAAATGGAATTTTAAGACGATGCTTTCGAATTCAAACAATGAAAGACATTTTAATTTGATAGTAAAATAGTAGAAATCCTCCTTTTTCGATTGATTCTACAGGATTCTCTAAAATCTAGAGTCTAGATTGTTTTCGATGAGGCTTATCTACATCCCAATGAAATATCTCAAAAGAATTAAATGCAATTAAATTAATAGAAAAAAATGTATTTTCTTCCTGTCGCAGTTAGTAACTTGCAGTAAGTTAAAATTAATTGGATTCTCAAAAAATGCAGGGTTGTTAGTTGTTACTCTCATCTCATCTCGTCAGCCTTTATATGTTCCACTGCTGGGCACAGGCCTCACCTTAACTATGAGGTGTTACGAGCCATACTCCACCACTCGGGCTCTGTGCGGATTGTTGGTGGAGGGGTTTGTTTGTAAGGTAAGTGACGAATCTTACTGTCAGACATTATTAGTTACTTGTTACTACGAGTACATCTAAAAATAAAATAAAACTAACTTTGGATATCCACAGTCGTAGACCAGAGCACTGATGGAGTGGAACAGCACCATGAAGAATTGGACCTGGAATGAAAGAGAAAGAAGGTTAAACGTTTTTCATTATTTATGAAATCTCTGAAGGCTTTGTCAGACAGCAGGATAGTTAGTACGTCATGTCCTTGACGCTTAGTGTCTAACAGGTAACATTACCCTAATGTATGATATTTGTCACGGCGTGCTGTTGTAAGCATTCAGATGGCCTTTCTAAATATTTTCGCAACCACAACAAATACTAATGGTTTTTTTTCACCATACCCAACGACGCATAGAGAAAGCATGGTGAAACTGTCCTCAAGGACAGATGATTTAATGACGACTTTCGCAATAACGTACTGATTAATTTTTAAAAGTACAATTTCCTTATTTGCCGAACCCATTTTTTATAAAGAAATTCAAATTAAGAACTTATGAAATTCAATAATTAAATTACCCCTTTTTTCTCTATGGTTAATTTTAAGTTAAATATTATGGTATTGCAGTTACTTCCAACAAAGTGTTTGGGGCCCTCTAATTTAGGCTCAACAGAAACTCTGCGATATTTTGTTCATTTTTTTGGAAATTAGGACGCTGCTTTAAGCAATATCGTAATACGGCTCGTGTTGGTTGCTTAGTTCTTAACAACAGATCTGCTTTTTTTAGGAATATTAAAGGAGATGAGGTATAACAAGTTTACTATCTAGCGGAAAGGAACTTCGCAACACCCTGCGCTCTGTAAATGGCAATTCACGTTTAGTTCATTTCCAACATAGTAGCATATAATTCGAGGTGCGTGCAACGGAACGCGACCGGCGAAAGGATACTGCGCGTGCGCCGATGGCGAAACCGATCTGCGCAGGACTCGTTTAATTACTAGCATTGAAGTGCACATAGCACCGCAGAACTCAGACTAGTCATAGGATAGAGATGGGCTGACTGATTTAGTTAACTGCTCCAGAAACTAGTCGGTTACAGTCTGATCGATGAAAAAACTAGAAGAACAAGAAGTTTGGAGAGAGTTTGGAATAAAATGCATGAAAATTGAAAATTTACTGAGCTAAAGCCGCGTGTGAGCACAAGTGAAACATAAAGATTTTTTCTCGAATATATGATTTTTGCCTTTCGCGTTGCATTTTAACACTAACTACTGATTTTATAGATAGATAGATTTACACTTTATTGTACAACACAAAACGAAAATTACAGATAAGTTTAACAAAGAAAGATGTACAATTCAGGCGGTCTTATCGCTTGTAGCGATCTAAATGGTTATCGTTTCTTAACGCGATCTTTTTTTTTCTTAAATATTAACGACATAAATTGTAATTAAAATCGCATTTTTTTGTTCTAAGTTAAGGGGTGAGGTATACTATACCAATTTTGAACGTCTTGAAAGTAAGTTTTAAGTAAATATTCGATCGAATTCTCAGGATGTTATATATCCTAACGTGCTTAAATTTAAAGGTCTTGATAGACAGTGCATTAACTCTCAGAAGCGGTCAAAGGAGCAAAAGGCGAATGGTCAAAGTGTATTGCGCAAGTGCGTAACTTCCCGCCGTAAGATACTTACCAATAAGGACATGCCGCGCCTAGAGCGGATCGGCGCTTGCGCAACGGTAGGATATGCGGTCAGAGGATAGTAGAGTGTGATCGTAAACGTGCATTCTTGAATAAATAGATAGTTAATTGACGAAAAGTTTAATTAGAAAACAAATCGTGCTTTCGGTATTGGAAATGTTTAAATTTTGTCCAAACTACTATTTGGCAAGTCTAATTTTGCACTGATAATATAAAATTGTTACTATTTCCTACAATAAGAGTTAAAGAGTTTCTTCCTATGTTATCACAGATGACATTTTTATAATAATTTTTATGCTTAAGAGATTTAATGTCAGCCGTTACTTATAATTGCTTAAGTACACAATAACTAGAGCATGACAGCATTAGAGGCGCTATCATTTTATAGTTATATAGTTACTGTGGTGATACAAAGTCTAATTACTTTGTGCGTAGTTTGAACTAATTTTAAAAACTTTTTTATGGGTGTAGTTAAAGTTTTTATCAATTAAGATTACTTTTAAAACTTTACATTACAAAGAAACGGTAAAATGATTTCGAAACGGGCCACTCATTTTAAGCATCAAACAAATATTTAATTTTAAACTACATTATTAATATTTATTACTTTAAAATAACATATTTGTTTGATTCTGCAGATTTCTTGAAGATCTGGAAAGGTATGCTATGCTACCTACATATAATGCCTACATTTATTTTGCCGAAAAATAAAATAAAATTCAAAGGAAAACAAGAATATCGTACAGAAATACTCCTAGCGCTGTAAACGCTTTGTGTGAGGTACCCATTTTTGTATTTTCTTTAGTTTGAGGAATACTTTATTATATGTATTTACTCAGAAAAAATGTTTATAAAATTTACTTGTAGTTTTAACAAAGGACTTCCACCTTGTGTGTATTCACTTTACTATATTTGGTAGCAAAGTGCTTTACTCATTGTAAAGCTAATATTTTATCGCCGATAAAATTGTTTGTCATTCTTCTTTCAGTGGAACATTTACTTTAGTAAAATAGTAAATAACAAATAATACATTTTCGCTATGGATAAACAGACTTATTCCACAGCACTTTCAAATCACAGCTCTCTTGTTGAGACGAGATCTACAGCTTGGTAGAACTGCACCAATGATCCGGCTGATGAACTCATCAGTCGGATTATTAAATACTCAACTGAGTATTTAATAATTGTTTCATAAGACACATAAAATATCATTAAAAATAAATATATAAATAAATAAATATTTCACATCAATCACACCAATTCTCTAGTCCCAAATTAAGCTACGAGGCTTGTGTTATGGGTACTAGACAACGGATAAACATACTTTAATACTTTTTTTTTGTAAATAAATACATATTATACATAGAAAACACCCAGACCAGTACAAACACACATGTTCATGCACACTTATGCTTGTACTGTGAAGGGATCGAACCTGCGACCCTTGGTTTTAGAAGTCCGACATGCGGACCATTGCACCAAGCGGTCGTCAAGCTTATAGCTGTAGTCTACGTCATAAGCTGTAATTTCTAACTTTAGTCAGGACAAACATGTACTTACTAGTTGGAGAGTGGTGAGGTGCTTCTTCCACCACAGATACTTCTGGTACTGAGGGCCCATGGCTGCCAGCATGTAGTACGCGTACATGATGATGTGCACCAAGTTGTTCACGATGTTCGAGAAGGTTCCGTGACCACCTGGAAACGTGAAGAAAATTGCGATATTATCTTCTGCAGCTAAACACTGGTCAAAACTACCACGGACATACAAAGGCCAGTGCATCAGTAAGCTTAAGTGGCTATGGGCAGGATATGCAGCGCTAAGAAATGACTGTTGACAGAAAAACATCTAGATTGAAGACAATTTGATAAATAACGCAGCGTTGGGCCTCCACTGGCAAGGTAGATGTTCATATCTACGCGCATCACCTAAAAACGAATGAATGGATTTAAATGAAAATTTTGCTAATCTGTCAAGAAAATTCCTGGCCAGGTTATAATTTATTAGGTAAAGTTTATTATAGGCTATAATTTATTTTAAAGATCTGTTTATCTGATGTAGACCCCTAGCGGCACAGCCTAATTGTGAAAGGTATAAATATGATGCCTTAGGAAAAGTAGTTCAACGTAATGAGCACTTTCCACCCCTTAAATAAATGAAGAGCTGGAGTGCCTGATGTGACACCTCGGCAGTTCAGCTATTTATACAGTAAGGAATATGATTGTAGAAACTCAGAAAAAGTAGTTCAACGTAACGTACAATTTCTCTTCATCAACAAAAATTAAAATATTTAGTACTGAATGTAGAACGCTTGCAGTCCAGCTTAACAGTATGAGGTACGAACATAACGCCTTATCACTTTGTGTTGATATAAGAAAGAGGAAGTCCCAGAAGACACTGTCATGAAGTTGTATTGAGGATAAAACTTTGTACGTAAGCCCCGAATGTAGGCGAACGAATTCGCAGGCGTCCACTAGTAATGAAATAAGACGATTCTTATTTAGATAGATAGATAGGTTAACACTTTATTGTAAAAGATTAAACAAAAAATACGGACAAGTTAAAAAAAGAGTACAATTTAGGCGGTCTTATCACTTGTAGCGATCTCTTCCAGACAACCTTCGGTTAAAGGAACATTTAACTAACATGATTTTACGAACAACTAAGATATATATGACTTTCTTAACTTTAATACATTAACTTAAATTTATGAATACATACAAAATAGAACTGAACTAACTGCTTTGAATTGTAAATATTATAAATTGTTAATGTTTGTTTGGTCGGGTGGTGACATCTCCAAACCTCAGTGGTTCCAACAGAAAACCAGCGCTATGGCTTGCCGTGGCAATAATGCTGAGTGGGGGGGACCAATTTGGTCATTCTATATCATTCATTTTTTTGTTGGTTTGCTAAGTTTAAGTTTTAATTTTCATGACATTGTATTGTAATATGTGCCAAATAAATATTTTTTCTTTCTTTCTTTCGAAATATTTTTTTTATTGTTATAAAATTCACAGCTCTTATTAAAAAAATTAAGCTTATCTTACATGCTAAACTTACAGCCAATAACAAAATATGTTATATTTACTTACCAGCAATGAACTTGACGAGCAGCCACGCCTCGAAAGGCGTCAGAGAGTGGTGGTACAGATGCAGCCAGGTGATCTGGCTCTTCTTCTTCCGCAACACGAAGAACACCGTGTCGGCGAATTCTGACAGTTTCGAGAAGTAGTACACCCAACATAGGTGCAGCATCTGTTGGAGGAAATAGCTTGTTTAACAATAAGGTTCAGGCCACACCTGTGACTCGCTTATGACAGCGTGTCAACCAATGCCCCGGTTGTGGATGTGGTAGGTTGTGCAGATTGCCGTCTCACCGAACTTTGAGAGTGATGTTACAGTGAGTGCACTTGTGTATTGCGCTCACACTTGTGCACTTAATATCTCCTGCGTAGTTGGCTGATCTCTGTTGAGATTGGCCGCGGTGGTAGAAAACGGCCAGGAGGACTATTATTATGTGGTTCGGCTTTTACATAATTTATCTTGCACATGCAAATCCTGGTCATCATCATCAAACTTAGTTGTTACTCCCAGACACATCTCTCTATTCTCGTGTTACAATGTTCGTTCCCGTACTCCTCCGAAACGGCTTGACTGATTCTCATGAAATTTTGTGAGCACATTGAGTCGGTCTGAGAATCGGCCGACATCTATTTTTCATACCCCTTAGTAATAAGGGTTGTCCACCGTCAGCAGGACTACGTCTGCGGGGTTCGCTAGTTTTTTTTCCATTTATTAACAAATAAAAAATCTTATAAAACATGTAGGTGTTAACTTAGTATAAAACCACTAAGGTTTGTAACTTCACTTTATAATATAAGTTGCATTTATATTTTGTAGTACCTACTTAACCTTTTGTAACACCTCATTTTCATGTGTCTTTGCAATAAATCCGAATATGTATAATAAATAAGTTTCTAGTTAAATGGCGATTTATTAAGAAACTAGACTATGCAAATGTCCGATTAAAATAATAAAACACTTTTAAGTATTTATGTGAATTTCGAATAACTTTTTAACATTTTAGCGGACGGGGATCGTAAAATGAAATGCGAAAATCTGATAAGGACAAAATTTAAGTATTATATTTGGTTTTGTCAAAAAATATAATACTTTACAGGTTTATCTAGAGTTTGGGTTGCACAGCATTGCCAAAGTATAACCATCAGTATTTATGTACAAAATTATCTACTTTTATCTATAATATTCAATCGCTTTCCACTTAAAAACAAGTCGCAAGACACTGACTCCTTTTTCACTTCAAACATAGCCTAAAGAAGTGTTGCAGGTGCTCTTACTGTAATTACAGATTTCATACTTTGATAAACCTATTATTAGTTTTTGATTGCTAATTTAGTTCACCGAAATGGCAGGTAGCCGTCAAATAACTTAATAGATACTTAAAACGTATCTAAAAACTGCATTTTTAAAACAAGTCTAGAAAGAGTGAAAGTATTAAAAGTATGACGTCTTGGAAAGCAATTCAAATTAACAATTAGAAATTAATTTTCACACATTTTGTTGTATAACCAGTTATGGCAATGCTATTTTTAGCAGTCATTTTTTTTACCTACGGCTACTATTTTTAGTTATAAAATAAAAATTTATTCTTTACATTGACTGCTTTTTAATGTGCAGAAGAGGTAAATACCGGGTGGGACTCCTAGACAAAGATGCATAGCATAGCCGAAGAAAAAATCGTTTTTGTCTTCGTTTACAAAATGTATAAAAATGACATTCGCGTTCGCTAAGTCACTTGACGACTGAGAAAAGCCCATGTTATTTCCATACGAAGTTGACAGCGAGTTTTGTCAAAAATCCCGAACGGTGAAACGAAATGAGCTCGTTAAGATTTCCATAAACTACTTAAACCTAGAAACAAAACCGCACCGAAAAATCAGAAAACAGGTTGAAATGGTGAACCATTTGAAAACTCATGGTCAACAACACCGAAAGACGACAAAAAACGCAGTCTCGTTTTATGTAACTACCAAAGTTTTATCACCATGTTGACCGTGTGCCAATTAGCCTATTCCAACAAAAATGCTGTCATTTTTGACACTTGACCTTTGATAAACTAAACAAGGGATAATGCGTAAAGTTTACAACTACAAAAAGCACTGAACGGACATTTTGTTCCTATGATAAGGATGACATCGCAAATACACGCATTTATAGGAATAGATGCGTATATTTGCGATGATTGTTATTTTAACTTAAACTTGACATCAATCAATCAATTTATGTGGGGTGAGCACAAACAACTGTTGTAACGTATTCGTAGCGTTTACCTATAGTAACCTTGTCAATTTGTATGGGGAAACTGTCAGTTTCATGCCGTTTGGACGACACGAATACGTTACGATAATGTTCGTGCTTACTGTATTTTTTATGCATGTGATTTGAGTTCGACATTAAAAGTCTGAACCTGTTATTATAACCCCGCTGTCAACAAGCAAAGAGAGACATTTATCACTTTGCATTTTAAAAGATAGTGCCTTTCGTTTGCCGAACCACGACAAATTTAATCAAAGTCAAATCAATCAAATCTAGCATCAGTAAAATAAAATATTTTTGTATAAGAAAATAGCGATGGGCCCGCTGACCAACGACGGGTGTGGTCCTTCAGCATTTCGGGGGTTGTGCGGCGGGTTTACAGCCCTCCCACGGAAAAAATATATTGTTACGAAACCGACAAAGAAGTATGTATTAGAACATTTAAGATCGTAGTTTTGATATGACACTTTTAAGATGTCACGCGCGAATCTCGCGACCGGTGAACTTTGCTGTGACATGCTATATCCACAGCCGCATATTAATCAAAACACACAAATATTAGGCAACATATCTTGTTAATAGGTAAAGGTGAGCTCTTGACATAGTTATATGATCATTGAACTTGTCCGTCCGGTTCAGTGAAAGTATGGGTCAGGCTTACGTCAGCATCAGTGCGAAAGTGAAAACGTCAGGTGTATTGATGCGATGGGATGATGTCAAAAGACAGATTATAAGAACACTCACTCACTCTAAAACGTAAACTGATTAACCACTGTACTCGGTTTGCGTTTTGGAGGGGGAGTGAGAAGCGTTTGATGGGAGCTGTCAGAGCGTTTATGTGTTGGCATCTATTTTTGGACTGAAAGCATTTGCTGACTCACTTAATTTACGCATTGTAACGAACAATTAAGTAAGTAAGCTTTTGGTAAGAAACCAAAAGGTGCTTTTGGATGAAAATGTTCTTCTTTGATTTACGAATCTATAGAAACCGAATAAGTAGGTTTTTGACATCACCCTTTGTCTTTTTTAAGTGAAGAGAGGATATGTGGGTTTCAAGAAAAGAAAAAGTTGAGTTTCAAGAAAAGAATGGAAAATCTAGACATAATCATGATTTTCATGCGCATCCCTAAAATCTCAACCACATTACCCAAGCGATGAGTTTCGTCAAAACATTTTCCTTAAAAGCCGGTGAAACTGCAAGTTATAATAAGTGGTGGAGTACAAGCTTATATTATGTGTGTAACACCGTTTAACCCCATACCATCTGTGCAAGTGGTCGTTTTACTAATTAGCATTTACGAGTCATCTTGAATTTCGATGAAATTAAAACCGAAAATCTGGTCGTTAATTATAAGTTGCAATGCTATCTTTTGCAGGTTTTAATAAACATCGACAGCCAAATATGATGAATTTTGAGTTACGGAGACGGTTACTCCCAGTGTTTCTCTGCGGTATGCAAAGCTAACTCGATATTGTTGTTAATGTGATAGGAACCAAATAAATACTTATTCTATTCTATTTTATACATGTATGTGAAAAAATATTATGAAGCGTAGGGGATTTGTCACCTCAAGTAGCAGAAAAGACCAGATTGCCTTTGGGGCGTATTGGTGTTGGTTTGAAAAAAAAATTGAGCAGTTCTATTCTGTGACCGCCGGCTTAATGGACCAACGAGCTTTTGAAGGTTACTGGATCAAACTGGTCTAGACTGATTATGAAGTAAGATGACGTTCTTAGATTAGCTGATCTAACTGACGGATTTAGTGAGAAAATGCTTCTGTAAAAATTGTACAAACATAAAGGTTTCAAAACAATCTCAAGCCAATAGATGGAAAGTCATTCATATGATATTTCACTGAAGCTAAAGCGAAGATAAAGTATCTGGCAATTGGATTCATCATCATCATCATATCAGCCTCAATAAGTAGTCAAATAAGTTTCGACGCCAAGCATAGGCCTCCCACAAGCATTTCTACCGTGATCGGTCTTAGCTACTTAGCGGCTTCGCACGACCTTCACCAGATCATCAATCCAACATGTAGGTGGCCTGCCATATGGGCAGTTCAATTTTATGAAAGACTTTGCCACACCCACTTTGTATACAGAAGACAAAAAAGCCACGCCTTGGCGGTGCTTTTTAAAGTTGTCATTTCTCTCGCGGGAGGTTCGAAAGTTATTGGTTCCGTTCTCAACTTGCTTAACAAGGTTTTTGCATTGTTGTCTTCCAAGATAATATCAAACACACAGTCATTTGTTATACGAATTCTTAGTATTTCATAGTTTGTTCAAGGTGGTGGAAAGGAGAGAGTTCGCAAAATTTATCGTCTTCGGTATCTAATGATCGTAACTAACCATATCGCATTTGGACAGATAGTTTTAATATTAATGCAAATTATTGTCACAGAAAGAATTGTGTTCGAATTTATAAATGAAAAAAAAAACTTATTATTTCGTTGCCAAATCAATGGTGACCAGTAAAAGATAAAAATAAATTTTTGATCAGGATTTAAGCATCACATGTTTTTCGACTCAGCTTAGATACTTATCGATTTTGGTAAAATTAATTAACAAGACTTAAATTATAAAATTGAAGCTTTAATTTATTAGGCTAAGTACGACAATTGTTAAAACTACGGCCTCAACATGAAATATTGACAAATGTGAATCCAAAAAATATATAAAGACTAGTTCAAAAGCAAACAGACATTGTATCTAGGACATAGTATCGCGGAACAACGGACCTGTCATGCGCACGAGTTCGAAAGCGCACAAGTTTGCCGTACAGTGTGCGCCTGCGCTGATCTGAACTTGCCATAGAATAAGCTTGCAGATGCGGCGTGAGATATAATACTAATATTAATAATAATCATTTATTTCGTTCCAAATGAACAATAGTAAATTAATAAAAGCTTTAAATAAGATGTAGATCGAAGACTTTCTGTCATATAAGAAAACATTTGTGAAACTCAAATTTTTCTTCAATTTTACTAACCAACGACGGAAAAGAGCGGTCCTATTATTTAGACCCCTATTCTGTATGTGTGTTTGTTTTTAACGTGACAACGTCTTATAATTCGATGGAGCTGGCTGCACGCACTAAAAAACATGACGCATGCGGCGTTACCTCGCTCTGAGGCGTTCCATTCAAGGCTTGAAGTGCAAGCGAGAGCGCGGAACGAGCGACAAAGAGGCAGCGTGACAAAGACGTTGTCACGTTCAACTATCGTCAGTAAACCGACTTTACAGTCAAGCCGCTAAAAGTCACTAGCTTCTTTCCCGGTCATATCATGTTTTTTTATGGTAAAGGTTACGTTCTGAGTACCGCAGAAGTTTAAAGGATCTTTTTTAACATATTACTTATAAAAAGGTGACAAAAAGTTAATATAAGGAAAATTGAAGAATTGAAATGTTTAATTGCTGTTATAATATTTAGCACTTGTATAGCAGTATAAATCATTATACTCGTATTAAGGTTTGTATAGTGATTAAAATAACACAAGAATTTGAAGTTAAAAGCCTATAAATACTATCCACAAATTTATTGTCTTAATAAATCATTTTTCAAAATTTTGGATTATCGTTAGCTAAGTTTAGCGTCTATTTTATGCACTCTTTAACCGGTTCCGAAAGATAATGAGAGTGAAAAAAATGCAAAGTTATTCGCAAATTCGGCAATTAGCGTAAAAGTAACGGTTTTGAGTCATGATAGTTCTTAATTAAACACACCGCGGTCACTTGTTGAACACGAGAAAGTGCGCAAGTTTGGTATTATTAGGCAAAATACCTAGATTAGAGTTATGTAAGGCCTGAGTAGCATCATCTTGAATAGTCGTCTTGCAGACTGGTTCCATATTCGCTTTCTAAGCATCCGATACATGAAATATGATGTCGGTGGTATGGATGGACATTCAAAACTATAAGACATTAAACGTTGGTATTTAGTTATATATGGTTTTATGGAATGAGAAACGATTTTTTCCTCCCGAACTTTTATTTAATTTTATTTATATTTCACACATAAAGATAAATATATCTTTACAGAATAAATTCCAATGCGATAGGTGCAACTTGGCGCACAAAGTCGTGGAGGGCAGCTAGTTTACAATTAATAGACCAGCAAAATATTTCGTTTTAGCACTGCCAGTCGCTGGTTGCTTTAACTATCCTGTGTGCTTTAAAAAATTTAATTTAATTTTGTTTAATTTACATAATTTCAATTGACATTTCACTTATATTATGGACTATAGTCTGAAATTAAATAATTTTATTTTAATAAAATAACAAATAAATAAAACGCCTTTGCATAACTATGTATTTTCAGATAGCACTTTAACGGAGTCTTACGCGATTTACAAAATACGATTCTGAATTGCTAAAAGCCAAACACGAACTCTACAGAATAAAGAAATTAACACAGAATAAAGTCATTGAATGAATCATGTATTAAGACTACAAACCAGTTGACTCATAAATAACTGTTCTTTTGACTTTTTGCAAGCGTACATTTATTTTAATACATTGTAATTTACGTATTTTCTTATGTGTTTAATGTATTTATTGATCCGGTTCGTGGGTCGTAATACGTAAGCTGTTGTCAGTAGTTTCGAATGTGTCTCTGTCACTCATGCTCGATCTACCATGCGACTGGAGGGGACGACTAGACTTGAAAATGTCGAAAACGTTATGAATTTCTTAGTAGGGTCACTGAAAGATAATGAAAGTGGTCGAGAAAGGTTTTCTCCTCGTTTGAATGAGACGTGAGAGTGTTGGAATGTAAACTAAAAGAGCGATTTGCTTTTGAAAACAAACATAGTTATTTGTTATTAGTTAAGAATGGAAATTTATCGAAGCTGCAGTCGTGGAGCTTTGCTTGGCTTGAATGGCTTCGTTAATTCGAGAAATAACGCAGCCATTTTTAACTGTTATCACTAACAATCACACTGGCATTTCAAAAGTTTGAAACAGTGTTGGACGATAACCTTAATTTTACTTTAATACCTTAGTAGGTATATAAAATGTTACCTTTAACCCAACTCAGTTTGTGATTATAACATTTTGTTAACTATTCCTGTTAATTAAATGTTCCTTTACCCGTAGGTTCGCCCGAATTGTAAATCTAATGTAATGTAAATTGTACAATTAATTTTTAATCTATCTATATACGGTATAATTTTATATGACACCATTTAAAACTTTGGGATATTTTGAATCTTACAATGTTTTTAATAGTTTGAAAATACTTTTTAATAAACGAAAGAAATTATCAAGTACTTTTGCATAGTTACAGCACTTTTTGACTGAGAATTGTGGGATCAAATTTTAAACATAAATTCAGTCATTTTTATGGACTCAGAGAACCTAATTTCAAAAAAATTATTGGTTTCTAGCTGACCCGGCAAACGTTGTTATGCTGTATACATTATTTTTCTTATCACTAAGGGGTATGAAAAATAGATGTTGGCCGATTCTCAGACTTATTAATACGCTCACAAAATTTCGAAGGAGTACGGGAAGGAACATTGTGACATGTCATTGTGACATATACTATATACGAGTATAACTTAAATCATAAATTATATTACATTTTATAGCGGAGCATGTTAAATTTAATAAAGAAAAAATAAATTACAAAATAAAAAAGGTTCGGACCAAGAGTCTGCAGTTGTAGTTCATATATATAAAAAGAAAATAGAACATTGTGACACGAGAATTTTATATTATGTAGAGATAAAAAAAACTCACCCGCCGCGCTTGGTCACTTTCACTGTAGTCTACCGGTTGACATGAGATGCTGTAGTCGCCCCACCATCCTGACATTAGGTGCTGCGGAAGAAAAAAAAAATTGGTTGCCTGCAAAATCGGTATACGCGCGAAAGTTTTACGTGACAACGACTCTGAGTGGTAAAATAATTTTAATGTGAATATTCATTCGTATAACATGAACCGGTGTGTATGCCTATCTCTCTCTCTCTCTCTCTCGCTCTGTCTCTCTCGCGCGAAACGTGAGCGGAGCAGCGTAACGCAGTTTCTTGAGGTGTCACCCGGCAAACCAATCTATAAGACGTTGTCACGTCAAAAGCTTCAACATTAAAATCAGCAGTTTAACGCTAAACGTATAGCGTACCTTGTTATTGAATGAATGAATGAAACATTTTATTTCAGAAACAGTTTCAATACATTCTTAACCTAAAACCAACTATAAAGAGATAAAATAAAACACTTCAAAACAGTCCGAAACCAATCCCAGCTTCAAGCCATAATAGAACTTAAAGCCCTTATTGAATTGCCCAGTTGGGCGGAATGCTTCATGGTACATGCATCCAGTTCGATTTCAGCGGACTTAACTTGTATGTATGTAAACGCATGACAATGGAACTATCTAATAACTTTCCCTCAATCCTCAGCATTGACGACCACTTTGGTGCAATGGTCAAGAAGTTGACTAATTACCCAGATGTCGAGGGTTCGATCCCCGCACTGTACAAACATTTGTGTTCATGAACATGTCTGTGCTGGTCTGGGTGTTATATGTATTTATTTAAGTTTATTTTTAATAACACTGTTGACTCTGATATATGTAACACAAGTGCTTCAGCTACTTACCACGGAGTCAGATCAATGTATGTGATATATATTCTTTAAATATTAAAAAAAAAATAAGGGAACGAGAAGAAGAAGAATTTTTGCCATCGTATAAGCGCCGAGTATTAAATGCCCTCAATGCTCGTGTGTAAATGCCCCTTGATGGTGCATTATGCAGATATTATTAGCTTTTTGTTGTCAGTAGACCCCCTAACGCTGCGCTTGCGTCTCTATAATCTGTCTTTTCTATTCCAATGGCATGATATCATCGCTCTGTGTTTTTGACCTGCTGTTAATCTTAGAAATATGAGTCTCAAACAATTTCCAAAAAGGATAGTAATCCAAAAGTTGATTATTAATCATAAAACTTCATAATTGATACATAAATCATCCAACATTCATAATTCAGTAGCCAATTAAATTAACATGTAACTTATTTCGAAATAAGTTGCTTCTCAGTCAGTAACTTAAGATAAAACTTCAAGAATCTGTGTAATTTTCATTGAGATCTTTTGAGCTCAGTGAATTAAGTCTCGGTATTTTTATATCTCCTTTAACTGTAAACTATAACTATAACTAAGAACGACAGTGAAAGTGGTAGTACTACTGTGTCTTTTTCACTATATAAGGGTAACCATGCACCTTGTTATTGAAGGAAACTTTAACGATATCAACAATAGAAATGCCGCCTGGACTCAATCTTTATGATAATCCGATTATTTAATACTCCTGGCCGATTTCGACAACGGCGGCCAATCTCAACAGAGGTCAGCCAACTACGTAGGAGATATTATACTGCACAAGTATGAGCGCAATACACAGGTGCACTCACTGTTCCATCACTCTCAAAGTTCGATGAGACGGCAATCCGACATGACCGGAGAGAGATCAGGCGCAGGACTAACGGTTTAACGTGCTTTCAGGGGCACGGGGGTACGGAGTACGGAGGCACGCCAACTTCCCGACTCCGAGCTGTTTTTGAGAAATTCATGACAGAGATTCTCAGAAAAAAATTTAGCTCGACCTGGGATTCGAACCCAGGACCTCTCGGATGTAAGGCAGAAACTTTGCCACTACACCAACGAGCCCGTAAATCTTTATAACCCGCGACAAAAAAGAGGCTTGTTATAAGTTTGATCCTTATTCTGTCTGTGTGTCTGTGTTCTGTCTGTGGTATTGTAGCTCTCGAATGGATGGACCGAATTCAGTGCGAGTTTTTATTTATTCAAACGATAATTCAATCACGGTGTTTCTTAGCTATGGCTGGTTAAATTACATTCAAAAGTTAAAACGAGCTGCTTTCTTGTTTGATGGCCTGGGTTTTTAAAATTTTAGTATTCTTTAGTCTAAAGTTAACTTTTTATCAGACAACAATATGGCTTCGCATAAAGAAGTATTGTTTAACAAGTCACAAAAACAACGAAACAGAGTCTACTCGTATTTATGTACAACAGAACATAATTAGCTAACTAGTCAAAGGACTAATTCTAACCATAACAGCAAAAAACGTCCACGTTTTCCGCCTTATCGCTCATATCATAGGTATCATAGTCGGCGAGCAACGTCACGGGGTCTGACTAGACTAATTGTCTAATGGTGCTCCTTGACATCGGCAAATGATCTCGGATTACCAAACGACGGACTTAATGCTACGGTGTGTGAGTTAGATGGCTGTTGAGGTTGGTAATTTGACTTGAATGATATTTCTTTGCAATATCGGATACAGTTCAAGTCTTTTTGGGTAGGGTACTAGCGCGAAGAACTGATGTCCATAGGGGCAAAAAAGTTCGAGATTGTTGTTGGTCGATAATTTTGACGACCACTTTGGTGTAATGGTCAAGAATTTGACTATTAACCAAGAGGTCGCGGGTTCGATCCCCGAACTGTACAAACATTTGTGTGCATGAACATGTCTGTTTGTACTGGTCTGGGTTTTATATGTATTTATTTAAGTTTATTTGTAATACCACTGTTGATTCTGATATCTGTAACACAAGTGCTTAAGCTACTTACCACGGAGTCAGATCAGTGTATGTGTGTGTACAGGTAGCACGACCATCGGTAAGGTAGGCTAACTATCTGCTAATGAAATCTAATTAAAATCGTAACTAATTTGGCCGAATTTGACATTTATTTATTTATTTATTTAAGCTTTATTGCACAACAATACTTTGTACAAAAGGTGGACTTAACGCCGTAGGGCATTCTCTACCAGTCATACCTTTGGGCTAAGCAGAAATGATTAGCCATTGCGCCCGTACTAGAAATGTAAACATTCAGGTTATTTAATAAAGAATTTAATTTGATGGCATTAGCTTATAGATAATAAGCTTGGGGCCCTGGATGCATGCTGCTTGATTTAAGAATATACGTGGTAGGTCTCTGATATGTGGTAGGATGATAATTAAGGTATTTTTGCCCCAGCCAATTCTTCAATTGTCACTTCATGAATCACTAGCTTATATCCAGCAGATATATGACAAAAAACTTGTGAAACAACTGTGTGAAACAATCATTTGAGCCGTAAGTTGAGAAAATCGAAGGAAGACCTAAATGTTTCGTCACATCCACAGCTAGCGCGACCACCTTTTCACTTATTTTTAAAATAAATGGTAAAATTACAAAAACAAAAGTTACAAATTTACCAACCTCATAAAACATGTATGAAGACAGCAACACCTGGAACGCGTTGTATGCTACTAGCGTGTTTTGAATTTGGAAAGGTTTTCTGCTCTGCATGTACAGGGGGCCGACCACCATCACGAAGGCGAGGTAGACCAGCACCATGGCTAAGGTGGGGAGGGGCGTGTCGAAGAGGAACCATCCTTGCACTCGGGGATCTGAAAGAAAATAACAGTAAAAAAAATGTCAACTAACAGCGACAGGGTTAAGAATTATAATTAACACTAACGGCATCCTTTGTTTTCGATCGTTTCTGGTTTTACAAACTTATTTTAAGAAGGGGCACAGAAGTTTTTGTACAATGTACTTGGCTTTGTAATGTAAGGGTATTGACACTGTTTTTCTCACAAGACTTTGATACTAGAGGTAAGACTGGTTGCTTGGTATATTTAGAAACTCAATGTCTTGGTATATTCAAGAGAACCGGGCTAACCATGTTTTTAGAAAAAAAGGTAGTTAATAAATTTTTATTAGATTATGAGGAGTTATTAAATTATGAGGAGTATCCTCATAATTTAACCCATTTGTGTATAATATCTGTGCCCGTTGATCGCATATTTATGCCGCAGGACAAAAATAGTTTAATAATTAATGATGTATGATGTATAACGGCACCAGAATCTGATGAAAATTCGAAATGTCGGGTAAATAAGATTTTCATTTGACAATAATGACTTGCCATTGTTATTGTCGATATCATGCTATTTGATGAAAAGTCATTGATTTATTTAACAACATATTTTTGTCATGATTCCAGAATATAAGATTTTGAACTTATGCAATTGAAACTATGCAATATCGAGTGGTAGCCATCGTTTGAACTATGTTTCATGAACTGTAAACGTGAAAATCGATTTTTTATCTCGGATAGTGCTTGATGACATTCTCTCCTTTTAGTGGTACCAAACAATTTTGATATTTCACAAATAAAAGTGGTGCATGAGATTTTCATTATTTGTATTTCATGAAAAGCAAACGTTTTATCAGAATGACCGAAGTTTATATTATAAATTGAACAAGTAAGCTGTTTTTGTAACAGCTTCAGTGTTTTACTGAAGATACAGGATAGTATACAAGAATCATTTTGAATAAAGTGAGAAAACTTATCTTATGAAATTAAGCAAATGTGTTTTTCTCATATTTAAGTACTTTTATTTTTCACATTTGTACTTATGGTTAACATTTTTGCAAATATTGATATAAAACACAGATATAAGCGTTTTTGGACCAAAACCTTATAAAAACAAGAATCATTTAAGCATACAATAAGAGTCATATAATGAAAGTTATTTTTCTAAATTATTAAATCAGTCTTCTTGCCCTGTCAATAATTCGAGGTATCAAATACATTTATTCCAATTTCCCCAGTGCTACCAAACATAAACTCAAATTATTTATTTTCATAAAATTACGGTGACCATCTAACTAGATAGGTCAATGTTGAGTCCGTGACACTAAGGGCTCATTCACACGGCATCATTCACGATTGGTCAACGTCATATTTATTTATCTCGCTGATATAATGTCAGCAGTATATCAGCAGCAATTAAACATGAATCGTCAGAAATACATTGAATAATGATGGGTGGGTAGGTACCGATATGAAATAACAACTCTAGTGGAAGACACTAATTACTTGTACTCTAAACGCGATATATTTGAATGCAACAATGCAACGCGAAAGTTTAATGTCATATCTTATGGAAGACGACAGAAATAAATAAATAAATAAAATAAATATTCCACAACAATCACACCAATTCTCTAGTCCCAAATTAAGCTACGAGGCTTGTGTTATGGGTACTTGACAACGTATAAACATACTTAAATACTTTTTTTGATAAATAAATACATATTATACATAGAAAACACCCAGACCAGTACAAACACACATGTTCATGCACACTTATGCTTGTACTGTGCGGGGATCGAACCCGCGACCCTTGGTTTAGAAGTCCAACCTGTGGACTACTGCACCAAGCGGTCGTCAAATGGGTAGACATTGTCTTTAATCAATTGATTAATTAAACTTTTGAGCTCCATTCGGCCGAATCCAGCTCAGGTAAGAATAGAATATAAATTGTGTCTGCGTTTTTAAATTCAACCGGTTAAGTACAGACAAATTACAACTGATAAATATTAAATAGGTTTTTGATTTATTTTTTATTTGGGATAAGTTTGCTCTTGACCCAAGACTAAGCCCAACGAGGCAAAGACTGAGTCTACGATGGAGCGAGCTCACCTAGAAGATGCCTGTTCACTCTAGCTTTGAAAATTCCTAAGTTGTAATTGCAGGAAAACACTGGCGCAGGTAGTGAGTTCCACTCTTTTGTAGTGTGATATGTTTTAATTTACCGATAGAAACAGAGAATCACAGTTACAATCTAACTTACGGATGAACAGTATTAAAAATACTCCAAGGTCAAAGATATTTCATTATTTTAACCCTAAGCTAAGTATTTATGAATGAAGATTGATAACAAGTTACTTGTGAAAGTCAAGTTGGTGAGTTAAGTAACCGAACTGACCTTAGCCAAATTGTCTCAAGGGTACTCGGTCAGTGTGAGTTAAGCAATCCTTAAAATATTTTTACAAAAATGTTCATAGTAGCCCGCGTTCGTTTTATAAAATATACCTCACAAAAATAAATAGTAAATTAAGTGACGCAAATTAAAAAGAATAGCCGCTGGCCATTGAATACGAAAAAACTATCTCATCAACCACCATCCCACAGCTGGGCACAGGCCTTACCTCAACTATGAGGTGGTAAAAGCCACACTCCACTCCAAAGAGCTGCCACCACTGCGCCACAAGTCTTCTCAACACTAATAATCTTCTTTCAAAGCCTTGGTGTTTTCAAGTTAGTGAAGGTTAGGGACAAGATATTGAAAAACCCGAAGAAAATTTGACAGTAATACATAATACATATATTTAGTGACACCTTGCAGTCAACGGATAAGTTTTAATAACGTATTTTGCAAACAACTTTTATCCGTATTAATTTTAATGACAGTTTTGTAGATATCGTATGCACCTATAGCAAAAGTTTAAGAGTCACATTACTACATGGATTTTACACTACTACGAGCTTACTTCATAGGAAATCAAATTGGAATAACTACTAACAAATATTTATTAAACAAATAAGTCACAGACAATGGTAGCCCAAAAATTTTACAACGAGAAATTGATGAGAGAGAGTGATACGTACACGTTACGATATGTATCTGGGTTTTGTAAGCAAAAGACATCAACGCGCGCTGGTACTGATTTTTCGCAGAATTTTCAACAATTTTCAACAAACCAATCAAGCATAATAACTTTCATGTTGTGACAAAAAATATTGAATAAAATAATGAAGGACTAATTACATCCAGTCGTTAAATGTCTTTTAGCTTTTTTCCATCGTATGCAGCATTAAAAACAACGTTTTATTTGCAAATACCACTTCGTAAGTTACTATAAACATTAATTTAGTATTTAATTATAGCCCAAAAGTAACACTGCTTTTAAAACATTTAAATAAATATAAATAAATATATCACAACAATCACACCAATTCTCTAGTCCCAAATTAAGCTACGAGGCTTGTTTTATGGGCAATAGACAACGGATATACATACTTAAATACTTTTTTTTGTAAATAAATACATATTATACATAGAAAACACCCAGACCAGTACAAACACACATGTTCACGCACACTTATGTTTGTACTGTGCGGGGATCGAACCCGCGACCCTTGGATTTTTAGAAATCCGACATGTGGACCACTGCACCAAGCGGTCGTCAAATTTAGATTAAATTCAAAGTTAAACGTAATAAAATGTCAAAAAGCTATCGCCAGTATATGTCTATTGTGATAAAAGCATGCTATATTTAGAATCGAAGTGGCTATTTTTAGCTAGTGATATAAAAGGAAAAAAGTGTTATTTGTATGGCACCCGGTTAAAAGCGACGGAGAAAATAAAAAGTGACAAAGTTTCCGGTTTGTAACAATACCAATAGATAGTGTAGTAGATTCATAATTTAAGATACTATTTTTGGCACATAGCACATAACGGTACGTGTAAAGAAATCATAAATGGCAATCAATCATTTCAGACTATGTGAGAGTTATCTAGAATCATCAACTGTCATCCGACTACCTTACATTTTAAACGCTATCAGGCCAAATCCAGGAGAATGTTTAAGAGTTAAGTATAGAATAGAGGAAATAATATGGGCCTGTTTTTTATAATCTGTTGCCTGAATTGAATGAATTATTATTATAATTATTGACGAATTTGAATATTTGACGACCGCTTGGTGCAGTGGTCCACATGTCGGACTTCTAAAACCAAGGGTCGCGGGTTCGATCCCCGCACAGACCAAGCATAAGTGTGCATAAACATGTGTGCTTGTACTGGTCTGGGTGTTTTCTATGTATTTATTTACAAAAAAAGTATTTAAGTATGTTTATCCATTGTCTAGTACCCATAACACAAGCCTCGTAGCTTAATTTGGGACTAGAGAATTGGTGTGATTGTTGTGAATTTTTATTTATTTATTATTATTTAAAAAAATGAAATTTTTTATACAGAAAAGTGTACTGTATCCATCAATCCAATAATTTGCTTAAAAATATCTACTCATTTTTCACTTTTCCTATTTCCTAACCTCGATTGACACCGGCCCTTTGAATGTCGCTCATACTTTTTTTACCCTCTAGAAAGACACACGTACGCGTATTCGAATTTATTATGTTAATGCATCTTTAAATTACTATTTGTGAGTTTAATAAGCCTATGTCCGAATGTGAAAGTCTCAAACTTGGTCTAAACGAGCAGCGTTGAATACTTTCTATATTATTATTTGGTGTGTAGCAAGTTCGGTTGTGGAGAAGAAAAAGGTTTTCGAGAGAATCGAGTCGTTAAGTAACATTTCGTAATTTTAAACTTGTGATGGTTTTTTTATGAGTTTGGATTGATAATGATCTAAGATGAGATTTTGCGTGAGTCATTGTATTTTATTGCAGATTTTTGATTTTATTTGTCAATTTTCGACTAGGACCATGTTGATCAATGAGAAGACAGACTTTTTTATTCAATGGAATCAAAAGCAGCGTGTGTGAAGGTTGTGTTTGATATTGTTAAACATGATTACATATTATGCTTTGCATTTAAATAAGGTTCCTTTTTAACAGAACATTTCGATGATATTGTCATGAACAACATTAACAATCAAACTTATTATTATTCTTCATTATTATCACGAAAATAATGTTTAGGTATATAGCTGAAGCTAATGCGCACTTCCTCTTACCTACCTCATGCCCTCACAACATAAGGGGTTCGTGGCTTATGCCCCCAGTGTGTCTTGCTCCTGTGGTGGAGGCCCCCAATTTAAAATAATTTATTATAGTTGATTGTGTAAATCTAATTCTAAATTAGGTAATTCCACCACGGGGTCACTGGAGGCATAACGCACAGACCCAAAAACTGAGCACTAGACCAATGTTCACTTCCAAACTTCTAAATATATAAAACTCAAAGGACTGACTGACTGACAGAGTGATCGATCAACGTACAGCGTAAACCACTGGACGGATCGGGCATGCAGGTAGCTTCTATAATGTAGGCATCAGCTAAGAAAATATTTTTCCCAAATTCCCCCATGAACGGATAATATACGCAGACGAAGTTGCGGGCGAACGTTAGTAAATAAATAAACATGGCGTCTGTAATCATAGTTCACAAGACTACGGTTTCCCGCGACATTGCGTGCTTCATGTTGTACTAGTGCTTATTGTTCTATCGTCAATGGGCATTCCGCACCTTGACCTAGTGGGAAGATGCGAATTTACGCCTTTGACTTAAGACGTAAGTCAGCTGACGGAACAGACCGCCTATACTCGTTAATAATTGGCATGGTATTAACAATTTGTTTTTGAGACTTTGTTCCAAGGCTTCGACTTGAATATTAAAAAAAAACTCAATTTGACTAACACACAAAGGGTGCTGTCTATCGTTAACTATTCATGGTCACGTTTGTCGAGTGCCCCCCTCACTGAAAATATTTATCTTATTTGTTTTTATAAAGGTAACAAAAATAATGACTTGCTGTCATTCACGAGTTTCAGCCTTTTGGCAGTCGGGCGGATAGCAAAATTTCAGTGATAGGGTCCTGTTTTACCCCTTTAGTACGAAATCGTGGAAAAGGGGGTGGTGAAGGTGCAACTCTACGTTTAGTCTCGATACTATTCCGTCATTGGGGCTAGGTACTTTCACAATAGCTACCTACAGCGTAGCTTTAAATGTAGGATAAAATATTTCAAAGGTTTTAAAAACCAGGATGGAATGACAAATATACTATGTTTTACTTCCTACCCAATTAATATTAAAATTTACAACGCACCGAATTTTTTTAGCGTGTTACAGTCTTGTATTATGATACTACTGGGAGACTTTTGACATAACAAATTATGTAAGAAGCAAATTTTTGTTTTAGTGAAAATTATCTTTTGTAATTATAGTATGATAACTAAACATAAAATCTAAAGGTCAAAGTTTGGGTTCAGAAAATATAAAGGTTCTTGTCTTATTTAAAAAAAAATCAACAGCAGTAGATGTCCAGAGAAATCAAGATCATTCTTGAATGCAATCGGCTAAATCGAAGGAAAAAAGTTACTGACTGGTAAGAGAGTGGGTGAGAGATTGTCGTACTAGTTCTTATTCATCATCACCATCATGATATCATCCGTTCCACGCCCACTGCTAAGCATAGGCATTCCCCTAGTCCACCGCGATCGGTCCTGCGCGTCCTACATCTAGCGGCTTTCCGCTTCCTTCACCACATCTAAAGCGAAAAAAGAGAATTATTTTGCTTTAAATTTCCACTAAAGGACACCAGCGCAGGAACCAAAATACATCCAACTGTCGTAAGTGGAAATTTAAAGCAAAATAATCCTACTTTTCCGCTTTAGTCATGGATTTTCGCAAAGTAACGCCTGATTCTGTCAAATTCACCACATCGTCGATCCACATTGTAGGGGGCATGCTCACTTCTACTAGTTCTTATTATATGCGGGTAAATAACTATTAAGTAACTGCCTCGTTGGTGTAGTGGCAAAGTGTCTGCCTTACATCCGAAAGGGCCTGGGTTCGAATCCCAGGTCGAGACAAAATTGTTTCTGAGATTCTGTCATGAATTTCTCAAAACAGCTCGGAGTCGGGAAGTTGGCGGTGTTACACCCCCATGCCTCGGAAAGCACGTTAAGCCGTTGGTCCTGCGCCTGATCTCTCTCCGGTCATGTCGGATTGTCGTCTCACCGAACTTTGAGAGTGATGGAACAGTGAGTGCACCTGTGTATTGCGCTCACACTTGTGCACTATAATATCTCCTGTGTAGTGGGCTGATCTCTGTTGAGATTGGCCGCCGTGGTCGAAATCGGCCAGGAGGACTATTATTAACTATTAAGTCAACATACCTGAAACTCGTTCAGCCAACATCCAATATTTGTTGATGATCGTCGTCCAATTGCTGTCCGAATAGTAATCATCAATAGCGATCTTCACGAAGCCCGACATTTTGCTAGAGTTCGTATCACAACACTTAGTTTTAGTTTAACACTACACTTTCACTACACCGTACTAACTGACCGTTAGTCGATTCACTGAGCGGATTGTGGGTAACTATTTACAGTTTGCAAGCTGTCACCTGAAAATAAAAATAAAAACATTAAAACAACACATTCAAAATCCAAAGAAAGTGGCAAGTTTACAATGACATATGCAGAAAGTCAAAAGAGATACGAAGAAAATGTTTGGGCCATTAAATAAAGTCATTTGCTCAAATAGGCTTTGATGGGGAAATCGGTTTTTTAACGTCCATTACTTTCACTGACTGTTGAATATAATTAAAAAATAATTGACATGTGTTGAATCAAAAAGCATGTAAAATGGATTTTTTTAAATTTCTGATATTTTTTTAAACTTGATTATTATAAAAAAAAATATAGTTATTTGCATATATAGTTAAACTTTTCACTTTTGTAGAGTTATAGCAATTTACGTTTTATAAAGTTATAAAATAAAATCAAAACACTTCGCGCAAGCTCTCAAACCACCTAATTCTTCTGTTGAGTCCAGCCACCATTTTTCCGCTTCTTTATCGTGAAAAACACAAACGAAAACCACTAGAGGCATCCCATCTCGACAGACGAAAGCGAAAATATGAGAGCTTACGCGAAAGTGCGCCCGCGCCGGTCGCCCGACCGCATTTGAAAATAGCGCGCGAATGGGCCAATCACAACGCTTCTTTCTCCCACGAGCGCGCAAGGACGCAACCGCCCGCGACGCGCCGTTCGACTTTCAACCTTCAAACTGTGTTAGTAAACACCAGTTTTTATTAACACTCGTTTCACAACATGTAAAAACCCCCGCAGTAGTAACCAAAAGTGAATGTTATTTGATTGATGTAAGTTACATTTTGCGTTGGGGTTTTGACTGATGGGAACGTCTGATCAACTCACAATCTGGGGACGTTTTCCAACTGCATGCATAGTCACGTTTTGAGTTATTGCAGTTTCATATATATATATTTATTAATTTAATATACTTTTATGCATAACTTTTATTTTTATAAGTTCATGTTAAAATGCATTTTATTACATTAAATGAATTTATTAAACTACCAAAAGCTTTAAGCTCGTCGATAAAAAAACTTTTGCTGACTCTGAAGTTTGTACTCGCTAAAATTAGGGCATCATTGCAAAAACCACACAATAATGCAAGGTAATCTACATTTTCAGATTCTAAAATCATTGTTTTAAACAAAAAGAAGTTCATTACCGTGAGATTTAAATGTTTAAGCACACGATTGTGACACACTATGATTGTGTCTTAACGTAGAGTTGAATTTTGACCGGTACACATGAGATTGCGTTTTGCAACGTATCTAAGGACCTTCGGTTCTAATATTTACGCGTATTATAATATCCGAAGTATCCTTGACCGTGTTTTGTGATTAAAGACGTGAATGGATTTAAGCACGTGCATTATTATTATAAATGACATTTAACGAATCTGTGTTAAAGCAAATCTGTTATTGGCTGTCTGTACGCTTTGGGGAGTCTATCAAGTATCAGTATAATGAGAATTGTAAAGATTTAGTCAATATTTTATGGTATTAATATTTTTCCTTATAATTTTCTCATTGAAAATCGTTTGTAAACTATTTTTTTCACATCATTTACAGCTTAGAAGTGCTTGTGGTGCAGTGGTTGCAGCGCTTTGGCAGTGATACCAAAAATTAAGCAACCTACGGCGCGGTAATGTTTGGGATGGGTGACCATTCTGACCATACAAGTGACGTCTATTTACAAGCATCTCCGTGCTTTGGAAGGCACGTTAAGCTGTTAGTCCCGGTTAATATCGATTGATATTAGTCGTTAAGCCTGTTCGGAGGCCCTCGGGCGGCTTAATTACATCTGACAGAAAGGTTGGTTACTTACCTTACACACACCCCTCCATCAATCCGCACTGAGCCTGCGTAGTATGGCTCGCACGGTAGTGCGAGCCATACTCCACCACGTGGCGCACCACTCATAGTTGAGGTGAGGCCTGTGCCCAGCAGTGGGACGTATATAGGCTGACGATGATGACATTTACAACTTGCAACACATCAGACTATACATTTAAAAAATTAAGGGAAAGTAACATGAATGCAGTTTTAGTTTAGCTAGGCTATTTCCGCATTTAGCTGCTTGGTTGAGGCTAGGTTTAGACTCTGCAAGAGTCGACAATCTTCTCAAGCACGGAGGGACAGATTGATGAATAAACATTATTTTCATTGTATATCTTTTCTGACGTATCCATCACGTCAGAAAAGATATTCAATGAAATTCACATTGATAGATCTTAAAATCTATCAATGTGAATTTCGTAATCTTTTCGCTTCGAAACAGACAAACTTCAAATAAAGAGGGTTCATCAATACAGGTCCAATATCGACGTAAAAATGGAAGTCCTTAATCGTTAATAACAATATCCATAAAAATCGACTGTAAGAAAATACCGTCTTTAAAAAAAAAGAAAACAAATATTCCCAGACTCATCTCTATAATAAAATACCGTGTGCACCAAACAATTATGACAGTTCCGCAAACTCTCCGCAGAGGGCGTTTCGGCTTTCACTCGACTTAGCGTGAACTTGTGCCAGTTGTGGTCCACAGTCAATGCCAGGAAGTGGTTGTGCACTTGACTAAAAAGCGTCAAGTGTGATCTGTTAACTTTTTAAATTCTCGACTTATTGATGCGACTGTTTTTGGTACGTCAATGGTGATTATTACTTTTAGTGTGCGTTTTGTTTACAAGTGTGTATTTTTGTGTAATTGACTGTTATCATCAGCTTCGGTGTTTAATGATAGCGTGGTTTTTAAAAGCTTTACCGAAGTTCGCTTCAAGTAGTTTTGAATTTAGATTTTAGGAAGTGATTTGATGGAAGTGAACATAATAGGCATAGTCAATCTTATAGATGCTAAATACAATATCATTATTAGTAGTATATAAACAACAACATGTACTAAAGTGCTTTTCACAATCTGAGTTTAAGCTCAGTTTAAGTCTAGATAGTAAGCATGATACTGTGATTAGGAGAATTGTTTTTTAATGCCAGATTGTACATGGTGTTTATAAAAATTACCTATGTTTTCATCTAGGTTATGTTGTTAAGCATCTAGGTAATGGTGTGACTGATTGATGGATGGATTATAATCGATAATGATTGAACACAGCAAGTAATTGATTATAAATTGATGGTAAGTCGAAGGTTGTTAGGTGTGATGGTGGTGCTTAAGTTTAAGATTACCGGAACTGATTATTTTAAATTGCTTTCGTTGTAAGATTTTGCGGTTTGAAGTACCAATTAATTTATGATACTTAATGCGTAAATTGAATGTAACTGTACGAGTGCGACGCTGTTGGGGCCAAGCTCTGCTCTAAATTTAATACTTTGAATTTCACCAAAATGTTATTTACAAGGTTTTTCTTCGATCTTTACAGTAGTGCGTACTCGCACTTGTCGATAACATTTTGGAGTCAGTATAGATAAATTCATAGACTAGAATAAGATGATTAAGGATAAGAGGATTCTACTTCAAAAAAACTTATGCAAAGCTCTTCCGCTGGATATACCTAGAGCTGCAGCCTTGTTTGTTAGTTTAGGTGTGTTAGGTTATACCGAGGTAAAATGCTTTTAGCATTTTGACACACCTTATCTTAGTCGTCACAACCTTTGGAAAAACAAAAAAAAATGCACTCTGAAATTTTGACTGTTAAAACGTTTAGGGTATTTTTTTATGTTGCTTATCGATGATGATTGTATTGTACTATGTTAAAGGTACTGTCTTTCTTATCTGACTCCTCTAACAGCAGCAAAGCTTATGAAATTATCTATATATTTGATATCACAAATAGTAATTTTAGAGACCTTAGCCCACTTAGAATCGTCATGACATTAAAAGCCTATACGATATATTGACACGGCATTTCCCAACACATTGGGAAAGTGGACCTTGGAGCCAGCAAATTGTGGATTCCTCGGTTTTTATATAATTACCTGTTTGAAGGTCAACGCTCGCGTTAAGTGCCCGGTGTGTTGGGTAAGCGATATATTATATGAAGCTAAGCTACTGAAAATATCAGCTAGCGAAGTATGAATGCGATGGACAGAGGGCCTAACGATGCCAGTAGATAGATAGATAGATTAGCACTTTATTGTACAACGCAAACAAAATACAGACAAGTTTAAAGAAAGATGTACAATTTAGGCGGTCTTATCGCTTATAGCGATCGCTTCCAGACAACCTTCGGTTAAAGGAACATTTAATTACCAGAAAGGGGGAATTTGAGCAAAATACATATGAATAATACAAAACACAACTTTTACGAAACAACTTAGATATGTATGGCTAAAATTCTATAATTCTAATAATATGTTCTACTACATAAATAATGAAATACCTATATATATAAATATTTATTATAAATATTTATATAGTAATATATTATAAAATACAGATTTAATATAAAATAATGATATACATAATAAATCACAAATAAATTTATTTGATATTGTTATCTTTTGTTTATGCGATCGAAATGATACACTTTTCACACATTATTCGCGATTACATTTTATTTTAACCTGACGTTTCGGACCCATTTCAGCATCCGCCACAGGTAGAGTAAGATATGAAATGTCATAAAAATACTATCACTCAAAAATATTAAGTTACGTTCCTATCTACACAAAAATAGCTAACAGTATTTTGAGGTCTTGCAGTTCGGGGTCTAGGTTGAGTCGTGGCTACAACTCAAGTTTGATTTGACTATTTAAATTTTATCTGTCGAATCCATTGCAGTTTTTTTGGAAATACGAAAAATTTGAATGCACATGATCTAGTACAATCGGTTTGTGATAAATTACCTAATCCATGCAGTCTTAAATAAATAAATTTAAATATACAACAACATCACACACATTGATCTGACTCAGTGGTAAGTAGCTTAAGCACTTGTGTTACAGATATTAGAATCAACAGTGGTATTACAAATAAACTTAAATAAATACATATTACATCCAGACCAGTACAAACAGACATGTTCATGCACGCAAATGTTTGTACAGTGCGGGGATCGAACTCGCGACCTCTTGGTTAATAGGCAACGTCTTGACCATTACACCAAAGTGTTCGTCAAATTTAAAGATAGGACTGTTTATTTTCAGGTTGAACACTATCAGATGCAACCAGCGCATGATTGGAGTTTACTATTGATAAGCTACTTTGTTCAACGAAATAATTTTAAGCAACGGTAATATGCGTACCTACTTAAACATTGCATCGTTGCCATTTCAAATTAATTTTTAGTGTTTCCGTTCTGTCAAACGGAAGTTGTAATTGTTTTGATGCGATTACAGCCAAACTTTCGAAAAATACTACACGGGTTTATTATTAATTGAGTGTAATTTAAAAAAAAGCATAAAAAGATAAGTCAACTTTATCTCCAATAATTAAGTTTCTTATTTGTGCATATTGAGATTGTTTTTATTAATATTAAGAATTATTTATCTTGCTTTAATAAATTCAACTTTATTTTGTTAAAAGATTTCATGAGTCCGAGGTTCATGAGATCTGATGTTTAATGAACCATGAATTTTTCCGTACAACATTAAAATGTACTATTCATTTTGATCAAATTGTACCAATAAACAAACCTAGTCAGACAAATCTAGTCATACTATGAAAAATGATTACTAATACCTGCATCATAATTATACGTATGATATTACGATGATTGTGTCAAACTAATCTCAAAAGCTATCATTTGGTTTCCACCATAGATTGATCATTTAAAATTACAAGTTTACCAGTTGAACGATCTTTCGAAATACATAACTTAGAACCGGACGGATGACGAATAGTTTAAACCATGTAAATGGTGTTGCCTAGTTAAATTAATTTTTGCGCCACTAATTCAGAGTTAGGAAGCTTAAAGCAAGCGCTTACTACCAAGCGGGTGTTATGGTTGGGGACCCAGGTCCGATATACATCATCTTGATTTGTCTATCTATATTATTCTAGATCTAAATCTTATAACCCGCGGTTTATCTGCGGTACTAGGCTAACAGCGCCATCTAGCCTATGGAGCCGTATCAGCGCTCGCTGTCGTGCGTGCCACCGTCAGGCATGCGCTTGTGATGGCGAACGGTAGAGGTCGCCACATATAAAGGACTATTTGAAAAATTACAAACTATGACTACTAATGCGACTTTCAATTTGTGCTAGACTTGTGTTTTGGTAGGTACAAAGGACTTTTCATAACGTTTGGTAATTGACAATCAAGTTCACTGAAACTGAAGAGTATTTGCTCTAATTTTCCATCCATATAGCTCATTTTCTAACGTAACACTACTTTTCCTTAATTACGTGTCCTATCGTGGTATGTTCAAAAATTAAGCTACGGTTTGAAATCATATGAAAACTATTGGAAAACCGTTGGAGGGATCATAGAGCCGAAGATATAAGACCAGACCATTGCTAAGTATGGAACATTTTGCTAAAATTTCAGAATGTGGCTAATTATAATAACTTATACAAAATGCAAACATAAGATTTCAGCTCGACTCGGACAATAATTCTACAGATCATTTGCGCAAGTCGCCTGTGCAGTTTGCTTAGAGACACGCGGGATGAATACTAAGTGATTGTAACTGAAACTTATCTGATAAAGCTAAGAGACGTGTGCAAAATTGTACATGTGAGGCTCGTTAGGAAATAAGATACAATATTAAGTTGCAAAAAATATATAATATAAGAGAATATTCAAGCAAAAAGCTGTTCCTGATAATTTTTTGCAACTGTATCTTAACATCAAATATGTTAAGACGTGGGCCACGTCTTAACATATTTGCCACGCCACGTAGCTAGCCACGTCACGTGGCTAGCTTTGCCTTTGTATACCGGTGATTATATTAGGATGAAAACGGTTCTTATGTTATCTAAAATATAAAATGTGTTTATAAAACCTGCTCTACTTCATAATCAGTTTTAAACATCTCGTGTTCTAAGACTAACTTGATAATATGAAATAGTTATTAACTCGACCTTAATTTATACCTACAGCCAATACCAGATATATTATGCTTAACTGCTAAAATACATTATTCTGGTCTAATAACATGGTAAATAATCACTTGAAACTATTTTAATGGCTGTAAAATTGACTTTATTTGACACAGATCTTATTTAGACGTTAATTAAGGCTATAATAGGCAAGTTTAGATTGTTATCAATAAAATAATGTCTAGATTTGATCTTAAGAGAGCTGTTATTATTTTTATTTATTTAAAGCCAAAATGTTTATCTATATATACCACGAAGACTGATGGATGGATTTTGTCAAATACTTATATGAAAATTTTATTAAATAAAATTTATAACTGATAAAAGTTTTTTCAGTAAGTACTAAATCTCAAAGCAAATAATCATAAACGCACTTATTCAAAAATGTTATATAATGATATGTCGTCCCGCATACTTTTTAGTCTTCATTAAAATGAAGGCTTTTTTGGGTAATAACAGGGATTTAAAAATAAAAAACAAAGCCACTACCACATAAAGCCACTTAGAAAATCGTTCTCGTCCATAAAAATCATAACGTGTTCGTTACGACAGTGTTTCGCCACACGGCCTTCCGCGGCTGGCGGTCACTGTCAACCACTGCGGCGTAGAGAAACGAGAATTGTGGTCGTAATGTTGGTATTCCTGGGGCCCAAGACAAGGCAAAATTAAAATTGAATTCATCACTGTCGACGGTGTCATGAAAAGGACGAAGTTGTCATGACATCTTAATGCTTGTTCTAGAAGACTAGAACGCGCGGGCGCGGGCGAGATCTCGCTACTTAGACCGCACCGATATGTGAACACTTGGATGTTCATGTTTAAATTCAGGCTTCGGACTCAGGTTGGTAAGGAGAACATGGCCAGGTGGGGATTTTCGGCAAGCTCCGATGTAGACTGTGTTTGCGGTTCAGTGCAAACTATGACACACTTAACATCGTGCCCGGCGTGCCCCAACACCTGCACGCCAGCGGATTTAATGAACTGCATAGCAGTCGATCTGCACTACAAGTGGCTGAATTCTGGGCTGCCACGATGTAATTTTTCGTGTTCCATCGACACGCTAAGAAGAAGACATGTTTAAATTTTCGTGCCCGAGCCCCTGCATCCTATGTTCATTCCCATACATTTTAAAAACGAAGCATTCCATCCCATCGTCAGCAACTTACACAACTGTATCTTTGTCTACGGGCCCTGATTTATAATGTAGTCGGCTTACAAGCGATAAAAATAGTGGTTTGTTGTTGAAAGGGAAGTAATTTTCATGAATTTTCGTAGTCACGTAACATCAAAGTCAAAATTACAGTAGGCCACTTAAGGTTTGACAAGTCTCTTTGTTTTATATGATTCTTAATCGTGGGCAAGATAAAAGTCAAATAGATGCAGCCTTTCAAGAACTTTAGCAAATTACTAAATATTTTGGTATCTTTTTGCTACGAGATATAACACTGAAACATTGAGATCAGTATTGGTTTAATTTTAGTACTTGATTGATACTTGATTATTTAGCTGCCTGATTATGTTAATAGCAAAATACTCTTTCCATAATCCAGTAGTTCAGTTGTCTCGCACTGCTTCTATCTTTTTATCAATCCAACACGTCTGCAACGGATAATTCAAATCAAGAACTCCTTTTCAGTCATACCAGCTAGCATATTGACCGCTAAAACCGCGATGCAGTGATCCATTTCTTTCGTTACATGTTCGTGTTGTAAATAACGTAAAAGTGTATTAATGAATAATCAATATTACGTAGGTACATACACCTCACTCGGTCACTGTCATCGTAACGTCACAGTGAGTAGCTACGGAGGTCGTCAGACTGGTTCCTGTTGTATTTCTAATTCAAGGCTTTCATTTGAGCTGAAAAAAGTTGGCGCGTATGAACGTTTGGTTCCGTTTACACTTTTGATGCCTGTAAAACTCTACTCGTATGCACCAGCCTGTATCGTATGATTTTTTTTTGCTCGAATGATTGTTTTTTGACGGTAAAAATATGTTTTCGAGTATGTTGGATTTTCGAATTGTACACAATGTTATAATAAAGTAGAAAGATGGATTATCTCTTTAATGGACACCACAGAAAACAAAATTACTGACAAGTTTTAAAAAGAGATCACAAACCACCACAACAAACAAAAACCACCACAAAATACATACAAAGTTTAATTAAGAAAGATGTACAATTTAGGCGAACTTACTATTGGTACAAAATAGTTCCGCGTTAATTCAGGTTTTTACGAAACATCTAAGATAGGTAAAGTAATATTATTTTTTATGACAAAAAAATGGGGTGAAACACATATGACATTGGATGTGAAAATTAACTAACTTTCCTAAATTATAAGAAACGGTCAAGCCGTTTCAGAGTTTTGGAACAAACGCAGTGTATACATTTTTTGACGTGACAACGTCTTATAAATTGGTTTGCCGGGTGACACTTCAAGAAACTGCGTTACGCTGCTCCGCTCACGTTCCGCGCTCACAATGAGAGCGAGTGAGAGGCACGCGTCCCTTCGACTCGGGCACGGTTAGCCCGCCTAAGAGCGAGTGAGACAGACATAAAAAGTGAAAGGCACGCGTCCCTTCCACTCGAGCACAGTTAACCCGCCTAAGAGCGAGAGAGACAGAGCGAGAGAGAGAGAGTGAGAGAGATAGGCATACACACCGGTTCATGTTATACGAATGAATATTCACATTAAATTATTTTACCACTCAAAGTCGTTGTCACGTAAAACTTTCGCCCGTATACCGACTTTATTTTTCTTTAGCTACTGATACCTCGAAGCAATACTGCATGCACTACTAGTTAATCTGATACATAACGCTTCACACTTCACGGTTAGAGAGGTCACCCAACAGGTCTACCTAATGTAACTGCTTAGTTTTTATTTGGCTTTAAGTGCTCATTAAGATTTTCTAGTTCAAGGTGAGTTTAGACCGTTAAACCTCTTAATTACATATTGGACAATTAGGTCAATTGTAAACAAATATCACAGTAGATACGAGTGTAATTTAAATAAACAGGGTGACTGGTAATTAGTGGCGGAGTCATTAAGGGGATACATTCTAGGGTTATTCTGAAAGATATCACTATTAGGCTTACCGACGTTATTTAACCATTTCCAAGATATTAAAAAAATCAAACAGGAAAAAATCTTATAAAATTAGGCTCTTGGCTTGGCCAACTTTTTGTTTTGCAACACATATATTCTAAGTAAGTAATATTAGTTATTAAGACTTCATAACTACGATTTTTTTAGTAACACTCTTTATATCTGTCAGAATCGCCCTAGACTACCTGTTTAATAATTTATATGATAAGATATGTAAATACCTAATACTGAGGCACAGCATCATAAGATCTATCTGCAAATCTGTGTTCACAGAACAATGTAAAGTCTAGGCGATCCTATGTCTACCAGCGATCTCGTCATGGCCACCTTTAGGTAAAGGAACTTTGTTATTCATAAAAAATAAACAAGCGTTTGGTTATTTTAAACTTCTAATATTCTAATTAAAAAAAAATGTAAATAATATTCTACCTTGTTTTTCACGGCCAGCAAAAGAATATTCCTTTGACTTAACAAATTTCGCAATAGGACAACTAGAGCGTGCCCTTCAGAATCCACATTTGACCAGCTGAGCCTTACGAAATAATTTTCAACTTTTGAAGACAATGCCACACGACTTTTAAGTTAAAACCTCCACGTGATTTCATAGAACTGCAAAGTAGTAGGTGGATGAAAAACCGGCAATTTCTTGATTTATTTAGTAGATATAAATTGCAAAACACGTACAATAATACAACATATACATACACAAAAAAATTAAATTTAATAAAAAGTTGTCAATCTTTTTGGCAGACTTTCTTTTAAACGACAGTAGTTGGCTGCAGTTGGCTATGCATGTCACGATACTAATTTGATTTAAAAAAAAAAGAAGTAACATTACTTCAATTTGTAAGAGGCTTGACAAAAAAAAGTATTTAGTGTTAAAGAAAAAGGTGAAACAATTGAGCATCATAATGCAATGTCCCACATATAGGTCGAGACGATTGCTCGCTTTACACATAGTGAAAGGGTTTATATGGGCCAACAGCGTTCTATAGAGGACTCGAACACTGCAACTAGCACGTAAATGAAAGGCGAAGGATGCGCAGTAAGAGCCGATTCGAGCTCTGCTGGTTTTCTAGAGTTTCGTAAGTCCTAAGAAATACGTTATCTGGAACACTATTTGATACCAAAATTTAATTTCGCGCAAACGTGTTGATGCCAAGGGAGCATTTAATAGGGATAAAAAGTAGCCAATACCTAATTCAGCTCATACCCTGTCTGTATACAATGTCATCAACATCCGTTCAGTAGTTTCAGCGCGATTGACGGACAAATATCCAAACAAATAAATTTTCTCATTTATAATATTAAATCATTCATAATGTTGAAAAGGTGCATACTATAAACTAATGTGATTAAAGTAATCTTATTTTAAAGCCGCTGAATAAAAAAGAATCTGCATACTTCTGCAGTTATTCATAATATGATTGTTACCCAAAAGAAAACTCCTTATGATGAAATTACATTATAAGTCAAAAAAATAGAAAACTGAAAATTTTATTGCTAAACTTAAAATTTCCGCGACACTATACAAATCTATATACCAACATTGCATTGGTATAAAACTTTGGTGTAAAGTAAAAGTTTACATTTTGACTAAAGAGACAGTGAATGCCTTCATAAACTTTTTGAATCAATTAACTGCTGACAACTCTAGAAACTACGTAACTGCTAACCTATACTGAATCTACAAAACCTTTGCATCTTCGACCTCTATCGCATCGAATTAAAAATTACAAATATCCAAAGTAGCATGCGTTGCCGGCGTTTTCCACTAGATCTATTCGTAACATACAACGGTAACAAGCCGGAAAGGGCTGAGTGAGGACATCGTCCGGTCGACTGTGCCTTGGGTGTGTGAAGGTACGATTTTTGTATCAGTAATAACACTTCACCTTTATATTTAAGAGGACGGATCGTTATACATTTGTTATCGTGATATTTCTTTTTTAACACAAATAATCCCTGAAGGAAATTCCTAAGTTATCATAGCAAACTAAGTTTATTTAACTGCGGGTAGCTTGACCGATTTCCTACGGGTAAAAAATATGACCTACGTAGAAGTGTCACGGTTTTCAGAATATCGTACGAAATCAGTACATCATTGCAGTAACTGTAAGTAACAAAATATTTTCAAAAAATAGTCTTAATTAAAAAAATTAAAGCATTTTCATTTTTACTTCTGACCATGACTTTTTTTACACTGTGGGTTAGGGTGGTGGAGTATGTAGCTCAACATGCCAATTATTTTGGAAAGTTAAATTATTTAATAAAAAAAACACTTTTACTTAGGCCGTATTTTTTTACCAATCGGCATCGGTCAGGCTACTCGCAGTTAAATGGATTAACCTATTTCAGTTTGCTTATATTAGTTTGCTATGATAACTTACGAAGTTCCTTCAGGGCACTGTTTAGTGTATGTGTTTTTTTTTCTCAGCACGATCACAAATGTATAACGATCCAACCTCTTAAATATAACGTTGTAAGTGTTACGGTAATAATATCATCAGACATATTCACCCACCACATTGCCCGATTGCTTTAAGAACTCCTATTAAAAGGGAAACTAGGTAAAGAATTACCTTGATAATAGAGCCTGTTAAACCTTTGATTTGGCGCATTTATTAATAATAAATAATAAATAATAATAAATAAATATTTCACAACAATCACACCAATTCTCCAGTCCCAAATTAAGCTACGAGGCTTGTGTTATGGGTACTAGACAACGGATAAACATACATAAATACTTTTTTTTGTAAATAAATACATATTGTACAAAGAAAACACCCAGACCAGTACAAACACACATGTTCATGCACACTTATGCTTGCACTGTGCGGGGATCGAACCCGCGACCCTTAGTTTTAGAAGTCCGACATGTGGACCATTGCACCAAGCGGTCGTCAAAGCATCGTTAATGATGTCAATATTAGTGAGATATCATACATTATTCCTAATTTTCTACACTGCCAAAAAATAATTGGTTTTATTTAATCTCAGCCTGTATAAATAATATTCATTCGAACTCAATGCCACCCCAACCCTCCACCGCTCACGGCCGGCCGATCTTTCTCTTCCACTGCGCATTGCGCAATGCGCGCACGCAACGCGTCGGATATTGCGCGCGGTTCCGATGCTACGTACCCACTGCCGGGTTTCCACAGCGGATGTAAGGGATTTTTGTACTTAGCTGTGAAGGGTTGAAGATGTTTGCGTGTACGTCGCTACCTACTGCTAGGTCTCTTCAGCGGTTGTGAGCGATTTTTTTAACTCTATTGTTAGGGGCGTAAGAAGGTAGAGTTGATGATGCAAATTTAGTGAACACAATATGGTCGCGTTAGACACAACAGTTTTACTCAAACCACCCTATAACTAAGACTAGGCATTCAAAAATGCGATTTCAATTTATAATTTTTCTATTTTTTCAATAGTAGGCATTCGTTGTCAATCAAAATAATATATACGTACAAGGTAATTAAAACTTTGTCAGAAACTGAACCAAAGTTTTAATGTAAGACGCAATATGCCTAACGCTAGGTTTTGTTAAGAAAAAAGAGCCTTTCCATTCAAAATCATGATCATTAACGTATTTCACGCTCATTAGTTCATCGTTAAGTATAAAATACTCATTTTGTACCACAAATAACGCAACTATATAAATTCTATCAACCGAAATAGCATGTGAATAAACATTGTTGCATGTTGCAATACGCACATAATTATTATTCCTAATAACGTGTTATACTATTCAAGTATAATATCACTTTTATACTGCAAGGTTATTTCCAACAGTCATCGGTTCTCGGCAGTGTCGAAATATATCCGTTGGCAGCTAGGGTATGTCTAAAACCTGTATATTAAGCGTCCAAAGATAAATTATAAAACGGTACACAGATTTTATAACGTACGCCTTAAAAATAAGTTTATTTTTCAATGTTATAGTAAAGAATGCGCTGAATTCATTGGCCTATTAAAAAAAGCTTTTTTTTTCAAAAGGAGAGTTCCTGATACGTATTACTTATTAATTATTGTAAATACTGTAGAACCCTGCTGAGTGTCACAACACTATAATTTTGGTGCTTTATCTAGCTTATTATGACCGATAAGTGGATGTCATTGTGTTCTTAGGTGTAAGCGTAGATTAAGTGTAACTTTTTACCGTAAGAAGATTATTAAAAAGTAACCTTCTATACTTAGTTAATCTACCAGACTACAGCTAAGTCTGCGCGAAGGTTATTTGTAATAGACACTGAAGCTTTATGCTGTGTGTTGATTTACTTATGTATAATACTAAACAATCAGTCTACTAGTAAATAGTCAAGAAAAGAGCCTTGATCTAAGGTGCCAAAATAATAGCCCAAACACACTTAATGACAAAGAATATGAAGGTATTCAATAAAGAACCAAATTATTTTTTGACTACGACCTAGACATTCGGTTAAATGTCAGAGAGATGTGCTTAAGTCAACAGCTAGCGAGCGCTTGCGCAATATCATTTTATTTCCAATTAATCGATCACTACGTACATTCACGCAATGGTAGAGCTAATAAGTTAAGCTTATCCCAACGAACATGTTTAATAGAACATGATCACATACATTGATCTGACTCCGTGGTGAGTAGCTTAAGAACTAGTGTTACAAATATCAGAATCAACAGTGGTATTACAAATAAACTTAAATAAATACATATAACACCCAGACCAGTACAAACAGACATGTTCATGCACACAAATGTTTGTACAGTGCGGGGATCGAACCCGCGACCTCTTGTTTAATAGTCAACTTCTTAACCATTACACCTAAGTGGTCGTCAATGTTAGTAGTCTTTGTTTCTAATTTCCTTAATACAAGTAAGTAGGTACTTCTAAGTTACGGTCGGATCAGAGCTATGTTTGAGATTTTAATCCCATTTAAGAAAAAAAAAGTATTGATATATAAATAAGGATTCTTCTATACTGGTTTGAGACTCGTGTCTCGTTTCTTTACCTTACACAGCCTCAGTTACTCTACCTGGTAAAGTTAGACAATTGATCTTAACCTTAACTTATAATTTAAACAATTATTGTGGTACGTATTTAATGACACTATTAACTTTTAAGTGACGCAAGGCATACGTAAACAAAACAAAGGAGACACTGTGTGTCTCCTTTATTATTATATGTATATGTTTTGCAAGTTGAATTATTTAAGCGGAGTTTGTCGTTTGGCATCATTAACAAAATAAAACTTGAAAAAACTATTATTTTCTTTATAACCTTCAGAACTAGACATTTTTTGATTTATTTTGAATAAATCTTCAAACATAAAAAAAACAATAAATCATTGACTTCATTTTGAATGTAATTAATTACTGCGTAGCCTTCAAGGACTGGTCACTTTCTGATTTATTTCTTTATTTATTTTTATATCTTCAAACATTTAAAAAACATATATAGACTTGCTAAGAAATTTTAAATGCAAATAGACAGCAAAACCTCGCATAAGTGTGCTCTAGTTCAATACATTTTTGAACAACAATAAATACAACACTACAAATGTACAATTATTTCTATATTTTTTTTATGTACTTACAATATAATTTAATGTGGTCCGCTTTAAATATTTGTGCTTCAATTTCACTGTGCTCGTTAACACTTTGGTATCACTATTCACTTTATTATTCGAGTTAATCAAAACAACATGTTTTGATAATAATTAAGTAATTTCAACTTAGCTTGAAGCACTTTAATGTTTTATCACATTCAAAGTATATGACAAATAATACCATTTATTTTTTATTATCTACACCAAGTATACAGTCACACAGTCGACACCACTCTTCATTCTAAGATTCATTTAGTCGACACACGCAGTACATCTAATTATTTCAGCACAACAATATTCCTTAGGAAGGATGCAAGCCATTATCGGTTAGTTTAAATAAAGTTTGATTTGATTTAATTACTTTTGAGTTCTACTTAGTTCGTAGTTAAGCAGGTCAGGGTTTGATGTTTCCTAGTTCAAATGAATCAAACATGTAAGTACTGTGAATTGATGAGTAGAACTGATGAGTAGAAAATTTATGTATCAAACATGGCCTAGCCAATTAGTAAGCCCGAGTGGCAGTGGACAGGGCACATATCTAGAACAAAGAACGAATGGCCAAATTCTTTATTGAATTTCTTAGAAACAACTCGAAGTTGGAAAATTGGCAGAGTTACCCGCCCGTACCTTGGAAAGCACGAAAAGCCGTTCTTCTCCTGATCTCTATCCGGTCACGTCGAATAACCGTCATCTACCAATCTATGAGAGAGAAGAATCGTGCCATCTCTATCGAGATTGGCCGCCGTAGTCGTATTACACTAGGATACCATTATTAATATTGTAAAAACATGGTTTTTCATAAGTATGACATAATAGTAACAGTAAAAAATATGTCAAACCAGGATGTAATCTTCATAATACTTAGGTTACAAATACTTTAATCTCTGACCCTAGTCTGTCTGTCACAACTTCCGAGAAGAAACAATATTATTAATACGTCTAAGATATGTGCAAAAACTGTGTTTTCGAGTTGGCGTAAATAGGCAGTAATACGCAGGTATTTTGTTACCAATCTAAATCAATTTGTTGATTCTAGAATCGCAAAATTCGGTATCAGCATTTTTTCCGAGGCATCAGAAATAAGAAAAATGCAAAACGCCGGTTTAAAATACTTTTAAGGCCTGTTTGCAGGTATTCATTTTAAACCAAGCTTCTTTTAAGACATTCAAGCCGTTATTTGATAGCTTTGCTACTTTAATATCAATTAAAGTAAAGAAAAACGTCCCGTATAATGCAAAGTTAACTTCAAATATGCCAAAATCATATCGTCAAGCAATCATAAATAATCATCATTAAAATGTATGATGTCTTACACACTAATTAATGAATCTATAGAATGTAAGTATAAAGGCGTCTGCACATTTCGAAACACTATATTTTTATTACTATATTATTTCATTCGTCAAAGTATCAAAACGGTTCAAGGCAAGTATACGAGATTAAATCTCACATGTCGAAATTGTAAGCCTCTTGATATTCACTGATGTTTTAAATTAGTATTATTTATTCGTGGTTTTATGAGTGGTGCGTTATGTTTCTAACCTTGATCGGAAATTGAGTGAAATATGATGTTTTTGTATAAACTATTTATGATATACGAGTAAAGTATTAAAATAATACTTAAATAAATGTTTCAGCATAAAAAATGCGTTTATGTTTTTTTTATATAATTTTGCCATTGCAAACTAACACCACTTTGGGTAGTTAAGTATAAAGTTGAAAAAAGGGATTATTTTGCTTTAAATTTCCACTAAACGACGCCAGCAAGTATATTTATTATTATGTTTAGGTATATTTTAATTATTTTTAAGTCGTGTCTGTAAAAAAATATTGTTTCAAATGCACTCAATCAGAAAGAAATATTACGAGTAGTGTATAAATTGCTGTAGTGGCAACAAAGTAAGAAAAGGCTTGTTTCAAACGATGGCTGAGTATTTAACTCATATTTCCTTATTGCTACCAATTACTTAAACCAATCTTGAAGACCTGAGACAAACTTTAAAATCCAGGAGTCGCTATTTGGCAAAGGGGTTTTTAAAGGATGTTCAATTGTTATTCCAAAAAGGACATATGCGAAATGTAACCCTTCTTAATCATTAAACCATAATAATTTCACGCAAACGTAAATGATAAAGATTTTGGTACCGTAATTACGGAATGATACTTGACTGAGTGACCCGCCGCGGCTATGTGTGGTATCTCCCTATAGTGTATTGTTTTTTTTTCTGTTACTAATATAGCTTGTAAGATTATTTTACTAACAAAATGGATCTGCGTTGGCTTATGTCCAAAAAAAATTGTACATGAAAATTAGTTACGGCATAATTTAATTTTAAAGGCAACAATTTTGAATTAAATATGAAATTAACTTTAACATTGGTAGCGTCAAAACAAATGTTTTATGACGCATCAAGTTTTCCGTAGTAGTACGTAGTTTCAGACACTTTTCCCAAGAACATTTTCCTTTGTTATAACTAAGTGTGATTCTTATCTACAAGTATGACGTATTTCATACGCAGAATCGACATCACACAATGAATTCAATTAAAAATTACAATTATTTTCCTTCTGTGTACGAAAACCTTTTTTCTTTGTTTTTTTTTAATACATTTTAATTTCGCCCATCTCTGTCAGGTATTATAAATTCATGTTATTCCGCGAGATTTATGGTATGATTTTAAATTTATTTCTGTCAGATAACGGGAAATATATTACATCACATATAATTACATGTACAAGCAGGAAATAAGAATTATTCTAATAATTTAATCTGTGTCCGTCGTTATTATCTACATTGTTTATTTCTCAGCACCTGATCATTTTATTTACCTAGTCATTCAGTCTAGTCTATTCGTTTGTGCAATATATATATATATATATATATATATATATATATATATATATATATATATATATATATCACATTTCCTGCTGATTTAGGTACGTAAGTACTAACATAGATTTTTAAGTATTCAGGCCACGGTGAATTAGATAATACACATATTGTATTTTTACACCACGAATATCGCTGTAGTGTGACTGAAAAGTATGTCAAAAAGCGTCAAATCGGAGGTTCCTTGAATTGTATAAATGTTATCGTTTTAACAGTATAAGTCAATCCAATGCTGATGTTTTGCATGGCTTCATGCTGATAATGACGATTATTTTTTGTTTAGTGTATTTTCACATTCCAGTCAGTGTAGAAAAGCTATGAATTTAAATTTTTTAATACCAAAAAATTTAGATAATTACGGTTGTAATTTTGAAAATGCCTAAATAATAATACTAATAATAATTTTAATAATACCTTTCAAGTATCAATATTTGTATACAGGTACAGCATTTTGTTATTAGTAATTAATTTTCCCCGTTAATAGGTAATTACGTATTAAGGTCGACAGGAACCAGAGGATGTGGCATCATGATTACAGGCCGACGAGGATGCGTCGATGTGTTTCCGATCATTGACAAACGGTTTGTTTGTGTTCATTAAAAAGTGGCCTTTGGCGGCCATCTTTAAATTATTTGTTTATTTATTAAAAAAACCAACAGCTTACAATAACTTTGCTTATTACACTGTACTAATAGATAAGTAGGCCAATACTAGGTTCTCCTTTTGCATACCATTAGTATTCAGTTTAAATTAATTAAAATTGTATGTGTTTGTTCAGACTTAAGCTACTACAATGTCAACAATGGGTTAATGTATACTGTGTTTAGTTCTAGAAGCTGTCAATAGATGGCGCTGCATATTGTTACATCGCGGTGATAAATTGTTTTGTTTTCCTTATATAGCCTCAACGCGATATTTTGTTTGTATCCTGCAATTAGTACTGTACACCTCCGGTGTCAATAAACGGTATTAATATTACACAGTGGTTTAATTGTCGGACATCTGATCTGGAGTGATCATTTGGTCCATCGCGCCGTATATCTACGAGGATAAAGGCGATTTTGTTGGAGTGCATCGCACCTATAGGCAGTGGATCGCTGCTTGGGGCGAACGGCTGAAGCGCTACAGCGGCTGACCGGCCGGGTGACCAAGACTGGCTGTGACGTCGTGTGACGTCATTGGAGCTCGGAGACCATCGGCTGGCGTCGGCGGAGAAAACCGAGTGTGGTGGTGACGGTGCAGTAAGTGAGGTGTTGTGACGTGAGTACTTTCAAAATCATTTTAAATTGAACTCTATTGCAAGAAGAAATTTAACTTAGTAAATTCAGTGGTTTGGGACTTTGAAAATAACAATCTTAGTTTGGGACTTAGAATAATTCAAGAAAAAGTGCAACTACGGGGAACCTATGCCCGATTTTTTACAAGGGCTGTGGTTTCAAAGACATAGAAAATTTTCGTGAACATTTTGTATGCAGCTTGGACTTAGAATATTTTATTAAAATTTTGTATGCAGTTTGAACTTAGAGTATTTTATATCACCTCGAAACAGAACTTACAGTTTTTGTGCTTTGATTTGAGAATTGTTTTTCTTTCGACTTGTGTTTTAAACTTTACAGTACCTAATTGTTTTCAAAATGGATAAATTAAACACGATTCAGGATGACATGTATTCCAAAATAAATAAAGCTAAAATAAATTATAAAAAGTCTCCAAAGGACAGATTAACTAAATCTTATGTACAAACACGTTTGGAAACATTAGAAAGTTGCTGGTTATCGTTTATAAGAACGCATCAAAAAATATTACGCGAAGTTTCATCTGATGCTTACGAGAGCTCAATGTATTGTCAAAATGATACCTATGAACTTACCGAGGAATTGTATACGGAATACAAATCAGATTTAAAGGAAATGTTAGAGAAATTCGTACCTGAACATAATAGTCGAAATTCAAGCGTTGACAGGGACGTGCCAAGGGTTGATCGTTCTTGTGTAAAGTTACCAAAAATAGTTATACCTACATTTTCAGGCAAATATACTGAGTGGACAACATTTCACGATCTATTCGTTTCGTTGATACATAAAAATTCCTCGTTGGATAATGTACAAAAGCTTCACTATTTAAAAAGTCATCTTAGTGGAGAGGCCGATCAACTTTTGAGGCACATACCAATAACAAGCGATAATTATTTAGCATGTTGGGAACAGTTGACCAATCGTTATAGTAACAAGCGTTATATTGCAAATTGTATTTTAGATCGATTTATGAATTTGCGGTCAATTAGTTCAGAGTCCTCTAGCGCCTTGAAAGAGTTATTAGATACCACCAATGAGACATTAAATGGTTTGCAAAACTTAGGTATTGTTACGGAGAATTGGGACATTCTTGTCATTTACATTTTGAGTCATAAATTAGATTCTGAATCCCGAAAGCAGTGGGAAGACAAGATTAGTGATTCGACAAAAACTTTACCCACCTTAGACAAATTTAAAGAATTTTTAGAGCATCGTTTCAGAGCGCTAGAGTTTTTAGATAATAAACCAGTTAAAACTATGTCTCGTAATACTAATGTGAATCAACCAACCACTAAGAAAGCATTTCATGTTAACGTTGCACCCTGTATTTACTGCTCAGATAACCACAAGGTAGCAAATTGTAAAAAGTTTGCTAAGGAGGATTGTCAAGCACGGCGGAATTTTGTTCAAGCCAAGAATCTTTGTTTTAATTGTTTAGGCTCCAACCACTCGGTAGCACAATGTCGCCATCCAAGTACGTGCAGAATCTGCCATAAACGGCATCATTCTTTATTACATTTAAAATACAGTCCACAATCAACCGACAATTCACAATCACCGAATGATAATGAAGACAATGTTGTTCTAGCAACAACATCAACGCAGGATGAGTCAAGCACTCTTGTGACTTCTTGTTTTGCTAACATTCCAACCCAAGTTCTCTTGGCAACAGCACTGGTGAAGGCTCAAGCCACATCAGGTCTTAATATCACCCTTCGGTCTTTATTAGACCAGGGCTCACAGGCTTCGTTCATTACGGAATCTGCAGTTCAACTTCTTGGCCTGAAAAAATATGCAAGCAAGAGTACGATTTCGGGATTAGGAAGTGACGAAGCGACGACTTCTAAATATGTTGTTTATTTAAAAATTCAATCACTTCATGATCCTAGTTTTGTACTCAGTGTCAAGGCTCACGTGTTAAGAAAATTAACAGCCTTCCTTCCAGATCAAAGGTTCCAATTTCAACTGTTGCCACAACTGCCAGAGTTAGAGCTAGCGGACCCAAAATATAACATACCCAATAAAATTGACATTTTATTGGGGGCTGAAGTCTATGGACAGATATTGGTAGATGGTCTGATCAAGGGTCCAGTCGGGTCACCTGTGGCTCAGAACACAAGATTGGGCTGGATTCTATCTGGTAAAGTTCAAGCTAATAATCAAAAAACACAGGATAATCACATAATTAGCATGCATGCACAAGTATCGGAAGACGATTTGCTTCGCAAATTTTGGGAATTAGAGTCGGAGCCCTATTTCCAGAAACCTATTTTGACAGATGAAGAAAAAACTTGTGAAGAAATCTTCCGAAATACTACCAAGCGAGATCCTACAGGCCGTTATATAGTCAAACTTCCATTGCGTGAAGAATCAACCTGTAAGGATGGAAATACACAGTTAATTGCTGCTAAAAGGTTTAACATGTTGGAGAAAAAGCTAATGAAAAATACAGAACTAAAATTGCAATATGATCAGGTCATAAAGGAATATATACAACTTGGTCATATGGAGTATGTTTCTCCTGAAGAACTCGATAAAAAGGACGTAGTTTACCTTCCACACCATGCAGTGATTCGAGAAGATAAAAGCACAACAAAGCTTCGCGTTGTGTTTGATGCTTCATGCCCTGGAACTAACGGAGTTTCGCTAAACCACGATTTAATGATAGGCCCGGCTTTACAGGATGACCTCCGTCATATTATCATGCGATGGCGCCTACATCTAGTGTGTATAGTCAAGATGTATAGGCAGATTAAGGTGTCTACAGAAGATGTTGATTTGCAGCGATTACTCTGGCGAGATGATCCGGAATCTGAAATAAAACACTTGAGATTACTTAGAGTGACATTTGGTACGGCATCAGCTCCTTACCTGGCGGTTAGGACGTTGCAAGAGCTGGCTCGTGATGAGGGTGGTAGTTCTCCTGAAGCATCTGAAATAATACTACGTGATTTCTACATGGATGATCTCATGAGTGGATGTGAAACAGTTGAGGAGGGGATCAAGTTATGTAAGGATATAACTGAAATATTAAGTAAAGGAGGTTTTGAGTTACAGAAATGGTCTAGTAATAGGCAAGAAATACTTAATGAAATAAACAAAGAAACAGGAAAAGAAGAAGAAAACTTACAAATAAAACAAGATACAGTCATGAAAATACTAGGACTAACCTGGAACCGCTGCACCGACGAATTCGAATACGCCATCACGATGACTCCTTTCAGCTCGCCTGTAACAAAAAGAAAGGTAATTTCTGAAATATCAAGATTGTTTGATCCGTTGGGGTGGTTAGCACCTGTAATAATCAAAGCAAAAATATTGATACAAGCTTTATGGATATCAGGAATTGGTTGGGATGACGAGCTACCTCCACAACTATTAAAGGATTGGGTCGATTATCGTAATGAGCTGCCACAGCTAAGCAAATTCAAAATACCACGATGGTTAGGCACTAGCAGAGAGAATGAGCTAGTAGAGATCCATGGATTCTGTGACGCTTCCAATGACGCCTACTCTGCGGTGATTTACATGCGCATTGTTGGCTTTGATGGTCACGTTAAGGTTAACTTGGTTACTTCCAAAACTAGGGTTGCACCTATAAAGCAATTATCCATTCCTAAATTGGAACTATGTGGTGCTCAATTGCTGTCCAGGTTGTTACAAGAAGTGGCTCAGGTTCTGAAGGTACCAAAGGAAAGCATACATGCTTGGACCGATTCGTCAGTCGTGCTGGCTTGGTTGAGCGACCATCCTAGCAAGTGGAAGACGTTTATAGCGAACCGAGTGTCTGAGATTATTACCCATCTTGAGCGAAGGCAATGGTCACATGTTTCGACGAAAAGCAATCCCGCAGATTGCGCCTCTAGGGGAATGAAGCCGTCGGAATTTAAAAACTTCGAACTGTGGCTGAAAGGGCCAAGTTTTTTGAAAGAAAAAACAATTAACTATGAAAGGAAGAATTTTGAGACAAAAGAGGAAAGAAAGAATCCCAAAAAGATGTGTCATCTCGTTAAGGGGATTGAAAACAACGATATTCTTTGGACAAAATACTCATCATTAAATCAGCAGGTTAGGATTGTAGCATGGATCAAAAGACTCTTCAAGCGACCCAAGGACAATAAATTACCAACTTATTTGACAAGCACGGAATTGGCAGAAGCATTGATTGTTTGTATTAAACATTGGCAAGCACAAGAATTTAACGAAGATTTGATTAAGATAAAAAATAACGAACAATTAAATAAAAAAAGCAAACTTACCTGTCTAAATCCATTTCTGGATGAATTTGGAGTCTTGAGAGTCGGTGGTCGCTTAAACAATGCTGCAATTGATGAAGATAGAAGACACCCGATTATAATACCGGCAAAAACACACTTCACAAATCTTTTAATAAAGGAAGCTCACGCCAAAACTCTACACGGGGGTCCTCAGCTCATGGTTACCCATTTACGATCTCGTTACTGGATTCTGGATGTAAAAAATCAAGTCAAACTGTTCTGTCGTAAATGTGTTATTTGCGTTCGCCATTCTTCACGCACACCGGAACAGTTAATGGGTCAACTGCCAGCTTCTAGAGTGACTCCGAGTAGACCATTTAGACAGAGCGGTGTAGACTATGCTGGTCCCATTAATATTCGCACATCTAAAGGTCGGGGATATCATGCATACAAGGGTTACGTCTGTCTGTTCATTTGCATGGCCACCAGAGCTATACACCTTGAGTTGGTCAGTGATTTAACATCTCAGGGTTTTCTCGCGGCCTTTAAGCGGTTCGTCGCACGCCGTGGTCACTGTTCTGATTTATTTAGTGACAACGGAACCAACTTCGTGGGAGCAGCCCGAGAATTGAAGCAGTTACTGTGTTTAGAAAAATCCCAGGTCGCTACGGAAATAGCAGATTGGCTAGCCAACAACGGTACTACCTGGCACTTTATCCCCCCCATGCTCCTAATTTTGGTGGATTATGGGAAGCGGGAGTAAAGTCCATGAAACATCACCTCAGGCGGGTTATAGGCACTTCCACACTTACTTTCGAAGAGTTATATACTGTTCTCTCCCAGATCGAAGCCTGTCTGAATTCGAGGCCGCTTTGTCAATTAAATTCTGACTCTTCAGATCCTGCTCCATTTACGCCAGGTCATTTTTTAATCGGTGAACCTCCAGTGCTGGTGCCAGAAGCCAACTATGAAAGCTCAACAATTAGCTGTTTATAGCGATGGCAGTTAACTCAACGGATGGTGCAACAATTCTGGCGCAAGTGGTCGCATGAGTATTTGACTCAATTTTTGAATCGGTATAGGTGGTCTCATTGTGTGCCAGAACCCAAAGTGGGTGATGTTGTACTAGTAAAAGAAGATGATCTTCCACCTTCACGATGGTTATATGGTGTAATTGTGCAAAAACATCCTGGTTTGGACAAGATTACGCGTGTTGTAAGTCTAAAATGCAAGGACACAGTCATAAAAAGACCTGTATCAAAACTCTGTATATTGCCAGTCACGGACTGATTATATCGTCTTATTGTATTGTATACTACAGTATTAGTGTAAGTTTGTGGTAATTAATTAGTGTATTTCGTTTTTATTTTATATTATTGTTAATTATTAGTGGTAAATGCAGCTCTTTGTATAAATTAATGGACATTCTGACATTCTGTCCATGGCCGGCGGAATGTTCAGACTTAAGCTACTACAATGTCAACAATGGGTTAATGTATACTGTGTTTAGTTCTAGAAGCTGTCAATAGATGGCGCTGCATATTGTTACATCGCGGTGATAAATTGTTTTGTTTTCCTTATATAGCCTCAACGCGATATTTTGTTTGTATCCTGCAATTAGTACTGTACACCTCCGGTGTCAATAAACGGTATTAATATTACACAGTGGTTTAATTGTCGGACATCTGATCTGGAGTGATCAGTGTTTTTTTCAAAGTATTCAAATGACAATCAAAACGTCAAGGTATGTAAATCGATTGTAAAGGCCGTGATATAGTTATATAAAATAATATTATTTACTGAACATTACTTTGAGTGAAGTCTGTTTGCGAAATTGTTAATTTTTTGATTAATTTGAAAATGACTAAATAGTAAAATTTTAAATTAAATTATAATAAAAATACGATTTTTTTTAATTCCCAAACCCTTAAGGTTTGAGATTGTCTTATTGTTGAAGGGTTTTTTTCCGGGTTTTTTTTCTAATTACCATTAAAAATATTTGCAAAAATGTAGGTTGAATTGAAACCTAATATTGAATTAGAAAGAAAAGGAAAAATAAGATCATAAATACGTACCTTTTTCTGATTTTCCACGAATATGAACACTTTTTTCTCTAACTAATTTACGATTCACAAACTAGCAGAGTACACGACATTTTTTTCTTTATCACTCGAATTATCGAAGCTCCATCACATTCAAACGGAACATTAATTAATTGAGCCTGAAAACCTCTTAAGAAATGTTTACAATCGACTGAAGTGAGATGCCAGAACTTATTTTCATATATAGAGAGTTACTGGTTCACCTGAAGTTGATATCAACGAATAAAAAAAATCATTTAAATTAGAACTCTATGTCGTAGACCATAAGAGCGCTGTCGCCGCGTTGCGTCCGCGCAGTGCGATATAGAGTATTGAACTGAGCTAGAGGCGGCAAGTCATAATGTAAGTAAATCTAGAGGGGATCTGTAGCCTTGGTCCATCCGCCGGTGGAAGGCATGGAAGGCAGATTCCATTAGTTTCATGTTCATTCATTATTGTGCAAATAAATAGCGAATTAAAATTGTCGGTAGGCAAATGGATTTTCCGCTCGGAATGTAACTCTACGTTGCTACCAATTTGCATTAAAAAAAAGACTTGTGTCAAGTTGGTTACTGTGAAAAACTGTGATAAAAAAACAACTTGCAGATTACGTCCTCATTCTCAGTTCGTGCGTTAACAACCGACGTTGCTTTGACGACCGCTTGGTGCAGTGGTCCACATGTCGGACTTCTAAAACTAAGGGTCGCGGGTTCGATCCCCGCACAGTGCAAGCATAAGTGTGCATGAACATGTGTGTTTGTACTGGTCTGGGTGTTTTCTTTGTACAATATGTATTTATTTACAAAAAAAAGTATTTATGTATGTTTACCCGTTGTCTAGTACCCATAACACAAGCCTCGTAGCTTACTTTGGGACTAGGGAATTGGTGTTGTGAAATATTTACTATTTATTATTATTTTACAATAAAATAGTTACTTACGAGCAGTTCATACTTTTTGTGAGTGAAAGTTTGTATAAGCATTTTCTATTTCACGAAATGTCCGCTCTATGATTTAATTACTCTATAGCTTGTTTGTAGTGAACAATATTTGCGTAATTTTTTTGCTCGGATTTTGGCAATTAGTAAAAATTCGCCGTTTAATTTCTTAGAAAATTCGAATATACCTAGTAAATTACATAACATTCCTTCTACTCCATATGACGTATCTTTTTTCATCTTCCAACGTATATGCGAGGACTTAGACATCATATTACGTTATGAGTTGTTTTGAGAGAATAGTCAAATGGGGCACTTAAGCAGTGGTCACGTGTGTTTGTTGGTCTGTCTGTAACTTTTATAAAATTTTTGGTACTGCCATACTATATATATATTTATAAAAAATAATCAGAGCTACATACATGCGACAACTCATCAGGTTACTCATTTTTGTTGCAATAACACTCTCATCACATGCAATTAATATCCTGCAGTGTTTGCCCTGGACGTGCTGTCATGTCGTATGCACCTGTGTAATCATACATCACAGAAATCGTTGTGCGTCTTATGCTTTTATAAGTTCAGGAAACCTGTTATTTATAAGTACACACTCTGCATAATATGTTAACTGTTATAAGCAGCAGCTTATTTAAAAAAAATAAAAAAAATATTCAGTTGATGATAGTACGAATGCACGCGCAACAGTTATTAATTTATAATTGATTAGAATTGCTTGCATTTAGTTTCACGGCACGCAAATCATTGTGTACAACATCCCATCCTGTTGATAACGAATAGATATGAATGATGATGTATTAGTATGAATGTTTTCGATATTGACTACCACTTTGGTGTAATGGTCAAGAAGTTGACTATTAACCAACAGGTCGCGGGTTCATTCGCCGCACTGTACAAACATTTGTGTGCATGAACATGTCTGTTTGTACTGGTCTGGGTGTTATGTGTATTTATTTAAGTTGATTTGTAATACCACTGTTGATTCTGATATTTGTAACACAAGTGCATAAGCTACTTACCAGGGAGTCAGATCAATGTATGTGACGTTGTTGTATTTCTGAATAACGTCTGTAAAGACGTTTACCAATTTGTCAATGTGTTTTTTTTTTAATTTGCACTTTTATAGTTGTTGCATAGTCAAAAATTTGCATAAAAAAGGTTCCTAATCCAAAAATGGCTAATTTTAAACCTTCAACTTGCATTTCGTAGCCAAATATAAAATGTATCCGAATAAGAATCAACACGAAAAGTCTCGTTATCCCAAAAAAGTCTCAACCATACTTACAACCCGTCAGTGAGATGACGCCTGAAACCCGAAGTCTCGTTCCTCCTCCTCAGTTAAGGCGCACTCGTCAAAACACCACAGGCCCGCTACTGCGAGAAGGATAGTGTATAGTGCGTAGTACGATATGTACACGAGAACGCTGTACATCGCGCCCAGAGTGCCGAGAGACTGCTTTCTGGAAGTGGAGAATTGTCAATGTATTTTGGTGAAGCGAGTTTGAATGAGACACTTTTTACGGTTTATTTCGCGACTTATTAACATTTTGTTTTCAAATAAGTCTACCTGTGATCACGGACGCTAAAAAGGGGCCGAAACGTCGGGTTAAAACAAAATGTAAATAAATCGCGAAATAATCCGTAAAAAGTGTCTCATTTCAGTGTTCGCGTAAACCGAAGAAACAAAAAGCAAGTACTAGCAATAGGCGAAGGCCTACAGTTATCCTTAGACACAAAGGCCCCAATTCTAACGTAATTGGTTTACCCGATTTTTAATTTCTGTCAGTACTTAAACTGTAAAAATCAGACAATTCAATTACGATTGTGTAAGCAGAATTAAGTCCTGCGAGGCTTACAACGGTCTTCTTTTTTCAATCTTCTTAAAACAATTACAAGGGTGTCCCAGTTGATGGAATCAAGCGTTACTTTGCGGAAATCCATTTCTAAAGTTGAAAAAGTTTATTATTTTGCTTTAAATCGCCAGCGCAGGGACCCAAATACATCCAACTGTAACCACTTGAAATAATTAGAGCTGGAAGTCTCAGGACTTAAACAAAACACTTTGAGTGTTTTGTTGGAGTCAGTGTTGTATTTCCAGGTGCATTTTCAGTGGCACGTTGCTTGTTGTATTCTAAATCCTGCGACTTCCAGCTCTAGTTTTTTCAAGTGGTTACAGTTGGATGTATTTGAGTACCTGCGCTGAAGTCGTTTAGTGAAAATTTAAGGCAAAATAATTATCTTTTTTTAGCTTTAGAGTGTCGCCGGACTAAATATGATACTTCTATTTTATTGTGATTATGATGAGGTAAAACAACATTAATTCGGTCCGTCTTATCCTTCAGTAAGTTTGACTGTTCACTGGTGGCTTGCATGGCTTAACCAAATAAAATTTCTAGGTAATAATAATAATAGTCCTCCTGGCCGATTTTGACCACGGCGGCCAATCTCAACAGAGATCAGCCAACTACGCAGGAGATATTATAGTGCACAAGTGTGAGCGCAATACACAGGTGCACTCACTGTTCCATCACTCTCAAAGTTCGGTCTCAAGGTTCGGTTCGGTACGGCAATCCGACATGACCGGAGAGATATCAGGCGCAGGACCAACGGCTTAACGTGCTTTCCGAGGCACGGGGGTTGTAACACCGCCAACTTCTCGACTCCGAGCTGTTTTTGAAAAATTCATGACGGAAAATCTCAGAAACAATTTTGGCTCGACCTGGGATTCGAACCCAGGACCTCTCGGATGTAAGGCAGAAACTTTGCCACTACACCAACGAGGCAGTCAAAAATTTCTAGGTAACCATGTAGATAAAAGTACTTATTCCATCTATGGTAAGTGCGAGTATGGACGCCTGATCCTAGGTTGATCGTCAATCAACCTAGCCAAACCTAAATCAGTAAAAATATGTAACTGGCTGATTGCAATTTTTGACACTTATCTGTGTATATAGTAAAGACAATCTGCCGCTATATATTAAGTGATGATATGACCTAAGGCCTTTAGGGGAAATCCTAGATCCAGCCATTTAATCATTGTGGAAAATTGCAGTACGATGTTATCATTAGACCCCACTCAATTGAACAAGAATACATCTTATTGCCACATTAAAATAATGGTATTTGACCTACGTAGAAGGGAAGAAGTGAATTATATATTTTTCCAGGAGTTTTCATCGCTTTTGGTTATGAGAAATCTCTATATATTATTGCTGTTAGATCAATCTTATTGTCACAGCTTATGTTGCAATGCTAAGGCCTAAAATTATGGTCCACGTACCGTTGAAAAGTTTTTTGCGAGTATACGTCGGCAAAATTAACAAAAGATGCCTTCGGATTTGGCCTAAAGTACATACCGAGATACAAAATATGAGAAAAATGACGATGAAAGATGTTTTGGCGATCTGTAATAGTGAGTTTCACTATGTCTAGTACTAACTGTAGGTCTATAAGGTTACTACTACAACTACTATTTTAAATTTTGGTGGTAATTTCTATAAAACGGCACTTGACACAAATGTATTTAATATAACTATAGAGGTATGACGTCGATATGAGCCAAATCTTTTTCCTACGATTTGGATTCACATTTTGACAGCAGACAGTTATAAATGCAAAACAACACCATTTGTCGTGATTCACTACACCATCTTTAGAATAAACAATTATGTTTACTACAGACTTATTCTAACTTGTTATTATTTCCGGAAAATTACAGTAGAATAATTGGTTGTAACGATGAAGTTAAATACATTGTTTTTGCGGGTTACATTGACGCAACTTTTGGTCGATGAACCAACATTAAAGGCATAAGAGTGCACAAACACCTTTCAGTGACATTTGTGAAACATTTAATTAATCATCTTTATGACCACCATCAGCCTGGTTCAAGTAGCTGTTTAAAAAAAATTGTCGTTAAAAAGCCTTATTTTAAAAAAAATCGGTAAGTGTTATGTTATCTCAAACGCAGGGCAACTGCGTCAATAAAAGTTGTCAAATCGGGAGGAATAGTGTCATATTGATATTCAACGACGAACTTAGACACGCATAATAATTTCAAAAAATTAATTTGAAAATTAAATAAACCACGACGTGAGCTAGAAGAAACAGCCGGGGAGTTTCAACGGCTAGATAGATTTGACGAACAATAGTTGGGAACCACCATGATTAAATTGTCTTTCGAATTAAAAAAAACACACGGGGATTAAAATTGTTCCATAGGAAACCAGATCTCAGATACTTCACAGTGGTTATTCAAAAATAAATAAGAGTCCAAAAGAGTTGCGTTTTCCATTGACTAGATGGGAGAGTTAGTACTTTTTAAAATATAAACAATCTCTTCCCTCTCCATCGAATTAATAGTAAAAAAATTGTACAGACAAATTGTATTTTAATCCGTTTCAATTATTTATTTTTTATATTATTTATTTAAGATGTATTGGGAGAGTTATACCTACTAACTAAAGAAACATGAAAGTTATTGTTTAAAATATAATAATTTATTTAAATATTTTTAGCTCGAATTTTAAATTGAAATTATATTTATTACTTATATAACAGTCTTTTTAAAATAAAATTAGAGTAAAATTATGATGCAAGTATGTACAAAGGTACATTTACAGGCTCCAATGGCTCGGTCACATTCGGTTTTCGAACTCGAGTTAGAAAGAATTCAACTCCAGTTGACTCGAGTTACGCCCAACTCGAGTTGACTCGTGTTAACCATTACTAGTTGACACGTCAGTCGCTAGTCGCGGCGACAGTATGGCGCACAATATGTGCTCTGGCGGTAATAATACGTAGGTACTTAACAACTTCACTCACTGACGCAACGTAAGAATTTAAGGATTAACTTACAACACATGCAGTAATTCGTCCTTGATGAACTTACTATCTATTACGCAGGTCAGAAATTTGAACCCAAAACCGGTCCCTTAGAAATGTCGGCAACCATAAGTTAAATGGCAACTACAAAACCCTAAAACAAACTTAGCTAAGAAGCTATGTTCGTTTTATACCATTACGAATGGGTTTAGTATTAAGATTTTTTATAACATTAACGACATTTTTGAATAGATTTGTGATATCATTATCTTTGTAATTGTTATTATTTCCTTGACTTGGATAACATTTCATTTTTTTATTGTTGATAACTTGGTTTTTTATTATAATTAATATAAATATGTACGCATTTTAATATTTGATTGCTACATCGAACACGAGAATTTCTCACTCTCTTTGTGACAACATTTTATACATGTTTTTCGCAAATAAAATTTCATTTCATTTCTTAGAACAATAAAGGTTGTGTAAGGAGTATTTAATACTCATATCAGATTTTTAAACAACTAATATACTGTAATTTTAATAGTATAACAATGGAGTACGAAGTACCTAAATAAGGAAATTTAGCTTTAAATGTCAGAAAATAAATGTCAAAGTATTTATGAACACGAGTATAACTAACACAGAAATCGTACAAAGGAAAGAAACACAATAAAAGAAAAATCTGTTATATACACTGCTCAACAAAGTCTAGGGAACAAGCCAACTATATGACTTTATTTGTAAAATCTTCTTTAAAAAAGTACTGATCTCTTTGAGTTAAACAGGTAGGCTGAATGTTTATCAAACGTTGTTCGAATTTAAAAAAAAAAATTAGAAACAAAAGAATTTTCGTAAAAGTCGGGAATCTTTCACTTTGATTGCTGTGTAGTGATACTGTATGAGAATTTTAAAGATAAAAAATTGTTTTATTGTTTTATGATTTTATTGAAAAACAAAATAAACTATTGTTATTCGTAACTTTTGCGACTACGGCCATTATGTCACGACGTCATTTAACGCGGGAAGAAATGATTCGAGCTGCAGGAATGTTGGAAGCTGGGCTACCCCAACGCGAAGTTGCAGCTGCTCTGAATTCTCACGCGAGCGTTATCTGCAGACTGTGGGCACGTTACAGACTTACTGGCGATGTAGCCGAAAGGCACAGAGGCAGGTATAGGGTTACTACGGAAAGGCAAGACCGTTTTTTGCAAAATGTCGCAAGGAGGCAACCCATTACGGCTCGTCAGTTGGTAGAAGACCTCCAGTCGCAGCACCAGGTTGCTATCAGTGACCAGACTGCTCGGAGGAGACTCCATGAAGCTAATCTTCGTGCTCGCAGACCACTAAGAGTGCCCGCGCTGCGTCATGGAAATCGAGGACGTCGATTATTGTGGGCACGTGAACATTTGCAGTGGACCGTAGATCAGTGGGCACATGAACTGTTCTCCGATGAATCTCGCTTCGGATTTCATCCAGATTCAAGAAGAGTGCGTGTTTGGCGGATTCCTGGTCGGCAGAGTCGGCTTCAAAACCCACAGGAGGTGCATCCCTACCAAGGTGGTACAATCATGGTGTGGGCTGGAATCCGCCTGGGTGGACGGACGGATCTCGTTTTGATCAGGGGAAATTTAAATGCAGAGCGATACTGCGAACAGGTAGTCCAATCCGTGGTTATCCCGCACCGACAAAATCTGGGCGCAGATTTTATTTTTATGCAAGATAATGCACGACCACATACTGCGAGTCAGGTGATGGATGTGTTCCGCGAGTACAACATCGAAGTGCTGGAGTGGCCTGCTCAGTCCGCGGACCTCAATCCCATTGAACACGCGTGGGATTTACTAAAGAGAAGGGCTTTTAGAAATCTCCCTCAAAATTTGAACACAGCAGATAAACTTTTTTCACATCTCTCCAGAGAATGGAGTCTTCTTCCACAAGAGACAATCGATAGTCTCATAATCAGTATACCACGACCATGTCAAGCTGTTGTTAATGCCTTAGGGGGTCCAACTGATTATTAAAAAAGTCCCCGCATATTTGTTCTTAACTGTAATGTTTTAATTTTTAAGAAATTTTATTAAATTAAATTTCTTTGTTTAGTTCTGTAATACACTTTCTTTGTTTTTCATTAAAATTACCTCGTAATTCAAAAACTGAATCCTTTATTTATATACGCAACTAATCAAGCATTAAATTGCGCATCGATTGGTATATAAACTTTAAAACAAAAATATATAAAAATAAAAATATTCCCTAAAAACCTCCTGTTCCCTAGACTTTGTTGAGCAGTGTATTAAATTTTTACTGAACTTGTCATGTCAGGACTAAAATTTGGACTGGTGTTTTTTGGCAAAGTTAACTCAAAATGACCTTGAAATTAAGGACACTGATCGCACTGAAGATAAAACGCACACGAATTCAGGAAACTGCGGATCCCAACGTGAGATTGCAACGTTCCTGATCCTTTGTCAAGGCTAGATTATGAAGAACAGATTGTTAAGATATGTCAAAGAACTCTGTAATGAAAAATAGCAGCCTAATTGTTTACAATCCCACGGAAGGGACGTACCACGCACGACGTACGACCACGGAAGGGAAAGGTACTTCAACCGGAACGAATTTATTAGATTATCTTATTATATATATCTTATCTTTAGTCTCACAAAAACTCAAGAACGGTTGAACTGATTTGACTAATTTTAGTCTTGAAATGTTCGTGGGGATTTAAGGAAGGTTAAAGCGATTTGAAAAAGTGGAAAACCATGCTAAAACTTTGCATGCATTGCTAAAACAGCGGGTAGGACGTCTGCTGGGTCCACTAGTTATAATATAATATAAAATTGAAAATAATGCGGGATTGGACAGACTCGTATCCATACCCATAAAACTTTTTATGATTATGTGCCTTTCCGCTAAAAATGTTTGAAAACAACGCTGGCCGTACTACGAATAATTAACAAATGATCGAGATGACGAGGTTAGTTTTCAAGCCCGGAGCTGAAAGCCAGAGCAAGCTAGCGACTAACTGTAAATGTAAATCGACAGACTCGTATCCTCGTGTATTACTCATGAAGACGCCCGTACAAAATAAACAGTGTCCATCAAACTTTGGAACTTGTAAGTTTAGACAGGGTTTAGTCATACTGGAAATACGCTTCCCGTAACGGTATTCAAACTTATATATCTATAACATTTTTGGCTATTTTTCCCTGGTCCAAAACAGTTCCAACTAGGTACTTATCAAGTAGCAATCAGTGAAAATACCACGCTTAAGAAAACTGCAGTCAAACGGTGCATTCGGTGCAGTACGCAAGCGCCGATCCGGTGTGATGCAACGGCGCCTTTCTAGAAATACTACCGACCGGCGACGGGATGTTGACTGCCCTAAGATATTTGCTGAATATGATTAGAGTACCCATTAAACTTTTTATGATTATGTGCCTTTCCGCTAAAAATGATTGAAACCAACGCTGGCTAAAATAAGAATAGTTAACAAATGATCGAGATTTTATATTATTTTATTATTTTTTCTAACATTACATAACAAAATAGGTAATTTAAATAATACATAGAGTAAACAAATTGTTGAAAACGTTAAAATAGGTGAAACTACAAAATTATTGGGGCAAGTTATGAATACATTTTTTAAACTTAACAAAAGTTGACGCAAAAGTCAACTGACTGAAAATTATAATATTAGGTCCTTACATATGAAATTGGCGTTTTGTCGTACTGGCCACTTTGATCACAAATTTTTCCTATTTGGTTAGGAATTCGAAATTCAAATTTATACAGCTATTTCCACATGTAGTTGTGTTTCGTAAACCGTCATTCATTTGTTTTTTTACTTATCTTTTTTCTGTTTGCATCGCTCAATTTACAAAATGGAAAATTTGAAATATCGCGTTATTTACGAGTACGAGTTCCACCGTGGCACCAGTGCTGCGGAAACGGCTCGAAGGGTTAATGATGTGTATGGCGGTTGTGTCGCAAAAGAAAACACAGTGCGTTTTTGGTTCCAACGTTTTCGTTCTGGAAATTTCGACCTGCAAAACAAGCCCCGTGGACGGCCGGAGACCCAAGTTGATAATGAAGAATTGAAGGCTATTGTGGAAGCGGATCCATCGCAAACCACGTCCGAGTTAGCTGCAGGCTTTGGCGTTAGTGATAAAACTGTTTTAATCCACTTGAAGCAAATTGGGAAGATTAAAAAACTTGAAAGGTGGGTTCCTCACGAATTGAGTGAAGCAAACCGGCAAACGCGCGTCAACTGCTGCGTTACATTACTTGACCGGCACAATAACGAAGGGATTTTAAATCGAATCATTACCTGTGATGAAAAGTGGATTCTCTACGATAATCGGAAGCGCTCATCGCAATGGCTGGACCCTGGCAAGCCAGCCAAAGCCTGCTCCAAGCGAAAATTGACCAATAAAAAGTTACTTGTAAGCGTTTGGTGGACTAGCGCCGGTGTCGTTCATTACAGTTTTCTCAAATCTGGCCAGACGATTACGGCAGATATCTATTGTCAGCAATTGCAAACCATGATGGAAAAGCTAGTTGCTAAACAACCAAGGCTGGTCAATCGCTCTACGCCACTGCTGCTTCACGACAACGCTAGACCACACACTGCACAACAGACGGCTAGCAAATTAGAAGAACTTCAATTGGAATCTCTAAGGCATCCACCGTACTCCCCGGACCTTGCTCCAACAGATTACCATTTTTTTCGAAATTTGGATAACTTCTTGCAAGGGAAAAAGTTCAACTCAGATGGGGCAGTCCAAGTCGCCTTCAAAGATTTTATTGATTCCCGTTCGAATGGTTTTTTTAGTAAAGGGATCAATGAACTACCTATGAGATGGCAAAAGTGCATAGATTACAATGGCTCATACTTTGATTAAATAAATATGCTATATAAAAAAATTTCGACTTTTTGTTCCTCCCATACAAAACGCCAATTTCATAGGTAAGGACCTAATATTATTATAGCTATGACAAGTACGAGGCAAAAAAGAGTTACTAGCATACTTAGTCATGTAAAGTGGCACATTAAAAAGACACGACATGAAAAAGAGATAACAAGGTTAGTTTTCAGGCCGGGAGCTGAAAACCAGGGATAGCTAGCAACTAGCTGTAAATCATTCAGGCTCGCAAGCCTAGAACAAAATATGGTTTTGAATACACGCGGATTTTGCCCTTACTGACGCTTTAGTACGTACTAGCTAGTATCGTACATACTGGCTATTTTTATTCATTTTTTATTTGGGATAGATTTGCAATTGACCCAAGACTAAGCCAAACGAGGCAAAGACTGAGTTTTCATTAGAGCAAGCTCATCTAGAAGATGCCTGTTCACTCTAGCTTTGAAAATTCCTAGGTTGTAATTACAATAAACGGGTATCTCGTCTATAACTCAAAAGTGAACCAAAAACAGTGTACCGTTAAACTTTTGTTAGTATTTCCGGTTTTTGTCATCCCGTTCGCTCAAACGGGTTTACAAGTATGAGTAATAGAGATGGTTAAAAACGACTCCTCGAGAGGTCGAGTAAGTCCTCTGATTTCATTACGGTAGACTGACAATGTTGTCTATTTGTATTTGCAATCTGTCTGCGGTTGTAACTCGTCAAGGTCTAAAAATGCTTTGATTTTACGAATATGTAGGTAGTAATCGTTGTGCGGGATTGCACTCAAAAGAGATCCTAAGTATGATAATATTCCGAATTGAAAACTTAACATTCACGGTGTTTTTTTTGGATAGGTTTACTCTTGACCTAAGACTAAGCCCAACGAGGCAAAGACTGAGTCTACGAGTTATGATTTAAAATATTGAACAACATGTTGTTGAACAATTTTACAATACTGTTATATAAGCTCCAGAAGAATGTAACATTTTTAGATAATAATGTGGAAAAGTTGAATACCATAAACAAAAATACTTAACAAAAAAAATTATGACTTTAATTGTCGCCTGAATGTTATTCCAAGCGGAAAATCATGTACATGTACACTGGTGAGCGAGTAAAAAAGAATTGTCATAGTGTCTTTTGGTTTTTGCTTGCGAAGTTTTGTTGGACAGTAGTATGAGTGACATGTTGTTTAATGTTATTGTCCATAAATAACGCGAAATATTGGAAACAAATCTGTTATTTTCATCATTTATACGGTCTTAGCAGCAACTTAGCATTGTCAAACTTCTTGACATGATTTTACACACATACTTATAAGGCATAGTACTTACAAGCCGTGGTTAAATCGGAGTGCAAAAATCACATTCAAATAATATGCATTCTGAGTATTTAAATTATCGCACCAATTAATAAAATACCATTACACGTGTTTATTACTCTAGGTTCGAAAAAGAATTACTGCTAGGCACTTGTCAATTGTACTAATAGTTTTTATCCTTTATTACTCCGTATAGTTTTATCATATTCGTTCCGACAAAAAAAAACGTAATAAAATCGTTATTGTATTCAAGTATCCCCCGGGAATCGCACCACAAACCTCCGCTAATCCCCCAAAATCCGAAAAACCGGTAACATCCGAGCTGCATTCCTCGGTTGTCGCAGTCGGTCAAGGTTGCGCGTGCGCACGCCATAATTCGCTTATGTCCGTTCGTTGCAACACGAGTGGCCGGTGTTAATCTTCGACTACTGTCAAATATGAGACAAAAAAAATGCTTACTTAGACGTGTATATTCACAGTTAAAGTTATCTTTGGTGAAACAGGGCTCAAATGTTAGACTTAAATTTTTAGGTATTTTCAATAATACCGCTTACTCTAACAAGAGGACAAAGATAAATCGCTTTCCGCATCTGTCTCTATGTCTGTAAAATGTATGTGTGCTTAGGATTTTAAAACCACTCAACGGATTTTGATTTAGTTTATTTTTATGGATAGAATGATTCAAGAGGATGGCTTATGCTTATAATAACACAGCAGGCAGGACAACACCTGCTGAGTTTGCTAGTAAGAAATAAGCATGCTTACTTCAGTGTGAAGAGAATATCTTCTGCTACGTTTACTTATGGGCAAATATTCCGTACAAAATGCCTATGTACAACTAGTATGGTTGAGTCATGAGTAGATCTAGGTTGTAACTGTTGTAAGCTCGCAATGCTTTAATGACGACGAGCTTTTCTGCCAAACAATACCTTCTGCATCTATAGTAATGACTAGAGATAAAACCTTTATCCGGTCTACTGCCTCTATCTTAATTAAGCTCATGCTTAACTTAACTGGAGTGATTGATATTTGATATCTTAACTTTGTATTAATAGTATTACAGAAAAATCTAAATAGAAATTCGACTAACTGAAGAGCATTCAACTCCTACTCAAGTAGCGTGTCAACTTAAGTACAAACTGCGCAACCGAATATTACATTAGTCAGTCAAAAGTATCAACAAAAAAAATTGACGTATCATCGTTAATATGTCGTCTTCTCTTGACCGTTAGCCTCCAAAGCATCTGTCCACACATTATGAAAGAGACTAGAGTCCGCGCCCTTAAACCGATTCCAAGGTCGAATCCGGCGAAATATCGTAGCCACGAGTATAAGTTCCGAAAAGGTTGTGAAACCGTTAGCAAATTTATCGTACGAGATTTCGTAGACATGACAAGCCAGCCGACCTTGCCTAGAGCATACGGTTAATTTATGTCAAGATTTGGTCGTAAAAATCGAGCTTTTATCAAGCGGTTTTGAGATGGAAGAAAGTGTGAACGAGATAATTGTTGCGAGTTGCGGTTTTCATGCGGTTTGGTTGCTGACTTTGTGTGCGAATTATATGTCTTACTAGCGGACCCCGCAGACATTGCCCTGCCCGTTGATATTTTTTTTCTCACCGTTCAAACCTTCCCTGGACTTCCATAATTATTTCAGGACTAAAATTATTCAGAGGTGCTTGTGGCGCAGTGGTTGCAGCGCTTTGGTAGTGATATCCAAAGTTAAGCAACCTAAGGCGCGGTCGTGTTTGGGATGGGTGACCATTCTGACTATTTAAGTGACGTCTATTTACAAGCATCTCCGTGCTTCGGAAGGCACGTTAAGCTGTTGGTCCCGGTTAATATCGACAGATATTAGTCGCTAAGCCTGGTCAGAGGCCCTCGGGCGGCTTAATAACATCTGACAGTAAGGTTGGTCACTTACCTTACAAACACCCCTCCACCAATCCGCACTGAGCCCGCGTGGTGGAGTATGGCTCGTACCACCTCATAGTTGAGGTGAGGCCTGTGCCCAGCAGTGGGACGTATATAGGCTGATGAGAGAAAATTATTCAAATCGGTTCAGCTGTTCTCGAGTTGTAGCGAGAATAACGAACAGCAATTCATTGTTATATATGTCTTATATAAACATAGTGTTTAAGAGATAAAAGGTTTTGTGAAAAATTAAAATTAGGCCATTTACGTATAATTGAGACACGTAAAATTGGCTTAAGGGTCTGTAAAGGTTTCATCTCTAATTCTGAGTATCTGCTATAACAGTTTCATTTCCTTCAACATTTATCCAAAAGCAAATATGTTTTGGATAAAAGTCATAAATCAGTGTTATATCTCGACGCACTTAAAAAACCTCTTAGAAGTCGAAATTTTATAACTTTACAAGTTACCGTAGAAATAAATTGCGTAAGTCAGTGCATCCATTCAACTGTCAAGTTAACAAAAGTCAAGTGTGTGAGGCGATGACTTGACGACAACTTATTTTTATTGGGACTTGGGTTGCCACCCGTACTTTATAATAAAGTATTGTACGTTATGTCAGGCAATTGTACTCTGTACCTTATGAGAACAATAAAGTACGCGAAAATACTTTATTTCGCATGATTTGGTTTCTTTGTGATTTTGAAAAGTTTAGTCGTAAGTATTAATATAATTATAGTTTAAAAGATTAATTGTTTGTTGAATACGTTTTCAAATATAATAATAAAGAAAAATAAATTGTAAGTACTTTATTTTGATACTATGTACTTTTTTTCGTAACTATAATATTGGTTATTATATACTTTATTTGCAAAAAAAGGTGGCAACCCTAATTGGAACCTGCCTCGTTACAATTGTATTTACATATTCACGTCTCTTACAATACTGAAGAGTGCATTTTTCCGTTTTTGGGTGAAACAATTTTCATAACTGTCTTTGTGATTGTCTACATTCTTTGAATTATGATGGGGCAAAGAAATCAATTGAGAAATTTATTACATGAAACTTTCCGTTTCACGCCAAACCGTGTTTTTTAAATAGGAACAGTTGCTTCTACATAATTTCAAGTGTATTTTTCGTCAAACGATGTTTTTTTTTAAAATAGGACGTGTTTTCTTGTCCTTAAATGTATTTATGTACTCAGCAATTTAAATAAAATAAATAAATAAAATATAATAAGCCTTTATTGCTGTTTAAACTTAAACATTGACATAAATTAACTTACTTGGTACCTATGTTTTATAAATTGTATCTTATTTATATATTTGTATATCGGCGTTCGGTTCAAAAACAGCTTACTCAGCAATTTAAGTCTCTTTAAATTTTTACTATGGTTAGGTAACTATAAGGTCCAGATGCCTTTAAAATGTTACCAGTTCATTTTAAGAGAGAGTAACCTGTCTGCTATCTTTGTCAGAAGACAATAAAATTAGAAATTAAATAATTAAAGTCCATAGAAATGGACCAATGAAACATTCATTTGTTTTATTTAAAAGTAAAGTCACCCAGCGAGACGAACATTGCGTTACGAGTCCATAGTAAAATATCTTGACATTGGCATAAATTGGTAACAGTAATACCTTTTTTTTCAGACCGGCAATTTACTTTGTTGATAAAATCAGAATGACTTGTTTGGCAATTTGGCAGTGTTTTGTTGTTACAACTTGTTGTAGTGTAACAATGTTAAACTAATTCAACTTAGAAACTCAACTGTGGACTAGCGACTGTGGACCAAAAACAGGTAGTAGTGTCTATCTTAATGCTACTAAACCCTAGTGTACTTACGTAAATAAATTAAGATGTCACTTTATAATTTTCATCCATGAGTTGTTTACTTTATTAATTTTATTTATATTTTCATCCATAATTATAATAAATATTTCACAACAATCACACCAATTCCCTAGTCCCAAATTAAGCTACGAGGCTTGCGTTATGGGTACTAGACAACGGATAAACATACTTAAATACTTTTTTTTTGTAAATAAATACATATTATACATAGAAAACACCCAGACCAGTACAAACACACATGTTTAGGCACACTTATGCTTGTACTGTGCGGGGATCGAACCCGTGACCCTTGGTTTTTTAGAAGTCCGACCTGTGGACCACTGCACCAAGCGGTCGTCAAATGTTGCCATGTGTTGTATATTTTATTTAGTTTATTTTCAGTAAAAGAATATATGTACTTAAACAGTTTTTAAATTATGTTTATTATTAAAGATTCCAGTTACAAAGATTTAATTATATGGAAACTGTAAAATCAGAATAATTTATTTAAAAAAAATGGTTTTCTTTAATATTTCGATACTAGCTTCACACTGATATCCAAAAACCAATAAAGGTTCATTTAACAGATATTTTCTTCACTAAAATTTAACTTAAAGTTTGATCAACCTTATTTTCAGTTTTCTATAAATCACCGTTTGAGTAGTACTCAAAATCAAAAACCAATTACAACATGTAAGACAAATATCGCGCGATAACCTTCGGTATGAAGTGGGAGAGCGGTTGCGACAGGGTTGCCCAATGTCCGACCGCCGGTCCGGTCGGAAACGAGCGACATAGATTGCTCGAATACCTGAGTTTGTATACTAAGTGCTTGAGTAGTGCCCACACCATTTTAGGGTGACTCGCAGAAGGCAGGCTCAACTTAATCCGATATTAAAACAAGTGACTGATTCGAACAGATGGCTTGAACTTAAACATATTTCTGATTTTCCATTTAATTGTGCTTAGCCCAAAAGTATGACGGGTGAAGAATTCTCCATGGCGTTAAGTTCACCTTTTGTACAAAGTTTTGTTGTTGAATAAAGATATAATAAATTGTTTTTTTTTTTTAAATATTTTCTTAACGATTTTATTCTGAAGCAGATTTATAGTGGTCAAGTCTGAATAAAGTTTTTGAAGTGTAGACCATCCAAAATATTATTTAGGAGCAGTTTTAAAGTTTAAGAGGGAGCATTCATCAGAAAAACAGCGAATCACGGCATCCTGACATAATCCAGCAAAACACCTGGTGAGCTCGACGAATTTTGACTAGCTATAGCTAAGAACCACTGTGATTAAATTATCTATCAAATAAACGAATAAAAAACAGAATATTGTTTAAACTTATTATTAACACCCTTCTTTTACGTCGGAGGTAAAAAAAAGACAGTGAAAGAGCTTACATCAAGACAAATTGATTGCTAACTAAGCTACTACTCGTCTCGTTTTCACCACAGGGACTTTACAGAACCACCCACCTGTAAATTTTTTTACGTTCGGGAAAAGCTGTTACGCATACCTACCAGCTGCGAGGGCAGCTAGGGATTATGTGGGACTCCGGGATTCAGAGAGAGAATCCGCCTACACACTAAAAACCTGACGGTGCCCTCCGGTGCCATGTGAGTCGGGGACGTCGTTGGTTTACCATAGGCCGAGAGGCCACATGCATTCACCGCAAACCACCCACCCATCCTAAAGCATCCACGCGAGCCGTTGCATCATCTAGCTATCTGATGATTCGCATGCAATAAATAGCCAAGGGTATTTAACGCAAATTTACTTTCGGTTGCCTAATTTGAATTAATTGAATTTAGATAGCATTCAAATAGCACATTGCATATGTACGTTTTGCACATTCGTCAGATTTGAAGTCTTTAATTTTGAAACGTTCATGCTTTTCGCTTATCTGTGTCTTGACAAAAAAATCCGATCAGTTTAGTGGTTTGAAAATAACTTGAAAAAAACAGTTTTGTGGTTTCGGTTTGAAAATAAAGTGAAGTTCGAGTTATCGGCAGCGCACATGTGCAGTTACGAGTCGCAGCGATAATATGCCGCAGATGTAACCTGGCTTGATGACTGATTTAATAAATGAAAAGTGTCCATTTGCATATATGATTCGCACGCAAAGAGTCTTGTACCATGCAGAAAAATACGTTAATGAACCATTTGATTCATAATCATTTATTCGCTTAGAACATGTCATTAACAGTTTTAACAACTATACTTGCTTAGATAATTTGTCACAGTGATCTGAGAAAGAAATGTTATTACAATTTCTTTCTTAGCAGTCTACAGATTTTCTCTAAGCTGACCTCGAAGCATGCTAGGCTCAAAAGTTCACCTGAATGGCTGCTTACTCCAAGACCTTGTTAAAGTAATATTTGCCTATTAGCTAGACTCATAAAGCAAGCAAAGGCGACCTTGCCCATCACGCTTCAACGTAAAAGTTGAACAATGTTTATAAAGCTACCGTTCACTATAGTAAAACAGAAACAGACAGTCCACGCGACAGATTTTAAAAAAAATATGACCAAGGCATTCAAAGGTTTTTTATGAAACTAAATTGTAATAAAGAATGTTTAATGACAATAAATCGTTTTCATTAACCACCTTATGAAAAAAGTCTAACTTAAAGAACCTAGGTGTGATTTTGTACATTAAAAAGTTTCGGTGTACCAAGAATAACGCGAATACCAACTTGTTAATCTTGGTATGTCAACAGTAGTGGGCCCCGGCAGGCGTTGTCCTGCCCGATCGCATCGGGGTTCTTCATTTTCGTTTTAGAAAAATAGAAATTACATAGTACCGTGCCTGTATGTTACATTAGCACCCCTTTACCAGTAATACTTAAGTTTATTTCACTACTGTGATTAGTTCACTGTTTTACCGTCCGTTTATGACATCATTTACCGGAGCACGTATACGGCAATTGCTATCAAAATAAAATTGACTGTGTTTCAAACTTTTTATTGAATGAGTCAAAGTTACGCTGGACTAAAAAAATACGCAGGCACGGTCACACGAGAATTTATAATAAAGTAAAATATTTCTAATGCCCCATTTGCAACGTTGTGGCTGATCTTGTCACACTAGCACGGTTACGGTAAGTATCAAGTAGTTGTTAAGCGTTCGCGCTAACATTGTCGCTGAAAAATTACAACACCGTCACGTTAGGAAATGTTACGACGAAACAAATCGCAATTATTTGCGACACCTATCTGCCGAGTTCAAATGATCGACTGTTAATTATTGAATCCCATAAAAGTTAAACTTTATGCTTCAACGACTGTTTCCAAAACTTAGCATAAAATGTTCCAAAACTTTGTACAAAGAAATTGTATTGTATTCTTTTGAACTTATCATCCATTTTTTTAAACAAAACCCGGTAATGACAACAGAAAAAAAACGATATAAAAAACTTAATCTCAATCAAAAGACAACTAGAAAACATTTTAAGTCACTTAACTTTCACTTAAAAGTCATCATCAGTTTAGTGCCCTTTTTTCAGGTTATCTCGGGTCGGCGCAGTATGTTTTTCTCTTAGTATAGGAGATCTTTCGTACTTCTATAGGATGGTTATCCTATCCTTTATAGGTTGATAAATCTAAATAAGAATTTTTGACAATAGTGTAAAGGTTATTGATCGCCCCTTAGACCGCATTCAAATAAAGAAGATATGTGATGCTTGAAAAATATCCTTTTTTGTTTTAACTTTGAACGAAATTTAAATCATTACAAGGTACTCACGCTAACTCTTTATTATTTTACGACTTTGTAGAATTTTACAAATAACACTCCAAATTATGTTTAAATGCTGTTATCATGCAAAATCTCAAAAAACAAAACCATAATACCTATTACGTGTTACGTGGTGAAGTTAAAGTTCACCATTTAATTGTCAGCTAAAAATAGGTGACCTCATTAAACTTCCAAATTGTATTAAGTTATGACATAGTTCATGGGCAATATGACCGCAAGTAACAGCTTAACCTTGACAAATAAAATATATTTTTTTATAATAAATTAAAATATGAATTCTAATATTTTTGATAGAACAAGGCATCAGATCCCAATAATTTGATAAGTATGAATTCAGGTTAGGTTAGGTTAGTTATTTCAAAAACTACATCACATGTAATTTAGGTTGTAGCAAAAATAACACCACATGAAAATAATAACAATAATATTGGAACTCCCAAACGAAAGCGCTACGAGCTACGTACGTCGTAGCTTCGTAGCGACTTCTTTTATTTTTTTATTTACGCACTAGGTAAATATTTTGAGATTTAGTTTTATCGTTAACATTTGAAACTTTCTTAAATTTAGAAATATTTTTTTTTGTGAATGGCAAAGGATTATAAGCCCAAATATTAATGGATACTATCTCGAATGTCAAAATTACAACAACACTAATTATCATCACCAAACAAAGCGCAACGGCCTTGTTCGCGCACAAAAATTAAAATTCATAAACTACTCCAATAATACCGTTATTTAAATATTGCAAAACGCAAGGTCATCACTCACCCAAGGTCACTTCAAGGTCGTTTGGTCGAGCGGTGAGGTGGCAAGTCTGTGCAAAGCCGGCTAGTATACTGAGCAGTGCGCGGGCGCACCAAATGATTTCGCAACCCCCCGGTGGGGTTCAACCTTTCGTGGTGATTGTAAATCGTAAGATTTTAGCTATCGAAATATTGGTGCAGTTTCTGTAATAGATAAAAGGAGAAAAAAAATATATAGTTCAGGCAACACCATGGCAGTGGAGTTGTGTAAAAATACGCTTGAATTCATTTTTCGCCGAAGCTAAGTAATGCAGGTGATTTAGGTTTTTGTAGATGAAAAAATAAAAATATAAGGCAAAGAAAGCTATGGCGGTAACGAAATTGTGTGAAATTACTTTCTATAAGACGCTTCTTTTCGACTATGTAGACTATTAGTAAAATACAAATATGAATTCATTTATTCGCCATTGAAGGTGGTACAAAGTTGCAAAACAGGATGCAGAAAACTCCAAGATGCACTTTAAATGACATACGATAGTCAAAGTGATCAATCACAAATAAAATGTGAAAGTAAAATTAAAAAAAAATCAATAAATAAAAAGGACCGATTTGTATTACTGGTCAAAATTTCATGTACCAAATTAATAAAAATACGAATAAAAAACATTATAACGAATGCTATTGTCATCTTAATTATAATAAAATATTTGCATTAGTCCCTTTTTTACCAGAACCTTCAATTTATTTTACCACAATATATTTATGTGTCCAGGAAACTTATCGTAGAACCTTGCAGCGATTTCAATACCTCTTTTGCATTAGTGCGGTTTTACAGATGATGGTTCCTACAGACGAAAAGTTAAATTGGGTGTAACCAACTAAAAGATAGTTAGTAACACCCAATTTGTTTTTCAATTGATTGATGATTTCAATTAATGTATGTCACATATTCTAGTTACTAGTAGAATAATATGTGACATGCATAAATTGAAAACGAAATACCAACTCTGACTTACATAATTGGAAAAAAGAAATGCTCTATGCAATCAATCAAGCAAAAGTGAATGTTAAGCTAAGTGTCGTCTACACATCTAATAGCTCATTCTCTGTCTTTATAGCCTATCTTGGAAGAATAATTGAAGATTAAGTCCCAGCGTTCAATTGGACTGAAGATTTGTTGATTGGTACTAAAAACTAACTTTCCAGTAAAAAAACCTTTAAACGGCTGGACGAATTATGACCAGCCATAGCTAAGAACCATCTTGATTAAATTATCTTTCGAAATAAAAACGCTTAAAATCGTTCCTTCCGTTCGGGAGATGACGGACATACACACAAAAACACACATAGGAACTTATAATACACCCCTCTTTTTCTTTGGGGGTTGAAAACGAAACGAAATGAAAATCAACTAGAGAAATCCAAAATTGCACTCATTGTTTTACTCATATGTAAAAGACATCAACGCACTAGACTACGAAAATGGGTAAAAAAGATACCTATCAATAAAAAAAATGGTATATCTCAGTTAGTGATTCAGACACTAACTGAGATTAACATATTTAATAAAGTTAATTATAGAATGTCCTAACAAACGGGAACTGTATGAAATGGGTTCGGTCCGCCACTTCAGAAAGTTTTTTTTTTCTAGTGCAAAATTATTATCTTTAGTTTGCAACGTGAATGTATATCAAGAAAGATCATAGAACTGTGTGAAATGGTTGGTTCGCTTCCTTTGGACACTTATTTGGGGTGGTACGGAGGTTTACACAAAAAGTCTTGTCGTCAGGTCAAGCAGATGAGCTGGAGTGAGTCAAAGAGATAAGTTTTCTAAAATAATTACCTGAAAAATAGCGTGGCTGGATTGTTAACTCAAAATTTACTAAGTACCTAAACAGAGTGCGCATTTTTGGCTAAACAAAAATCAATTACTCACTTTCCTACGAAGTTGCGCTACACTAACTTGTGGAGTCCTAAGAAGGAAGATTAAGAATTAAGTTCTCAGATTTACCAACCAACTGATAACCGTAATCAGCAGGTTATTGGCAATGCCAGTTTAAATTTTTACAGAAACTATCTAACAGTTAAAGTTATCAACTGATCGTCTTCGTGGTTATAGTTAACTGTGCCCTACGGTTTCATCCGCATAGAACTCGTTTTTTACGTATCCTACAAGAAGCGATAAGTTATACGGGATTATAAGTACCCTATGTGTTATTAAGCTTACCTGTGTGAATCTACCTGTGTTCCAAATTCAAGCCAAATCGAATCCAGAACACTCATACAACATACTCCTTTCGCGTATATAATAGTAGTGGGATACCGAACGTTAAAAAGTTTTAAGGCTTTCTGCAAGTCTGATGCAACTAAACGAATAGCGACAAAACGACAAGTGTATTTTTAATTCCAGTACTTACATTGAGCAATGAGCATGTAAGTACAAAGTATGAATATGAAGTGGATCATTCAAGAATTTTCGCTACACTTAAAGGTTTACACAATGCAAAGACAATATTGCATGGTATATGTTGCACAATTGTCCGTCAAAGCGCGCCATCTCATATTGTTGCTACATGGTAGTAGACGAGTTATGTACTATCCAGGTGATGTTTACATTACAAAGGATATGGCAATAGTTGATACGAGCCTATAATTTTACGACGGAACTGTTGGTGGGCACACAGATAAGTGGAGAAATGTGAAAAGCTGATTGTAGTACGGCATCGATAGACTGTGCTGTGACAGACTTGTTTCAGACTCAAATGTCTAATTAGTTGTTTTTGTGATTAATTCAAAGTAGATTCAGTGATATATCGCAATTATAGCAGTTCATGTACGCTGAACAATCATCATATCAGCCTTTTACAGTCCACTTCTGGACATAGGCCTCCCCCAAGTAGCGCCACAGCGCACGATTTCCCGCCCTTTGCATCCTGTCACTACCAGCTGCCTTCTTCAGGTCATCTGTCCATCTAGCCGGGGGCGTCCCACACTACGTTTAACTAAGCGTGGTCTCCATTCGAGAACCTTCCTGCTCCACCTTTCGTCGGTTCTGCGACAGACATGGCCAGCCCACTGCCACTTTAGCTTGCGACATTTTTGGACAACATCAGTTACTAGTGTTATGACGTATGACCTCGTTCCGGATCTTATCCCTTAATGAGATCCCCAACATAGACCTTTCCATAGCACGCTGAGTGACGGGTGTTTAACCAATGCGTCTTACCAGTCTTAACCAACGGAGCCGAAACGTGGAACATGACAGTCAAGCTGGCTCACCGCTAAACAATATGAATTATTTACTATAGTCGAAAGGAAAGATTTCAATTTGTTGGAGGAAACTATTTTTTAGCTTAGGTACATCTCGGTCATGTTCTCACTATCGTCATAACATTGCGTTTCACTTTTCATTGTTAGTGACGTAGCCAAACGTACCTACCATAACGAGATAAGCCCTATTTACCGATAACCGACCGATAAAAAGGAAAAAACAGTGCGTCATCTAATAACTAGTTGATCCGTCAGATGCTGTTTAATACATTTAAATCTTGCTCTAGAATCACTCTATCTATTTAAAAAAAAATTGGTTGCCTGTAAAGTCGGTATACGGGCGAAAGTTTTACGTGACAACGATTTTGAGTGGTAAAATAATTTTAATGTGAATATTCATTCGTATAACATGAACCGGTGTGTATGCCTATCTCTCTCACTCTCTCTCTCTCGCTCTGTCTCTCTCGCTCTTAGGCGGGTTAACTGTGCTCGAGTGGAAGGGACGCGTGCCTTTCACTTTTTATGTCTGTCTCACTCGCTCTTAGGCGGGCTAACCATGCCCGAGTCGAAGGGACGCGTGCCTCTCACTCGCTCTCATTGTGAGCGCGGAACGTGAGCGGAGCGTAACGCAGTTTCTTGAAGTGTCACCCGGCAAACCAATTTATAAGATGTTGTCACGTCAAAAACTGCATTAAATTCCGATGACTAGTTTTAATGATTTAAGTTTACATACAAACAGACATGGAGACAGACGCGAAAAGCGACTTTGCTTTATACTATGCAGTGATTACCATCTATACAACCAGATTTCAGATCTCCGCCGACAAGAGACCACTACTAAAAGCTATTGAGCTTAATGGTTACTAGTAATTACACCTTATTTCTTGTTCTGCACGTTTTTTGCTACACGTTTTACCAACATTGTAAACGTCACGTCACATTCATTCGTTTACAATGAACGTTGACAGTGACGTTAAGATGTATACTGCAAAAAACACGCAGTACGATGCAACTAAGGGGCCTAACCTCTAGTTCATAAGAAATGATATCTCATATGTCGCAGATGGTATTTAAGGAAAATATTAAAAAAAAGAATACAACGTGTCAAAAATAATAATAATCCTCCTGGCCGATTTCGACCACGGCGGCCAATCTCAACTGAGATCAGCCAACTACGCAGGAGATATTATAGTGCACGAGTGTGAGCGCAATACACAGGTGCACTCACTGTTCCATCACTCTCAAAGTTCGGTGAGACGGCAATCCGACATGACCGAAAAGAAATCAGGCGCAGGACCAACGGTTTTACGTGCTTTACAAAGCACGGAGGTGTAACACATTCATGACAGAAAATCTAAGAAACAATTTTGGCTTAACCTGGGATTCGAACCCAGGACCTCTCGGATGTAAGGCAGAAACTTTGCCACTACACCAACGAGGCAGTAACGTGTCAAAAATCGATTAAGTGTAACTTCATGGTAAAATCGAGTTTTATTCTTCTTGTACTCATTTACCTGTCATATAACAAATGAACCATAGACAAAAGTTCGCAACACTTATCTCTCACTTCTTAGTGCAACACTTAGTACCTTTTATTGTCTTTGGATGCGCAGTGCGCACGCTGCGCAATCCTAGAGTGATTTGACACGGGAGGCGATTGCTACAAAAATGTCTGAGTACGGTGACCACAGGTTGTTTATTTAAGTGGATAGCTACCGTTAATAGTCAAGTAGTTTTAATACAATTTACTGTAAAAACTACGCCAAATACCAGTTTAAGGTGATTGTTTGTAATATAGATAGATTAACACTTTATTGTACAACAAAACAAAATTACAGACATGTTCAACAAAGAAAGATGTACTATATAGGTGGTCTTATCCAAGCGATAAGACCATCTAAATCTGCGATATCTTCGGTTAAAGTAACATGAATAATAATATAACTGTTTAACTGTGATGAAGATGAAACTACCTATGTGTACTCATCATGTTAGAATAATGTAAAAGCAATTGTAATTGACAAAAATTCTTTAGTGCATTTATTTGATGCCATATCGGTCAATGATATATCCTTTGGAGTTACTTGTCAAAGAGCACTAGAACATTTTTATAAAGAATTCCTTAGTTTTTAAGAGATAATAACAAAAATATAAGGATGACAATATTCATGCTAAAAGTATACTTTCGTTTGGGCTTTAGACAGTGTAAAAACTTATTTAAATATTCAAAAATCGTAGTCACCCTACTAGTGCAATGTTCCACTTGGATCATTTTCTAAGCAACTTGCATATTTTGCGCTGATCTGTGGAAATTCGCAAGAAAACTAGGTGCTTTGATAAGCGCTAAATCACAGTTAAACTTCTTTTGTATCTATGCATGTGCGAAGATTATAAATACCTGATACATAGGTATATGCAATCCATAACGTACATAGGAACATTATTTAAACATTGACTTTATTAAAACTCTACCCTTAGTATATTAACTAGCAGGAAACTAAAATACAAAAGTGGTAAGAATATAAAAGACCGGCAGTTCTTTTAAAACAATATTTTAAGTGTAATATTTTTGCAGCGATTGATATAGGTACGTATACAGAGTTTAATTCTTTCAACTTCTAGTTCATAAGTCACGATATTTGAACACATTGAGGATACTCATCATTTAGTCGCCTTATATTTTTTCATCATACCGTAAAATTAAATTAAATTTCATTTGTAAGACTGTACATTAAAAAAGTATACAAGAGAACAACAAAAAAGTTCCTGTTAAAAATTAATAGCAAGTTTTCTTTGGAGGTTTTTGCGTTGAACAACTAACAAGTTTTCAAAGATCTCCACGTTCGTCAAATTTACATTTTACTTAAACAGACAAAAGACACTCTTCACCATAAGGGAATCTGTTACAATGTTTTGAGTATTCGATCATTCCGAAGTCAGCTATGACAGTTATAACATGATAACATGTATTTAATGATTTATTCCAATAATTACTCTTAGTCTTTTATTCTAAAACTAAGGAAGCCCCGACGTGATATTATACATAATTATCATACATTACTAACCTATTTACATCTACTTGTAAGTGTCTACCAAAGAATGTTTCACACTAGTTATTTGTCACGGCTTTACTTTACAATTTAGCTTAAGTTATCGCAGGGCATATTTTTAAATAGTCAGATAATAGCCCTTCTGGCCGATTCCGACCGCGGCGGCCAATCTCAACAGAGATCAGCCAACTGCGCAGGAGATATTATAGTGCACAAGTGTGAGCGCAATACACAGGTGCACTCACTGTTACATCACTCTCAAAGTTCGGTGAGACGGCAATCCGACAAGACCGGAGAGAGATCAGGCACAAGACCAACGGCTTGACGTGCTTTCTGAGGCACGGGGTCGTAACACCGCCAACTTCCCGACTCCAAGCTTTTTTTGAGAAATTCATGACAGAAAACCTCAGAAACAATTTTGGCTAGACCTGGAATTCGAACCCAGGACCTCTCGGATGTAAGGCAGAAACTTTGCCACTACATCAACGAGACAGTCAGAATGGTCAGATAAATATCTATCGGACTGTTAATTTGATGTTGGTAGGCTAGCACGTCATTGCTAGGCTACCTTCGTAAGGCGTTGTCCTACGTGAACGACAAGTTCAACGCGATGCGATGCGACTAATACTTGTGTCAATGTCAATTGAAATTAATAGAATCTTACTTGAAAGAAATATATTAAATTAATAGTGCAATCGGATACAAGGAAACTTACTGGTCACGTGAAAGGTTTGTTGTATAAGGTATGCCACAGGACAGTGTACTGGGGCCATTATTATTAATTATTTACATTCATGACCTACCTAAAGCACTAATACAACCTGTTGACTATGACACAATTCAGTTGCTATTAGGTGTAGAGATGCTGACATATATGAAGACGACATTTATAATAATTTGAAATGACTAATTGCCTCGCTATGTAAAAATAATCTACGGAATAAAATTATGATAAGTTTTAATTATATATTTTTAATTGTATTTTTGTAGTTACGAAATTAACATTTTATTCATAACTAACAATGAATGCAATAATTTAATTTAAAATGTTTAAAATTGCATGTGAATAAAAATTTTAAACCATGTTCTTGGTAGAATACACCAGTTAAAAACAAAAAAAATGTTATGGCACAACAGTCATTACAAAAATGATTACACAGTAGAAACTTAAATATATAGTGAACAGACAACGAGCGCCGAAATATACATATTAGAGTTTTACAATATCATGAGATGAGCTGCTGCTGTACACAATCTTATGTAAATAAAATCACAACAAAATTGCTGTCATTAGGCAACCAGTTAAGAAAACATATGATAGTATTTAACTTTCAAAATTACTGAATTTTAGTGATTTTAACACCTGTAATCAAACTGTATTCTTGCAAATAAACTATTACGAGTACTTACTTACTTCAACTACGAGTATGAAGTGGAATGAGCCATCCTCAACGCGGGCTCAGTACGGTGGTCGAGGGGTGTTTGTAAGGTTAGTGACCAACCTTACTGTCAGATGTTATAAAGCCGCTCGTGGGCCTTGGATCGGGCTTAAAGACTAATAGATATAACTATATCCATATTAATCGGGACCGACAGCTTAACGTGCCTTCCGAAGCACGAACGTTCTTGTAAATAGACGTCACTTAAATGGTTGGAAGGGTCACCCATCCCAAACACGACCTCGCCTGAGTGCTTACTCGTAGCTTCGGTATGTACTACCAAAGCGCTTCCACCACTGCGCTACAATCCTACTACTATTATAAAGGCGAAAGTTTGTAAGTATGGATGTATGGATGTATGGATGTATGGATGTATGGATGTTTGTTACTCTTTCACGTAAAAACTACTGAATGGATTTGAATGAAACTTTACCACAATATAGCTTATACATCAGAATAACATATAGGCTACAATTCATAAAGAATTTTTAAGATAAAGGCTTTCCACGCGGACGAAGTCGCGGGCGGCCACTAGTTATCTATAATTAAGTAAATAAAAAAATGATTAAGCAGGTTCTAAATAACCTTACTAAAACTATTTATGTGTTTTGGTATAAACACAAATTCAACAAACAGATAGACTACCACAATTCATATTTAATAATTAGTGTATTTATTTATGCATTTGAATACAATAGCAAAAGTTATACTGCTCTATAATTGATTGTAATTAATTCAACAATCATGTCTTCGGCTTTCAACATTCGACGCTCAGATTTTGTAGAGTCATTTAACTAGTTTTAAAATTATGAGTGCAGGGTACAAAATAATATTAGAAGATGTAGTTACGGAAAGTGTGAAAGGTATGTTTTTACCATTGTGACAGTACAGTTTCATGCATTTTTAATCGACTTTTACAGGGCACTAATCTAAATTAATTTTGGCCTATCGTGTTTCCATAATCTAAAAAAATAATTTTTATATTCAGCTTTTACTGACAAAAGTTAACAGTATTGACAATCAGTATTTAAATGATTAACAAGAATATCACTGCGTATTTAGTTACTAATTAAATAACTATTCCATTATAGCAATTGGTGCAAACCTTTACTAAGAACCTAAGTTCTAGTAGAAATTATGTCCAGGGCCTTCAAAATGATTTGGACTCATTAACAAGATATTAAAACTGTTAACTATTTGACGACAGCTTTGGGTTAGTGGTCTGAGGTGCAGACTGCAAAACCGGCTGTTGCGGATTAGAATCCTGCTAGTGGCAAATGTTTGTGTAATGAACACGTGCATTTGTACTTGAGTCATGGGTGTTTATAAATTTGAGAATTTATATCCTAGTCACCATAGCATAAGCTAACGCTTAGTTTGGGGTTAGGTGATTGGTGTGTTCGTAGGAAGAATTTATTTATTATTTATTTGATAGATGGAAGCTAATGTATTTGTAGAATAGTCTTATCAATTTTTCTTTCCCAAAAGTTTCAGATGAAATCCAAACATGGAACCTGCCAGATACCGTTATTGCACTCTCATTAATACTAAGCGTCTACTTAATAACAGTACTGAAGGTACTCCCTGCGTTTATGGAAAGTAGACCGCCATATAAGTTGAACAATCTGCTTATTTACTACAATGGATTCCAAGTTGCCTACTCGGCATATCTGGTCTTTATCGTAAGTAAGAAGTTTTTTGCTGTAAGCAAACATGAAGGAGTTTCTTTTTTCACTAGTCGCAAATAACGCCTACAGAGCTTCAGGGGGAACCTTATTAGAATATGAAATTGAACGACATTGTCAATTTTAAATAAGTCGAATTGGCTAATTGATGTTGTCTCTTGTCGCCGCTTGCGCCACTCTGGGTAAGTATAACCCAGAGATTAGAGATGAGAAGTCACTCTCACTCAACTGCTTTGACGCTGATAAAGAACGCAAGATTTTTCATCGCCGATGTAAGCTTACCTATGGTGCAAGTAGGGTTTAAAATCCTTTCCTTTTTTAGACTGTAGAGTTTGGAAGCGATAAGGAATTGATTAAAACAAGTGTCGATGCTACTTTTGAAATGTTTATAGTAGGTAAAATTTTATACACGAGGCTTAGTACACAAAAATCATTTTTTAAAACTTATATTTTGTATGTCTTAACTTTTGATAACGACTCATAGAAAGAAAGACTGCATCCTGTTTGATTTAGTATGTGGAACTACGAACTTACTATGTAGAAGTTACAAGAAGAACAATATGATCTTTCTTTTACATAATAGGTACATCAATTTCCTAATGATGGTTAAAGAATTAGAGTCGTTTACAGAAATGTGGGGTAAAATGGCTTTTTTGACTGCCGTCCGTTGTAAGGGCATGTTCGCAAAATGTCAATAAAATCAATTTATTTTTGTAAGTAGGCTAACAAGTAGCACTTTTACACGTCCCAAGATATACCGTCTCTTGGCTGGTCCGTTAAAACTTTAATGTTATTTATTACAGTATGTAGTTGTATGAGCGAGTCTACACATACCTTACAGTAAATCGGATCCAGTACATCGGATCCAGTATATCGGATCCAGTACAACGGATTCAGTATACTGAATCGATTCAGTACTGTGATGTTATGTGTGAATACTATATCTAGTGTCGCTACTGGTGACAGCATAGACAGCAGATAAAATTTTGAATGTTTTTTTGTAAAGTAAATAACTCTACAACTGGACCGGACCGGCTGCTAATTAGCACCTAATACGGAAGAATCTATAATTTAATAATAAAATCAGTGTCCACACAAAAGTGTTATATATTAATACCACATTGGGCCCATCCCACCAAAAACTTGTCGAGGTCAGGTACTCGAAGAAGCCTACGTAGTTTTAAATTTCGAGAGAATTTCGCGAAATTGCGATACACTTTCATAAAAGTCGTTCGGCAAACCGGACCAAGGATTTGAGCTCATTAAAAATATCGAGCACTTGGTAAACGTGGTCCAATTGTGTCCAACAGGTCACTTTCTTCTTGGATTGCCCTTTCACTGTAGCAAAAGATGCGTGATTACCTTTTATCAGTAGCAGTGTAGAGTTTTGGCCAGCAATCGAATCCTAGAGTATATACTTACAGTGACAATTTGTACAGTAAAAACTGGAAGGTGTTAAATATAAATGTTGTAAAATTTACAGTTTGAGGAAGAGATTTCTTCTCCAGTTTGTATCGCCATACCTTATCGGTCTTAATAATAACTTTAAAAAAAAGCTGCTCAACTCTTAAAGTGCACCGTGAATAATCTTTTCCTAAAAACAATTTGATTGTTTTAGATATTATTTCTGACTTGGGTGACCCAAGCCATAAGTTAGACCATTAGTCATTGAAATGAGACACTTTTTACGGATTATTTGGCGATTTATTTACATTTTGTTGTTACCTGACGTTTCGGACCCTTTTCAGCGTCCGTGGTCACAGGTGAGTCTACCTGTTAAAACAAAATGTAAATAAATCGCGAAATAATCCGTAAAAAGTGTCTCATTTCAATGTCTACTGTTCGCGTAAACCGAAGAAACTATTTAAATCAGTTATGTGTTATATAAAATTTTTTGTATTTATTTATTTTCAGTATATAAGATACTTGTATAACTACGGAATTATCACAACACGATGCCCGAAAGGACAAGATTTGCAAGACGTAAGTAACTGTACAATTTGTTTTACATAAAATAAAATAAAATATTGTTTATTTATTTATTTACGTTTGTATAGGGTGTACAAAAGATGACACAGTAGTAAATGAGCGCCTATCCAGCCATTGTCAATAGCATGCAAATACGGAACCTATTTATTATTCCCTACTATCCCTGTATGTACCTGTGGGTCCTTAAGCTATCTTCTACACATTCGTGATCGAATAAACATTTCTTAACCAACAGATTTATCAGTCTTTAAACTGTTTGAATGTGGTACATTATTTATTGACGTCTGTCCTTCTTAAACAATTAATGCGGATCGAGCATTGGAGTTAGTAAATAATCATTGCTCATTAGAGTGCATCCTTAATTTATTCTGCGTTCCGCCTTAAAACAAAACTAATATCGTATAACCGTCTTTTGTTTTCACAGGTGATCACAGAAATCTACCCTTACTTCATCGCCAAACACTTGGATCTTCTCGACACGGTCTTCTTCGTTCTACGCAAGAAAGACAGTCAGATTTCATTCTTACATTTATACCACCACTCATGTATGGTGTCTTGGACGTGGCTCCACTTGATGCACCATCCCACGGACCATTTTGTACTGGTTGGTCTTCTGAATAGCTTTGTCCATGTGTTGATGTATGCGTACTACGGTCTGGCGGCGTTGGGACCGCGGTATGCCAAGTTTGTGTGGTGGAAGAAGCACCTTACTAAAGTTCAGCTGGTAAGTTAAATTAAAAACATTATAAAGTATTAAGTACTTTGTCTGGATTACAGTAAAATTTATACTCTAAAAAGTGTCCTTTGTATTGTGATACTCTTCTAAATGATTCCTTCCCTTCTTAAAATACTTAGTTACATAAATATAACTATAGAACAACATCACATACATTGATATGACTCCGTGGTGAGTAGCTAAAGCAATTGTGTTACAGATATCAGAATAAACAGTGGTATTACAGATCAATTTAAATAAATACATAGAACACCCAGACCAGTATAAACAGACATGTTCATGCAAACAAATGTCTGTACAGTGCGGGGATCGAACTCGCGACCTCTTGGTTAGTAGTCAACTTCTTGACCATTACACCAAAGTGGTCGTCTTAAGATTCGTCTTATAATATTGTAAGTGTTAGTAAACGTGTACGTATCTTCTTTAAATGATGACCAGGTTTTAGATTGGATTATTTCAAGATTATGAAATCACAATAAACCAAAAATTTATACGCTAGTATTTTCTTAGTCCTATGCAAAAAACAATATCTGTGATTGTTTAAAAATATTCGATTTCAAGATGGAGACCTAAAATTTACTTCCGCAATATTGAGAGAGTGAGATCCCGCAGACGTTGTGCTGCCAACTGTTTTTTTTTACCCCTCTCTTCGTAAGAACCATGCTCATACTTCAATGAATATTATGAAAACGAGTCAGCGAAATCGTTTTGGATTTGCAACACGCAGGGATACATTTTTACGTTTTAGATACGTACATAAATCAACATTGTTCTTTCAGGTCCAGTTCATCCTCGTGGTCTCGCACCTCTACTACCAGCAGAAGCTCACCCCCTGCCCCATCCCCGCCTTCTTCCACTACTTCTGCATGACCAGCATCATCACATTCTTCTTCTTGTTCATGAACTTCTACGTCAGAAGTTACAAGAGCAGAAGAACGAAGAACGCCTGTGAAAAGAAAGAAGATTCCAAAGTGGAGTAGTTTTGTATTAAAAGTTTGAGAAAGTTCTCGAAAATATAATTCGTTCAAAACTAAAGGATTTCATTTATATTTTTAAAACTGCCCCAAGACAAAATTTCATGGCATAGGTAGTCGACAAATATCGAGATCGTCTTGCTTGTAAATGTATGGAAATGACACTTAGTCTTATGTTTGTGACATTATATCATTTTACCGTTAACGATATTTTGTGAGTTTTGATTTATTCCTGTTATAAAAAAAAGTAACTATAATATCAATAAATTGTGCGTACAGGTTGTCCCTACATTATGCCGTCACTCCATACTCATTAAACTTTTCTATGGGCATGTTAAGATTATTTGATACGCCTTTAGTCCATCTATCTCCGGTGTAAGCGTGACGGCCTAAAGTTGGGACTTGGGATACCCTGTCTGTACTAATAACTTTAGATAATTCGTTGTAAAGACAGGGTGCCTAACTTTAGATATCTTTATCTGCAATAAATAAGTGATTTTTAAAAGCACATAAATACGAAACATTTCCTTTATTCTGTTTTAAAAGCATTTAAGGTATTAAGTACCGTTGTATTAATTAATTATTGCCTTTTTGAAGTAATTTTCGATATATTTAAAAAAATTGCCGTACCTCGTTTTGAATACTTGAATAGCAATAAAAAACAATTATTTAAGGTTATTTTTTTAATTCACACATAGACACGAAAATATCCCTTTCACCAACGGTTTTATGTAAATGTGAGCCTCAGGCCTCGACTTGCAGCCCGTATATCCTCCCGGCAAAGGGTTCTACAAAGTCTTAAGAACTCCTGTAACAGGACTAATGAGCATAACCTACAATGGCGGCTGCAGCCTATAACACTTAAATAAATTCGGACCGATGAGCGAGTGTCACGGTAGCTTAATTGCGAGAGCAATCGCCCGGCTTGCGAGAGGTGCGGGTACGAATCCCGCCTGTAGCAGTGCATTTTTCTTTAAGTATGCTTTAATTTCAAATAACCTACAATACACAGAGTTCACAGATTCGAAACTTTTCGATTCATTTTTTAGTTAAGACATTCGTTCAACTAACATTGGCACGGCGAAGGGAAAGCCCTAATATTAACTTGTGAAAGCTAACAATGACATGTTACGTTTATGATCATAATCTACGTAACGATCTCGTTTAGACAAGATTGCAATATGATAATGTTACAAATAGTATTCACACATATCATGATGGTAGACAAATAGAAAGTATTGATATACATATATGTGTATGTGGCATACCACCACCGCTATCATCTAATAATCAATATGAATCTTGTTTCATACTTTTGAGTAGTCCTGTTCTAGTTTTGGAAGTTATTATTTATTTAATAATTTTGAGTTGGTTTTCAACTGCAATATTACATACCCTATACCAGCGGACAGTTTACGCACATCTAATGACACCTCATTTGTCGAAATATGATGAAGGGTTTATAAGTTATGAGGGAACAGATGAACATATAAACATACATACAGACATGCCGGTCAAAATCATATCCCTCCCTTTTGCTTCACCGTAGTCGGGTAAAAAGGATCCTTTATTGCTGAAATAAATAGCTTTGTCCTATTATCAAGCTTTTGCTTATGGCGAGGCATGATGAAATTTATGTTTATTACTAGCGAACACACAAAAGTTTTTTTGCACGTTACCTTTTTTTTAAAATTTCTTATCTCTTAAACATTTCCTGGACTTCACGAAAATTTAGGTAACGAACAGCAATTCATTTTTATATATAACAACAAGAAGAAGAAGAACCTTATTTTACCATGTCTCTACGTGAATAAATGAATTAATCTGATAGAAAATAAGTTTAAGCATACGTAGGTAGTACCTATAACGTATATGTTAATTTTTTAAATGAATATGTACTTTTATAAGGAGAGATTTTGAAGTAAAAGAGGGATGAAAGTTCAACAAAATTTATTTAAACACCGACAATAATCACGGCAATCAACGGCAATAAGAATAATCATTAAAAAAAATAGGTGCTATACCTAATCTTCCTCAACCTCAAACGATTACTAAGTAAAACATCAGTCAATACGCCGATTCAGGCGTTTCAATGAACGTACACTCATTCAGAGGCTTCGCTGCGCAAAGGCAGCCAATCTCATACAAAGCCTTAGGCAGTCGTGGTCAGATATTCGCGAAGGTAGCACGTGCGGTACCTTCTGACCGGTCACGGGCCGTTATCGCGAGTGTTCGAAATTTAAAAAGAAATTAAGTTCTGGAACTCTACTTTTTTTTGGAAACTGCCAGCTACGAAAAAGGTTAGTGTATTTTTAAGTAAAACTTTTTGTGTTTGTGTGAATTGGCAACCTAGTTTTGCAATTTTTGCTGAAGTGGCTTCTGTATGGCAATCTATGATTTACGTTTTATGCGTAAGCCGTGAGGTGCTCGGTAATCGGTTTTGCCTGTGTCTATGTTGCAATGTCTAAACTGCAATTGAAGATATGTGCTGACGAATAGTGTTCCTAGTTAGTTACGATGGTGATATGATTATAGGTTCTGACTTGCGATTTATGCGTTGTAATAGTAGTATTTCACGTAGTCCTCGTGAAATTTCTTGAAAATTTCATATCTACGTGGTGTAAAGGCTGAAAAAATATATATATACAAATACCTAAAATTATTGATAATACTAATGATCTGATCATACTCTATTCTTTGATTCAACGGGCAAGATTTGTGGCTTCTCGACACAAACATTTATTTTTGAGGGCAAGGAAAGCAAAAGATCTTTGCATTAGCATGTCCAAGACAGTTTTAACTTTTCTTAAACCTAACAAGCGAAAATATTGACCGTATTCACACATTCTTACTGGATAACAAAGCAATGCAAAAAAACTTGCCTTCTTTTTTCTTAATTTCCGATACAACGGTCAAAACTTATAAAACTCAATTTATGGACTTAAAAAAAAAAAAAACTTGGAACGACTTATCTCATACATGATATTACTAGATATCAGCATGTTGATAAAAACCATAACTTTCTAACCTGTACTAGGTCGCTGGGTCAGTTTAAAAGTTCGTAGGCGGTCATTATGGCGATGTAAGTTAAAATTTAAGCAGCAATTAATAAATATTTTTTTTGACATTACTTCCATTCTTAATCCTGATTTAAATATTACTCTAACATTTGTGTCTCCATGTAAAAAATATATTTATAAAAGCATAGCAGAAAGCTCGGTCTTTGATACTTCTTGTTTGCTATACAAACTGTCTTTCTAGCACCTAACTTGGAGAATTACTTTATTGGAAGCAATTTAAAAAAAACTTAGAAGGTTATACCACGAAGCTGTAATACAATAGTATTGCAGATTTAATTATTGAATTCAAATTCAGCCAAGAAAAAATGTTATTCTTTAAGCAAGGGCATACTTACCAAATTTTTTTATCATCATCACCGTATCATCCTTTCGACGCCCACTGCTGAGCATAGTCTTCCCTCAAGAATTTCCACCGCATCCAGTGGCTTCCCGCCACCTTAACCAGATCGTCGATCCAACTTGTTAGGGGCCAGCCCACGAAGCGTCAACCAGCAACTCATTTTCATAAGGCATATATTTTACTGGAGGATGACATAGTTCTATACACAGAACAAGCAACTACTTGAAATGATACACTCTTTGACAGATTATTTCGCGATTTATTTAACCTGACGTTTCGGACCTTTTTCAGCGTCCGTAGTCACAGGTAGACTGTCTATCTGGCGAAATTATCGGTTAAAAAGAGTATAATTTAATATTTACTTTTATATACTATATATAAAGTTAATTTAATTAAGTTAATTTATGTTTGCGTTATTTATCAACCACTTTACCTTTCTCATTTAATGTTCACTGCACCCATTGCCTTCTTTCTGCATGACCTTGAGGTTGACTGGCAGAAAATGCTTTTAGCATTAAGTCCACCCTTTGAGGTACATTTCTTGTGCAATAAAGTTTTAATAAATAAAAATAAATAAATCATTTTTAATGTCTTCTCTTCGCGTAAAACGAAGAAACAAATAAGGAACTCTTACTGCGAAAGTTATTGCTTGTTCTGAAAATTGTGTTGCACAATATAATTAAACTAAAAATATATTTAGTTTCCTGTATCAGAAAAGCTAGACAAACGAAAGTAAACAATCTTAACTCATTTGGTCATAATTTGCAATCTGGAAAGTAGGTGATGTAATAACATAGGTGTAAAATATTAAATATTCATTTTATTAACATGCAGCTAGACTTGCGTAACAATAGAAGATTACATTGTATTTGGCTCATAAAACTCAAATCTATTACGACGAAAAGAGAAGAGACACCTTAAAATCTTTACTTATTTTAAAACTTCTGCAAAAACTTTTGTACAATGGTGGACTTAATGCCGGAGGCATTCTCTACCAGTCAACCACAGGTCCAATCAGAGAACATACATGCGGTGCACATACAGAGAAAAAAGAAAATGCAAGTAAAATGGTTACCTACTTACAAAATTAAAACAAAGTACAAGTAATAAAAAAAACATACCTATTACAAATTACTTAGATAAATTTAATATGATATATATATCACATCATAGACATACACATATACGTATACATAATAATAAAACTGGTTACACATGTTTTTAGGGTTCCGTACCTCAAAAGGAAAAAACGGAACCCTTATAGGATCACTTTGTTGTCCGTCTGTCCGTCCGTCCGTCTGTCAAGACCCTTTTTCTCAGGAACGCGTGGAGGTATGAAGCTGAAATTTATATCAATTACTCAGGTCTACTGTCCCTTGAAGCTGTGAAAAAATCAAACTTCTAAGCCAACGCAATCAAAAGATACAGCCGTTTATGCCGCAAATTTTCGACACTTGCAAGGGAATCAAAACCTACAGGGTGCTTCCCGTGAACTCAGAATCTTGGAATTTGGTACGAAGCAACGTCTTATAGCATAGATAAAGGAAAAAATTACGAAAACCATAAATTTTTAGTTACATCACATAATATATATTTTTTTAATAATTTTAAACTTACTACCCATTTCCTCATAAACGCGTAGAGGTATTAAATTGAAATTCATACCAAATACTCAGGTCTATAATACCTTTAAGCTGTAACAAAATCAAACTTCTATGTCAACGCAATTAAAAGAAACAGCAATTTAAGCTGCATATTTTGAAACTCGCAAGTACTCGCAAGGGAATCAAAACCTAAAGGGTACTTCCAGTCGACCTAGAATCTTGAAATTTGGCATGAAGCAACGTTTTATAGCACACATAAAGGAAAAATTCCGAAAACCTTAAATTTTTAGTTACATTACAAAATATATATTTTTTTAATAAATATAAACTTATTACTTTTTTCCTCATGAACGCGTAGAGCTGTTGAAATTCATATCAAATACTTAGATCTAATTGCCTTTAACCCGTGAAAAAAAAAAATTCTAAGTCAACGCAAAAACGCAAAACGCAAAAGTACAACCATTGATACCGCATATTTTGAAACTCGCAACTACACGCAAGGGAATTAAAACCTAAAGACCACTTCCCGTTGACATAGAATCTCGAAATTTGGTAAGAAGCAATAGCTTACAGCACAGCTAACAGAAAAATTCCGAAAAGCTTAAAATTTTAAGTAGTTATACCACCAAAAAAATTGTGATTGTAAACATAATTGTAGTTACAGCAATGACCGCGAGTTATTATACTATGTATGGGGAGGGCAACATTTTTCAAACGGCAAAGACGACCTCACTCATCGTCATTCAATCCCGATGTTTTGGTGAATGTAGCTGTATAATCTAAATGCGTCCTAACTGCTTAAAGTGTTATACTTATAATTAAATTCAATGACATTATTATATTTCTTATTGTTGGTTATTATCAGACAGCTTGCTTGTATTGTTTCTACTGGCGAAGTTTGATGGGACGCTGGTGGCACGGGGAGGCACGCGGGGCGCGGGGCGGGGCATGAACGCGCTCGCACTGGCCCGCGGGCGCGGGGGCAGGCGACTGGCTTTTTCGAACTTCAATGTTCAATGTGGTACTATTCATAACTTTTTCAGTCACCATTTACAGGTCTGGTTCAAATTTAATACTTAATTAATATTTTTGAACCAGATTTCTAAATAGTGACTAAAAAACTTAGTAAATAAATAACTTTAATAAAAGAACTTTCGCAAGTCTGCTGCAAGGCTAGTATAAGTGTTTCAGTTATATTATAGATAAATGATATGTGTTAATATAAAATAAAGGATTACTTAAACGATAAAGAGATCTTTGTCTTAAATTTATGCTCCTCCATCTTTCCCCATTGTAATGTTATGAATTTCATTTTGCAATAAAAATACCATAGTTATGACTCGATTGTCGTAATGAACGAACTTTGTAAACCTTGCAGGTTTGTACGGAACCCTCGGTGCGCGAGTCCGACTCGCACTTGGCCGGTTTTTTTTTTGATGATTCAGATGATTTAGACCAAGTAAAGACACAAAAAACAAATAGAAAAGTCAATTGGAACAGTAATGTTAATTGGAATATGTCAAATACATTCCACTATTTTCAAAATACTCTTGAACCTCAGGTATCGTATAGGCTTCAACAAGCCGTTATTATAGCGGTGATTCTTTTTTACAGTTTCATCATTGACCATCTAATCTAGTTAGAGGACTGTACATATTATGCTTTAATTAGTAACTTTAATATTAGATTACAAATTGCAAATTTTTTTGAAGTTTTTTCTCTTGACTCTTGGCTAGACCAAGTGCCTTCATACACGGGGTATTAGGCTAGATGACACCACCAATCGTTGACATAGTTTTTATCATCTGTCAAAACGGTCTGCCTCCATAGATTTTGTATGGGAATACATGAACGTGACGTCACGGTCAGAAAACGGATTCAATTGACCGAATATTTATTGAGTTTTGTGTGTTTAAAAATTGGTTTCTACAACTTTTTGGTTGTATTCAATTCATAGGGGCTATGTTTTTTAAACGACATGGTCTTGAACATATTTAAGATAGGTGTCGTCATGCCAATTGATCTAGAAGATGTCAAGTTAATCTTAACTATTTGTGAGAAGGTATTAGAGATATCGCCAGTGCACACATACGAGTTTCTTTCGCCGCGAGTCGCGACCGACATGAAATTGATATCGACTTCAGACGCTAGTCGAGGCGACAATATGCCGTATGCATGCTCTGGGTCTATTTAAGTGGCGATAGGTAGATAGATAACATACAAACATAGATTAACACTTTATTATACAACACAAAACAAAATTATAGACAAGTTTAACAAAGAAAGATGTACAATTTAGGCGGTCTTATCGCTTGTAGCGATCTCTTCCAGACAACCTTAGGCTAAAGGAACATTTTAATAACAGGAAGGGGGAATCTGAGCGAAATACATATTGGTAATGCAAAACACAATTAAAGTTTAAAAAGTAAAGTGTACTTTTTACTTTTAATTGTGTTGTTTACCAATCTTAAAAAAAAATTGGTGTTTCTAAGTTAGAGTTTTTTAGCCATCCGTTTATCACGCTATGTGCCTTGCCTACCCATTGCCTTTTGAGCTTACTGGTTTGCTGGACCACGTCCGATACATAAGTTAATAAATGCATCTTCTTATTCCCGGTTCGAACTCAGATTGCTGTTGTTGATTGACGGAAATAAAAGCCTCGTAGTGACGTCTTTTATTAGATCATAATCATATTTTTATTTGTACGAGTATTTCTCTAAACTACATTGGAAAATCAAATATTAATTGCATGTTTTATTAGAGTTTTTTTCGATATGGTCATATTTATTTCGGCTTAATAATACTTTCATTTATGTCAATGAAGAATTACTTATTTTATTGGTGCAACTTCATTTATGTTATATATTTAGTTTTCTTATCCTAAAGGGTTGAGCGCTGCGCTTCTGAGATACAGACTATGTTTTAGTCTAGTTCAGACGCAGATGTCAGTTTAATTACAAAATTAATGTGCGAAATGTAACAAGAAAATTGTTTTGTATGTGATTTCCTTATTTGAATAAAGTATTATTATTATTATATTATTATTATTATATTAATCACAAGGAAACGAGAAGCAAAGTAATTATTACTATAAACAATCAAGTATGCACTTGAATAGTTAATGAATATCAATTAAATAATTTTATAGTTAACAGGTGCGTCTAATAATGCGAATATATGACATGAGAATTGATAATGTGATAGTTTAGAAATAGACGAGATGAATGCTTATAGATTTTTGTTCTAAGTTATTCAATTAAGTAGTGTACGTAAGTAAGATTACAGAATTTTTTTGTTTTTGCTTCATGTCTCGAATTTCTGTATGTTATTTGTGTAAGAGCATTCCTTTTCCACCATTTGTCACGGTGCTAGGACCTAAAAATATGATAGAGATATCGTTTTCAAGATCTAGGCGAGTAGACAAGGCCAAAACTGTAACATTTGTTCGAATTTGAACGCGGACGAAGTCGCGGTCGGACGCTACTTGAAGCTTATCATCAGTCTATATACGTTCCACTGGGCACAGGCCTCACCTCAATTATGAGGTGGTGCGAGCCATACTCCACCACGCGGGCTCAGTGCGGGTTGGTGGAGGGGTGTGTGTAAGGTAAGTGACCAACCTTACTGTCAGATGGTATCAAGCCGCCCGAGGGCCTCCAACCAGGCTTAACGACTAATATCTATCTAAATTAACCGGGACCAACAGCTTAACGTGTCTTCCGAAGCACGGAGATGCTTGTTAATAGACGTCACTTGTATGGTCAGAATGGTCACCCATCCCAAACATGACCGCGCCGTAGGTTGCTAAACTTTTGGTATCACTACCAAAGCGCTGCAACCACTGCGCCACAAGCACCTCTTGAAGCTTTTGGTTGCTGTTTAAATGTATATCCAATTTTTGGTTAACTTATATCGCATGTGCATTGTGCGGGGGCCAGCACATGACGAATATACGAAGCTTGTTATTCATGACAGTAAGGATACTATTAAGGTAATAGCCAAAAAGCAGGGCTCATATTGTCTTCGTGTGTCTTTTCGAATTTAAAAAATTTAATAAATATGATTCTTCAGTTCTAGTGAGCATGACAAGAGTTTATATTTTGAACAGGACAGTCCAACTTTTCAGTTCTAAACTCGCTGACGTCCCGTTTCCATGGCTTTGATTCCTGAAAAAAAATGTCATCCATTCATACAAATATAATCATAAGTGTGCAGGTAAAAGAAAAATGTAACAATGAAGAGAAAACACAAATCGCTTTCTGGGCTATAAAAATAATAGTCCTCATAATAGTAACAAGTTAGAGCGCAATACACAGGTGCACTCACTGTTCCATCACTCCCATAGTTCGGTGAGTCGGCAATCCGACATGACCGGCTAGAGATCAGGCGCAGGACCAACGGCTTAACGTGCTTTCCGAAGCACCGGGGTGTAACATCGCCAACTTCCCGGCTCCGAGCTGTTTTTGAGAAATTCATGACAGAAAATCTCAGAAACAATTTTGTCTTGACCTGGGATTCGAACCCAGGACCTCTCGGATGTAAGGCAGAAACTTTGCCACTACACCAACGAGGCAGTCTGTGCAATTATAGGTTACTAGCTGACCCAGCCAAATTGTTTTGCCATATTAATTATTGCGGACAACCCTTATCACTAAGGGTTATGAAAAATAGATGTTGGCCGATTCTCAGACCTACTCAATATGCTCACAAAATTTCATGAGAATCGGTCAAGCCGTTGCGGAGGAGTACGGTAACGAACATTGTGACACGAGAATTTTATATACAGGGTTACTGGTAACCGACGTATTCCTTCAAAAGAGTGATTTCCTACAAAAAAGGTCCCACCAATGAAGGGTAGGTAGGCACTAAATATTGCACTTTAAGCACCGATATTTTTCAGTTAACAAGAAATTTCGCAATCTTAAAAGCACTGTATCTTTAAAATAAATTGCTTTTGACCCCTAGTTGATGAAACCTATTTTGTTGCTGATTACCTATTCTTTGTCTGTTTTTACGGAATACGTCGAGTTACCAGTAACTGAAGTTGGAGTTACTTATCGGAGGAGCCGCAGTGACCACATAGTATCACTTGGGAATTTTCTCATGAATAACCATTTGCCGACCGGTCTGTTGGGAAGACGTTTATACGATGCGAGACGTGGACCGTGGGCGTGACGTGAAAATTTTTTGTTGCTGATTAGCTCTTCTTTGTCTGTTTTTACGGAATATATCGAGTTACCAGTAACCCTGTATATAGAGATAAGGGCGCTAATAGTAGTAACCTTTTGTTTTAAGCCCATTTGTTTATTTACTACTTTATTGTCAAATTTAGACTCAGGCGGTTAATGCAGCGATGTAAAAATTCGGTGTACTGAGCACTTACTCTAACACTTTGCTAAGACCAATCACTTGCCATTAACGGTTTTTCGCGAAGCTCAACAAGCAGCTATATTTCTAATGACGTGGGCGATGACAATGTTTTTGTCTCCTAACTTATTGATAGGTCTTCGACCTCAGGTGTAGGTCAAAAAAGTAGAGATACTTAACAGTCTTTGACTTAAATTTAGTCTCTCGATTGGAATAAAAGAATATATCTTTCTATCTACGTAAATAACTATTTACCTATCTTTCTTTGAATACTCTGCAGACTCATAACATGTCGAGAATTTATGTTTCTTTTAATTATTATTTATATGAATTTGTGAAAAATCTATTTTTAGGTGTATTTTGAAATTTACTAATATGTCTAACACAATGTATCGCTGTTGGTTTTCTAAATAAAAACAAAATAAAATCTTCTGTAAATGCATCAGTAGAGGTAAAGACTCTTATCTCTATTGGACTCTGGATCTTATAGAGATCACAGACTGATGTCAGCTGATCTTCACTATGGTGGTTCTGCCTCGTTCATATTATTTAATCGTATTAAAACTGCTCTACTCTACTTGTAGCCGTGAAAAAAAAACCCATCTGAGCGTATCGTGCATATATTGTATGTACAAATCACTACAGCTGCAGCTTAATAGAGTTACTAGCGGACCGGCAGACGTTGTCTTACCCGTTGGTTTTTTAATTTTCAGATCATTTAAACCTTCGCTGGACTTCCACAAATATTTCAAGACTAAAATTATTCAAATCGGTTCAGCCGTTTTCGAGTTAAAACTCGACCATTGAACTTATCTTATCGGGATCGAGCAAGACTAATGAACAGCAATACATTTATATACAGGGTGTAACAAAAAACCCGTAATGCCTGAAGGATAATGTTGTGACCGTAAAACTGAGCAACTTTCCTAAAGAAACCTAAATCGAAATCTCAAAAAATATTTTGGGTCTACCATACAAAATTGCCAATCAGCTGATCGATTTAGTATAGGAGAGCCAAAATATTTTTTGAGATTTCGACCTAGGTTTCTTTAGGAAAGTTCAGTTTGACGGTCACAACATTATCCTTCAGGCATTACGGGGTTTTTTGTTACACCCTGTTTATAATATATAGAATTATGAAAAATCTTGGATCGATTCTCCAATCAATTCAGCTGTCAAGTTGACAGACCATTCAATCGCTATCTCGGCCACTGATTAGGATCATAATTAAATAGCAATCTAAAGATTATAACCACGTCATGTAGCAACAAGACTTTCAATTTTTCTTGCTCTTTGTACTGTGTCTATCGTAACCGTAAGAACCGTAAGAAAACCTGTGTGCCTCGTTTTTTCTATTTGATTAAGCTTTGTTAAAGGCATTCTCTACGAGTCATACCTTTGGGCTACGGAAAACTCAATGTTGTGATGCGATAAAAGTAGGCATTTAACATTAATAAAATTAAAAAAATATATTTAAAAAAATAACAATTTTGACACATAATACTCATATCACATTACAAAGAATTAATTAATACAGGATGTATTCGTTAAATGTGCACAGGCGACTATTCAGACAGACACTATATACCTCTATAATAGATATCTCTTATGTCCAAAATTTTAAAACTGATGTCGGAAGTACATAACTTAATGTATAAAATGATATTAATAGGGTTGGTAAGGTTTTATCGGACTACCTAGTAATAGTTATATGTTACTAATGTTCGTGACTAACACAAGAAATCCATGCATATTTTTATAATTTCAACATATTTAAATTCATCAATTCTGCATACAAGGTACTATTTTATTAAGGCAAATAATAATAAGAATTTATTTCGTTTCAAATGGACAATGGTAAATTAATATAAGCTTAATCTCTATATATGTATATATAAAATTCTCGTGTCACAGTTTTCGTTGCCATACTCCTCCGAAACGGCTTGACCGATTCTCATGAAATTTTGTGAGCATATTGAGTAGGTCTGAGAATCGGCCAACATCTATTTTTCATACACCTTAGTGACAATAATTTATATGGCATAACAACGTTTGCCGGGACAGCTAGTATGTATATAAAATTCTCGTGTCACAATGTTTGTTCCCGTACTCCTCCGAAACGGCTTGACCGATTCTCATGAAATTTTGTGAGCATATTGAGTAGGTCTGAGAATCGACTAACATCTATTTTTCATGACTCTTAGTAATAAGGGTAGTCCACACTTTAAATTTATATGGCAAAACAACGTTTTCCGGGACAGCTAGTATAATATATATAGACGGAAGACTTTCTTTACCTGCTATTCTGAACTAACTTACAAACCTGTGTCTCAGGCTAAAGAGAGCACAAATATTTTCTTATGCTATTTAAAAATCAACACTATCTTGAAACAACTACTTGTTTTAAACAATAATAAATGATCTAGATCTTAACTTTCAAGACGGAAGAACTTGATAATGTGAAGTTAAAACAGACTTAAAGAAACATGGACGGCCACAGGCGGGACTCGAACCTGCACCTCTCGCAAGCCGGGCGATTGCTCTCCCAATTGAGCTACCATGACACTTACTCATCGGTCCGAATTTCTTTAAGAAATTTGCATTATTAATGCTAAAAAATAAATAAACTTAATTGAAAGACCTTGAATCAAATTAAATCAAATTAATTATTCCGGTATATGATCGAAGATTCCGGTCAACGACCCCATGTGATGATGACCGCTAGTAAGATGACTCAACTAAAATTATTTCAGTCAAGAAATGGGTGCAATAAATGCTTTACGTATGAAATTTTATTGATGACCTTGTCAAATTTAGTTACAAATAAAACGATTTTTGTGTGTATTACTGTCGTTTATACATATACAACTAAAAACAGAATGCAATCAATAGCATGAAATTATAATGGATATTTCCAAAATCCCACACAAAAGTAACGGAATTCAAATAGCGATTTAAAACGCATCAATCTTCGTGTGACCCAAAAAATACAATATGGCTGTGAGGCCGACAAAATTGTCAAAAGTATGAAAAAGACAATCAGCTCGGCATAGGCTATGGTAACTTATTTAATAATACAAAAACTTAAATTTAAGAAACCTCCTACTTAAGCCTGGAAAAACAGATGTTGAGCTTCCATGGTTCGTCGGATTTTGACCGGATATTTTATATTTAAGAAAAATAATAAATTATGACTTAAACAGCTCAATCATTTGCCTCCTACTAAATATTAAGACTTCGTTGTGTAAACTTAGAACACAGGAACACAATCTCAAAGTCAAAGGGTAACATGGAATTAAAATACATTCTTTAGAAGAGAAGAAGATAATATAGAGTCAGAATAAGAAGAGAGAGAGAAGTTCAGGTACTAAAGACACCATCCAAAACAGTATTGTTCCGATCCAGAACAACAACCGAAGAAATACTAGTTAAAGTGTTAAAATAGTGTGTAACCACCTGTGGAAAGTAAATAAAGTGCGATGAAACGTTCTGTAAGTGCCGTATTTTGTTAGGGTCCTGAAAATCTTGCGCGTCACATCAAAAAAACTTCAGTCCATTGCTCTGGTGGGCCTGACAGCCCGTAACAAAAACAGTAGAAATATATTCGACGACCACTTAGGTGTAATGGTCAAGAAGTTGACTATTGACCAAGAGGTCGGGTTCGTTTCCCGCACTGTACAAACTTTTGTGTGCATGAACCTGTCTATTTAAACTGGTCTGGGTGTAATATGTATCTTTTTAGTTTATTTGTAATACCACTGTTGATTCTGATATCTGTAAGACAAGTGCTTTAGCTACTTACCACGGAGTTAGATCAATGTATGTGATGTTCTTGTATATTTATTAATTAATACTTTTGTGAACTCCGATATTCTGCTACAGAAATATACAGACTTATGTACGTAAATTGAATCGCGTTTATGATTCGAAACAGCCAACCTATAGACGCCATTGACGTCATTAATTGTAGATACAGTTAGTCAAAAGTGAAAGTTGCCCGAAAATTGTACGCCAGTTACTGCCTCCAAACCGACTATTATGAAGAAAATACGAAGAAAGTCGCAGTTTTGGTAAAACGGTAAAGTGTAGGTACTAGTGTGGAAATTGGGAATTAAAATGAATTACATTCAGTTTTTTAGTTGAAATTAATTTCTTTCAAGGCATGTTGATGCATCACATTATTGTATTTAAAATCTAATCATTCCTGATGACTTTAAAGAATCTTACATAAATTAGTTGTCTTCAAGTAGCCATCAAAATGAAGTACAATAAGTACAGACAGAAGCACATCAGGCTATGCCACTTTGACCTTGAGACCACCTCTGTTCCCTTCGCAATTTAAACTATTTTCTTAATTGACATGGTTAACCTGTCGTACTGTCGACCGTTCATGCTTGGTGCTTAAATCGTCTCTAAAAAAATTGGTTGCCTGTAAAGTCGGTATACGGGCGAAAGTTTTACGTGACAACGACTTTGAGTGGTAAAATAATTTTAATGTGAATATTCATTCGTATAACATGAACCGGTGTGTATGCCTATCTCTCTCACTCTCTCTCTCTCGCTCTGTCTCTCTCGCTCTTAGGCGGGCTAACTGTGCTCGAGTGGAAGGGACGCGTGCATTTCACTTTTTATGTCTGTCTCACTCGCTCTTAGGCGGGCTAACCATGCCCGAGTCGAAGGGACGCGTGCCTCTCACTCGCTCTCATTGTGAGCGCATAACGTGAGCGGAGCGTAACGCAGTTTCTTGAAGTGTCACCCGGCAAACCAATTTATAAGACGTTGTCACGTCAATATGTAGTATCACTTTATCGGCCGATCTAAAACTAACAGCTGGTTTCAATATTCTGTCCATCTTTGACTAAAAGTTAGAAAAAGTGTTACTTTGCGGAAATCCATGACTAAAGCTGAAAAAGAGGATTATTATAAAATTTCCACTAAACGGCGCCAGCGCAGGGACCCAAATACATCCAACTGTAACCATTTGAAAAAACTATAACTGGAAGTCGCAGGACTTACAACTCACAACGTGATAAAGGAAATGCACCTGGAATCACAACACTGATACTAACAAAACATTCAGGGTGTTTAGTGTTAGTAGTCTATTTGGGGTAAGTAGAAATTTAAAACAAAATAATCCTCTTTTTCAGCTTTAAAAGTTAGATATTTTGGGATCAGGTCAGGTTGCGTTCTTTATTCTAACGTTTAGGCGAGGGTACAGCCATTTGTATGAAATTGACAGATGACAGTTTTTCAGTCTAAGTTACTCATATATTGAAACCAACGGTAATTGAGCAGGCGTGAGTTATCAAGCTAAACTTAATACTTTCCTTTCTTTGTCGCTAAGCCTAATTGATGTAATATTATGATTACCCATACAATAACACGTGAACACAATGACAAGTGGTCTAATTGTTACTTTTGCATAAAAATGCCACAACACAAAGCATTCTAAGTGATGTTACAAGCGCGATCCAATCAAAAGAGAGTTGTATAGGTATCCTATCGATAGGCAAAATAAAATAGTGAACTGTAACTAAAAGGTGCTGTAATTCACCCTCAAATTATAGAGAGAATATCTTGGATCAAACTTAAACGCGACAAAGGTGTAGGTGGTCCGAGTGCTTGTAAGCGAATGTGCGAACGTTCGGCTCGCCTGCGAGCTGGTCGGGCGCGAACGTGTAGGCTCGGGTGACCTCGGTGTACGCCGCCACCAAAGATGCCAACGACGTTGCGCGAAGTACCAACGCGATAAGTGCGACGCGACGCAATGCGACCAATCGTTTTGTCAATATCATTCGCGCTTCGTCCCGTCGGATATTATGTTAGACGTACTGTGACGGTCAGCGCACAGAACACATTTTAACGAAAAATTTTTGCATTCACTTCGACACACGTGGAGCAATTAGCAAGTGGGATTGCGCGATATCTACAAATGATTTTCGCCTTAAAGTTGCTCATACGGCGCGGACCGCTATACCGCTATACTCGTAGTACATACATTAGCTATTGACTGCCTCGTTAGTGTAGTGGCAAAGTTTCTGCCTTACATCCGAGAGGTCCTGGGTTCAAATCCCAGGTCGAGCCAAAATTGTTTCTGTGAGTTTCTGTCATGAATTTCTCAAAAAAAGCTCGGAGTCGGGAAGTTGGCGGTGTTACACCCCCGTGCCTCGGAAAGCACGTTAAGCCGTTAGTCCAGCGCTTGATCTCTCTCCGGTCATGTCGGATTGCCATTTTACCGAACTATGAGAGTGATGGAACAGTGAGTGCACCTGTGTATTGCGCTCACACTTGTGTACTATAAAATCTCCTGCGTAGTTGGCTGATCTCTGTTGAGATTGGCCGCCGTGGTCGAAATCGGCCAGGAGGACTATTATTACATTAGCTATTGGTGCGTCGCATTGTGTCGTACTTGTCGCGTTTTTCACTCACGTTGGACAACGGGTGAGTGATAAAACAGGCGCGATCAAATCAAAGAAATATCGCGGTGATATTGACCTACCACTGCACCGTCGCCTTCACAAACAACACGAGTAATTATCTCTAAGTACCTACAAACAATAGACGGTGATTTTCATTCAACCAATGTCATAGAGTCACGCGAGTTTTCTTCACACGGTTGCTGAAGAGTTTTGCACCTTATAACAAGGCTTAGGCTATGGTAAAATCTAGTAAACGACCTCAACTTGATCGAATTATGAACACATTAATTCGCACGTTTAACTTTGCTATGATTTGGTACAATTTTAGGATCATCATGGCAAACTTGTCCATATCGTATTAGAAATGATGAAAATCCTGATCTATTTATTTATTTAACTTTCATGCTTTATATTGATTCCGCCCTTTACCCAAAGGTTGTCTGAATGAAATTGCCATAAGCAATAAGACTAATTGTACAAATATTCAAAAACATTTTTGTATTTGAATATTTGTACAATTAAGGCGGTAATTATTTTGTTCCGTGTGGAATGTGCTTTATAAGTATTTTCTATCTATTTATCTACCTTCTGCTTAAACTTGCATGCATACAAGAAATTATCAATTTCGAAGGCATTAAATCAAACTAAAAAAATATTATAATTACTAACCGGTTAAATGATCCCAGAAAGATCTAAATTGCCTTTCTTTAAAAATGTTCATATGTATATTTTTGCCCTTCAATCTACTTTGCGAAGAATTGAGTACAATCAACTACCTTAAAGTTAACATGACGCACTGATCAAGAAGCCTGAATCGTTGCATTAAATGGATGCAAATAAAAATTCTAATTACACATGTCTGGAAATCCGTCCTTGACTATGCAAAAGCAAATAATTTATGTCAAAATCATCGTTTAAACTACGCCAACGGATATTTACGCGTATAACGCGTTAACAACTAGTATAAATTATTATGTAAACATAACAAACATTGCTAAATAGTTAAGTCATTTAAGCGTATTTTGCTATTTGCTCAACTAGCGGAGTGCTGAGCAAACTAAGTCAGGTATTTTGTACTTTGAGTTTAGGTTGGACAATATTAAGTAAGTCTCCGAAGCAACAACGATAATCATAAACTAGTGGACCCGGCAGACGCTGTGATACCCACTGTTTTTGCACTTGTTCCATATTTTCATACACATATGAATCACTACATCTATTTAAAAAAAAATGCAAGAAAATTTGTTAAGTGGTTATAAAGATCTATGCATACATACTTACAGACATAGGAACAGACACAGAAAGCGACTTGGCTTTATACTATGAAGCGCGTGGCGATACGGCGTGCTGTGAGGTGAGCACGAACGACTATCGTAACGTATTCGTGGCGTTTACCTATCGTTAACTTGTCAATTAGTATGGGTGAACTGTCAGTTTTTGACGTTTGGACGACATGAATACGTTTAAGATAATGTTCGTGCTCACCCCTCTGTTGCCGTGACTCGCAAGTGACAGCGTATCAACTAGAGGTCGCAACAGTCGTCGGGGCGACAGTATGTCACAAATATGCAACGACTCTTAGTACTATGTAACTTGTTACTGAATTCAGGTACATTTCATTTCAAAGAAAATATTACGCTGATGATTTAATAACAAACGATATTCTGGGGAATGTTCTTTATTTGTGACTGTTGTATAATTGGCAATAAAATTAACAATGTTTATTTGTATGTGTTTATAAAACTTAAAAATTGTGTGAATGTGAATTGAGTGAATTCTGATAATATGCACGTTCGAACATAATATTGCAATCATCGATTTCCAGTTTATTGTTTAACATGTGTTTTTTTAATATTTTAACAAAAGAAAAAACCGTTCCGGTGCATGTAGTTCCTTATCTATGAATAACATAAAGGAATGACAGAACTCTTACACAAACTTGACTTTGACTTTGATTTATGCTTTGTACATAACAAGTTATACTCGTGTCGTTACGAGTCTTTCTTCGCGAGATCATATCCGATGTTGCGTAATGTGCAGAAGTGCTATTACGTCAAGTCGTATCTGTCCGTCCGTAGAGTGAGGAAATGGTTATAAGTGCTCGCTTTCACACGTCAGTGGCTGGGTTAATTGTTTTTGATCCATCTTCATACAAATATTAATAAAACATATAGTAAATATCTTAATTTTAGGTGAGAAATAGGACCATTTCACTTACTTTGAAACCGCTGATTAGGGACCCATTGCAATACATAGATAAAGTAAAATGAAAAACGTTATCTTCAATCATAAAGAGTAGGATGTAAAGAACACATTAACAGTAGAATCGTAACCAACATCAGTGTCACATCATCATCATCATTATCAGCCAAAGGACGTCCACTGCTGAACATAGGCCTTCCCCACAGTTTTCCTCATCGAACGATCACAAGCGGTCTGATTCCAGAGTGATCCTGCGATCTTTACAAGGTCGTCTGTCCATCTTGTCGGTGGACGTCCTACGCTGCGCTTTTGGTCGAAGGGTTTCCAATCCAGAACTTTCCTGCTCCAACGGCCATCAGTTCTTCGCGCTATGTACCCTGCCCATTGCCACTTGAGCTTACTGATTCTCAGTGCCACATATCTGGTCCTATTTTCTAACAAACCAAAAAAATATTGCAATATTGGGTGACAATTATCGTACAGAATATAATACTAAGATTGTAAGGAATTCTTTCCGCACTGAGGCTGTTTTTTTTCTAACGGCTTGTACAGGCATCGTCAAAAACACACTTTAGTACCGTGTCAAAGTAAATTAGATTGACACTGATTAGGCAACACGCACACCATAAGTTCCCATAATCTTAAAATGACATACGTAAACTTACTCTTACTATCTCACATCTCGTCTAAACAGCCGTAATATTCGCTTTCCCCATCTAATCCACTTTCGCTAAAAAAAAGTGCGTGCGCGCAGAAAAGGTCGGCAATTAAAGTGTTTTAGGATGTCTTTCAAAATGTATTCCACTCTTTGGGGTTCCGTATGCTAAAGATAATAAGCATAATCTTCCAAAACGATAGTTTTCTTTTTCAACGAACACACCAATTACCTAGCCTTAAACTAAGCGTTAGCTTGTGTTATGGTGACTAGAATAACGGATATAAATACTTAAATACATTAAATACAACACCCATGACTAAGGTACAAATGTTCGTGCTCATCACACAAACATTTGCCTCAGACAGGATTCGAACCCGCGACAGCGAATTTTGTGGTCTGGACCTCAGACCACTAGACTAAAGCTGTCGTCAAAATTTGTTATTGTTTCCGGGGTTTACAAGCGTACATAGCTGAGTAAGTACTTAAATCCCTATATATAAATCTCGTGTCACAATGTTCGTTCCCGTACTCTTCCGAAACGGCTTGACCGATTTTCATGAAATTTTGTGAGCTAATTGAAGAATCGGCCAACATCTATTTTTCATACCCCTTAGTGATAAGGGTAGTCCCACCCTTAACATTTATATGGCAAAACAACGTTTGACGGGTCAGCTAGTAAGGTATAAAAAATAATATGTTACTTAGACTGTCACGATCATGTGCTATCTCTTCTGTCAAATAGTAAACGAGGTGAACCGTGACAATGGGAGGGCGAGATGAAATCGTTTCAAACGAGCTGGAATTCTTGATGCTGAACTCCTCCAGCTGCCCTTTGCGTATCCCACTAAATGTTGAATGCCCCATCCCCTGAGGTGAGAGTTGCGTTATGGTCGTGTATAGGTATAGCATTTAGTATTTTTATGGTGAATTTGCAGGTATCAAGTAATATACCTATATATTTTTAAAATTAGAATTTAAATAATTAGTGTTATTTAGAAAAGTCGTAAAAAATTTACTTATAGGTTTTAATAATAGGTACTTTAAAAACAGATAACTCTTTACTGCACACTACAAAATAAAATAAAACCACACACACCAAAAGATGCACAATTTAAGCGGGTTATTCGCTATGAGTCTCTTCCAAACAACCTTCGGTATAGGGATATTGTTATTCACAGGAATAAATAAAATAAAATAAACGAAAACAACATCACTTACATTGCTCTGATATCAAAGTTGGTAGCTTCAGCACTTGTGGGAAATCAGAACAACGAAAGTACCGCAAACACCCAGACCCGGGACAACATTGAACATTGGTTTCCACGTCTCGAACCCTGGACCGCATATAGATGGCGGCACCTTGAAATTACTGATGCTACAGAATAATTAATTTTACGATTTATTGAAGACTAGCTTTTACCCGCGACTTCGTCCGCGTAACGTAGTTTTTTGGAACGCGTTGTTTTCCCGTAATACCAAATTTATCCAAATATAATTCAAATCTTTGATATTTGGTATAATGTATTTTTTCCCATAAGAATGCATATTTTCCCGCGGTAAAAAGTAACTCATGTCCTTTCTAAAATAAAAAAATAAATAAAATAAAATAAAATAAAATAAAAAGTATTTATTTCGGACAACTGCGATCCAGAGTGTTAGTATAATGGAATGACTTAATGACTATGTTAGTAATTAATTTTGTGAATGGAGCAAGTTTTTTGGATCATGTGACCAATCAGTGGACAATCCCCACTATCGGCCATCTCCTTCAGAACGCTGTGGCCGCTGCCGCGTATTCTGTGCAGCAATGATGCGGTCTTTTTGCGCATGATAACTTCAAAGTCTACAAGATCTACTCCTGTCAGCGCGAACATCGCAGAAGCGCTGCAGAAGCGCGGCACCCGCAACAACGCCCTGAAGGCGTTATTATATTGGACACGCAGGGCGCTGTAGGCCTTTTTGGTATAGTTGGTCCATAAACTGCACGTATAAAAAGATACACAATATGCTTTAAAAAGCGTGATTTTAACTGTATCCGTGCAGCGACCAAACCTGTGTACCAACATATTTGCCCTGACCGACAGCGCCCTGCGTTCCCTTTCAATGTCACTGTCGTCTTTAAGACTGTCAGCAACAATATGTCCCAGATACTTAAAACTATAGACCCTTTCTAGGGGTTGATTGTAGAGTTTTATAGGGGGTACTACATTTGGACATTTACTGCCAGCCTTAAACACCATAAACTGTGACTTTTTGGCATTATATAGCAAACCATGTGAGACAGCAAATTTTTCACAAACAGCGAGAAGCGTCCTTAGTGCACCGACCGAGGGCGCCAGCAGGGCCATGTCGTCGGCGTAACTGATGTTGTTAACGCACACTTTTCCGATGTGGCAGCCGACGCGCATGCCACTAAGCTCCCGGATCAGTGCATCCACGTACAGGTTGAAGAGCCTAGGGGAGGTTAACCCCCCTTGCCTCACCCCGCACTCCATCCTGTACGGCTCGGAATATTTGTTCGCCCATCTCACATAGTTCACCTGATTATAATACCAAAACCTAAGCAAATCTGTATAGCCACTAGGTATGCCTACTTTCTCTAACTTACGCCACAGGATGTCGTACGAAACCAGATCGAAGGCTTTGCTGAGATCTAAGAAACAGGCATACACTGGTGTACTCCTGTCTGTATAATATTTGACAGTGTGCTTTAAACTCAGTATTGCAGTCTCCGTCGACAGTAAAGTATCGAACTATCTCCTTACCTAATTTCATTTGAATCTATCTATCCTATGTCCTTTCTCGGGTATCAAAATATCTCCACACCAAATTTTATGCAAATTGTTCAGTAGTTTAGGCGTGATTGAGTAACAGACAGACAGAATTACTTTCGCATTTATCATATTTGTATGGGTTTTATCATGACAAAGCAACCAGTAAGTCCCGACTTTCTTAAATAAAGTTAGTAGATGCAAAACAGCCCTGGTTCAGAAGCAAATACTTCCCAATCGCCCACATATCATACCAAATTATTTTCAATTCAATACCGTAGGTACCTTTCTATTGCACAATCAAATCGTGTATACCGATTAGGCACTTCTCAATATAGCATTACGAGTAAAGAATAATGCCCTGTTACCTTTGCCCTTCGGTTATAGTGGCTAAATGTTTCTGTGTCACATTATGAAATGTATGCTCAGTGTTTAGTAAACATATATTGTCTGCAACTTTGTTCGCTGAAATGGGATATTTTGGTTAAAACAACAGTATCATGGCTTTTCTTATGTCAGAAAATTAGTTACAAACTTTTGTCATCTTACTGAGTTATTTGAAAGAAGTCAAAAAGGATGAAATAAACTAAGATTAAAAAAACAAGAAGAAAAACTTTTTTTTAAAAATTTTGTGGACAAATGCACATGAAAGTACTCTTGTGGCTTGAGTTTTAGCATCAAGACTCAAGAAAATCTTACATATATCTGTCCTAATCCTCAAACCTGTCCTGAATCCTCAAAGTATCCAGGGCCTGAATACTCTGAGGATTTTAAGGTTCCATAAGTAGATTTCAAATTTCGAATAATATGACCGGTACATGTAGGACTTTCTTGGGTCTCCAATTAGGGGCTACAGCACCCTGAAGCATTTGCTAAATATTATTGCTTTTCTGAAAGTATCACTTTGCACTAAAAGATGCTTGTGCCTTAAATGTCACCATTTCCGACAGTAGGTATGAATTGCAAATGCAAGATAGTGTTGCCGACCGAAAGATCGACACTAAATAATCATTAAGTATATAGTTTATCGATAAAATACTTTATTTTGCAAAATTTTAATACTTTTGATTTAATTGTTGCTTTTGACAGATGACTAAAACGACCCTATTAACTTCCTCACTAAACTGTTGTAGGTAATGGAAGATTTCAAATAGTCTTAAATACTGTCTACTGTGTACTGTCTACTGACAGTACTTACTGCCAACGAGACTATCAATAAAGTCAGATCTCAGTTACATATTATCTTAATACATTTCTTAATTATTGCGGTAATATTATAGATGCATTAACAATCTACTAATGTTATTGAATTTTTGTGTTTTTTCTTTAATTTAGTTTGAGTTGTTTACCATTTTTGGCACCGCTCACTGATCATTTCTGCTTAGCCTAAAGGTATGACTGGTAGAAAATTCCCTACGGCGTTAAGTCCACCTTTTGTACTAAGTTTTGATGTGCAAAACATAAAGCTTAAATACATAAATAAATAATGGCCATCCGAAAGATTACTTTTCAGATGAAAAGAAAAACTATTGAGGGATTGGCAACACTAGTGCAAGTTAACACCCAATATAATACCTAAACGTTTTGTGTGTCATATGGTGTAATGCACTCAGTGGACAAGTACACTCGCTTGCAATTTAACTGGGACATAAGGTTGCAGAGAAATGTGTACGGGCATTACACTTGTGGTATTTGCTTACTGCGCAATACTAAGCGCGGTATTACTTACTCGTGTTACTTGGTTATAGTGTTAAATTCTAATAGGAAGAGGTTAAGCTTATTTAATTTGACAGATTGATCTTTATTTATTTTGTTATATTTCACCAGACGAAAACTGTCGAATATGTCGAGGCGTGACATGAAGTTTCGTTTTAGAAGAAGATATTTCATTTATTATAACGAAATATTGATATTATTTTATATAGTTACAATACATTTAGAAAGATACGATCGCTGTCAAAACATAATGCCTTGTTTTTATCTTTCACAAGAAGACCATATATTATAAGAAAAAAGGATACAGTAACAGTTCTAATGGATCCGTCGCTACTGAAGGTAGTATTCACACGCAAATCACAGTACTGAAATGTGTGTGGTTCGATGAAATTTAATACACATATAGAATGTTGACGATCATGTATGTGTATCAAATTTCATCCAAATCTGTTTAGTAATTAAGGCGTGAAATATTGTCTTCGACACCCTGTGTACCTGTGTACAGGCCCATATACCTTCAGCCTTATCAACACTTTACATAAGTTGCGATTAGAGCTAAGTGTAACCCCGTTATGTATAAAAAAATTGGCAAGTTCTCGACTTAACGCTAATCTGAGTGTCAGTGTAAGCCGAGCCACTGCTCAACTGAACACCCTATACAAGGTTTTACAAAAAACCCGTTATAAATGAAGGGTGTTGTTGTGCCCGGAAAACTGCACAACATTCCCAAAGATACCTAGGTCAAAATCTCAAAAAAAAATGGACGTCCCATACAAAATTGCCAATCAGCTGATCGAATTACTATGGAAGAGACCTAGGTTTCTTTGCGAAAGTTGTTCAGTTTTACGGGCACAACAACACCCTTCAGTTATTACAGTTGTTTTTGTAACACCCTGTATATTATTAGTTAAGGCACTGGCCTAATGGTCATTTTGAAATCACGCGTGACCCAAAAACTGAGAATACATGCATTATACTTAGGACACTGAGCCGCTAACGATTTGCTGCAATGTTTGGCTATAATGGAACTCAGACAAATGGATTGTCAACTGTTTTTGAACTGGCAGTTAAAATATTAGGCATTTTTTTACAAGAACCTACCTACCTACGATTAATGAATAATAGGCTTGTTTCCACTATGAAAGAAATATTCAAAAATTGATTTTCTCTAAAATAATTCATAATTTCAGATGCCTTTACACTAATATTTTTCTGCAGTTCGTATTATTTGATTTTTAATTGGAATTCAAATGATAATTAGTCACTCAGTCGGCATTGCACGCGATGACGTCAAAGTGTGTTATTCCCATACAAGCTCTATGAAGAAAAGCGTTTTGACAGTTGATAAAAAGTACGTCAACGATTGGTGGTGTCAACTACCGTATTATTGAACACTCTATTACAATATCTTTCTACTATTATATAGTTCTAATACCAAAAAATCGGATACGGTTTGTTCTTGTTTTAAATATATTTTTTTCATATTGCACCAGTATTTCCCAATGAAGAAGAATGCTAGTCAGTCAGAATGTCACCTTTGAGTTTTATATATTTTGATGACTGAGAGTGTTATTATAAAAATAGGAGTAGATAAATATAAACAAAAAGCTTCGAAATGCTAAGCTACTCGTGTTATAAGATTTTTTGAAATATAATTTTAAGGAGAACATTTCCGTTATAAATGATTTCTGTATAGCTCCACGAGACGAAAACTTGAAAAATGGAGTAACTTCTCTTGTTTTCACAACATTCCCTTCACTGCTTTGCTCATATGGATTGTAGCGTGATAAAAAGTACATTACAACCAGCTCAGATAATTTTACCATTTTTCGTTGAAATCCGTCAAGTACTTTTTGTTTCTATGACGGTTATATAGACAGACAGACAAAAAAAATACTGATTGCATTTTTGGCATCCGTCCGTATCGATCCCTAATCACCCCCTAAAAGTTATTTTGGAAATATATTTCATGTACAGAATTGACCACTCTACGGATTTTCTTACAGTATTGATAAAGAACTCGCCAAGACCAAACTGCTTAAAGCAAAATGTTTTCCAACAGCATTTTGGGTCGACTCAAAATTATTTCGACCACTAAACGGCGTACAATTCGTAAACCACAGTGTTTTGTCGACCGCAACCTAGAATACTGACTAGTTAACTATGGAATAGTCTTTCGGGTTTTTAGGGTTCCGTAATAGTGATAGTTATATGACTGGGAAAACCTAAAAAAAGGTTTTTGAAACTATAACTAAAAATTTAAAGGGTGATGACTCCAGTTATGGACACGCAAGAGTCTTGGACAGTTTAAATGATTTTTAAATGAAAATTTTTTTTTAAAGTTTGGCGTAGAAAACAGACATTTTGTCATCGATTCCAGAGACTTTTAATTGATATAATTTTTTTATAGCCGGAGAGTAAATCAGCACTGTGTTTTAGCAAAGTAGGGAGAAAACCTATAGTTTTTTCTGAAAGCATACGGGATATTGTTTTTATTTTATTTTATTTATTGGAGAACACAACAGATTACATCAAGTCTTAATAAAGGAGTACATAGTTATCAGTTCAGCATAAGAAAATTGAAGAACAAAAGAAGAAATTATGAAAAAGAAACAAACTGATATTGAAAGTACGTTTACTTATGAGTAAAATGACATCAATATTTATTTTTTTAAATTAAACGGTTAACATAAAAAAGTGTGTCTGGTGTCGGATACTTGAATATTGTATGATTTTTGGTATTTATTAATTATTATAGAAATGCCAGAAATTTAATTTGGTTTGAGACTTTTGTAACTGTTGTTTTTCCTTAAATTGTCCTATAACGGTGCTGACACATCCTCATTGTTTTTGTTGTTCAGACAACCATGAGTTTCAGCTTATGTTAGTATGTTGGTTGCTATGAGAAATTATCCTTATTGTATTTTTTTTAAATAAAAACAGGTCCAGTTGATAGAGTCACGTGTTACTTTGCAGAAATCCATACTTAAAGCAGAAAAAGAGAATTATTTTGCTTTAAATTTCCACTAAACGACGCCAGCGCAGGAACCCAATCTAATCCCGATGTAATCTGTCGAAGCGACAACATCTCCTGAGAATGCCACGTGTAGTGGCGAAACGCGTCGAGTGTTTTGTTTGTGTCAGTGTTGTGTTTTCAGGTGTATCTTCTGTGTCACATTGTAAGTTGTATTGTAAGTCCTGCTACTTCCAGCTCTAGTCTTTTCAAGTGGTTACAGTTGAATGTATTTGGGTTCCTGCGCTGGCGTCGTTTAGTGGAAATTTAAAGCAAAACTCTCTTTTCAGCTTTAAGCAGATCTAGCCATTTTGTGCGGATATAGTAAATAAGACATTTGATGTGCCCCTCGTAAGCAAAGCAATGAGTCGAATCTCGATTCAAGCTTAAGTTTATCATCAGTCATTTTTTACGAGCATGTAAGCATAACAGTCCCATAAGAAATCCGCAAGATTTCTATCTCAAGTCATTAAGTCTCTAAAACTGAATAATAATTGCATAACGAACATCTAATCTCGGTGAACTGCGCAGAAACCACTTTCACTCTTAGAATACTGACAATCAGGTTTTGCGAATCATCAATAATATTGGGCATTTAATTTTGGCAGCGGGCATATTGGTTTATCGAAAAATGATTAAAATTAATAGTACCCGATGATCATTTTTGAAATATTGTCTATGTATATGAAAGATATTATGCTTAATTAGACGCTTTAAAATGTTAGTTGATATTTTAATGAATTTTTTTGATGATATGGTGAAGGGACTTCCAATATCTGGTGCTATAGTAATAATACCCTCAATTTATCTAAAGATGGATCATACCTATTGGCATAATAATTTATTTGCGGAAAATACTAGGTAGCCTACAGCTTACAATAATGACACGCATCTAAGCAGCTATCATTAGATTTGTATACGCTTCCTATATCCGTATATCCGTATATATACAGGGTTATATACGCTACTTAAACAGAACGGAATTCATTGGAGTAAGAGTTGATCCTTCTGAAAGTTGGGGTTTTGTTGATGAAATGTCACAAATATCGTATCGGAAGTTGGATCCTAATGTATACTTAGATAAGATACAAAGCATCTCAGATATTCAATTATACGACCATTCTTCGTACTAACGGTCACATACTAGTAAATTAATTATCATCTTTTCCTTGTTTACGTAATACCTTGCATATTATACTATGAATATAAATATGCAATAAAAGGCTCCGTTATGGCAGATCGTAACTACATAGCATATGAGACTGATTTAAATGATACAATTAACATTTTATTTTGGATAAAAAAAAATTTGTTATTTAATAAAACCCGTGTTATCACTAGCCATCATCTAGGGTAAAACCGGAATAGATGCCCCACTTTTCGAAATTGCTGTTTAACTTTAGGTACTAATAAAAATCAAAACAATTTATTTATGAAACGAATTTATTATTGGGAATGTTGTCTACAAATTTTGAAAATTAAAAAAACGTTGCCTCCGTTTATCCTTTCCTATTCTACAAAATCTTTAAATTCATTTTGGCATTGCATGTTATCGCAACCAGACATACAACTGAGTCAGTTAAGAAAGACTTAAATATTATTTTGATAGATATGAAAAAACGTAAACGAATTTATCTGCGAAAGTATAATGTTATGAAAATCGGGTCATCTATATCACTGGGTCATCCTGGCTGGCTGGCTGGCCTGGCTTTACCCTATTACTCAATGTCAAATGTTTGCATTGAGTATTTGTTGGATATTAATATGAAAACATAAAGATCCGCTTAGTATTTGCAAATAAAACTAATCTCTCGTCAAGCATGTGTGAATCGTGTATAAATACAATAGTAATTGACACCTTCGGATATACTAATAAGAGTTGTTCAACGAGTATCCACCTAAGAGGAAGTTAGATATCCAGTGACGCAGCGTTTAAAGATATCAGTAGTGCGCTTCTACCTTTATCTTATCACATAAATAATAAATTTATTTAATTAATTTAATGAATAATAATATTAAAAAAAATAGGTTTTGCTGCACAACAAACCTTTGCACTAAAGGTAGAGTTAACGCCTGAAAGCATTCTTTACTAATCATATCTTTGGGCACGGCCGAAATAAAAAGTAGGCAACGCGACAGATCGTAAAACTAAGCAAAAAGAAATACAAATTAGAAAATAATTATTACAGATGTATGTTAACATTACGATGAGAGATATGTGCTAACCCGTTGTGCATTAAAAGTGTTTGTAGGTAAGCTAATACTTTGTAATGTCAATATCATTGGAACATTTCTAAGATCGAATAAACCATATAAGCTTACTTTATTAGTTATTTACATACTGACGATCAATTCGGTGTAATGGTTTAGAACTTGACTCTTAACCAAGAAGTCGCGGTTTCGATCCCCGCACTGTAAAACATTTTTGTGCATGAACATATTATCTAGGTGTTATACGTATTTATTTAAGTTTATTTGAAATATCACTGTTCATTCTGGTATTTGTAACACTAGTGCTTAAGCTACTTACCGCGGAGTCAGATCAATGTATGTGATGTTGTTGTATATTTATTAATACTTCGCTGGCTCAGCGACCCGAAGTGGATCTTGGCGTCCGCGTCCGTGGCGGCTGCTTCTCCCTGTCTTGTGCTGCTTCATAAATTATTAAGGCTCGGCCACACCTGCGGCTACAGTCTCCGCGACTCGCAATGGTCAGCGATTGAGGCGCTGCGATTGGCTGACACGCTGTCAGAAGCGAGCTGAAGCGACAGAATTCCCAGGTGTGGTCTGGCTTTAAGAGGATCGAATTTAACTTTGGACTAATAGGCATGATGACACCTGGTCTATCTTAAATATTTTCAAGTCCATGGCGTTTAAAAAACATAGCCCCTATGAAGTTAATACATCCAGTATATTTCCAAAAAGCAGCAGAAACCTTTTTTAAACACACAAAACTCAATAAATATTCGGTCAATTGACTCCGATTTCTGATACATGACCGTGACGTCACGTTCATTTATTCCCATACAAAATCTATGGAGGCAGACCGTTTTGACAGATAATAAAAAGTATGTTAACGATTGGTAGTGTCATCTAGCCTATTAAATTTTAACTTTATTAACCCGAACCCAGTTCGCGTGACGTATGCTCGCGGCTTTCCCCACTACAAGTTACACGTGTCTCTCCAGCTTATCTCCTCAATTAACTGTTATGTTGCTAATAAGCAGCTAATGGCTGTAATAGGCACCTTAGGTCATGTCGCAATGAAATGATAACTACTCTTGATACGCTTAGCTAAAGAAATGACTTTTGTGTGGTGGATATTTACGAGCGTGACATGTTACACCTTATTCAAAGTTTTGTGTGGTAACATGTATGGGTCCTATACACCACTACTTTATAAGTATATTAAAAACTGACCTAGTGCGTGTCAAACCACGCATAAAGTAGGGTTCCGTAGTCAATTTTGGCACCGCGCTGTTTTGCATTTCTTGCATCATCATCATCCCTAGCCGTCAATATCATCATTGTAAAGTATATATTTTTATATTATTTATAATTTCAAAAGTATTCATCACATGATATCCGAAACAATTTTAAATAAGAGTTTCCGTGCTTGTTTCTTTACGTGAGAGATTTGAAGTTTATAGATTCAAGACTTTAGAAATTACTTAGGGACATCGTGTAAACGACTTTGGCGGGCTATAACTCGCAAATGGTAAAGCTGATAAAAAAGTGTTGTATGAAAACCCTATCTTATTTTCATAGTCTTTTTTAACGATACCGAGGTACCCTTAAAAAGGGGTAATTTAATTTTTTTCTATTTTAAAAAATAAGATCTATATTTGAAGTATCCTCGAACCAAGTTACATGCAAATCAGTTCATAAACGTAGAAGATATTCTGCTGTGGCAGACTAGGACGGACTGAACGATCTTATAAGGGTTCCTTGTCGGACTACGGAATCCTAAAAATGGGGGTATCCGTACATGTTACTGAACATATGTGTCCAGACAAAAGTTTGTAACTGTCTAAGGTAGTCAAAAAACTTAGATTTATTTGTAACCTAAAATGTTATTTAAGTTATGGATTATTCATTGATGCATGTCTCCAAATGTGATAAATATTTGGTGGGCCTACTCTGTGTTCGTACTTTCAAATCTAGCCTTCCCTGTCACTCATGCTAGCAAAACATAGTAAGACATACCTTTAGGTTTTAATATGAAATAAAAGTGGTATTAGAGCAAAATAATACTTTCATACGAATATCAGACTAAGCACAATTCGTAGAAGTAGGTCATGTGAATTTCTTAGTTCACTGACCACCTACAACACATGTAGGTAGGCGATCGCAGTGAAATTTCGCCTATTAAAATTCGTTGAAATATATTTTTTTAAGAATAACAAATATTTTCTTAATTATACACATTAAACACGAATATGCTGTTAGATAATTGATGAATGAATCTATATGTACATACGAAGCACACCGCAGGCACGGTAATATTATCTATACAGTATTCTATCTTCATATAAACGGACGACGCGCGAGCTATACCTACGCGCCCGGATCTTGGCATGCGCTCGGCATGCTACAGTCGCGGATTGCCGCAGTGACGAATGGACGGTGTGCTGGTTTTTTATCAGTGACCGCCCGCATTTTTACTCGAAATAAGTGAGAGTAGCTATTTAACATGACAAGTAGTATATATTGTGCTATTTTTGGATTGCGGATTTTTTAAACACTCAAAAATAATAATAAAGCATTTCGTACATACGAGTATAATACTAGTAATACAGTCAATGCGCAAACATTTCGCAAATTTATTACACCTATTTGTTATAAAGTCACATCATAGTTTTTTAATTAAATCTATCAATCAATAAAACAACTTGCATTTTTATTGAACACTTTCTATTCAATTCACAAAGTATTTTATGTAATATTATAAATATTTTATATTGTTACTAAGTATCTGTGCTTATCAATAAAAAGTAATCAATTTACAATCTTAAAAGTACAAGTAGGCAGATGCAATTAAAACGCTGTAGGTAGGCGACAGCGACAGCCCTATCTCATGCTTAGGTACCGCGCGGCGGTAGGCACTTATTTCAAAAACACGGCCTAGTTGGAATACTGTATGGATAATATTACCGTGCCGCAGGTCAAGCTAATCACTGCTGTATCTTCTTTTTACGTAATAAAATGAGTAGCTGTATGTGGAGCAATTTGTACAGCCATCCTCAAAAAAAAATTAAAGTATACCATTTTAAAAGGGACTTATCAATGTGTTAATTTGAGATGGTAAGTTTTAAAGCATTTTGACATATTAGCTGGTGAACAGTATGTGCACATTTTCTTTATCCATGAAAATAATATGCGTCGCCTAAAGTCGTTTTTTTTGTCTATGCAGTGGTCCGCATGTCGGACTTCTAAACCAAGGGTCGCGGTTTCGATTCCCGCACAGTACAAGCATAAGTGTGCATGAACATGTGTGTTTGTACTGGTCTGGGTGTTTTCTATGTATAATATGTATTTATTTACAAAAAAAAAGTATTTAAGTATGTATATCCGTTATCTTGTACCCATAACACAAGCTTCGTAGCTTACTTTGGGACTAGAGAATTAGTGTGATTGTTGAGAAATATTTATTTATTTTCTATTAGCGACTAACTATTCACAGGTAGAATAGGTACATGTAGTTTACATGCAAGCGTGCTTAGTCGGTCGGTTAGACTGCCTCGTTGGTGTAGTGGCAAAGTTTTTGCCTTACATCCGAGAGGTCCCGGGTTCGAATCCCAGGTCGAGCCAAAATTGTTTCTGAGATTTTCTGTTATGAATATCTCAAAAAAAGCTCGGAGTCGGGAAGTTGGCGGTGTTACACCCCCATGCCTCGGAAAGCACGTTAAGCCGTTGGTCCTGCGCCTTGATCTCTCTCCGGTCATGTCGGATTGCCGTCTCACCGAACTTTGAGAGTAATGGAACAGTGAGTGCACCTGTGTATTGCGCTCACACTTGTGCACTATAATATCTCCTGCGCAGTTGGCTGATCTCTGTTGAGATTGGCCGCCGTGGTCGAAATCGGCCAGGAGGACTATTATTATTATTAGTCGGTCAAAGCTGTCAAAAGATTAAACGAACAAAAAAAAACAGTTATTGTATTCTTTGCGTCGGCAATTATGAAACAGTAAAATAGAGGTACTCAAAACATTTGTGTATGTTTTGAAACCTTTTATCTTTAGTTAGCTCCCCCAGCAACCCGTTATTGTGTAATCCAAATAAAAAATATATATATGTATTTATTTACTTAGATTCTTTAAATATACTGTGCAAGTTTTTTTCTTCTGAATGGGTTCGGGGCTAGTTTTGGCGTGAAAGCGTAAGAGATATACAGACATTTGCTCATTTATAATATTAAAATGGTTTTGCGCTATAATAGTTGTCGTTTTTTAAAGTTAGAAGCTATTTCTCATAGTTGAAAAAGCTGAGCCGTAATCATTTATGACTTACAAATATACAAAAAATGTACCATTTTCTAAAAGCAAATAATTTTTTTCTGTATGACCTTGAGGTTGACTGGCAGAAAATGCTTTTAGCATTAATTCCAGTTTTTGTACATTTCTTGTACAATAATGTTTTTAATAATAATAATAAATGTTTGTTTCATTTCATCAAGTATACTTATTTATTCGTTGTATGTTGTCGACATTCTTATAACAACAGCTTTAAAACTGTCAATGTTTGTTTTAATGACATTAATCAAAAATTTGTGTCACCATTAAAATCGTTCCACTTAAATCCAGTTTTCAAAACTAATGTAATAGATAAACAACCGTTAAATATTTCGAGTTTGAGAATGCCACCATATCCACCCAAACAAGGAAAAGTGGTTAAGCGACTAAAAGATATCCATAGTGACGATATTTCTCCGTTCAGCAATTTAGAACAAGCTTGGATTGTTTCGTAATATTCTGACAAGCTTACTAATAATTTAAAGTTTTCCAAAATCAACTCTAACCCAACGACGTTCAGTTCACCTCAATTACAATATCAAACTTGGTAGACAACAGGGGCTTGTCGACCAATATACGAAGACACCTCGAAGTGATCTCCCACCTCAAAATGTTCAGGAAGTCTTTAGAAAGGAAGAAGCAGAGTAGCTCAAGTTCTTCTGGTCATCACAACTGATCGTTCAATGTGTTTTACTGTCATGAATACACTGAACTTGCGAAAAACATCAAAATGTATAATAAGTACATAAGTATGAATAAGATATGTATACTTATAAGTATAATAAAGTATAGTAACTTATACTTATTCGTTTGAGACGCGAGCCCACACAGGTTTTTGCTTTGTAACGATATAGACTCTAAAAATATTGACTATGAGCTGCTACGATATTTCCTCAGTCTGACTTAATTTGAATGCAGCCGTTCGATCCCGTACTCCTCCGAAACGGCTTGACCGATTCTCATGAAGTTTTGTGAGCATGTTGAGTAGGTCTGAGAATCGGCCAACATCTATTTTTAATACCCCATAGTGATAAGAGAAATAATTTATATAGAAGAACAACGTTTGCTGAGTCAGCTAGTTTTCATTTGAACAAAAGCTCATGATTTGTACCCATTACAACAATTCTTTTTGGACTATTTGCAAGCGATTATTAGCGCCATTCTTCATAATCGCTGTAAGAAAATTATATTGAAACAAATACACTAACAAATCAAAATATATTCAGTCTGCATAGGCCCACGACCACGAGGTTGGTATGGGGAGATGGGGAGCTATTTCCTATCACCCTTGATATACAGTGTGTTGAAAAAACCAAACGGAGTTAGTACTGAACTTGGTTTTCGTATTACTACGGTTTTATTAAAAATGCAGTAAAAAGTTAAACGACAAAATTCAAAGCAGTAAAAAGTCAAAAATTTAATATGAAAAAGATAAGATAAGATAAAGGACTTCATCAAAAAAAAATACTAAATTTATCTTAAGATAGGTAACTGAAAGTAACCCATACCAATATCAATTCAGAAATGGTCAGTTCTCTTGAAGTTAGATATACAGAGAAATACCTTACATCGTAACTGTGACACCCACTGATCATATGTTCTGATAAATAAATTTTAAGTAAAAATATCTTACCACGTCATAAAAACCTTTGCGTAAAACAATTGAACAACTAAACTCATATCAAACCGTAAATACCCCAACAACAGTTGTCCAGTCACTTCCATACCCTAGTAAAACAAACAGTAATTATTTAACCCAAAACGAAACACCCCTTTTTGCACCCACACCCTAACCCCACCTTTTAATATGGCGCGGGGTGAAGGGAGGGGAATAAAACGCTCAGTCCCGATCCAGCCGTAGCCAGAGACGCACGCGCGGTTTCCCCCAAAAATGCTTTAGCTATTCTCAAAGAGAAAGATTTCGCCAATACGGTGTTGTGTGCTGTTGTGCTAAATATGTCTTCCATTGGAACGAATGAGAGGTGTGAAATTGGTGATTGAGATGTAGGTACACGAATGTTTTGTGATTGTGATTCCATCTCTGCTCTGTTTATCTTAATTTATCATTAAGATAAATGAAATTCGATTTTCCACGAAAAATGACGATAATAATATAAGAATCATTTAAATATTTTGTACAATTATTTTTAATACCTAATCAGATTTTAAATTAAAAATATTTTCAAGTATCAATAATAATACCGAATGCAAAAAAAAATGAGTCGTTCATTAATTCTTTTTAGTCAGTCAGTTGTCAGTCAATGGCCTACCTGAGAATTTGTAATTCAGTATGCGTAAAGCCTAGTGACCTATTTGCCGCAAATGTGTTCTGTCTATAGTGACCTTTGACCTTTCAGATTTACTTTATCTGTATTTCTCTAAGCTTTCAGTAGTTTTGGGCCTCTAGCTTGACAATTAACATTTTAAGCAAATCCATAATGATAAATCTTAAAATATATGATAAATCCGCGAGTTGTTTCTAATTAATTTATTATTTTATTTATATCTATTTTATTATTTATTAATGATATTGAATGTTAATTCTAATGTCAAAACCGAACCAAACACATATAAAAGTTGGTATAAAAGTTAAGTAAGTTGTTTTCATGTTTTCAGTTTGTAATTAAAACATAATGACTCGTAAGTCGGCCCCCTGTTTCTTTAACTTAAACTTTGAGACATGTATACAAATGATAATCACAAAATAAACTAAGTGTGTCAATCAAAATACTATATAATATATAACTTGAAATCACTTATCGTAATGCCCAAGGCACACCTGCGGCGTAGGTACTGTCGTCACGACTCACTACTGTCAGCGATTTGACCACGATTTGATTTGTTGACTCGCTGTCCCTTTGAACCAAATGAGTATTGGGTGAGCACGAATATTTTTGTAAGTTATTCGTGTCGTCCAAACTGTCAGAAACTGACAGTTTCCTCAAACAAATTGACAAGTTAACAATAGGTAAACGCTACGATTACGTTACGATAGTTGTTCGTGCTCATCCCTTTGTTACTTACGGTAATGAAATACGAGTACATACTGACCCTGATGTTTTTTTTTAAATTTCAGATAGTCAAGAGCGATTGGTGACGTCATAAAATGCCGGAGAGCCTCTCATGACATCGAGCTTCGAGCAGGGTGCTACAATGGCGCTGTCAAACAATTCTTTCTCGAGGACATACCATCGGCTGTTCGTTGAACTGGCTGGTAAGAAATACTTCAGTTTTCCACCCCTAAAAACTTAAAAAAACAAAAACAAATGAAAGAATGCTACGAGTAAGAGGTGTTTGACTCATTAGAAAAAAAAAGAAATACTAGATATAACGACAACATTTCCGTATCTGACGGAGAATCTTCCTTGAAATCAATTTTTACTATTTGAACTGATAAACAGCAATACAAAAAGAAAGAAAACCTTACCATGCGCCTAACTTATCTACCTATCTATCTTGTTAATTCTTAAAATAATACGACCGTATATTGGTTGTCTACTGCCTATTTTACAAAATCTTACATTTCGGGAACTTTTTGTACTATAAAATTAGTGCCTTACGTCTAAAATCTGCAAAGATCAGTTAATAAGTCATCCTAGAACCATTACTGTTAGAAATACTGATTAAATAATTACTATTTCAGTATCCTGTATTTGATTGTGTAAAAGAAAAGTCATGTGATACCATTTAAGTATGCATTGTGAAATTGTACGGTTCAGCAGATTTTTCTATACTTTTTCTTTAAAAAAATATGTATGTCAAACATCATCATAGCTTTATCCGTCTATTACAGATGATTTTAGCAGTGTCTGCTGCAAGGCACTTTTTATTGTGGCTGAATAAGCCAATCCGGGAGCGACATACTTTTCCGCATTTAAGGCAAGGGCAGGTGGATCATCGCTGCTCTTATGCCTTCTTTCCCTCCTGTCAGCCAGCACATTGAACCAGGCATCGTCGTGGATTTTACGTCCAACATAAATGCACACACATTAACATAAATCCTTCTGCCTTCCAGATCCTCGCACCAACGACTGGTTCCTCATAACCAGTCCCATCCCAGGGCTCACCATCATCGGTCTCTACTTGTACTTCACGCTGAAATGGGGCCCCCGGTACATGGCGGACAAGAAACCTTTTCAGCTTCAGAAAACGCTGGTCATCTACAACTTTATACAAGTCATTGTCAGTTGTTGGCTGTTTTATGAGGTGAGTGAACCATGTTTAATCTCCGACGAAAAAGAGTGGTGCTATGAGTTTGTCCCTAATACTAATACTACCCCTATTCTGTGTGCCTGTCTACGGCATCGTATCTCCTGGACAGATGGACCGATTTTCGTGCGTGTTTTTTTACTCGAAAGGTAATTTAATCACGGTTGCTCTTAGTTATAGCTGGTCCAACCCGGCCATTGACCGGTTTAAAAATTGCATTTTTAATTAACTAATTGAAAGGTTAAGAAACGTTGTTAATAAAATCACAATGAACGTAAAATTCGCAGTAATGGCGCTACTAAATGTCCAAATACAAACTCAACTATTTATTGAAAATTTAGTTGCGTTATAGTCACCTTTAAAACGGCACTTAAAAAGTACCATGTCAAAATAACATTTAAGCTTTCTCCCAGTCAATCTGTTGAAATCTGAAATAATTGTAATTCTAAAGTGGTCCTTCAATGTTTTTGACGCTCATGGTTCAAATTCATCAACATCGACATCAACATCGCTTATGTTTTTGTTTAGTTACGTTAACAGGCATAGGAAATGTCATTGAATTCAAAACGAAAAAAATGTTTTTTTTTTGTTTTGAATTGAATTAAATTTAAATTGGAAAGCATCAAAGCACATCGTCTTTGTCCGTCATTCATCATAAGCTAACATAAATCTAAAATATATCATTTCTGCTTATCCCAAAGGTATAACTGGTAGAGAATACCCTAAGCGTTAAGTCCACCTTTTGTACATAGTTTTGTTGTGCAATAAAGCTTAAATAAATAAATAAATAAATCTCTATCGAAACACATGATTGTGTCAAGTGTAGGAAATGCCACAGATACTAGCCTTTGTTACTTAAAATAGGATGAGGACCCTAGACGCTTTCTCACGGCACTTTTAATCTGTTTATTATTAGTCATTACTTTATTAATAGTTGCGATCAACATTTTCAGGGCCTGGACGCTGGTTGGCTTAGGACATACAGCTGGAAATGCCAGCCGGTCGACTTTTCTCGATCACCAGAAGCTATGAGGGTATGTACAATAATATACTAATAATTATAATACCTACTCAGGTCTAAAAGCATTATATCTGGGAAACAATTGATCTCATAAAACAAAATGTGCCTTATTCCAACCAGTATGTACCTATTTTGATATTAGTTTTACAATAAAAGATTCTAAAATAAACATGAGTTTTCTTCTCTAGATATACTGAAGAAAACCAAAGAAATAAGGCTAATGTTACTTCTTCAAGCTAGTGGCCTTCCTAAAGACATTTTAGGCTATTTTCAAGGGTTCTACTGTTAATATAATTTTTAATTATATTAATCATGACAAGTATAATTTTAACCTATTATTGATTTATTTAAAACTTTATTGCACAAGAAATGTACAAAGGGTGGACTTAATGCTAAAAGCATTTTCTGCCAGTCAACCTCAAGGTCATGCAGAAAGAAGGCAATGGGTGCAGTGAAAATTAAATGAGAAATGTAAAGTGTTTAATAACCTATATTATTTTCGAATAAAATTTACGTTGCATCATTAGAACTATAAGATTACAATACAACCTTCCAACCAATATACTTCTATTAGATTTTTATCTTTAAAGAACTAGGAAAAACCAGATGGAAAAACTGTCGTAACATAACATCTTATTAATAGAGCTGTTATTATTGTGTTTGCACCAATCACACTGACACATTGATGTAGGTAATGTTAATTTAGTATTATGTATATATTATTTTACATGACTGCCTCGTTAGTGTGGTGGCAAACTTTCTGCCTTACATCCGAGAGCTCCTGGGTTCAAATCCCAGGTCGAGCCAAAATTATTTCTGAGATTTTCTCTCATGAATTTCTCAAAAACCGCTCGGAGTCGGGAAGTTGGCGGTGTTACACCCCCGTGCCTCGGAAAGCCCATTAAGCCGTTGTTCCTACGCCTGACCTCCCTCCGGTCATGTCGGATTGCCGTCTCACCTAACTTAGAGAGTGATGGAACAGTGAATGCACCTGTGTATTTCGTTTACACTTGTGCATTATAATATCTCCCTCGCAGTTTTCTGATCTCTGTTGAGATTGGCCGCCGAGGTCGAAATCGGATAGGAGGAATATTATTTTACATTATTATTCCATTACATATACTCAACGGCATACTCTATTCAAATCATTGAAATCCTTCTTTTAATTATTTCTATCATAAACTTTCAACGCCTAAAAGTATTCTAGAGGCAATTCTACGAAAAATTCCTCATAACCGTACACGTTGCGAACACCAGTTGAGTTCCCCTTTTCACTCGTAAGTTTTTTTTTTCTGTAGATAAGACAAATGATGAAAGAGATATACACCAGGCAACACTAGACGTAGATACATTTACAGATGGTGAATATACCGACAGCTATGGGCCTATGGTGACTCGACTGCAACTCTACCAATTTTGTGAACTTTTCATCCAACACCTTCATTGCCGCTAATACTTCGGCTGCGGGGAGATTTTATACAAATTTAGGTTATACAAACTATCATCTAATAATCTCTTATAGGCTAATAACACCTTTTTTGTCCAGTTTGTAGATTAAAGAAATGTGATACATATTTTTTATTTTGTAAATAGTGTTATGAATCATTTGAAGATATCAAAAGCATATAGCCAATTTACCTAAAACTATATTTATGTTTATAAGGTGTTACTCTCCTGAAAATAAAACTGAATTCAAAAACTATTTTAATACTAAGTTTGTGATTCTTTGACATACATGTTGAAACATTCAATTTTACGACTGGTTCTGTCTTTTGTATAGACTTTGCTTTCCAACTATAAAAACTAAAATGAACATAAAACCCCAAGGTTTTAAGTTGATTTTAGTTAAAAAAGTTCTGCAACAAACAGAGCACTGCGACATAAATATTATACAAAAAGACACATGATGACAAATGTACGTATCGTACAAGCAAAAAGAACTATTGATATTTTTACGTTTATACTGAATAGTTAAAATATTGGATTTTTTTGGAAGAGACTTTTGGTTTTTTACTTGGTATCGTTTTTGTATACGGACGGATTAAAAAAATGCATGATATTAATCTTTGATTTAATAGTACCTACCTATTGTTTTTGTATATGAACATTAATTTTGAATGCTGAACTAGATTACAATACATTTCCAATTTTATATTTATATTTGCATTCTATTTTATACTGCCGGTTAAGTAAGAACTGTATGTGTTAGTTTTAATGATCTGACATGTACCATAATTTAAGAGGAAATAAACGATTCTATTCTATTCTATTCATGACATGAAAAAAAAATACGTATCTGATATTATTTGATTTTCTAGCCGACGGACTGATTACATTTCGTTTCCTTTGACTCTATCATTATCTCTGTTCTTCTCCATTCCAGGTGGCCCGCGGAGTCTACATCTACTTTCTAGCGAAGATATCAGAACTCCTAGACACAGTGTTCTTCGTGATCAGGAAGAAAGAACGACAGATCACATTCCTCCACTTATACCACCATACCGTAATGCCGATGATCTCCTGGGGGGCCACGAAGTACTACCCTGGGGGCCACGGAACCCTGATAGGGGTTATAAACTCGTTTGTCCACATCATCATGTATACGTACTACATGCTAGCTGCTATGGGGCCTCAGTTCCAGAAGTTTCTGTTCTGGAAACGACATATCACGACTCTTCAAATGGTAAGAGAATCATGAATATTTTTTGTCATATTTATCGTCTTTTTATTAAACCATCTAGCTTCCCGCCAGTAGCTTCGGCCGCTTGGAATTCGATTACCTTATGCGTAATATACGCATGTTGTTGTACATATAAAACTAGCACTTGTTGGACACTCTATCTACTCAAAATAACCGCATTAAAATAAGTTAGTTGTTTTTAATATCTAAGCTAATATTCGTTACATACATAAGAACAGACGCTGGAAGCGACTTTGCTTTTTTACTATGTAGTGATTTTAAATTGTGTGTGCTAAACTTCAACCATTGCAGTGCATACGTCGATGTAAAGTGGCTAGCATATCAGGCTACTCATTTTAGTTGCAATATCACCCGTATTACAAGCGAATATGACAGCGTGTCAGAATAAACACTGCGGTATCTGAATCAACTCAATCACTAAAGTTCGGTCAGCGCAAAAATTATAGTGGGACGTTAGTGCTGTGTTGAAAATAACATTTTAAGCATTCTCCTTGTCAAACTCTAGGAATCTGTCAAAGGACGACTTAAGTTTTCGTGCCACCAACAGAAATAAAATAGTATTTTAAAGGTACATCTCAACGAGTATTTCATTAATTTTATTATTAAATATCAACATCCAGAAAACCAATGGGATTTGTGATATTCGAAGTTGTGTAGATATTTCGCGTATAAAGTGTTCTAACTTGCTATGCTTAGGCTTGGGATCGCGCCGCATCCATACCTTTTGGATGAATAATCGTCTATTATGATATCTTGGTATTGACTCGTATTATTTTAATTATTTTAATCTCCACTTTGGACAGGCCATTGCCTTACATAAATATGAGTCTCATAAAATGTCCATGATATTTCGCAAAAGTTTTTACATGAAATGATATCTCGGTAAACTAATATTGTGTATTTACATGAATAAAAATATTTTTCCTTGTAATTAATGTCAGTACAGACGATTGTCTGTACTGACTAGAATTAATTTTGTGTGTAACGAATAAAAAACCATTTGCTTTTCTAAATCACCCAAATGTTTGAAAAAAAAAGCTAACTAATTACATTGACATCAATTTGATGTCTATTGATGGGTGGGGATTGGTGCTTTGTTATTTTGATAAAATACTCAAGTGACAGCATATATTTGATGCAGACTGTCCGAGATGGTATGAGACATAAGAGACTATTCAGTCATTTGTGTTACAATAGATCTGTGTTACAGTTTGACTGCCTCGTTGGTGTAGTGGCAAAGTTGGGTTCGAATCCTAGGTCGAGACAAAATTGTTTCTGAGATTTTCTGTCATGAATCTCTCAAAAACAGCTCGGAGTCGGGAAGTTGGCGGAGTTACACACAAATGAATTTAATATTATAACTAATAGAGCCAACCTTATTGACGACCTCAGGTAATGTAATTTTGACTGTTTTAATGCCACGAAAGAATTCATATGTTTTTAAATTGACAAGACATTGTTTTATCTCTTTACAATACTGGTAAAGAATTATTTTTATACTATACACTTCAGCAATAGCTTGAAGGTCGTCTGCACCTAAACTTTTCCGCTCATATATAATTTGTGAACATTTAAGAATCTTACAAATATGGCGTCATACCTACATTGCGAATTTGCGTCAAAGCAACTACGACGTCAAAACGGCAGGTTCCAATATTTTATCTGTATTTAACTGAAAGATAGCTGTTCTTTTATGTGAATATATCTAGTACGTAAACGTGAAATTAATGAAAAATAAAATAACCCCCTAATGTGTCAGGAAAGCACCTGGTGAACCTCAACGGCTGAACGGGTTTTAAGCAACTATAGCTAATAACCACCGTGTTGAAATAAGTAAAAACCGCTTCAAAATTGGTCCATCCATTTGGGAGCTACGATGCCAAAGACAAGAAAAATATATACACACACAAACAGACACAGGGGTCAAACATATAACTTTGATTGAAAGATGAATTTTATTGTGAGAAAGACATCCTCCTACGTATTTGACGAGAAGACAAGAGCAGTGTCATCCGCGAATGAGATCATCTTGCAGTGTGGGATGACAAGAGAACAAAGTCCTTAATGTAGACCAGGAACAGCGTAGTTCCAAGGATGCTGCCTTGAGGCACGCCGTACTCCAGGTCTATGTCTGTGCTGAGATAGCCTCCAATGGTAACTGCCTGAGAGCGGACAGTGAAATAGCTGCGGAAAAGCGACAGTTGCCTGCCTCTGACTCCCATTACCTCAAGCCTATTTAGGAGTAAGGGTATAAACACCGTGTCAAAAGCTTGGTCTACGAAGATTGCGAGTCACTTCCTGCCACTATCCAGGTTTCTAACAATATGGACTTCCCTCTTCTGAACCCATATTGATTAGGTGACAGGAGATTGCAACTTTCGAGGATCTTTATAAGCTAGTTATTAATGAGTCTCACTAAAATTAAGTCTCTATAAAAAATTTGGAAGCACCGGCAAAAAAGCCGGTTGATAACGACAGATTACAAAAATTAGCAATAGGCAAGACGAGCTCATCCTGACAGCATTTTATGAGAGTTGAGGAAATGTCATCCCAGCCCACCGCGCAGTCTGATTTTAGCCATGAGATCAACACCTTGATTTTATCCGTGGATGTGCTGAGGAGGACAAGAGATTCACAAAAATAAGAGGTACAAGAAGATGGCATTTGAAAGCTATTTAAAAAGTTTTCACGAAAAATATACTCGGCAAGAGGACTACGACATGGTCTGTAATAGATGACTGAATTATGAAAGATTGCGCCGGTTTCGTGGTCTTGAGGCTGTTGTGGATATCCGGGTCCTAGGGATGCGTTGGTTAACTAGCTCCTCGATCTGTTGCTATCTCTGATCTTATTTATCAGAATGATAAAAAATCAGTATTACGAATATTGTAACATTGTCAAGCTTACTAGGGCACGGATATCGTAGATGTCGCGTTCCAGCACTTCAACAGAGAGTTGCTTAAAGATAAGAAGCGCTATGCGGACCATATCAACCTGAAGTAGAGGTTTTTTCAGTGGTAGGTTGCGCAGTTCAAGCGAGCTGGAGCTGCTAATACGGCCAGTGGAGTTAGAGTCTTGTTTCAACAACGTAGTGTGTTTATAAATCGGTCAAGTTAAGATTCTTCTGTAGACCCGCAATCGCAAGAGCGATGGGTAACATGGCCGGGAGTGATCTCTTCCTCATAGAAATATGAGAGATCAGAGACCCAGGAGCAGCATTACGCAGTTGCATTTCGGTCAGAGAGTAGGGAATTTTGTATGTATGCGACATTGGCGGGCGTAGTAAGCGGGGTCTCCCTGCCAGTATCCTGCGCCTGGCGCTTGGGGGCAGGAATCCTAGCTGAACTGTGATAAAAGGGGTCTTGCTAAAAGTGCACGGCTGAGTACAGGATGTTTAGTGATTGCACTCACTCGCATGTATGTCTTTTTCTAGCAAGTCTGACGCATCTTGGTACACTACACTTTATTATAATTTACTCGTATTTTCACGCGAATTATTTTTTGGTCTTGAAGCACGTCTGTTCGAACAGACATCCAGAGGGGAGAGGCTGATGATGATGATGAGATTTAAATGATAATAAACCATGTTAATTAACATTGAAAAGTATTAAATCAATTATTCTTCTATTCCAGCTCCAGTTCTGCGTGGCGTTCCTACATTCTTCCCAGCTCTTATTCTACGACTGCGGCTACCCACGATGGTCCGTCGTCTTCACTCTGCCTAATTCCATATTCTTCTATTACCTCTTCTACGATTTCTACTATAAGGCCTACGGCAAACCGGGTGAAAGAAACAAGAAAAAACTAGAGAACGGAGGTCCCAAAACAGAAATCGATACAAAAGAATACGCGAAACAAGGATACAAAGTTACCAATGGGATCAGGAATGGAAACATTAGCGATGGAAAGAAAGTCGACTAAACACCAGGGCACATATGCGAGTTTATGGCGTCGCGACTCGCTACTGACGGCATAAAAACCGATCGCCCTGGGCCTATAGGGTTAGTTCGTTTTGTAAATACTTAAATGTGACAGTTCGAACACTGGTTGTATTATATTTGTTTCTTCGGTTCACGCGAACAGCAGACATTGAAATGATACACATTTTTATGGCTTTTTCGAGATTTATTAACATTTTATTTTAACACGACATTTCTGACCCTTTTCAGCGTCCGGGGTCACAGGTAGACTAAGGTGTTACTTGTCATTACATAGTTTTGATGCTTGTTAAATCTTTGCTTGATTATGAAAAAATATTAAGCTACATTCATATCTTCACAAAAAGGGCTAACAAAAAGAGTATCTTGAGGTCTTGCAGTGCGGGGTCTAGCTTGAGTCTTGGCTAAAACAGGATCCCAAGCCGATTGGATTTTCCAACCATCTTCTTTATTAAAATTAGGGTGTCTTCTAATTCCAATGGCCTTACGAGGAAGAAAACGACGTTCTCTTGCGAGGACTCTTGGTTGGTCAAAGCGTATGAAGTGGTTTGGTGTATCTAATGCTTTATAAAATAAATAACACACTAATAAATCGCGAAAAAATCCATAAAAAAGTATAAATTTACTGGTTATATTAACTCAATATAATAAAGTCAAAAAACTACGTACTTTGTTTATTATAAAATGTATTTTCTAATGGTGGAAGGAAACATTTTGGTGTGGTTGATTTCCTTCGAGTATGAGAATACTGCAATCCGTACCTACCAAATGTTTGTCAATAACACCTATAGCTTTCATTTCTGTATAAATCGGGTCTGATCTTTGCTAATAAGTAGATAAAAACGAAACATGTTTTAATGCCTTTAACCTTAAAAAAATTACCTGTAATACACAGTTTACAGGTACAGGCAAGTAGGAAGTACAATTGCAAACAAATTTTTTGTTGCGTTATGTTTCAAAGTTATGTTTCAAATTGTACTTCCAGCACGTCAGTATTCTTTGAACAAATACACATTTTAACTTAACAAAAAAAGTCATTACGTGAACAACACCTTAGTTCTTGATCGTTGATTTTCTCTCATGACACGAGGAAAAAATGTTGCGTCTTAATTTTTTAAATTCTTCTTGGCATTGTGTTAACTTCTGAACTAAGACCAAGAATCGCTCGCTACGATCTACTTAATAGATATGCTATGGTTAAGACAGATTTTTAGAGGGTGAGATCGTAATATACGAAAGACAGAGAATTTTAAAAACTTTTTTGTGTTCTTCTCAGAGTTGATCTTTTGGTGACAGGCATTGATAACTTACGAACAATGAACTGCCGTGCCCTCTTATTCTTTTTTTCTACAATATCACATACATATTGATCTGACTCCGTGGAAAGTAGCTTATGCACTTGTGTTACAGATATCAGAATCAACAGTGGTATTACAAATAAACTTAAATAAATACAACACCCAGACCAGTACAAACAGACATTTTCATGCACACAAATGTTTGTACAGTGCGGGGATCGAACCCGCGACCTCTTGGTTAATAGTCAACTTCTTGACCATTACACCAAAGTGGTCGTCCTCTTGCATTCATGTGTTGTCCAATCTAGAGCTCTGCGAGCGATGCTTGGCTTGAGGTTTGATGCATTTTATTTAGGTAGTTTCATTAGTTCAGTATTGTCAAAGGCTCAAAAAACTTTCGGTTATTTTATATGACGTTTTTACTTTAAGTTGCATTTTTGCATACCTTTTAATTTCGGTTCTTACCTGTAAACCTGATGTTTTAAAGTTAATACGGCCTACATTTACTATAGGTATATTTAGGGTGAAATGATTAGTTTTTATCTTGTAAGGCAAATGCTCAATTTTCTTATAAAATGTAGTTTATTTCGAAGGAATTGCTTATGCTGTTATGGAATGAACTATATATTACCAGTAATTAATTAAATACAAATGTATAGAGCACTGTTTACGTCATATTCGGTTATCTCATAAAAATTACAAAAACCACAATATGGAAACTTCTTGACATCATTTTTTGTTTTTGTCTAATTTTTATGAGAACAATCGTCTCATTTACTTTATTTTAAGTTTTATATAAATTAATAGGATGGATATAATAAGTATTGAGGTAAATATTTTAAAATTTTAATGACTTCTTCCAAAACGAGATACAGGACTCTCAATGGTTGATTATTTATAAAATATATGCGACTGTATTAGTTCTATTTAGGGTTGCTTTAAGCAATAAAATGTATAATAAATATTCTTGTCAATTATTGTCAAAACTAGTAGTTTGTTTAGCATTTGCACGAAGTGTTAAATGTCTTCCAAAAACCTTACGGACAGGTCAATAGCTATGAAATATTTTAAAATAGTTAGGGTTTCACTTTGATTAAAATTAAATAGTAAAAAAAATGGCGCTTAAAAGTAGGGCAAATTACATTGATGATGCTTCGTTTTGCTCACTCGCCATGAGTTAGCGACCACTATTAGAATGCTTGTAAGGATGAAGATATCTTTTATTTTTTGGTTATATTTGTTGAACTATTGGCTACAGACAGGCCTTATTAAGTTAATAAGTTACTGTATGTTTAGCATTAACAATGTAAATTTCGTTACACTGCAAAATTACCTGTGGCAGTCAGAATTTTTCTTTTTTTAATTTATGACAGGCCTTATCTCAACTGAGGTTTACCAAAAATTCCAGTGTGAAAATCAAAATAAAACATTAATGCCTTTCTTCAGCACGGCCGAATAATTGTTAAAAATATCAAACTAGTTGTTTTAATTTAATTTTATTCGATAAGGACAACCAACAAAGCATACACCAAACATTGATATACACCGATCATTTTAGATTGTTGCCTTACTTACAGGCTGCCACGGCATGTTCAGATAACATTGTTGAAAACAGACTATGAGCTGATTTGTCAGTAGACAGATAAATAGTTATAGGACTGGTAAATATCAATGGGCCTAATTTAAGCTTACATTAGTTTTGACTTTTACATGCATGGGCATTAAAATCAACCAACTTGAAATTTTGTTTTAATTGACTGACTGTTGAAAAAACAGGACCTAAATAAGACATATCAATCGTGTCCACGGACGAACGTGATATCTTACTGAATTAGGACTGAATTCTATCAATGGCTGAAAAATAGGGGCCATCCATAAATTACGTCACACAAATTTCATTATTTCCCACCCCCCCCTCCCGTCTTGTCACAGCTGGTCACATTTGTAGACCCCCCTAGTGTGACTACATATTTAACATTTTTACACCTAGATATTATTATTTAATTAAAACAGCAGTTCATGAATGGCCCCATAGTTCAAAAGGTGAAAGGTATTCAGTAAGGTGCCTTAAATGGCAAATATCTGGATAATCGAGCCTATTTACCAGGGACGTTGTAATTGATTTTAAGTTAGAAGTTTCAACTTTAATTAATAATGCACCAAACGAATTAAACAAATATTACCAATGTGGTAATTATTTTATTGCTTATTCATATTTACCAGCAATAACCGTAACCGTAAGATTTGTTAAAATTCTTATATTTATCTATCAATCGTTGACGTACTCATTGTGAAGTGACAAAATGTCACTCTATGGCGACACTAGCTTGTGACGTAAACTTTCTAATGCGAATAATAAGAAATGGTCACTCAGGGAAGGTATTAAATTACGTGTGAAAATACCAACTGTAAACGTTTAAGCGTTTGCCAATTCATTACATAATTTAATGGGAATGAAAGTGTATAATATTGTATGGACTCAATATATGCGTTATGTGTAACAAAAAAGATTTTTCATTTCTACAATTTAATACGTTCAACCTCAAATCAATGAAAACATCACACAGCTTCAAGACAACAAGCAAGCAAGACCTAAAGATTTTTAACAAGCTTTTTTAATCAAACTAGCGGACCCAGCAGACGTTGTCCTGCCCAATGTTTTGTTTAATTATCTGATCTTTTAAACCTTTCCTGGACTTGCACGAATGTTTCGAGACTAAAATTATTCAAGTTGGTTCAGCCGTTCTCGAGTTTTAGCGAGAATAACGATCAGCAATTCATTTTTTTAATTATAGAAGAGAGTGAAAGCTAAACAAATTTTCAGCTCAGTCGGACACTGGGAAGTGAGTGAAATGTAGTTTGAAAGTTTCGATTACAGACATATCTATACGGGATAGGTGAAATGCATGCTTTTGATAAGGAGAAAATCAACAAGAAGATTAATATTTAGACAGCATCCAATCTAACTTTAATTAATTATTATATTCCTAAAAGACTTAGAAGTAGAAGTTAGAAATAGGTAAAAAAACATATATGTATATGTATGATGACAAGTAAACGGAATGTATCCACTATGTGAGAACCTTGGAATCGAAAAGAGTAAGTCATCGGACATTAAATTCATAATTTATGCAGATTACTAAACAGTAATGTTTTTACACAAATGTGCTACATGCATTAGGGGAGAAGGTGAAACACCACACACAGGAGCAGCCATTTTAGAAGGAAATTTCATGGTCATTTTTCTGGAAAGTGGCAACACAAACCTTTACAACTGTCACTTGTCACTACTGACGTTTGACAGCCTATCGCTGAGTTATGAGGAGTTTTCATTGTGGGTGCAAAATTAGATTTTTCCTAAAAAGGTAGTCGGTCAACCAATTCAAGGTTTATGGAGCGTGTAAGCGTGTGAATGTTTCATGTATCTCGCAATGGACTCTGGATCAATACTATTTTTAAAAATTTACTTCGAAAGAAAACTTTTCCATTTTCAGATACTTCTGGGGTTTCTTGGAAACACTGAAATTGTTATAAAAATGTAAGAAAACTGTACATTTCGTCAAAATTAATTATAATAATAATAAATATTACAACAACAATCACACCAATTCTCTAGTCCCAAATTAAGTTACGAGGCTAGTGTTATGGGTACTAGACAACGGATAAACATACTTAAATACTTTTTTTTATGTAAATAAATACATATTATACATAGAAAACACCCAGACCAGCACAAACACACATGTTAATTAGGTATATGTATTTTAAGTATGTGTGCGCAGCACAGTTGATATTTTCAAGAATGACGTATTTCTGTTGCCGCTAAAACATCAAATACTGAATAAAAATACGTAACCTTTTTCCATGACCTTAGATGACGCTGTTTTCAAGTTTTGTTATTAAGTTAAATAAATAGTATTTTTTTCTGAAAGTGCTAATCTTTATCGGACTCAACTCTAACTTTTGCTCGGTTGTTTCATTTACTACGGTACAGTACGGAATCCTTCGCACGCGAGTCTAACTCGTGCTTGCCCGTTTTTTTAAATTATTATTTTTTAAGAACAATGGCTTCCTAAATAAAACGTTCACATACTTAGTTCAATTCCAGCTAAAGACACATACACTTGTGTCACTCAGGTATTTTAAAAGTAGTGTAATTTTTCAAGTGATGACAACGTATTTGAACTAGGAATTTAAAATTGTGTCACAAGTAATATAAGCCAAGGTACGTACCCAGTCTGCCTATATAAATATACCAACTGCATAAAACTTCCACAATTATTTGCACGCATTGAGAGGATGATATAAAATATAAATAAATGTCCTGTTACTTACTAGGTATTCCATGTATAATTCAAAAATCAAATCGAAATCATTTTTTTATTATTTCAATCATGGATACATAATATCGCTTGTGAACGTTAATATTGAGATAACAACATGTCTCCATATTTTTGGGCCCTACTAGCGCTTTGAGACAAAACACAAACAATTAGGCAAGTACTGAGAAGAAACGCCGGAACAAACGCAGTCACCACTAGCTGCCATTGGAAATGGAAAATTACAGAACTTAAAGTTACATCAGTTTGGTGCAGGCTGAATCCTTGTCATTTAGGTAGTCTTGCACTTCACAATAACCCTCACACATTAAGGACACTCTTAATGTGTTGTTTAAATTTTTTCGATTGGTAATTCGATATGTTGGCAATTGGAGTCGGGAAGTTGGCGGTGTTACACCCCCGTGCCTCGGAAAGCACGTTAAGCCGTTGGTCCTGCGCCTGATCTCTCTACGGTAATGTCGTATTGTCGTCTCACCAAACTTTGACAGTGTGTATTGCGCTCACACTTGTGCACTATAATATCTCCTGCGTAGTTGGCTGATATCTGTTGAGATTGGCCGCCGTGGTCGAAATCGGCCAGGAGAAATATTATTACTAGATCGTCGGCCCACCTTGTAGGAGAGTCATGCCCACAGAATGCCGCCCGGCACGCGCGGTCGCCAATCGAGAATCTTTTCGCCGAAACGGCCATAGATTCACCACCCTATTAACGTGTCTTACCCACTGCAACTTCAGTTGAGCAATGCTTCGAGCAAATTCGGTATACAGCCCCCCAGATACAAATTACTAGCTTTTCGAAGTCTTATCAAAGACCTCAAAATGGTAAATGGAAATTATTCGTTAAAATAAAATAGAAAAATCCAAAATTCAATGAAATGAAATTTGGATCGTCTAACTAGAATAATATCTTTGAAGAACCTACCAGAGTGACACCAACAACAGCTACTTGCATGAATCCATACTAATATTATATATGCTAAAGTAACTCTGTCTGTTTGTTACTCAGTCACGCCTAAACAACTGAAACAATTTGCATTAAATTTGATGTGGAGATATTTTGATATTCGAGAAAGGACATACTTTTTACCGCGACAAAATGACGCATTCCCATAGAAATTTTCAGGTGGGCCGATCGCTTCTTTTTTAACACGCTTTTATTATATCGGGGTGTATGTATGTATGTATGAATGAATGTAACGGAATTTTTGAGCTCAATTTTCACCAACTTCCAGAAATCGGATTAATTTGAAACTTTGCACACCTATTAAGTAATAAGTACCGATGAAATGCAATAATTTGATAAGAATTTTCCATTATCCTTACTAACTAAAAAAAATGAATAATACTTTAAACAACTAAAAACTTTATTTTCTATTTATTTAGGACAAAAAACAGTAATTTATTATTTATTGCTAACTTAAAAAGAGAAAATAATTTCTGAGTACACGGAACTTATATTACAGTAGAGTTAAAAGTGTGGGGTGCACTTTATGACTTTTTCATACTTCTCTTTTTATAGTTACGTGGGGTGCTTGGTGTAGTACTACTACACCAAGCACCCCACGCTTTTTACGTTTTTTAATCTTATATATAAAATGAATTGCTGTTCGTTAGTCTCGCTAAAACTCAAGAACGGCCCAACCGATTTGAATAATTTTAGTCTTGAAATATTCGTGGTAGTCCAGGGAAGGTTTAAAAGATCAGAAAATTTAAAAAAAATAATGGGCAGAACAACGTCTGCGGGGTCCACTAGTTCTATATAAATAAGAATTGCTGTGTGCTAGTCTCACTAAAACTTGAGAACGGCTGAACCGATTTCAATAATTTTAGCCTTGAAATATTTGTGGAAGTCCAGGGAAGGTGTGAATGATGAGAAAATATTGATAAATTGCGAAAACAGCGGCAGGACAGCGTCCGTCGGGTTCACTAGTAACAAATAAATCTATTTGACAACGTCTTAACTATCACCATACCTAGAGGACAAAATGTCGAGCATAGGTTTTCCCCAAATATTTTTTGGTTGTAAGTTTTTAGTTCTGCTGCTCACCCCGAGCACGAAAAACTATCGTAACGTACTCGTAGCGTTTATCTATCGTTAACTTGTCAATTTGTATTGGGAAACTGTCAGATTCTGACGTTTGGACGACACGAATACGTTAAGAAAATGTTCGTGCTTACCCCCCTGGTCGGCAAAGCTTAGATCTGCGATATTTATAAGGTCGTCAGTGCATTTTGCATATTGACGCCTTAAGGCAAGCGTCCATAGCTCGGTATCGTACGCATTGCACGCAACGGATTAATTGTTCACTGCCAATTAGTAGACATACTGTATCGGCAATGATCGGATTGCTGACGCAAGTGACTTTCCTTCGGATTTTTGTAGATCGGCATTCCGTATGACGTCATCGGAACGCATCTCATATAGGCATTGCTTAAGTGCGATCCGTAGGGTTCGATATCGACATGTGGACGTTTGCCTCTAGTCTTCGTCCACAATTTGTATTTTCAGGAATATCTCAACAACGAAAATGGCCGCCACAGAGGATCCTGATGCGTCAACATACGTCCTAATGACGCACTGTAAGTGTCTAAGGTCATACTTCAGTAAGAATTACGTGTAAAACTAGTTTTTTATTCAAGTATTCACGGCCAAAAAGTACACCGTTTCAATATATTTACACAAGAAACATTGAATAATTTATTGTATTTTTCTAATGTCATAGAAAGAAAAAATATTTTTTGATTTTTACGACCACTAAGATGATTCATGGCGTGAATCTTTGAGTTACGTAAGCCAGTTAACATGATAGTAAATCAGTACAAATGTACACATCGGGATGGCAATAAAGTTCCTTAATAACGAAACAAAAAACTTCATATCAGCCTGTTGCAGTCCACTGCTGGCCATAGGCCTCTCCCAAGGAGCGCCACAGCGCACGATTTCCCGCCCTTTGCATCCAGTCACTACCAGCTTCCATCTTCATGTCGTCTGTCCATCTAGGCGGGGGGCGTCCTACACTACGTTTACCTAAGCGTGGTCTCCATTCGAGAACCATCCTGCTCCAACTGTCGTCGGTTCTGCGACGGACATGGCCAGCCCACTGCCACTTTAGCTTGCTACATTTTCGGACATCAGTTACCTTAGTCTTATGTCGTATGAGCTCGTTCCGGTTCTTATCCCTTAATGAGTTCCCCAACATAGACCTTTCCATAGCACGCTGAGTGAGTAACAAAAAACTTACTTTGCACAATCAAAACAGCCATAAAGACCTTCCACTAGACTTATAAATTGTACATTCAAGAAGAAGCGTCCAATTAGATCCTGTAATTTTTACCAGAGCCCGTAGGCCTCGTTCACATGGCTTTGTCCTGCACATTTTTTTGCAGTATACGTTTCATTCACTGTCAACATCACGTCACATTCATACGTTAATGCCTCATTTACGGAGACCTTATTCATTTACGGAGACCTTATTCCCCTAAACAAAAGCGTCAATGAAAAGGCAATTGGTATTCATCTGAAATTACATTTACCTATGAAATTTTTTAAATTTGTACCTTGTATTATTATTTAAAGACCTGTTATTATTTAATTTCAGACAAGGAGCCCTTGGAATATCCTCTGTCGCAGAATTTTCCGTTTGTAGTAGCCACTGTGATAGCATATTTGCTGTTTGTTCTGAAAATTGGGCCTGTCTTCATGAAGAACCGAGAACCTTACAAATTGAAAAACACTATACTTTTTTACAATGCATTCCAGGTCATAATCTCGGGTATATTCGTTGTCACTGTAAGTATTTTCAAAATTGACGATCTTCAATATGAATGACGACACCTATCGTTAATATTTTCACGATCATAGATTTTTAAAAACTTAACCTCTATGGAATGAATAAAACCAAATTTATTTCCAAAACGCTGTAGAAATCAATCATACATAGACTCCGATTTCTTATACTCTCTCCGGACGTCACGTTAGTTTATTCCCATACAAAATCTATTGTAGGGGCAGATGTTTTGTGAAGAGTATTTCATCGATTCATGGCGTCATCATGCCTATTGCGCGATAAGCATAGCCTAGCCTAGCCCACCCCTAGACAAAAAAATAAAATAAATAAACAAAAGGTATTTATTTCGGAAAACTGCGATCCAGAGTGTTAGTATAATGGAATGACTTAATGACTATGTTAATAATCAATTTTGTAAATGGAGCAAGTTGTTTTGATCATGTGACCGATCAGTGGACAATCCCCACTATCGGCCATCTCCTTCAGGACGCTGTGGCCGCTGTCGCGTATTCTGTGCAAAATGACGCGGTCTTTTTGCGCATGACAACTTCAAAGCGCCGTCAGCGCAAACATCGCAGAAGCGCTGCAGAAGCGCGGCAGCCGCAACAACGCCCTGAAGGCGTTATTATATTGGACACGCAGGGCACTGTAGGCCTTTTTGGTATAGTTGACATAGATTTATAGATATAGATAGATATATAGATATAGACATAGATTTATAGACATAGGGGATGACGAAAATTGCGTCACACGATTCACTTTAGCAAGATAGCTTAATCAGGGCCCCTAAACGGGTGATGTCATGACTATTGAAACAATTTATTTATTATTATTTTATTTTGATTACTAAAATATAGTTTTTTTTCAGAACTTACAGGTTTTGTTAGAATACGGTCCGGTTCGGAATTATTGCATTGAACACGATCCTGAAGTTCGTAAAAAGGTAAATGTCTATCTACACTAATATTATAATGCTGAAGAGTTTGTTTGTTTGTTTGTTTGAACGCGCTAATCTCAGAAACTGCTGGTTCGAATTGAAAAATTATTTTTGTGTTGAATAGACCATTTATCGAGGAAGGCTATAGGCTATATAACATCACGCTGCAACTATAAGGAGCGAAGAAATCATGGAAAATGTGAAAAAAAACGGGGAAAATTATTCATCCTTGAGGGCTTCCGTTGCGTACGCTGCGAAAACGGTTCAAGATACCAAAAATATTTGTATGAACAAATTATTCCTCTTAAAATGATCTAAAAAAATGTCTACGACAATATATGTCTATCTTTTAAGATCAAGTCACTAGAACCGTTTTTGTGGTAATCAAATTTGGCCGAAATTAATGCATTATGTGTTAAGAGTTGTATCAACTTAATAATATTAATCTTTATATAAATAAATGTGTTGTTGATTGAGAGAATTTAATGGTGAACAAAATTGTCTTTGACATCACTTAATTTCAATGAATATCTTAGAAGATATTACAATTTTAAATAACACCAATAAAAATTTCACCCGCGCCGCATGATGTGCAAAACATGACGCTGTAAGGAAGAGAGGCGTTACTTGCGAGCGACGCGGAGAGGGGGTTGTAGCTCTACGAGATACCATGATGAACGAAAATTAGATTTAATTAATGACCAGTTGCGTCATATCTTCACGTCGACCCTGCCTCAGTGCTTAAAAAGCCGGTTGTTTAACCAATGCGTCTTACCAGTCTTAACCTACGGAGCCGAAACGTGGAACATGACAGTCAGCTGGCTCACCGACTTTAGTCACTCAGCGTGCTATGGAAAGGTCTATGTTGGGGATCTCATTAAGGGATAAGATCCGGAATGAGGTCATACGACATAAGACTAAGGTAACTGATGTTGTCCAAAAATGTAGCAAGCTAAAGTGGCAGTGGGCTGGCCATGTCTGTCGCAGAACCGACGAGAGATGGAGCAGGAAGGTTCTTGAATGAGGACCACTCTGAGGACATTGTAAAGTCTTGCCTTGAAAATACCCCAATATGGAAGTTTGTGAACATCTTAAAATTAACTACAAATATGAGAGCACATTTGGGGGGAGGTAGAAATAATCCTCCAGGCCGATTTCGACCACGGCGGCCAATCTCAACAGAGATCAGACAACTACGCAGGAGATATTATAGTGCATAAGTGTGAGCACAATACACAAGTGCACTCTGAAACTGAACTGCTCCATCACTCTTAGAGTTCGGTGAGACGGCAATCCGACATGACCGGAGAGAGATCAGGCGCATGACCAACGGCTTAACGTGCGAACCGAGGCACGGGGGTGTAACACCGCCAACTTCTCGACTCCGAGCTGTTTTTGAGAGATCCATGACAGAAAATCTCAGAAACAATTTTGGCTCGACCTGGGATTCTAACCCAGGACCTCTTGGATGTTAGGCAGAAACTTTGCCACTACACCAACGAGGCAGTGGTAGGGAGGTAGTATAACTTTTCCTTCAAAGTTACTTTTAATAGGAGACGGGAAAGTACCTCACTTTGAAAATAAAGTTGCATTTGAACGCGATTAAGGATTAAGAGTGAGTAACATTGAGGACTTTATATCGAAAGTTCACCTTGAAATAAGCGAAATAGAAAAAAAAATATCATCAATGGATGTGTCAAAGTGCAATATTGGGAGCGAGAAACTGTAGCGTAGACGAAATTAATAAAATAATTATTTGAACACAAGTGGCCTTCTCCCATATTCCCTCAAGTATTTTACGAATAAATTTTACTTAGAAATCTTAAACCACCGGGACCCGACTTCAAATCTAATTTCTTCGCAATATGTAACGTGATGGTTGCAATAGTTTAGACTGGTTTACCAGTTGGTCAAACCGTGCTTATACCTCGCACCTCAATGATTCCGAATTATTTACCATTTAATTTTAAAATAATTTTATTTTCTTTTATGCTATCTTTCATCGTTACAATTAATAAATCACAAGGGCAAACATTTAAACACATAGGAATTAATTAACGTCAAGACTGCTTTTCACACATATGTCGCGTTGTCAAGATCAGACCTACAAACGCGTTGCGGACAAAACTAATATGTTCTTCTGACACAAGAAAATAAAACTAGAAAAATAATTAACGCAGAAGTACTTTAAGCTATTTATGTTCTTTTAAAAACTTAAAAAATAAATTGTCTAAAATAATAACAAAAAAATAAATTTGCAAAAATAAAATGATGCCCAAAATAAATATTCCACGCGGACGAAGTCGCGGGCACAGCTAGTTTCTATATAGTTCTCGTGTCACAATGTACGTTCCCGCACGCCTCCGAAACGGCTTGACCGATTCTCATGGAATTTTGTGAGCCTATTGAGTAGGTCTGAGAATCGGCCAACATCTATTTTTTATTCCCCTTGGTGATAAGAAAAATAATTTTTAAAGCAAAACAACGTTTGCCGGGTCAACTAGTCTTATATATAAAAATGAATTGCTGTTGGTGAGTGTCGCCAAAACTCGAGAACGGCTGTACCGATTTTGCTTATTTTGATTTTGAATTATTTGTGGAAGTTAAGGGAAGGGAAGGGTTAAACGGTTAGAAAATAATATTTTTAAATTAAAAAACAGCGGGCAGGATGTTGCCTGCCGGGTCCGCTAGTAGTTAATAAAAACTGAGTAAGACTTCAGTTCTCCGACATTCAAATCAATCAGTCAAACATTATCAATTATAATTTCAAATTAATATTTATTGCACAATTCTCTACGAGTCATACCATTAATAGTCAGTGAACCTGGAGCTACCTAAATTTTCTATTATTTATATTACTAAGTACTTAATTAATTCTGCGAATTTAAAACCAAATATATATTTTTTTAATTTCAGCTGTTATGGCCGTTTTATATTTACTATCTTGGCAAATATACGGAGCTTTTGGACACAATTTTCTTCGTATTAAGGAAGAAATACAATCAGGTAAAGAATATCTAGGTATATCTTTTACATTTTAAGTAAGCTCCTCCAAATATACAGCGTATAAAAAATAACAGTAAAACAAAAGGGATATGTACTTTCAGGGATTTTGGATTCTGCGAGCATGTTTCGTAATTGTTTTTTTTTACTTGTCATACAAATTGAAGTTAAAGTTCTAATGAAACTTATAGGTTGGTCAACATAGCAATATACGTGTAGCAGTAGTTTGCTTCATTAGTTTTGAGTTAAAAAAATAATATATGGAAAACGCTTTCATAGATAAAACATTTACAGCTTATTCTGCCCACGGTACACAAATACCCTTAGGTAGTAATGCTTATTTTTAAGTATGATTGTGTTCCTATTTTATGGAGGAAAACATTTCTCATACTGCTTGTCACAGCAATTTAATTCATTATCTTCATTATCTATTTGAAATTGGAATAGGAAAATGAAAAATTTGATTGAAAAATAGTTTGTAGGAAAAATGGCCTGTGATGTAGAAAGTGTAAGGTAAAGCAGGGCTCCATATATTTCTGTTCTTATTTACCGTTAGGGCACGTATGCGACTTTATGTGGTCCGACTAGCGTCTGACAGCCTGTCATCCAATGGCTGCGGCTAAACCGCTGACAGCCACGAGTCACGACGACAGTTTGCCGCAAGTGTACTCTGGGCATTAGCGTTGACCAAGCCTCTGTATTTAAGTAATTTAAAACGAACTTATTACCAATCTATTTGTTTCATTCACGAATACTTCATTCTAATCGTACCAATATGACAGTGGCCTGGCCACCACATAATTCGCCACAAAAAATGTTAAATGAAACGGTTATATCTTTTCAGGTGTCATTCCTTCATGTATACCACCACGCGTCAGTCATTGTCGGTACATGGGCTGTATTTGTACATGGCATGACACTTGTATACACATATGCAGCCTTTATCAACTCCTTGGTGCATTTTGTCATGTATTTCTACTACTTCATGGCAGCTCTTGGCCCGGAATACCAAAAGTACCTGACGTGGAAATCGTACATCACTACATTCCAGTTGGTATGTATTTTTCTCATTTAAACATTTCCTTCTTTTGCTTCTACGAATATGTCTGATGGTGAATTTGCTGGTCCGGTTATGTGGAGCTCTTCTCTCCGGAGGGGCGGGGTCTGACGATGATGTTCTTCTAGCCGATTTCAACTACAGCGGCCAATGGCAACAGAGATCAGTCAAGTACTGATAAGATATAATAGTGCACTAGTGTGAGCTCAATACACAGGTGCACTCACTGTTCCTTTGCTCTCAACGTTTGGTGAGACGGCAAGCTGATATGACCAGAGATATATCTGGCGCAGAACCAACGGCGTAACGTGCTGAGAAATTCATGAAAGATAATCTCAGAATCAATTTTTGGCTTGTCCTGAGCAAGGCCTTCGATCTAAGTTAACCACCCAAATTGAAATTAAAATTCAAATCATTTATTTGATAGACGCAAGTGGCATTATACAGATGGTGATGTAAATGGCAGCATGGTTTCACAATGTCTTGTCATTATAGGCGTACAAAATAATAATTAGCTATTACATGAAAGATATAGAATAACATTTATTTATTTAAAATGGATGTTGCATGTCTAAACAAATTTAATGGCTCAATATTCATTTTATAATGTCAAAATGTAATAATTCTATGTCAAAATTTTATCTATACAATGTCAAAATATGTCTCAAATTTAAACTACATAAATAATGTTAATCTATAACATCACGCTGCAACTATTAGAAGCGAAGAAATAATGGAAAATGTGAAAAAAACGGGGAAAATTATTCATCCTTGAGGGCTTCCGTTTCGTACCCTGCGAAAACGGTTCAAGATACCAAAAATATTTGTATGAAAGAATTGTTTCTCTTAAAATGATCTAAAAAAATGTCTGCGACAGTATATGTCTGTCTTTTAAGATCAAGTCACTAGAACCGTTTTTGTGGTAATCAAATTTGGCCGAAATTAATGCATTATTTGTTACGAGTTGTATCAACGTAATAATATTAATCTTTATCTAAATAAATGTGTTTTTGATTAAGAGTATTTAATTGTGAACAAAATTGTCTTTGACATCACTTAATTTCAATTAATATCTTAGAAGATATTACAATGTTAAAATAACACCAATATAAAATTCACCCGCGCCGCATGATGTGCAAAACATGACGCTGCAAGGAAGAGAGGCATTGCTTGCAAGCGACGTGGAGAGGGGGTGTAGCTCTACGAGTTACAATGATGAACCGAAATTAGATTTAATTAATGACCAGTTCCGTCATATCTTCACGTCTACCCTGCCGCAGTGCCTAAAAAGCCGGTTGTTTAACCAATGCGTCTTACCAGTGTTAACCTACGGAGCCGAAACTTGGAACATGACAGTCAGCTGGCTCACGTACTATGGAAAGGTCTGTGTTGGGGATCTCATTAAGGGATAAGATCCGGAACGAGGTCATACGACATAAGACTGACGTTGTCCAAAAATGTAGCAAGCTAAAGTGGCTGTGGGCTGGCCATGTCTGTCGCAGAACCGACGAGAAGTGGAGCAGGAAGGTTCTTGAATGGAGATCACTCTTTGGTAAACGTAGTGTGGGACGCCTCCCGGCTAGATGGACAGACGACCTGAAGAAGGCAGCTGGTAGTGACTGGATGCAAAGAGCGGGAGATCGTGCGCTGTGGCGGTCCTTGCGGGAGGCCTTTGTCCAGCAGTGGACTGATATGATGAATGACCAGGTGACCTCGTAAAATAATCTGGGACGAATGTTCCATGATCCATAGAGTTCATGTAGAGGGTCTAGATAGGACTCTTAGAGATATAAGAAGCTGTGATAAATCATCATCATAAAATTACTGTTATGTTTGCGGGGGACTTTCGACAAACTGTACTAGTAATAGTAAGGGGAACAAGGGCAGACATTGTAAAGTCTTGCATTAAAAATACCCCAATATGGAAGTTTGTGAACAACTTAAAATTAACTACAAATATGAGAGCACATTTGGGGGGAGGTAGAAATAGTTCCAGGCCGATTTCGACCACGGCGGCCAATCTCAACAGAGATCAGCCAACTACGCAGGAGATATTATAGTGCACAAGTGTGAGCACAATACAAAAGTGCACTCTCAAACTGCACTGTTCCATCACTCTCAAAGTTCGGTGAGACGGCAATCCGACATGACCGGAGAGAGATCAGGCGCATGACCAACGGCTTAACGTGCGAACCGAGGCACGGGGTGTAACACCGCCAACTTTTCGACTCCGAGCTGTTTTTGAGAGATTCATGACAGAAAATCTCAGAAACAGTTTTGCCTCGACCTGGATATCGAACCCAGAACCTCTTGGATGTTAGGCAGAAACTTTGCCACTACACCTACGAGGCAGTGGTAGGGAGGTAGTATAACTTTTCCTTCAAAGTTACATTTTTTATAGGAGACGGGAAAGTACCTTACATTGAAAATAAAATTGCAATTGAACGAGATTAAGGATTAAGAGTGTGTAACATTGAGGATTTTATATCGAAAGTTCACCCTGAAATAAGCGAAATAGAAAAAAAAAGATCTTCAATGGATGTGTCAAAGTGCAATATTGGGAGTGAGAAACTGTAGCGTAGACGAAATTAATAAAATAATTATTTGAACACAAGTGGCCTTCCCCCATATTTACTCAAGTTAAAAATAGGTGCCCCAAAAATTTTACTTAAAAATCTTAAACCACCGAGACCCGACTTCAAATCTAATTTCTTCGCAATATGTAACGTAATGGTTGCAATAGTTTAGACTGGTTTAGCAGTTGGTCAAACAGTGCTTATACCTCGCACCTCAATGATTCCAAATTATTTACCTTTAAATTTAAAAAAAAAAAATTCCTTTTATGCTATCTTTCACCGTTACAATTAATAAATCACAGGGGCAAACATTTAAAAACATAGGAATAAATTAACGTCAAAACTGCTTTTCACACATATGTCGCGTTGTCAAGATCAGACCTACAAACGCGTTGCGGAAAAAACTAATATGTTCTTCTGACACAAGAAAATAAAACTAGAAAAATAAATAACGCAGAAGTACTTTAAGCTAATTATGTTCTTTTAAAAACTTAAAAAATAAATTGTCTAAAATAATAACAAAAAATAAATTTGCAAAAATAAAATGATGCCCAAAAAATATTCCACGCGGACGAAGTCGCGGGCACAGCTAGTTTTATAATAATACTCATCTCAAGAATATAAATACCTATCTGCTGTCTAGTTATACCTTCTCTAGGTGTGGGGTACACCGGTGTAGACAGGCCTTATCACAACACTGGGTCTTTGAATAGCGAACTCTCCTTGGACCGAAGGTGAATTTGCTGACCCTATCCGAGTTTGGGTTCTGGATTGAGTGATTTTAAAAACTTGAAGAAGAGAAGTAGGCATTGAATAACCCTCGCGCTCCTGGAACTCGCTAAGCCGGTATTCTTGCACCTGGACAGTAGTCCATCCGTCTATTGCGCACAGTTCTTCACTAACTATCTTCTGTTAAGATGGCTCATTTCTGATGAGGTAAGACGCCCTGCAATGCGGTGCGTGACTGAGTTTTCAACTGAAAACATTATCATTTATACTTTAGTCTCCGATTAAGTTTTTTACGAGTCCCAAGCCCGTCAGAGTTCTCCTGAGACGATCGGAACATTACTAGTAGATATTTTTATTCTGGCTCGGCTGTAGATCTTGGATACACAGAAGTTACAAAGAGAGAAAGTTTAGGGAGCCACCAATACTAGCAGCCTAGCTTAATTGCAGGGGGGGGGACACATCCATACAAATGACATTTAGGGAAAGAAAGTACAGCAATCTGTGTTTTCGCCCCGAAACTGTTTTTGAAGTTGTTTCTCTGAGTTGCTAGAATTAAAAAATTAAATCATTTTGTGCAAATTTTATTTCGTGTGCTCAAAAACCATCGACTGAAATTAAATAAATTATATAATAATTTATGTGCGCTTTGTTTCCACATCTTAAAAATACAATATAAATATTTTCAGCTTCGTCGTTATAAACTTTACTAAATTAAAATTTTTGAGTACTGGCAAGTTGTGACGTTCAAAGATTACACAGTGCAAACTGCCAATGTCAAAATTACAAAATGGAGATTTCTTGTTGCGTACACGGTTTTATTTTTGAATTCGTTTTGTTTTGTGTGTTTATGTGTTCTTCCATCGAGTAATAACGTTGATTTGAGCTTTGTGTTTCTCCATGTTTATTTTGAGTGCTTTGCATTGTTTGTGCGATTTTATGTTACCAAACCATTCCGCGACAGGACTTTCTTAGTTATAATAATATTTGTATAAATTGTTCCAAGTACAATAATAGTTACAATTGTACCCACTCTTGATGTTTTATTTCATTTTACTCGCCAGAATGTTCTAGCATGTTTTTGAGAACTTAAAATTTTCATTTATTTATATTGATTTATGCCAAATCAAATTTTAGTTACACAAAAAAATATACTAGAACAAAATGGTTCATACAAAAGGCCAAAAGCAGTACATGTAAACACGACGATTTTTAAGTACGTACATCTAATAATAAAATGTGAGTTTTAATAGACGCTTCTATATTTATTTTTCGTCTACTGAAACTCCCATTTTATTTTTAGATGTACCTACTTAAAAATCGTAGTGTTTGAAGTTTATAGCTATAGCACTATAGCTAGCTATAGGTAGTGTTTAGTTCTCGGGGCGAAATTATAGATGGCAGTGTCAAACTGGTTTGCCTAAAGGAACCACGAGAGGGCTCTCTTTTTCCTATACATTATATTGACGTGACAACGTCTTATAAATTGGTTTGCCGGGTGACACCTCAAGAAACTGCGTTACGCTGCTCCGCTCACGTTTCGCGCGAGAGAGACAGAGTGAGAGAGAGAGAGAGAGAGAGAGATAGGCATACACACCGGTTCATGTTATACGAATGAATATTCACATTAAAATTATTTTACCACTCAGAGTCGTTGTCACGTAAAACTTTCGCGCGTATACCGACTTTACAGGCAACCAATTTTTTTTCTCTATGCTTATTAGGTATTATAATATATAATACTATAATATAATAAATATGATAGCTTAGGAAAAGTAGTTCGGGGAGTGCGATGAGCAAATTATGGCGATACATAAAAAAATAAAATCTGAAGTACCTAGCTGATGTGACACCATAGCAGCTCAGCTAAACTGTAAGAAATGTGTATATAGGACATCAGGAAAATTTGTAAAACGTAACGAGCAAATTATCTACACATAACAAAAAACAATGTAGTACCTTCTTGATGTTGAACACTAGCAAACTGTATGAGGTAATAAGAGTAACGATACTTTTCTGTTCATTTATGTGAACGAAGAACCGTTAGTCATAATTATAAAATCATGAAACTAGATACTGTGTAGGTAATTAGTTTACCGTTTTTTCACGATTGTTAAAGGACAGCAAACAAACTAAAAGTGGCTTATTCCATATCAGTATTCCAGCGGCGTCAATACGGTAGTTGACACCACCAATCGTTGACGTACTTTTTATCAACTGTCAAAACGCTTTTCTTCATAGAGCTTGTATGGGAATAACACACTTTGACGTCACCGCGTGCAATGCCGACTGAGTGACTAATAATCATTTGAATTCCAATTAAAAATCAAATAATACGAACTGCAGAAAAATATTAGTGTAAAGGCATCTGAAATTATGAATTATTTTAGAGAAAATCAGTTTTTGAATATTTCTTTCATAGTGGAAACAAGCCTATTTATTTATCTCTACTATTATCCCAATAATGTATCTTACTGTTATCCCACGCTGGTACTGGCAGAAAAGGCTTTCAGGCATTATAGGTGCAATAAATTTTATACAAATAATAAACAAACAATTATAATTTTTACAGGTCCAATTCGTGTCAATGTTTACGGTCCAAGCTATTACTCTCGCTGTAAGCAAGAGATGCACCTACTCCATCGTCGGTGTCACCTACGCGTTCTTCTCAACTGTTCTATTCTTTGTATTATTCTCTAACTTCTACATGCAGAGTTACAGAAAAGCACCTAAGAAAGATAAGGCTCAAGGGGAGAGTGATAAAGACTCTAATGGTATTGGTGCTCAAGACAATGATGGTATCAAAGCCAAATCGCAATAAGAGGATAAGATAAGGATTGCAATTATCGATTGATTATAGATGTTTTATGTCAAGATATGTGTGTATTTTTCATACTCACATAATATCGTTTTACATTTCTGCTCCTATTTATCTATCCTGAATATCCATCATCAATAATATATATTTTTGGCACTCTTTAAATTTTTCCTACATTTATTATAGTACAATAACAATAATACATTTACTCAGTGAGAATGCAAGTTTTTCAATTTCGTAAAATATTTTTTAGATATTTATGTTTATGTTTTTCCATCGCAAGTAATCTTTTTAGATGCAATACTGCTAATTTTTTGTCAATAAATACAAAATTGTAAGTTAATTATTTATAAATATAGGTGGGTATGAATATATATATTTAAAAGTAGTTCCACATAAGTTGGCTCTTACCGAATAATTAAGACAATTTTCTTTACGTTTTAACGTAGTGTTGTTTTTTAACTCCACAACGATTATGATTTACTCCACAAAATAAACCGAACAAAAATGCCTGATAACCAAATTTTGCAACTGCAGACCAAAGTTAATCATTATTATTTTTACCCGATACAAAGAGGGCTATTTATGTTTGTGTTATTTCATGTTTATGTATCGTTATGTTTTATTATTTTGATAAGGAATTAAACTATTGGAAAAAGGAGTAAATATTTTTGTTACTTATTTAATGTTTTTTCCCCCTTTGGACGGGTGACTATTCCGACCATATGAGTGACGTCTATTTACAAGCATCCTCGTGCTTCGGAAGGCACGTTAAGCTGTTGGTTTCGGTTAATATCGTTAGATATTAGTCGTTTAGCCTGGTCAGGCTGCTTAATAACACCTGAAAGTAAGGTTGGTCCCTTATCTTAAAAACCACCTCTCCACCAACCCGCACCAAGTCTGCTCGGTGAAGTTTGGCTCGTACCACCTCGTGTATACGTCTAAGATGAAATTGAGGAGATAGACTTTCAACCAGTACCGGCTTTACGCATTATATGACAAACACCTTGGAGAAGTTGTTTGCAATCACGTCTCTGAGTGGAGACCACAATACGACTATAAGTTAAAATATAGGGTAAAACCGGGATAGATACTATTCTAAATCGGTCTATAACTTCAATAGTAAGAATCAATTCAATTTATTTATGAAACAAATTTATTCTTGGAAGTTTTGTCTACAAAACATTTTTCTCTACAAAATCTATGAAGAGGAAAAAACGTTGTCTTCGATATATTCAAAGTATTATGACTTTGACTATGGGCCTTATAAAGAAGCTCATGGTAACACCACGAGCGATGGAGAGGGCTATGCTCGGTATTTCTCTACGAGATCGAATCAGAAATAAGGAGATACGTAGAAGAACTAAGGCAGAGGTTCCCATACATTTTTTTCTCATAGACCACTTTAAACATTTTGCTGGATCTGGTGGACCCCCTGCAGCTATTACATCTACTAACTTACTTCCAAAACCCGAAAAAAGTATATGTCTATGTAAATCTGTGTTGTGGCTTTTTTTTTCAATCAACTATGAGTTAAAAGTTTTCGAAAAAAGGTGAGAATTTATATTGATTTGATTATGCTGTGAGTATCGTCATTTAAGCTAAGTTTCAAGGCCAGTCTTAAAAGCGTCTTCATCCAACAGTTGGATTCCCACTTTACTTTTTTGTATTCTAAGATTGACTCACAGTATAAGAAACCAATAAGCTTCCACTTCGGAGTGGTAAAAAGTAAAAATAAATATTTTCATGTTTTGTAGCTATTTATTCAAACACAAAAAATACTACACTATTAATTATGTTGTTATAACAGTCTTAGTAGAATTAAAATTTAACATCAAAACTAATAATGATTATTATTTTAAAAACAGTCGCAATATAATCAAAATTCATCAAAATTATGCCATTTTAATCTGAGATAAAAGTTATAATTTTAATGGGAGGGATGTACTTGGTGAATTGACAGCAAATTATCAATATTTGGCTTGAGTTTAGTTAAGTATAACCGTAAATCTCCTCGCTCTGTAATATTTAATCTGCTCCGTTTTTTTGTCAACAAGTTTGTTACGGCACTAAAACTGTGTTCGACAAGATATGACGAAGGAAACACTATGAGACATTTTTGCACAATTCCCCACAGTCCTGGATATTTTTCAGGTATTTGTGCCTGCAGCCAAAATGATTGATACCCTCTTTTGAATGCTACTTTGAGCTCCTCATTAGTGCTAAGCTCGAGTAGCTCTTCTTGCAGTACCACATTTTCCACTTCAGTTTCATCATATGGATTTATTATCCATGGTGGTATATCCATCGATAGAATGTCTTCAAATCTGATTTTAAAATCATCATACAGGGCAATCAAATGTTGAACATAGGTCTGAATATCTTCGTCGAGGCATTCTACCTGCGATAAATTTGGAAACTGGGAAAATTCACGTCGACCAATATTTTGCTTCATAAGTTTCAGTTTACCAAGAAAAGCTGAAATTTCAATCGTTGACGTACTCATTGTGAAGTGTCAAAATGTCACTCTATGGCGACACAAGCTTGTGACGTAAACTTTCTAATGCGAATAATAAGAAATGGTCACTCAGGGAAGGTATTAAATAACGTGTGAAAATACCAACTGTAAACGTTTAAGCGTTTGCCAATTCATTACCTAATTAAATGGGAATGAAAGTGTATAATATTGTATGGACTCAATATATGCGTTATATGTAACAAAAAAGATTTTTCATTTTTACAATTTAATACGTTTAACCTCAAATCAAAGAAAACATCACACAACTTCAAGACAACAAGCAAGCAAGACCTAAAGATTTTTAACAAGCTTTTTTAATCAAACTAGCGGACCCAGTAGACGTTGTCCTGCCCAATGTTTTTTTTAAATTATCTGATCTTTTAAACCTTTCCTGGACTTGCACGAATGTTTCGAGACTAAAATTATTCAAGTTTTAGCGAGAATAACGAACAGCAATTCATTTTTTTAATTATAGAAGAGAGTGAAAGCTAAACAAATTTTCAGCTCAGTCGGACACTGGGAAGTGAGTGAAATGTAGTTTGAAAGTTTTGATTACAGACATATCTATACGGGATAGGTGAAATGCATGCTTTTGATAAGGAGAAAATCAACAAGAAGATTAATATTTAGACAGCATCCAATCTAACTTTAATTAATTATTATATTCCTAAAAGACTTAGAAGTAGAAGTTAGAAATAGGTATAAAAACATGTATGTATATGTATGATGACAAGTAAACGGAACGTATCCACTATGTGAGAACCTTGGAACCGAAAAGAGTAAGTCATCGGACATTAAATTCATAATTTATGCAGATTACTAAACAGTAATGTTTTTACACAAATGTGCTACATGCATTAGGGGAGAAGGTGAAACACCACACACAGGAGCAGCCATTTTAGAAGGAAATTTCATGGTCATTTATCTGGAAAGTGGCAACACAAACCTTTACAACTGTCACTTGTCACTACTGACGTTTGACAGCCTATCGCTGAGTTATGAGGAGTTTTCATTTTGGGTGCAAAATTAGATTTTTCCTAAAAAGGTAGTCGGTCAACCAATTCAAGGTTTATGGAGCGTGTAAGCGTGTGAATGTTTCATGTATCTCGCAATGGACTCTGGATCAATACTATTTTTAAAAATTTACTTCGAAAGAAAACTTTTACATTTTCAGATACTTCTGGGGTTTCTTGGAAACACTGAAATTGTTATAAAAATGTAAGAAAACTGTACATTTCGTCAAAATTAATTATAATAATAATAAATATTACAACAACAATCACACCAATTCTCTAGTCCCAAATTAAGTTACGAGGCTAGTTTTATGGGTACTAGACAACGGATAAACATACTTAAATACTTTTTTTTATGTAAATAAATACATATTATACATAGAAAACACCCAGACCAGCACAAACACACATGTTCATGCACACTTATGCTTGTACTGTGCGGGGATCGAACCCACGACCCTTAGTATTAGAAGTCCGACCTGTGGACCACTGCACCAAGCGGTCGTCAAATTAATGTTATTTTGAAGCTGCCCAAGGAGTTCCCGGCAGACATAGGGGTCAAATTTATCTCTCTGAACTGCACGAACAATAACAGTCACCATATTCACTATACCATATTCGGTAATATTATCTATACCATATTCGTAGCGTTTGCCTATCGTTAATTTGTCAGCTTCTGACATTTGGTCGAGACGAATACGTTACGAAAATGTTCGTGCTTACTCCGATCTCATGCGCAACTACGTAATTATGTATATGTATTTTAAGTATATGTGCGCAGCACAGTTGATATTTTCAAGGATGACGTATTTCTGTTGCCGCTAAAACATCAAATACTGAAAAAAATACGTAACCTTTTTCCATGACCTCAGATGACGCTGTTTTCAAGTTTTGTTATTAAGTTAAATAGTATTTTTTTCTGAAAGTACTAATCTTTTGCTCGTTTGTTTCATTTATTACGGTACAGTACGGAATCCTTCGCACGCGAGTCTAACTCGTGCTTGCCCGTTTTTTTTAAATATTATTTTTTAAGAACAATGACTTCCTAAATAAAAAGTGCATATACTTAGTTCAATTCCAGCTAAAGACACATACACTTGTGTCACTCAGGTATTTTAAAAGTAGTGTAATTTTTCAAGTGATGACAACGTATTTGAACTAGGAATTTTAAATTGTGTCACAAGTAATATAAGCCAAGGTACGTACCCAGTCTGCCTAAAAATATACCAACTGCATAAAACTTCCACAATTATTTGCACACATTGAGAGGATGATATAAAATATAAATAAATGTCCTGTTACTTACTAGGTATTCCATGTATAATTCAAAAATCAAATCGAAATCTTTTTTTTTTAATTTCATCATGGATACATAATGATAGCGACAAAGATGAAATGAAAGGCAATGGACTGTAATAAATGGATTATAATAGAAAAATAGGCAAATTAAAGATATGAACAAACCAGTCTCCTGGACAACTCAAATACAAATTAAAAAATATATCAAAACTGACAATGACACTTGAATTTGGATAATAAGTAAATTGGAGCCAGAAACAATATAAAAAAGAGTCCGCAACATACCGCCCCCTTGTGCATGAAGTGCACAAACTTAATATTTATTTCTATAAAACAACTTTGCGCGTGGGGCGGCGAAGCGAACCACCTGCCGTCTCTACTTCCACTACCCTTACCACTCCATCTCTGCCGGGAAAGAGTGCTGCGATCCGTCCTCGTGGCCATGTTCCCCGTGGCAAGGTCTCGTCCACTATTAGGACAGGATCATCTATCTTTAACTGCTGCGTATTCTGCCCTGGTTGGCGAGGCTGCATTGTAGGTAAGATTTCGCGCACCCACCGGCTCCAAAAATGATCAGCTAATCGGAGGGCCTTTTTATAGTCAGTTCGTCGACATAAGTCACCATCATCTAGTTTGGTTGGGAGCCTTTGAATGGATGACGTTCCGATGAGAAAGTGAAAAGGTGTCAAAGTTTCTTCATCTTCTGGGTCTACTGATACGTGAGCAAGAGGGCGGGAGTTGACAATCGCTTCAGCTTCCAGCAATAGAGTTTGCAAAACTTCCTGTTTCGGTGCTCTCTCTCTCAAAGTAGCACTAAGCGCGACTTTGATTGAACGTACTAAGCGCTCCCAGCATCCACCAAATGTAGGTGTCGCCGGAGGTATAAAATGCCATTTAATTCCTTTATTTGCAGCGAAATCTTGAACGTCTTCCCGGTAAAATTCTTTCAACAACCGATTGGCTCCGACAAAAGCAGTGCCGTTGTCAGAAAATATGGTGTCAGGAATGCCTCTTCTGGCGACAAATCGGCGTAAGCTCATAATCGCTGAATCTGCGGTCAGACTGTGAACGAGCTCTAGATGCACAGCTCTAGAAGTTAAACAAGTATAAAGCGCGACATAGCACTTTTCGTGTCTACGGCCGACAGTAATTGTGACTGGTCCAAAATAGTCGACGCCGGTAAAGAGAAAGGGGCGCCGGTGGTGAGCCAAACGGTGAAGAGGTAGGTCTCCTGTCACAGGAAAAGTTGGTTTAGATTTACGAATGCGGCAGAATTAACATTTTTTTGCCACGTTTCTGACTGTGGGTCGTAATTTGATGAGCCAATACTTTTGTCTGAGTTCGTTCACCACCAACTCGTTGTTCCCATGGCCAGAGTTGCGGTGATAATGGCCAACTAGCAGATTTACAACAGGATGCTTTCCATCTAATAAAACCGGGGTTCGTATCTCTTCGCCTACTCCAGCGACAGCTTTTATTCTCCCAGCTAATCTTAATAAATGGTCCTCTCCCAGAACTGGAGATAGTTTTGTTAAGCGACTAGTCTTAGGCAGTGGTTTTGATAAGGCTATGGTCGCCATATCCTCAGGAAAACTTTCTAATTGGGTACGCAGCAACACGTGCTTCTCTGCTGCTTCTATAATTTCAGCTGGCAAAGGTAGCAGAGTGGTGGTTGTAGAGTAGGACGGTTTGCGGCGAGGTAGCCGAGTGGCAGAACGGCCCAAAAATGTCTTGAAAATGGCTGCTGCCTGAAAAACCCGGGCAGTAGACCGAATTAAACGCAACCAACGGCTAAAACGACTGAAATCGGCAGTCACAGGTTTCATAAAAGGTAAATCTACAATTGTTAATCCCACCAATTCAGTTGGCTTACATTTTAACTCCTCCTGCATTGGTGTGACAGATTGCACATTCGGTTCTTGCGGCCATTCACTTTGAGCATCAACAAGAAATGGTGGTCCAGTGAACCACCTATTAGAAATGTCTAAGCTTATGTAATTAGCCCGAGTCGCGTCATCGGCTACGTTCAAGCCCGTTGGTACCCAACGCCAATCTGACTCATTTGAATTTTCCATTATTTCTCCGAGGCGATGGGCAACAAAGGGCTTATAAGTGCGAGCATCACTGCGTAACCATCCAAGGACAGTCGTAGAGTCAGTCCAAAAAAAAGTGCGAACTGGTTTTTTAGAATGACTCTCCTTAATGGTATTTGCGAAACGAGAAGCTATCAAACAGGCTTGGAGCTCTAGGCGTGGTATCGATATAGGTTTAAGTGGAGAAACTCGGGATTTACTTGCGATGAGAGTGAGCTGGACAGGGCTATCGCAATAAACAAGGCGCCAATATGCGACGCAGGCATAAGCATGCTCACTCGCATCTGCAAAAACGTGAAGTTCTCTGCAAGAAGGTTCAGCGCGAGAAGCTTTCGCGTACCAGCGAGGTATTTTAAAATCCGAAACATTAGCAAGTTCACGAAACCACTCATGCCATTTAGCAGCTAAAGTCTGCGGAAACTCAGTGTCCCAACCAAGGTTGGACCTCCAAGCCTGTTGAAATAAAATTCGACCTTTGACCACTATTGGTCCCAAAAGACCTAAGGGGTCATACACGCGCATGAGATGAGACAGAACTTTCCGTTTAGTTAATGGACTAGGAATACTGCCAACCAACCCAATACGGAAACCTAAGTCATCTGTGGTAGGATTCCACGCAATTCCTAATGCTCTAATATTGTTCATATTATTATCGCCCAGGTCAATTTCCAGCGGTTGATTGGCTCGCAAAGCTTCTGGAACGAGTTTCAATGCTACCGGTTCGTTGGAAATCCACCCGCGCATCTCAAAGCATGCGTATTTATGGACAGAAATGATTTCTGCTGCTAAATGAGCTGCTTCCTCTACGTTATCCAAGGAATCTATGTAGTCATCCATATAATGGCTAAAAAAAATGGCGTCTTCGGCTTAAGGATACAAATGAGCGTATTCTTGAGCATTTTTATTTTTGATAAAATGTGCAATGAAAGGGCTACAGCATGCACCAAATATGACGGCTGTCATCCTGAACTCCTTCAAAGGTTGTGCGCTGTTAGGTCTCCACAGATATCGAAGCGCATCTCTATCCTGTGGTCTGATCCTAATCTGCGGAAACATCTCTTTGATATCGGCCAATAACGCAATGCGGCCTTCTCGAAACTTAAATAAAATCTTTACTCCTTGATTAATGGCAGCAGCGTCGTGGACAACACGATGTTTGCGCTTCCGAGGATGGTAAACGCCAAAATGTGGCAGGTATAAGCGTAAATTTTCAAAACAATTGCCCTTGGCGTAGTACGAGTCAAAAGCGCATTCTTCTGCGTATCCTTTTGTTATCATATTATTCATAAAAACTTCGTAAGCCTTGGCCAGGTCGCTGTCTTTAGACATGCGCCTTTCTAGGCTTAGGAACCGTGACATTGCCTGTGGATAACTGTCCGGGACGCGTGATATATTATCGCGCCATGGCATGCCAACCTCAAATCGCCCAGAAGATAAACGCCTTGAAGTAGCTTCTAAAATTTCGACTGCCCGCTGATCTTGTTTACTGAGAAATGTTTCGTTTTTAGTTATTCCTAAGGAATCAATTTTGTACTGTTCCTTTAGTAAAAAATCTAATTTGTCGTTTTCTAATGACTCTGATATGGTAGCGTGGTTAATAAAATCAATAACTTGTGTTTTGCTAGAAGTAGCGCCCTACAATGTCCACCCAAGTGCTGTCAAACAGGCTACTGGTTCATTTTTTTTACCTACACGCACACAGCGGTTAATTGAAAGATGCCAGTGCTCCGCCCCAATTAGAACAGTTGGAGTAGCGTCCTCATATGATAACACGTCGGCCAAGTCGATTAAATGCGAAAATTGCTTTATATAATTTTTTGGAATAGTTTGTGGGCGCAAAGACAAAGACTTCATAGCCTTAACATTATTTACTAAAAAAGTCTCCTGTGAGTTCCTCCCCTTAATGTGAAAACTGACATAACTGACTGTGGTCGTACGTTCAAGACCGCCGATACCATTTACTGTTATTGTCTGTTCCGGCCCTGTTGCCCCAATTTTTGTAGCTATATTAGCATCTATTAACGTCGCTGTGCTACCATCGTCTAAAAAACCGTATACATCGCATGATCCGCTAGGGCCTGAAACAGTGATGGGAATTACTTTTAAATAAACACGAGGACGAAGGGCTAACATGATGGACGATTTCGGAACCTCTGTAGAAGTAGTAGATACGATAACTTCTTCGTCGATCTGCGCCAAACTATTTTGTGTTTGTGTCGGATTTAAAGTTTGTTCGGTATTAATAATCGTACCTTTGTGGTCTGGAGACTGAAACTGGGCATCTTGTGTATTTACAGAAATACCCCTCTGCGTTTGGTGAAGTAATGGGTGGTGACGTAAAATGCACCCGTCTATACCACAAGGATTCACTCTGCATGTTTTCCATTGATGTGAGGAACGCCTAAGGCAACGATAACAAATTCTCATTTCACGCAGCCACTTCCACCTTTCGTCAACAGATAACGACTTAAAATCTAAACAGGTTTTAATGTTATGATTTTTATTGCAGAAAGAACAGTCTTGCTCTTTTACAGCGGGTGTTTCTTTATATACGAACTGTGTGACTGAATGAATATTTTCGCGCTTAAATTGTTTATCGGTAGAAAAACACTGCTGTTGCGTTAAAACGGACTCAGGGGACACCCCAAACCTAATATGTTGGTCGAATTCATCCCTCAAAAAATCAGATAGAATTTCGAGTTTAGGGCGCCCCGTTATGTCGTGTTTCGCAAAATCCGTCCATCTGGTTTTCGTGGCTGGGTTAAATTTTCCTAGTACAACGTGAAATAATTCAGGAGGAGAAATATACTCTACTTGGTTTAAAAGTTTGATAGTAGCGATTGAGTTACGTACCCGATTAGAGAGAAGGCCTAGTTCTTTAAGGTCGTTACCTAATCGTGGTAGGTTCTTAAGACCGTTAACTTCTTTATACACGATGAGTTTTGGGCGCGCGAAGTTGTCTTCGAGAGCGCGCACCACCTCGTCCGGGTCTTCTGTCGACAACAATAGAGCAGCGACGGCCTCTCGCGCGGGCCCGCGAAGCGCATTTTGCAGGCGAATTATGTTTTCTAAAGCAGAATAGTTATTTTTAGTCATATCAAATACACGTTTAAACTGTAGCCACTCTAGTGTGTTTCCAGAAAAGGGGAACAGTTCCATCTTTTTAAAACTAGTTGCTAGAGGCTAAAGCTTTCGCCGCGGCTGCTGTGTCAGCTACAGCTTGTAAAATTGACATATTTTTCTCAAAGTCCGTAAAAACGAGTGGTGGCGTATCGCCGAGCGCCTCGGACGCATTCGTGATGTTTACAAATTTATTCTGGCGATCAAAAGAGTCAATAGGGGGTGCAGATGCCCGTGTGGCCGTTGGTTGAAGTACCAAATGACCGGGCGGTGAAACTAAAACATGTTGTTCGTATTCCGCTGCGAGAATGTCCCTATTAACCTCGCTATGAGTCTGAGACTGGTTGCAATGATACTGGTTCTACTTTCGCTCACCCTAGTTGAGTTCCTGCCGCTCGAGCGGCTACCCACACGGCTGCCACCGGCGTCTGCGTCAATCGCTGCGAGCTCGGCTTGCAGTTCGTACTCCTTCACCTGCTCTTGTAGCTTTGCTAGTTCTCTTGCACGTTCACACTCACGTACGGCAAGCTCGCGCTCATGTGCGGCAAGCTCGCGCTCATGTGCGGCAAGCTCGCGCTCATGTGCGGCAAGCTCCTGCTCTCTTTGTAAACGGCGACGAAGAGAGAGCGCTTCCGCAGCTGCTTTCTGTGCTTTTACACTTGAAGAAGTATGAGAAGATCTAGTACGAGCAGTGTGTTCGCTAGCTTTACTACCCTCTTGGGTACGGTGGCTAGGTTGTGGTTCATCATGCCTCAATTGTTCAACATGATCTGAACTTTGCGCAGGATTTACAGACATGACTCGACTTTTACTGCGAGTGATCATGAAACGAAAGACTACTAAATGAAACGAAACTAAAATTAATTAAAGATTTAAAAGAAAAGGTGATGGTGTGCACTGGAAATGACGGTAGAAGGACCAAATGATAGCGACAAAGATGAAATGAAAGGCAATGGACTGTAATAAATGGATTATAATAGAAAAATAGGCAAATTAAAGATATGAACAAACCAGTCTCCTTGACAACTCAAATACAAATTAAAAAATATATCAAAACTGACAATGACACTTGAATTTGGATAACAAGTAAATTGGAGCCAGAAACAATATAAAAAAGAGTCCGCAACACATAATATCGCTTGTGAACGTTAATATTGAGATAATAACAACATGTCTCCATATTTTTGGGCCTTACTAGCGCTTTGAGACAAAACACAAACAATAAGGCAAGTACTGAGAAGAAACGCCGGAACAAACGCAGTCACCACTAGCTGCCATTGTAAATGGAAAATTACAGAACTTAAAGTTACATCAGTTTGGTGCAGGCTGAATCCTTGTCATTTAGGTAGTCTTGCACTTCATAATAACTCTCACACATTAAGACACTCTTAATGTGTTGTTTAAATTTTTCAATTGGTAATTCGATAAGTTGGCAGTTGGAGTCGGGAAGTTGGCGGTGTTACACCCCCGTGCCTCGGAAAGCACGTTAAGCCGTTGGTCCTGCGCCTGATCTCTCTACGGTTATGTCGTATTGTCGTCTCACCAAACTTTGACAGTGAGTGACCTGTGTATTGCGCTCACACTTGTGCACTATAATATCTCCTGCGTAGTTGGCTGATATCTGTTGAGATTGGCCGCCGAGGTCGAAATCGGCCAGGAGAGCTATTATTACTAGATCGTCAGCCCACCTTGTAGGAGAGTCATGCCCACAGAATGCCGCCCGGCACGCACGGTCGCCAATCTTTTCGCCGAAACGGCCATAGGTTCACCACCCTATTAACGTGTCTTACCCATTGCAACTTCAGTTGAGCAATGCTTCGAGCAAATTCGGTTGTTTTAGTCTCCAGCTTATCTCTCTTATTTCTTACTAGCTCACCCGACGAACTCTGTTCCGCCTTACAGGCAATAAATAAGCAGACTTTGTATTTTATTCAATTCCTTTTTTTAAACGGTTTAAAAGTACAGTATCCGTCACTCTCAACCAATTTTTTGCCAAATCGGTTCATCCGTTCTTGAGTTATAAATGGTGTAACTAACACCACTTTCTTTTATAAATATATATATCTTGAGACATTGAGGTATGCTGGACGCGAATATGTGCCGGAGCTTCCCGAACGCGTCGAATTCGACGATAAATCGCTTTCACGAAGTTTAACTTACCTGTTTGGAGTGCTGTCAAATTGAAACACTTTACAAATCAAATCTTATATAAGTGATAGGTATATCGCAGACATTAAGTCTCCTTCTTATTTATTTATGCAAGAAACCCATTGAGGTGAAATGTATAATCGTCTCAAAAGTTTTGGAGTTTCTGAGATAATAGAACATTGTCTCTTTTCGTGTTCCTCTCTTCCTGTTCCTATTTTTTTCCTATCGTTAAACTTAATGTCGGCGCAGTAGTGCATAGTGCCAATCAAATGCTTGATGAACATTGGTTAACAATTTTCATACCCATAAATTTAAGTTCGATCTACCTAAAAAAACTACCTTAATTTTACATCAATTTTATTTTTATGTAATTTGTGACTAGATACGAAAAACCATCTTTTGCCTTCCTACGATCGCGTTATCCGCTATTTTGTGTATAAAATTCATACATTTCCCAAACATGTTATATACTCATCATCATCAAATTTAAGAGCTATGCTCTTGTCGGTGGAGTTTTTTCCATGTTGGTCTATTCAATGCCATTTCTTTGACTTCCTTATCTGACACGACACCTAACTTTCTTTTATCTGATCTATGTATGACCTTCTAGATCTTCCCCTCTTCCTTTTCCCTTCTATTTTTCATTCAATAATCGTTCTTATAAGCTCGTCGTGTCTTATCAGGTGTCCTAACATCTTTCATCTCCTATCTTCAATGGTCTTTAGGATTTCCCTTTCTTCTCCCACGATAACGATGTTAGATACTAGATTCTACGAGTAGTATTTTACTAGTAAGACTTTAGACTTACGCGGGTTTTCACACAAATATACCTAAAAACTTGTTTGTCGTAAAGTAAGGCTAAAATAAACTTATTAACATAATGTACATTTTATTTATTTCTGCTTTCAACTGTTAAATACAGAACTTATAAGTAAGTATACAAATAGGTAGTATTCCCTTTATTCTATAAAAAAAAAACCATTAAACTACTGAGTCAGTATTGACTCAATAGTTACATTGTTTTTTTTTCAATAATGTATATTATCGTAAGCGTATACAGCCCCCCAGATACAAATTACTAGCTTTTCGCAGTCTTATCAAAGACCTCAAAATGGTAAAAGAAATTATTCGTTAAAATAAAATAGAAAAATCCAAAATTCAATGAAATGAAATTTGGATCGTCTAACTAGAATAATATCTTTGAAGAACCTACCAGAGTGACACCAACAACAGCTACTTGCATGAATCCATACTAATATTATATATGCTAAAGTAACTCTGTCTGTTTGTTACTCAGTCACGCCTAAACAACTGAAACAATTTGCATTAAATTTGATGTGGAGATATTTTGATATTCGAGAAAGGACATACTTTTTACCGCGACAAAATGACGCATTCCCATAGAAATTTTCAGGTGGGCCGATCGCTTCTTTTTTAACACGCTTTTATTATATCGGGGTGTATGTATGTATGTATGAATGTATGTAACGGAATTTTTGAGCTCAATTTTCACCAACTTCCAGAAATCGGATTAATTTGAAACTTTGCACACCTATTAAGTAATAAGTACCGATGAAATGCAATAATTTGATAAGAATTTTCCATTATCCTTACTAACTAAAAAAAAATGAATAATAGTTTAAAAAACTAAAAACTTTATTTTCTATTTATTTAGGACAAAAAACAGTAATTTATTATTTATTGCTAACTTAAAAAGAGAAAATAATTTCTGAGTACACGGAACTTATATTACAGTAGAGTAAAAAGCGTCGGGTGCACTTTATGACTTTTTCATACTTCTCTTTTAATAGTTGCCAATAATAGGATGATTTTCACATACTACTACACCAAGCACCCCACGCTTTTTACGTTTTTTAATCTTATATATAAAAATGAGTTGCTGTTCGTTAGTCTCGCTAAAACTCAAGAACGGCCCAACCGATTTGAATAATTTTAGTCTTGAAATATTCGTGGTAGTCCAGGGAAGGTTTAAAAGATCAAAAAATTTAAAAAAATCAATGGGCAGAACAACGTCTGCGGGGTCCACTAGTTCTATATAAATATGAATTGCTGTGTGCTAGTCTCACTAAAACTTGAGAACGGCTGAACCGATTTCAATAATTTTAGCCTTGAAATATTTGTGGAAGTCCAGGGAAGGTGTGAATGATGAGAAAATATTGATAAATTGCGAAAACAGCGGCAGGACAGCGTCCGTCGGGTTCACTAGTAACAAATAAATCTATTTGACAACGTCTTAACTATCACCATACCTAGAGGACAAAATGTCGAGCATAGGTTTTCCCCAAATATTTTTTGGTTGTAAGTTTTTAGTTCTGTGGGGTGAGCACGAAAAACTATCGTAACGTATTCGTAGCGTTTATCTATCGTTAACTTGTCAATTTGTATTGGGAAACTGTCAGATTCTGACGTTTGGACGACACGAATACGTTAAGAAAATGTTCGTGCTTACCCCCTGGCCGTAAAAGTTTAGACCTGCGATATTTATAAGGTCGTCAGTGCATTTTGCATATTGACGCCTTAAGGCAAGCGTCCATAGCTCGGTATCGTACGCATTGCACGCAACGGATTAATTGTTCACTGCCAATTAGTAGACATACTGTATCGGCAATGATCGGATTGCTGACGCAAGTGACTTTCCTTCGGATTTTTGTAGATCGGCATTCCGTATGACGTCATCGGAACGCATCTCATATAGGCATTGCTTAAGTGCGATCCGTAGGGTTCGATATCGACATGTGGACGTTTGCCTCTAGTCTTCGTCCACAATTTGTATTTTTCAGGAATATCTCAACAACGAAAATGGCCGCCACAGAGGATCCTGATGCGTCAACATACGTCCTAATGACGCACTGTGAGTGTCTAAGGTTATACTTCAGCAAGAATTACGTGTAAAACTAGTTTTTTATTCAAGTATTCACGGCCAAAAAGTACACCGTTTCAATATATTTACACAAGAAACTTTGAATAATTTATTGTATTTTTCTAATGTCATAAAAAGAAAAAATATTTTTTGATTTTTACGACCACTAAGATGATTCATGACGTGAATCTTTGAGTTACGTAAGCCAGTTAACATGACAGTAAATCAGTACAAATGTACACATCGGGATGGCAATAAAGTTCCTTAATAACGAAACAAAAAACTTCATATCAGCCTGTTGCAGTCCACTGCTGGACATAGGCCTCTCCCAAGGAGCGCCACAGCGCACGATTTCCCGCCCTTTGCATCCAGTCACTACCAGCTTCTATCTTCAGGTCGTCTGTCCATCTAGGCGGGGGGCGTCCTACACTACGTTTACCTAAGCGTGGTCTCCATTCGAGAACCATCCTGCTCCAACTCTCGTCGGTTCTGCGACGGACATGGCCAGCCCACTGCCACTTTAGCTTGCTACATTTTCGGACAACATCAGTTACCTTAGTCTTATGTCGTATGAGCTCGTTCCGGTTCTTATCCCTTAATGAGTTCCCCAACATAGACCTTTCCATAGCACGCTGAGTGAGTAACAAAAAACTTACTTTGCATAATCAAAACAGCCATAAAGACCTTCCACTAGACTTATAAATTGTACATTCAAGAAGAAGCGTCCAATTAGATCCTGTAATTTTTACCAGAGCCCGTAGGCCTCGTTCACATGGCTTTGTCCTGCACATTTTTTTGCAGTATACGTTTCATTCACTGTCAACATCACGTCACATTCATACGTTAATGCCTCATTTACGGAGACCTTATTCCCCTAAACAAAAGCATCAATGAAAAGGCAATTGGTATTCATCTGAAATTACATTTACCTATGAAATTTCCGTTTTAACTTTTTGGCATCAACTTTTTTTTTTTAAATTTGTACCTTGTATTATTATTTAAAGACCTGTTATTATTTAATTTCAGACAAGGAGCCCTTGGAATATCCTCTGTCACAGAATTTTTCGTTTGTAGTAGCCACTGTGATAGCATATTTGCTGTTTGTTCTGAAAATTGGGCCTGTCTTCATGAAGAACCGAGAACCTTACAAATTGAAAAACACTATACTTTTTTACAATGCATTCCAGGTCATAATCTCGGGTATATTCGTTGTCACTGTAAGTATTTTCAAAATTGACGATCTTCAATATGAATGACGACACCTATCGTTAATATTTTCACGATCATAGATTTTTAAAAACTTAACCTCTATGGAATGAATAAAACCAAATTTATTTCCAAAACGCTGTAGAAATCAATCATACATAGACTCCGATTTCTTATACTCTCTCCGGATGTCACGTTAGTTTATTCCCATACAAAATCTATTGGGGCAGATGTTTTGTAAAGAGTATTTCATCGATTCATGGCGTCATCATGCCTATTGCGCGATAAGCATAGCCTAGCCTAGCCCACCCCTAGACATAAAAATAAAATAAATAAACAAAAGGTATTTATTTCGGAAAACTGCGATCCAGAGTGTTAGTATAATGGAATGACTTAATGACTATGTTAATAATCAATTTTGTAAATGGAGCAAGTTGTTTTGATCATGTGACCGATCAGTGGACAATCCCCACTGTCGGCCATCTCCTTCAGGACGCTGTGGCCGCTGTCGCGTATTCTGTGCAAAATGACGCGGTCTTTTTGCGCATGACAACTTCAAAGCGCCGTCAGCGCAAACATCGCAGAAGCGCTGCAGAAGCGCGGCAGCCGCAACAACGCCCTGAAGGCGTTATTATATTGGACACGCAGGGCACTGTAGGCCTTTTTGGTATAGTTGACATAGATTTATAGATATAGATAGATATATAGATATAGACATAGATTTATAGACATAGGGGATGACGAAAATTGCGTCACACGATTCACTTTAGCAAGATAGCTTAATCAGGGCCCCTAAACGGGTGATGTCATGACTATTGAAACAATTTATTTATTATTATTTTATTTTGATTACTAAAATATAGTTTTTTTTCAGAACTTACAGGTTTTGTTAGAATACGGTCCGATTCGGAATTATTGCATTGAACACGATCCTGAAGTTCGTAAAAAGGTAAATGTCTATCTACACTAATATTATAATGCTGAAGAGTTTGTTTGTTTGTTTGAACGCGCTAATCTCAGAAACTGCTGGTTCGAATTGAAAAATTATTTTTGTGTTGTATAGACCATTTATCGAGGAAGGCTATAGGCTATATAACATCACGATGCAACTATAAGGAGCGAAGAAATCATGGAAAATGTGAAAAAAAACGGGGAAAATTATTCATCCTTGAGGGCTTCCGTTTCGTACCCTGCAAAAAAGGTTCAAGATACCAAAAATATTTGTATAAACGAATTATTCTTCTTAAAATGATCTAAAAAAATGTCTGCGACATTATATGTCTATCTTTTAAGATCAAGTCACTAGAACCGTTTTTGTGGTAATCAAATTTGGCCGAAATTAATGCATTATTTGTTACGAGTTGTATCAACGTAATAATATTAATCTTTATATAAATAAATAAATGTGTTGTTGATTAAGAGTGTTTAATGGTGAACAAAATTGTCTTTGACATCACTTAATTTCAATGAATATCTTAGAAGATATTACAATTTTAAATAACACCAATATAAATTTCACCCGCGCCGCATGATGTGCAAAACATGACGCTGCAAGGAAGAGAGGCGTTACTTGCGAGCGACGCGGAGAGGGGGTTGTAGCTCTCCGAGGTACCATGATGAACCAAAGTTGGATTTAATTAATGACCAGTTGCGTCATATCTTCACGTCGACCCTGCCTCAGTGCTTAAAAAGCCGGTTGTTTAACCAATGCGTCTTACCAGTCTTAACCTACGGAGCCGAAACGTGGAACATGACAGTCAGCTGGCTCACCGACTTTAGTCACTCAGCGTGCTATGGAAAGGTCTATGTTGGGGATCTCATTAAGGGATAAGATCCGGAATGAGGTCATACGACATAAGACTAAGGTAACTGATTTTGTCCAAAAATGTAGCAAGCTAAAGTGGCAGTGGGCTGGCCATGTCTGTCGCAGAAAATAAGAGCACATTTGGGGGGAGGTAGAAATAATCCTCCAGGCCGATTTCGACCACGGCGGCCAATCTCAACAGAGATCAGACAACTACGCAGGAGATATTATAGTGCAAAAGTGTGAGCACAATACACAAGTGCACTCTCAAACTGCACTGCTCCATCACTCTTAGAGTTCGGTGAGACGGCAATCCGACATGACCGGAGAGAGATCAGGCGCATGACCAACGGCTTAACGTGCGAACCGAGGCACGGGGGTGTAACACCGCCAACTTCTCGACTCCGAGCTGTTTATGAGAGATTCATGACAGAAAATCTCAGAAACAATTTTGGCTCGACCTGGGATTCTAACCCAGGACCTCTTGGATGTTAGGCAGAAACTTTGCCACTACACCAACGAGGCAGTGGTAGGGAGGTAGTATAACTTTTCCTTCAAAGTTACTTTTAATAGGAGACGGGAAAGTACCTCACTTTGAAAATAAAGTTGCATTTGAACGCGATTAAGGATTAAGAGTGAGTAACATTGAGGACTTTATATCGAAAGTTCACCTTGAAATAAGCGAAATAGAAAAAAAAATATCATCAATGGATGTGTCAAAGTGCAATATTGGGAGCAAGAAACTGTAGCGTAGACGAAATTAATAAAATAATTATTTGAACACAAGTGGCCTTCTCCCATATTCCCTCAAGTATTTTACTAATAAATTTTACTTAGAAATCTTAAACCACCGGGACCCGACTTCAAATCTAATTTCTTCGCAATATGTAACGTGATGGATGCAATAGTTTAGACTGGTTTACCAGTTGGTCAAACCGTGCTTATACCTCGCACCTCAATGATTCCAAATTATTTACCTTTTAATTTTAAAATAATTCTATTTTCTTTTATGCTATCTTTCACCGTTACAATTGATAAATCACAAGGGCAAACATTTAAACACATAGGAATTAATTAACGTCAAGACTGCTTTTCACACATATTTCGCGTTGTCAAGATCAGACCTACAAACGCGTTGCGGACAAAACTAATCTGTTCTTCTGACACAAGAAAATAAAACTAGAAAAATAATTAACGCAGAAGTACTTTAAGCTATTTATGTTCTTTTAAAAACTTAAAAAATAAATTGTCTAAAATAATAAATTTGCAAAAATAAAATGATGCCCAAAATAAATATTCCACGCGGACGAAGTCGCGGGCACAGCTAGTTTCTATATAGTTCTCGTGTCACAATGTACGTTCCCGCACGCCTCCGAAACGGCTTGACCGATTCTCATGGAATTTTGTGAGCATATTGAGTAGGTCTGAGAATCGGCCAAAATCTATTTTTTATTCCCCTTGGTGATAAGAAAAATATTTTTTAAAGCAAAACAACGTTTGCCGGGTCAACTAGTCTTATATATAAAAATGAATTGCTGTTGGTGAGTGTCGCCAAAACTCGAGAACGGCTGTACCGATTTTGCTTATTTTGATTTTGAATTATTTGTGGAAGTTAAGGGAAGGGAAGGGTTAAACGGTTAGAAAATAATATTTTTAAATTAAAAAACAGCGGGCAGGATGTTGCCTGCCGGGTCCGCTAGTAGTTAATAAAAACTGAGTAAGACTTCAGTTCTCCGACATTCAAATCAATCAGTCAAACATTATCAATTATAATTAAATTAATTCAAATTAATATTTATTGCACAATTCTCTACAAGTCATACCATTAATAGTCAGTGAACCTGGACCTACCTAAATGTTCTATTATTTATATTACTAAGTACTTAATTAATTCTGCGAATTTAAAACCAAATATATATTTTTTTAATTTCAGCTGTTATGGCCGTTTTATATTTACTATCTTGGCAAATATACGGAGCTTTTGGACACAATTTTCTTCGTATTAAGGAAGAAATACAATCAGGTAAAGAATATCTAGGTATATCTTTTACATTTTAAGTAAGCTCCTCCAAATATACAGCGTATAAAAAGTAACAGTAAAACAAAAGAGATATGTACTTTCAGGGGTTTTGGATTCTGCGAGCATGTTTCGTAATTGTTTTTTTTTACTTGTCATACAAATTGAAGTTAAAGTTCTAATGAAACTTATAGGTTGGTCAACATAGCAATATACGTGTAGAAGTAGTTTGCTTCATTAGTTTTGAGTTAAAAAAATAATATATGGAAAACGCTTTCATAGATAAAACATTTACAGCTTATTCTGCCCACGGTACACAAATACCCTTAGGTAGTAATGCTTATTTTTAAGTATGATTGTGTTCCTATTTTATGGAGGAAAACATTTCTCATACTGCTTGTCACAGCAATTTAATTCATTATCTTCATTATCTATTTGAAATTGGAATAGGAAAATGAAAAATTTGATTGAAAAATACTTTGTAGGAAAAATGGCCTGTGATGTAGAAAGTGTAATGTAAAGCAGGGCTCCATATATTTCTGTTCTTATTTACCGTTAGGGCACATATGCGACTTTATGTGGTCCGACTAGCGTCTGACAGCCTGTCATCCAATGGCTGCGGCTAAACCGCTGACAGTCACGAGTCACGACGACAGTTTGCCGCAAGTGTACTCTGGACATTAGCGTTGACCAAGCCTCTGTGTTTAAGTAATTTAAAACCAACTTATTACCAATCTTTTTGTTTCATTCACGAATACTTCATTCTAATCGTACCAATATGACAGTGGCCTGGCCACCACATAATTCGCCACAAAAAATGTTAAATGAAACGGTTATATCTTTTCAGGTGTCATTCCTTCATGTGTACCACCACGCGTCAGTCATTGTCGGTACATGGGCTGTATTTGTACATGGCATGACACTTGTATACATATATGTAGCCTTTATCAACTCCTTGGTGCATTTTGTCATGTATTTCTACTACTTCATGGCAGCTCTTGGCCCGGAATACCAAAAGTACCTGACCTGGAAATCGTACATCACTACATTCCAGTTGGTATGTATTTTTCTCATTTAAACATTTCCTTCTTTTGCTTCTACGAATATGTCTGATGGTGAATTTGCTGGTCCGGTTATGTGGAGCTCTTCTCTCCGGAGGGGCGGGGTCTGACGATGATGTTCTTCTAGCCGATTTCAACTACAGCGGCCAATGGCAACAGAGATCAGTCAAGTACTGATAAGATATAATAGTGCACTAGTGTGAGCTCAATACACAGGTGTACTCACTGTTCCTTTGCTCTCAACGTTTGGTGAGACGGCAAGCTGATATGACCAGAGATATATCTGGCGCAGAACCAACGGCTTAACGTGCTGAGAAATTCATGAAAGATAATCTCAGAATCAATTTTTGGCTTGTCCTGAGCAAGGCCTTCGATCTAAGTTAACCACCCAAATTCTAATTAAAATTCAAATCATTTATTTGATAGACGCAAGTGGCATTATACAGATGGTGATGTAAATGGCAGCATGGTTTCACAATGTCTTGTCATTATAGGCGTACAAAATAATAATTAGCTATTACATGAAAGATATAGAATAACATTTATTTATTTAAAATGGATATTGCATGTCTAAACAAATTTAATGGCTCAATATTCATTTTATAATGTCAAAATGTAATAATTCTATGTCAAAATTTTATCTATACAATGTCAAAATATGTCTCAAATTTAAACTACATTAATAATGTTAATCTACACTAATATTATAAAGCCGAAGAGTTTGTTTGTTTGTTTGAACGCGCTAATCTCAGGAACTGCTGGTTCTAATTGAAAAATTTATTTTTATGTTGAATAGATAAATGTATCGAGGAAGGCTATAGGCTATATAACATCACGCTGCAACTATTAGAAGCGAAGAAATAATGGAAAATGTGAAAAAAACGGGGAAAATTATTCATCCTTGAGGGCTTCCGTTTCGTACCCTGCGAAAACGGTTCAAGATACCAAAAATATTTTAATGAAAGAATTGTTTCTCTTAAAATGATCTAAAAAAATGTCTGCAACAGTATATGTCTGTCTTTTAAGATCAAGTCACTAGAACCGTTTTTGTGGTAATCAAATTTGGCCGAAATTAATGCATTATTTGTTAAGAGTTGTATCAACGTAATAATATTAATCTTTATCCAAATAAATGTGTTGTTGATTAAGAGTATTTAATTGTGAACAAAATTGTCTTTGACATCACTTAATTTCAATTAATATCTTAGAAGATATTACAATGTTAAAATAACACCAATATAAAATTCACCCGCGCCGCATGATGTGCAAAACATGACGCTGCAAGGAAGAGAGGCGTTGCTTGCGAGCGACGTGGAGAGGGGGTGTAGCTCTACGAGTTACAATGATGAACCAAAATTAGATTTAATTAATAACCAGTTCCGTCATATCTTCACGTCTACCCTGCCGCAGTGCCTAAAAAGCCAGTTGTTTAACCAATGCGTCTTACCAGTTTTAACCTACGGAGCCGAAACTTGGAACATGACAGTCAGCTGGCTCACGTACTATGGAAATGTCTGTGTTGGGGATCTCATTAAGGGATAAGATCCGGAACGAGGTCATACGACATAAGACTGACGTTGTCCAAAAATGTAGCAAGCTAAAGTGGCTGTGGGCTGGCCATGTCTGTCGCAGAACCGACGAGAAGTGGAGCAGGAAGGTTCTTGAATGGAGATCACTCTTTGGTAAACGTAGTGTGGGACGCCTCCCGGCTAGATGGACAGACGACCTGAAGAAGGCAGCTGGTAGTGACTGGATGCAAAGAGCGGGAGATCGGGCGCTGTGGCTGTCCTTGCGGGAGGCCTTTGTCCAGCAGTGGACTGATATGATGAATGACCAGGTGACCTCGTAAAATAATCTGAGACGAATGTTCCATGATCCTTATAGTTCATGTAGAGGGTCTAGATAGGACTCTTCGAGATATAAGAAGCTGTGATAAATCATCATCATAAAATTACTGTTATGTTTGCGGGGGACTTTCGACAAACTGTACTAGTAATAGTAAGGGGAACAAGGGCAGACATTGTAAAGTCTTGCCTTAAAAATACCCCAATATGGAAGTTTGTGAACAACTTAAAATTAACTACAAATATGAGAGCACATTTGGGGGGAGGTAGAAATAGTTCCAGGCCGATTTCGACCACGGCGGCCAATCTCAACAGAGATCAGCCAACTACGCAGGACATATTATAGTGCACAAGTGTGAGCACAATACATAAGTGCACTCTCAAACTGCACTGTTCCATCACTCTCAAAGTTCGGTGAGAAGGCAATCCGACATGACCGAAGAGAGATCAGGCGCATGACCAACGGCTTAACGTGCGAACCGAGGCACGGGGTGTAACACCGCCAACTTCTCGACTCCGAGCTGTTTTTGAGAGATTCATGACAGAAAATCTCAGAAACAGTTTTGGCTCGACCTGGATATCGAACCCAGAACCTCTTGGATGTTAGGCAGAAACTTTGCCACTACACCTACGAGGCAGTGGTAGGGAGGTAGTATAACTTTTCCTTCAAAGTTACTTTTAATAGGAGACGGGAAAGTACCTCACTTTGAAAATAAAATTGCAATTGAACGAGATTAAGGATTAAGAGTGTGTAACATTGAGGATTTTATATCGAAAGTTCACCCTGAAATAAGCGAAATAGAAAAAAAAAAGATCTTCAATGGATGTGTCAAAGTGCAATATTGGGAGTGAGAAACTGTAGCGTAGACGAAATTAATAAAATAATTATTTGAACACAAGTGGCCTTCCCCCATATTTACTCAAGTTAAAAATAGGTGTCCCAATAATTTTACTTAAAAATCTTAAACCACCGAGACCCGACTTCAAATCTAATTTCTTCGCAATATGTAACGTAATGGTTGCAATAGTTTAGACTGGTTCAGCAGTTGGTCAAACAGTGCTTATACCTCGCACATCAATGATTCCAAATTATTTACTTTTAAATTTAAAAAATATATATTTCCTTTTATGCTCTCTTTCACCGTTACAATTAATAAATCACAGGGGCAAACATTTAAACACATAGGAATAAATTAACGTCAAAACTGCTTTTCACACATATGTCGCGTTGTTAAGATCAGACCTACAAACGCGTTGCGGAAAAAACTAATATGTTCTTCTGACACAAGAAAATAAAACTAGAAAAATAAATAACGCAGAAGTACTTTAAGCTAATTATGTTCTTTTAAAAACTTAAAAAATAAATTATCTAAAATAATAACAAAAAATAAATTTGCAAAAATAAAATGATGCCCAAAAAATATTCCACGCGGACGAAGTCGCGGGCACAGCTAGTTTTATAATAATACTCATCTCAAGAATAGAAATACCTATCTGCTGTCTAGTTATACCTTCTCTAGGTGTGGGGTACACCGGTGTAGACAGGCCTTATCACAACACTGGGTCTTTGAATAGCGAACTCTCCTTGGACCGAAGGTGAATTTGCTGACCCTATCCGAGTTTGGGTTCTGGATTGAGTGATTTTAAAAACTTGAAGAAGAGAAGTAGGCATTGAATAACCCTCGCGCTCCTGGAACTCGCTAAGCCGGTATTCTTGCACCTGGACAGTACCTAGTCCATCCGTCTATTGCGCACAGTTCTTCACTAACTATCTCCTGTTAAGATGGCTCATTTCTGATGAGGTAAGACGCCCTGCAATGCGGTGCGTGACCGAGTTTTCAACTGAAAACATTATCATTTACACTTTACTCTCTAATTAAGTTTTTTACGGGTCCCAAGCCCGTCAGAGTTCTCCTGAGACGATCGGAACATTACTAGTAGATATTTTTATTCTGGCTCGGCTGTAGATCTTGGATACACAGAAGTTACAAAGAGAGAAAGTTTAGGGAGCCACCAATACTAGCAGCCTAGCTTAATTATAAGAGGTATAATAATATATAATACTATAATATAATAAATATGATAGCTTAGGAAAAGTAGTTCGGGGAGTGCGACGAGCACTTTATGGCGATACATAAAAAAATAAAATCTGAAATACCTAGCTGATGTGACACCATAGCAGCTCAGCTAAACTGTAAGAAATGTGTATATAGGACATCAGGAAAATTTGTAAAACGTAACGAGCAAATTATCTACACATAACAAAAAACAATGTAGTACCTTCTTGATGTTGAACACTAGCAAACTGTATGAGGTAATAAGAGTAACGATACTTTTCTGTTCATTTATGTGAACGAAGAACCGTTAGTCATAAATATAAAATCATGAAACTAGATACTGTGTAGGTAATTAGTTTACCGTATTTTCACGATTGTTAAAGGACAGCAAACAAACTAAAAGTGGCTTATTCCATATCAGTATTCCAGCGGCGTCAATTTATTTATCTCTACTATTATCCCAATAATGTATCTTACTGTTATCCCACGCTGGTACTGGCAGAAAAGGCTTTCAGGCATTATAGGTGCAATAAATTTTATACAAATAATAAACAAACAATTATAATTTTTACAGGTCCAATTCGTGTCAATGTTTATGGTCCAAGCCACTACTCTCGCCGTAAGCAAGAGGTGCACCCACTCCATCGTCGGTGTCACCTACGCGCTCTACTCAACTGTTCTATTCTTTGTATTATTCTTTAACTTCTACATGCAGAGTTACAGAAAAGCACCTAAGAAAGATAAGGCTCAAGGGGAGAGTGATAAAGACTCTAATGGTATTGGTGCTCAAGACAATGATGGTATCAAAGCCAAATCGCAATAAGAGGATAAGATAAGGATTGCAATTATCGATTGATTATAGATGTTTTATGTCAAGATACGTGTGTATTTTTCATACTCACATAATATCGTTTTACATTTCTGCTCCTATTTATCTATCCTGAATATCCATCATCAATAATATATATTTTTGGCACTCTTTAAATTTTTCCCACATTTATTATAGTACAATAACAATAATACATTTACTCAGTGAGAATGCAAGTTTTTCAATTTCGTAAAATATTTTTTAGATGTTTATGTTTTTCCATCGCAAGTAATCTTTTTAGATGCAATACTGCTAATTTTTTGTCAATAAATACAAAATTGTAAGTTAAGTATTTATAAATATAGGTGGGTATGAATATACATTTAAAAGTAGTTCCACATAAGTTGGCTCTTACCGAATAATTAAGACAATTTTCTTTACGTTTTAACGTAGTGTTGTTTTTTAACTCCACAACGATTATGATTTACTCAACAAAATAAACCGAGCAAAAATGCCTGATAACCAAATTTTGCAACTGCCGACCAAAGTTAATCATTATTATTTTTACCCGACTGCGATACTAAGAGGGCTATTTATGTTTGTGTTATTTCATGTTTATGTATCGTTATGTTTTATTATTTTGTTAAGGAATTAAACTATTGGGAAAGGAGTAAATATTTTTGTTACTTGTTTTATTTTCATTACGAATTAATATTGAAACGTCCTTTGAATGTTTTTTCCCCCCTTGGACGGGTGACTATTCCGACCATATGAGTGACGTCTATTTACAAGCATCCTCGTGCTTCGGAAGGCACGTTAAGCTGTTGGTTTCGGTTAATATCGATAGATATTAGTCGTTTAGCCTGGTCAGAGGCCCTCAGGCTGCTTAATAACACCTGAAAGTAAGGTTGGTCCCTTATCTTAAAAACCACCTCTCCACCAACCCGCACCAAGTCTGCTCGGTGAAGTTTGGCTCGTACCACCTCGTGTATACGTCTAAGATGAAATTGAGGAGATAGACTTTCAACCAGTACCGGGTTTACGCATTATATGACAAACACCTTGGAGAAGTTGTTTGCAATCACGTCTGTGAGTGGAGACCACAATACGACTATAAGTTAAAATATAGGGTAAAACCGGGATAGATACTATTCTAAATCGGTCTATAACTTCAATAGTAAGAATCAATTCAATTTATTTATGAAACAAATTTATTCTTGGAAGTTTTGTCTACAAATCATTTTTCTCTACAAAATCTATGAAGAGGAAAAAACGTTGTCTTCGATATATTCAAAGTATTATGACTTTGACTATGGGCCTTATAAAGAAGCTCATGGTAACACCACGGGCGATGGAGAGGGCTATGCTCGGTATTTCTCTACGAGATCGAATCAGAAATAAGGAGATACGTAGAAGAACTAAGGCAGAGGTTCCCATACTTTTTTTTCTCATAGACCACTTTAAACATTTTGCTGGATCTGGTGGACCCCCTGCAGCTATTACATCTACTAACTTACTTCCAAAACCCGAAAAAAGTATATGTCTATGTAAATCTGTGTTGTGGCTTTTTTTTTCAATCAACTATGAGTTAAAAGTTTTCGAAAAAAGGTGAGAATTTATATTGATTTGATTATGCTGTGAGTATTGTCATTTAAGCTAAGTTTCAAGGCCAGTCTAAAAAGCGTCTTCATCCAACAGTTGGATTCCTACTTTACTTTTTTGTATTCTAAGATTGACTCACAGTACAAGAAACCAATAAACTTCCACTTCGGAGTGGTAAAAAGTAAAAATAAATATTTTCTTGTTTTGTAGCTATTTATTCAAACACAAAAAATACTACACTATTAATTATGTTATTATAACAGTCTTAGTAGAATTAAAATTTAACATCAAAACTAATAATGATTATTATTTTAAAAACAGTCGCAATATAATCAAAATTCATCAAAATTATGCCATTTTAATCTGAGATAAAAGTTATAATTTTAATGGGAGGGATGTACTTGGTGAATTGACAGCAAATTATCAATATTTGGCTTGAGTTTAGTTAAGTATAACCGTAAATCTCCTCGCTCTGTAATATTTAATCTGCTCCGTTTTTTTGTCAACAAGTTTGTTACGGCACTTAAACTGTGTTCGACAAGATATGACGAAGGAAACACTATGAGACATTTTTGCACAATTCCCCACAGTCCTGGATATTTTTCAGGTATTTGTGCCTGCAGCCAAAATGATTGATACCCTCTTTTGAATGCTACTTTGAGCTCCTCATTAGTGCTAAGCTGGAGTAGCTCTTTTTGCAGTACCACATTTTCCACTTCAGTTTCATCATATGGATTTATTATCCATGGTGGTATATCCATCGATAGAATGTCTTCAAATCTGATTTTAAAATCATCATACAGGGCAATCAAATGTTGAACATACGTCTGAATATCTTCGTCGAGGCATTCTACCTGCGATAAATTTGGAAACTGGGAAAATTCACGTTGACCAATATTTTGCTTACCAAGAAAAGCTGAAATTTCAATCGTTGACGTACTCATTGTGAAGTGTCAAAATGTCACTCTATGGCGACACAAGCTTGTGACGTAAACTTTCTAATGCGAATAATAAGAAATGGTCACTCAGGGAAGGTATTAAATAACGCGTGAAAATACCAACTGTAAACGTTTAAGCGTTTGCCAATTCATTACATAATTAAATGGGAATGAAAGTGTATAATATTGTATGGACTCAATGTATGCGTTATATGTAACAAAAAAGATTTTTCATTTTTACAATTTAATACGTTCAACCTCAAATCAAAGAAAACATCACACAGCTTCAAGACAACAAGCAAGCAAGACCTAAAGATTTTTAACAAGCTTTTTTAATCAAACTAGCGGACCCAGCAGACGTTGTCCTGCCCAATGTTTTTTTTTAAATTATCTGATCTTTTAAACCTTTCCTGGACTTGCACGAATGTTTCGAGACTAAAATTATTCAAGTTGGTTCAGCCGTTCTCGAGTTTTAGCGAGAATAACGAACTGCAATTATTTTTTTTGATTATAGAAGAGAGTGAAAGCTAAACAAATTTTCAGCTCAGTCGGACACTGGGAAGTGAGTGAAATGTAGTTTGAAATTTTTGATTACAGACATATCTATACGGGATAGGTGAAATGCATGCTTTTGATAAGGAGAAAATCAACAAGAAGATTAATATTTAGACAGCATCCAATCTAACTTTAATTAATTATTATATTCCTAAAAGACTTAGAAGTAGAAGGTAGAAATAGGTAAAAAAACATATATGTATATGTATGATGACAAGTAAACGGAACGTATCCACTATGTGAGAACCTTGGAACCGAAAAGAGTAAGTCATCGGATATTAAATTCATAATTTATGCAGATTACTAAACAGTAATGTTTTTACACAAATGTGCTACATGCATTAGGGGAGAAGGTGAAACACCACACACAGGAGCAGCCATTTTAGAAGGAAATTTCATGGTTATTTTTCTGGAAAGTGGCAACACAAACCTTTACAACTGTCACTTGTCACTACTGACGTTTGACAGCCTATCGCTGAGTTATGAGGAGTTTTCATTTTGGGTGCAAAATTCGATTTTTCCTAAAAGGTACATAGTCGGTCAACCAATTCAAGGTTTATGGAGCGTGTAAGCGTGTGAATGTTTCATGTATCTCGAAATGGACTCTGGATCAATACTATTTTTTAAAATTTACTTCGAAAGAAAACTATTCCATTTTCAGATACTTCTGGGGTTTCTTGGAAACACTGAAATTGTTATAAAAATGTAAGAAAACTGTACATTTCGTCAAAATTAATTATAATAATAATAAATATTACAACAACAATCACACCAATTCTCTAGTCCCAAATTAAGTTACGAGGCTAGTGTTATGGGTAGGTACTAGACAACGGATAAACATACTTAAATACTTTTTTTATGTAAATAAATACATATTATACATAGAAAACACCCAGACCAGCACAAACACACATGTTCATGCACACTTATGCTTGTACTGTGCGGGGATCGAACCCGCGACCCTTAGTATTAGAAGTCCGACCTGTGGACCACTGCACCAAGCGGTCGTCAAATTAATGTTATTTTGAAGCTGCCCAAGGAGTTCCCGGCAGACATAGGGGTCAAATTTATCTCTCTGAACTGCACGAACAATAACAGTCACCATATTCACTAACCATATTCGGTAATATTATCTATACCATATTCGTAGCGTTTGCCTATCGTTAATTTGTCAGCTTCTGATATTTGGTCGAGACGAATACGTTACGAAAATGTTCGTGCTTACTCCGATCTCATGCGCAACTACGTAATTATGTATATGTATTTTAAGTATATGTGCGCAGCACAGTTGATATTTTCAAGGATGACGTATTTCTGTTGCCGCTAAAACATCAAATACTGAAAAAAAATACGTAACCTTTTTCCATGACCTTAGATGACGCTGTTTTCAAGTTTTGTTATTAAGTTAAATAAATAGTATTTTTTTCTGAAAGTGCTAATCTTTATCGGACTCAACTCTAACTTTTGCTCGTTTGTTTCATTTATTACGGTACAGTACGGAATCCTTCGCACGCGAGTCTAACTCGTGCTTGCCCGTTTTTTTTAAATATTATTTTTTAAGAACAATGACTTCCTAAATAAAAAGTTCATATACTTAGTTCAATTCCAGCTAAAGACACATACACTTGTGTTACTCAGGTATTTTAAAAGTAGTGTAATTTTTCAAGTGATGACAACGTATTTGAACTAGGAATTTAAATTGTGTCACAAGTAATATAAGCCAAGGTACGTACCCAGTCTGCCTAAAAATATACCAATTGCATAAAACTTCCACAATTATTTGCACGCATTGAGAGGATGATATAAAATATAAATAAATGTCCTGTTACTTACTAGGTATTCCATGTATAATTCAAAAATCAAATCGAAATCATTTTTTATTTATTTCAATCATGGATACATAATATCGCTTGTGAACGTTAATATTGAGATAACAACATGTCTCCATATTTTTGGGCCCTACTAGCGCTTTGAGACAAAACACAAACAATTAGGCAAGTACTGAGAAGAAACGCCGGAACAAACGCAGTCACCACTAGCTGCCATTGGAAATGGAAAATTACAGAACTTAAAGTTACATCAGTTTGGTGCAAGCTGAATCCTTGTCATTTAGGTAGTCTTGCACTTCACAATAACCCTCACACATTAAGGACACTCTTAATGTGTTGTTTAAATTTTTTCGATTGGTAATTCGATAAGTTGGCAATTGGAGTCGGGAAGTTGGCGGTGTTACACCCCCGTGCCTCGGAAAGCACGTTAAGCCGTTGGTCCTGCGCCTGATCTCTCTACGGTAATGTCGTATTGTCGTCTCACCAAACTTTGACAGTGTGTATTGCGCTCACACTTGTGCACTATAATATCTCCTGCGTAGTTGGCTGATATCTGTTGAGATTGGCCGCCGTGGTCGAAATCGGCCAGGAGAAATATTATTACTAGATCGTCGGCCCACCTTGTAGGAGAGTCATGCCCACAGAATGCCGCCCGGCACGCGCGGTCGCCAATCGAGAATCTTTTCGCCGAAACGGCCATAGGTTCACCACCCTATTAACGTGTCTTACCCACTGCAACTTCAGTTGAGCAATGCTTCGAGCAAATTCGGTATACAGCCCCCCAGATACAAATTACTAGCTTTTCGAAGTCTTATCAAAGACCTCAAAATGGTAAAAGAAATTATTCGTTAAAATAAAATAGAAAAATCCAAAATTCAATGAAATGAAATTTGGATCGTCTAACTAGAATAATATCTTTGAAGAACCTACCAGAGTGACACCAACAACAGCTACTTGCATGAATCCATACTAATATTATATATGCTAAAGTAACTCTGTCTGTTTGTTACTCAGTCACGCCTAAACAACTGAAACAATTTGCATAAAATTTGATGTGGAGATATTTTGATATTCGAGAAAGGACATACTTTTTACCGCGACAAAATGACGCATTCTTATAGAAATTTTCAGGTGGGCCGATCGCTTCTTTTTTAACACGCTTTTATTATATCGGGGTGTATGTATGAATGTATGTAACGGAATTTTTGAGCTCAATTTTCACCAACTTCCAGAAATCGGATTAATTTGAAACTTTGCACACCTATGTAATAAGTACCGATAAAATGCAATAATTTGATAAGAATTTTCCATTATCCTTATTAACTAAAAAAAAATGAATAATAGTTTAAAAAATTAAAAACTTTATTTTCTATTTATTTAGGACAAAAAACAGTAATTTATTATTTATTGCTAACTCAAAAAGAAAAAATAATTTCTGAGTACACGGAACTTATATTACAGTAGAGTAAAAAGCGTGGGGTGCACTTTGTGACGTTTTCATACTTCTCTTTTTATAGTTGCCAATAATAAGATGATTTTCACATACTACTACACCAAGCACCCCACGCTTTTTACGTTTTTTAATCTTATATATAAAAATGAATTGCTGTTCGTTAGTCTCGCTAAAACTCAAGAACGGCCCAACCGATTTGAATAATTTTAGTCTTGAAATATTCGTTGTAGTCCAGGGAAGGTTTAAAAGATCAGAAAATTTAAAAAAATCAATGGGCAGAACAACGTCTGCGGGGTCCACTAGTTCTATATAAATATGAATTGCTGTGTGTTAGTCTCACTAAAACTTGAGAACGGCTGAACCGATTTCAATAATTTTAGCCTTGAAATATTTGTGGAAGTCCAGGGAAGGTGTGAATGATGAGAAAATATTGATAAATTGCGAAAACAGCGGCAGGACAGCGTCCGTCGGGTTCACTAGTAACAAATAAATCTATTTGACAACGTCTTAACTATCACCATACCTAGAGGACAAAATGTCGAGCATAGGTCTTCCCCAAATATTTTGTGGTTGTAAGTTTTTAGTTCTGTGGGGTGAGCACGAAAAACTATCGTAACGTATTCGTAGCGTTTATCTATCGTTAACTTGTCTATTTGTATTGGGAAACTGTCAGATTCTGACGTTTGGACGACACGAATACGTTAAGAAAATGTTCGTGCTTACCCCCCTGGCCGTAAAAGTTTAGATCTGCGATATTTATAAGGTCGTCAGTGCATTTTGCATATTGACGCCTTAAGGCAAGCGTCCATAGCTCGGTATCGTACGCATTGCACGCAACGGATTAATTGTTCACTGCCAATTAGTAGACATACTGTATCGGCAATGATCGGATTGCTGACGCAAGTGACTTTCCTTCGGATTTTTGTAGATCGGCATTCAGTATGACGTCATCGGAACGCATCTCATATAGGCATTGCTTAAGTGCGATCCGTAGGGTTCGATATCGACATGTGGACGTTTGCCTCTAGTCTTCGTCCACAATTTGTATTTTTCAGGAATATCTCAACAACGAAAATGGCCGCCACAGAGGATCCTGATGCGTCAACATACGTCCTAATGACGCACTGTGAGTGTCTAAGGTTATACTTCAGCAAGAATTACGTGTAAAACTAGTTTTTTATTCAAGTATTCACGGCCAAAAAGTACACCGTTTCAATATATTTACACAAGAAACTTTGAATAATTTATTGTATTTTTCTAATGTCATAAAAAGAAAAAATATTTTTTGATTTTTACGACCACTAAGATGATTCATGACGTGAATCTTTGAGTTACGTAAGCCAGTTAACATGACAGTAAATCAGTACAAATGTACACATCGGGATGGCAATAAAGTTCCTTAATAACGAAACAAAAAACTTCATATCAGCCTGTTGCAGTCCACTGCTGGACATAGGCCTCTCCCAAGGAGCGCCACAGCGCACGATTTCCCGCCCTTTGCATCCAGTCACTACCAGCTTCTATCTTCAGGTCGTCTGTCCATCTAGGCGGGGGGCGTCCTACACTACGTTTACCTAAGCGTGGTCTCCATTCGAGAACCATCCTGCTCCAACTCTCGTCGGTTCTGCGACGGACATGGCCAGCCCACTGCCACTTTAGCTTGCTACATTTTCGGACAACATCAGTTACCTTAGTCTTATGTCGTATGAGCTCGTTCCGGTTCTTATCCCTTAATGAGTTCCCCAACATAGACCTTTCCATAGCACGCTGAGTGAGTAACAAAAAACTTACTTTGCATAATCAAAACAGCCATAAAGACCTTCCACTAGACTTATAAATTGTACATTCAAGAAGAAGCGTCCAATTAGATCCTGTAATTTTTACCAGAGCCCGTAGGCCTCGTTCACATGGCTTTGTCCTGCACATTTTTTTGCAGTATACGTTTCATTCACTGTCAACATCACGTCACATTCATACGTTAATGCCTCATTTACGGAGACCTTATTCCCCTAAACAAAAGCATCAATGAAAAGGCAATTGGTATTCATCTGAAATTACATTTACCTATGAAATTTCCGTTTTAACTTTTTGGCATCAACTTTTTTTTTTTAAATTTGTACCTTGTATTATTATTTAAAGACCTGTTATTATTTAATTTCAGACAAGGAGCCCTTGGAATATCCTCTGTCACAGAATTTTTCGTTTGTAGTAGCCACTGTGATAGCATATTTGCTGTTTGTTCTGAAAATTGGGCCTGTCTTCATGAAGAACCGAGAACCTTACAAATTGAAAAACACTATACTTTTTTACAATGCATTCCAGGTCATAATCTCGGGTATATTCGTTGTCACTGTAAGTATTTTCAAAATTGACGATCTTCAATATGAATGACGACACCTATCGTTAATATTTTCACGATCATAGATTTTTAAAAACTTAACCTCTATGGAATGAATAAAACCAAATTTATTTCCAAAACGCTGTAGAAATCAATCATACATAGACTCCGATTTCTTATACTCTCTCCGGATGTCACGTTAGTTTATTCCCATACAAAATCTATTGGGGCAGATGTTTTGTAAAGAGTATTTCATCGATTCATGGCGTCATCATGCCTATTGCGCGATAAGCATAGCCTAGCCTAGCCCACCCCTAGACATAAAAATAAAATAAATAAACAAAAGGTATTTATTTCGGAAAACTGCGATCCAGAGTGTTAGTATAATGGAATGACTTAATGACTATGTTAATAATCAATTTTGTAAATGGAGCAAGTTGTTTTGATCATGTGACCGATCAGTGGACAATCCCCACTGTCGGCCATCTCCTTCAGGACGCTGTGGCCGCTGTCGCGTATTCTGTGCAAAATGACGCGGTCTTTTTGCGCATGACAACTTCAAAGCGCCGTCAGCGCAAACATCGCAGAAGCGCTGCAGAAGCGCGGCAGCCGCAACAACGCCCTGAAGGCGTTATTATATTGGACACGCAGGGCACTGTAGGCCTTTTTGGTATAGTTGACATAGATTTATAGATATAGATAGATATATAGATATAGACATAGATTTATAGACATAGGGGATGACGAAAATTGCGTCACACGATTCACTTTAGCAAGATAGCTTAATCAGGGCCCCTAAACGGGTGATGTCATGACTATTGAAACAATTTATTTATTATTATTTTATTTTGATTACTAAAATATAGTTTTTTTTCAGAACTTACAGGTTTTGTTAGAATACGGTCCGATTCGGAATTATTGCATTGAACACGATCCTGAAGTTCGTAAAAAGGTAAATGTCTATCTACACTAATATTATAATGCTGAAGAGTTTGTTTGTTTGTTTGAACGCGCTAATCTCAGAAACTGCTGGTTCGAATTGAAAAATTATTTTTGTGTTGTATAGACCATTTATCGAGGAAGGCTATAGGCTATATAACATCACGATGCAACTATAAGGAGCGAAGAAATCATGGAAAATGTGAAAAAAAACGGGGAAAATTATTCATCCTTGAGGGCTTCCGTTTCGTACCCTGCAAAAAAGGTTCAAGATACCAAAAATATTTGTATAAACGAATTATTCTTCTTAAAATGATCTAAAAAAATGTCTGCGACATTATATGTCTATCTTTTAAGATCAAGTCACTAGAACCGTTTTTGTGGTAATCAAATTTGGCCGAAATTAATGCATTATTTGTTACGAGTTGTATCAACGTAATAATATTAATCTTTATATAAATAAATAAATGTGTTGTTGATTAAGAGTGTTTAATGGTGAACAAAATTGTCTTTGACATCACTTAATTTCAATGAATATCTTAGAAGATATTACAATTTTAAATAACACCAATATAAATTTCACCCGCGCCGCATGATGTGCAAAACATGACGCTGCAAGGAAGAGAGGCGTTACTTGCGAGCGACGCGGAGAGGGGGTTGTAGCTCTCCGAGGTACCATGATGAACCAAAGTTAGATTTAATTAATGACCAGTTGCGTCATATCTTCACGTCGACCCTGCCTCAGTGCTTAAAAAGCCGGTTGTTTAACCAATGCGTCTTACCAGTCTTAACCTACGGAGCCGAAACGTGGAACATGACAGTCAGCTGGCTCACCGACTTTAGTCACTCAGCGTGCTATGGAAAGGTCTATGTTGGGGATCTCATTAAGGGATAAGATCCGGAATGAGGTCATACGACATAAGACTAAGGTAACTGATTTTGTCCAAAAATGTAGCAAGCTAAAGTGGCAGTGGGCTGGCCATGTCTGTCGCAGAAAATAAGAGCACATTTGGGGGGAGGTAGAAATAATCCTCCAGGCCGATTTCGACCACGGCGGCCAATCTCAACAGAGATCAGACAACTACGCAGGAGATATTATAGTGCAAAAGTGTGAGCACAATACACAAGTGCACTCTCAAACTGCACTGCTCCATCACTCTTAGAGTTCGGTGAGACGGCAATCCGACATGACCGGAGAGAGATCAGGCGCATGACCAACGGCTTAACGTGCGAACCGAGGCACGGGGGTGTAACACCGCCAACTTCTCGACTCCGAGCTGTTTATGAGAGATTCATGACAGAAAATCTCAGAAACAATTTTGGCTCGACCTGGGATTCTAACCCAGGACCTCTTGGATGTTAGGCAGAAACTTTGCCACTACACCAACGAGGCAGTGGTAGGGAGGTAGTATAACTTTTCCTTCAAAGTTACTTTTAATAGGAGACGGGAAAGTACCTCACTTTGAAAATAAAGTTGCATTTGAACGCGATTAAGGATTAAGAGTGAGTAACATTGAGGACTTTATATCGAAAGTTCACCTTGAAATAAGCGAAATAGAAAAAAAAATATCATCAATGGATGTGTCAAAGTGCAATATTGGGAGCAAGAAACTGTAGCGTAGACGAAATTAATAAAATAATTATTTGAACACAAGTGGCCTTCTCCCATATTCCCTCAAGTATTTTACTAATAAATTTTACTTAGAAATCTTAAACCACCGGGACCCGACTTCAAATCTAATTTCTTCGCAATATGTAACGTGATGGATGCAATAGTTTAGACTGGTTTACCAGTTGGTCAAACCGTGCTTATACCTCGCACCTCAATGATTCCAAATTATTTACCTTTTAATTTTAAAATAATTCTATTTTCTTTTATGCTATCTTTCACCGTTACAATTGATAAATCACAAGGGCAAACATTTAAACACATAGGAATTAATTAACGTCAAGACTGCTTTTCACACATATTTCGCGTTGTCAAGATCAGACCTACAAACGCGTTGCGGACAAAACTAATCTGTTCTTCTGACACAAGAAAATAAAACTAGAAAAATAATTAACGCAGAAGTACTTTAAGCTATTTATGTTCTTTTAAAAACTTAAAAAATAAATTGTCTAAAATAATAAATTTGCAAAAATAAAATGATGCCCAAAATAAATATTCCACGCGGACGAAGTCGCGGGCACAGCTAGTTTCTATATAGTTCTCGTGTCACAATGTACGTTCCCGCACGCCTCCGAAACGGCTTGACCGATTCTCATGGAATTTTGTGAGCATATTGAGTAGGTCTGAGAATCGGCCAAAATCTATTTTTTATTCCCCTTGGTGATAAGAAAAATATTTTTTAAAGCAAAACAACGTTTGCCGGGTCAACTAGTCTTATATATAAAAATGAATTGCTGTTGGTGAGTGTCGCCAAAACTCGAGAACGGCTGTACCGATTTTGCTTATTTTGATTTTGAATTATTTGTGGAAGTTAAGGGAAGGGAAGGGTTAAACGGTTAGAAAATAATATTTTTAAATTAAAAAACAGCGGGCAGGATGTTGCCTGCCGGGTCCGCTAGTAGTTAATAAAAACTGAGTAAGACTTCAGTTCTCCGACATTCAAATCAATCAGTCAAACATTATCAATTATAATTAAATTAATTCAAATTAATATTTATTGCACAATTCTCTACAAGTCATACCATTAATAGTCAGTGAACCTGGACCTACCTAAATGTTCTATTATTTATATTACTAAGTACTTAATTAATTCTGCGAATTTAAAACCAAATATATATTTTTTTAATTTCAGCTGTTATGGCCGTTTTATATTTACTATCTTGGCAAATATACGGAGCTTTTGGACACAATTTTCTTCGTATTAAGGAAGAAATACAATCAGGTAAAGAATATCTAGGTATATCTTTTACATTTTAAGTAAGCTCCTCCAAATATACAGCGTATAAAAAGTAACAGTAAAACAAAAGAGATATGTACTTTCAGGGGTTTTGGATTCTGCGAGCATGTTTCGTAATTGTTTTTTTTTACTTGTCATACAAATTGAAGTTAAAGTTCTAATGAAACTTATAGGTTGGTCAACATAGCAATATACGTGTAGAAGTAGTTTGCTTCATTAGTTTTGAGTTAAAAAAATAATATATGGAAAACGCTTTCATAGATAAAACATTTACAGCTTATTCTGCCCACGGTACACAAATACCCTTAGGTAGTAATGCTTATTTTTAAGTATGATTGTGTTCCTATTTTATGGAGGAAAACATTTCTCATACTGCTTGTCACAGCAATTTAATTCATTATCTTCATTATCTATTTGAAATTGGAATAGGAAAATGAAAAATTTGATTGAAAAATACTTTGTAGGAAAAATGGCCTGTGATGTAGAAAGTGTAATGTAAAGCAGGGCTCCATATATTTCTGTTCTTATTTACCGTTAGGGCACATATGCGACTTTATGTGGTCCGACTAGCGTCTGACAGCCTGTCATCCAATGGCTGCGGCTAAACCGCTGACAGTCACGAGTCACGACGACAGTTTGCCGCAAGTGTACTCTGGACATTAGCGTTGACCAAGCCTCTGTGTTTAAGTAATTTAAAACCAACTTATTACCAATCTTTTTGTTTCATTCACGAATACTTCATTCTAATCGTACCAATATGACAGTGGCCTGGCCACCACATAATTCGCCACAAAAAATGTTAAATGAAACGGTTATATCTTTTCAGGTGTCATTCCTTCATGTGTACCACCACGCGTCAGTCATTGTCGGTACATGGGCTGTATTTGTACATGGCATGACACTTGTATACATATATGTAGCCTTTATCAACTCCTTGGTGCATTTTGTCATGTATTTCTACTACTTCATGGCAGCTCTTGGCCCGGAATACCAAAAGTACCTGACCTGGAAATCGTACATCACTACATTCCAGTTGGTATGTATTTTTCTCATTTAAACATTTCCTTCTTTTGCTTCTACGAATATGTCTGATGGTGAATTTGCTGGTCCGGTTATGTGGAGCTCTTCTCTCCGGAGGGGCGGGGTCTGACGATGATGTTCTTCTAGCCGATTTCAACTACAGCGGCCAATGGCAACAGAGATCAGTCAAGTACTGATAAGATATAATAGTGCACTAGTGTGAGCTCAATACACAGGTGTACTCACTGTTCCTTTGCTCTCAACGTTTGGTGAGACGGCAAGCTGATATGACCAGAGATATATCTGGCGCAGAACCAACGGCTTAACGTGCTGAGAAATTCATGAAAGATAATCTCAGAATCAATTTTTGGCTTGTCCTGAGCAAGGCCTTCGATCTAAGTTAACCACCCAAATTCTAATTAAAATTCAAATCATTTATTTGATAGACGCAAGTGGCATTATACAGATGGTGATGTAAATGGCAGCATGGTTTCACAATGTCTTGTCATTATAGGCGTACAAAATAATAATTAGCTATTACATGAAAGATATAGAATAACATTTATTTATTTAAAATGGATATTGCATGTCTAAACAAATTTAATGGCTCAATATTCATTTTATAATGTCAAAATGTAATAATTCTATGTCAAAATTTTATCTATACAATGTCAAAATATGTCTCAAATTTAAACTACATTAATAATGTTAATCTACACTAATATTATAAAGCCGAAGAGTTTGTTTGTTTGTTTGAACGCGCTAATCTCAGGAACTGCTGGTTCTAATTGAAAAATTTATTTTTATGTTGAATAGATAAATGTATCGAGGAAGGCTATAGGCTATATAACATCACGCTGCAACTATTAGAAGCGAAGAAATAATGGAAAATGTGAAAAAAACGGGGAAAATTATTCATCCTTGAGGGCTTCCGTTTCGTACCCTGCGAAAACGGTTCAAGATACCAAAAATATTTTAATGAAAGAATTGTTTCTCTTAAAATGATCTAAAAAAATGTCTGCAACAGTATATGTCTGTCTTTTAAGATCAAGTCACTAGAACCGTTTTTGTGGTAATCAAATTTGGCCGAAATTAATGCATTATTTGTTAAGAGTTGTATCAACGTAATAATATTAATCTTTATCCAAATAAATGTGTTGTTGATTAAGAGTATTTAATTGTGAACAAAATTGTCTTTGACATCACTTAATTTCAATTAATATCTTAGAAGATATTACAATGTTAAAATAACACCAATATAAAATTCACCCGCGCCGCATGATGTGCAAAACATGACGCTGCAAGGAAGAGAGGCGTTGCTTGCGAGCGACGTGGAGAGGGGGTGTAGCTCTACGAGTTACAATGATGAACCAAAATTAGATTTAATTAATAACCAGTTCCGTCATATCTTCACGTCTACCCTGCCGCAGTGCCTAAAAAGCCAGTTGTTTAACCAATGCGTCTTACCAGTTTTAACCTACGGAGCCGAAACTTGGAACATGACAGTCAGCTGGCTCACGTACTATGGAAATGTCTGTGTTGGGGATCTCATTAAGGGATAAGATCCGGAACGAGGTCATACGACATAAGACTGACGTTGTCCAAAAATGTAGCAAGCTAAAGTGGCTGTGGGCTGGCCATGTCTGTCGCAGAACCGACGAGAAGTGGAGCAGGAAGGTTCTTGAATGGAGATCACTCTTTGGTAAACGTAGTGTGGGACGCCTCCCGGCTAGATGGACAGACGACCTGAAGAAGGCAGCTGGTAGTGACTGGATGCAAAGAGCGGGAGATCGGGCGCTGTGGCTGTCCTTGCGGGAGGCCTTTGTCCAGCAGTGGACTGATATGATGAATGACCAGGTGACCTCGTAAAATAATCTGAGACGAATGTTCCATGATCCTTATAGTTCATGTAGAGGGTCTAGATAGGACTCTTCGAGATATAAGAAGCTGTGATAAATCATCATCATAAAATTACTGTTATGTTTGCGGGGGACTTTCGACAAACTGTACTAGTAATAGTAAGGGGAACAAGGGCAGACATTGTAAAGTCTTGCCTTAAAAATACCCCAATATGGAAGTTTGTGAACAACTTAAAATTAACTACAAATATGAGAGCACATTTGGGGGGAGGTAGAAATAGTTCCAGGCCGATTTCGACCACGGCGGCCAATCTCAACAGAGATCAGCCAACTACGCAGGACATATTATAGTGCACAAGTGTGAGCACAATACATAAGTGCACTCTCAAACTGCACTGTTCCATCACTCTCAAAGTTCGGTGAGAAGGCAATCCGACATGACCGAAGAGAGATCAGGCGCATGACCAACGGCTTAACGTGCGAACCGAGGCACGGGGTGTAACACCGCCAACTTCTCGACTCCGAGCTGTTTTTGAGAGATTCATGACAGAAAATCTCAGAAACAGTTTTGGCTCGACCTGGATATCGAACCCAGAACCTCTTGGATGTTAGGCAGAAACTTTGCCACTACACCTACGAGGCAGTGGTAGGGAGGTAGTATAACTTTTCCTTCAAAGTTACTTTTAATAGGAGACGGGAAAGTACCTCACTTTGAAAATAAAATTGCAATTGAACGAGATTAAGGATTAAGAGTGTGTAACATTGAGGATTTTATATCGAAAGTTCACCCTGAAATAAGCGAAATAGAAAAAAAAAAGATCTTCAATGGATGTGTCAAAGTGCAATATTGGGAGTGAGAAACTGTAGCGTAGACGAAATTAATAAAATAATTATTTGAACACAAGTGGCCTTCCCCCATATTTACTCAAGTTAAAAATAGGTGTCCCAATAATTTTACTTAAAAATCTTAAACCACCGAGACCCGACTTCAAATCTAATTTCTTCGCAATATGTAACGTAATGGTTGCAATAGTTTAGACTGGTTCAGCAGTTGGTCAAACAGTGCTTATACCTCGCACATCAATGATTCCAAATTATTTACTTTTAAATTTAAAAAATATATATTTCCTTTTATGCTCTCTTTCACCGTTACAATTAATAAATCACAGGGGCAAACATTTAAACACATAGGAATAAATTAACGTCAAAACTGCTTTTCACACATATGTCGCGTTGTTAAGATCAGACCTACAAACGCGTTGCGGAAAAAACTAATATGTTCTTCTGACACAAGAAAATAAAACTAGAAAAATAAATAACGCAGAAGTACTTTAAGCTAATTATGTTCTTTTAAAAACTTAAAAAATAAATTATCTAAAATAATAACAAAAAATAAATTTGCAAAAATAAAATGATGCCCAAAAAATATTCCACGCGGACGAAGTCGCGGGCACAGCTAGTTTTATAATAATACTCATCTCAAGAATAGAAATACCTATCTGCTGTCTAGTTATACCTTCTCTAGGTGTGGGGTACACCGGTGTAGACAGGCCTTATCACAACACTGGGTCTTTGAATAGCGAACTCTCCTTGGACCGAAGGTGAATTTGCTGACCCTATCCGAGTTTGGGTTCTGGATTGAGTGATTTTAAAAACTTGAAGAAGAGAAGTAGGCATTGAATAACCCTCGCGCTCCTGGAACTCGCTAAGCCGGTATTCTTGCACCTGGACAGTACCTAGTCCATCCGTCTATTGCGCACAGTTCTTCACTAACTATCTCCTGTTAAGATGGCTCATTTCTGATGAGGTAAGACGCCCTGCAATGCGGTGCGTGACCGAGTTTTCAACTGAAAACATTATCATTTACACTTTACTCTCTAATTAAGTTTTTTACGGGTCCCAAGCCCGTCAGAGTTCTCCTGAGACGATCGGAACATTACTAGTAGATATTTTTATTCTGGCTCGGCTGTAGATCTTGGATACACAGAAGTTACAAAGAGAGAAAGTTTAGGGAGCCACCAATACTAGCAGCCTAGCTTAATTATAAGAGGTATAATAATATATAATACTATAATATAATAAATATGATAGCTTAGGAAAAGTAGTTCGGGGAGTGCGACGAGCACTTTATGGCGATACATAAAAAAATAAAATCTGAAATACCTAGCTGATGTGACACCATAGCAGCTCAGCTAAACTGTAAGAAATGTGTATATAGGACATCAGGAAAATTTGTAAAACGTAACGAGCAAATTATCTACACATAACAAAAAACAATGTAGTACCTTCTTGATGTTGAACACTAGCAAACTGTATGAGGTAATAAGAGTAACGATACTTTTCGGTTCATTTATGTGAACGAAGAACCGTTAGTCATAAATATAAAATCATGAAACTAGATACTGTGTAGGTAATTAGTTTACCGTATTTTCACGATTGTTAAAGGACAGCAAACAAACTAAAAGTGGCTTATTCCATATCAGTATTCCAGCGGCGTCAATTTATTTATCTCTACTATTATCCCAATAATGTATCTTACTGTTATCCCACGCTGGTACTGGCAGAAAAGGCTTTCAGGCATTATAGGTGCAATAAATTTTATACAAATAATAAACAAACAATTATAATTTTTACAGGTCCAATTCGTGTCAATGTTTATGGTCCAAGCCACTACTCTCGCCGTAAGCAAGAGGTGCACCCACTCCATCGTCGGTGTCACCTACGCGCTCTACTCAACTGTTCTATTCTTTGTATTATTCTTTAACTTCTACATGCAGAGTTACAGAAAAGCACCTAAGAAAGATAAGGCTCAAGGGGAGAGTGATAAAGACTCTAATGGTATTGGTGCTCAAGACAATGATGGTATCAAAGCCAAATCGCAATAAGAGGATAAGATAAGGATTGCAATTATCGATTGATTATAGATGTTTTATGTCAAGATACGTGTGTATTTTTCATACTCACATAATATCGTTTTACATTTCTGCTCCTATTTATCTATCCTGAATATCCATCATCAATAATATATATTTTTGGCACTCTTTAAATTTTTCCCACATTTATTATAGTACAATAACAATAATACATTTACTCAGTGAGAATGCAAGTTTTTCAATTTCGTAAAATATTTTTTAGATGTTTATGTTTTTCCATCGCAAGTAATCTTTTTAGATGCAATACTGCTAATTTTTTGTCAATAAATACAAAATTGTAAGTTAAGTATTTATAAATATAGGTGGGTATGAATATACATTTAAAAGTAGTTCCACATAAGTTGGCTCTTACCGAATAATTAAGACAATTTTCTTTACGTTTTAACGTAGTGTTGTTTTTTAACTCCACAACGATTATGATTTACTCAACAAAATAAACCGAGCAAAAATGCCTGATAACCAAATTTTGCAACTGCCGACCAAAGTTAATCATTATTATTTTTACCCGACTGCGATACTAAGAGGGCTATTTATGTTTGTGTTATTTCATGTTTATGTATCGTTATGTTTTATTATTTTGTTAAGGAATTAAACTATTGGGAAAGGAGTAAATATTTTTGTTACTTGTTTTATTTTCATTACGAATTAATATTGAAACGTCCTTTGAATGTTTTTTCCCCCCTTGGACGGGTGACTATTCCGACCATATGAGTGACGTCTATTTACAAGCATCCTCGTGCTTCGGAAGGCACGTTAAGCTGTTGGTTTCGGTTAATATCGATAGATATTAGTCGTTTAGCCTGGTCAGAGGCCCTCAGGCTCAATGATGGTATCAAAGCCAAATCGCAATAAGAGGATAAGATAAGGATTGCAATTATCGATTGATTATAGATGTTTTATGTCAAGATACGTGTGTATTTTTCATACTCACATAATATCGTTTTACATTTCTGCTCCTATTTATCTATCCTGAATATCCATCATCAATAATATATATTTTTGGCACTCTTTAAATTTTTCCTACATTTATTATAGTACAATAACAATAATACATTTACTCAGTGAGAATGCAAGTTTTTCAATTTCGTAAAATATTTTTTAGATATTTAAGTTTATGTTTTTCCATCGCAAGTAATCTTTTTAGATGCAATACTGCAAAATTATTTGTCAATAAATACAAAATTGTAAGTTAAGTATTTATAAATATAGGTGGGTATGAATATATATTTAAAAGTAGTTCCACATAAATTGGCTCTTACCGAATAATTAAGACAATTTTCTTTACGTTTTAACGTAGTGTTGTTTTTTAACTCTACAACGATTATGATTTACTCAACAAAATAAACCGAACAAAAATGCCTGATAACCAAATTTTGCAACTGCAGACCAATTATTATTACCCGACTGCGATACAAAGAGGGCTATTTATGTTTGTGTTATTTCATGTTTATGTATCGTTACGTCTTATTATTTTGATAAGGAATTAAACTATTGGAAAAAGGAGTAAATATTTTTGTTACTTGTTTTATTTTCATTACGAATTAATATTGAAACGTTCTTTGAATGTTTTTTCCCCCCTTGGACGGGTGACTATTCCGACCATATGAGTGACGTCTATTTCTAAGCATCCTCGTGCTTCGGAAGGCACGTTAAGCTGTTGGTTTCGGTTAATATCGATAGATATTAGTCGTTTAGCCTGGTCAGAGGCCCTCAGGCTGCTTAATAACACCTGAAAGTAAGGTTGGTCCCTTATCTTAAAAACCACCTCTCCACCAACCCGCACCAAGTCTGCTCGGTGAAGTTTGGCTCGTACCACCTCGTGTATACGTCTAAGATGAAATTGAGGAGATAGACTTTCAACCAGTACCGGCTTTACGCATTATATGACAAACACCTTGGAGAAGTTGTTTGCAATCACGTCTGTGAGTGGAGACCACAATACGACTATAAGTTAAAATGTAGGGTAAAACCGGGATAGATACTATTCTAAATCGGTCTATAACTTCAATAGTAAGAATCAATTCAATTTATTTATGAAACAAATTTATTTTTGGAAGTTTTGTCTACAAAACATTTTTCTCTACAAAATCTATGAAGAGGAAAAAACGTTGTCTTCGATATATTCAAATTATTATGACTTTGACTATGGGCCTTATAAAGAAGCTCATGGTAACACCACGAGCGATGGAGAGGGCTATGCTCGGTATTTCTCTACGAGATCGAATCAGAAATAAGGAGATACGTAGAAGAACTAAGGCAGAGGTTCCCATACTTTTTTTTCTCATAGACCACTTTAAACATTTTGCTGGATCTGGTGGACCCCCTGCAGCTATAACATCTACTAACTTACTTCCAAAACCCGAAAAGTATATGTCTATGTAAATCTGTGTTGTGGCTTTTTTTTTCAATCAACTATGAGTTAAAAGTTTCGAAAAAAAGGTGAGAATTTATATTGATTTGATTATGCTGTGAGTATTGTCATTTAAGCTAAGTTTCAAGGCCAATTTTTAAAAATTTACTTCGAAAGAAAATTTTTCCATTTTCAGATACTTCTGGGGTTTCTTGGAAACACTGAAATTGTTATAAAAATGTAAGAAAACTGTACATTTCGTCAAAATTAATTATAATAATAATAAATATTTCACAACAATCACACCAATTCTCTAGTCCCAAATTAAGTTACGAGGCTAGTGTTATGGGTACTAGACAACGGATAAACATACTTAAATACTTTTTTTATGTAAATAAATACATATTATACATAGAAAACACCCAGACCAGCACAAACACACATGTTCATACACACTAATGCTTGTACTGTGCGGGGATCGAACCCGCGACCCTTGGTATTAGAAGTCCGACCTGTGGACCACTGTACCAAGCGGTCGTCAAATTAATGTTATTTTGAAGCTGCCCAAGGAGTTCCCGGCAGACATAGGGGTCAAATTTATCTCTCTAAACTGCACGAACAATAACAGTCACCATATTCACTATACCATATTCGGTAATATTATCTATCCCATATTCGTAGCGTTTGCCTATCGTTAATTTGTCAGCTTCTGACATTTGGTCGAGACGAATACGTTACGAAAATGTTCGTGCTAACTCCGATCTCATGCGCAACTACGTAATTATGTATATCGAGGGGTGAAAGGCTATTTGGTTTAAGCGACATTTTGGAAACTTTACAGGAGAGCGATTTAAAGTTTTAAATTTCAGAAAAAAAATCATTTCTCTTTTGATTTTCAATTAATTTTAATATAAAATATGCCATTGTGTTCAGATTTACATTCTTTACAAGATATATTTTTTTCAGTTTGATTAAATGTATAACTGCAGAAATAAATGTCGGTTCATACAAAAAATCCCAATCATGTACTTTTTTTGGGTAAGGATAAATGATTCAAGTGACAACCCCCTTCCTTTTTTGAGTAAAGCTAAATAGCTGAAGTAACAGTGTTGGGCACTTTAGCGCAAGGCTAAAAGACTCAAGTGAGGTGGTTAAGATTTTCAGAACAAAGCTACTTGATTGAACTACCTATGACGACTACATTAGATCAAGGTTAAAACGTTCAAGGACCAACTGACACATAATTCGAAAATGGGCTAAGTAGCTTAAATGCTAACCGATCTGGTCAATCTCGTTGTTCAAATCCAAGATATTTTAATTTTTTTATAAAGGTGGATGTTAAAACATCAGTAAATATTGTCATCGTATAAATATATTTTTTTTAATATTATAGGAGTTTTTTAAGGTAAGCATAAAGCATTGTTTATTGAAAAAGTAATACAACAGTATCTTAGTTCGTATAATAACCAGTCTCATAATCACAAAGTTTTCTATATTAAAGTAACTAATTTTATTTAAAAATTAACAACTTGACCTAACTATTTAGTCAGTTTCATTTAAAGATCTCTGTCTCATTTAACAAACTAAAATTTTGTAATTTTTTAATAACAATTATATTTAAAAAGTAACAAACTTTCATCATCCTCATCATCAAATTTAAGAGCTATTCTCTTGTCGATGGAGTTTTTTCCATGTTGGTCTATTCAATGCCATTTCTTTGACTTCCTGATATGACACGACACCTAATTTTCTTTTATCTGATCCATGTATGATCTTCTAGGTCTTCCTCTCTTCCTTTTCCCTTCTATTTTTCCTTCAATTATCGTTCTTATAAGGTCGTCGTGTCTTATCAGGTGTCCTAACATCTTTCCTCTCCTATTTTCAATGGTCTTTAGGATTTCCCTCTTTTCTCCCACGATGTTCAAAACTTCTTCATTAGTCTTTTTTTCCGTCCAACTAATCCTTTCCGTTCTCCGCCAACACCACATTTCAAACGCCTCTATTCTTTCTCTGTCACGTTGGGTCATTATCCACGCTTCGCTGCCGTACAACGCAATGCTCCATATGTACACCTTTATCCGCCGTTTACGGACCTGCCTGGATATTCGGGCTTTAAAGAGGCTCTTCTTGGCATTGAAAGCTTTTTTCGCCAATGCTAGACGTGTCTTTATGTCTAGTGTACATCTGGAGTCATCTGTCACTATGCTGCCCAAATACTTAAAGTGCCTAACTTGCTCTATGATGTTGTCATTCAGCTTAATTGGTTCATGCTTTGGTCTGGTCTTCGTAGTTATTAAAGTTTTAGTTTTACTGTAGTTTATTTTTAAGTCGAACTCCTCAAATATCATGTCCATCTCTTTAACTAGGCACTCCAGCTCCCCAGCGGACTCTGCTAGTGCTGCGATATCGTCAGCGAAACGAATAAACTGCACCCTCCTACCATTTATGATAATCCCCCCTTTTCCAGATTCTACTAGTTTTCTAATGGCGCATTCGATGAAAACATTAAATATAAGCGGTGATAGCGGGCATCCCTGTCGTACTCCTTGTCTGATTTTAGCCTTTTCTTTTTTTTCCCCCAATTCTATAATAGTTTCTTGGTTCTTATATAATTCAAAAATTATTCTGCGATCTTTATAACTTAAGCCTGCTTCTTTTAGTACAGTCAACATTTTCTTCCAATTTACTCTATCAAAGGCCTTTTCTAAATCAATAAAAGCTATATGTGTTTCCAGATCCAGATCTAACCGTCTATCCAGCACTGGTCTTAGAGCTAATATTGCTTCCCTGGTTCCTTTGTCTCGTCTGAATCCGTATTGATCCGGTCCTAAATAATCCTCTGCTTTTGGTCTAATTCTATTTTGAATGATTTTAATTAAAATTTTGCTTGCTTGGGTAATCAAACTAAGTGTACGATGTTCTTCACATTTTAAAGAGTTAGCTTTTTTGGGCAGAGTGACTATTTTACTTACTTTGAAATCTGAGGGAATCTCACCAGTATTATACATTATATTTAATTAGCTCGTATAGACCATATTTCCCAACTATATCTTCCTCCGGTTTGTCACCTACCACCGCATTAAAATCTCCCATTATAATTAAATAATCTCCTTCCTGTACCGTGTCTAATATTGTATCTAGATGATTATATATTTCTTCTATTTTATCATCGTGATAGCTACTTGTTAGCATATACACTTGCACTATGACTACATCCGTATGTTTAGCTTTAATTTTAACCACAGTTATTCTATCATTGTAGTGAATTGTATTTTCCACACACGCACCCCATTTCTTATTTAAAATTATCGCTGTTCCATTTTCTCCTCTATTTTCTCCAGTGTATATTATTATATAATCATCACTCCAATAATCACCACTGCCTTCCCACCTCGTTTCACATAATCCCAGTATGTCTATTTGTAGCCTTTGCATTTCCATCTTTACTTCCTCTATCTTTCCCGTAGCCAACATAGTTCTCACATTCCACGTCCCAATTTTACAAGGATTTCGCATGATAACGACCGAGTTAGCCTTGCTCCTAACCCTGCCGGACTCAGACCGCCACGGGACATTTTGGAAGCCCGTTGTCAAGGACCGATATCTCTTTGTTGTTCATCTTTCATAACTCCAATTTAGGGAGGAATATTGTGTGGTGGTTTCCCTCTTGCCTTCCACACCGCAGTTCAGAAACCGAGTGTTACTCTCCTTCTGATGTCCAGTCATGAGCCCTACCAGATTAAAAATCTTCGGCCTCCAGACAGTACTAGTGCCACTGCTGCCTGACACCAGGGGAATGCCTATTTAATGGCGGCATTTACTCGCCATGTCACCGGACCGTCCTTGGATATTACAGCATTTTATAAGAGAGCTTGCCCCACCAAACTCTCCACTGTATCCTGATAATCCTGCCGCTATATGGACGGGGACTTCTTATTTTGTATATTCGCAGCCAACCATCATATCTGATAGCCATTCCACTTTCCGCCACCTGTGGACCCCAGTAGTAGCCTATAGCTCAGCCCCATCACTATACAACAACCTTTAACAAACTTTAACATGTCTAAATTATAATAAATACAGGAGAATAACTTAGGAGTATTATTTTATTCTTTCTCGTCTTCTGTGTCCGTATCGAACAGTTGATCATTTCCATCAGAAAAGTTGTCTATTTCACGATCGGCGGACGACTGAAGCGCCCCGCGCGCGCGCGTGCATATACTACATGCGTTTGTTTTGGTACAAAGTAAACAAATTCGTACTGTTTCAAACGACTTCTGCATTGAATGCCTTAGAAAAATATTATTGTTGAACTTACAAAGCTCTTATATCGCATGTAAGGAAAAATGATTTATGTACAAAATTAACTTTTAATTTTTGTATGATACGACAGCATCTTTTCTAACGATGTAAGGAAAAAAATGCTTAAGAGACAAGCACATATAATACAGGAGGAAGATAATTGATTCAAGTGACGATGTCAGGCAAACCAGCTGCCGCCCAAATGATTCAAGCGACGTACTTACGTATTTCTGGTGGAGGCTAATTGTTTCAAGCGACATAGTGTATAATTTTCGTGCGAGGCTAATTGTTTCAAGCGACGTGGTCTTTGTAGTTCGCGGGAAGCTAAATGATTCAACTTACAACTTGTTGTAAAATAAGAACTGGAAGAAAGCCTTAACAACCATTTCAGTTTAAATGTGAAAAAGGCTAAATAGCTGAAGTTACGTCTATTATTATTTTGGTATAGCTTAAGTGCTCCGTCTTTGAAAAAGTGTCAATTTTGATGTCACTTCAATCAATGGCCCTCTTGAAAACAGCGTCCAAATCTAATTGTTTGAAGCGACAAAAAAATGCTCCGATTTGAACGAAACCCGGCTCAAACGATGCAGAAAAATTCGCTGATTCGAGATTCGAGAATCTGTGGACCACTGCACCAAGCGGTCGTCAAATTAATGTTATTTTGAAGCTGCCCAAGGAGTTCCCGGCAGACATAGGGGTCAAATTTATCTCTCTGAACTGCACGAACAATAACAGTCACAATATTCACTATACCATATTCGGTAATATTATCTATACCATATTCGTAGCGTTTGCTTATCGTTAATTTGTCAGCTTCTGACATTTGGTCGAGACGAATACGTTACGAAAATGTTCGTGCTTACTCCGATCTCATGCGCAACTACGTAATTATGTATATGTATTTTAAGTATATGTGCGCAGCACAGTTGATATATTCAAGGATGACGTATTTCTGTTGCCGCTAAAACATCAAATACTGAAAAAAATACGTAACCTTTTTCCATGACCTTAGATGACGCTGTTTTCAAGTTTTGTTATTAAGTTAAATAAATAGTATTTTTTTCTGAAAGTGCTAATCTTTATCGGACTCAACTCTAACTTTTGCTCGGTTGTTTCATTTATTACGGTACAGTACGGAATCCTTCGCACGCGAGTCTAACTCGTGCTTGCCCGTTTTTTTAAATATTATTTTTTTAAGAACAATGACTTCCTAAATAAAAAGTTCACATACTTAGTTCAATTCCAGCTAAAGACACATACACTTGTGTCACTAACGTATATAAAAGTAGTGTAACTTTTCAAGTGATGACAACGAATTTGAACTAGGAATTTTAAATTGTGTCACAAGTAATATAAGCCAAGGTACGTACCCAGTCTGCCTATATAAATATACCAACTGCATAAAACTTCCACAATTATTTGCACACATTGAGAGGACGATATAAAATATAAATAATGGTCTGTTACTTACTAGGTATTCCATGTACAATTCAAAAATCAAATCGAAATCATTTTTTTTATTTCAATCATGGATACATAATATCGCTTGTGAACGTTAATATTGAGATAATAAGAATATGTCTCCTTATTTTTGGGCCCTACTAGCGCTTTGAGACAAAAGACAAACAAATAGGCAAGTACTGAGAAGAAACGCCGGAACAAACGCAGTCACCACTAGCTGCCATTGGAAATGGAAAATTACAGAACTTAAAGTTACATCAGTTTGGTGCAGGCTGAATCCTTGTCATTTAGGTAGTCTTGCACTTCATAATAAACCTCACACATTAAGACACTCTTAATGTGTTGTTTAAATTTTTCAATTGGTAATTCGATAAGTTGGCAGTTGGAGTCGGGAAGTTGGCGATGTTACACCCCCGTGCCTCGGAAAGCACGTTAAGCCGTTGGTCCTGCGCCTGATCTCTCTACGGTTATGTCGTATTGTCGTCTCACCAAACTTTGACAGTGTGTGTATTGCGCTCACACTTGTGCACTATAATATCTCCTGCGTAGTTGGCTGATATCTGTTGAGATTGGCCGCCGTGGTCGAAATCGGCCAGGAGAAATATTATTACTAGATCGTCGGCCCACCTTGTAGGAGAGTCATGCCCACAGAATGCCGCCCGGCACGCGCGGTCGCCAATCGAGAATCTTTTCGCCGAAACGGCCATAGGTTCACCACCCTATTAACGTGTCTTACCCACTGCAACTTCAGTTGAGCAATGCTTCGAGCAAATTCGGTTGTTTTAGTCTCCAGCTTATCTCTCTTATTTCTTACTAGCTCACCCGACAAACTCTGTTCCGCCTTAGAGGCAATAAATAAGCAGACTTTGCATTTTATTCAATTCCTTTTTTTAAACGGTTTAAAAGTACAGTATCCGTCACTCTCCACCAATTTTTTGCCAAATCGGTTCATCCGTTCTTGAGTTATAAATAGTGTAACTAACACCACTTTCTTTTATAAATATACTAGCTTTTACCCGCGGCTTTGCCCGCGTAGAATGAGGACATTTACAAATGACTTAGTGACTGTATTTTTTTGCATATAAAAAGTTTAATTTTGATCATTCCGTAGGGAATTATCTTATATTTTTACCATGTTTCCGTGTTTGTTTTTCACGATTTTGGTAGTAATAAATCGTATACCGTCTACTGTGGCATCTTTACTTTCCGTGGGCATCTTTACCTAGGCATACCCTTTACCAGTTCACGTTAAATATTTTTTTATCTGTTGTAGTTGACGCAATTTAAGACATAATGGTAGATTTTATAATAAATTGTGGTAACCCAAAAAGTTTTTGAAGCTAGCAACTTCGTTAACTGTCAAAATAGTGTGCATTTTCATTGGATGTGGTCAAATTAAGTTCGCAACGTCATCGCCTAAAGATTGGTGTTTCTTACAGAAAATCGAAGTGCAGGTAAGTGGCTTATATTAAATAGTTTAGCATATATTGTTATTAAGGTGTATTGCAATGATTAAATCCGATCAATCTACTATTTCTTGAGTTATTGAGAAAGGTAATGTTGTTTGAGGTTAGGTAAAGTTACCTCACTTAGCACGGAGGCAACTTTACCTACGATTAGGGTTGTCAAATTAAGATTTTGTTTAGCTTCCTTTTCAGAACTGTACCTAACTTTAAATATTATACCTACCTATTGATTTTTTTCTATTCGAATTTTATAAGTGAGTATGCAAATGAAAGAAATACACCTTAATTATCTATTTCAGATATTATATTCAAGATGCCTCCAAAACATGTCAAAAAAAGAAATAGAAGACGTTTGGGAGCACGTAATTACAAAAATTACTCTGAAGAGATGCTATTATTGGCTGTTGATTTAGTTAAAAACAAAAATACAACTTGTTACGACGCTGAGAAGCAATTTGGCATACCTCGACGGACCATAGGTTTTAGTTTTTGAGAGTTTTTTTGCATACAGTTTAATGAATATTTTTGATTATAATTAACTATTTAATTGTTTACTGTTTTTAGGTAAAGTTATTTTTAAACAAAAGTTCCTATTGATTGTTTCCTTAATAATTAATAAATAAATGATTGAATGTTTTATTAGTTTTTTATGACAACCCTGATGACTTGCTTCCATTGCTATGATAATTTTGAATTTCTTGGGGCAACTTTACCTATGTATTGTAAGTGATTACTTATACGAAGGTGGTAGCTTTAAAATTAAATACAACCTTTTTTTATCCATAGAACCATTAGTAACTTTACGTCGCGTGCACTTTGGGACACACATTCAATGTAAACTAGAGGCTAGGTAAAGTTGCCAAAAATGTGTCAATTTTACCCCGCTCATACTTTTCATTATTTTAGCTATTATATGTGAGATTTTAGTAGAATTCATTGGTTCAAGTAAAAGAGACACACCTTTTTTACAAAATAAATCAATAAAAACTCAAACGACTAGCTCCATGTAAGAGTAGATTGCTTAAAAGTGAAAAAATGCGGTAATGTTGCCACAGTTGACGGTAGCTAGATTTAGTACAAATATGTAAAGTTATAAAATTTATATACATACCTATCTAAGTTGTTTGAAAGAATACTTGTGGAAAATACACAAAATAACAATCAACCAAATCCACAATGTCAAAGAAAATCAAGTCCGTTAGAAAAGCCAAATCGACAAATTATTCGAAAAACCAATTGACAACACAGAACTGAAACGACACAGAATTAACCTATAAAGAAGAAAATTCCTAATTTCACCTCAAAGTCACAGTCATTAATATCCAAGTAGCTGTGGTAATTCATTATCGCGTTTTAAAATACAGGCAACGCCATCTATTGGCGCCTCAATAAACTATACTGAGACTACGCTTACGTAGAATGAAAGTTGCTATTTTCCTGCTGTATTGTATGGGAACATGTAAGTAGAATCCTCTTTTATCCCACGGGAGCATATTATTACAATAAAAAGTATATCCTACAATCTAATTCAGGTTATACACTGCTCAACACTGTCTAGGGATGAAGAAAATGTATAGCATTGTAGTGGATTCATTAACATGAATTAAAAACTATTATTTACACTAATCAGCTAATACACTGTCTGTAAACCAAATTTCATTAAAATCCGTTCAGTACTTTCGGCGTGATTGAGGATTATCAAGATTCCTGCTTTATCCCATGGGAGAGTTTAATCGGGATAAAAGTAACACCGAAATTAGCCTATACCCTGCCTGTATACCAAATTTCATCAAAATCCATTCAGTACTTCCGACGTGATTGAGGATTATCAAGATTCCTGCTTTATCCCCTGGGAGAGTTTAATCGGGATAAAAAGTACCCTATCACCTAAGTTAGCCTATACTCTGCTTGTATACCAAATTTCATCAAAATCCATTCAGTAGATTTAGCGTGATTGACGGACAAACATCCAAACATCCAAACAAATATACTTTCACATTTATAATATTAATAAGATATGTCTTGAGACATTGAGGTATGCTGGACGCGAATATGTGCCGGAGCTTCCCGAACGCGTCGAATTCGACGATAAATCGCTTTCACGAAGTTTAACTTACCTGTTTGGAGTGCTGTCAAATTGAAACACTTTACAAATCAAATCTTATATAAGTGATAGGTATATCGCAGACATTAAGTCTCCTTCTTATTTATTTATGCAAGAAACCCATTGAGGTGAAATGTATAATAGTCTCAAAAGTTTTGGAGTTTCTGAGATAATAGAACATTGTCTCTTTTCGTGTTCCTCTCTTCCTGTTCCTATTTTTTTCCTATCGTTAAACTTAATGTCGGCGCAGTAGTGCATAGTGCCAATCAAATGCTTGATGAACATTGGTTAACAATTTTTATACCCATAAATTTAAAGGTCGATCTACCTATAAAAACTAACTTAATTTTACATCAATTTTATTTTTATGTAATTTGTGACTAGATACGAAAAACCATCTTTTGCCTTCCTACGATCGCGTTATCCGCTATTTTGTGTATAAAATTCATACATTTCCCAAACATGTTATATACTCATCATCATCAAATTTAAGAGCTATGCTCTTGTCGGTGGAGTTTTTTCCATGTTGGTCTATTCAATGCCATTTCTTTGACTTCCTTATCTGACACGACACCTAACTTTCTTTTATCTGATCCATGTATGACCTTCTAGGTCTTCCCCTCTTCCTTTTCCCTTCTATTTTTCATTCAATAATCGTTCTTATAAGCTCGTCGTGTCTTTACAGGTGTCCTAACATCTTTCATCTCCTATCTTCAATGGTCTTTAGGATTTCCCTTTCTTCTCCCACGATAACGATGTTAGATACTAGATTCTAGTATTTTACTAGTAAGACTTTAGACTTACGCGGGTTTTCACACAAATATACCTAAAAACTTGTTTGTCGTAAAGTAAGGCTAAAATAAACTTATAAACATAATGTACATTTTATTTATTTCTGCTTTCGACTGTTTAATACAGAACTTATAAGTAAGTATACAAATAGGTAGTATTCCCTTTATTCTATAAAAAAAAACCATTAAACTACTGAGTCAGTATTGACTCAATAGTTACATTGTTTTTTTTCAATAATGTATATTATCGTAAGGCGTCCTGCGCCTGATCTCTCTACGGTAATGTCGTATTGTCGTCTCACCAAACTTTGACAGTGTGTATTGCGCTCACACTTGTGCACTATAATATCTCCTGCGTAGTTGGCTGATATCTGTTGAGATTGGCCGCCGTGGTCGAAATCGGCCAGGAGAAATATTATTACTAGATCGTCGGCCCACCTTGTAGGAGAGTCATGCCCACAGAATGCCGCCCGGCACGCGCGGTCGCCAATCGAGAATCTTTTCGCCGAAACGGCCATAGGTTCACCACCCTATTAACGTGTCTTACCCACTGCAACTTCAGTTGAGCAATGCTTCGAGCAAATTCGGTATACAGCCCCCCAGATACAAATTACTAGCTTTTCGAAGTCTTATCAAAGACCTCAAAATGGTAAATGGAAATTATTCGTTAAAATAAAATAGAAAAATCCAAAATTCAATGAAATGAAATTTGGATCGTCTAACTAGAATAATATCTTTGAAGAACCTACCAGAGTGACACCAACAACAGCTACTTGCATGAATCCATACTAATATTATATATGCTAAAGTAACTCTGTCTGTTTGTTACTCAGTCACGCCTAAACAACTGAAACAATTTGCATAAAATTTGATGTGGAGATATTTTGATATTCGAGAAAGGACATACTTTTTACCGCGACAAAATGACGCATTCCCATAGAAATTTTCAGGTGGGCCGATCGCTTCTTTTTTTTAACACGCTTTTATTATATTGGGGTGTATGTATGTATGTATGTATGAATGTATGTAACGGAATTTTTGAGCTCAATTTTCACCAACTTCCAGAAATCGGATTAATTTGAAACTTTGCACACCTATTAAGTCATAAGTACCGATGAAATGCAATAATTTGATAAGAATTTTCCATTATCCTTACTAACTAAAAAAAAATGAATAATAGTTTAAAAAACTAAAAACTTTATTTTCTATTTATTTAGGACAAAAAACAGTAATTTATTATTTATTGCTAACTTAAAAAGAGATAATAATTTCTGAGTACACGGAACTTATATTACAGTAGAGTAAAAAGCGTGGGGTGCACTTTATGACTTTTTCATACTTCTCTTTTTATAGTTGCCAATAATAGGATGATTTTCACATACTACTACACCAAGCACCCCACGCTTTTTACGTTTTTTAATCTTATATATAAAAATGAATTGCTGTTCGTTAGTCTCGCTAAAACTCAAGAACGGCCCAACCGATTTGAATAATTTTGGTCTTGAAATATTCGTGGTAGTCCAGGGAAGGTTTAAAAGATCAGAAAATTTTAAAAAATCAATGGGCAGAACAACGTCTGCGGGGTCCACTAGTTCTATATAAATAAGAATTGCTGTGTGCTAGTCTCACTAAAACTTGAGAACGGCTGAACCGATTTCAATAATTTTAGCCTTGAAATATTTGTGGAAGTCCAGGGAAGGTGTGAATGATGAGAAAATATTGATCAATTGCGAAAACAGCGGCAGGACAGCGTCCGTCGGGTTCACTAGTAACAAATAAATCTATTTGACAACGTCTTACCTATCACCATACCTAGAGGACAAAATGTCGAGCATAGGTTTTCCCCAAATATTTTTTGGTTGTAAGTTTTTAGTTCTGTGGGGTGAGCACGAAAAACTATCGTAACGTATTCGTAGCGTTTATCTATCGTTAACTTGTCAATTTGTATTGGGAAACTGTCAGATTCTGACGTTTGGACGACACGAATACGTTAAGAAAATGTTCGTGCTTACCCCCCTGGCCGTAAAAGTTTAGATCTGCGATATTTATAAGGTCGTCAGTGCATTTTGCATATTGACGCCTTAAGGCAAGCGTCCATAGCTCGGTATCGTACGCATTGCACGCAACGGATTAATTGTTCACTGCCAATTAGTAGACATACTGTATCGGCAATGATCGGATTGCTGACGCAAGTGACTTTCCTTCGGATTTTTGTAGATCGGCATTCAGTATGACGTCATCGGAACGCATCTCATATAGGCATTGCTTAAGTGCGATCCGTAGGGTTCGATATCGACATGTGGACGTTTGCCTCTAGTCTTCGTCCACAATTTGTATTTTTCAGGAATATCTCAACAACGAAAATGGCCGCCACAGAGGATCCTGATGCGTCAACATACGTCCTAATGACGCACTGTAAGTGTCTAAGGTTATACTTCAGCAAGAATTACGTGTAAAACTAGTTTTTTATTCAAGTACCTATTCACGACCAAAAAGTACACCGTTTCAATATATTTACATAAGAAACTTTGAATAATTTATTGTATTTTTCTAATGTCATAGAAAGAAAAAATATTTTTTTATTTTTACGACCACTAAGATGATTCATGACGTGAATCTTTGAGTTACGTAAGCCAGTTAACATGATAGTAAATCAGTACAAATGTACACAAAGTTCCTTAATAACGAAACAAAAAACTTCATATCAGCCTGTTGCAGTCCACTGCTGGACATAGGCCTCTCCCAAGGAGCGCCACAGCGCACGATTTCCCGCCCTTTGCATCCAGTCACTACCAGCTTCCATCTTCAGGTCGTCTGTCCATCTAGGCGGAGGGCGTCCTACACTACGTTTACCTAAGCGTGGTCTCCATTCGAGAACCATCCTGCTCCAACTCTCGTCGGTTCTGCGACGGACATGGCCAGCCCACTGCCACTTTAGCTTGCTACATTTTCGGACAACATCAGTTACCTTAGTCTTATGTCGTATGAGCTCGTTCCGGTTCTTATCCCTTAATGAGTTTCCCAACATAGACCTTTCCATAGCACGCTAAGTGAGTAACAAAAAACTTACTTTGCATTATCAAAACAGCCATAAAGACCTTCCACTAGACTTATAAATTGTACATTCAAGAAGAAGCGTCCAATTAGATCCTGTAATTTTTACCAGAGCCCGTAGGCCTCGTTCACATGGCTTTGTCCTGCACATTTTTTTGCAGTATACGTTTCATTCACTGTCAACATCACGTCACATTCATACGTTAATGACTCATTTACGGAGACCTTATTCCCCTAAACAAAAGCGTCAATGAAAAGGCAATTGGTATTCATCTGAAATTACATTTACCTATGAAATTTCCGTTTTAACTTTTTGGCAACAACTTTTTTTAAAATATTTGTACCTTGTATTATTATTTAAAGACCTGTTATTATTTAATTTCAGACAAGGAGCCCTTGGAATATCCTCTGTCGCAGAATTTTCCGTTTGTAGTAGCCACTGTGATAGCATATTTGCTGTTTGTTCTGAAAATTGGGCCTGTCTTCATGAAGAACCGAGAACCTTACAAATTGAAAAACACTATACTTTTTTACAATGCATTCCAGGTCATAATCTCGGGTATATTCGTTGTCACTGTAAGTATTTTCAAAATTGACGATCTTCAATATGAATGACGACACCTATCGTTAATATTTTCACGATCATAGATTTTTAAAAACTTAACCTCTATGGAATGAATAAAACCAAATTTATTTCCAAAACGCTGTAGAAATCAATCATACATAGACTCCGATTTCTTATACTCTCTCCGGATGTCACGTTAGTTTATTCCCATACAAAATCTATTGGGGCAGATGTTTTGTAAAGAGTATTTCATCGATTCATGGCGTCATCATGCCTATTGCGCGATAAGCATAGCCTAGCCTAGCCCACCCCTAGACATAAAAATAAAATAAATAAACAAAAGGTATTTATTTCGGAAAACTGCGATCCAGAGTGTTAGTATAATGGAATGACTTAATGACTATGTTAATAATCAATTTTGTAAATGGAGCAAGTTGTTTTGATCATGTGACCGATCAGTGGACAATCCCCACTATCGGCCATCTCCTTCAGGACGCTGTGGCCGCTGTCGCGTATTCTGTGCAAAATGACGCGGTCTTTTTGCGCATGACAACTTCAAAGCGCCGTCAGCGCAAACATCGCAGAAGCGCTGCAGAAGCGCGGCAGCCGCAACAACGCCCTGAAGGCGTTATTATATTGGACACGCAGGGCACTGTAGGCCTTTTTGGTATAGTTGACATAGATTTATAGATATAGATAGATATATATTTAGATATAGACATAGATTTAGGGGAGACATAGGGGATGACGAAAATTGCGTCACACGATTCACTTTAGCAAGATAGCTTAATCAGGGCCCCTAAACGGGTGATGTCACGACTATTGAAACAATTTATTTATTATTATTTTATTTTGATTACTAAAATATAGTTTTTTTTCAGAACTTACAGGTTTTGTTAGAATACGGTCTGGTTCGGAGTTATTGCATTGAACACGATCCTGAAGCTCGTAAAAAGGTAAATGTCTATCTACACTAATATTTAATGCTGAAGAGTTTGTTTGTTTGTTTGTTTGTTTGAACGCGCTAATCTCAGGAACTGCTGGTTCGAATTGAAAAATTATTTTTGTGTTGAATAGACCATTTATCGAGGAAGGCTATAGGCTATATAACATCACGCTGCAACTATAAGGAGCGAAGAAATCATGGAAAATGTGAAAAAAAACGGGGAAAATTATTCATCCTTGAGGGCTTCCGTTTCGTACCCTGCGAAAAAGGTTCAAGATACCAAAAATATTTGTATGAACGAATCATTCCTCTTAAAATGATCTAAAAAAATGTCTGCGACATTATATGTCTATCTTTTAAGATCAAGTCACTAGAACCGTTTTTGTGGTAATCAAATTTGGCCGAAATTAATGCATTATTTGTTACGAGTTGTATCAACGTAATAATATTAATCTTTATATAAATAAATGTGTTGTTGATTAAGAGTATGTAATGGTGAACAAAATTGTCTGTGACATCACTTAATTTCAATGAATATCTTAGAAGATATTACAATTTTAAATAACACCAATATAAATTTCACCCGCGCCGCATGATGTGCAAAACATGACGCTGCAAGGAAGAGAGGCGTTACTTGCGAGCGACGCGGAGAGGGGGTTGTAGCTCTACGAGGTACCATGATGAACCAAAATTAGATTTAATTAATGACCAGTTGCGTCATATCTTCACGTCGACCCTGCCTCAGTGCTTAAAAAGCCGGTTGTTTAACCAATGCGTCTTACCAGTCTTAACCTACGGAGCCGAAACGTGGAACATGACAGTCAGCTGGCTCACCGACTTTAGTCACTCAGCGTGCTATGGAAAGGTCTATGTTGGGGATCTCATTAATGGATAAGATCCGGAATGAGGTCATACGACATAAGACTAAGGTAACTGATGTTGTCCAAAAATGTAGCAAGCTAAAGTGGCAGTGGGCTGGCCATGTCTGTCGCAGAACCGACGAGAGATGGAGCAGGAAGGTTCTTGAATGAGGACCACTCTGAGGACATTGTAAAGTCTTGCCTTGAAAATACCCCAATATGGAAGTTTGTGAACATCTTAAAATTAACTACAAATATGAGAGCACATTTGGGGGGAGGTAGAAATAATCCTCCAGGCCGATTTCGACCACGGCGGCCAATCTCAACAGAGATCAGACAACTACGCAGGAGATATTATAGTGCAAAAGTGTGAGCACAATACACAAGTGCACTCTCAAACTGCACTGCTCCATCACTCTTAGAGTTCGGTGAGACGGCAATCCGACATGACCGGAGAGAGATCAGGCGCATGACCAACGGCTTAACGTGCGAACCGAGGCACGGGGGTGTAACACCGCCAACTTCTCGACTCCGAGCTGTTTTTGAGAGATTCATGACAGAAAATCTCAGAAACAATTTTGGCTCGACCTGGGATTCTAACCCAGGACCTCTTGGATGTTAGGCAGAAACTTTGCCACTACACCAACGAGGCAGTGGTAGGGAGGTAGTATAACTTTTCCTTCAAAGTTACTTTTAATAGGAGACGGGAAAGTACCTCACTTTGAAAATAAAGTTCCTATATACCTCGCACCTCAATGATTCCAAATTATTTACCTTTTAATTTTAAAATAATTATATTTTCTTTTATGCTATCTTTCATCGTTACAATTAATAAATCACAAGGGCAAACATTTAAACACATAGGAATTAATTAACGTCAAGACTGCTTTTCACACATATGTCGCGTTGTCAAGATCAGACCTACAAACGCGTTGCGGACAAAACTAATATGTTCTTCTGACACAAGAAAATAAAACTAGAAAAATAATTAACGCAGAAGTACTTTAAGCTATTTATGTTCATTTAAAAACTTAAAAAATAAATTGTCTAAAATAATAACAAAAAAATAAATTTGCAAAAATAAAATGATGCCCAAAATAAATATTCCACGCGGACGAAGTCGCGGGCACAGCTAGTTTCTATATAGTTCTCGTATCACAATGTACGTTCCCGCACGCCTCCGAAACGGCTTGACCGATTCTCATGGAATTTTGTGAGCATATTGAGTAGGTCTGAGAATCGGCCAACATCTATTTTTTATTCCCCTTGGTGATAAGAAAAATATTTTTTAAAGAAAAACAACGTTTGCGGGTCAACTAGTCTTATAAATAAAAATGAATTGCTGTTGGTGAGTGTCGCCAAAACTCGAGAACGGCTGTACCGATTTTGCTTATTATGATTTTGAATTATTTGTGGAAGTTAAGGGAAGGGAAGGGTTAAACGGTTAGAAAATAATATTTTTAAATTAAAAAACAGCGGGCAGGATGTTGCCTGCCGGGTCAGCTAGTAGTTAATAAAAACTGAGTAAGACTTCAGTTCTCCGACATTCAAATCGATCAGTCAAACATTATCAATTATAATTAAATTAATTCAAATTAATATTTATTGCACAATTCTCTACAAGTCATACCATTAATAGTCAGTGAACCTGGACCTACCTAAATGTTCTATTATTTATATTACTAAGTACTTAATTAATTCTGCGAATTTAAAACCAAATATATATTTTTTTAATTTCAGCTGTTATGGCCGTTTTATATTTACTATCTTGGCAAATATACGGAGCTTTTGGACACAATTTTCTTCGTATTAAGGAAGAAATACAATCAGGTAAAGAATATCTAGGTATATCTTTTACATTTTAAGTAAGCTCCTCCAAATATACAGCGTATAAAAAATAACAGTAAAACAAAAGGGATATGTACTTTCAGGGATTTTGGATTCTGCGAGCATGTTTCGTAATTGTTTTTTTTACTTGTCATACAAATTGAAGTTAAAGTTCTAATGAAACTTATAGGTTGGTCAACATAGCAATATACGTGTAGCAGTAGTTTGCTTCATTAGTTTTGAGTTAAAAAAATAATATATGGAAAACGCTTTCATAGATAAAACATTTACAGCTTATTCTGCCCACGGTACACAAATACCCTTAGGTAGTAATGCTTATTTTAAGTATGATTGTGTTCCTATTTTATGGAGGAAAACATTTCTCATACTGCTTGTCGCAGCAATTTAATTCATTATCTTCATTATCTATTTGAAATTGGAATAGGAAAATGAAAAATTTGATTGAAAAATAGTTTGTAGGAAAAATGGCCTGTGATGTAGAAAGTGTAAGGTAAAGCAGGGCTCCATATATTTCTGTTCTTATTTACCGTTAGGGCACATATGCTACTTTATGTGGTCCGACTAGCGTCTGACAGCCTGTCATCCAATGGCTGCGGCTAAACCGCTGACAGTCACGAGTCACGACGACAGTTTGCCGCAAGTGTACTCTGGGCATTAGCGTTGACCAAGCCTCTGTGTTTAAGTAATTTAAAACGAACTTATTACCAATCTATTTGTTTCATTCACGAATACTTCATTCTAATCGTAACAATATGACAGTGGCCTGGCCACCACATAATTCGCCACAAAAATTGTTAAATGAAACGGTTATATCTTTTCAGGTGTCATTCCTTCATGTATACCACCACGCGTCAGTCATTGTCGGTACATGGGCTGTATTTGTATATGGCATGACACTTGTATACACATATGCAGCCTTTATCAACTCCTTGGTGCATTTTGTCATGTATTTCTACTACTTCATGGCAGCTCTTGGCCCGGAATACCAAAAGTACCTGACGTGGAAATCGTACATCACTACATTCCAGTTGGTATGTATTTTTCTCATTTAAACATTTCCTTCTTTTGCTTCTACGAATATGTCTGATGGTGAATTTGCTGGTCCGGTTATGTGGAGCTCTTCTCTCCGGAGGGGCGGGGTCTGACGATGATGTTCTTCTAGCCGATTTCAACTACAGCGGCCAATGGCAACAGAGATCAGTCAAGTACTGATAAGATATAATAGTGCACTAGTGTGAGCTCAATACACAGGTGCACTCACTGTTCCTTTGCTCTCAACGTTTGGTGAGACGGCAAGCTGATATGACCAGAGATATATCTGGCGCAGAACCAACGGCTTAACGTGCTGAGAAATTCATGAAAGATAATCTCAGAATCAATTTTTGGCTTGTCCTGAGCAAGGCCTTCGATCTAAGTTAACCACCCAAATTCAAATTAAAATTCAAATCATTTATTTGATAGACGCAAGTGGCATTATACAGATGGTGATGTAAATGGCAGCATGGTTTCACTATGTCTTGTCATTATAGGCGTACAAAATAATAATTAGTATTACATGAAAGATATAGAATAACATTTATTTATTTAAAATGGATGTTGCATGTCTAAACAAATTTAATGGCTCAATATTCATTTTATAATGTCAAAATGAAATAATTCTATGTCAAAATTTTATCTATACAATGTCAAAATATGTCTCAAATTTAAACTACATTAATAATGTTAATCTACACTAATATTATAAAGCTGAAGAGTTTGTTTGTTTGTTTGAACGCGCTAATCTCAGGAACTGCTGGTTCGAATTGAAAAATTATTTTTATGTTGAATAGACCATTTATCGAGGAAGGCTATAGGCTATATAACATCACGCTGCAACTATTAGAAGCGAAGAAATAAAGGAAAATGTGAAAAAAAAACGGGGAAAATTATTCATCCTTGAGGGCTTCCGTTTCGTACCCTGCGAAAACGGTTCAAGATACCAAAAATATTTGTATGAAAGAATTGTTTCTCTTAAAATGATCTAAAAAAATGTCTGCGACAGTATATGTTTGTCTTTTAAGATCAAGTCACTAGAACCGTTTTTGTGGTAATCAAATTTGGCCGAAATTAATGCATTATTTGTTAAGAGTTGTATCAACGTAATAATATTAATCTTTATCCAAATAAATGTATTGTTGATTAAGAGTATTTAATTGTGAACAAAATTGTCTTTGACATCACTTAATTTCAATTAATATCTTAGAAGGTATTACAATGTTAAAATAACACCAATATAAAATTCACCCGCGCCGCATGATGTGCAAAACATGACGCTGCAAGGAAGAGAGGCGTTGCTTGCGAGCGACGTGGAGAGGGGGTGTAGCTCTACGAGTTACAATGATGAACCGAAATTAGATTTAATTAATGACCAGTTCCGTCATATCTTCAAGTCTACCCTGCCGCAGTGCCTAAAAAGCCGGTTGTTTAACCAATGCGTCTTACCAGTTTTAACCTACGGAGCCGAAACTTGGAACATGACAGTCAGCTGGCTCACGTACTATGGAAAGGTCTGTGTTGGGGATCTCATTAAGGGATAAGATCCGGAACGAGGTCATACGACATAAGACAGACGTTGTCCAAAAATGTAGCAAGCTAAAGTGGCTGTGGGCTGGCCATGTCTGTCGCAGAACCGACGAGAAGTGGAGCAGGAAGGTTCTTGAATGGAGATCACTCTTTGGTAAACGTAGTGTGGGACGCCTCCCGGCTAGATGGACAGACGACCTGAAGAAGGCAGCTGGTAGTGACTGGATGCAAAGAGCGGGAGATCGGGCGCTGTGGCGGTCCTTGCGGGAGGCCTTTGTCCAGCAGTGGACTGATATGATGAATGACCAGGTGACCTCGTAAAATAATCTGGGACGAATGTTCCATGATCCATAGAGTTCATGTAGAGGGTCTAGATAGGACTCTTAGAGATATAAGAAGCTGTGATAAATCATCATCATAAAATTACTGTTATGTTTGCGGGGGACTTTCGAAAAACTGTGCTAGTAATAGTAAGGGGAACAAGGGCAGACATTGTAAAGTCTTGCCTTAAAAATACCCCAATATGGAAGTTTGTGAACAACTTAAAATTAACTACAAATATGAGAGCACATTTGGGGGAGGTAGAAATAGTTCCAGGCCGATTTCGACCACGGCGGCCAATCTCAACAGGGATCAGCCAACTACGCAGGAGATATTATAGTGCACAAGTGTGAGCACAATACACAAGTGCACTCTCAAACTGCACTGTTCCATCACTCTCAAAGTTCGGTGAGAAGGCAATCCGACATGACCGGAGAGAGATCAGGCGCATGACCAACGGCTTAACGTGCGAACCGAGGCACGGGGTGTAACACCGCCCACTTCTCGACTCCGAGCTGTTTTTGAGAGATTCATGACAGAAAATCTCAGAAACAGTTTTGGCTCGACCTGGATATCGAACCCAGAACCTCTTGGATGTGACGCAGAAACTTTGCCACTACACCTACGAGGCAGTGGTATGGAGGTAGTATAACTTTTCCTTCAAAGTTACTTTTAATAGGAGACGGGAAAGTACCTCACTTTGAAAATAAAATTGCAATTGAACGAGATTAAGGATTAAGAGTGTGTAACATTGAGGATTTTATATCGAAAGTTCACCCTGAAATAAGCGAAATAGAAAAAAAAAGATCTTCAATGGATGTGTCAAAGTGCAATATTGGGAGTGAGAAACTGTAGCGTAGACGAAATTAATAAAATAATTATTTGAACACAAGTGGCCTTCCCCCATATTTACTCAAGTTAAAAATAGGTGCCCCAATAATTTTAGTTAAAAATCTTAAACCACCGAGACCCGACTTCAAATCTAATTTCTTCGAAATATGTAACGTATTGGTTGCAATAGTTTAGACTGGTTTAGCAGTTGGTCAAACAGTGCTTATACCTCGCACCTCAATGATTCCAAATTATTTACCTTTAAATTTAAAAAAAAAAATATTTCCTTTTATGCAATCTTTCACCGTTACAATTAATAAATCACAGGGGCAAACATTTAAACACATAGGAATAAATTAACGTCAAAACTGCTTTTCACACATATGTCGCGTTGTCAAGATCAGACCTACAAACGCGTTGCGGAAAAAACTAATATGTTCTTCTGACACAAGAAAATAAAACTAGAAAAATAAATAACGCAGAAGTACTTTAAGCTAATTATGTTCTTTTAAAAACTTATAAAATAAATTGTCTTATTTTAGACATTATAACAAAAAATAAATTTGCAAAAATAAAATGATGCCCAAAAAATATTCCACGCGGACGAAGTCGCGGGCACAGCTAGTTTTATAATAATACTCATCTCAAGAATAGAAATACCTATCTGCTGTCTAGTTATACCTTCTCTAGGTGTGGGGTACACCGGTGTAGACAGGCCTTATAACAACACTGGGTCTTTGAATAGCGAACTCTCCTTGGACCGAAGGTGAATTTGCTGACACTATCCGAGTTTGGGTTCTGGATTGAGTGATTTTAAAAACTTGAAGAAGAGAAGTAGGCATAGAATAACCCTCGCGCTCCTGGAACTCGCTAAGCCGGTATTCTTGCACCTGGACAGTAGTCCATCCGTCTATTGCGCACAGTTCTTCACTAACTATCTCCTGTTAAGATGGCTCATTTCTGATGAGGTAAGACGCCCTGCAATGCGGTGCGTGGCCGAGTTTTCAACTGAAAACGTTATCATTTATACTTTAGTCTCCGATTAAGTTTTTTTCGAGTCCCAAGCTCGTCAGAGTTCTCCTAAGACGATCGGAACATTACTAGTAGATATTTTTATTCTGGCTCGGCTGTAGATCTTGGATACACAGAAGTTACAAAGAGAGAAAGTTTAGGGAGCCACCAATACTAGCAGCCTAGCTTAATTGTAAGAGGTATAATAATATATAATACTATAATATAATAAATATGATAGCTTAGGAAAAGTAGTTCGGGGAGTGCGACGAGCACTTTATGGCGATACATAAAAAAATAAAATCTGAAGTACCTAGCTGATGTGACACCATAGCAGCTCAGCTAAACTGTAAGAAATGTGTATATAGGACATCAGGAAAATTTGTAAATCGTAACGAGCAAATTATCTACACATAACAAAAACAATGTAGTACCTTCTTGATGTTGAACACTAGCAAACTGTATGAGGTAATAAGAGTAACGATACTTTTCTGTTCATTTATGAGAACGAAGAACCGTTAGTCATAAATATAAAATCATGAAACTAGATACTGTGTAGGTAATTAGTTTACCGTTTTTTCACGATTGTTAAAGGACAGCAAACAAACTAAAAGTGGCTTATTCCATATCAGTATTCCAGCGGCGTCAATTTATTTATCTCTACTATTATCCCAATAATGTATCTTACTGTTATCCCACGCTGGTACTGGCAGAAAAGGCTTTCAGGCATTATAGGTGCAATACATTTTATACATATAATAAACAAACAATTATATTTTTTACAGGTCCAATTCGTGTCAATGTTTACGGTCCAAGCTATTACTCTCGCCGTAAGCAAGAGATGCACCTACTCCATCGTCGGTGTCACCTACGCGCTCTACTCAACTGTTCTATTCTTTGTATTATTCTCTAACTTCTACATGCAGAGTTACAGAAAAGCACCTAAGAAAGATAAGGCTCAAGGGGAGAGTGATAAAGACTCTAATGGTATTGGTGCCCAAGACAATGATGGTATCAAAGCCAAATCGCAATAAGAGGATAAGATAAGGATTGCAATTATCGATTGATTATAGATGTTTTATGTCAAGATACGTGTGTATTTTTCATACTCACATAATATCGTTTTACATTTCTGCTCCTATTTATCTATCCTGAATATCCATCATCAATAATATATATTTTTGGCACTCTTTAAATTTTTCCTACATTTATTATAGTACAATAACAATAATACATTTACTCAGTGAGAATGCAAGTTTTTCAATTTCGCAAAATTAATTTTTTAGATGTATATGTTTTTCCATCGCAAGTAATCTTTTTAGATGCAATACTGCTAAGTTTTTGTCAATAAATACAAAATGGTAAGTTAAGTATTTATAAATATATATTTAAAAGTGGTTCCACATAAGTTGGCTCTTACCGAATAATTAAGACAATTTTCTTTACGTTTTAACGTAGTGTTGTTTTTTAACTCCACAACGATTATGATTTACTCAACAAAATAAACCGAACAAAAATGCCTGATAACCAAATTTTGCAACTGCCGACCAAAGTTAATCATTATTATTTTTACCCGACTGCGATACTAAGAGGGCTATTTATGTTTGTGTTATTTCATGTTTATGTATCGTTATGTTTTATTATTTTGATAAGGAATTAAACTATTGGAAAAAGGAGTAAATATTTTTGTTACTTGTTTTATTTTCATTACGAATTAATATTGAAACGTTCTTTGAATGTTTTTTCCCCCCTTGGACGGGTGACTATTCCGACCATATGAGTGACGTCTATTTACAAGCATCCTCGTGCTTCGGAAGGCACGTTAAGCTGTTGGTTTCGGTTAATATCGATAGATATTAGTCGTTTAGCCTGGTCAGAGGCCCTCAGGCTGCTTAATAACACATGAAAGTAAGGTTGGTCCCTTATCTTAAAAACCACCTCTCCACCAACCCGCACCAAGTCTGCTCGGTGAAGTTTGGCTCGTACCACCTCGTGTATACGTCTAAGACGAAATTGAGGAGATAGACTTTCAACCAGTACCGGGTTTACGCATTATATGACAAACACCTTGGAGAAGTTGTTTGCAATCACGTCTGTGAGTGGAGACCACAATACGACTATAAGTTAAAATATAGGGTAAAACCGGGATAGATACTATTCTAAATAGGTCTATAACTTCAATAGTAAGAATCAATTCAATTTATTTATGAAACAAATTTATTCTTGGAAGTTTTGTCTACAAATCATTTTTCTCTACAAAATCTATGAAGAGGAAAAAACGTTGTCTTCGATATATTCAAAGTATTATGACTTTGACTATGGGCCTTATAAAGAAGCTCATGGTAACACCACGAGCGATGGAGAGGGCTATGCTCGGTATTTCTCTACGAGATCGAATCAGAAATAAGGAGATACGTAGAAGAACTAAGGCAGAGGTTCCCATACATTTTTTTCTCATAGACCACTTTAAACATTTTGCTGGATCTGGTGGACCCCCTGCAGCTATTACATCTACTAACTTACTTCCAAAACCCGAAAAAAGTATATGTCTATGTAAATCTGTGTTGTGGCTTTTTTTTTTCAATCAACTATGAGTTAAAAGTTTTCGAAAAAAGGTGAGAATTTATATTGATTTGATTATGCTGTGAGTATTGTCATTTAAGCTAAGTTTCAAGGCCAGTCTAAAAAGCGTCTTCATCCAACAGTTGGATTCCCACTTTACTTTTTTGTATTCTAAGATTGACTCACAGTACAAGAAACCAATAAGCTTCCACTTCGGAGTGGTAAAAAGTAAAAATACATATTTTCTTGTTTTGTAGCTATTTATTCAAACACAAAAAATACTACACTATTAATTATGTTGTTATAACAGTCTTAGTAGAATTAAAATTTAACATCAAAACTAATAATGATTATTATTTTAAAAACAGTCTCAATATAATCAAAATTCATCAAAATTATGCCATTTTAATCTGAGATAAAAGTTATAATTTTAATGGGAGGGATGTACTTGGTGAATTGACAGCAAATTATCAATATTTGGCTTGAGTTTAGTTAAGTATAACCGTAAATCTCCTCGCTCTGTCTGTCTGTTTAATCTGCTCCGTTTTTTTGTCAACAAGTTTGTTACGGCACTTAAACTGTGTTCGACAAGATATGACGAAGGAAACACTATGAGACATTTTTGCACAATTCCCCACAGTCCTGGATATTTTTCAGGTATTTGTGCCTGCAGCCAAAATGATTGATACCCTCTTTTGAATGCTACTTTGAGCTCCTCATTAGTGCTAAGCTCGAGTAGCTCTTCTTGCAGTACCACATTTTCCACTTCAGTTTCATCATATGGATTTATTATCCATGGTGGTATATCCATCGATAGAATGTCTTCAAATCTGATTTTAAAATCATCATACAGGGCAATCAAATGTTGAACATAGGTCTGAATATCTTCGTCGAGGCATTCTACCTGCGATAAATTTGGAAACTGGGAAAATTCACGTCGACCAATATTTTGCTTCATAAGTTTCAGCTTACCAAGAAAAGCTGAAATTTCAATCGTTGACGTACTCATTGTGAAGTGTCAAAATGTCACTCTATGGCGACACAAGCTTGTGACGTAAACTTTCTAATGCGAATAATAAGAAATGGTCACTCAGGGAAGGTATTAAATTACGTGTGAAAATACCAACTGTAAACGTTTAAGCGTTTGCCAATTCATTACATAATTTAATGGGAATGAAAGTGTATAATATTGTATGGACTCAATATATGCGTTATGTGTAACAAAAAAGATTTTTCATTTTTACAATTTAATACGTTCAACCTCAAATCAAAGAAAACATCACACAGCTTCAAGACAACAAGCAAGCAAGACCTAAAGATTTTTAACAAGCTTTTTTAATCAAACTAGCGGACCCAGCAGACGTTGTCCTGCCCAATGTTTTGTTTAATTATCTGATCTTTTAAACCTTTCCTGGACTTGCACGAATGTTTCGAGACTAAAATTATTCAAGTTGGTTCAGCCGTTCTCGAGTTTTAGCGAGAATAACGAACTGCAATTATTTTTTTTGATTATAGAAGAGAGTGAAAGCTAAACAAATTTTCAGCTCAGTCGGACACTGGGAAGTGAGTGAAATGTAGTTTGAAAGTTTTGATTACAGACATATCTATACGGGATAGGTGAAATGCATGCTTTTGATAAGGAGAAAATCAACAAGAAGATTAATATTTAGACAGCATCCAATCTAACTTTAATTCATTATTATATTCCTAAAAGACTTAGAAGTAGAAGTTAGAAATAGGTAAAAAAACATATATGTATATGTATGATGACAAGTTAACGGAACGTATCCACTATGTGAGAACCTTGGAACCGAAAATAGTAAGTCATCGGACATTAAATTCATAATTTATGCAGATTACTAAACAGTAATGTTTTTACACAAATGTGCTACATGCATTAGGGGAGAAGGTGAAACACCACACACAGGAGCAGCCATTTTAGAAGGAAATTTCATGGTTATTTTTCTGGAAAGTGGCAACACAAACCTTTACAACTGTCACTTGTCACTACTGACGTTTGACAGCCTATCGCTGAGTTATGAGGAGTTTTCATTTTGGGTGCAAAATTCGATTTTTCCTTAAAAGGTAGTCGGTCAACAAATTCAAGGTTTATGGAGCGTGTAAGCGTGTGAATGTTTCATGTATCTCGCAATGGACTCTGGATCAATACTATTTTTAAAAATTTACTTCGAAAGAAAACTTTTCCATTTTCAGATACTTCTGGGGTTTCTTGGAAACACTGAAATTGTTATAAAAATGTAAGAAAACTGTACATTTCGTCAAATTTAATTATAATAATAATAAATATTACAACAATAATCACACCAATTCTCTAGTCCCAAATTAAGTTACGAGGCTAGTGTTATGGGTACTAGACAACGGATAAACATACTTAAATACTTTTTTTTATGTAAATAAATAGATATTATACATAGAAAACACCCAGACCAGCACAAACACACATGTTCATGCACACTTATGCTTGTACTGTGCGGGGATCGAACCCGCGACCCTTAGTATTAGAAGTCCGACCTGTGGACCACTGCACCAAGCGGTCGTCAAATTAATGTTATTTTGAAGCTGCCCAAGGAGTTCCCGGCAGACATAGGGGTCAAATTTATCTCTCTGAACTGCACGAACAATAACAGTCACCATATTCACTATACCATATTCGGTAAAAATTCAAGAAATAAAATTCATTTATTTCTGTAACTATGCTAAGAACTAGCACTTTTACACGTCCCAACATATAAATTAACCCTACCACCGCTTCGGGACAATTTGGGCCAGTGCTGAGAAGAAGCGGCGCAAGAAACTCAGTCACTATTGTCATTGCCTCTTTTCAAAATTGATTTACAATAATTGTAATTATTTGCATTTAAACATTTCCATATATCTTTGTCATTTATATAATCATCAATTTTATAATATCCTTTCGACATTAATACATCTTTAACAACTGTTTTAAATTTATCTAAAGGCAATGAAATTAAATTTTCAGGTAATTTATTAAAAAATGATACACATCTACCCATAAATGAGTGACCAACCTTATGAAGCCTAAAATGTGGAACGGCAAGCCTATTTTTTGTCTTGTGTTGAAGTTATGCAAATCGCTATTTTTAGGAAATAAGTGTAAGTTTTTTCGAACGTAAATTAGGTTTTCGTAAATATATTGCGAGTAAACTGTAAGTATTTTAACTTCTTTAAACAATTCTCTAAGTGTTTCATTTGATTTAAGTTTATAAATAGCCCGCACGGCTCGTTTCTGCAATACGAAAATTGTCTCTATATCTGCAGCTGAGCCCCATAGTAAGATGCCGTATGACATGATACTGTGAAAATAACTAAAATAAACTAGTCTTGCCGTTTCAACATCAGTCAGAAACCTTATCTTTCTTACAGCGTATGCAGCGGAGCTTAGTCTCTTTGATAAGGTCATGATATGAGGACCCCACTGGAGCTTATCATCTAAAGTAATTCCCAAAAAAGTTGCTGTATTTGAAGTAACTAGTTGTTCATCCTTAACAACAACCTTTGGAACTTGTCGGACATTGGGCATTGTAAACTTAATGCATTTAGTTTTGGTCGCGTTAAGCAATAAATTGTTAACGGTGAACCAATGAAGTACTCGCGAGAGAGTACCATTTACATCGTCAAACGATTCTTTACCCCTTGGAGTTTTAAAAAGTAGTGAAGTATCATCAGCAAATAACACTATCTCACAAGCACCGTCGACAAAGTATTGAAGGTCATTAATATATATCAGAAACAGTAAGGGTCCCAATATTGAACCCTGGGGCACACCCATAGTGAGAGGTGCTCCAGGAGAGGTAGAGGTAATATTATCTATACCATATTCGTAGCGTTTGCTTATCGTTAATTTGTCAGCTTCTGACATTTGGTCGAGACGAATACGTTACGAAAATGTTCGTGCTTACTCCGATCTCATGCGCAACTACGTAATTATGTATATGTATTTTAAGTATATGTGCGCAGCACAGTTGATATTTTCAAGAATGACGTATTTCTGTTGCCGCTAAAACATCAAATACTGAATAAAAATACGTAACCTTTTTCCATGACCTTAGATGACGCTGTTTTCAAGTTTTGTTATTAAGTTAAATAAATAGTATTTTTTTCTGAAAGTGCTAATCTTTATCGGACTCAACTCTAACTTTTGCTCGGTTGTTTCATTTATTACGGTACAGTACGGAATCCTTCGCACGCGAGTCTAACTCGTGCTTGCCCGTTTTTTTGAATATTATTTTTTTCAGAACAATGACTTCCTAAATAAAAAGTTCACATACTTAGTTCAATTCCAGCTAAAGACACATACACTTGTGTCACTCAGGTATTTTAAAAGTAGTGTAATTTTTCAAGTGATGACAACGTATTTGAACTAGGAATTTAAAATTGTGTCACAAGTAATATAAGCCAAGGTACGTACCCAGTCTGCCTAAAAATATACCAACTGCATAAAACTTCCACAATTATTTGCACGCATTGAGAGGATGATATAAAATATAACTAAATGTCCTGTTACTTACTAGGTATTCCATGTATAATTCAAAAATCAAATCGAAATCATTTTTTTTTTTATTTCAATCATGGATACATAATATCGCTTGTGAACGTTAATATTGAGATAATAAGAACATGTCTCCTTATTTTTGGGCACTACTAGCGCTTTGAGACAAAACACAAACAATTAGGCAAGTACTGAGAAGAAACGCCGGAACAAACGCAGTCACCACTAGCTGCCATTGGAAATGGAAAATTACAGAACTTAAAGTTACATCAGTTTGGTGCAGGCTGAATCCTTGTCATTTAGGTAGTCTTGCACTTCATAATAACCCTCACACATTAAGACACTCTTAATGTGTTGTTTAAATTTTTTCGATTGGTAATTCGATAAGTTGGCAATTGGAGTCGGGAAGTTGGCGGTGTTACACCCCCGTGCCTCGGAAAGCACGTTAAGCCGTTGGTCCTGCGCCTGATCTCTCTACGGTAATGTCGTATTGTCGTCTCACCAAACTTTGACAGTGTGTATTGCGCTCACACTTGTGCACTATAATATCTCCTGCGTAGTTGGCTGATATCTGTTGAGATTGGCCGCCGTGGTCGAAATCGGCCAGGAGAAATATTATTACTAGATCGTCGGCCCACCTTGTAGGAGAGTCATGCCCACAGAATGCCGCCCGGCACGCGCGGTCGCCAATCGAGAATCTTTTCGCCGAAACGGCCATAGGTTCACCACCCTATTAACGTGTCTTACCCACTGCAACTTCAGTTGAGCAATGCTTCGAGCAAATTCGGTATACAGCCCCCCAGATACAAATTACTAGCTTTTCGAAGTCTTATCAAAGACCTCAAAATGGTAAAAGAAAATATTCGTTGAAATAAAATAGAAAAATCCAAAATTCAATGAAATGAAATTTGGATCGTCTAACTAGAATAATATCTTTGAAGAACCTACCAGAGTGACACCAACAACAGCTACTTGCATGAATCCATACTAATATTATATATGCTAAAGTAACTCAGTCACGCCTAAACAACTGAAACAATTTGCATAAAATTTGATGTGGAGATATTTTGATATTCGAGAAAGGACATACTTTTTACCGCGACAAAATGACGCATTCCCATAGAAATTTTCAAGTGGGCCGATCGCTTCTTTTTTAACACGCTTTTATTATATCGGGGTGTATGTATGTATGTATGAATGTATGTAACGGAATTTTTGAGCTCAATTTTCACCAACTTCCAGAAATCGGATTAATTTGAAACTTTGCACACCTATTAAGTAATAAGTACCGATGAAATGCAATAATTTGATAAGAATTTTCCATTATCCTTACTAACTAAAAAAAAAATGAATAATAGTTTAAAAAACTAAAAACTTTATTTTCTATTTATTTAGGACAAAAAACAGTAATTTATTATTTATTGCTAACTTAAAAAGAGAAAATAATTTCTGAGTACACGGAACTTATATTACAGTAGAGTAAAAAGCGTGGGGTGCACTTTATGATGTTTTCATACTTCTCTTTTTATAGTTGCCAATAATAGGATGTTTTTCACATACTACTACACCAAGCACCCCACGCTTTTTACGATTTTTAATCTTATATATAAAAATGAATTGCTGTTCGTTAGTCTCGCTAAAACTCAAGAGCGGCCCAACCGATTTGAATAATTTTAGTCTTGAAATATTCGTGGTAGTCCAGGGAAGGTTTAAAAGATCAGAAAATTTAAAAAAATCAATGGGCAGAACAACGTCTGCGGGGTCCACTAGTTCTATATAAATATGAATTGCTGTGTGCTAGTCTCACTAAAACTTGAGAACGGCTGAACCGATTTCAATAATTTTAGCCTTGAAATATTTGTGGAAGTCCAGGGAAGGTGTGAATGATGAGAAAATATTGATAAATTGCGAAAACAGCGGCAGGACAGCGTCCGTCGGGTTCACTAGTAACAAATAAATCTATTTGACAACGTCTTAACTATCACCATACCTAGAGGACAAAATGTCGAGCATAGGTTTTCCCCAAATATTTTTTGGTTGTAAGTTTTTAGTTCTGTGGGGTGAGCACGAAAAACTATCGTAACGTATTCGTGGCGTTTATCTATCGTTAACTTGTCAATTTGTATTGGGAAACTGTCAGATTCTGACGTTTTGACGACACGAATACGTTAAGAAAATGTTCGTGCTTACCCCCCTGGTCGGCAAAGTTTAGATCTGCGATATTTATAAGGTCGACAGTGCATTTTGCATATTGACGCCTTAAGGCAAGCGTCCACAGCTCGGTATCGTACGCATTGCATGCAACGGATTAATTGTTCACTGCCAATTAGTAGACATACTGTATCGGCAATGATCGGATTGCTGACGCAAGTGACTTTCCTTCAGATTTTTGTAGATCGGCATTCCGTATGACGTCATCGGAACGCATCTCATATAGGCATTGCTTAAGTGCGATCCGTAGGGTTCGATATCGACATGTGGACGTTTGCCTCTAGTCTTCGTCCACAATTTGTATTTTTCAGGAATATCTCAACAACGAAAATGGCCGCCACAGAGGATCCTGATGCGTCAACATACGTCCTAATGACGCACTGTAAGTGTCTAAGGTTATATTATTCAGCAAGAATTACGTGTAAAACTAGTTTTTTATTCAAGTACCTATTCACGACCAAAAAGTACACCGTTTCAATATATTTACATAAGAAACTTTGAATAATTTATTGTATTTTTATAATGTCATAGAAAGAAAAAATATTTTTTGATTTTTACGACCACTAAGATGATTCATGACGTGAATCTTTGAGTTACGTAAGCCAGTTAACATGATAGTAAATCAGTACAAATGTACACATCGGGATGGCAATAAAGTTCCTTAATAACGAAACAAAAAACTTCATATCAGCCTGTTGCAGTCCACTGCTGGACATAGGCCTGTCCCAAGGAGCGCCACAGCGCACGATTTCCCGCCCTTTGCATCCAGTCACTACCAGCTTCCATCTACAGGTCGTCTGTCCATCTAGGCGGGGGGCGTCCTACACTACGTTTACCTAAGCGTGGTCTCCATTCGAGAACCATCCTGCTCCAACTCTCGTCGGTTCTGCGACGGACATGGCCAGCCCACTGCCACTTTAGCTTGCTACATTTTCGGACAACATCAGTTACCTTAGTCTTATGTCGTATGAGCTCGTTCCGGTTCTTATCCCTTAATGAGTTCCCCAACATAGACCTTTCCATAGCACGCTGAGTGAGTAACAAAAAACTTACTTTGCATTATCAAAACAGCCATAAAGACCTTCCACTAGACTTATAAATTGTACATTCAAGAAGAAGCGTCCAATTAGATCCTGTAATTTTTACCAGAGCCCGTAGGCCTCGTTCACATGGCGTTGTCCTGCACATTTTTTTGCAGTATACGTTTCATTCACTGTCAACATCACGTCACATTCATACGTTAATGCCTCATTTACGGAGACCTTATTCCCCTAAACAAAAGCGTCAATGAAAAGGCAATTGGTATTCATCTGAAATTACATTTACCTATGAAATTTCCGTTTTAACTTTTTGGCAACGACTTTTTTTTAAAAATTTGTACCTTGTATTATTATTTAAAGACCTGTTATTATTTAATTTCAGACAAGGAGCCCTTGGAATATCCTCTGTCGCAGAATTTTCCGTTTGTAGTAGCCACTGTGATAGCATATTTGCTGTTTGTTCTGAAAATTGGGCCTGTCTTCATGAAGAACCGAGAACCTTACAAATTGAAAAACACTATACTTTTTTACAATGCATTCCAGGTCATAATCTCGGGTATATTCGTTGTCACTGTAAGTATTTTCAAAATTGACGATCTTCAATATGAATGACGACACCTATCGTTAATATTTTCACGATCATAGATTTTTAAAAACTTAACCTCTATGGAATGAATAAAACCAAATTTATTTCCAAAACGCTGTAGAAATCAATCATACATAGACTCCGATTTCTTATACTCTCTCCGGACGTCACGTTAGTTTATTCCCATACAAAATCTATTGGGGCAGATGTTTTGTAAAGAGTATTTCATCGATTCATGGCGTCATCATGCCTATTGCGCGATAAGCATAGCCTAGCCTAGCCCACCCCTAGACATAAAAATAAAATAAATAAACAAAAGGTATTTATTTCGGAAAACTGCGATCCAGAGTGTTAGTATAATGGAATGACTTAATGACTATGTTAATAATCAATTTTGTAAATGGAGCAAGTTGTTTTTATCATGTGACCGATCAGTGGACAATCCCCACTATCGGCCATCTCCTTCAGGACGCTGTGGCCGCTGTCGCGTATTCTGTGCAAAATGACGCGGTCTTTTTGCGCATGACAACTTCAAAGCGCCGTCAGCGCAAACATCGCAGAAGCGCTGCAGAAGCGCGGCAGCCGCAACAACGCCCTGAAGGCGTTATTATATTGGACACGCAGGGCACTGTAGGCCTTTTTGGTATAGTTGACATAGATTTATAGATATAGATAGATATATAGATATAGACATAGATTTATAGACATAGGGGATGACGAAAATTGCGTCACACGATTCACTTTAGCAAGATAGCTTAATCAGGGCCCCTAAACGGGTGATGTCATGACTATTGAAACAATTTATTTATTATTATTTTATTTTGATTACTAAAATATAGTTTTTTTTCAGAACTTACAGGTTTTGTTAGAATACGGTCCGGTTCGGAATTATTGCATTGAACACGATCCTGAAGTTCGTAAAAAGGTAAATGTCTATCTACACTAATATTATAATGCTGAAGAGTTTGTTTGTTTGTTTGTTTGAACGCGCTAATCTCAGAAACTGCTGGTTCGAATTGAAAAATTATTTTTGTGTTGAATAGACCATTTATCGAGGAAGGCTATAGGCTATATAACATCACGCTGCAACTATAAGGAGCGAAGAAATCATGGAAAATGTGAAAAAAAACGGGGAAAATTATTCATCCTTGAGGGCTACCGTTGCGTACGCTGCGAAAACGGTTCAAGATACCAAAAATATTTGTATGAACGAATTATTCCTCTTAAAATGCATATGTCTATCTTTTAAGATCAAGTCACTAGAACTGTTTTTGTGGTAATCAAATTTGGCCGAAATTAATGCATTATTTGTTACGAGTTGTATCAACGTAATAATATTAATCTTTATATAAATAAATGTGTTGTTGATTAAGAGTATTTAATGGTGAACAAAATTGTCTTTGACATCACTTAATTTCAATGAATATCTTAGAAGATATTACAATTTTAAACAACACCAATATAAATTTCACCCGCGCCGCATGATGTGCAAAACATGACGCTGCAAGGAAGAGAGGCGTTACTTGCGAGCGACGCGGAGAGGGGGTTGTAGCTCTACGAGGTACCATGATGAACCAAAATTAGATTTAATTAATGACCAGTTGCGTCATATCTTCACGTCGACCCTGCCTCAGTGCTTAAAAAGCCGGTTGTTTAACCAATACGTCTTACCAGTCTTAACCTACGGAGCCGAAACGTGGAACATGACAGTCAGCTGGCTCACCGACTTTAGTCACTCAGCGTGCTATGGAAAGGTCTATGTTGGGGATCTCATTAAGGGATAAGATCCGGAATGAGGTCATACGACATAAGACTAAGGTAACTGATGTTGTCCAAAAATGTAGCAAGCTAAAGTGGCAGTGGGCTGGCCATGTCTGTCGCAGAACCGACGAGAGATGGAGCAGGAAGGTTCTTGATTGAGGACCACTCTGAGGACATTGTAAAGTCTTGCCTTGAAAATACCTCAATATGGAAGTTTGTGAACATCTTAAAATTAACTACAAATATGAGAGCACATTTGGGGGGAGGTAGAAATTATCCTCCAGGCCGATTTCGACCACGGCGGCCAATCTCAACAGAGATCAGACAACTACGCAGGAGATATTATAGTGCAAAAGTGTGAGCACAATACACAAGTGCACTCTCAAACTGCACTGCTCCATCACTCTTAAAGTTCGGTGAGACGGCAATCCGACATGACCGGAGAGAGATCAGGCGCATGACCAACGGCTTAACGTGCAAACCGAGGCACGGGGGTGTAACACCGCCAACTTCTCGACTCCGAGCTGTTTTTGAGAGATTCATGACAGAAAATCTCAGAAACAATTTTGGCTCGACCTGGGATTCTAACCCAGGACCTCTTGGATGTTAGGCAGAAACTTTGCTACTACACCAACGAGGCAGTGGTAGGGAGGTAGTATAACTTTTCCTTCAAAGTTACTTTTAATAGGAGACGGGAAAGTACCTCACTTTGAAAATAAAGTTGCATTTGAACGGGATTAAGGATTAAGAGTGAGTAATATTGAGGACTTTATATCGAAAGTTCACCTTGAAATAAGCGAAATAGAAAAAAAATGATCATCAATGGATGTGTCAAAGTGCAATATTGGGAGCAAGAAACTGTAGCGTAGACGAAATTAATAAAATAATTTTTTGAACACAAGTGGCTTTCTCCCATATTCCCTCAAGTATTTTACTAATAAATTTTACTTAGAAATCTTAAACCACCGGGACCCACCCGACTTCAAATCTAATTTCTTCGCAATATGTAACGTGATGGTTGCAATAGTTTAGACTGGTTTACCAGTTGGTCAAACCGTGCTTATACCTCGCACCTCAATGATTCCAAATTATTTACCTTTTAATTTTAAAATAATTCTATTTTCTTTTATGCTATCTTTCATCGTTACAAATAATAAATTACAAGGGCAAACATTTAAACACATAGGAATTCATTAACGTCAAGACTGCTTTTCACACATATGTCGCGTTGTCAAGATCAGACCTACAAACGCGTTGCGGACAAAACTAATATGTTCTTCTGACACAAGAAAATAAAACTAGAAAAATAATTAACGCAGAAGTACTTTAAGCTATTTATGTTCATTTAAAAACTTAAAAAATAAATTGTCTAAAATAATAACAAAAAAATAAATTTGCAAAAATAAAATGATGCCCAAAATAAATATTCCACGCGGACGAAGTCGCGGGCACAGCTAGTTTCTATATAGTTCTCGTGTCACAATGTACGTTCCCGCACGCCTCCGAAACGGCTTGACCGATTCTCATGGAATTTTGTGAGCATATTGAGTAGGTCTGAGAATCGGCCAACATCTATTTTTTAATTCCCCTTGGTGATAAGAAAAATATTTTTTAAAGAAAAACAACGTTTGCCGGGTCAACTAGTCTTATAAATAAAAATGAATTGCTGTTGGTGAGTGTCGCTAAAACTCGAGAACGGCTGTACCGATTTTGCTTATTTTGATTTTGAATTATTTGTGGAAGTTAAGGGAAGGGGGGGGGGGGGTTAAACGGTTAGAAAATAATATTTTTAAATTAAAAAACAGCTGGCAGGATGTTGCCTGCCGGGTCAGCTAGTAGTTAATAAAAACTGAGTAAGACTTCAGTTCTCCGACATTCAAATCAATCAGTCAAACATTATCAATTATAATTAAATTAATTCAAATTAATATTTATTGCACAATTCTCTACAAGTCATACCATTAATAGTCAGTGAACCTGGACCTACCTAAATGTTCTATTATTTATATTACTGAGTACTTAATTAATTCTGCGAATTTAAAACCAAATATATATTTTTTTAATTTCAGCTGTTATGGCCGTTTTATATTTACTATCTTGGCAAATATACGGAGCTTTTGGACACAATTTTCTTCGTATTAAGGAAGAAATACAATCAGGTAAAGAATATCTAGGTATATCTTTTACATTTTAAGTAAGCTCCTCCAAATATACAGCGTATAAAAAATAACAGTAAAACAAAAGGGATATGTACTTTCAGGGATTTTGGATTCTGTGAGCATGTTTCGTAATAGTTTTTTTTACTTGTCATACAAATTGAAGTTAAAGTTCTAATGAAACTTATAGGTTGGTCAACATAGCAATATACGTGTAGCAGTAGTTTGCTTCATTAGTTTTGAGTTAAAAAAATAATATATGGAAAACGCTTTCATAGATAAAACATTTACAGCTTATTCTGCCCACGGTACACAAATACCCTTAGGTAGTAATGCTTATTTTTAAGTATGATTGTGTTCCTATTTTATGGAGGAAAACATTTCTCATACTGCTTGTCACAGCAATTTAATTCATTATCTTCATTATCTATTTGAAATTGGAATAGGAAAATGAAAAATTTGATTGAAAAATAGTTTGTAGGAAAAATGGCCTGTGATGTAGAAAGTGTAAGGTAAAGCAGGGCTCCATATATTTCTGTTCTTATTTACCGTTAGGGCACGTATGCGACTTTATGTGGTCCGACTAGCGTCTGACAGCCTGTCATCCAATGGCTGCGGCTAAACCGCTGACAGCCACGAGTCACGACGACAGTTTGCCGCAAGTGTACTCTGGGCATTAGCGTTGACCAAGCCTCTGTATTTAAGTAATTTAAAACGAACTTATTACCAATCTATTTGTTTCATTCACGAATACTTCATTCTAATCGTACCAATATGACAGTGGCCTGGCCACCACATAATTCGCCACAAAAAATGTTAAATGAAACGGTTATATCTTTTCAGGTGTCATTCCTTCATGTATACCACCACGCGTCAGTCATTGTCGGTACATGGGCTGTATTTGTACATGGCATGACACTTGTATACACATATGCAGCCTTTATCAACTCCTTGGTGCATTTTGTCATGTATTTCTACTACTTCATGGCAGCTCTTGGCCCGGAATACCAAAAGTACCTGACGTGGAAATCGTACATCACTACATTCCAGTTGGTATGTATTTTTCTCATTTAAACATTTCCTTCTTTTGCTTCTACGAATATGTCTGATGGTGAATTTGCTGGTCCGGTTATGTGGAGCTCTTCTCTCCGGAGGGGCGGGGTCTGACGATGATGTTCTTCTAGCCGATTTCAACTACAGCGGCCAATGGCAACAGAGATCAGTCAAGTACTGATAAGATATAATAGTGCACTAGTGTGAGCTCAATACACAGGTGCACTCACTGTTCCTTTGCTCTCAACGTTTGGTGAGACGGCAAGCTGATATGACCAGAGATATATCTGGCGCAGAACCAACGGCGTAACGTGCTGAGAAATTCATGAAAGATAATCTCAGAATCAATTTTTGGCTTGTCCTGAGCAAGGCCTTCGATCTAAGTTAACCACCCAAATTGAAATTAAAATTCAAATCATTTATTTGATAGACGCAAGTGGCATTATACAGATGGTGATGTAGATGGCAGCATGGTTTCACAATGTCTTGTCATTATAGGCGTACAAAATAATAATTAGCTATTACATGAAAGATATAGAATAACATTTATTTATTTAAAATGGATGTTGCATGTCTAAACAAATTTAATGGCTCAATATTCATTTTATAATGTCAAAATGTAATAATTCTATGTCAAAATTTTATCTATACAATGTCAAAATATGTCTCAAATTTAAACTACATAAATAATGTTAATCTATAACATCACGCTGCAACTATTAGAAGCGAAGAAATAATGGAAAATGTGAAAAAAACGGGGAAAATTATTCATCCTTGAGGGCTTCCGTTTCGTACCCTGCGAAAACGGTTCAAGATACCAAAAATATTTGTATGAAAGAATTGTTTCTCTTAAAATGATCTAAAAAAATGTCTGCGACAGTATATGTCTGTCTTTTAAGATCAAGTCACTAGAACCGTTTTTGTGGTAATCAAATTTGGCCGAAATTAATGCATTATTTGTTACGAGTTGTATCAACGTAATAATATTAATCTTTATCTAAATAAATGTGTTTTTGATTAAGAGTATTTAATTGTGAACAAAATTGTCTTTGACATCACTTAATTTCAATTAATATCTTAGAAGATATTACAATGTTAAAATAACACCAATATAAAATTCACCCGCGCCGCATGATGTGCAAAACATGACGCTGCAAGGAAGAGAGGCATTGCTTGCAAGCGACGTGGAGAGGGGGTGTAGCTCTACGAGTTACAATGATGAACCGAAATTAGATTTAATTAATGACCAGTTCCGTCATATCTTCACGTCTACCCTGCCGCAGTGCCTAAAAAGCCGGTTGTTTAACCAATGCGTCTTACCAGTGTTAACCTACGGAGCCGAAACTTGGAACATGACAGTCAGCTGGCTCACGTACTATGGAAAGGTCTGTGTTGGGGATCTCATTAAGGGATAAGATCCGGAACGAGGTCATACGACATAAGACTGACGTTGTCCAAAAATGTAGCAAGCTAAAGTGGCTGTGGGCTGGCCATGTCTGTCGCAGAACCGACGAGAAGTGGAGCAGGAAGGTTCTTGAATGGAGATCACTCTTTGGTAAACGTAGTGTGGGACGCCTCCCGGCTAGATGGACAGACGACCTGAAGAAGGCAGCTGGTAGTGACTGGATGCAAAGAGCGGGAGATCGTGCGCTGTGGCGGTCCTTGCGGGAGGCCTTTGTCCAGCAGTGGACTGATATGATGAATGACCAGGTGACCTCGTAAAATAATCTGGGACGAATGTTCCATGATCCATAGAGTTCATGTAGAGGGTCTAGATAGGACTCTTAGAGATATAAGAAGCTGTGATAAATCATCATCATAAAATTACTGTTATGTTTGCGGGGGACTTTCGACAAACTGTACTAGTAATAGTAAGGGGAACAAGGGCAGACATTGTAAAGTCTTGCATTAAAAATACCCCAATATGGAAGTTTGTGAACAACTTAAAATTAACTACAAATATGAGAGCACATTTGGGGGGAGGTAGAAATAGTTCCAGGCCGATTTCGACCACGGCGGCCAATCTCAACAGAGATCAGCCAACTACGCAGGAGATATTATAGTGCACAAGTGTGAGCACAATACAAAAGTGCACTCTCAAACTGCACTGTTCCATCACTCTCAAAGTTCGGTGAGACGGCAATCCGACATGACCGGAGAGAGATCAGGCGCATGACCAACGGCTTAACGTGCGAACCGAGGCACGGGGTGTAACACCGCCAACTTTTCGACTCCGAGCTGTTTTTGAGAGATTCATGACAGAAAATCTCAGAAACAGTTTTGCCTCGACCTGGATATCGAACCCAGAACCTCTTGGATGTTAGGCAGAAACTTTGCCACTACACCTACGAGGCAGTGGTAGGGAGGTAGTATAACTTTTCCTTCAAAGTTACATTTTTTATAGGAGACGGGAAAGTACCTTACATTGAAAATAAAATTGCAATTGAACGAGATTAAGGATTAAGAGTGTGTAACATTGAGGATTTTATATCGAAAGTTCACCCTGAAATAAGCGAAATAGAAAAAAAAAGATCTTCAATGGATGTGTCAAAGTGCAATATTGGGAGTGAGAAACTGTAGCGTAGACGAAATTAATAAAATAATTATTTGAACACAAGTGGCCTTCCCCCATATTTACTCAAGTTAAAAATAGGTGCCCCAAAAATTTTACTTAAAAATCTTAAACCACCGAGACCCGACTTCAAATCTAATTTCTTCGCAATATGTAACGTAATGGTTGCAATAGTTTAGACTGGTTTAGCAGTTGGTCAAACAGTGCTTATACCTCGCACCTCAATGATTCCAAATTATTTACCTTTAAATTTAAAAAAAAAAATTCCTTTTATGCTATCTTTCACCGTTACAATTAATAAATCACAGGGGCAAACATTTAAAAACATAGGAATAAATTAACGTCAAAACTGCTTTTCACACATATGTCGCGTTGTCAAGATCAGACCTACAAACGCGTTGCGGAAAAAACTAATATGTTCTTCTGACACAAGAAAATAAAACTAGAAAAATAAATAACGCAGAAGTACTTTAAGCTAATTATGTTCTTTTAAAAACTTAAAAAATAAATTGTCTAAAATAATAACAAAAAATAAATTTGCAAAAATAAAATGATGCCCAAAAAATATTCCACGCGGACGAAGTCGCGGGCACAGCTAGTTTTATAATAATACTCATCTCAAGAATATAAATACCTATCTGCTGTCTAGTTATACCTTCTCTAGGTGTGGGGTACACCGGTGTAGACAGGCCTTATCACAACACTGGGTCTTTGAATAGCGAACTCTCCTTGGACCGAAGGTGAATTTGCTGACCCTATCCGAGTTTGGGTTCTGGATTGAGTGATTTTAAAAACTTGAAGAAGAGAAGTAGGCATTGAATAACCCTCGCGCTCCTGGAACTCGCTAAGCCGGTATTCTTGCACCTGGACAGTAGTCCATCCGTCTATTGCGCACAGTTCTTCACTAACTATCTTCTGTTAAGATGGCTCATTTCTGATGAGGTAAGACGCCCTGCAATGCGGTGCGTGACTGAGTTTTCAACTGAAAACATTATCATTTATACTTTAGTCTCCGATTAAGTTTTTTACGAGTCCCAAGCCCGTCAGAGTTCTCCTGAGACGATCGGAACATTACTAGTAGATATTTTTATTCTGGCTCGGCTGTAGATCTTGGATACACAGAAGTTACAAAGAGAGAAAGTTTAGGGAGCCACCAATACTAGCAGCCTAGCTTAATTGCAGGGGGGGGGGACACATCCATACAAATGACATTTAGGGAAAGAAAGTACAGCAATCTGTGTTTTCGCCCCGAAACTGTTTTTGAAGTTGTTTCTCTGAGTTGCTAGAATTAAAAAATTAAATCATTTTGTGCAAATTTTATTTCGTGTGCTCAAAAACCATCGACTGAAATTAAATAAATTATATAATAATTTATGTGCGCTTTGTTTCCACATCTTAAAAATACAATATAAATATTTTCAGCTTCGTCGTTATAAACTTTACTAAATTAAAATTTTTGAGTACTGGCAAGTTGTGACGTTCAAAGATTACACAGTGCAAACTGCCAATGTCAAAATTACAAAATGGAGATTTCTTGTTGCGTACACGGTTTTATTTTTGAATTCGTTTTGTTTTGTGTGTTTATGTGTTCTTCCATCGAGTAATAACGTTGATTTGAGCTTTGTGTTTCTCCATGTTTATTTTGAGTGCTTTGCATTGTTTGTGCGATTTTATGTTACCAAACCATTCCGCGACAGGACTTTCTTAGTTATAATAATATTTGTATAAATTGTTCCAAGTACAATAATAGTTACAATTGTACCCACTCTTGATGTTTTATTTCATTTTACTCGCCAGAATGTTCTAGCATGTTTTTGAGAACTTAAAATTTTCATTTATTTATATTGATTTATGCCAAATCAAATTTTAGTTACACAAAAAAATATACTAGAACAAAATGGTTCATACAAAAGGCCAAAAGCAGTACATGTAAACACGACGATTTTTAAGTACGTACATCTAATAATAAAATGTGAGTTTTAATAGACGCTTCTATATTTATTTTTCGTCTACTGAAACTCCCATTTTATTTTTAGATGTACCTACTTAAAAATCGTAGTGTTTGAAGTTTATAGCTATAGCACTATAGCTAGCTATAGGTAGTGTTTAGTTCTCGGGGCGAAATTATAGATGGCAGTGTCAAACTGGTTTGCCTAAAGGAACCACGAGAGGGCTCTCTTTTTCCTATACATTATATTGACGTGACAACGTCTTATAAATTGGTTTGCCGGGTGACACCTCAAGAAACTGCGTTACGCTGCTCCGCTCACGTTTCGCGCGAGAGAGACAGAGTGAGAGAGAGAGAGAGAGAGAGAGAGATAGGCATACACACCGGTTCATGTTATACGAATGAATATTCACATTAAAATTATTTTACCACTCAGAGTCGTTGTCACGTAAAACTTTCGCGCGTATACCGACTTTACAGGCAACCAATTTTTTTTCTCTATGCTTATTAGGTATTATAATATATAATACTATAATATAATAAATATGATAGCTTAGGAAAAGTAGTTCGGGGAGTGCGATGAGCAAATTATGGCGATACATAAAAAAATAAAATCTGAAGTACCTAGCTGATGTGACACCATAGCAGCTCAGCTAAACTGTAAGAAATGTGTATATAGGACATCAGGAAAATTTGTAAAACGTAACGAGCAAATTATCTACACATAACAAAAAACAATGTAGTACCTTCTTGATGTTGAACACTAGCAAACTGTATGAGGTAATAAGAGTAACGATACTTTTCTGTTCATTTATGTGAACGAAGAACCGTTAGTCATAATTATAAAATCATGAAACTAGATACTGTGTAGGTAATTAGTTTACCGTTTTTTCACGATTGTTAAAGGACAGCAAACAAACTAAAAGTGGCTTATTCCATATCAGTATTCCAGCGGCGTCAATACGGTAGTTGACACCACCAATCGTTGACGTACTTTTTATCAACTGTCAAAACGCTTTTCTTCATAGAGCTTGTATGGGAATAACACACTGACGTCACCGCGTGCAATGCCGACTGAGTGACTAATAATCATTTGAATTCCAATTAAAAATCAAATAATACGAACTGCAGAAAAATATTAGTGTAAAGGCATCTGAAATTATGAATTATTTTAGAGAAAATCAGTTTTTGAATATTTCTTTCATAGTGGAAACAAGCCTATTTATTTATCTCTACTATTATCCCAATAATGTATCTTACTGTTATCCCACGCTGGTACTGGCAGAAAAGGCTTTCAGGCATTATAGGTGCAATAAATTTTATACAAATAATAAACAAACAATTATAATTTTTACAGGTCCAATTCGTGTCAATGTTTACGGTCCAAGCTATTACTCTCGCTGTAAGCAAGAGATGCACCTACTCCATCGTCGGTGTCACCTACGCGTTCTTCTCAACTGTTCTATTCTTTGTATTATTCTCTAACTTCTACATGCAGAGTTACAGAAAAGCACCTAAGAAAGATAAGGCTCAAGGGGAGAGTGATAAAGACTCTAATGGTATTGGTGCTCAAGACAATGATGGTATCAAAGCCAAATCGCAATAAGAGGATAAGATAAGGATTGCAATTATCGATTGATTATAGATGTTTTATGTCAAGATATGTGTGTATTTTTCATACTCACATAATATCGTTTTACATTTCTGCTCCTATTTATCTATCCTGAATATCCATCATCAATAATATATATTTTTGGCACTCTTTAAATTTTTCCTACATTTATTATAGTACAATAACAATAATACATTTACTCAGTGAGAATGCAAGTTTTTCAATTTCGTAAAATATTTTTTAGATATTTATGTTTATGTTTTTCCATCGCAAGTAATCTTTTTAGATGCAATACTGCTAATTTTTTGTCAATAAATACAAAATTGTAAGTTAATTATTTATAAATATAGGTGGGTATGAATATATATATTTAAAAGTAGTTCCACATAAGTTGGCTCTTACCGAATAATTAAGACAATTTTCTTTACGTTTTAACGTAGTGTTGTTTTTTAACTCCACAACGATTATGATTTACTCCACAAAATAAACCGAACAAAAATGCCTGATAACCAAATTTTGCAACTGCAGACCAATTATTATTACCCGACTGCGATACAAAGAGGGCTATTTATGTTTGTGTTATTTCATGTTTATGTATCGTTACGTCTTATTATTTTGATAAGGAATTAAACTATTGGAAAAAGGAGTAAATATTTTTGTTACTTGTTTTATTTTCATTACGAATTAATATTGAAACGTTCTTTGAATGTTTTTTCCCCCCTTGGACGGGTGACTATTCCGACCATATGAGTGACGTATATTTACAAGCATCCTCGTGCTTCGGAAGGCACGTTAAGCTGTTGGTTTCGGTTAATATCGATAGATATTAGTCGTTTAGCCTGGTCAGAGGCCCTCAGGCTGCTTAATAACACCTGAAAGTAAGGTTGGTCCCTTATCTTAAAAACCACCTCTCCACCAACCCGCACCAAGTCTGCTCGGTGAAGTTTGGCTCGTACCACCTCGTGTATACGTCTAAGATGAAATTGAGGAGATAGACTTTCAACCAGTACCGGGTTTACGCATTATATGACAAACACCTTGGAGAAGTTGTTTGCAATCACGTCTGTGAGTGGAGACCACAATACGACTATAAGTTAAAATATAGGGTAAAACCGGGATAGATACTATTCTAAATCGGTCTATAACTTCAATAGTAAGAATCAACTCAATTTAGCGGACCTCTAAATTTTGTTACATCTAACCAATACAGGGGATAGATGCCTGACCCATATAAATTGCGTTTCGGAAAGATGACTTACCGGAAAACTGGGCATCCATTCTTCAAAATCATTGATTTCATTTTGGCATTGCATGATGTTGCTACGAGACATACAACTGAATCAGAGATTATTTTGATAGTTAAGAAAAAAGTAATCGAATTCATCTACGAAACTAATGTATTTAAAATCGGGTCATCTTTACCACTGGGGCATCTATCTCGGCTTTACCGTACATGTCTGTTGATGAATATAGTTAGGGGTGATCAATATTGGAAAGATATCGATGTTGACATCGATGTCATAATCGAAAACCTAAAATTGATGTTCGATGTTTATTGAACACCGAATATCGATGTTTTTCTATTGGGTTGAAGTGAGAGATTGAGTAAATAAAGAATTGTACATACAGTTTACTCTCAGCTATGAATGTAACAGACAAACTTGATATATGAGATTATCTAACTAGTATATCCAATGCACGTCAGATGTCCCTAATTAGTATATTGACGTTTTCCGATACTTTATTGACGTGACAACGTCTTAAATTAGGTTGTGGCTCGGAGTAACTCATGAAAAAGTGTAACGCCCGCTCACGTCTGTTACGATGAGTCACCGAACGAGAGAGAGGCCCGCCGGACCGGAGAATGCCTTGCGTCTCTCTCCCACTCAAACATGATCGGTGTCACGTATAATCTTTGCCCGTAAAACCGACTTTACAGGCAACCATTTTTTTTCTTAAAAATAACGATGTGGCGATGTTAGATCAGAAAAAAAGCAGCGGGCAGGACAACGCCCGCTAGTCTATCTTTTTCTTAATAATTTTAATTTTAATTGCTGTTCGTTAGTCTCGCTTGAACTCGAGAACGACTGAACCGATTTTAATAATTTTAGAAATTAAATGTTTGTGGAAGCCTAGGAAAGGCTTAAATTATGAGAAAATATGTAAAAATCGCAAAAACAGCGGGCAGTACAGCGCCTACTAGGCCCACTAGTCTTATATGTGAAAATGAATTGCTGTTCGTTAGCCTCGAGAACGTTTGAACTGATTTGACTTATTTTGGTCTTAAAATATTCGTAAAAGTACAGAGAAGTTTTGAAAGGTGAGAAAATACAAAAAAGGAAATGTCGAAAACACCGGGCATGACAGAGTCTGCTGGGTTCGCTAGTCATAAAAATGAATCGAAAAATATGTTGGTACGCGCATAACTCAAAAACGCTTGTAACATTATGGCCCAATTTTTTTATGATATTTCTTAAAGTACGAGAATGGTTCTAACGAAGAAAAAATATAAAAACAACGGGCAGGACAGCGTCTGCGGAGTCCACTAGTAATTTATAAAAATAACTCAAGAACGCCTGGACCAATTTGGCCAATTCTTTTTCTGACATTCCTTAAAGTACGTAGGTTCAAACAAAAAAATCAACGGACATGACAAAGTTCCGCTGCTTGGCAAGAATTATTTCTTTTTTAATTAAAGTAACGTTTATGTGTCCACCATGGCTTCGTACAGTAGTAGGTACTATGACTCTATATATCTATAGATCTGTTGCACGGATGTGGCTAAACATAAGCAACTGCCTTTCTTTACGTTCAAGTTTTGGGCATCAGTCGATTGAGGTTAATTAAATATTTCAAGATATCCGGCTCGAAGGACTATGTAACGAGCTGAGGAGGAAATGCTGGATGCGCTGGTTAGGGCCCGGATAGAGAAACATTAGAATCTTTGAAATATTTCAAGACCTACCCTTTAATATATTTAAAAAAGAATTATACAACTAGCTTAGTGAAATAGTAGATTGTTATACAAGGGTGGAAAGAAATCAATTCCCATACGAGGTATTTAGACGCACGAGCGAAGCGAGGGCGGCTATAGTCCGAGTGGGAATTGATGACTTTCACCCGTGTTAAACACTCTACTTTTCATTTCAAATATAAGGAAAGTAAAAAATAGTAGTTTTTCTAAAATATTTATTGATAGTAATAACATGAGTCGTACCTATTTAAAATTAATTGAGAAGTTAGAACAATTTGTGAAATTCAAAGTTAAATTTTTGTTTGGAATATTTACACTGTTTGATATATTATGACAAATTTGGCTGTGTTGGATCTCTGTAAAAGTAGAAGACTCTGGTATTTCATTAGACGGTGGAATCCATGGCGGAGACTCTCTTGAAGTGGCTGGTTGAGGCGAATTGGGGCGTATATTTATAGTCTCAGTTAATTTCTTTGAAATTTTAGATTTATTTTGGATAGAATCCTCAATGTAGCCTTCCGCGACTGTGCTGGATTTCCATCCTCCATGTCTTTTTAACATTGTTAAGTTCGCCCCAGAATCGGCTAACAGTGTCGCTGACGTTCTTCTATAACAATGCCCGGTATACTGCTCACAGTTTGGTAAATTCAAATATGTTGCTATCTGCTTTGGCATACCTGAGATTTTATTTTTACCGATCACTTGTTTATAGCATTTTCCCTTTTGGTAGTTAAGAAAAAAACGATCCGTTTTTATGTCAGTAGGTCTAAGCTTTTGATACTTTTTGACTGTTTGTATAAACTCTTCTCGTACTACAAATGTGCGCTCAATATTTGTTTTTGTTTTAGTCAATTTTACAACTAATAACTGACCATGATTTCTTTCTTGTCTGTCTTTAATTGTTAGATTTGTGAGCTCACTGCTTCTGCAGGCGCCGCTTATACCGAGTATCAATACCACCTGTGAAAACAAAGAATTTTGTTAGTATTTATCTTTTAGGTATGTAGATAAAATAAACAGGTTTACTCTAAAAATGCACGCCGTTTCAACGTCTTTACTCTCAATATACGCAATCTGGTCAGTGTCATTGTCTCTTTTTGTACAAACTTATCTATAATACTTATCAGAGTAAAGACGTTGGGAACGATGTTCATTTTTAGAGTAAAAGACTTCTCGTTACTTAGATAAACGTTTAGCTTACCTTCATTGCCAAATATATCTCGTCAGGGGCTTCATTTAAAAATGATTCCACTTCGTAAGAGGTGAAAACCTTAGATTTTTTGCTCTTGAACCCCTGAGACTGTCTTTTCAAAAATGCTGTGAGATTATGGAATTTTTTCAAATCCACTTTATGTTTTACACTAAGTGTACTCTTGAGCATTGAATACCTACTCCATAGCGTAGAAGGCTGTATTTTGCTAGATAGTCCATTGAAGTATGTAAGAAATACACTTTCGGAAAACGATTTTATTTCTTGTCTTTAAAATCATTGTAAATATTTAAGTATCTTTCCTTTGAAATTTCTGGCAAAAGATTTTCAATAACTGTATTGGCCTCGTCTTTAACGGAATTGGGGGTCGACATTTCAGAATCGCTTGAACTCATTTTTAATCAAATAATTTCGGTACAGAGTTAGTATCCCGCCAAATTATACATAAATAGTCTTTTTTAATTTAAATTTCAAATATGGAACACACCGCATCCCACTTTAATAAGAATAAGAATAAGAATAAGAATCATTTATTTGCTTTTGAATATGGTACATTGACAGGTAATAAATAAACGACATACAGTTCATACATATTCAGCCATAATACAGTATAGCATGCAAATATAGCGAAAAAAACATCTTAAACAAGTCATCATAAAACAATTAAATAAATTAAATCCCATTATAATATACATTACATTATTACATTATATAATTATTACATTCATTAAATTAAACGTCAATCTTAGAGCCTAGGTATTCATTAACTGAGTAAAAACACTTAACCCTCAACCAGTCAGACAATCTCTTTTTAAATTCGTTCAATGGAAGCTTAGTCAGCGAATAAGGTAGTTTGTTATAAATTGAAATACAACTTGAGTAGCTATTTCTTTTATAATATTGCGTCCGTATTGTGGGCAGCAACAGTTTTCCCTGGTGTCTTATTGATCTAGTTGAATAGTCATCTTTGTGCAAAAACAATTGTGGATGGGATTTAGCAAAGACACAGCACTCCATTATGTACATAGAAGGTAGAGATAGTAAGTTTAGGGCCGGAAATAGTTCCTTGCACGATGTTTGAGGTGAGGCGTTACAGATCGCTCGAACGCAGCGTTTCTGTGAGACAAAAGCAACATCCATATCCACAGAGTTTCCCCAAAGTATTAAGCCGTATTTGAGGTTCGATGCTACATAACCATGGTATGCCATTAAAGCAGCTTTTTTGTGTACTAGGTATTTTTTTTAAATTCACATTGGCCGTATACACTCACAAGACCGCAGCATTTTTTTTAATCAATATTTTTCTTAATTATGTAAAAAAAATTATAGCCGACTAAATAACCAATTTTAGTTCTATTTTTACAATTTATTCCCGCCCTAGGGAGGGAAGCAATTACTATGAGTCTTTCCCGCCTAAGGGAGGGAAGCATCGTTTTCGACCCGCTACTCTGATCAAACAAACACTACTTTCCGAGTATGAGAAATGAAAAGGCTTTTTACACTATACAGGAATATTTAATTTGCGATAGAAGATAAAATCTAATAATTTTTTATCTATTAAATGATGACTTGTTTACATTTTGTGATTGTTTTGATAGACATTTTGCTATTTAAATTTATTATCCCAATATAACTTTAAGACTTGCATGCCATTGATAATGGTTGATTAAGGGGATGTATAATTGTTGATTAATAAATATGACCATCTTCAGTGTACCTTAACCAAACGCAAATAAAGATTTTTATTTCTATTTATTTATTAATAATAGCCTCTGCACATTATTTACGCATTACACAATGTAAAGCAGAGTTTTTTAACTATGCAAATTGTTTGTATTTTGAATATTTAAGACAGTGAGTATTGCAAAAATATGCATTTGCAACATGCAACGGATAAACAATGTGAAACTCAGTCTTAGTGTTGTGTGGTAATGAGGCTGATGGTTTTCGTTATCTATTTTTCATTGAGGCATTGACATTAAAAACAATGCTTAGTTTACGTAAGCCTAGTAGCATTTGTAAAACAATTTGCATGCTAATCATAAGCAAAACATGTTGCACTCATTTTATTGTACCGCCTACAAATACCATGTTTTATTGCAAATAAAGATTTATTATTATTAGTAATATTTTGTATTTGTACATTTTTCTCCATCTTTTCAGATAGGTATTACATCTGTTATGCGGGTATTAACCAAGCATAACAGCGTTAAACAACTTCGGAAATATCTGTTGATAAAAATTTACGTGTGAGGCGGCAATTGTTTAGTATGACTGCTTTTTGTAGAAGGTTAATTAATTTGCTGGGGATCTGTAGGAGTTCCAGACTTTTGTGAAGTGATTTGGGTATTATTCCTGTAGAAGTTATGACGATCGGTACGATGAAAACAGATTTTGCTCCCCATTGGGTTTTTAATTTAATATTTACTTTTATGTATTGATATTATTTCTATATATTAAGTTAATTTACTTTTGCGATATTAAACACTTCCTTTCTTATTTAATTTTCACTGCACCCATTGCCTTCTTTCTGCATGACCTTGAGGTTGACTGGCAGAAAATGCTTTTAGCATTAAGTCCACCCTTTGTACATTTCTTGTGCAATAAAGTTTTAAATAAATAAATAAATAAAATAATTCAATGGCGAGGTCATGGTACTTAGTAACCTTTTCAGATATTGTTGACTGTAAGTTGTGAGTATTTGGGATGACAATGTCAATGAGGTAAACTGTGTTATCTTCTTTGTTATGTACTGTGATATCGGGTCGGTTGTAGTGAATTGTTTTGTCTGTGATAATGGTTCAGTCCCAGTATATCTTTAGTTTGGTGTTTTCGAGTATGACTTGTGGAGTATATTTGTAATACGAAACTTTTTTCACGATGAATTTATGTTTGTGGGCTAGATGTCGATGTATGATGGATGCGACCTGGTCATGTCGGTGTTTGTAGTCGGACTGAACTAAAGATTTGCAGGCGCCAGTGATATGCTGGACAGTCTCCGCCGCGCTGTTACACCTTCGGCACACATCTACATGCAATTCTTTAGTTATGTGTTTGCGATAATCACTTGGTCCTGTATCACCAACATAAAGACCTCTGTCTCAGGGAAGAGTTGACCGTTCCTCAGCCATGCGTTCGATGTTCTTTTATCGACATGTTGTTGACTGAGATCGGCTCTATGCCTTCCATGGAGAGATTTCTGGGCCCATTGGTTGATTTTTTCTGGTTCGGCTATGTATTTTTCATTCAGCTGTGCAGTTTTGTCGTGTAAATTCAGGGGTGTTAATTTGTTGTCTATTGCGGCCAGATTATTGTAAAAGGGAACTGTTTCTGCTTTTGTATGGAAAAATTTTCTTAAGTTTGTAATTTGTTTGTTGTGAAGGTTCTTAATATCAATGAGGCCTCTTCCTCCTTCTTCCCGTGGAAGTACAAGTCTCTGAACACATGATTTTGGGTGATGCTTTCTAAATTTTGTTAAGTGTGTGTTAATGCAGCACTGGAACGTATCTAATTCAGTTTGTGACCAAGCGATGATACCAAAAGAGTATGTTAGTATCGGTACGGCGAAAGTATTTATTGCTTTGACAAGATTTCTGGAGTTTGGATGTGTTTTTAGTAAGCTTTTTAGTCTTTGTTTGAATTTATTTTTTAGTTGTTGCTTAATCTGTTTTTGTAAAAGCTGCCGAGATTGATGAAAACCTAAATATTTATAACTTGATTCTTCAGACATTGCTTCTATTTGTTCTCCTGTTTCGACTACATAAGGGTTAAGTTGTACTTTACCTCGCTCAATAGAAAATACTTAACATTTATCTATACCGAATTGCATTTTAATATCTTTGGAAAATTGTTGCGCGACGTCTGCTAATTTAAATAGTTCTTCTCTACTGCTACCATAGAGTTTAATGTCATCCATATACATAAGATGAGAAAGAATCTGTTGATTGTGCTGCGAAATGTTGTATCCTAAGTTCGTTGTGTTCAATAAATGTGATAGTGGATTTAACGCCAAGCAAAACCAAAGCGGGCTTAAGGCGTCGCCTTGAAATATTCCACGCTGGATTCGAATCGGCCTAGTAGTTAAAGTGTTTTCATTTGTTTTTATTTTGAGCACAGTTTGCCAGTTTTGCATAGTTGATTTTAAAAACGTTATGATAGTTGGATGTATTTTATATAAGCTGAGGACATGTAAAAGCCAGCTATGTGGGACTGAGTCAAACGCCTTTTGATAGTCGATAAACATAGTGTGTATATTTTTTCGCTTCCTCTGGGCCTCTTTCATTATTATTGCGTCTACTGTCAACTGTTCTTTACAACCTTGGCTATGTTTCCTACATCCTTTCTGTTGCTCGGCTAGTATTGAGTGATGATCTACGTGTTTGTATATTTCCTCACTTAAACAGGCTGTTAGAATTTTATAAATTGTTTGCAGGCATGTGATGGGGCGGTATTTTGCTGGATTGCCGGTATCTTGGTCTTTAGGCATCTGAGAAATATGTGGTCATTAGGGCACACTTATTGGGAGCTGAAGGAAACACATCCGATCGCGACTACTATTTATTTCAGAAGAAAATACCCTACACAAATACAAATAAAAATAGAAAATGTTCTACCTACATACATTACACCCTCACCCTTAATCATAGATACAATACTATATTATATTTTACTAACTCATTGAACGATTTATTCGCCGGTCTGTCCGGTGTACACAAGTTCACCATTAATTCGTACGTATCACTGCCGATTAACGTAATTAATGTAGGCACTTTTTTATCTAATTTCACGTCGTTCACTATGAAGTACTGTTCCAACCGCTCGATGTACAAAGTCCAGTTGTCCTTGCCAGGGTCAAACGGTTGCAATTTACCGATCGGCATTTTCACTTTCTTGCACCAACAAACGTTCGATTATTATTGCACGCGCATGAATTCGAAGTCTTTTCGTCGCCAAATGAGAAATATGTGGTCATTAGGGCACACTTATTGGGAGCTGAAGGAAACACATCCGATCGCGACTACTATTTATTTCAGAAGAAAATACCCTACACAAATACAAATAAAAATAGAAAATGTTCTACCTACATACATTACAGCATCATTTAAGTTATACCTTGAGTCATAAAGGTAGGAATGGTGTGCGGTTCTTGTATGAATTGGTTTATATGGTTATGAAGATAAGGGTGAGTAAAAGTATTTTTTTTGTACCAGTAGTTGTGAATGTTGTCAGTGTATTGAGGAAGTGTGCAATGTCGCAGTTGGGTTCTTCATGAACTGAATGTATATTATACTTTCTTTTTATTTCTTCTACTGTTTTAACTACTTGGGGGCTTCTTATTCCATTCCAGAAACTAGTCATTCGTCCTATATCTGTCCTAAGTCTTGATATTTTATTTTCCAGCCTCTACTGCCACGATGGCTTACGTTTAGGTTTCACAATCGGTCGCTCAGCCGGTTCGTGTATTTTGCAGTTATTACAGACGGCAGCTGTGTAAGCAGCTGAGTATATAATTGAGTGCAGGGTATCAAAAGTTTGGTTGTGGTCTAAAAATTTTGGAATGATATGTTTGTTTAAGCTTTCTACGATAAATTTACCTACCCGATAGTATTGAGACGTGTAAGTACCATTTATATGCAGATGATACTCAATTATATAATTCCTTTGATGCTAAAAACACACAAGAAGCGATTAGAAATATCAATGCTGATTTGCAAAGCATATACAACTGGTCGGAAATTAATTCACTTAACTTAAATCCCATAAAATCTAAGGTTTTGATAGTAGGAACTAAACACCAAATTAAACGAGTGGCAGATTATAATAAGCAAATTTATATTTATAATGTGGTTTTAGAAAGAGTTGAATCAGCCCGTAATTTAGGATTGATTCTAGATGCGCAACAAAAGTATGAAGATCATGTCAATAGTAAAGTCAGGAATGCCTTTTTCAAACTAAAAATGCTATACAAAATTAGACCACACCTAAAAGAAGAAATACGACTACTTTTAATAGACTCGCTTGTTCTTTCCCCATTTAACTACTGTAATTCCATCTTCAGCCCAAAATTGAGAGCTCACTCCGAAAGATCCATACAACGCGTACAAAATGCTTGTATCCGTTTTTGCTATAATGTTCCAAGGAGAGAGTCTATTACTCCATACCTAAACAAGAAAGGCATCCTAAATATGAAAGCAAGAAGTGAACTCCAATACGCCTGCACTGTTCACAGAATAATCTGGAACAAAAAACCTGAGTACCTTTATGAAAAGCTTACTTGGATTAGGGATATAACTCGGAGAAGTTTTGCTGAAAATACCTAAGCATAAGTCCGCGAGGTACCGAGGATCCTTCAAGTTCCGGGCTGCAAGCATTTGGAACGTTCTGCCTCCCCCTTTAAGATCAAAAATGAGCATAGAATGTTTCAAAGCGAAATATAAAGCAGCTTTATTGAGGAAACAATTAGCATTAGAAAATATTAGACGTAGATATTGGAGATCCCTGCCCCTAAATACCTACTTTTAAAATTATGTGTACTGATATTGAAAACGAACACACACACACACACACACACACACACACACACACACTCTCTCTCTCACACACACACACACAGAGTTATGCAGTGTGATTTTAAACGTATTGTCAAAGCCCTCGTTACCAAACCCTCACAATAGACCTCAGAGTAGTGGGTGCGGCTGAAAATCAGCGCTGTCATATGTCAGCAATAGCTGAGCCGCTTCCAATTGCTTCCAAGTTTTTTATTTTTATTGTAATTATTATTAAGTGTTGCATCATTTGTTTGTTGGAAGTAATAAACTCAATTTTTATTTTTATTTTATTTTTATTTTTATTAAATTACAGTTTTTTTGAAGTTTTTTTGTTTAATATAGGGTCTAGCTAAAGGGTCAGTTGTCTTGAATCGTTCAAATGCCGTGTTAAATATCTCTTCTATTGTACTTTGTTCAACATATCCTTCAATCGTATGTGCTCGGTGTGTTTTCTTCTATCGTGTTGTCTATAGTATGGGTATCATTAAGATTGTCCGCAATGTGGCTATTTAGTGAAAGGGGGTCGTTCTGTGTGTTTGGTGAAACTTGGGAATTATTTGTGTTTTGGGTGTTTCTGTTCAAGATAAATAGTTTTCGGACACTCAAAATTAAAGTTGATTTCTACAAAAGATTAGTAGGGAAACGATAAGGCTTAAAATATATCGTCTTTATTAAAGCACGTTGCGCTCTTTCTACAGCCAGAAATAAAGTTTTGCCAATACCACCCCAGACAGAAATACAGTAAGTCATGATAGATTGGGCTAATGCAAAATAAATTTGCTTTACTTTGAAACAATAGTTTGCGTAAATACATAAACTACTGTTAGCAAATCGATATTTATAAACTTCTATTTTCTGTTGACACCTAAATTTTTACACGTAGGGTAATGCCGAGATAGATGCCCCAATGGTATAGATGACGTGATGTTTATAACATTAGTGTTGAGGATGGCCAAAATAAAACCCGGATTTCCTTTTATGACCAGCTCACTATCGTATTTATTTTACACTGTATTTGACATATACATTTTGAATGGTAAAAAGGAACAAAAACAAAAGTATATAAAAGAAAACTAGAATTTCGAAATATTGTGGCCAAAAAGGATCTTGCGGTACAGGTCGCCAACAATTAGTTTCGCTGATAAATTCGATGACTTTTTTCATATCTATCAAAAGAATCTCTAGCTCTATCTTAATTGACACAGTTGTATGTCTCGTAGCGACAGCACGCAATTCAAAGATTTTGAAGGATAGACGCTCATTTTCCCGTGAGTCATCTTTCCTAAGCGCAATTTATGTGGGTCGGGCATCTATCCCCTGTATGGGATAAATGTCACAAAATTTAGAAGTCCGCAAAAGTCCCTAATACTTTGAATATAGCAAAGACAACGTTATTTACTTTTCATAAATTTGTAGACAAAACACCCAAGAATAAATTTGTTTCATAAATAAATTAGGTATTTTGATTTTTATTATTGATTTTATATAGTGATTTCGAAAAGTCTATCTATCTATCTATCTCGGCTTTACCCTAAAAAAATCTTCATACTTTATCAATGCTGTCTTAAGGAGCCTAGTTCTGAGTTATATAAAAAAAAAACATTATTACGTAAACTTCGAAGTTCAATGTTAAAAATAACACATCTTTCCATTGTACTACACTGTTATAAATATTTAAACTAAATGATATAGGAAGGGCCTTGAATAGGTCTGAAGTTAAAGGGCCCTAGGGCCTTCAAACTTAACTTACCTCATCTACATGTATGAATATATAATGTTACACAACTTTTTATTTATTTAAGGGGAGATTGTATTGTATTGCACCCGGATCGATGTGCTCAAATCGTCACACAGTGGATACCAGCAGATGGCTATCGCAATTGGGTAGACCCAAAAAAAGATGGTGTGACGATTTGACTAACTGATTGGGTTGGGAATCCTTAGCCAGTTAGGAGTTTGGAGGAGACCTCTGCCCAGCAGTGGGATGACATAGGTTACTAAAAAAAGGGGAGGTGGCCAACTGCCTGAATAGCAAAAAATTAAAATATATATTTTGTAAAATATGTAATTGTTTTAGTGTTCTTTACCTAGAAACAAAAAAAAAAGGATTATTATAGGATTACTTTGCTCTCCGTCCGTCAAATGCCTTTTTCTTAGAAACGCATTTTGGTATTAAGCTGAAAATATATTTAATTATTTATATTTGATATATTTTCGGAGATGTGATAAAACAATATTCAAAGCTAAAGTAACCTTCTTGTTAATTCGAGAGCTTGTATCATTCGTTATAAAGCGATTTACGGCAAAAATTTTGAAACTCGCAAGGAGATTCAAACCTTCCAGGATCCTTCTCTTCTTCCTTAGAATTAAAGAGTTCTTCAGAGTTCTAAAACTTGGTATAAATCAATGTTTTAACGCACAAAGGACAAATCACGAAAACCGTAATCTTTTGGATAACATTTTAAAAATAAAAATGAATTGCTGTTCGGTAGTATCGCTAAAACTCATAACCAGCCGAATTGATTTGAATACTTTTGGTTTTGAAATATTTGTGGAAGTCTAGGGAAGGTTAAAATGGTGAGAATATATTTAAAAAAAAAACGAAAACAGTGGCCAGGACCGCGTTTGCCGAGTCAACTAGTTTTATATATAAAAATGAATTGCTGTTCGTTAGTCTCGCTAATTTTAATAATTTTAGTCCTGAAATATTTCTCGAAGTACAGGGAAGGTTTTAAAGGTAGATACACAAAACAAAAATTACAGACAAGTTTAACAAAGAAAAAAAAATGTATAATTTAGGCGGTCTTATCGCTTGTAGCGATCTCTTCCAGACAACCTTCGCTGAAAGGAACATTTATTTAAAGATCAGAAAATTAAAAAATAAAACAACCGGCAGGACCACATCTGCCAAGTCCACTAGCCATATTATAATTGAAAGGTTTTCGAAAGATTGGCTTGGAACCCTACGTGCGTACGGTACACAGTAAACGGCGAGTAGTGCAGCGTATTTTCAAAAGGAAATTGTATTTATATTTATTTATTTACATATACATAGTTCCTACGGTCGCATTCGCATCGAATTATGCATTAGTCAGCGGACTGGATAGGAAAGGACAGTTAAATAAATAAATATTTCACAACAATCAAACCAATTCTCTAGTCCCAAAGTAAGCTACGAGGCTTGTGTTATGGGTATTAGACAACGGATAAACATACTTAAATACTTTTTTTTGTAAATAAATACATATTATATAGAAAACACCCATACTAGTAAAAACACGCATGTTCATGCACACTTATGCTTGTACTGTGCGGAGATCGAACCCGCGACCCTTGGTTTTAGAAGACCGACCTTAGTTGACTAAGGTCGGTGTTACAAGCATAAGTTTCGGTCACAGTACAAGCATAAGTGCACACTGCCTTCTGCTGATGCTACGATAATTTTATCTTTATACAACTGTGGTACTAAGGTGCTTGTGGCGCAGTGGTTGCAGCGCTTTGGTAGTGATACCTAAAATTAAGCAACCTACGGCGCGGTCATGTTTGGGATGGGTGACCATTCTGACCATACAAGTGACGTCTATTTACAAGCATCTCCGTGCTTCGGAAGGCACGTTAAGCTGCTGTAGGGTCGGAGGCCCTCGGGCGGCTTAATAACATCTGACAGTAAGGTTGGTCACTTACCTTACAAACACCACTCCACCAATCCGCACTGAGCCCGCGTGGTGGAGTATGGCTCGGATCACCTCATAGTTGAGGTGAGGCCTGTGCCCAGCAGTGGGACGTATATAGGCTGATGAGATACTACTGTGGGTAGGTGTTGCAAATATACCAGGTAGCCCGACATGAATTAAAATGGTGAGGTGCACTTTGTCGTTTTCATACTTCTCTTTTTATAGTTGCCAATAATAGGATGATTTTCACATACTACTATACCAAGCACCCCACGCTTTTTACTCTACTGTTATATAAATTCTTTGTACTCAGAAACTATTTTCTCTTTTTTAGTTAGCAATAAAAGCGTGTTTTTTTTGTTTTTTTTTTCAACTATTATTGATTTTCATTTTTTAGTAAAAAAGGATAATGGAAAACTCTTATCAAATTATTGCATTGTCATCGGTACTTAATACGTGTGAAAAGTTTCAAATTAATCCGATTTCTGGAGCTCAAAGATTATGTTACATACATTCATAAATACTTACACCCCGAGGTAATAAAAGCGTGTTTTAAAATATTTTTTTTTTGGAAATTCTGTTCTTAGTTTCCCTCGTATAATATTAAAGTTTGTTGACTGTGACGTTAGTCCGTGGCCTTCAGACTCACGAAATACCTACTTTGCTCATACTAGATACCATAAAAATACTGTGTACATAAAAAACGCGCTTATTTATAGTTCGCTTACTGCGAACTACAGTCTTTAAATTTAGTTTCTTTTTATAAAGCTTTTTTAGTGATAGGTTTTGGTAATGTTGTAAAAAAAGGATTAAAAATCAAATTTTTAGTTATCAAATTACCAGGTAAGAGGCATTTTACTGTTTTTCGAGTTCCGAGAATAATATCCAATAAATAATGTTTAACATTTGTTGATCGTGTTTTGTCTGGTAAATCCAAATGCCATTGGTTCTTTTTAAATAGTTGATAGTGTTGTTTTTATATTGTTATTTTTTCAGTGTTTTTAGTATTATTTTGTAAAGGTGAAACACACTTTTAACCATCAACTTTTTGTTGCCTGTGGCATTTGATTGCAAATTCAGAGGATTATATTAAAAACTCTCCTAAAATGTTCTGTTGTTACAACCGTTTAAGGTGTTTAATAAACACCATACGAAATTAATGGGGGATGAAACATTGTGTATCAAAAATCGAAATAGCTATTAAATAGTTCTTGTACTTTCTACGCCTTCAGTAAAACAAATTGTAAAATTCAAAGCTTAATGTAAGTATTTTTACTTTTCAGAATATCACAAACATGGCGGATCTAGCGCAACCAGCGTCTGAAAGCTCTAAATATGTTTTCTTAAGAACATGTAAGTAAATATTAATATTTATGTGTATTTGATTTTTTTTAGAGTTATCTATCTAATTTAAGACAAAGTACAGCTTATCATATTTTTACATCGTTGTCCAAAAAACAATTCAATCAGCTTTACATAGTTTTAAACGAAAATTTAAACTACATAGAAAAAAAAATCACCCATCAGCGCTGCCATTGGGTACTGTGCCCAAAAGGCTGGCAGCGTTTCCTCTCTGTACGGCAAGGCTGATCGTTTGGCCGAGGAAACTACCAGCCCTATGCTCACCAGTTAGCTGAGCTAAATGACTGTGAAATAAATAAAAAAATCAGTCATCAAATATGTAACGCCCAAAAATCTTATGCTCATATTATCTTTTTCAGTTCCAGAAGTATACGAATACCCGTTCAGCGAGTCTCTGCCATTTCTGATATGTCTAGTAGCAGCTTATTTGCTGTTTGTCCTGAAACTAGGCCCCGATTTCATGAAGAATCGGGAACCGTATAAGCTAAAAAATACGATATTAGTTTATAATGCCGTTCAAGTTATACTGTCAATTTATTTTGCTTATGCGGTAAGTGGTTTAATGTCATTTTAGTTCAGAATATTACTTGAAGTTTTTTTTATGTTAAATGGGGTAATCCAAGGGCTCCCAAACTGTGCGCCGCGGCGCCCTGGTCCTCCGTAGAAAGCAAAAAAGATGGAAATACTTATCCATACTTGGTTGATATACCAACTTAGCGCTTCGCTTCATCCTTCATAATGCGCACAGCCAAGGAATGGAATGCACTTCCGCCGACGGTGTTCCCTCTTTCTTATAACTTGAGTTCATTCAAAGCGGAAGTCAATAGGTACCTTCTGGGTGACTCGCTACATCGTCGACAACTTCTTTACCTCTTAGAGTGAGAATGATGTCAAGAGCGAACCCATATTAATAAAAAAATAGAAAGGCAAGATTGTCAATATCTAAGAAACCTGTTTAAACTCCCCTTTATCTTCAAAAGATGGCGTTACCGGTCCCTGAAGAACCGCCAAGTATTAAAAAATCTCCAAAGCACACGAAATTTTGCATTAATTTGTTACTTCTCATTTCATTTTTCATAATTATGAATAATATTCATGCACGTATTTATTACTTTTTGCATAAAGCAAGCTACATTTAAATTATGTATTCTTGCCTTTCCATTATCGTTGGTAGAAAGCACCAATTGAGTCGAACCACATGATTATGTTCGGAGGATGTTATAAGCACCATATTTTAGACTTTTAAAAATAGCAATAATCTATGGAACTATCGAATCGATTTAAAAAAAAATATGTCACCAAAAAAGATGCTTTGTCCATGACTGTTTTAGTCTATACTTCAATTTGATAACATCGAGGTACAGCGTAGTATATAAACTTTACCGATTTAACGTCATCAGATGACTAGTGTAATTTTAATTCTTATGATAAATAGATTCCGAGACATAATAGATGATTAAGCTTAAACAGTTGCCTAAACTTTAATGTGGATATCTATCTATTTTGAGAAATCTTGACGATGATATGATGTTTCATTTCGCAGACATCAAAAAGCTTGATTTTGCGGGGACTAATTCCAGACAAATGTTGTGAAGAAGAACCCGAGATCCGTAAATTGGTACGTAGAATCATTGTAAAAAAGGTAATGAGAGTACTTTCATCATCATCGTATCAGCCGTGCTACATCCACTGCTGAGTATAGCCTCCCCAAGGATCTCCACCGCAATAGGTCCTGCACTTCTCGCATCCAGCGGCTTCCCGTAACGAGTATTTATAGTGACATGATTTATAATGACTGCCTCGTTGGTGTAGTGACAATGTTTCTGCCTTACATTCGGGTTCGAATCCTAGATCGAGCCAAAATTGTTTCTGAGATTTTCTGTCATGAATTTCTCAAAAACAGCTTGGAGTCGGGAAGTTGGCGGGTTACACCACCGTGCCTCGGAAAGCACGTTAAGGCGTTGGTCCTGCGCCTGATCTCTCTCCGGTCATGTCGGATTGCCGTCTCACCGAACTTTAAGAGTGATGGAACAGTGAGTGCACCTGTGTATTGCGTTCACACTTGTGCACTATAATATTTCCTGCGTAGTTGGCTAATCGCTTTTGAGGTTGACCGCCGTGGATTCGAACTCAGGACCTCTCAGATGTAAGGCAAAAACTTTACCACTACACCAACGAGGCAGTCAAAAATAAAGGTCACAATAAATTTGGAAACGATCAGCTAAATGGCTGACAGTGGTGTTATAAGATAGAGAACAACTACCTGATGCTGAATATGTCAGTCTGTTTGCTTTGAGTTGTTGCGTTTTTTATATTCATCAGGGAGTTGTACTCTATCCCATGACACCACTTTCAGCCATTTAGCTGAGCCTTCCCAAATTTGTTGTGACCTCCCTCGCTAATAGGATATTTGTGGATGGAGAAAAAAGGTATCTTCCAAATGATAATACAGATCTCTCATTGTTTTATTGTGTTTCAGATTTACCATGGCGTGTATGCCTACTGGCTCGGAAAAGTGACTGAGCTTCTTGACACAGTTTTCTTTATTTTAAGAAAGAAATATAATCAGGTACAAATACATTTATAATATAAATTACTTAAAGACTTAATCTTTAGCATTGAGAAAGACGCTTCACAGCAGAAGGACTTATAAAATAGAATGCAATAAAATCATAGCAGCCAATGTATCATCAAAAATTATGTAGTGTTAGCTTACTGAAATATATATATTGAATTGGACGAATTTTAAGTCAATGATTCTTTCAATCAGACAATAATTAAAGATATTGATATTGAAAGCTCTGTTTGAAGACACCGTGTGTCTACTTGACTACGTTTTGGGTTTGTTACTTATTCGTTGTACTTGTACAAATACTTTGGTAGGTACTAAACACCGTACACTAAGGTTGAAACAAATGTGTTTATAAGTACAAAGTACAGTTACAATACCCTATTGCTATGTTGCTGGCTGTCGTGGCAACGTTCTCATTTTAAAAACATATCATTAGCAGTGCTGCTGCTGCGTGAACACCAACATGGCTATTCAACTGTAAATATAGGTAATCTATTAAAAATTCGAGTTCATAAAAAGCTCTTCTTTATAATAATAATAAATATTTCACACCAATCACACCAATTCTCTAGTCCCAAATTAAGCTACGAGGCTTGTGTTATGGGTACTAGACAACGGATAAACATACTTAAATATTTTTTTTTGTAAATAAATACATATTATACATAGAAAACACCCAGACCAGTACAACACACACATGCTCATGCACACTTATGCTTGTACTGTACGGGGATCGAACCCGCGACCCTTGGTTTTAGATGTCCGACATGTGGAACACTGCACCAAGCGGTCGTCTTTATAATTTAATACCTTCTAATTCCAGATAAAAAAACAGGAGACTATATATGTGTGACCCCGTTTCTGTTTGTATGTGTGTGTCTGTGACATCGAACAAATGGACCAGATTTCAGTGCGGCTATTGTATTCGAAATATAACTTATTCACGGTGGTTCTAGCTCATGGCTGGTCAAAATATGTCCAGCCGCTGAATCATAACATATATTTCCTGGGGGTGTATAATATTTTAATTTATTTACTCGTTTATCTACAGGTAACGTTCCTCCACGTGTACCACCACTCCTCAGTTGTTATTGGAACATGGATGATGTTCAAATACTCAATCAACCAAACAACAGCGTATGGAGCCTTCATCAACTCGGTGGTCCATATTGTGATGTACTTCTACTACTTCGCGGCTGCCCTCGGACCCCAGGTCCAGAAATACCTGACATGGAAGAAGCACATCACTACTTTCCAGTTGGTACGTGTTTGTAGAGTTTTAGATTAACTGATGTGTGGATATGCCACCCCCTTCAGGTCCCAGCAATAGGGGTTGACCCAAAAAATTTTGGCTTGGCGTCGTGATATGCGCGACTGGGACCTGATGCCTGGGTCAGGGGATGATGATAGTAAAATCTTCAGGTAATTCCCTTCGGGCACTGAACCCTAAAAGTGCCGTTTCACAAATACAGTATGTAGAAAAAACAAGTGCCTACAAGCCAAATATAAGGGGTGGGTGGTCAGAAGCCGAATCAAAAAATTCACTATCATTTGATTGTTTAATGGAATAGTTAAAACGGCGACAGGAAGTCGCAGTTATGCCCTGAGCCTTACTTACTAAATTAGTAATAATAGTCCTCCTAGCCGATTTCGACCACGGCGGCCAATCTCAACAGAAATCGGCCAACTTCGCAGGAAATATTATTGTGCACCAGTGTTAGCGCAATACACAGGTGCACTCAATGTTCCATCACTCTTAAAGTTCCATGAGACGGCAATCCGACATGACTGGAGAGAGATCAGGCGCAGGACCAACGGCTTAACGTGCTTTCCGAGGCACGGGAGTGTAACACCGCCAACTTCCCAACTCCGAGCTGTTTTTTGATAAATTCATGACAGAAAATCTCAGAAACAAAATTAGTACAATACTAAATTAGTACAATCGAATTGATAAATTAAATGATTAACATCTATCTAGAATTATATTGTTTAAAACTACCACAATGTTCACAGACCTAATAGTTTCATTATTTTTTTTACAGGTTCAATTCGTTTCAATGTTTGCGCATGAAGTGGCGATGCTACTCTTCACAAAAAACTGCACACACTCCGTCTTTGGTATTATCTACGTATTCTACTCGACCATACTGTTTTTTGTTCTCTTCTACGATTTCTACCAAAAGAGCTACGAGAAAAAGAGATCCTCTGATGCCGAGAAAAATGCATCGAAAGAAAAGGCTCAGATTGCGACAAAAAATATTGATATGCATGACGGTTCAGATGCTAATTCGCTCAACAGCAATTCCGTTGCTAAGCGTCACGTGACAAAAACTTTTTAAAATTAGGCAAAATTAATTTTAAAAATAATAAAACTTAGAAATATAAGTAACATAGAAACTAACTACACAGTCAGGGGCTTAATTCCTTTCATGTAATCTTTTTTTATTTTTTACTAGCGGTCCGTCCTGGCTTCGCACGGGTGGACAATTTTTTTATGTGGATCCCTGTTTTTCTTGCAATAAGTCTAGTTTATGTTCATTAGGAATTACGTAGGATTTGACGACCGCTGTCTAGTGGTCTACATGTTGGACTTCTAGAACCAAGGGTTGCGGATTCGATCCCCGCACAGTACAAGCATATGTGTGCATTAACATGTGTGTTTGTACTGGTCTGGGTGTTTTCTATTTATAATATGTATTTATTTTCAAAAACAGTATTTAAATATGTTTATCCGTTGTCTAGTACCACCACAAGCCTCGTAGCTTAATTTGGGACAAGAGAATAGAAGTGATTGTTGTGAAATATTTATTTATTATAGTGGGAAAAGATTTTTTTAAATCCGTCTAGTAGTTTCGGAGCCTATTCAATTCAAACAAAGTAACAGTCAAATCTTTTCTCTTTATAATATTATACAAGGTGTTTCTTTAAGGTGTCAAGCCGGTGCGGAGTGAGAGCTGAGTACTATAACTATCGATTTAACCCCAATGTATGTTCCGCGATTTTTTGTAGTTTTCAAGTTATATATTTTATCATATTTTGTAAGATTTATTTATTTTTGGCCCACCTGTAAAAATTTATATCTTGTTTTTGGTTTATAAGTTTTTATTAGTACAATGCTTATTAAAGTAGAAGAGTAGTAGCGTAAAATAATCTCTTTCCTTACATGAAAACAAGTTAAAAAGAATAGCATCGATATCGAAAAAATTAGGAACGATCAGAACAGAATGTAATATTCAACTGTAGAAATAAATTAAAGAAAAGACTTTGTTTAGCTTCTTATTACCTTTGAAAACTGCGCTATATCCTAAACTTTAATTTTAATCCACCAAAAATTGTCTGAGGTCTCTCTCTATCTGCTGAAATTTTGTAATTTTCAAACTGTATAATTTGTTAAAACATTCGCATATTTTTTACAACAATTATTACATTAAAGAATGTCTTTATATAAACAGTTATGGCGTAACCATTTTCTCCACGACATATAATCAAAGGATATTGTAAGCTGTCATAAGATCTGTGTAATTCTGAAAATTTTTAAGCAGCAATACAATATGCCTCTGACGCGCTATTTATAGGCACGTTGCCGCCCCAGCCGGCCAGTACCGCCGTAAACGCTACGTCCCGCAATTTTAAATCTGTAATATCTTCGAAAATATTCATTTAAATCTTGTGCTGTAAACGAACATATAGATCTATATTAATCAACAATGTATTTAAGCTATTTAATTGGATAAACATTATTGCTGCGGTGGTTAAACCGCTTCGAAAATTAGCCATTATTTGTCGTAAAAAGTAAATGACAAAAAAATGTTCTTGTCCATCCAATAGAGATAGACATATACCATGGCAGAGTTTTCTGTAGATCTTTTAAATGTGTACAAACAATTAGTAGGTACATTATTTTTATATATCTCGTTGGGTGCAGCCTGTGTTTGCAATGTGAGCGGAAAAAAAGATAATTAACGACAAAACATTAGAACCTTCAGAAATAACTGCATTTCTCCAATATTTTTTGGATGTTATTATACATATAAACCTTCCTCTTGAATCACTCTATCCATTTAAAAAAACGCAACAAAATCCGTTGCGTAGTTTTAAAGATTTAAGCGAACAAAGGGACACAGGGACAGAAAAAGCGACTTTTTGATGACACCATGATTTTCTTATATGCATACATGATAAAGTAGAAATGTAAACAGCTATTGGTCAATAAACACTACAATTATGTCTTTTGTTATGAACATTTTACATAATCATTATTCAATTTATTTAACATATTTTTTATGTACCTACTCGTACATCATGATTTTAATGTACTACAGATTTGCGTAAAAATCAGAAAACATAGAACCCTAAAACAATGTTTTTTTTCGCGTTTGGAATCTGAAATCTTTTACAAACAAAAGGCTTATTTTTTATACATTTATGCACGACATACTGTTGTTAAGAAAAAAAACACGTTTCATTATGTTAGTTATTGTTTTGGTGTTTGCAAGCTGCATAAATTATGATTTCATAACATTTACGTCATATAAATAAGTTAGTGTTTTATCCTTGCAATTTTTCAATGCACCGGAACGTAGGAATATACCTACAACGGACACGGAACGGATATGGATACAATAGAATAATCTTTATTTGCATAAAACATGGTACATATACATTTTCGAGATGTGACAATAACAAAATGGCCAAGCATGTTTCATCGATTTTTCGATATGCAAATCGTTCGTCGTCGGTCGTCGGAACTGAAGGCCTACTCATCAGCCTATATACGTCACACTGCTGGGCACAGGCCTCACCTCAACTATGAGGTGGTGCGAGCCATACTCCACCACGCAGGCTCAGTGCAGATTGGTGGAGGGGTGTTTGTAAGGTAAGTGACCAACCTTACTGTCAGATGTTATTAAGCCGCCCGAGGGCCTCCGACCAGGCTTAACGACTAATATCTATCGATATTAACCGGGGCCAACAGCTTAACGTGCCTTCCAAAGCACGGAAGAAGCTTGTAAATAGACGTCACTTAAATGGTCAGAATGGTCACCCATCCCAAATATAACCGCGCCTTAGGTTGCTTAACTTTAGGTATCACTACCAAAGCGCTGCAACCACTGCGCCACAAGCACCTCAAGGTCTACTACGGAAACTGGAATTCCATTGGAACGGTTGTAGTTCTTTCGTTGTACAGACAAGAGTCACAAGAAGAGAGTTATCACAAGAAGCTACAGTGTTTGTTTTAACATGCATCCATTATTTGTGCAACGTAATAGCTGGTATCGTTAATACGGGTGAGGTTTTTGGAAGTAAAACTTTCTACTAAAACTTAGTAAATAATTAATTTTAATTAGAAGAATATCTTCTTGTACCTAATTTAAAAGAAAATTATTAGATATTCTTCTTCTTTCTTTCCAGGCTGTATGTCTTGTTTATTCGGGATACGTTTGAGAATTAAAATAGTCTACTTTATTTCTATAAACTGGCATAATGGACGTAGGCGAAAAGACAGCAAAGCTGAAGTGGGAGTGGGCGGGTCACATATGCAGGATGCACCCGGATGGATGGGATCAAATTGTCACACAATGGATACCACGCAGATGGCTATCGTCGTAGAGGTAGACCCAAAAAAAAGATGGTGTGACGATTTGACGAGTTTTTGAACAGATTGGGAATCCTTAGCCGCCAATAGGGAACAGTGGAGGAGTTTGGGGGAGACCTTTGCCCAGCAGTGGGATGACATGGGTTTATTAAAAAAATTCTCCTCAGAATTCCCTGGAATGCTATGAAGACGATCTAGTCTATTACAAACGAACTGAAAGTCACAACACGGCTTTCCACAGAATGCCACATGAAGTTTATAGGCTTCTTCGGCACTCATTACGGTACGGTCTCTCAAACTCACTCATACGGTCTCCTAAACATGAAAGAAAGAAAGAAAGAAAAGCGTTTATTGATTTAGAATATCACATACACAGAACGAAATGAAAAGACGTGTAAACAGATACATAATCTACAGAATAAAAGAAACGAAAAAAAGCATGACGTTGCTTGACATTCGGGCGTTGTAGTGTTTTATTATTTAACTAGTTGTGCCCTGCGGTTTCACCCGCATATTTTCTACACATCCCACAGGAACTGTGAAGTTTTACAGGATAAAAAGTACCTTTTGTAATCCCAGGTTATAACTATCCATGTTTAAAATTCCAGCCAAATCGATCGAGTAGTTTTGGCGTGAAAGAGTTACAAACATCCATACAAACAAACTTTCGCATCTACATATAGGTATATATAAAAGAAAGTGGTGTTAGTTACGCTATTTATAACTCAAGAACGGATGCACAGATTTGGCTGAAAATTGGTGGAGAGGTAGCTTTGAACCGGGAAACGGATATAGAATACTTTTTATCCCGTTCGACCGCGATTTCGAAAACAAAGGTATTCCACGCGGACGAAGTCGCAGGGGCCACTAGTTTAAAATATTAGTAGGGTCCATTTAGAGATCCATACCCAAAGGGCGATTTTAATGACCACTTTGGTGTAATGGTCAGGAAGTTGACTATTAACCAAGAGGTCGCGGGTTCGATCCCCGCACTGTACAAACATTTGTGTGCATGAACATATCTGTTTGTACTGGTCTGGGTGTTATAGTATGTATTTATTAAAGTTTATTCGTAATACCACTGTTGATTCTGTAATCTGTAACACAAGTGCTTAAGCTACTTACCGCGGTGTCAGATCAATGTATGTGATGTTGTTGTATGTTTGTTTATTTGTATTTATTTTGTAAAGGGCAAAGTAGGATAAAATATTAATGTATCTAAGAATAAGTACAAAAAAGAACTTATTACAGAACCCAACGGGCGTGAGTCTTACTTGTATATAATAAGAATTTATTCAGTTAATTGTAACTGAGTAAAGGCTGCATACGTGACGGGGTTTTCATCCGGAGGGGACGGGAGTTGCAAGAACGTCTTTTTGAACACAAGCAATGTCACGGATGTACGGACGGGCGGGGACGTGGTATTGTTGATGATTCGTATGAAATGACCTCGAACATAAACCTTGTCACGTATGCAGTGGCACGAGATATTGAAAATTTAGGCACACGGTGGTTTCTTTCAAATATTATGATCACTGATCAGTCAATGCGGTCAAGGCTAGTGTTATATGGAGGGCAAGATTACTGCTACTTTGGTAAAATGTAAAGTTAAGCTGTTGGTCTCGGTTAATGTCGATATATACCTATTAGTCGTTAAGCCTGGTTGGAGGCCCTCGGGCGGCTTAATAACATCTGACAGTAAGGTTGGTCACTTACCTTACACACACCCCTCCACCAATCCGCACTGAGCTCGCGTGGTGGAGTATGGCTCGCACCATGTCAAAGATGAGGTGAGGCCTGTGCCCAGCAGTGGGACGCATGATGGTGATGGTGAGGTGATGATGAGTGATGGTGGTGAGGCTGATGATGATGATGAAAGTTATTGTTGTAATGGAAGATCATCTCCACGGTTCCCGGGCTATTTGTATTAGGCGACTCTCAAGGCGATATTGACTTTTAAGCATTTTTTTGGTGTCTTGCGTCGTTTTACCAAGATAATGTTGGAGACGATCTGATTTCTAATAAACTTTGACGAAATTGTTAGATACGTCTTTTCTTCTTGGATGTTATGATGATCCCCATGACAAGTGAAGTCTGAAGTAAACTGAATGAAAAGTGCATGTTAAAATGCATATTACCTGCGTCAGTGTTTCTCTGCAATTACAACCTAGGAATCTTCAAAGCTAGAGTGAACAGGCATCTTCTAGGTGAGCTCGCTCCATCGTAGACTCAGTCTTTGCCTCGTTGGGCTTAGTCTTGGGTCAAGAGCAAACCAATCCCAAATAAATAAAAAATATAACAAAAAGTAACCCATGACATTTATTATGCAGTTACATGTGTCAAAGGTTACATAACTGGAACACAGCCTTCCAAACGTGTTAAAAAATAAATAATGGAATTTTTTCAACCAACTTTAAACTTTCAGAACTTTTCAGAACGTATTTGGATTGTTAAAGGTGGTTTTTATTATTTGTAAAAGATATATAATAGAAGTTTAATGAAAATCTACGAATCATGAGTTAATTCTTCAGCCAATAGAATATCTATGAGCTGAGGTGAAAGAATCCCAGAGTTCGTAAGCATTCAAAGATACTGTCATATCCGAAATCAGCACAGGACCATTTTTATACTTTTACATATGTAAAACTCTATTGCACAAGAAATATACAAAGGATGTACTTAATGCTAAAAGCATTTTCTGCCAGTCAACCTCAAGGTCATGCAGAAACAAGGCAATATGGATGCAGTGAAAATTGAATGAGAAAGATGAATTGTGGTTAATAACGCAAAAATGAATAAACATAATAATATTGTATAACAATAAATAAAAGTAAATATTTCATTATATTTTAACATATTTACAAAACATAAATATCAATCAATTCATTAATATGGATACTAAAAATATCTATACTAATATTATAAAGCTAAGTTTAGCTAGAGTTTGTTTGTTAGTTGAACGCGCTAATCTCAGAAACGACTGGTTCGAATTAAAAAAATCGTTTTGTGTTGAATAAACCATTTATCACGCTGCAACTATAAGGAACGAAGAAATATTGGAAAATGTAAAAAAATTGTTGAAAATTATTCATCCTCGGGAGCTTCCGTTGCGTGCGCTGCGAAAACGGTTCAAGATATATACCAAAAATATATTATGTATGAAAGAATTATGCCTCTAAAAATGATCTAAAAAAATATCTGCGACAGTATATGTCTATGCCCAAAATAACTATTCCACGCGTACGAAGTCGCGGGCACAGCTTATATAAATATAATATATTTATATGCAATTTATTCATTTAGAAATTTTTAAACTTCATTTACTTATTTCATGAACATATCTTAAAGATACAAAGGTGACAAAGGGTTATTGCGAATGGTGTATAAGGTGCACAAAATTCTGGTCTTTATGCTGACGTATGGGGAGCCAATTGGGTCGTGTTCTGTAACTGAAAACATGATCGTATTCACGATGTCCGAAGGTAAACCGAATACAACTGTTGAGGAGACTACCAAGTTTATCAGTCAGTGCTTCAGTGAGGTTGGCACAGCAAGAGTCAGCGTAGTCAATGATAGGTATAACAAGTGGTTGAATGAGAAGAAGCTTAGTCTTAAAAGGAAGAAAATGTTTTTGAAACATATCTTGAAAGGAAAAAAATAGTAGTTAAACAAGTTCAGGGATTCCAAGATTCCACCATCAGAACCTGACTTTTTGAATGGAACTAAATGTAAAGTATGCTGCAAGTCGGATCACGAACCGCGGAGATATGCGGTAACAGAAAATTAAAAAAAAAACCGGCCAAATACGAGTCGGACTTCACACGCAGGTTTCCGTTCCATACAAATTTAAAAAAAAAAAGGATTGAGCAAGATTTTTAAGTGCCGGTTGATAAAAGTATTTTCAGAAATACACAGATTTTTCGCCAAGTCATCTCGATACAGCGCCATAAGTTTTAGTGAGATACAGCCTGGTGACAGACAGACTCGGTGATGAGCTCTAGTGTTCTCAATTTTTATGTATGGTGGGTGCATAAAAAGCCGTGATAGCAAAATGATCAATGTGTTCCAAATGTTATCAAGACGATCGAGTCTATTCCAAACGAACTTAAAATCACAACACGGCTTTCCACGAAATGCCACAGGAAGATTATAGGCTTCTTCGGTCACATTATACGGTCTCCTAACATGAAAGAATGAAAGAAAGGAAAGCGTTTACTGATTTAGGACATCACAAACACAGAACGAAAGGAAAATTATAAAGAGATACAAAAGCTACAAAATGAAAGAAACAATGGGGGCAAATTTATAATAAGGGAACAAACAAAACACAAGTAATTTGAAATTGTTAAAAAGTAATTATGCAGTATAGGTCAGTCAGCCCGCCTTTTCGTGTGTCTATGATGTCCAAACCAAGAGGACCTCACTCAGCGTTATGCCAGGCCCCTGTGGGTCCTAGTCCTAGCGCTGGTTATCAGTAGGCCCCTGCTGAGTGAGGTACACGGACAGTGACGCGACGTATTATATAAATAAATAAATGAGCAAAATAATTATAATAAATGTCCCGAAAATACCTACATAAACAAAAAAATATAATAGTGTAACTACTCAATTTAAAATGTGGTAATGCGTCCTAACGTAACAATGAAAAAAAAATTGCACATATTTTTTTTCTAGGTCATAGTACGAGTACTATTTATAAGCCATGACATGACAGTATTCATGTGAAGCTGATCTTAGTTGTGAAAATGCCTTTCCTGGAAGGATGTCGAGACCGAGATAGTATAGTTGATGGAATCAGCATTACTTTGCGGAAATCCATGACTAAAGCTAAAAAGAGGATTATTATTATAGCAAATAATCCTATTTTTCAGCTGTACCGAGATGGTAAATTATTATTGTTTTTGTAAGGTAAGCAAAATTTTTTAAAGGTTTTTTTCTAAGCGTAAAAACGGTTTTTTCCAGAAATCGCAACGGAGGTAGAAGGTCATTCTCTGGTCATGGTCTGGAGAAGTCTGTATTACTGGGTCAAGTGGAGGGAAAACGCGATAGGGTAAGGGCACCAACGAAATCGTCAGACCCTTTTAGATTAGCAGTGATGGATGGCTGTCTGTACCGAGCAGTCAATGCCTCATACGAGCGGAAATGATGTTGGAACTTTTTGTGAGATCGCGACCCTCAGCATTGAGGAACCGATAACGAAGAAAAAGAAGGAGACAGACCGATCGAAGAACAGCCAAGTCTTGCCAAGGTTCGGGAAGGAACTCTAAAAAGTAACTAACTAAGACTGTGCATAAAATTAAAAAAAAACCGGTCAAGTGCGAGTTGGACTCGTGCATCAAGGGGTTCCGTACAAACCTGTAGATAAGGATAAGGAGTAGTAACTTTGAAATTTTCAAAATTGTCAAAAATATTAGAGATGCGCCGAATAGTGGTTTTAATGAATAACCGGATACCGAATACTGTTCGGTTCAATCTTTACCGAACCGGATATTCGGCCGAATTATTCGGTTTACCATTACATGCACGCCGCCTGTCGCCGCTGGCTACTTGCGAGCAAGCAGTATTTCGCCGCCCGTCACCCGCACACACCGCACTGCCACTTGCTTTAAAACATTGCACGAGTAAGGAGTAAATACTTAGGTTAAATAACTTTACCTACCGTGTTTGCAATACGAGTGGGCGTAAAAGATGAGTGCTTGGGACTTTTTTGACGAAATGGGAGGCTTCAAAACGAAAGTTAAGTTCACACATTAACGGGTTCTTCGCAAGTTTTACTTAACTTATACAAAACATAAATCTTACATAAGAAGCTTGTCTTTTATTTCTATTCCATGTAATGTAGCCAAGAAAATAGAAATACTCAAACCGAATATATTCGGCACTTAAACCGAATAATTCGGCCGAAAACAAATAGTGGAAAAAATGCCGAATACGCTGTATACCGAATACAAAACAAACATTAGGCGCATCTCTAAAAAATATTGTCTGATTTCTAACATTCAAGTTAAATTCTTACATGTGTTTTGTTGTTTGTGAGGTTTATTGTATTTACATTTTTACATTACATAAGTTCTTGACGTTTTACTATTGCAAGGGTCACCTTCACGCGAGAAACAAAGTAGAATTTAGATTTTTATAAGTAGGAAGGATCTGTTCGTTTTATTTGTTCTTCAGGAGTATTTGAATCAACATCACGTGACCAGTTTTGGCGAAGGTATGTATTTCCCAACTAAATATTGTTTACGCAAACACCAAGTGTCTTAAAGGTTATAGAGAAGAGTGGAAATGGAGTATTAGGCGCGTTGGACGGTTTCTGAAGTTTTAGTTACACGGGGTCACAACGAATTACAGGGCTTAAGCCTACCAACTTGAATTGAACGTGATGAGGCAATTTTCCATACTTCAAACCTAGCAATGGGAGCTGTCAATGAATTATTATTTTAAACAGTCACATCTTTGTTACTTGCCTAAGGACCTTATGCTAACAATAATAGTACCTGTGATTAAAAACAAAACTGGCGATGCTTCGGACTTGTCGAACTACAGGCCGATATCATTGGTGACTGTGGTGGCAAAGGTGCTTGCTTGATCAACACCTGGCTAAGCACATAAAATTAAATGATGCACAGTTTGGTTTTTGCCAGATTTGTCTACTATAAGCGCTGTGCTGTGCCTCAAGCAAACGGTCCAGTACTACACATCCAGAAAAACGCCAGTTTACGCCTGTTTTCTGGACTTGTCCAAAGCGTTCGACCTAATGTCATATGATGTTCTATGCGAAAAACTGAAGAATGAGACTACTGTATCTTATGAAGTTGTTTCAATGCTCCGATACTGGTACAACCACTAAAATAACAGTGTGAGGTGGGCCGGCGCGTACTCAGACGTGTATAGGCTGGAGTGTGGAGTGAGGCAGGTGGCCTCTCATCTCCTAGGCTCTTCAACCTATACATGAATGCCATGATCGGGGAGCTCAGCAGCACTTATGTCGGCTGTCATATAGACGAAGTGTGCGTGAATAATATTAGTTACGCGGATGACATGGTGCTGCTGAGTCCCTAGATTTTTTTGAGAGATTTTCTTGACATTTGTGAGTCCTATGCTGTGACCCACGGACTCAGGTACAACGTGGTTAAGAGTGAGTTTATGGTGTGTAAGGCTTTTAAGAAATGCTCCCTTATAGTACCTTCTATTACACTCAACGGGTCTCCTCTTAACCGTGTGTCACATTTCAGGTATCTGGGGCACTGGGTCACAGAGGATCTATGTGATAATATAGACATAGAGAGGGGGTGCAGGGCGCTGGCCGTCCACTGCAAAATGGTGGCCCGTTTACCGTCATACTGCTAGTCCTTTTATACGAATTGCCTATCCAATATAATAACGGGTTTAGGATGCTGATAGGATTGCCGCGGTATTGTAGTATGTCCGGCATGTTCGCCGAGTCACATACTGATGGCTACCATGTCATCGTCAACTACACTCAGTATCGGACAGTCCTTCCGTCCAACTTTTGAGATTTTGACACTTTATAAAAATAATTACTAACTTCTAATTATTTTTATGTTTTACTTACAAAATTATGGGTCTGTATACTATTCTGTGTCTGTTACCTGAAAATAAATGATTTAATAATAATATCCGTTAAGGCTTTCATGAGTCGCATCTTCAGCCCACTGCAAGAGAGGGGAACTAACAACCTGACCGTCAGTGTTGCCCTTAGCCTAAAAAAATCAAATCAAGACTAAAAAGACATCTTTAAGGTGACCTCGCTCCATCGAGGAAACCTAGCCCAAATAATTGCATAGTATAAAGCAAAGTCGCGTCTGTCCCTATGTCTGTAATCTCTAATATAAAAATGTTTTTGAAAATTCTTTTTTTATCATATTCTTTTATTGAGTGTTCAGCGCACCCCCTGCCATTGTAATCGTGTGAAACACATGAAGGTCGGCAGGGGCCATAGTCCTCCCATTGTTCGATTTCCGCTCAGTACAAGCATATGTGTGCATGAACATGTGTGTTTGTACTGGTCTGGGTGTTTTCTATATATAATATGTATTTATTTACAAAAAAAGTAAGTATGTTTATCCGTTGTCTAGTACCCATAACACAAGCCTCGTAGCTCATAGCTTAATATGGGACTAGAGAATTGGTGTGATTGCCTTCCAAAAGTTCGGGACCCTGTGGTCCCGAGAATGGAAAAGACATACTGTCGGGTGTGTCTACAGCCAGGGGATGTGTTGAGTGCTAACGACTTGAGAGGGAAGTTGTAAGAAACAAACCCGTTGTATGCCGTTCTAACACTGTCGGTTAATATCTGTTTTATTAATGCTTATAACCATGTATTTATAATGAAGTTATTGATTGTTAACAAGTTAAGATATGTAGATGTGTGCCGTCGGTGTAGAGTGCCGACGGTGCTCGTTGAGGGTCCATTGGTCAGCCGCTGTATGTGGGTCGCTGACGCCGCTCCGAGGTTGGGCAATTTCTATGTACGATGCTAGCTCGTACACATACATAATATTAATAATACTAATGCTATATATAAATATGTATATCTAAATTATATATTATATATAAATAGTCGCTTGTAGTTTGTCGAAGCGACAACATCTCCTGAGGATGCCACGTGTAGTGGCGAAAGGCGTCGATCGTTTTGTTGGTGTCAGTGTTGTGATTCCAGGTGCATCTTCTGTGTCACGTTGTGAGTTGTAGTTATTGTGGGTCCTGCGACTTTCAGCTCTAGCTTTTTCAGGTGATTATAGTTGGATGTATTTTGGTTCCTGCGCTGGCGTCGTTAAGTTGAAATTTAAAGCAAAATAATCCTTTTTTTTCCAAAATAAATATTATTAATAAACGCCATGTTGGATGTGGAATCGACAATCATTGTCCCGAAAGTCGTGTCTTTGAAGGGCTTAATAGCGAAGAGCCTTGATCAACACCTTAGGAGGTCAGATGCAAAAGGCAGTACTTCGGAACACGGCGCCCACAGCCCTGGGGGAATCTTCTGCTCAGCAGTGGGCGTCGAAATGCTGCTATGATGATGAATCGTGAAATGGAGACCAGCTTCTATTTCCAACTGCAATCACTTCTATGGAACCCACTTAAAAATAACCTTCGAATTCTTCTTGTACCTACAGAAAATTATTTTACAAGAACTTACACGTGTTATGATTATTTTTACATGGAACAATTGTTTCCGCAAACTCCAAACCATTGTCGCTTCTTAGTTAGCAAATTCATGTTACTGAATAAATTGTGAAAGAAATACGGACGTATTATATATTAATGAACAAGTGTTTAAAACTTGTCGGTTAATTTAATTGAAAGGCAGCATTGTGACACAAGTGTGGTAATAAGTTTATTATTTTTAACGCTAAGCCGTTGGTCCTGCGCTTGATCTCTCTCCGGTCATGTCGGATTGCCGTCTCACCGAGCTTTGAGAGTGATGGAACAGTCAGTGCACCTGTGTATTGCGCTCACACTTGTGCACTATAATATCTCCTGCGAGTTGGCTGATCTCTGTTGATATTTGCCGCCGAGGTCGAAATTGGCCAGGAGGACTATTATTATTATTATTATTTATGATGTAGACAAGATTAGGGAAGTGCAAACCCGTTAAGAATTATGAAGTGAATTATTATTTTTGGAAAGGCTGCTGCTGACAAAATCTAAACGTGGAATATGATTAACTTGAAAAAAACATTATGTATATTAAGTGCAATATTGTTACGAAATTTCGACAGCTAAGCAGTTTTTGCTGTTAACAACATACTGAATTTCTTCATCCTTTTGAACCATCTTTGTGTAATTTGACATTGTTTTTACACAATCCATATTGACCACCGACCACGTTGGTGTAATGGTTAAGAAGTTGACTATTACCCAAGAGGTCGCGGTTTCGATCCCCGCACTGTACAAACATTTGTGTGCATGAGCATGTCTGTTTGTACTGGTCTGGGTGTTACAGAAATAGAAATCTTTATTAGTTAAGGTACACTGAAGATGTTCATAGTTATAAATCAGCAATTATACAGCCGCTTAATCAACCATTATCAATGGCGTGCAAATCTTAAAGTTATATTGGGTTAATAAATTTAAATAGTAAAATGTCTATCAAGACAATCACCAAAACGTTAACAAGTCATCATTAAATGGATAAAAAATTATTAAAAAGCCTTGTCACTAAGCCAGTTGTATAATTCTCTTTAAATTTAATAAAGGGTAGGTCTTGAATAACTTGTGGTATCCTATTATACATTGTCATACACATCCAATAAATTTTTTTTTGGAATCTCGCGCTCTGGGGAAATGTAACAGAAACTAACCTATTTCTGTTTCTGGTGCCTCGTTTGTAGACGTCTTTGGCTTGAGTAAAATAATTCATGTTGTTTTTAGGGTTCCGTAGTCCGACAAGGAACCCTTATAAGATCGTTCAGTTCGTCCTAGTCTGCCAAAGCAGAATATCTTCTACGCTTATGGACTGATTTGCATGTAACTTGGCTCGAGGATACTTACCATATAGATCTTATTTTTTTAAATACGAAAAAGTCAAGTCAAAGTCGTTTACATGGTGTCCCCCCCCCCCTTCCTGTAATTTCTAAAGTCTTGGACCTATAAACTTGAAATCTCTTACGTAAAGAAACAGGCACGGAAACTCTTATTTAAAATTATTTCGGGTATCCTGTGATGAATACTTTCGAAATTTTAAATAATATAAAAATATTATACTTTTTTCCAAAAGAATAGCATAAACATAAAAAAGTTTTTACTGTTAGGACTGAATAAAACTTTAAATTTAATTAATTTTTAACCTGGTATTGAAAAAAATATTTCTTTTTTTGAATCTTCAAATTTTCAAAATTTTATATTTGCAGTATATTTGTTAATTCCATTGGTTCTGACTATATCTTCGAAACCAGGCTACGGAAATACCAAAATTGACTACGGAGCCCTACTTTATGCGTGTCCGACACGTACTTGGCCGGTTTTTTACAAATTTTGTCGCTTCGAATATATAAAGACAAGGGAGTGTCAAATTATTCAGAGATTTAAATAAAGGCTTACACGGTTCGTCAGGTACAGTACCACACATCGCTTTAACACACTTTTTTTGTGTAACGAACGCCTTTTCTATGTCTGTACTATTACCCCATATAATGAGTGCATATCACAGGACTGATTCAACGTCAGCAAAGTACGCAGTAAGAGCTGTACTCCTTCCTACTATTTTTTTTTAGTTTATAAATTAAAACGAGAAACGATTTATTTTATTGCACACTTTTTGGTCTTTTTGTTTCCAGTCTAAATTAAAATTCCAGATAATTTTTTATGCATAAGAATTTCATTGTTATTGTGTTTTTTAATATTTGTACTTCAATATTTGTATTCAATGTCAGATTTGGCATGTTATTAAAGTTAATTAAACTCGTTTTGTCAATATTTATAATTAAATTATTATTTCTAAGCCAATCAATTATTTTAAATATTGTTTCATTTATGACATTTTTGTGGTCATTGAATGTCAATTTGTCATCAGTTGTTACTATTAGAGATATATCATCAACGAATAGGATCACTCGATGCTTAGTCACATTTTGGAGATTATTGATATAAATTAAAACAGAAGAGGCCCTAGTACGCTTCCTTGAGGAACGCCAAACTTATTCTCCCTAAATTCAGATCTGTAGGTTCTCGCAACATGGTTAGAATTAAGCTGTGTGATTTTGAGTGATTGCAATATATTTTGCAAGTATGTTCTGATCCAGTTCAAAGCATTGCCTCTGTATATGTTTTTATTTAAGTTTAATTGTGATACCACTGTTCTTCATTCAGATACCTGTAACACAAGGTGCTTAAGCTACTTACCACGGAGTCAGAACAACGTATGTGATGTAGTTGTATATTTATTTAAATATTTTTTTTTATTCATATTCACGGTTACGATTCAGCTGCTCTCGAGTTTTAGCGGGACTAACGAACAGCAATTCATTTTTTTATATAAGATGAAATGAAAGCGTTTTTACTGAATGATGGCATTTGTTTATACGACGCACTTTTTATAAACAATCTGAATATTTTTTCTGAATACATTCATTCATTGTTGGTAATTTATTTTTCCATTTTAATATTGTTTTCAGAACCGGAGACTATAACTATGGACACTGAAGAAAGGCCTGAAGGAACGACTTTCGTACTCATAAAACACTGTAAGTATAATGTCACTCTAGGAGGCATTTACTGTTCAAATCATTACCATCGATTTTACTATATTGTTATGAAGGTGCTTATGGAAAGCACTGCTTTTTCAATCAAACAATTTATTTATCATTTAACATTTGTGATGTTTTTTTTTAAATTAAACCAAAATGGCTGTGGCGAAGTGGTGCACTTTGGTAGTGTTAAGATAGATATCTATTTACAAGCATATTCTTAGCATATGTGTGCATGAACATGTGTGTTTGTACTGATCTGGGTGTTTTCTATTTATAATATATTTTTTTTTACAAAAATAAAGTATAAAAAAAGTACAATGGATAATCACCATTGTCTAGTAAACATAACACAAGCCTCGTAGCTTAATTTGGGACTAGAGAATTGGTGTGATTGTTGTGAAATATTGATTATTATTTATTTGTTTATTCTTCGGTTTTCGGAAGGCATGCCGAGCTATAGCTATAGCCGAGATATTTAATATTTCTATATCAAAAGAAGTCGTTAAGCCCGGTCAGAGGCCCTCGGTCAGAGATCCTCAGACGGCTTAATGACATCTGACAGTAAGCTTGGTCACCTACCGTACAAACAGCCCCTTTTTTTTCTCGCTGTGGAAATGCTTTTACGCATGCCCCCACAGATCTGCAGGGGGGTATGTGGGACTCAACGGCTGGTGTGCAAGGCCGTAATACCCACTAAAACCACAGCGCATTCCACCACTCCGCCATTGTGCCATGGGGTCGCGTGAGCATTCACCACGGCACCCCGGCGGATAGCCCGAGGGCCGCAAACTCCTTGGCGGTGGAGCAAGGTGTTGGGCTCCGCCACCTCCCGGCTGCAGAGGATAGGGAGGACGGCAACGACACACCGCATCTCCTCTTCCTCTGCGGCCCCACCGCAGCGCCATCCAACGGTTCGCCCCCGTTTGGTCGCGGGAGATAGGCCGCACGGAACGACACACCGAGACGTCTGTCTCTCCTCCCGCGACCGCACCCGACTGCGAGGGACAGCCAAAACTGTTTCCCCACCCGCACCCTTGGACGCATCCTGCGCAGGCCTCCCCAAGCCCACGAGGAGCGTCCCCTCCCGGGATCCTGCTTCATCGTGGGTGGCAAAGCCACGGTTACTGAGCCCCCCCCCCCCCCCGCGACAAGGTGGAGATCCCACAGGGAAGGTACAAACAGCCCCTACACCAATCCGCACTTACCCCGCGAAGTGGAGTATAGCTCATAGCACCTCATAGTACAGGTGAGGCCTTTGCCCAGAAGTGGGACGCATAAATGCCGATGAGATGAATAAAAAAAACTTTTTTATTTTTTCAGTTAAAGAAGCGGACGAATATTATCTGGCGAACAATTTGCCCCTAATACTATGTATACTAGCATCATATTTGCTGTTTGTACTTGTATTAGGACCAGCTTTTATGAAGAATCGAGAGCCTTACAAATTAAAAAAAACAATCTTAGTGTACAATGCTGCACAAGTTCTCCTCTCATTGTGGTTGATAGCACTGGTATGTATCTATTTAAACTTTTAATATGAAATCGTTATCTATTATGATTTCACATATCACAATTTATTATGATATGCGGGTGCGACTCATGGTATCTAACAACGGGCATATGAATGGGTTACTATCAGAAAGCATATACCTAAATCGAAGCAGATACCTTGGCTGCCTCGTTGGTGTAGTGGCAAAGTTTCTGCCTTACATCCGAGAGTTTCTGGGTTCGAATCCGTGGTCGAGCCAAAATTGTTTCTAAGATTTTCTGTCATGAATTTCTCAAAAACAGCTCGGAGTCGGAAAGTTGGCGGTGTTACACCCCCGTGCCTCGGAAAGCACGTTAAGCCGTTGGTCCTGCGTCTGATCTCACCGAACTTTGAGAGTGACGTAACAGTGAGTGCACCTGTGTATTGTGCTCACACTTGTGCACTATAATATCTCCTGCGTAGTTGGCTGATCTCTGTTGAGCTTGAGATTGACCGCAAAATCGGCCAGGAGGACTATATTACCTACATCGAGGTAGATTCTTGTTAATAAGATCAGAACTGCCAGCGGGCTGTGAAATAGCTCGCCGTCGTATTCTACGGTACAGGGCAGTTTTTAAAGTTTGACAGCGAGATTTATCACGGCCTACGGCAGCACTGATTTTAACCGCATGAAGCCTTCGAGGAAAACCGTTTGGAACAATAATAAATATGAAAAAAAATATCTCTAAATATCAAACCCTTGCAATATAATTAAAAACACAATGACGAGTCCAAACAGTCCTGATAGTACCCAGTAATCTCTTCCGCGAGAGTCGTACCAAGAACCCTAAATAGGAACCTTCAAGTACTCGACATCTCAGACAGAATAATACCTCTTCTCCAGAAAGCCGTTATACTTAATACATGCCGAATCACAGGCAAATTTTTGTCATCCGACTCACAACAGGCTGTTTCACTTGGCTGCGCTTACATGCCTTAAAAATTACCCATTGCTAACCACGATGGAGAAAATAAAAATAAATATAATAATTTGACAACGCCGTGCCTATGTCGTCGTTATTTTACCACTTCATACTGATACACGGTGAGTCCAGTGCCCAGCAGTAGGACGTGTATTGGCGTAAAAGCGCTTCAAAATAAAGGCGACTTAAGAAAACACTCTACTTTCAAAGGAATGCTTCGATGGCTGGTACCATAATGTGAAGGCAGCATATAACTTATTTATGTACTTTTTTTGCAGACGGCAAATTTAACGTTCATGTTTTTTCCGAAAAGATGCATAGAAGATGATCCTGTCACTCGAAAAGAGGTAAGGAGTTGAACTTGTTTAATTTAAACATGTTTTTACAGGTTCATTAAAGATAATATTGTTTCAATTATATATTTTTCTTTGCCAGCTTCTTCTCTGTTTGCGACCTAGAATGTAGATATATTTTTTAAACAAAAGCTATTCTCAAGACACTTAAATCTATTTACTAAAATGCTGTGTTTTTATTTTATTTCAGTTGCTGGACATAAATCATGTTTACGTATTCTGTAAGATCACCGAACTTTTAGACACAGTTTTCTTCGTGTTGAGAAAAAAATATAATCAAGTACGTAAATGTCGCCGCTACATTATGCTGCATATGTACGCTGGCTTTAATGGAACTCTTTTTTTTTTTATTCAGCAGACATACTTCCTATAGTCCAATTGACATGTCACAACCGATTGGATCAGTTAGAATGATCGTATGTGGGCGAGGTTTCGTATGACGCGATTAACATTTGGACCTTAGGTTGTACTGTTTGTGGCCAGCAATAGTCCTTTTGTAAAACAGAATGTTTTTTTTATTTCAGGTGACATTCCTCCATGTCTACCATCATACGTTAGTCGTTATTGGCACATGGCTGATATTCATGCTATCCCCTAACCAGTCCGGTATATTTGCCGCTTTCGTCAACGCCATTGTGCACGTTATAATGTACTCTTACTACTTCTTGGCTGCTCTGGGCCCTCAGTACCAGAAATACCTCGTTTGGAAGAAGTCCATCACTAGTCTCCAACTTGTAAGTATAGATAAAGCTTGATTCACATACGAGTTTATATGTGATGCAGCAACCCGTGAAGTTCCAGCGCAGTAGATGATATTCCTACACACATTTTATTTGAACGCACTGCTGAGTGACATGTGACAGATGAAAATGCATACACAAGAGATATGGAACGGATACGGAACTGAAGCTACACAGCCTATGCAGACGTCCCACTGCTGGGCACAGGCCTCACTCTTGGCTGTGAGGTGTTGCGAGCCACTCGGGCTCAGTGCTGGTTGGTGGAGACATTTGACTCCAGTTGAATGATGCTAGTTATTATTATAGGATAGTTTTATGGTATCGGTGGTAGGCTGCTTCGAGGCAGAAAGGTTTTCCAATGGCGATAGTGATCCAGTTGATGCGCCAGTCCGTAGGCAGCCCCCTACTAGGTGGAACGACGATCTAGTTAAGGTTGCGGGAAGCGCGGGATCGCGGTTGACATTCTTGTCCCTTTCTTTGAGCTGTCTTTTGAATTATTAATTCTATTTTTAATTGGTAATAGAACATGCTTTAAAATGCAGACACTTTTAGAACTAAGGACATTCTTCTGCTCAGTAGTTATTCCATTAATTACGCGAACGCGAGTCTGGTTCAGAATTGTTTGTTGTTATTATTTTTTATTGGCTTATTTTGTGATGCATCGTCAATATACTCGTACCTAGAAATGATAAATCCCTTTTTGTTACAGGTACAGTTCATCGCTGTCATCTGTCACCAGATTCTTAGTCTCATTTTCGTACCGTGCCAGTACACTATTTTCGGCGTTGTCTACGTCATAGTCACATGTATAATTTTCTATCTTCTTTTCAATAATTTCTACAATAAGAGCTATCAGAAACCAAAGGGCGCTAGGGACGAGATCAAGAATGGAGCAGATAAAACGCAATAGTTTGTTGTGTTATGTTTATTTTATGAATACCTACCTAGCCAATAAAGTATTCGTCAGAGTAGTAGTTTTTATTGCAAATATCACAATTGTACACGTCTAGCTAGGGATTTAAAACAATGCCAGATTTAGAATTAGGAAGCTAAAGGGAAGCGCTTCCTACCGACCGGGTGTTATGGTCGGGGACCAAGGTCCGATAAACGTCATCTTAATTTGTCTATCTATATTATTCTGGATCTAAGTCTTATAAGCCGCGGTTCATGTGCGATACTAGGCAGCAGCTCCATCTAGCCTATGGAGCCGTATCAGTGCTCGCTGTCGTGCTTTCCTCCGTTAGGCATGCGCTTGTGATGGTGAACGGTAGAGGTCGCCACAGTAGTTACTCCAAAATTAACAGACAGGAAATAAAGTATTTTTCATTCTTTGTTTATTTACGTAGGACTTTCAAGAACATACTTTAGCATACCGAAAAAAGGCTACGTTGCGTCTGTGCTGACATATAAAAAAATCCTGCTAACTAAAAACAGTGCCTCTACAATAAGACTTCCATGTGAACTAACGGTGGATAGGGGGAAATGAGTAATACGTCTGTTGCGTTTCAAATCTATATTTGAACTGTCACACAAGTGGAAAGCATACCCTACAATATTTCACTATATTAAGGAATGCCTACCTACTAACTTATTATTATAAATACACTACAATCCTCCCCTTTAAACAAGGGTTGCTACTGTAACAAAAAACATATATCGGCCAGTACTAATTAAGACATGGTATGAATTTGTTTGTAACAATCCTACTGTAAACAGATACATTATCACTTTAGTAAGCAACCTTACAAATGAACAAAACTTAAAACTACAAAAGATAAGTACATCGTTTGCATGGAGGTATTTACATTATAAAAGAAAAATTTTATTTTACAACATCTACACACCATGTAATGCCTATATAGTTATTTACTTAAACACATATTGTGGGGGTTTTCAATCCTACATTTTCTCACTGGTCTGGATTGGGGCGGCGTGGCAGGTGTCGTATGCGAATCGGATGCGAGTGTGGGAGAGGAACCTGCATCCTTAAATGTATCCATATCTTGACCACTCTTATCTAATTCGGTTCCACTCGATGAGGGTCTGAGACTGGACTGCACACTGCCCCCTATCATTGCTACCGGTCCTTGGACTTGCGCGGATGGCGTCTCAACCTCGAGAGCAGGAGTAACTAGCGAGTTACGTGAAGTTCTCCGTCTTAACTGGTCAACATGTCGATGAGCTGTTTTACCTAACTCGTCAATCGTCTCATAGTCAGCTGTCCCTAACCTTTCCGCTACCCTACCTGGAGCCCACTTGGTACTGCCTTGATACTGACGAATCCAAACCTCTTCTCCTGGTGCTAATTCGCGACTTCCCTCTGTACCCCCTTGTATTTGTTTAGTTTGTGCCTCCCGAACTTTCTTACTTCTATCCGGTCTCAGTAAATCTAATTTAGTTCTTAGCTGCCTACCTAACTAACATAAGTGCGGCCGGACTTTCTCCTGTAGTGCAGTGCTCTGTATTTCTATAGTGTAATAAAAATGTATTTAAAAATGTTTGTACATCTTCTTTTTTCCGCATAGCCTTCCTCATGGCCTTTTTAACTATACGTATGGCATTTTCCGCTGCCCCGTTTGAGGCGGGGTGATACGGAGCTGAAAATATTTGTTCAATTCCATGTTTTTGCATAAATTGACTAAAATCAGAACTACTGAATGGTGGCCCATTGTCCGTGACTATCTGTCTCGGCAAACCCCATCTGGCAAAGGCTTCTTCCAATTTGCTTAATGTAAAACGAGCAGCCGTGCTAGGCACAGGATAAACTTCAATCCATTTGGTTCTCGCATCAATTAAAATGAGATAAGTCTTGTCATGAAACGGTCCTAAAAAGTCGAGATGAATGCGAGACCACGGCTTCGCTGGCCAAGGCCACGGTGTCACTGCATGGCGGGGCGGCGCGTCAGCCTCCGCGGCGCACACTTCGCAGCCCCGGCAAAGGGCCTCCACAGCCTCATCAATGCCTACATACGAGCGAGCTGAGTACCAAGCTATAGCTTTAGTTTTGCTTATACCCATATGTGCTTCATGAAGCTCATGTAACACCTTGTCCCTACATTTCTCAGGTATGACTACCCTATGACCCCACATAATGCATCATTTCTTCTATTGAAATACGGTTGTAGTTCCCTAATATCATTCTGATCAGGCCATCCCTCTCTAATATACAATAATATTCTACTTAATAATGGATCCCGTATGGTCTGACGTGTAATGTTATTAGAATCTAGTAATAATTGATCTTGTGCGAAGTGTAAATATGTTTGTTCGGGCGGGTCGATCGATGAGTCATTCTTATCAGCTGAGCGCGGCACAGGTAACCGCGACAAGCCGTCCGCTCCGTTTAGATTAGTATTTACGTATTCAATTTCATAACTATACGCAGATAAAATGACTGCCAAACGCTGCATTCGGCTCGCAGCCATTGCTGGAATTCCATGTTTTGGCCCAAAGATACTTACCAACGGTTTGTGGTCCATCCTAAGAGTAAATCGTCTACCATACAAATATTGATGTAGCTTTTGCAAGCAAAACACAATAGCCAGTGCTTCCCTATCAATTTGCGCGTAATTTTTCTCCGCTTCGGTGAGCGCGCGCGCCACATACAAGACCGGCCGCTCGCCCCGCCCGCCCGCGCCCGGCTGCGTCAGCACCCCGCCGATACCGCGCGAGCTGGCATCGCAAGTTAAAGTACGGTTTATCCGGATCATAGTGGGCTAGCACCTCCGTACTAATCAAAACGTCCTTGATTTTATTAAAGGCTACCTCGCAATCCTTAGATCATCTCCACTTAACCATTTTTTTTAGTAAACTATAAAGAGGAAATAAAATGTTACTTATATTTTTTACAAACTTTGCATAAAAATTTACTAAACCCAGAAATGATCTCAGTTGAGAAATGTCTTCAGGCCGTGGAATTCCGACAATCGCCGCTACTTTGTCGTCATCTACCTTAATGCCGTCTTTGGAAACAACGTAACCTAAATATTTCACTTCGTCCACTAAAAACGAACATTTGCTTTGTTTAAGTTTCATACCATGACTCGACAGCCTATACAATACCCTCTCCAATACGGCTAAATGATCTAAATAATCCCCTTTAGTGGCAATTATGATGTCATCTAAAAATATTTCTACCCCTGGAATATCCTTCAATAGATTGGTCATAATACGTTGAAATATTCCCGGGCTAGAGGCCAGTCCGAATACCAACCTATTATATTTAAATAAGCCTCTGTGCGTATTAATCACAGTAAACATTTTTGTATCGTCTAATTCTACCTGATTATATGCCTGAGACAAATCGATTTTCGAAAACCATTTAGCTCCATTTAGGCTGACTAACAGATCCTCAATTTTAGGTACAGGGTACCTGTCGACCATCAAGACGGGATTCACGGTAACTTTGTAATCCGCGCAAATACGTAGACCACCATCAGCTTTACGTACCGGTACCAACGGCGTAGCCCAGTCCGACGCGTTTAGATTAATGCACGGCGTTTAGCGCCGTGCATTAATAGGCAACTTAGGTCGCGAGTATCGTATACTATTTTATAGCACAAGTGACCAAAAGCCGCCCCGGACGGATGGCGGGGGGGGGGGGGGGGGGGTGCGCAGCCCCCCCCCGAGGGATGAGATTGCTATTTTAAAAGAAACATTGAAATGATTTTGATTTCGAATTGATTTATTGAAAAAAAAACATTGAAACCAGTCTTTGGATCATCGAACATTGAAACATAGGATCATTCATTGGATCAAACATTGAAAACATTCAAAACGGAACATTGAAAGTATTTTGCTTTTGAATTCCTGTGCATTTTCAAGCTTCAAATGACATTTCAAAGGGTTTGTTTCATTTTTTATACATATGTGAAGGTAGTCGATTCATTTACGCACCGTGCAGAAATAGACAACTTAGATCCCGGAAAAGCGTGCGTAAAGTGCGGGTTTAGGTCACGCTGTGCTATAAAAGTCTTTTCGGCTCCGATCATCGGGGTCGATACGAACCCCCGACCTTTGGAAGTCCGGTTCAATACTCTGACCACTGACTGAAGCCGAAAAGATTTTTAATGTGTACTTAACACATAAAAAATCTTTTGGGCTTTCCGAACAAATAAGGTTATTACTTATTAAAGTGCAATTTTTCCGATATTCGTAGTAATATTTAAATTTACACTCCATTATGATTGTCAAAATTCGAATAGCAATTTAGCTTGTCGAAGCTTTAATGCCGTGATGACAAATTTATATTTACTTGACTAGGCGCTGTGAAAGCGGAGGCTATAGTAAAAGTTAGCTAACTATTTTACCCATATGGCTATTTAATAGGCATGTTGAAACCTATCGTAAATATTTCCAAGACTATGGTGCTTTAAAAACATAACCTCTATGAATCTATCAAAACCAATTTATTTCCAAAAAGCTGTAAAAACCAATTTTTGTTTTTTTATTTACAACAAATTAAATTAATATTCTGTCAATTGACTTCCTTCTGATACGAAATTATGACGACAATTTATATACAAAATCTATGGAGGCAGATCGTTTTGACAGATGATAAAAAATATGTCAACGATTGGTGGTGTCATCTAGCCTATTGGTTTTTTCATTTTCGTACTTTAAGAGCATTATGGGTAATTAATGAAAAACAGTCGTACTTTATTCATACCTTATACTTACGATTGAAATATATATAAAAAAACACGGGTTGCACTCCGGGATTGCCGGCAGAAGTGAAAACTTAACAACCGTCTTACGGTTTTTCGATCAGCATCACGTGACCTGACGCGAGTTTCACAGTTTCTACCCATGCCACAAAAGTGCTCAACGCCGCTAAAGAAGTTTTCACTTCAAAAATGTTTTTTCCTTGATATTGCGGTGACAGTACGTTACGTGTCTTTCGACTGTGTAAAAATTGTAGTCATACGGTTTTTTATGGCAGCTATACATAAAACCTGTTTTAACGTAGGTAAGTAATTGACGTACCTACCTACGCACGTGTGACGTACTTAGACCCTGTACTGACGACGCATCTATATACAGGGTGTAAAAAAACCTTACCGAAGCCGTCAACCACGCGTTCAGTACATCAAACCAAATCGTATGAAAAAGAAATTTTGGCTGGGAAATAACTTTATTTTTTTTTACAATTTAAAAATTTAATTCTAACCCGCAATGTACAGCGCGCACGCGGGGAAGTGACCGCGGGGCGTGTTGCTATACGAGTGTGCGCTGTTCATTACGGAGTGTGCCATTTAGAGGCTTTTTATAACAGAACTAGTGAAATTTGGAAAATACATTTTTGTAAAAATCATCAATTTTTTTTCAAACTTAAACCATCAATACCACAGTAACCGTTAACTTCCCAGGTATGATATGTGGTATTCGGCTTCGGTAAGGTTTTTTTACTCCCTGTATAGCTTATACAGTTCTTTCATATTAAGAACAATAGTTCTTTCATAAAAATCCTCTAAATGGCACACTCCGCAATGAACAGCGCACAGTCGAACCGAACCGAGTCGCGGCGGCGTAAAGCAACACGCCCCGCGGTGACTTTTCCGCGTGCGCGCTGTACATTGCGGGTTAGAATTAAATTATTTTTTTTGATGTCAAAAAATGAAAGTTGTTTCCCAGCCAAAATTTCTTTTTTATACGATTTGGTTTGATGTACTGAACGCGTTTTTGACGGCTTCGTTAAGGTTTTTTTTACACCCTGTATTTAAATCATATTTTAAAAATTACAAGTAACCTTTTTGCGAAGGCCCTAATACAAAATACTCTGTACATAAGACGCCTATCATAAACATTTCGACAGCTAAGCAGTTTTTTACCGAAAAATTGATTTTTAAAAGATAAATCAAAAATCCAAGGCCGCTGTGAAGTACAATCCTCGTAATTAGATACATGTTAAGTAATCAATTACGTTAAAACATTGTCAATGTACAGATCGACAAACTGAATTTTCCTTTCAGCCCTTCAATTAGTAAATAATGAGGTGTGATGTTAAAAATATTTTTTCATCGAGTATTCGGCCCATGAGCAAGAGTTGATTTTTTGTCCTGCAAATATTATTCCTTTCCTATCCTTTTCTACTAAGTTTGCAACGTAATCGTTTATCACATCACGGTGAAATTGCTATCAATCAGAAACAGGCGTTGTCCCTACGTGAGCGGATGCAACGCGGCGGGACGCGACCTATACTTCAACCGCCTCGCTTATGTCAATGTCAATCGCGTCTTGTCCCTTTGTCGCCCTCACGTAGGACAACGGGTTAAGACGAAGTCATGTCATTTCTCAATCTATAATACTATCGTTCGTCGATCATTTAATTGGTCTAATGAATAAGCCCGCATCCAGAATTTCACGTGATGTTTTTAAGATTTTTTTTAGTCTAAATAATGGTCTCTAATCTACTACTTCTCTTTATAGTTGATGGAATCAGGCGTTACCTACTTTGCGAAAATCCATGATTTTTCAGCTTTACTTTTCTTTAGTTGATGAATTATAAAGTGGCTCTAGTACCAAAAGTTAATACTCGCTTCGCCCAACATCAGTTTCCGCATTTGTCTCCACAAATATACAACAGAATAAATAAAATACTAAAAATTTACTCACTTACAGTAAAGGAATGTAAAACAGTGCTTACAAATTGGTTAAAGACTCTGGACTATGATGAAACTGAATATATTCTGAAAATTTGTACATAAAAAAGCAGCACTAACTCACACACACACTCGCATACACACACACACACTCGCATACACACACACACCCACACATACACATATTTCATGTAAACTTTTTGAATAATTTGTTTTTAATTAGATTAAGTCGTTTTAAATTAAAATAGTACCTACATTACTTACGTAATTTCTACCGTTATGGAAGAGTGTGGCCTCCTGATACAGGCATTCTGTAATGCCGAATAGGAGACTACATCATCTTGTTTTTATAGTTTATTTGATTACGTAAATAAAGATTTTTATTATTTATTATTAGTACCTTCGCTCATTATAGTAGGTCAGTCGCCGCGCCTCCCAAATCAAAACTTTGCGACTCATTGCTAGTAGTGACTCAATCAGTCGGCTAATTTCGTTGTAGTCGCGAGTGCGACTGCCTAGTTGGTGTAGTGGAAAAGTTACATCCGAGAGGTCCTGGGTTCAAATCCAAGGTCGAGCCAAAATTGTTCCTGAGATTTTCTGTCATGAATTTCTCAAAAACAGCTCGGAGTCGGGAAATTGGCGGTGTTACATCCCCGCGTCTCGGAAAGCACGTTAAACCGTTGGTCCTGCGCCTGATCTCTCTCCGGTCATGTCGGATTGCCGTCTCACCGAACTTCGAGAGTGATGGAACAGTTAGTGCACCTGTGTATTGTGCTCACACTTGTGCCATATAATATCTCCTGCGTCGTTGGATGATCTCTGTTGAGATTGGCTGCCGTGGTCGAGATCGGCCAGGAGGACTATTATTAGTCGTGAGTGCCACATAACACGTGCGCTTGCTCTTTTTTTCCAGACAGTTCGTTTCTATCATCTCACATCAGCTGCTGACCTGCCTAGCTTTCACCAGATGCCAAGCACAGCCCTCTTGGTCTGACCTACGTTATGATCTCTACATCAACCTCCTACATGCTATTCCATAACTTCTACAACCAAAGCTACAAGCGTCCGAAGAAAGCCACCAATGAAATTCAAACTGGCACTAAAGTGAAAGCAAAGGAACAATAAATTTCTAACTTATTTGTATTCATTTATTCAAAGCATTTTGTAGGTAAATTCTTTTGAACAAAGGGCTTAGGTCTTAGCAATTACACATGGGGTATGCATATTCACGAGTACAATTTTCTATTTCTCAAGATTTTAATACTGATATTATGTGCAGAGAGATTGCAGATACCTATTAAAATTAAAATAAAAGAACTCTTGACATAAGAATCTGGTAAGCTTCAACGGCTGGAAGGATTTTTGAAGTGAAAACTTCTTTAGCGGCGTTGAGCACTTTTGTGGCATGGGTAGAAACTGTGAAACTCGCGTCAGGTCACGTGATGCTGATCGAAAAACCGTAAGACGGTTCAAATAAATCAAAAATGCACAACGTTAATAATCAAGTTTTCACTTCTGCCGGCACTCCCGGAGTGCAACCCGTGTTTTTTTTTTGTTTCAACGAACACACCAATTACTTAGCCCTAAACTAAGCGTTAGCTTGGGCTATGGTGGCTAGAATAACGGATAGAAATACTTAAATACCCATGACTCAGATAGAAATGCTCGTGCTCATCACACAAACATTTGCCGCGACAGCCGGTTTTGTAGTCTGAACCTCAGACCACTAGACCAAAGCTGTCGTCAAATTTGAGCAGCTATAGCTAATAACCACCGAAGTTATCTTTCCAGTAAAAAAAAAACGCACTGAAATCGTTCCATCCGTTCAGGAGCTACGATGCCACAGACAGGCACAAACAAAAATACATAATCGGTTGTGTTTTCCAATAGATAAATAAATAAATTCACACTAACAGAAAAGGGGTCAAACTTGTAACACTCCTCTTTTTCGTCAGTCGTTACATAGGTAACTAATCAACTACTAAAAGCAACAACAAGTCTAGAATATTTTAAACTATGTAGAAACCTTCAGAATTCAAAAGTGTGGGTCTGTGTTTTTAATCATATAAAAATAGGCAGTAAATATTTCGAGAATATTTGTATGTATTGCCATACAATCAACAAAATTAGTTTAAAAAAAGGGTTCTACCTCAAGTTATATTTTTTATGTTCTATAACATACAAGTAGATATCCAACACCACCTAACAGGTGGCGGTGGTGGTAGGCTTAAAATACATTATGAATGAGACAACCAAAAAGCCAGAGGTAAAAAAGTCGTTAACATTGAGTAGGTAAGATTTATTCAGTTATTATAATAAAGGTTTGTAAAAATCCAGTCTCTCGTTGTTCAGACATTGAGATTAGTTTGAAATCAACAACGCGAAAGTTGTCTTTTTTTTATCAATATGGGTTCGCTCTTGACATCATTCTCCCTTCAGGAGGTAAAGAAGATGTCGACGATGTAGCGAGCTTACCCAGAAGGTGCCTATTTATTTTAGCTTTGAATGAGCTCAAGTTATAAGAAAGAGGGAACACCGTCGGCGGAAGCGCATTCCATTCCTTGCCTGTGCGCATTATGAAGGATGAAGCGAAGCGCTTAGTGCGTATAGTAGGTATATCAACCAAGTATGGATGGTAACCCGCCGTACGTCTGGTGGCCCTCTGGTAGAATGGACTTGGTGGAATGAGGACTTGAAGCATCAGCAGCCGTTGTAAGTGTTGTGACCACTCAGAAGGTACCGGATAAATTTAAAATCAACAAAGCAATTACGTGCAACTGTGAATCAAGATCTACATAAAAATGATTGTATTTTTGGAACGTATCATGGAATACAGCATCAGAGACAAACAAAGACCGTATAAGCACGGGCTCATAGACCACGGCACGGGTTCTATAGCACAAGAACCAGGGCAAGAATTGAAGGTATGTAACGGTGGCTATGATTGCCAAGGGAATGGATGAGCCATAAATAATGATGGAACTATTAAAAAGAAGGAACACGTCAATAAAGTAATTTATTACAGTAATGCATGCGATATACAGACAAAGTGTTGACTACAAAATTAATCAATCCCAAAAAAGACAGCGGAGACTCTTGTCTCCCCTTTCGATGGAGCTCGGTTGTTCTGCAGTACGTGTTCATTCTGAGTCGTGGACGCAGCGCGTGCACATCTCAGCGTTTCGGCCAGCTCCACTGCTTTTGCAAATGTCAAGTCATTCAGGTCCTGGACGAACAGTTTGTCCCGTTCTGGTCCCGAAATCATTCCCATCACAAATCGATCGCGCAATGCCTCTTCTATATCTTTAAAGCTGCAATTGGCAGTCAACCCCCGAAGTCTGGCTGCCCACTGGACGTAAGACTCGCCGGTCTGCTGCGACGCTGCGTAGAATTTGCTACGTTCCCCAAACCCTATGCGTTTGGGCGTGAAATGGTTGTCTAATATCGTCAGGATGTCTTCGTAAGGAACTTGGTCCAGCTCCTTAGGAAGAGCTAAGTCTGACGTAAGCTTGAAGGTGTCTTCTGTTAACGCGCTCAGTAATATTGCTCTCCTCTTGGTGCCACTTAGGTCAGTCCTTTCTGTGACATCATTCGCAACAAACCATTGTAATAAGCGGCTTTTGTATGTTTTCCAATCGTTTGTGTTGTGATCGAAAAGTAATAAAATTCCGAACTGTGTATACGACATTTTTATTTTTCGCCACTTATTTAGAAAAGCTGTCGCGGGAACAATGCTATTTATGCAACGTCTTTATTTCATAGGCAAAAAAATGACAGGCATAACATTGCATGTAGTTATCTCTAGTAACTGACTTCCACAATATATCAATAAGTTAGTATGGCAATGCACTACCGCAACAGAGTATATTATTTATACACGTAGCCACGTAGCAAGGCCATTACTTTTCTCATAAACTACTGAAAATGGCAAGACATTATTGTTCTGGAATCAACGGAAACTATCTTCTGATTTCGTCATACAAATTTTGAGAGCAAGTTGACCCCTTGAGTAACATTGACCTATTTAGTAAAAAGTTTTAACCTCAATTAATTTTATTTTGATATTTAATGGCGTACCAGAATATCCGGTAAATAGTCGGTAATCGTAATGTCAAGTAAAGTGATCTAAACACAATCAAATAAACTTATTTCTGGTAAAAGGGTCAAAATAATTGGTCGAAGATCAAGCGTTACTTTGCGGAAATCCATGACTAAAGCTGAAAAAGAGGATTATTTTGCTTTAAATTTCCACTAAAAGACACCAGCGCAGGAACGTACGTGCAATCACCTGAAAAAGCTAGAGCTTGAAGTCGCAGGACTTACAATATCTACAGACTAAGAGCGACTCAACAACAGTCGATAACAGTAAATGTCGTAGCGACAACATCTTCTGAGGATGCCACGTGTAGTGGCGAAAGGTTTTTTTTGGTATCAGTGTTGTGATTCCAGGTGCATCTTCTGTGTCACGTTGTGAGTTGTAGGTATTGTAAGTCCTGCGACTTCAAACTCTATCTTTTTCAGGTGATTGCAGTTGGATGTATTTTGGCTCCTGCGCTGGCGTCGTTTAGTGGAAATTTAAAGCAAAATAATCCTCTTTTTCTCTGCTAAAGTAATACGCAGGCACGGTTCCACGAGGACGATATTAGTTACCGTAACTCAAGATATTAAAACCATGGACGTATTAAGATGTTAATCGGGTAAAATCTAGGGTCTGCTGCGTATCCGCACGTATTTACACCAAGTTAAAGTTGACCCGAAAAGTCAAATCAATTAGCAAACCTGTCATCATTACGAATTCTTAGTAGACATAACGTGTATAATTAATTTTGAAATAGCTTTGTAATGTCGAGAGCCGTTCTAAGTGACCTGACGACCTAAGGAAGCCCGTAGTCAAACGACAACGTGTCGATAGAATGTCGTGACAGGCCTCCTAGCGACCGTCGAAGACAGACGCGGTGCGTCGGCGACGATCGCTAGCTATATCAACGTTTGTCGTTAATTATCGGCCTTGTCAATGACCGATGAGCCTCTAGGCTACGTTACATTTTAAGAGTTACAGCAATTCGCCTTCGAATTTCGTTTGTTTCGTTTTAATGTGTTTGAAAATCATATTCGCCAACGCTTTCCTGTATCCGCACCCTAGGTTTTTAGGAAACGGACATATGTGTTAGGATTTTATTCCATACCTACTATGTGTACCAAATTTCATTCTAATCGGTTCATTAGTTAAGAGGTAAAAGCGTAACAAAAAGAGTTGTAAAGAAGTAAGGTCGTTGCGAAAGAGTTAATTTTGCATTTATAATATTAGTATGGATATGGACATACGAAGACGATATCGAATTTCGTTATCGACTTTGCAATATCTGAGGCTCTCTACCACTGCCACAGCCTATCGTCGAAGTACTGTTGCTCGTATGTGATTTCCCTAAATCTCATGAAAATTTTGTTAAGAAAACAGACGGAATTAAAAATTGTTTACTAATAAGTCCAACAGTGACTCGTCAAAGTAACTGTTTACGGAAAATAATGTTTTCTATACATTTAACTAAAGTGAAAACTGGCTTGTCAAAATATTAAATATATATTAACAAACTGTACAACTAGAAGCAGCTTAGAAAAAAGGCTACAAATACTCGTGACCACCAATGGATAACAAAGTCGTGATCTTAAAATAGAAGACGGGTGATAAACAGTATTTCAACCGGTAGAATAAAAAAATGTATTATTGTAAAAGGATTGGTTATTGACCACTAACTACCCAGCAGACAATACCGATACGTATAGGTAAGTAACTACTACATATTTCTTTTTAAACCGATAACTATGATATCCTATTTCTACGTACGACTTCTATTGAGGACATGCGGTGTCACTGAAGCATTTTAAGTCACCACAAATGATATACTGGTCGGTTGGGTAAGTAACACCATCATATATTTTTTCATCATTATACTCGTATTTTTTTAGCCTATATCATCCCACTGCTAGGCAAAGGCCTCTCTCTCTCTCTCTCTCTCTCTCGTAATAGTGATGTTAAAATCAAAAACCCATAAAACAAATCAAACATTTAGTATTTAAATAGTTATGAACACTCACGTTTACTTATTCTCAAATTAATTGGCTGACTTAAAGTATTCAGCGAGAGGAAAAACAATCGAAAAACAAATAACGTATTGCACTTTTCTATTAAAACGGTTCTATAATTTGGTGTAATTATTTAATACATGATTTTTGAACAAGCAAAGAGTTATCGCATAAGTTCTTACAAATTTATTATTTACTAGTGGCCGCCCGCGACTTCGTCCGCGTGGAAAGCCTTTATCTTAAAAATTCTTTATGAATTGTAGCCTATATGTTATTCTGATGTATAAGCTATATTGTGGTAAAGTTTCATTCAAATCCATTCAGTAGTTTTTACGTGAAAGAGTAACAAACATCCATACATCCATACATCCATACATCCATACTTACAAACTTTCGCCTTTATAATAGTAGTAGGACTAGCGGACTCGGCAGACATCGTCCTGCCCGCTTTTTTTACATTTTTTGACCTTTTAAGCCTTCCCTGAACCTCCTCAAATATTTCAAGCCCAGAGTTAGGAAAGTTGTTTTAGCCGTTCCCGAGTTTTAGCGAGACTAACGAACAGCAATTCGTTTTTATAAATATAAGATGTTTAAACATCTCTCTTCCCTGCATCTTGCGCTCAAATCTGCAGATATGCCAAATGCGCTTGAAAAAATTGAGACCTGTTTTTGTTAGCTTAGCTTATCTTAGTTTAAAGCGCAAATCACTGAACACATATTTGTAAACAAGTAAACTTATTAATTCAGTAAATTAAGCTACAAATTATATCATTTACAATTTTCAAGCTCTTGACACCTCAGTCATACCTACATCACGGAAATAAATTCTCATAGATCACGCCATACAATAATGTGAAACGCACCCGTGCACACACGTGTACATAATACTGCAACTAGTTTTTATTTTATTTTGATTTAATTTTTGTAGTGTTGGATATGAAATAATAGTGATAATATAATTAGCAAGAGGAGACTCAGTGAAAAGAAGGATACAATTTGGGATAATATTTATTTCTGGTAAGTTAATTATGTTCTTGGACACTTGTGATTGAATCCCTGTATTAAGCCACTTTGGAACACTGTACTTAACTCAGATTAGAACTGTAAGAGTTTTCCCAAAGTGGTTTTATTAAATAATTATGAAGGTAGTTAGATAAGTACCGATTTTTGCATTTTTACGTAATATTTACCACTTCCACACTGCTATTGCAAAGTAGACAGCATTTTTGAATATTTATGCAAATAACAGTGTTCGATTTTCTTCCGTTTTTTTTGTTGTTCAATCAATGTGAATTTTAGGAATTTATACTAACTAACTGTTGCATTATTTATTTCTTTTTTTCATAATTTATATAATTTGCGTGATGCGTATCATGAATCGAATTAATTCACGCTGCCATCGAGTTGACTGAGCGAATTTCTTATCTTTTGATGTGAAAGTGTACCTATATGAATTCTATTTGATACAATGGGCAGTGAAGTTAGCGGTTGAGTTGGACAATCGGATTTTTAATGATAAGCTATGAACTATGTTCATGTATGCGATAGGTGCACCAAAATCAAGCGTTCCTGGCGCCTCAATATACTGTTAGGTATATAATCTACCTCTTACTGAATAATAACATAAATATGTATGATGGGTCTTTTTGATATCTTTATAAATGCTAGTCACTGCTCGAAGTTTTGGTTGGATATAACCAATCGTTGTCACAAGCGGACTTAAAGTCTTTAAGTGGAAGGTTTGATTTGTGTTTTTTTGGTTGATTGATTTGTGGGTAAATCAATAAAATAAATAAATAAACGTTTATTGTTCCACTTCGATTAATTATAGTAGTACATAGTATTAGGTCAACGATCAGTCATCCACCATCGAACTAGGAATTAACCTGTACCTGGTGGTCGAAGGCATCATGGAGATTACATTTGTTATATATAAATTTGTAAATTCAGTACAGAAGTGGTTGGTAAATAGAACATTGGGTACTCCCAAACTAGAAATCTGTATTTTGAAAATCTATAATATTACAAAACTTGCAAATACAGAGTGCAGCAAAAAACTTTGAAAATATTTTGTTACATTTATTTTATATTACGTTAAAAAATCGGCCTTCCTAAAAGGCACAAATTTGAACAGGTTTAGGGCGGTAAGGCGATCGTCACATCACCCCGCTCCAGGCGGCTGTTTTCCACCTAATAATGAAAATACGTCACGCAAGCAGATTCAGCGAAGGAGTGCGGTGCAGTTTGATAATCGCCTTAATCTATTTGCCAAACTGCCACTTGTCCCAAAGGAGGTTTATATTTCTAAAACTCACTTTTCTAGTATACGATCTAAATATTTGTCTTCAAGAGATTACTTCAGAGTAGTTTTTTTAAATTATACAACTACATTACATACATTGATCTGACTCCGTGGTAAGTAGCTAAATTACTTGTTTTATAGATATTAGAATCAACAGTAGTATTACAATAAATACATATAACACCCAGACCAGTACAAACAAACAAATGTTTGTAAAGTGCGAGGATCGAACCCGCGACCTTTTGGTTAGTAGTCAACTTCTTGACCATTACACCAAAAAAGTGGTCGTCAGAATACGTTATCGTCAGAATAGAATACGTTGTTTAATTTATTATGAAATCACTGTATGACAAAGTATCTCTACTAATAATGTAGCAACATTATCTGTGAAAATCTCAGATTGCTTGATTCTTCATCGTAAAACACTAGGCATATAACATTGTCACTAGTGACACAATTCTCACAAAGCAATTAATAATAAATAATATCTCGTAAAATATCTTCAATTGTTATTTTTAATCGTGGTAAAATTACGATGAATAAAGATGTGTCTGTCATTGTATTTGTATGGTAGTTTATAAAATAATGGGTTTTCAATAGCCACATAATACGAGTAGATAAAATAAATTTCTAATTACAAATGAGGCTTTTTTGCAATCGTAAAGTATAAAGATGCTTTCTTTACAAAGGTGGTACTAGCTACCACACAAAGGGAAGATTGTTTAAATATATATTTAATCTAAATATATATGTATATATTTAAATACAACGTTTTAATACTTACTACTTTATATGACTTTATATTTTATTACTATATACACCTGAGAGATTTTAGACGCCCATGAAAATACACCTCACACAATCTCAGTAAAGTATTCAATATTTTTATCGTGACTGTACAATATGATGAGGAAAACGCTCTTTTACGTATTTGATGCACAAGTTATTTTATTTGAGTCGAACCGAATTAAAAATTCTGGGTAAATCCAAAAATGCAAGTCAACCAATGACGCTAGAAAGTCTGTAACGTTAGATTTTGTGGTCAGAAGTCAAGAGATGACCAAGTTTTCCACTACGGGTTGTTTTAGGACATTTTTAAAGGTATTTAAGGGTATGCAACTTGAAATTTTGTCTTAGAGTAACATGAATTTCGATTATCGTCGGTACGTTTCATTTCATTCCTTTATATTGTACCGGCAGAGAGTGTAGGACACAATGTAAACATTATATATTAATAATATATAACTATAATAATATATATTAATATTAATAGAGCCTATTAACTAGCGATTATGATGTTGTCGTAATAACGGAGTCATGGTTATTGGATAGTTTCTTTGATGGGGAAGTATGTGTGGCCGGTTACGCGAAGGTATCTTTCCCACAATATGGAAAAATGCTAACATCATACCTCTGCACAAAAACGGCTCAAAATTGTATGTAGAAAACTACAGAGGCATTTCGATATTAAATACACTAGGTAAAGTCTTTGAAAAATTCGTATACAACGCCTTGTATCCAGTTATACATAAAGGTATGTCCGACCGTCAGCACGGTTTCTTGCGCCATCGGTCAGCAGTTACAAATTTATCGACTTTTACTAATTATGTTTTGACGAATATGGACAACGGTGGACAGGTTGACGTGGTATATACACGGCCACATATCTTGTATCGTTTTGACCTATTTTAATCTGTTTAAATATTTTATATTGCCATTTATTTTAGGAAAACAAAAAAAAATGTTAACTTTGTTCGCTGAATTTTTATTTTATTTTTTTATTATTTAAAAAATTGTATTGTATGTAGGAATGTAGCAAATTGATCACCGTACTTGTCGAGCCGCTTATATATATAAAAAAAATATTGCGTTCATCTGTACCTTATATTTCAAGCAAGTTAATTATTGTTATTTATGCAAGCTATGAGAATATTGTAGTGCATTAGAATATTTAAATTTTGATTAAGTACTGTTGCATAATATTATCTTTTTATACTGTATGGTAGTTGTAATGTTTTTTAATTGCTTTCATTTGTTCTTTAATGGAAATTTAATGGTGTCTCTCTTGGGAAATTGTTTGCTTTCCTTAAATTAATAGACAATATTTTCATTGTCAATGTAATTGTCTAACTCTCAACTGAATACTAATGGTATGCAAAAGGAGAACCTAGTATTGGCCTACTTATCTATTAGTACAGTGTAATAAGCAAATTTATTGTAAGCTGTTGGTTTTCTTAATAAATAAAAAAAAAAAAAAATATTATCAAATAGTCTACAAAAAGTAAGAAGCCACCACGAAAGTCACCAAGCAAAATACTAAAGCCCTTAAATGCCATGTCGAAACAACAAATTGACATGGCTGGTTATGACATTTTGTGTGAAGAACCAGGGCTTTTCTCCTTTGCTTTTACTCAAAGCTTTGATTGAACCGTCAAATTTCCAATACATTATCACCCTGATCGTCTAATCAAATCTGGTTACCGTTACATAACGATTGACAATTTTAATTACCTACTTTTCGACCTATTATCATTCGCAATAGACTTGAAACATAGACTAATGTGCTTACCCATTTTCGGCGCTAAAAATCAAACATTCCAGATTATTGCGGAAAGACCATTAATATGTAATTAAAATAGAAAGCCAGAAATTCTATGCAAATACTTTTGTCAGTATATGTGCAATTCTAAAAGCAGACAGTCGTTCATATGAAATAAAGTTTTATCTTTTTGCAGAACCAGTGTTATCGAAGTCACAAAATGGGGTCTCCGATCGGATTTAAAATCCCGGAATGGGATTTAAGTGAAAGCAAATGTAAGTACCTGAAATGTATTCTTTTTTAATTTACTATTTAATCGCCAGCGGTTTCAAGTCTCACGTAAACATACAAAATACTTACGACTAAGCATTTACCGTGAAATAGAGAAAATGTTTGTGTTTACACGAGTATCTTTGTAACTGTACCTAATCTCTAGAACTCTTAGAATGGATTTGAAAAGTTAAAACATTATCGGTGAGCGAATTTCTTAAATATGCTTGCATTTTAGAGAATAGATTCCTTATCATTATTATTTACACTTTTGTTTTGCCAGTTCATATTTTTGAGGTTCTATCTATTCTCGTGACACAATGTTCGTTCCCGTACTCCTCCAAAACGGCTTGACAGATTCTCATGGAATAGATCAGAGAATCGGTAAACATCTATTTTTCATACCCTTTAGTGATAAGGGTAGTCCACGCTTTAAATTTGTATGGCAAAACAACGTTTGCCGGGTCAGCTAGAATTTATATAATTTTAATATGATCATTAAAGTTCAACAAAATCTCAATGACTGTGTTGACAAATTATAACACATACCTACTTAGCTCCGGGTTAAAATAAATGAATGTAAAAAAGTAAATGACTTACTTGAACTCATTAGCGCGAGTCATTTACTTTTTACGTTACTAATCTTACATGAGGAAAAATCTAATTTTATGAGCTGTTGTTCTCAAAAAAAAATGCTTAATTTGTCATTTAACATAATATGAGGTTGAATGTTTTGTAAAACATGTTAAAAGATAACTAATGATATAGAACTAGTTACAAATCAGTACATTTTCAATAGAAAAAGATGCCAATTCGTTGAGGAATCTCGAATTGTGTGATTCTTCTGAGAAACTATAAACATGATCAGATGCTTGCTAAAAAGAAAGCTAACTATTAGCTCACTAAAAGTACACTTAGCGTTTTTCTAGTACAATCGATAGGTGGTCCGTCGATGTCATCGATTGATGGTCGATTTCCTTGACCAACCAATTGAATACCCTGAGTACAATTCAATGTCAAAAATATACTTTATATACACAGGCTTGATCAAGCTTAAAAGGATATACTGGTCACAACTTGTTTAAGCTTATCTTTGTAAAAGAAAAAAATGTATTTTGTGTTATATTTTGTACTAGCTGTGCCCGCGACTTCGTACGCGTGGAATAGTTTTTTTTTTAAGTTTATTTTTCAAATGTATATACCACAATTTATTTGCACTATTCTGCCAAACTATTTTGGGCATAGACATATACTGTCGCAGACATTTTTTTTAAGGTCATTTTAAGAGGAAAAATTCTTTCATATATATTTTGGTATCTAAAACCGTTTTATTTCTATCCTTCTTTACCTTCCAAGTAATGTTGAGTCAAATAAAAAAAAGTCCCATTAAAATCGGTTTAGTAGATTCTGAGATTCAATTTCCTGCCTGCCCCCTTAAGTTCATCGGCGTGATTATTTATATCCCAGTTTACTCTCCAGGTGATACTGAGTCAAATAAAAAAAGTCCCGTCAAAATCGGTCCAGTAGATTCTGAGATTAGCCCGGACAAACAGACAGACAGACAAAATTTTTAAAAATTGTTGTTTTGGCTTCTATTACGGTAATTAAGACCCCCTGTAACAATTTTTCATAAAAATCTTCAATGTACAGAAATCGATCTTTTACAGTCTTATTATATGTATAGATAGTGGTTACTTTTACGGCACTTAAGTACCGTGTTTATTTATTATTTTATTTATAATCAAAATCGCTTTTTCAGATGAAGAAGCAAACGACCTTCCGCTCATGAAGTCGCCGGGACCAGTTCTGATGATACTAGCTGGTTACCTACTCTTCGTTTTGAAGGTTGGACCTACTTTCATGAGAAAGAGGGAGGCTTATAAGCTGACGGCGACGTTGGTACTGTACAACGGGTTCCAAGTTGCTTTGTCAGTTTATTTAATGTTAAAGGTAAGGATAAAGAAAAGATTTAACCGCCAGGGCACATATGTGAGTTTCTGTCGCCACGACCCGCGACTGACAGCGTGACCGCGGCTTAAACGTTGACAGTCGTGAGTCGCGGCGACGATACGCGTCAATTATGCACTGGATCTAAGGTTTTGACACACAGGTAATAGTCCTCCTGGCCGATTTCGACCACGGCGGCCAATCTCAACAGAGATCAGCCAACTACGCAGGAGACATTGTAGTGCACAAGTGTGAGCGCATTACACAGGTGCAATCACTGTTCCACCACTCTCAAAGTTCGGTGAGACGGCAATCCGACATGACCGGAGAGAGAACAGGCGCAGGACCAACGGCTTAACGTGCGAACCGAGGCACGGGTGTGTAACACCGCCAACTTCCCGACTCCGAGCTGTTTTTGAGAAATTCATGACAGAACAATTTTGGCTCGACATGGGATTTGAACCAAGGACCTCTCGGATGTAAGTCAGATTGAGTGCCTCGTTAGTGTAGTGACAAAGTTGACACAGAGCACATAGGCAGTTTGACACGTCTTAACTAGTTCAAAATTCATACTTAAACACGGCATGCTGCCTTGGCGGACCAACAGGACGCGATTTGATCGGCACTGTCAATTTTACACGGAAATCACACAAACTCGTTTCACGCTACCGTTGTTTCAAAGCCTTTGATTTTTAGTTTATTATTATAAAGCCTTTAATATTGATTAGATATTGGTGTTGTCAGGACAATTGTTGGTAGTTTAACTACTTATAATTTAATTTCTATAACCTAAATACCTTTGTTTTTTATTATTTCAGTATGCGTCAATTTTATACAGGACAGGACTAACTCCAAAAACATGCTACATTGAGCACGACGACATGCGAAATGAGGTAAATTTGAGAATAACTATACTGAAAGAAAATGTCCGTAAAAAATGGCTTAACCCCAGAAGAGTACTAGGAAAGAGTTTTAATATGCACATGCCTCCTTCGCCGACTCCAGATAATCTGGGAAAAGGGCATGAATGATGATGACAACTGAACCTACCCCACCCGCTACAACAATCAATTTACACCTTCATTTTTTCCAATTGGGTGTCAAAAATTCTTATTCGTTTTTTTTACTTGTATTTGTTATGGGTTGTATCCCCATATTTTACTTTACCTTTGATTGCCTTCCAGATCCTCACAGGAATTTGGTGGTACTTCGCGGCAAAAATAACTGAACTGCTCGACACAGTATTCTTCGTGTTCCGAAAGAAATTCAACCAGATAACCTTCCTCCATCTCTACCACCACACCATCATGGCTATTGGCACTTGGTGCTGCCTAAAGTACTTTCCGTCCCATATACTTTTCTTCATCGGTTTTCTGAACTCGTTGGTACATGTGCTAATGTACACATATTACGGTTTAGCGGTATTTGGGGACAGATTTGCGAAATACCTGACGTGGAAGAAGTATATGACGACTGTTCAGTTGGTAAGAATCTTTCTCATACTTCAAAGGTTCTAGGTCAAAGGCTATTTGACCAGAAATGCAGTAGAGAGCCCCACCATAAAGACGGTTTTATGATCGGACTGGATGTAGATCTCATACTACTCGACCTGCGACTCCACAGGCGAGGTCTATGAAATTCTTGAGTCTAATTTATGACAATGAATGTTGAACTTTAATAAACAAGAGCTGAGAACTGCCCCACTCCGCTTATATCTAGAATACCTCGCCTCCGCCAGAATCCATCGCAAAACAGGACGGTCCTTCATATCATTTGTAGGATCATAGTCGCAGTTTATTAGAATTGTTTTTTTTTTTTAAATAGAGAAGTCTTAAGACTATTTTTATCTTTGCAGATACAATTCGTGATGATCATTATCCAGTACGTGCTATCCATCAAAACCTCGGAATGCCCTCCTTCAAGAGGAATCGCAATTTTCATGACATCAAACACAGTATTCATACTACTACTATTCTTGAACTTCTACAAACAGAGTTATAGCAATAAGAAATCGGGGACTAAAATGAGCAATGGCAGTTTAAAAAATGGTGCTAACGGTCATAGTTTACTAGAAGAAAAGAAGAATAAGTCGATGTAATGTCTTAGTAAATAATATATTAAATGAAGAATAAGCTTCTTAGGAGGACCCCGGCAAATCTCTTGCAGGTAGAACTGATGTTTGTTGGTTACAAGAAACATATGAATTAAAAGAAATTTGATCGGTTGCCGAATCTCGTTTGTTGCTAACACATGATAAAGTATCATTTAGAAAACCTGCATAATTTTCACTCTTGTCTAGATTCTTGGGAATCCAGTACGATTAGATTCAGTTGGACTTTACTGGATTCGCTGAGTCCGGCGCAGATGCAACACGAAAACAGCGAAACGTTGAAAATGATCACTTTGCGGATCAGCAATCCAGCAAAACTTACCATCCGTATCCATAATGGATCCACACCGCAGTTGCTTTTTGTGAAACAAAGTTTCTAGTGGGGAAGTTGCAATATACATCCAAAAGCGAAAAATATATACCAGAAGAGATGCGAATTTTTTTAACCTATTAAATCAGGATTCAGCCTTTGCATTTTTTCATACGTTAAGTATTTTAATACATCTGTCCGAACTTAACATGGTAAGGAAGTTAATTTATTACCCCATGTTATGCCAAATCATAATAATGAATTTTAGTGATGACTTTCAGAAGGATTTTTAAAATTTGGTATTTATTCTGTTGAAATATAAGCTAAGTTAATTTTAGATTATAGAACCTGTCGAATTTTTGCTGTTGTTTTATTGTTCACCCTTAAAATACATAACAGAATCGCTGGGACGTGTCTGAAGGTTTCACATCCAAATATTTTAAGACCCCTGCGTTTTTCATTTGCACACCATATCTACCTAATATTTCTATATTATTTCAAAGTGGATGATTAAATTGAAGCCAAAGGTTTGAAACCATCAGGCTATAGGTCAAACAAATATTTACATAGATGATCAGAACACATCATATAATTCAATTTATCTTAGTTTTTATTAACTTTTAATCCATTGGGTCTCGTTCGTAACAACAGAATTATCAATAATGTCTGCGATCTTCGGATTCCACCGTTTAACACCTAATCTTCATTATTTGTGTATTCACATTAGGTTATTAAGATTACATTAAAATTTGAAGATTACGAGTATTTTTACTTCTTAAAACAATGCTCAAGGTTGACCCTAATATATTGACAATGAATTGGTGATTGAATCGAAATGAACAATAGATTGCTTTTTCAACTATGACATTTACATTTTTCCTAAATCAAATAAGCTGCCTTCTATATCTGATCAAAATACAATGAAATCATGTAGGTCATATATATTTTAAATCGTAAATCGTTCTTTGTTTGGATGTTTGTCCGTGAATCGCACTGAAACCACTGAACGGATTTTCATGAAATTTGGTATAAATACAGTTACAGCTGACTTTGGTGACACGATACTTTTTATCCCACTTAAATGCTCTTATGGGAGATCCGAACTAAGGTGACCGATATCGCGGGCGTCCGCTAGTATTAGATAAATCTAAAAAGAGTCAATTACATTGAATTACTATCAGATCCTCACAGGAATTTGGTGGTGCTTCGCGGCAAAAATAACCGAACTGCTCGACACAGTATTCTTCGTGTTCCGAAAGAAATTCAACCAGATAACCATAATAAATAAATTTTTATTAAATAAAAATATTCTCACAAAATATCAAAAAAAATATTTACAACATAGCGGCACAATCAAAATAGAATAATAATAATGAATGCATTTATTGATCTGCAGCAAAATCTCATGGTATCACACTTTTTTTTAATTTACTCATCATATTTTTAATTTATTCATCTTTTCAGGTGTTTTAAACAGCATCTAAGTAGAGGCATAACGCCACTTGTGATTAAAAAGTCTAATCGTGGACCAACACTTTCGGCTGTACTTACGACACACATATTGGGTGTCCATTGGTGCAGCGCTTCCTTCAAGATTGCGTTTGGTGGATCTTTTCCGAGACAGATTTCAAAACCAGACCTAGTCGAGGGTCTCCGGACCATCAAAAGTCATTACACGCCACTACTTTTTTGTCGAATTCTTATTTCAAAGTAAACTGAAACGTCTGTTGTGAAACTGAGATGCGACGCGACCAACACTTTAAACGCTTTGAGTCAATGTTCATGGCGTCACGTCCTTTTATCGCGTTGTCACACTTGTAGCGTTGCGTTGCTCACGTAGGCAAACACCTCAAGAGTGCTAAATCCTAGGAGCTCTTTGCTACGTCAAGAGAATTACGAACGACAATGATGTTATAAACCAATTGAAAATCACTTAATAAACTAGCTAAGCAAATCCTATAAATTATCTTCACAGCTCACAGGTATTCAGTCTTTCGACTAGCTTTGTTTCACAGTTTTCGATGGCGTCATCTTAACGTAAGATTTTACGTAGAAATCACTGAAGAGGTATATGAAGAACGCTGCGTTAAACAATATCAAAGATAACAGAAAGTAAGATGGCGGACAGCTCCCGGTGAAGTATGTACCTACTGCGTGGAGGATTATAAGCAGGAACTGTATCTGGAACAAGGTGAATAAATGGCTGAGTTATATTTTAGATTATCTTGTTGCATTTTTTACCTAAACTACAAACAATTCACGGGCTTTATGTAACACTTTTTATGTATTTAGGTAAAACGGTATTTACTTTCCCGTCGTTTTGATTCGGCTGCACGGATCATAGTCGCAGGCTGACTGCCGCCCGCCCGGCGGGATGAAATAAACCGAAACGTCGGAAAGGTAATACCATTTTACCTAAGTACATAAAAGTGTTGCATAAAGCCCGGGAATTGTGTGTACTCGTAGTTTCTAAATGGCTGAGGTTAAAAAAAATATTTAAAAGTGAATTGTGTGTAGTTTATAAATGGCTAAGGTTAAAAAAACTACCGACATGAGCCAGGGTAATAGCTGGTGCTTCTACGTCTGAAAGAATTTAGACCAGCTATAGCTAAGACCAAAAAAAACACGCACTGAAATCGGTGTATCCGTTCGGAAGCTATGATGCCACAGAAAGAGACACACAAAAACACACAACTCACAAATAGAATAGGGGTCAAACTTATAACACGCTTCTTTTTCGTCAGCGGTTAACAACTAATAATAATAATAGTCCTCCTGGCCAATTTCGACCACGGCGGCCAATCTCAACAGAGATCAGCAAACTACGCAGGAGATATTATAGTGCACAAGTGTGAGCGCAATACACAGGTGCACTCAATGTTCCATCACTCTCAAAGTTCGGTGAGACGGCAATCCGACATGACCGGAGCGAGATCAGGCGCAGGGTTGTAACACCGCCAACTTCCCGACTCTAAGGCAGAAACTTTGCCACTACACCTACAAGGGTTAACAACTACATAGCTACGATCACTACAAGTCCTAATACCAAAATGCGATGATACTTTATGCTCAATTAAAGTGGTGTCCTGCAAAAAGTTGAAGAAAACTATGGATAGCAGAGCTGCTTTTACGCGGAAAACTATATCGCAATAGTACTGTGCAAGACCTGTTTGCCGTCATTACGCGTTGTTCCACGTGAACGTTATACGCAATAGCGATGCAACGTGACGCGACAACATCAATAATGTTTATACATTTACTAGCTTTTACCCGCGACTTCGTTTGGCTTAGGTAGTTTTTTTTGGAATGCATTGTTTTCCCGCGTTCAAAAGTAACTCAAGTCCTAAGTCTTTAACTATCTCCTTACCAAATTTTGTTTAAATTTTTTTGGAGTTTAGGCGTAAAAGCGATCGGCCCACTTAAATTTTCCCATGGGAATGCGTTATTTTCCCGCGGTGAAAAGTAGCCTATGTCTTATCTCGGGTATCAAAACATCTCCATACCAAATTTAATGCAAAATTGGTTCAGTAGTTAAGGCGTGATTGATTAACAGACAGACAGACGGAGTTACTTTCGCATTTATAAAAATAATAAATAATAAAAATAAATATATCACAACAATTACACCAATTCTCTAGTCCCAAATTAAGCTACGAGGCTTGTGTTTATGGGTACTAAACAACGGATAAACATACTTAAATATTTTTTTTTGGAAATAAATACATATTATACATAGAAAACACCCAGATCAGAACAAACACACATGTTCATGCAAGACAAAAATGTAGAGATACAAAATTAACATGAATGCAAAACAACTTGGATTAGTTTAAAGTTCTTATGGTAAGCTTCATCATCATCACATCAGCCGTTCGTTGCCCACCGCTGAGTATAGGCTTCCCCTAAGGATCTCCACTGCGAGCAGTTCGGCGGGGTGAGCAGGAACAACTAGCGTAACGTATTCATAGCGTTTACCTATCGGTAACTTGTCAATTTGTATGGGGAAACTGTTTCTGACGTTTGGACGACACGAATACGTTAAGAAAATGTTCGTGCTCACCCAACTGCGCTTATTTACTTCAAACTTTATTGCACAAGAAATGTACAAAGGGTGGACTTAATGCTAAAATCGTCGGGCTAAGATAAGCATATTTATAAACATATATTATTTACTTACCAACTGCATAGACGTAATGTATTTCTTCCACCACAAGTACTTAGTCAACGACGGGTAAGCCGACAAACCGTAGTAAGTGTACATTATAACGTGTATGAACGAGTTGAGAGTTCCCAAAAAGACGACACTGTACGTCGGTTCGTATTTCAACCCGATCCATGTGTTCAGAACCATACAAAAGTGGTGGTACACGTGTAAGAATGTCACTTGTTTCTGTTTCTTGCGAAGCACGAAAAATATCGTGTCAAGCAACTCGCTTATTTTGGCGAACAGGTAGTAGTATATTCCAGTTGTCAACTGAAAAATAAAAATTACGAGGTATTAACTAAAATTGTTCCTCAATAAATGAGAGGTACAGGTGCACAATAACGTTAAGTGTTTTTTTTTAAGTAACCAAAAATTTATTATATCTACTTCTCTTTTTATAGTTGCCAATAATAGGATGATTTTCACATACTACTACACCAAGCATCCCACGCTTTTTACTCTACTGTAATATAAATTCCATGTACTCAGATTTTTTTTCCAATTCAGATTTTTGACGTGACAACGTCTTAAATTAGGTTGTGGTTTGGAGTCACTCATAATAAAGTGTAACGCCCGCTCACGTCTGTTACGATGAGTCACCGAACGAGAGAGAGGCCCGCCGGACCGGCGAATACCTTGCGTCTCTCTCCCACTCAAACATGATCGGTCCGCCGCGCGTTAGTATTCGTTCCTAAAGACGTTGTCACGTAAAATCTTCGCCCGTAAAACCGACTTTACAGGCAACCATTTTTTTTCTCTTTTTTAGTTAGCAATAAAAGTTTTTTTTTAGTTTTTTTAAACTATTTTTTTTTTAGTTAATAAGGATAATGGAAAACTCTTATCAAATTATTGAATTGTCAGCGGTACCTACTTAATACGTGTACAAAGTTTCAAATTAATCCGATTTCTGGAAGTTGGTGAAAATTGAGCTCAAAAATTCCGTTACATACATTCATACATACACCCCGATCTAATAAAAGCGTGTTAAAAAGAGACAAAGATGAGGTTATCAGTAACAATACTGGTACCATCGACTAAGGGTCAGAAGGAATTAATTTTTAATATAGCGTGCTTTTAAGATTGCGAAATGTCTTGTTAAAAGGGTTTAAAGTGCAACATTTTGTAATTTTTTGATCTCTACCCTACCCTTCGTTGATGGGACCTTTTTTTGTAAGAAATCACCTTTACTATAACTCTTTTGAAAGAATACGTCGAGTTACCAGTAACCCTGTTTATGGGAAAATAACTCAACTATTTTAATGACACAATATTGTGTCAAGCTAACGCTTAGTTTGGGTCTTGATAATAGGAGTGTGTGAAACAATTTATTATTTATTTATTTATTTTCCTGATGTGGCATGAAATCTTTAAGAGAGTAGGTACTTCCATATGTTTTTATTTTAAGTATGAGTGATCCCAACTTTTACTTTCAATGTCATTTTCTGTCGAGTGACTTAAATCATCTTAACTTACAGAATAACATTACAATAATATTAGCTGACCCGGCAAACGTTGTTTTGCCATATAAATTATTGTGGACAACCCTTATCACTAAGGGATATAAGAAGGGAAGGGAATAATAGATGATGGCCGATTCTCAGACCTACTCAATATGCTCACAAAATTACATAAGAATCAGTCAAGCCGTTTCGGAGGATTACGGGAACGAACATTGTGACATGAGAATTTTATATATATATAGAGATGTTATTCTTCAAGGTACAAATTTCATTCCTTCGTTTGTACACATCATTGCCTTCGGAATGTGAAAACTATAGCGTTATTTAATCTTTTGCCATTTCAGCGATTACTTAGCGCCAATATTTATGCCAGAATATATCTACACTCAGATACTGAGATTTTAACACGTGACACTGATTCAACCTAGTTTGCCAATGCTGCTTGTAAGTCATCTTTAGTTAATACTGATTTATCATTTTCATACATACAGGGTGTAAAATAGTATAAGCCGAATTCAAGGCGAAAGTCAATCCAGAACAATATATGTAGGTACGGGAAAGTTTTACACTGAATAAAAACATAACAGTGTTCGATTGGTTAGCGGGTTAGTAGGTTAGATAAGTTCATCAAGTCTTTTTACAGAAATTAATTAGTTTTAAAGTAATAGAGTAAGTCTTCAAAAAATTTATCAATCTACATTGACTGCAGAACGCCACACTATAATACAGTACAGAGACGAGACTAGAATTAGCTATTTTTTATCTGAAAAAAGTTATGTACTTACACCCTTCATTACAGTTTCGTTGTTCAGCAAACATTTTCGGTGAAAAAGACCGTGCGGTAGAATGAGGTCGAGACCCTGAAAAAAGGAAAACATTGTATTGAAAAACATTTTTCAGTGACTGTGTTTCATTTTTGAGTTTACATTCGCTCACGAGTAACTTTTTTTTGTATCTCATGTCTTCCAACAATTTTTCATCGTGAAGAAACGCCCCATCGCGCTTGTACTCGTAGTTTGACAGAGCGCTTTAAATAATTCTTAGTCTTAATGTACTCAAAAAGTGCATTTTTAATTGGTAACGCCCTAAAGAACACTCACCGTTTTGACTAGAAACGCCGAGGCAATAACTTGTATGACATTATAAAATACTAGCACAGTATTCAAATTCATTGCTGGTCTGGATTTCATGAATCTAGGTCCAAGTTTTAGAACGATCACTAAATATGACAGCAGTATCGTTAGTATCGGTCCTGGTGTTGCCATTAGAAACCATTTATCGACGAAATGAACTGAAATAAAAAAGAAAAACAGTTCAATAATTACAAATTTTAGGAACCTCCGATATGAGTCAGGAAAACAGCTGGTAAGTTCGGGATGCCACTAACACAAACACGCATACACACACTACAACAAGTAACAATAACACTACTCTTTTTCGTCGGTGGTTGAAAAAAAAATGTTCCTGACAGTCAGAGGAAAATAGCAATGCGATTTTTTTTAACTGACTTCAGGAGGAGGTTGGTTATTAATTCGATCATGGATTTCACGAGCGAAAGATCAACATGAGTGGCTTCGATTTCAGAATAATTTAGGCAGTTAAATTCCTTGGGTAAAACTTTGTAGTGCTAAGCACTTTTTTAAGGCGATTCTATTTTTTTCATTAAGTTAAGAACCGTTGAAACACAAAAAATATGGGTAAAACATCAACCAAACAGTGGCGACAGTTGGCGTATCAATAGCACCGGCTTGTTTTTGTTGCCTAATAAATAAAAAGGCTAAATGGTTGCACTAACACGAAATTGGATTCTGACATTGTATCCGTCGGGATCGAACCCGGGACCTCATACATGGTGGTACCTTGAAACCGGTAGATAATTTTAAAACAGTTGTGAAATATGTATTAATGTCGTAAGGTTATTATAAAATTTATGATTATATAAATGACAAAAATATATGGAAACGTTTGAATGTAAACAATAACAAACATTGTAAATCAAATTTGAAAGAGGCAATGACAATAGTGACTGAGTTTCTTACGCAGCTTCTTCTCAGCACTGCCCCAAATTATCCCGAAGCGGTGGAACGGTTAATTGATATGTTGGGACGTGCTACTTGTGAGTCTAATTACAAAAAATAAATTGTTTTTATTGGTACTCAACCAACTACACCACGGCTGGTTGTTTTGCCAACATAAGTCACGCCACTAGAGGTATATAGTTGTTGCCAAAGTGTCTTTCAACTAGACAACCAGCGATGTGGTGCTTATTGATTACCTACTTGCTCAAAGGTAGTCAATTAACAGAAAAAAACAATGTTATTACAATTTTCCACACAAAGACAATTTGTGTCACACTTGATCAGAGTCCCACGCGGTACATATGGCTGAGGTACAGACAAGAACGTTTGGTTTCCTATTTTTGCTGCAAAATCTCTCTTATCACAAGGCCATAAGCTTTTGCAGTGTTCAGTTTGATGTGCTGTGGTATGCACTTTGCTTGTAGCATAACTCTGTGAGCGCCCCTCGCATCATTACTTCAAAGTTACTATATTTTATGCTTATTTAACAATCGTTGCGGTTTATGTACATACACAAAAAGAGATTTGACTTGGTTAGGAGGAAGACTGACGGAGTACGTATCTCAAGTTTAGACATCTAATAATATTAGCTTGGCATGGCTATTTTACATATCCTTTACGGCAGATGGAATTATGTTTTCATAAGATTAGTAGCATTCCTCTATAGGGTAAAACCGGGATAGATGCCCTACTTTTCCATATCGCTCTATATCTTCGAAAATAAAAATCCAATAAATTTATTTATGAAACCAATTTATCGTTGGGAATTTTGTCTACAAATTTATGAAAAGTAAAAAACGTTGTCTTCGATATATTCAAAGCATCAGGGACTTATGGGGACTTATAGGGATATATGCCCGACCCATATAAATTGCGTTTAGGATAGATAACTCACCGGAAAAATGGGCATCTATCCCCCAAAATCTTTGAATTCATTTTGGCATTGCATGCCGTCGCTACGAGACATACAACAGAGTCAATTAAGATAGAGTTAAAAATTATTTTGATAGCAATGAAAAATAGTAATCGAATTGATCTGTGAAACTAATGTATTAAAATCGGGTCATCTATACCACTGAGGCATCTATCTCGACCCTAGAAGTGAGTGCCGACCTGGCATAAAACTAAACAAACATTGTGTCACGTTTCGCGTAGCTTGACCTGATATGCTGACATACTGCACCGCGAGTCAACCGGGCACAGCGCCATCTATTGGTGCAATAGTAAATCTAGCGGCTTTTCACAATTCACAAGTGCTTTATATCATGAAAAAGGAAAAAATAAAACATTTACATACCTTTGCCTTTAAACTCCCATAACGTACTCGGTGAACTGCCATTGCTGTTGTTGTACACATCCATTGTCTTCCAGAACCGAATCAAAACTGTCAACAATTCAAACTCGGGCGAAGGACTACCCAAACTTATTCGATTTTCGTTAATTGTCACCGAGAGATCAATGCCAACTAACAATGCAAGGCGATATTAGATAATTGCATAACTTCGAATTAAGCAATGACCAGTTCACAAATGACGCGATGCTATAAAATAATGACGACTTGCATATAACGTTAGGAACAGTGCACACGAGGAGTAAATGTTGGAAATATTGCTATATTGATCTGATTCGGAACTGAAGCTACACACATATGTGGTAAAAAAAAGCTTTGAGCCTTGTCAATTTACGTATAAAAAATATTTACCTTTGGAAACTATTTGGATGCTTTTAATTAAACCCATCGCCTCTTGCATTAACGTACCAATGTGACAGTACTTTAGATTCTAGTCAAAAAAGTCGGAATCTACACCTTATATTATAAAAAGAAAGTATTTCAGCTTGCTTGTTTGAATTGAAAAGGCCCTAAAACAACTGAACCGATATAAATATTACTTTTATTATTAGAATCCTGCATTATACATTCTGCTTAATATATCAGAGAACCGAATTCGACGCTGGCGAAGGCGATGATAAGAAGCTAGTTTCTAATAGTCATGATTTTATAAATAAGTAAGTCATTCATGTCGTGTGCATTTATCCTAATGTTGACTTTGGGGCCACTTATTTCTTATTGACGTCATCGTCAATCATTTCGCTTGATTATTATTGTTCAGTGATATTATAATATTATTCGCTAATGTGATAGGAATTAATTAAGTTCTGTATTGTACTTGTTGGCGACAGACCTCTTTTTTATTGTTTTTGATACTTTTAATTTTATTTTTATATATTTTGTATTTGGAGTTATATTTTGTTTTTCTATGACGTTGGTAAAATAGCTTAGTGATCTTGTGTGTGACTTAAGTAAAATATATTGTTTGTGAAATAATACCAGTAAGTATCTTTTTATTTTTATTTAACAGCTGTTGCCCTGCCTCTCCTGCTTCTTTATAAGTTATCGTCTATAGTACTGTTTTCACTGAATAATTAAGAATACATTTGTTAATTAGCCACGTGTAGGCAGGAGAATTTAGTTATGTAGGTTTATGCATTATTATCACCTAGAGGTAAAGATAACTGCAAACGACCAAGTTTATGGTCTTTACAATGGCCGGTTAAGACACAATCAGCCAATATTTGATAGTGTCTGTGACAATTTTCATATTTAATCAGCGAATATTTGAGAGCATCTGTGTCAATTTCAATACGAACATTTGACACAAACCGGATACCGCAACCGGAACCTACTTAACCGTGGGTATTGAATGTTATTGGTGAAGAAACCAAGACCAAGCAAAGTTGGTTGGATATTATTTTAATAAGCGTAAGGTTTTAGGGGACCAGGAGACTTTTATCCTGAGGGGGTCCATACAAATATAAATGATTTAATATAAGTTAATGTTAATTCAATCAGCGTCACATTATTTTGTTGGGAATTTTATTTGATTTTATAATTATTGTTTTTTATCTTATTTTTTTATCAATATTTTGTTATTTTCACTGCATGTTATTTAACTATTTGTATGGAATTAAATAAAGATAATTATTATTATAAGGCCCGGTTTTCACCAAAGCGTAGAAGAGAGGAGACGAGAGGAGATATTGTGCTTTGCTTAACCAATCAGATTTCGCTATTTCCAAATGGCCGAGCGGATGTGTGCAGCGGAAATGTGAGGTGTGTGTGTGTGTGTGTGTGTGTGTCGATCCTCTGCGGCAAACGTCATATCCGCTACGCACTGCAAATCTCCTCTCCGCTACTCATTTTCTTTCGTCTCCTCTCCTCTCCGCTTTGGTGAAAACTGGGCCTAATATTGTCCAAATCTTTAATAGTAAACACAAGGGACTATACTCGTATGCTCCTCAAGTAAACCCTTTTTCAAATTGCTGACTCTACTGCGTCTTTTGACAAACAGATTATTTTAAATACTTTATATAAAGTTACTAATAAAATAACATTCTTTAATTTTTAGAGCCATTTGAAGAAGTCTTGTAAGTGCTAATTATTTTTTCCAAGTCTTCCTAGAACTAACCATGTGCTTGGCTTTTATTTTATTTAGACACTTATTTTGGTTTCCGAAAAAACAAACAGGTTGCTTTGAAAACACATCATTTATTCCTTTTTTCGTAATCTTACAGTAACAATATTTTGTACTATTAATAAAGGTATGAAACAAAGCAATCGAAACAAAGGAGTCGTACCATATTTACGAACATTTCAATTAATAAATTGCATTCCATTTTCAAACGTTAAATAATTGACCAAGTCCAAAATGTTGACAGTTTCCATTGATTAATACTATATTCTAATAACATTTAAAATGTTCTTTACTGAGTCGCCAAACACTGCGCTTTTATTTTAAATCTAAAACTAAAACGGTCAAATTAAAACATGTGACTGATAAATAAATGGAAAAAAATCGTTGCACTATTACAATCACATTAAAACGGTCAATTTAAAAAGAAGAAGTAATTAAGTTCACCAGAACATTCTCTTACTCGTTAATATTACTGAGGCAGTGTTTGTCGATCAATATTAACCTAAAGCACATTATCAAAATAATCATAACCTGCTTACTGCATTATATGCTCATTAACACTTAAAAACGAATGTCCTCCTAAATTTTGGGCCCTAAGTACTTTGCAACATTAGGGAAAAATTAAATTGCATTTAGTAGCATTGCACAACTAACATTCCTAAAAATAAAACTTACTGCCAGCCCGGAATTGAACGTAGGTCCATCAGCTTTTCGGGATCTGACTTTCCAGACATTGGCATAAACTTTAATACAGTTTTTGACGCAAAGGCAAAGTTCACTAAAATATTCAATGCTATATATTTTTAAGGCTTGCAAAGTAAATGCTTATCACTAAAGAACAAAATACATTAACAATCTATTCTGAGGAGTATGTAGCATTATTATAAACAAACCGAAAGCATAGACAGTAGACACTGGTAAAATAATCGGTGATGATAATAAGGTACAAAAATAGAACTACGAGGTTCCAGCATACAGAAAATCTATTAGAGAAATAATTTTAATTGTTTGAATAAAACTGTAACAAATTAAACCTAAAAATGTACGACCAATGCCTGTGTATTAGCTTAGTCCGGGTTAACTTGGTCAGTAAAAAGCTTAAACACAAAACAATTTTATTTCGTTTTGGCATATTACTAATACGTCATCCGGTAAATTATGAATCATCAATGATGTCATGAACAGTATGTAAAACAGTGAACTAAAACACAGGGGAACAGTGTTTTTTTTTTTCTGGTAAAGTGCCAAATCTGTCCCCATGGGCTAAACTAATACGCAGGAACGGTACCTCAACAAAATCTTCACCATGGATTCTTCTTTACGATACGGCGGACCCACACTCAGGTGCAGTTTTTCAAATATTAAAATACATGAAAAGAAAATTATTGACGTTGCGTCAAATATAACATAAACAATTTCTCCTAAGCCAGTTCACTATCCTAAAACATTAACATTAGAACCAATCAGAAAAGACCACACTCTTAAACACATACCAACAACAACTGGTTCCATTAGAAATGCAGCAATCCAAATCGATCTTAATCTAATTAACAATAATTGTGCGGTTGGCGTTTATAATTATTTCAATATTAAAGCGTATCTTCTCACTGTCAATGTTTTGTAATTTAAAAACGTTAGCGTAAATTCATTTTGCGATAACCTACGATATGCTGAAACTTTAGAATTGAAGTTCCTGAGAAGATTCTAATCGGATCGGAGAGATCTTTCAATCGTTCACCGTTGTTAATCGGAAACAAATCGTGATGTCCACAACATAATTTTCACACTATCACAGGCAAAATAGATTTCGAAAGAACCCTTCCAACGGCCAATAAATTATATCTTAGCGTACTTAAAACTAAAACCCCCTTTATTCTTATTGCCTTACCTAAATTAAAACTTTCATCTGTGTCATCATCACATACATCAGTCTCAACAGAAGCTATCCACAGTCTATGAAATTGAATCATTTTTTTATTATACTGTCAAAGTCATACTGCGGTCCGTAAGCGGATTTCGCCGTGCGCCTTGTTAGGAACACTTTGTCATCTTTCTGAAAATCTCCGCAGACTGTGTTGACTTCATACGGCGTATCATCGTCATTACTTTTATGAATACCGTTTTCTTCGCTCGCAGAATTGACATGAACACCGTTGGTTTTAACTCCGTTAGCTTTGATTCCGTTTTTAGTCTTCTCGTGGATTTCTTTCATTTCCTTCTCGATCTTCTTGGCTTTGTAGCTCTTTGTGTAGAAATTTAGGAAGAGTAATAGGAAGATGGTGACGTTTGCGCAAATGAAGTAAGTGAAGCCTGAAGCGTACTGGCATCGCGGGGAGAAGTGAGTCCATGCGCAGTAGACAAGCATTAACACGAATTGGATCTAAGGGAAAGTAAAATGGGGTAAAGTATACCGGTAAACTAAGTTGAACTATTCTAGATACGACAGTAAGAAATATACACCAAAGAGAAGAAAAAGATATTGACTAGGTACAAAGTAATATATGGGTTTTAAAAAAAATAGTACCAGAATGAAATTCATTTTTTACTCTATGTACTATTATTCTATGAACTTTCTTGTCATTCTCATATGCCGAATATTTATAGATGAAAACTAATTTATCTGCTGCTAAGTTCTCTATTCTCTTTACTATCTGGTGAGAACAAAATTGGTGTAAATTGTACAGGTTGTTCAAATTGCCTGAAAGCCTTGGTTTGACTTCGACACTCTAAAGTTTGTGCTAGGAGGACACATCAAGATAATAAAATTAACAAACGAAGAATCTACTAGAGCTTACCAGCTGCATCTTAGTCACATATTTCTTCCACCAAAGATACTTCTGGAACCTTGGGCCCAGACCTGACAACAGGTAGTAGGTGTACATAACTACATGCACAACCGAGTTGAGGAGCGCCAGGATAGCCCCCTGGCCGCCTGCTGCGAACTTCAGATAGCTCCAGGAGTAGACCGCCATGATAACGTGGTGGTACACGTGGAGAAAAGTCACCTGGAAATAGATTTGAAGTCTATAATTAATGTTGTCTTTGTTCGTTTTATCTGCTATCAACATCTAGTGCGATTTATTCAAGGTAACAAAAATGAAGTCCAGTCAGTACCTCTGCTGCACCTTGGTACCCCAACCATGATAATGTTATTACTCGGGACGCATTGAAAATGGACGTGAAGTGATGTGATAAGTGAAGACTCTACACAAGAAAAATAGGAATAGACCGTTAGTGGGTGTAGGCAGACAATTTCATCCTGAGAGACATCGCTTAGCTTACTATCGGTTGAAAGTCTTTCCAACTGTCTACTTATTCACTGCATGCGAATCGAAATTAGTTATGAAACAACTTGAGAGCCCGACAAATGTATGTCGACAAATATGCAACTTGCAGTATGTAACTAATACAAAAAGTACAGTAACTAGTAGAGGGCTCTACTTGTTTACTGTGGAATAAAAATACTTCAAACATATCGCGTGAGGTCGAAGTCAATACCATTATAAACTCTTTTGCAAAAAAACGGGCACTTTAGATTTTTTCCTCTACTTTAATGAAGAAGAACAAGAAATAGGTTTTATTAATTTGACGATGTATTGGTATGTTATTTGAAGCATCCTGGCATGATTCTTTACGTTCCAAATTTAAAATTTGAAATTAATAAAAGAAAAATAATGATTATTGTGGATTATTCTAAAATTGCTTTACTAATGGCGCGAATTGCTGAAACGATTTTTAACTGATTACGATATTTTAAAACTTTTTGGACATTTTCTGCAAATTAAACAATTTAATCTTTATTTTTACATTAAATACCACTTTTTGATATGAGTGATAAAGCGATAAGGGCCGGTAAAATTATAGCCCTACTTGAAGAAGGTTGTTCGCAAACTTACGTGTCTCAGCGGCTAAATGTGAGACGTTCAACTGTCCAGAGGACTTGGCAACGGTATCAAGAGACCGGTTCGGTCAAAAGAAGACCCGGTTCGGGAAGAAAACGATGCACAGAACCAAGAGATGACCGCTTTTTGGTGAGTCAGGCGTTGCGGAATCGTAAGGCGTCAAGAGTGGACCTGAAGAAGAGCCTTGAAGAAGTAAGAGGAGTAGAAGTTAGCTTGTGGACGGTCAGGAGGAGGCTTTTGGCTGCCAATATCAGGAGTTACCGCCCAGCTCGGGGCCCTAAATTACTCCGTGAGCACCGTGTTGCTCGACTTCAGTTTGCTCGGAACTGTGCTTCATGGACTCTGGAGGACTGGAATAAAGTATTGTTTTCTGATGAAGCTAGAATCTCTTTGTGTGGAGAGGACCGACGCCGGCGAGTGCTGCGAAGACCACGGGAACGCTATGCGGAAGTGTGTTTCGAAGAAATCACTCCTTATGGCGGAGGCTCCGTTATGTTTTGGGCAGCAATTAATTCGACGGAGCGTACGGAGTTAGTTTTCATAGAAAATGGAACATTAAATGCACATCGGTACATAATGGAAGTCCTAATTCCATATGCACAACCCACATTGACTGCACTTGGGGAAGATTCCATTTTTATGGACGACAATGCTCGCTCGCACCGTTCTGGCGACGTGGAAGCGTACATGCAAGAAGTTGGGATCCGTCGTTTAGATTGGCCAGCTCGAAGTCCTGACCTCAATCCAATTGAGCATGTCTGGGATGTTCTAAAGAGACGTGTAAGATCAGTGCAACCTGCTCCACAAAACATCAGGGAGCTAAAAAGAGTCATTGCAGAAGAGTGGGAACGAATTCCTCAAAACGTTATTAAAAACATCGTGGAAAGCATGCCCAGAAGGATTCAAGCTGTGATTTTGGCAAGAGGAGGTCACATTCGGTATTAGGTTTTTACATTTGTAACTTTATTTAATTAAAAAAAGTAAAAAAAAATCTTATCTTTATTGCCGACCACTTCTTATTGTTTGGGCGTGTACATCGGTTTTAAAGAATCCATCGTTTTTTTTTCTTTTAGTTGCCCGAACTCACTTCACGCGCATTAATTTACACGATTATAAGTATACAGACTACGTCAAAGAAATAAATTTCATTTAATTAACTCAAATCGACCTTAGAACGTAAATTTCCTTAGGTGCCCGTTTTTTTTGCAAAAGAGTGTATATAATTCAAGAGTTGCTCCAGTGAATAATTTCTATGCAAGTCAAGTTGAAAAGTTTTGTTAGCTGAACGATTGAGTTGAAACAGAAAACAATAAAAAGTAACATAGAAAGGATGTAGAGGCCTCAGAGACAGCCATTCTTATTGATCAATTATAAGATTATTATATGACCAGTTATGTACGCTGTGAACGGGCGTTTAATACATTTCCGCCGCAGGATCTACAGATACAGTCTAAGCCTAGATAATTATCATTCGCAAAGATACGGAGGTATTGATTGAAGTTCATCAAATCGGCGCTGGTCGAGAACTAGCAGATAATTATACTGAATTGTTGACGACTGGAGTTTTATCATGGCACCTACAATTAAAACGGTAACAAATGTTATATCTGATAAATGATAAGTGTTCAGGGCATTTATGAAAAAGTAAAGACTTAAATTTTTTGGGAGTTCATACCTGACTGTTCTTCTTCCGTAGAACAAAGAAGACTGTGTCCAGTAGTTCAGTGAATTTGGCGAAGAAGTACCACCAGCCTAGATCTAGCAACTGGAATTAAAGAGAACAAAAATTATTAAATAAAACCGTAAGTTGTTTGACTAATAAATATTTATCATAGTTTTGAATAACGAGTTTACTAAAGTAAAAAACTTACCATAGGGTTCTGTGTATTGGACGGATATCTACACCCTGCATACAAAATACCATCTTTGAAGAGATTCAACTTGAACGCCTGTGAAAATGAAACAACATGAGCTCGTCAAAGTTTTCATGATTCTCTAAAATAAAATATACATGGCAGGCAAAAAAAGAGTGTTTCTATGAGGGGAGCTTCTTACAGATGAGCAACTGCATTACAGCAAACACAGCTCACCTAGGACGACGGGTCAGTGACAGGCGTTAGCAAAGGCCTAGATCAGTGATAGTTGCCTATCATCTTAGTTAAGCGAAAGCGTTTTGTTTACTCTACTGCCAGAAACTGTCTTACTGTACGGAGCGGAATGTTAGACTTTTAAGGAGACGCATGAAAAGTGATTGCATGTAGATATGAGAATGTTGAGATGGATGTGTTGTGTGACACAAATGGACAGGATAAGAAATAAGTACATAAGTGGATGTTTAAAAGTAGCACCAGTTACGAAAAAAAACCGGAATTGGACATTATTTGGCTTGGTATGTGCATGTGATGAGGAAAGATGGAGGCTACGTGACGTGAAAGGTTGACCTAGGAAGATATGGATGGTTTCTCCCTTGTCGCAACCGGTAGGGGCTCGCTGCAAAGTGAGTCGGCGAGTCCGGGAAATTGCGGTGAATGCCTGTGGCCTCTCGGCCAATGGTGAAGCCATGTCCCCGACTCACATGGCACCGAAGGCTACCGTCAGGATTTTAGTACTAAGATATAGATAGACTGTGTGAAGAAAGATATGAGGGTGAAAGGAGTGGATTATTAAGTGACGAAAGATGGTACGGAAGAGAAAAACATACTGCGCTGACCCCACATAATCTGGAAAAAGGGTAAATGAATGATAATGATGATGACTGCTACAGTAGACGTTACTCTCTAAGAATTACCTTCGCACAAATCATAGACGCCAGCAGAACCTGTGACGCGTTATAGTAAGTGATGAGTTTGTTCATCTGCAAAGGCGGGCGGTTCTTCATCAGCACTGGAACCAGCCTGATCACCACTAGGTACGCTATCACCACGCATATGATCGGTGATGGACTGGACATCATGAACCATGAGTCCACCATTGCACCTGGAATATAAAAATAAAACTTTTTATTGAGAAACAGTTTTGCATATTTACGGTGCAAATGTGTTGGTTGGCTTATGGGGTAAAGGATGGCAATTTAAGAATTTTTTATTTTGTAGAACGTTAGATATTCCTTAACGCCTCAACATCTTAAGTTTTTCTTATGCCTAAGTCAATCTTTTCTTTTGTAAGTAGTAAATTTACATCGACGAAACGCTTACTGTTGCATAGTAATTTTACCAGGCGTTAGTGAATTTGTAGACCATAGACATAATTAACTAACACTACTTATTAGTTCAATAATGTAGGTTACAAATTATCAAACACTTAGCAATTAAAAGTTTAGGTTAGATAACATCTTTTCATAACTGTTGAAAGCCATCATCGCATCAGAGGAAAGTCTCTTGGACTCTAAAGATACGTTAGGATCTAGTAAGGAGATGATATTAGTGGATAACAAAGAAGAAAGTAAGTTTACAAAATTCTACTTACTCTTCCCTACTTTTAGGGAGTCCAAATATTTATCCACTTTCTCTAAGTAGCTCATTTTGATGAACTTTGTTTTACCTGAAAAGAAAATGCACAAAAATTAAAACCAACAAATGTCACCATGGCAAGCCTATTTGACATAAATTATTTTTATTTGCTAAGACATGATCTTTGGAAGGAGGTTTACTTAAATTCAAAGATTAAAACCTAGTTGAAATGCGCAAATAAAAAAAACTATATTTTGCTTTTTGATCATGTAAGTACCTAAAAATAATTTTGGGTTGCGCCGAACCACTAAATGAGTACACAAAGAACCTTGTAATAAAATCTTAATCCGAAAATCAATGCCTTTGCTGTGGCTACTTATTATTCAGAGGTTTACGAGTACTTACTCGTAACTATACTAAGGTATTACTTACTAAAATAACTCTCTAGAGTCTATTCATATACCGACTTTTCCTTAACTACAGCCCTAACGCGAATTCGTATGTATCAGTATGTTTACTTTTTTTTTGCTTTCTTACCGGCCAGTACCTTTTGTCCACTAAGTTCATTTAAAAAAGGAAAAATGCAGTTATTTTACGAGTATGCAACTCTATGGTAAGAGCTCTTCAACAAGATACCTCAGCTCAGCTGTATTTATAAGAGCGCTCTGTATAGTCCCAAAATCACTGTGGCAAATGTCAGCATATTCTATTAAATTAATGAATGGCATAAGTTCTGTCCCTTCCAAATACTTTTAGTTCATTGTCACTTTAAACATCTTGTGATCTACACCGAGATTCCTAAGGTGTTGTATTTATAGTAAAATTGACCTATAACGGGTGACGTCAACTGCAATTTGCTTTAACTGGGGCAATACTGCAATTTATTTATTTCACCTGACATCTTCCAAGCCAAAGCGAAACAGTCTGTATATCTTTAGATTAGAGTGCACAAAGCTAAGTGAATGGAAATGTGAAAAGTTGACAGGTCAGCTGTATGGATTCGCGGACAGGCATTTTGTGTGTCAACGAGTTATTCATTGTCAGATGGTATTATAATGGAAATGACCGTTAGATGGCGCTCTATAGGAGCCGAGGTCCACTCGACACGATTAAGAACACGGCAGGGAAAGACGGAAATCTTGTGAAAGTTGCAGTACAGTTCAAGTGCATATTGTACTGAACTGTTTAAAATAGATATATTATTATATTAAAATAGATACCAAAGCTTAACCAACCTAAAGATTTTATGTCTTCATTTATTACACACTAGTGGCCCCCGCGACTTCGTTCCCGTGGAATCCCTTTGTTTTCACAATCGGAGTCGTACGGGATAAAAAGAATCCTATGTCCGTTTCCGAGTAGTAAGCTATCTCTCCACAAATTTTCAGCGTAATCGGTTCATCCGTTCTTGAGTTATAAATAGTGTAACTAACACCAATTTCTTTTATATACTACAAGTGGCCCCCTGCGACTTCGTTCGCGTGGAATCCCTTTGTTTTCAAAATCGCGGTCGAGCGGGATAAAAAGTATCCTATGTCCGTTTTCTGGTTCTAAGCTACCTTTCCGACAATTTTAAGCCAAATCCGTTCATCCATTCTTGAGTTATAAATAGTGTAACTAACACCACTTTATTTTAGAAACATAGATCTAGATTAAGATAGTTAACCAACCTAAAGATTTTATGACCTCATTTATTACATATCTTGGCAAGTTTTTTTCAAGTACGGAGTAATTTATTTGAATTTAAGGTTAGTGGGGAAGTAAAGTCTCTTCGTAACTTTTCATTTGGGGAAACCCTTTTATTTTTCCTTACTTGTATTTAACTGGGAACCCTACATTGAAATGAGACACTTTTTTACGGATTTATTTACATTTTATTTTAACCTGACGTTTCGGACCCTTTTCAGCGTCCGTGGTCACAGGTAGACTTAGGTGTTAGTTGTCATTACATAGTTTTGAAAAAGTTGTAAACTACCCCCACCCAAAAATATTTAGTTACGTTCATATCCACACAAAATGAGCTAACAGTATCTTGAGGTCCTGCAGTGTGGAGTCGAGCTTGAGTCTCGGCTAAAACCGGATCCCAAGCTGGTGGAAAACCGAAGAAACAAATATGGGGAATTACATTCTAATGTCGGAATCTCTTAGGGCCAACGAGATGGATGTCTCGTTATTTCAACATCGCAAAACACCTGTGATTATAGGCCCTAGAATAGTTTCTTACGCTATGTTGTCTTACTTTAAAATAACAGATTGAGTATGTATTAACGTGTTGTAGTGGCGTACGCACCGGTTTCAAGGTGTCGCCATTTATGAAACTAGAAGAAAATCTATCTATGCTGTGACGGGTTTGGTCGTTGTGGGAGCTTCGAAGTTTCAGATTTACATAACACAAGTGCTTCAGCAACTGAATTGATCAGACCAATGAATATGATATTGTCCCTATGTTTTTGACGTGACAACGTCTTATAATTCGATGGAGCCGGCTGCACGCACCAAAAAACATGACGCAAGCGGCGTTACCTCGCTCTGAGACGTTCCATTCAAGGCTTGAAGTGCAAGCGAGAGCGCGGAACGAGCGACAATGAGGCAGCGTGACAAAGAAGTTGTCACATTCAACTATCTTCAGTAAACCGACTTTACAGACAACCGATTTTTTTTCTCCCTCTCACTTATCTAATTACCTCTATTCTAACATAATAAGCGTCTACGGCTGAAACTGCAACAACAACCGTGATTAAATTATCTTTAGAATAAAATAAAAAAGATATAGAATATAATAAAATAAAATAGAAAAGAAGAATAAAAAATAAAAGCGCTTTGAAGTCGCTCCATCTTTTCGAGAGCTACAGTGCCACAAACAAACAGAAAAACATAACACAAGGAGTGATATAAGTGTGTATACTTAGATATAAGTATGTATACTTATAACACTCCTTGTTCGTCGGTGGTTAAAAATACTAATGTCAGTATAATACATTTCAGTCTACCAGAGGCTAACGACCCCAGTCATAGGCGTAATCTGAAATGTTTCAACTAGCACACACAGGCGCTTGCCAAGAAAATAATGCGAGTACAGAGGATAGTACATCAGACTATGCATTTTTGTTGCAAAATCGCCCTGTTGTCCTAAGCGCTTAAGACGCTGCAGTGTACCTACAGGGCATCTCAGAAGAGAAATTCCTGGTTAGAAGAATAATATTCTTTTAGACAGTATCCTTACTGTCTGGAACTATTTTAATTGATGGAATTGTACATTTCTATTAGCTTGTCGTCTCGATATGTTTTTTTTTTTAATTTAAAAAAATAAATTTACGTAAATTACTATCATCTTTCAATTTTTGATGAAAAATTATCAAAATCCAAAAGAAATAAAAGGATTGTGTTTTGCATTATCCATATATATTTCTCAAATTCCTCCTTCTTGTTAATTAAATGTTCCTATTACCGAAAGTTGGCTGGAAAAGATCGCTACAAGCGATAAGACCGCCTAAATTGTACATCTTTTTTTGTTGAATTCGTCTGTAATTTTGTTTTGTGTTACAATAAAGTGTTAATCTATCTTATCTATTCATCATAACGAGTTAAAAAAAAACAAAAAAAAATACAAATACAAAGAAGAACAATCATAGAAGTTTATTAAAGAAGTAAGTATTGATACGCACTTATTTCTTTAAAAAACTTCTATCTTCTTTTCTTTATATATTTCTTTTTCTTTTATCTATTTTATTTCATAAAGAAATAAGTGCGTATCAACACTTATTTCTTTAATAAACTTCTATGATTATTCTTCTTTGTATTTTTTTGTATTTATTTAAAATCTATTTTTTTTAAACTATGGTGCGTATCAACACTTATTTATTTAAGACAACACTTATGTTATTACGGAGCAGCGGGAGAAAGGTAGCGCAAGCTTATTTTTATTTTACTTTTATTGCCATTTTTTACCCCTGACGGAGGTGCTTGTAGCGCAGTGCAGTGGTAGCAGCGCTTTAGTAGTGATATAAAAAGTTAAGCAACCTTAGGCGTGGTCATGGCATTGTTGACCATTCTGATCATAAGTGACGTCCATTTACAAGCATCTTCGTGCTTCGGAATGCATGTTAAGCTATTGGTTTCGGTTAATATCGATAGATGTGAGTCGATAAGCCTGGCCAAAGGCCCTTGGGCGGCTTAATAACATCTGACAGTACGGTTAGTCACTTACCTTACAAACAACACCTCCACTAACCAGCACCGAGCCCACGTGGTGGAGTACGGCTCGTACGACATCAAAGAACATTCGTGATTAACGTTAACGTTATTTATGTGACATTGTGTTGTGACATATCCATCTAGCTTTCCAAGAACTGTGAGCAAATAATCAGCTTTTACATCGCCGTGCAAGAATCGCGTGGCGGACCCGTCACCATCTTATAGGAACGGATTATGAGCGACCACCATTCTACTCTTGCGCGAAAAAGACTCCTCCTATTAGTAAGTGTTCGTTTACTATTTGGTAGGGGCAAAAAAACCGCCGAGTTGATATATCGTCACCCCCGACCAACACTATGGTAATAGCCATTACCATAGAGTAAATTTTATTGCGAATTCGGTATTCAGGCACCCTATTACATCTATGAGAATATTTTCAGGGCTGAGTGATGCTTACTTTCCGAGATATCAATTAAGTAATGATACATTAACATTTTATTCAACGGACAACTAAATATAATATTTCATGCGATTAATAACACTACAACATATTACCAAACCCTAACAGGCCAACTTTTATAGTAATACGCTATTACAATATTGTTCGAGTGAAATTTGATCGAACCGAATACTGTAAGCGTGATTTGACAAACATATTTTACGCAAGATGCATCTCACACTTTTTAGCTATACGCGAGGGACAGTGTCAGTAGACAGACAGTGTACCTATTCAGAAACATAAACATAATTACTCAATTACACATTTACATTACGCGCTTACTGGTTTCACACCGCTTTAGGATTTCCGTCGAACACTATGGTAAAGTCTTTACGTATAATTTATCTATAGCATAGTTTGGTAAAACACATTTTTGCTATTTTATTGGTTTTTTCAATCAAAAATTGATATAAAAATACCTTTTTTTGGTGATAAAATGAACATAATAACTATCACATAGTTATCAAGATAATCAGTTTTTGTTGTTCCTGTAAAATTGACTTTTTCCTATTACGGTTTTGTTCGTTGGGGGTGACGATATTGTTATCAGAATTTACCTAAGAATCTGACCCAGCGTGTCGTGGTCAGACTGTACTGGCACAGTCACACAGCACTGCTGCACAGTCACATTGTTTAATTAACTTTTTAAGGTAAAAAGGTTACCTGCACCTGATTTTTACTGGTTAATAGGTAACAGAAAATATTTTGTTAGTAAACATTCTTCATCCAGTATGGATGCAGTAAAGACCCTGACACTACGTCTGTTAAAACAAGTCGAAACCTAGAAATGGCGTTACGTAGCCTCTTTTCACCGTATCCGGCAAATAGGTACTACGTTCAATCGTTTTCAATAGAAAATCAATCCGATATCCCAACTATTGTGGTTGCGTGACAGCCAAACATTAATTCTAACCCTAAAATGTTTAGCGAAAAATATGAAAAGAGGGAAACCGTATTAAGGTTTAGGCACTCCGGTTTTCTTGACCTTTCAGAGACAAAATATCACGGTGCCCTTTCCGTGTCATGATAGTTCTGCAAGGTCCAAGTGGATAAGTTGGCGGCTGTCATATTTTGACAGTTAGAATGTTCTTTGTCTGCGTCGTTTCTTTTGTTTCTTTCAAAGGTCAGGTTGTAGTTATAGCGCTCTGCTGTGACTCCGTCCGCAAAAAACAGGATGATGGATTTTTTATAAAAACTCATACATTGCTCTGATTCGAAAGTTAGTTGCTATTGTGCTATGAAAATCATCAACACCGAAGAATGGATTTCTACACTGTCTGTCTCCGTCCGCGGATCGAACCTTATATACACAGTACTTTTCTTAAACGAATACTTAAGATAGTATAGTCTTGGTCTTGATTCTATTGTTTGTCCAAAAAAGTTTCGGCGAATCTTAACTATGTCTCGAGAGAGATATATATATATATATGTGTGTGTAATTTCAAGAATAAAGTGACTAAGTGACTAGATACGCGATATTTCGTACTGTGCGTCGCCGCCTTGACTCACCAGTAAGCGCCGCGCCTTACCGTGTTGTTCTATGACACATGTTAATTCCCTAGGGAACCCCTAAACAGCAATAGTGTGGAAGTAATCAAACGATTATACTTGATCGATTTAAGGATTATGATTATAAACATGATTATATCAATTCTATTCTTTTTATAGCTATGTACCCATTCATAAAAATGATAAAGCCGAAAAAGATGACCCAGTGATGTAGATGACCCGATTTTAATTACATTAGTTTCGCAGATCAATTCGATTACTTTTTTCATATCTATCAAAAGAATCTCTAACTCTATCTTAATTGACTCAATTGTATGTCTCGTTGCGACAGCATGCAATGCCAAAATTAATTCAAAGATTTTGTAGAAGTTGCCCATTTTTCCGGTGAGTAATCTATCCTAAACGCAATTTATATGGGTCGGGCGTCTATCTCTTGCGTGGGATAGATGTCACAAAATTTAGAGGAGAGCAAAAGCCCTAATACTTTGAATATATCGAAGACAATTACGTGTTTTTACTTTTAATTAATTTTTAGACAAAACTCCCAATAATATTTTTTTTTATTAATAAATTGTTTGGATTTTTATATTGCCCCACTTTTAGAAATCGCTGTAGGTATAATACAGCGATTTCTAAAAGTGGGGCACCTATGCCGGTTTAACTCTAGAATCATTTACGTGCTAGGTTTGGATTTAACCGCTAACGCACATTAAACAACAGACTGTCAAATCGATTTGCGAAAAACAAAGTATCAATCAACCAATGGCCGCGGCAATCGAGTCACGAGTCGCGGCGAAATTATATCGCATATGTGTTGTGGGCCTAACACTGAATCAAAAACCGTCTGAATAACACGGTTCATATAGTATTTATTATGCAGTCTTGAATAAAGTATTTTAAAGGTCAGCTGATATAACATTGTGCAAATTGCATATCAGATGATTCAAAATTAGTTACGTGACCGCTAATGTAAGGAGTTTATTAAAAAGTTTTATCTGTAATAAAAATTTACAATAGTTGCCAAGCTATAGCCCGCCAACTCCGTTGATGAGCTCTTTACGTACCAAAGACTTGGTAGTCAGGGGGGCAACGAGGACGAAAACGAACAGACATATTGCCACCCTTCTTATACAAGGTGGAGAACACAATACGACAATTTACTTTCTTTTTGTTACGCTTTTAATTCTTACTACAGAACATGTTTGGATAAAATTTGGTACACATACGCAGTCGTCATCATTCTGTATGCGCATTAACTCGACGACCGTTTGGTGCAGTGGTCTACATGTCGGACTTCTAAAACCAAGGGTCGCGGGTTCGATCCCCGTACAGTACAAGCATATGTGTGCATGAACATGTGTGTTTGTACTGGTCTGGGTGTTTTCTATGTATAATATGTATTTATTTAGAAAAAAAAAAGTATTTAAGTATGTTTATCCGTTGTCTAGTACCCATAACACAAGCCTCGTAGCTTAATTTGGGACTAGAGAATTGGTGTGATAGTTGTGAAATATTTATTATTTATTATTATTATTATTTATTTATTAAATTTCACCCAAATCTGTTCAGTAGTTTAGGCGTAAAAGCGTAACAAATAGAAAGTAATAAGATATATTTATGTCTTTTAATAAGGCCGCTTCACACATCCGTTCTTTTCAACGGAAAACGGAACGTTTTTTAAAGAATTAGCGGTGGTGTATGGTTTATACCGAGAGTGTGTACATGTGTGAACATATGCGGAGTGTAAAAAGATGCTAACCAAATAGATGGAGCCAAAGACGTGCGATAAGATAGAGGCTCTACTAAATTGCAACTATTTGCAACTATGTGCGTCTATACGCACAACACACACACAAACACGCACACACACGTACTCACTCTCAGGCACATTATGCTTTTTTTAAAATTTAATAAAAATATGAACATGTGACTTAGATAGTTCCCTTTTCTTAGGTAGTTATCTTTTTAAGGAAGAGTGGTAACTCCTTTTTTATTATCGTCAAAGAAATGCTGTGACGCATACCTGTGGCAGGCCTCAGAGAGAGAACCCGCCTACTTACTAAAAAGAGAAGTAACTTGTTTAAGCTTATCTATGTAAAACAAAACAAATATTTTTTATTGTATATACCGCACATAGTAAAAGTGTCTCTGTCTAATCTGTGTAAAAGCGGCCAGCAATTATCCCCTTTTTGTTTGGCAATCTCATCATCATCATCCATACTTTGAGGTTGACATTAGAATGCCAACAGAGTCATTCTTTTTTAAGGTTTCCGGGATCGATGCTCAGTGACAGTACTTATAGATTATGGTTCGGTTGCCACCAATTCAATGTGTTCTTAGTCTTATAAAAATTTTAACTATCAATAAAACAATAGGTTTGCATAACAAGACCTTTCTTCACTTTAATATTTAACATTCAATGTAGATAAGGCTTTAAGTGTAGAATACAAATAATAATAATAATAATAGTCCTCCTGGCCGATTTCGACCACGGCGGCCAATCTCTACAGAGATCAGCCAACTGCACAGGAGATATTTAGTGCACAAGTGTTTGCGCAAGTATAACAGACTTATTTGAAACTTCAAAAAACTCTTTCAATAACTGGTAGAAGATGAATATAAAAGTAAAAGTGAAGTAAAATAATATTGTAAAGTCAAAGAAACAAATGAAATATTGTTTATGACAACAAAAATAAATCGCAAAATGTGTTGGTCTTGGTAAGCGCATCACTCAATTCTTTTTTTGAATGATATTCCTTAAAGTATAGGGATGGTTCTAAAAAAATATTTTGAAAATATTCTGAAAAACTCAGCGGGCTGGACGACGTCTTCAGGGTTAGAGGACCCTGGAGACGTCGTCCATATACCCGTTGAGTAGGTATATTATAAAGTATTTAAAAAAAACATTTTTTTTTGTCTTTTAGTGTTGTTTAGTTTTAACTATTTAAGTCGCGATTGATTTATATGGAATGAATAACACCTACTTCTTATGTAATCTAATTGTTCTCTTTTTATTTTTTAGTAAGTAAGTAACCATTTTACTTGCCTTTTACTTGGACCTGTGCATGGTTGACAGGTAGAGAATGCCTCCGGCATTAAGTTCACCATTGTACACAAGTTTGTGCTGAAGTTTTTAATCAAACAAATAAAAATAACGAAAATATATTTATACAGGCAAAGTCAAATTCAACTTTGTTAATTAGATTGGCAAGGACGTTTAACGAAACAATATTCGTACTAAACGTGCCATTTTGTCAACGACTTACCGATAAAAAATGTACATGATAAATGAGCGAATGGCAGTTAAAATAACAATTGTATTATAAGTATTTTTTGTTTTTCTAAATATTTAGGAGTGGAAAGGTTTTTACATTGTGATATTCCCTTAAAAGATAAGACCCGATAAGACACTGACTTTATTAAGGCAAACGATGGCGGAGTGAAGATCATGCCATCAGCCTTACGTCCCACTGCTGGGCAAAGGCCTCAGCCCAACTCTGAGGTGGTACGAGCCATACTCCAAATCGCGGGCTCGGTGCGGTGCGGTTGAGGGGTTGTTTGACAGGTACATCCGTATTGCACATACTTAGTCAAACCATAAGCAACTTAAATAAATAAATAAAAATAAAATTAAGTCTAATTTTATTTTTAATAAAATAAAATTTAATATAATAAAATTAAATATATTATTAAGCCGCCTGAGAGCTTTCAACCAGTCGGAACGACTAATATCTTTCGACATTGACTGGGACCAAAAGCTTAATGTGCCTTCGAAACATGAAGATGCTTGTTATAGACGTCACTTATATGGTCAGAGTGGTCACCTATAGCAAACATGACTGCGTCTAAAGTTGCTAAACTTTGGTATCACCCACTACGAAAGCGCTGTCACCACAGTGCCACAAGAATAGAATAGAATAGAAAAAACTTTATTCTCAAAAAAAAAACAACACTTTATACATACACTTACAATCAACATTATGTATGTTGATATATGTTAGTACATTATACTTCTATGGTTGATATTTAAGTTTTGCAATAAAAAAAACTTATTTTAATTTTGTTTGTGTGTGTGATTGCAAATCTTAGTGTGGGCGAATTTAGGATCCAGGCAGTTATTGAATAAAAACTTGTTAGTGACTCAACTATTGCAGGAGCATTTACACAAATAATAAAATAATAGCCCTCCTGGCCAATTTCCACCACGGCGGCCAATCTCAACTGAGATAAGCCAACTACGCAGGAGATATTATAGTGCACAAGTGCGAGCGCAATACACAGGTTCACTCACTGTTACGACACTCTCAAAGTTCGGTGAGACGGCAATCCGACATCATGACCAGAGAGAGATCAAGCGCAGGACCAACGGCTTTACGTGTTTTCCGAGGCACGGGGGTGTAACACCGCCATCTTTCCGACTCAGAGCTGTTTTTGAAAAATTAATGGTTGAAAATCTTATAAACAATTGGCTCGAACCCAGGACCTCTCGGATGTAAGGCAGAAACTTTGCCACTACACCAACGAGGCAGTACACAAATAGCCTAATGTCCACAAGGTAGCCCAATTATTGGGTTATGTTTTTATTGAATGATTCTTAGATAGATGTTAGAAATATCTTGATTCAGTTTTTTAATTAACCGCCAAAGACAACCGTCGCTGATAAACGGCCGACAGTCGCGAGTCACGGCCACAGCATACCGCACGTGTGCCTTGGGCCTTATGTTTTTTTCACCCGCAAGCAATGCTGTAGTCGGATCAAAACGAATTACTATTAGGGAAAGTCCCTAATCCAATGTTTCAACAAAATGTGTCAGTACGTTATTGGATGCTTAGCTGTCTTTACAATCCACTTACTCTAATGGTGTATTATGTAGTACCTACCCTTTATACCTGTACATGTGCTCTACTATTTATGCCTAAGCATACTCTCTGGTACCAAGCGTGACAGCCTTAACCCGTTGAGTACCAGGAGGACGAATCTTCATTATACAACAAAATGACTGCCTCGTTGGTGTAGTGGCAAAGTTTGTGTCTTACAACCGAGAGGTCCTGGGTTCGAATCACAGGTCGAGCCAAAATTGTCTCTGAGATTTTCTGTCATGAATTTCTCAAAAACAGCTCGGAATCGGGAAGTTGGCGGTGTTACACCTCCGTGCCTCGGAAAGCACATTACGCCGATGGTCTTGCGCTTGATCTCTCTCCGGTCATGTCGGATTGCCGTCTCACCGAACTTTGAGAGTGATGGAACAGTGATTGCACCTGTATATTGCGCTCACACTTGTGCACTATAATATCTCCTTCGTAGTCGGCTGATCTCTGTTGAGATTGGTCGCCGTGGTCGAAATCAAATCAATTGTGTCCCGTTACGCGTGAAAATAATTGACAAAGAAGGGTATATTCCGTAAGCACCACAAACATTAAACACGTTTTATTACACTTGCCGATCGGCACTTTGTCTTTATAGAATAACACTGACAAACCATACCAAATATAATGGTAAGGCCTTTCCACTATCTTTGACTAAACGAAAACTACTTTAGTGAAATTCAGAACGACTAAATTATCTTTGACGATACGAAAACTATTTTAGTAGGTTCCGAACATGTAATAAAAAAATAAAAAATATTGTTACACTTCTGAAACTGTCAGCTGTTTCAAAATGTGGTGGAAACTGTTAGCTTTCAAATCTGACAATTTGACCCTTTCATTAATGTTAATGTAGGCTAAATGAAGGTTGAATGAAAAGTGCTTGGAAAGACATATAATTTACCAAGTTTTCAAACATCTAATACTCCAATTGAATCCACTTATTGACCTTATATCGCTATCGACAAAGTAACTACGACTAATAGACACGGATTTTCACGAAACAGCATAAATAAACTAATTACGAAATCACTGAACAATTGATTAATCAATCTGCATACATTAACATTTTGTACGCACTGACTTACAAATCCGAAAAGTTTAAATATGCTTTGATTCAGTAAGTGTACGTGATTTCAGAATTTTCAGCACTCCAAATCAAGTTGTTACCTAACATCTTATGGTTTAACAAAATGGAGATCCTTCTTTGTGAAGTTTTAAAAGCATTTCTTTTGGGATTATAACATCGATTTCAATACTTAAATGGAAAATAAGGTACTAAGTTTACCTATTATGCAATTAGGAACTGGAAAATGCCGGTAAAGACAGAGAATTTATATGAAGAACAAACAGCATAAGTAATCATTTTCACAGACTAAGGAAAAATTATGGAACAAAAAGCCTATTTACATTTTTTTTTTTAACTAAACTTCTAATACTTTGTTAGTTACTGGCACAAAATAACCAGAAAACAGAAAAATATTCTTCCTGTTAAAAATAAAACATAACCAATAGGAATAAAGAAAACTCTTTGAAAATCAAAAAAAAAATGTAACCGGCCAGCATTCAATTTTGAATACGACGTTCGATATTTGAAATACATAAAAGTAAAACTCACCGTTCCCGATACCGGCTCACTCTATGGCGGGACACAGGCGTATACCGCGGAACACAGTTCAGTACTGCAGTGCTATCGACCGGGCGGCGGGCACAACGAAACCTAGCACGCGATGTAAAAGACATAGGCTAACCGAGACGACTATCGTCCTATATTGCGGGAACATTACTCTGACTATGGACACATTAAAAAAAAAATTCAAAAGAACACAAAAGGAAATCGATGAAAAACTACGTGCGGACGCCACCCCTTGGGTTTTCCCAAGACCGCACATAAGTAGTGCGTTCTATTAATTGCATTAACAGATGTTGGGGTTAAAAGACCGCCGTGTCAGGCTATGTCCCACTTTGCAGACGACCTGTTTTCCAATTTCAAAACGTTTTTAATGTTTTTCTATTTTTTTTTGAAAAGTAGGTTTTGTAACATATCACATTAAGGTAAAAGAGCCCCTAAATAATTTGCTTAGTTCTTGTTGTGAATTTGAGTCACCTCGTTTGTAAGGTTTCGGTGAATATCAATGACGCGATCGCAGACGGTTCTTGAATTTGGCATGTTACGATTACCTACCGAAAGATATTAAAATAATAGAGGTTAAATGAAGGTAGGATATTTTCAGGATCAATATGCAAAAATAACGAATCCTTTAAAAATATAAAAATTAGAGGTTACAGCTTAGAAATTACATACCTATAACGCGTAGTATGATATGTATTTACAAAATACATCAGGGAATTAAGACGTACTGTATCATTTATTAGTAGGTAAGTACAAATTGTCATCTTAGTAGAAGTAAAAAAAAAAACAGGTTCTACAAAAATACATAAGGGAATTAAGACGTACTTTATCATTTATATGAATTGTCATCACAATACATGTATTGAAAATTAGTTCACAGTTGGCGAAGTATAACTGAAAAAAATCGATAATGAAAATGTTTGTTTTACGAAGTCAATTTATAAGGTGAATTTTACATAATAAAACAGTTCTCTTGGGGGTGATTACACTAATGCTGCTGTTGTTTTGCTACTCTTAAAGCATTATTCACTGCGAAGTAAATAAGGCTTTTGTACTTTTTTTTATACATAACTAACCTTTGATGTCAGTTTCGTCACGTATTTTCTTACCTGTTTTTGTGTATTTTTAACCTAAGATCATTAATCATAAAGTCTGTTATTTTATCCACGAACAATTTAAGATTTTGAGATGTATTATTATGAAATCCATGTAAGTCATCAGAACACCAACACCATAAAGTGCTTTACAAGATATTGCATGATAATAGCAATAACTGTGTTATTAAATCATTTTGCACTTAAAACGTAAAACTGAGCCGCCATGTTTGTTTGCATTTGTTACTTGGTGCTAGGAAATAGATTTCAATCAGGTAAATAACTTGCCTATCTATTGTAACACATTACATGTATACTCACATTACATGTATACACATTATATGTAATTTTTGGGTACTCCTTGTCTTTAATTTAACATCTTTAATTGCTTAAGTAATACATGTGTAATGTAATGACTGTTACGTACCAAAATAAATTAAAAAAGAAGTATCATTCATTATTATACAGGGTATCCCAAAAAGAGCGTGGCAAACTTATGGAGATGATAGACCGACCATTTACACAAAAAAAAAACACTTTAGTAAAAGCACTACCATTTCAGAGATACAATTTTTTTCATGTTTATTTTATAACTAGCTGTGCCCGCGACTTCGTCCGCGTGGAGTTGTAATTTTGGGCATAGACATGTACTGTCGCAAACAGTTTTTTAGATCATTTCAAGAGGAATAATTCTTTCATATTTATATTTTTGGTATCTTGAACCGTTTTCGCAGCGTACGCAACTCAAGGATGGATTAGTAGATTCTGAGATTCAATTTCCTGCCTGCCCCCTAAGTTCATCGGCGTGATTATTTATATCCCAGTTTACTCTCCAGGTGATACTGAGTCAAATAAAAAAAGTCCCGTCAAAATCGGTCCAGTAGATTCTGAGATTAGCCCGGACAAACAGACAGACAGACAGACAGACAGACAGACAAAAATTTTAAAAATTGTTGTTTTGGCTTCTATTACGGTAATTAAGACCCCCTGTAACAATTTTTCATAAAAATCTTCAATGTACAGAAATCGATCTTTTACAGTCTTATTATATGTATAGATTTCCAATTTCCTCTTGTTGCTGTGTTTACAAATGAGCAGATATTCTTCTTATTGTTCTTGTCAAATATTCTCGAAAAAATCGCTCTATCTCAGGTCAGTAAAATTTTCTTAAGTATTATGATAGGGACACTTGAGAAAGAAATTTCATCTCCTTAAGTTTGACACGCTCTTTTTAGGACACCTGTATAACAATCTCCCGTGTACGAGTTGGATTCGACTACGCGAGGTTCCGTAGTTATGTACGGGAAGGATTCGTGCATAGAAACGGCAAAAAGCACGTTTTATATCGATAGGTACCTAAGCTGTCTAAACATTTAGTTGAGGCATTATTTCTATGGGTAGGTATCGTTGCTGTCTAAACATTCACAAAGGACCTGTACTTTGGCAAGTGTGGCCATTCAAAGAATAATCGTGGCCATTCACTCATTTTATTACATGGACACTTTTCCGCAGAGCAGCAAACTGTTTTTTTTTTTAATTTTATTTTTTTATAGGGCCATGAAAAAATTATTCACATTCTGTTGAAATATAGCAGAAAATAAAAATACGACCTGTAAAATGTCAGCTTTCCAGCTATCTTTTTGACATATTATAATTTGTGCATGACTGTGTTGATATAATTGTATTTTTGGAATTTGAAATTTATTATTTGTGATTTTATAATGTTGTATAATAAGAAAATGTAACTAATTTATATATTATATAGTTGTTGTAATTCTTGTGACAAATTATTGTATGCCTTATGAGGTAGGACATAGAAGACCTGTATCGCCTAAATTGTACCACCTAATGTAACCTATGTGCCACAATAAAGAAATTATTTTTATCTTATCTTATCTTATCGTTGGAATGAGACACTTTTTACGGATTATTTCGCGATTTATTTACATTTTGTTTTAACCTGACGTTTCGGACCCTATCCAGCTATCCTTATTCATAAGATATACAGCCTGATGAAAGACGTAGAAAACTACGTGACCCTTTTTGACCACTTGGGTGGGTAAGGAATCCTAAAAAGCAGAGCTGAACAATGTTTTTATTGCAATACTAGTAACTGTAAGTTCACTTGTTTACTATAAATCATTGTAAATGCTTTTGACATCCTTAATAATTCATACGGAGTATTACTAGAATATGGAGTAATCATATTTTAAATTTATTTGATTAGTTATCAAATATGTGTTCCTTTTAAGATGATCTCCAAAAGAAACACCTTTACAACTGCTTAAAAATCGGTTAGGATTGATCAGATAATTTGTTACATTGTATTTGATTTATTATGAATGTAAGTATATGTATACATGGCTGTACGTAAGTATTTCTTTAAAAGTAACTTAAAAATAACTAGACAAACTAAAGACATCTAGTATTAAAGTAATATAACTAACTGATTCTTGTGTCATAACCCTTTGAAATTTCTGATAAAGTTATTCCAGAAAATTGATTTTAAATCGTTTGATAGATTTTTATCTTAAAAAGGTTTATAATTTTTAACATCAACCAAAGCCCAGACTTGAAAAAAGGTCGCAGTGTAGGCGTTATTATTATGAGGCTTGAAAAAGATTCTGTCAAAGTGATTCTCCTACAATGTTTGTTAGTGAACTCTGCTGTCTAAGTTACTATTGTTACGTTCTAGGGGTGTGGGATCTAGATTGAAATGCACTTCTAAACCGATGAAGTAGAGTAGGATTTAATTGTACACACTTTACGTTACAACACTTAGTACACAAACACTTATATCGCACTCCAAAATCTTCTTGTCGCAGTTTTCGCTTCGATGTTTACTCGTCTCTTTCCCAAATTAAACTCAAACTCGGTCATCGGGTTTCTTCGCCCCGCTAGGGGCGGTTCGGGTTCGAACCTAAGCTCCTTCCCCGGGCTTCTTCTCATGGGCCTACTGGCCCACGGTGTTAGGTGCCGCATGTGCGCGGCCGTCTTGCGACGACAGGTCTCTATCTTCGTCTTCTGCCAGAGCCGGCTGCACAGTCGCTGCGGGCTGCCCATCAGGTGAGACCCCGTTCGGGGAGGCCCGATGAGCAGGGCAAGCTGACTGCGGCTGACTCTGGCTGGGATAGGGAAGAGAGTTCGTTTGGTGAGGTTGGGATTGGTGAGTGGATAGGTGGGAGGGCGGATTTAGGGAGCAGACCTGTCGTGGGGTTGGCCTCTTGCTCGCCTGAGTTACCGTGGGCATGGGGGCTATATTTTGTAGCCCGGGGTGCGGCCCGTGGTCCGCTCTTTCGTACATCCTTCGGGATGTGCGGACCACGAATTCCTCCAGGGCCTCCATCTTGAGGTCCCTGTGGATTGTAGCATTCCTTACATAGCGCCCTGCCCCCGTTATAATTCGGAGCGCTATGTTTTGCTGGGTTTGGAGCTTCGTACGGTGGGTTGCGCTGATCGTTGCGTACCAGGCTGGGGCCGCGTATGTTAGCCTGGAGCGCACGTACGTCTTGTAAATGCCCACCTTTGTTCTGGTGGGCAGGCGGGACTGGAATACGGGGCGCAGTCTTGCGCGCGCCCCGCGGCTGGAGTTGACCAGGTGCTTGACCTGGTCTTTGAGAGTAAGGCGCTGGTCCAGGTGGCAGCCTAGGTACTTGGTATTCGGCTGCCACTTAATATTCTGTCCGTTGAGGACCAGCTCGGGCAACTTTCTGCATTTGGGGCCCGTGTAGATGGCGGCGGTTTTACCCACGTTAACCGCTATCCGCCATCTCTCCAGCCAGTCCGGCAGTAGGTCGAGCTGCTTCTGCATCCTTTTCACCGCCGCCTTGACCCATGGGGCGGTGGTGAAAAATGCGCTGTCGTCCGCGAACAGCGCCAGCTCGACCTTGGGTTCCCACTCATGAAGCTGATCGTTGATGGTGGGAACGTCGTTGGTGTAGGCAGCGTACAGGGTCGGTGAAAGGCAGCTGCCTTGGGGGACCCCTGCATCGATGGGGCCCTCAGCGGACGTAGCGTCCTCCACGGCGACCTGGAAGGAGCCAAACTCGGTCGCATTCCCGGGCTCCTTATATACCGGCCGTCAAGGACTCCCGAATATTCGGTAGGTACCTACTACCCAGTACGAGACTGTTCGGGATCCTTCCAAATGCCGTCTTGCCTAGCCTAGACCTTTCTCGAATGTTCGGCATCATAGTGCTATCCTTGTCTTGTGCTGTCTCTGTCACACCTTTCTGGAATGTTCTTAGTATAGCTGCCTCTCTCTAATCGTGCTATCTCTTTCACTCCTACTGAAAATTACGTCATATACTGAAGTGGGCTTTAAAGGCCCATAAGGGGTCCTGAAAACGCCTGAAAACGGGTTTTCAGGTTATGGCGTCATCTGATAGAGGGTGGCCGGAAACGGACTGAAAACATGTTTCAGGCGCCTGAAAACAACGGCAACTTGGGTGAAATTTCGATAAACTAGTATGTGTTAGAGCACTCTCTGAAACGGCCTGAAATGGTATTTCAGCCTGCTGAAAACGCCTCCAAGGCACGGAAAAACACGATCAAAGTTTTAGCACTAGCCCACCGGCGTAACACTATTATAGTTAAGAGAGTCCCAATAAATAACTCACTGCTATTCCCAATGCTGGAGTCCGCATGCATAAAGTATTTCCCACCAGAGCACAGTCCGTACCAAGGAGGAATTCTGAGACGAACTGCAGGCGACACTGCCGCCTCTGCTATGCGGGCTGTTATGTTACGCTTTAAATCGATTTCATCAAAGATTTATAGAAACAAGTGTTAACACTTGCAGTTTGTAGTCCGTCTCGGAATTCAACCTTTACTCTTGGTGAAAACAGATTTCTGTAATTTTTGCATTCTTTTGATTTCACTGGCATAGGAGCAAAGTTACTTTTTTAACTATTTCTAGTTTACTAACTTGCTTTACGATTTAGTCAACTTGCCTCCTATTTCTAGTATTTCTCTTAAGTCACCTCTGACTTATAGCAGACATATTAAAAAATCACAAATATTTTAAATCAAACCTTCATCTAGTTTACTAGATGATGTTTTAACTGACTAGATTCTAGTCAGTATTATTTCATATGCAACAAGCTCTTTGGTTAGGTCTCGTTATATCATTCACATAGACCTAAATAATTTGCGCTCTACGCGTCATCCAACTGTTGGCTATATTTATAGTAGTTTATTATAAGACTGAACTCTGAGCGTTACGAATACAGATAGTTCATATTTAGATACATAAGTGTAGTTGTAAAACACCTGCCCGTGTCATTTTACCTTTTCTAAACGACACAGGCGGAGCGGGATCTTGCACCTTTATGTCAATAAGCTAGATGACACCACTAATCGTTTACATACTTTTTATTATCTGTCAAAACGGTATGCCATCATAGGTTTTGAATGGGAATACAAAAAGTATCAGAAATCGGAGTCAGCTGACCGAATATTTGTTGAATTTCGTGTGTTTAAAAGTTGGTTTCTATTGCTTTTTGGAAATATACTGGTTGTTTTAACTTAATAGGGGCTATTTAGAAAATGGAATAATGGTCTTGAAAATAGTTAAGATAGGTGTCATCATGCCTATTGACGTACCACCGACACTCACCAAACGTTTTGGGTCTATCTATACTTTCTAGTATGCTGTACTCAGAAAGGGAATCAAATTACTTACGTCGGATTTTTTACATGTAATTAATACCCTAATTCAGGGATCAGCAGACCGCGACTCGCGAGCCGCATGCGGCTCGCGAGTCGCGGCTTTCATAGGATTAATATGGCTCTTCTTACTCTCACTCACTGCCTAACTGTACCACTTTAGCACAAAAAAAAATCACCTAAACAATATGAAACAACTGAATTCATCGTCAACTTGCACGCTCGCACTCTGTTACCCCGCCGCCCGGCATGTCCGGCGGCTCTTTGAAAGTATGAGAAGATCTACAAACTGGATATTTGGCTCATCTGATTGGTAAGTCTGCCGACCCCTGCCCTAATGTTACGAGCCTCAACGGCCTCAGGAGTCCTTGAAAGCCTTAAATGCAAGTTAAGCGTCACAATATGCACAGAACTTGTCGAGATTTTAACAAGCTCACATACAATACATGACATCTACAATCCACCCTGCAAAAAAACCTGCGAGTTGTAAACAAATTGCTGTCTCACTGATTCTGCTATTTATGTTCTTTTTATACATTTAATTTTTTATCATAATCATCATCATAATCATAATATTTATTGCAAGTCACAAGTTACAGTAAGGTGTTACAGTCTCATGAGTAAACTAGTACAGTGACGCCCAGTTTATTTATTTAACTGGCTTAATTTTTTTACAGTTTATTTTACTAGCTGACGATATTCTCCTTTTAGAAATGTGCATCTTGTAATTTTAATAACTTAGGCACTTTAATCATTACGTAAGTGTAGTTTTGATAAGCAGATCTTAGCTTTTTAATAATTGCATAAAGGACTCAACGTGTCTTTTAGAATATTTTACATACAAAAACTCAACTCAAACCCATCGTCTAGCAGTTAGTTCAGATTAAAAAGTGCACTAAGCCAAATATAGTAGATAGTAGTTCGCATAGTTTGGCTGCTAGCCTAAAGAATCACTGAGTCGCCGGCAGTGGCCAAACAAGGTATTAATTGGTCTTTACTGCTCTGCTTCAATACACCTTTATTTGGCAGACAAGAAGTAAGATGAGCGCAGATACAATCAATGTCAAAAATATAGAACTTTAATAGTGTGGCGACCTCTACCATTCGCCATCACAAGTGCATGCCATCGCAAGCACAACAGCGAGAGCTGATACGGTTCCATAAGGCTAGATGGCGCTGTTAGCCTAGCACCGGCCAATTAGTACCGGCCTAGTACCGCACATGAACCGCGGTATATAAGATTTCGATGCAGAATAATATAGATAGACAAATCAAGATGATGTCTATCGGACCTTGGTCCCCGACCATAACACCCGGTCGGTAGGAAGCGCTTCCCTTTAGCTTCCTAACTCGTAATCAGTTGCGCCAAATTGGTGACCCCGACGTGATCAACACCCTGGAGCCGCCCGTCATCATCATCGTCGTCGCCCTCTCCTTCCTTCGCCAACAGCACCCAGCCAGCAGTCTCCAGCAAGCCAGCACCAGGCTCAAGAGGACCATCCGCAGACCCGCACTGGATCTTCCTGGTACCTCCGGCAGCCTCATCCAGGTCATCCCGACTCACCGTGGACTCTGGACTCGTCCCCACACATCCTGGTCAGCAGCAACCGCCTCATCCCGACTCACTGTGGACAACAGGCGGGCCTCTTCCCGACTCACCGTGGAGTACAGGCCGCTTATCCCGACCATCGTGGACTTCCGCATGCTCATCCCGACTCACTGAGGACATCACGCATGCTCATCCCGACTCGCCGCGGACATCCTGTGTGCACATCCCGACTCACCGAGGACATCACGCACACTCATCCCGGCTCATCGTGGTGGACCCGAGAACACTGGCACTTGCAAGCTCAAGACGCACAGACTGCTGGCTCATCCTGGCTCAACCAACCTCCGGTTATTCGGAGGGGAGTGGTGTGGCGACCTCTACCATTCGCCATCACAAGTGCATGCCTAAAGGCAAGCACAACAGCGAGAGCTGATACGGTTCCATAAAGCTAGATGGCGCTGTTAGCCTAGCACCGGCCAATTAGTACCGGCCTAGTACCGCACATGAACCGCGGTATATAAGATTTCGATCCAGAATAATATAGATAGACAAATCAAGATGATGTCCATGACCATAACACCCGGTCGGTAGGAAGCGCTTCCCTTTAGCTTCCTAACTCGAAATCAGTTGCGCCAAAATAGCATGTAAAAATAACAAATTCGACAGATTTCAACAGATTTACAATGAGTTATACTCGTATGGTACTAGAGAGTCAAAATTTTTGACTCTGTCACTAAAATTATTATTAAAGCAGAGTTCAGAAGGACTAGTTACATGGTTAAAGAGTGCCAAAAATTTTCTCTCTGACATTATCATAGAAGTAGAGTTCAAATGGCTTACTACGAGACACGATATCCTTCAAAACGATAACGTGTACTGACATAAGATTCCACAGTCTTTCAAGTCTTATCGTACATACCTACTATCCATATTTTTTCCTCCATTTGTGTCTACTACATCCAAAACACATGGTCAAAAGCAGTTAAAACCTTCTATTCGGTAAAGGACTTTTTGGAAAACAGAACAGAACAGAAGATCTACCCAAATTAATAAAATAATCGATACCTAATTGATCTAACATTATATTTTTTTTAAAGGTTGATCTGACATTGAGTATGAATTTGAATGAAAACCCCGTTAAGGTGTTATTTTTCTATTTATGGCATACGTATTACTCTTATTTTGTGTTTAGGGATAATTTTCAATTTTGTAATGAAATAATAACATTAAGACAAATCACAACAATAATAAAATAGTGTAATTTACCAAGCGCCCTGTAGTGTAGTTTATAGCCGATAAAATCTACATTTACGAAAATGCGGTTACTATCCTGCCAATTTTGATGATCTTTTAGTTTTATTTTATTGTACACTAGCTCAAATGCTTACAACAATGTACAATCACCTTTCCCTACCTGTGCCAAATATCTGCAATCGAATTTTTTCCTTACCTGAACCGCATAGAGTTCTTTTACACTGAACATGAAATCTAATTTGGGTATTTCGATAAGCCACGCCAAGGTACAAACCTATCTATGTCATTTTGTATACTTTATGGATGTATTTTTACTGCTTGATATAGTATATTTGCTATATTATACCAACAAGCAACGCCATTTCGGTCTGAATCCATTTTGAGACCAGTGACAGGTTTGTGATGAATAGCATTTCTTAAATGGAACAAAAAGCATAACGGAAACTGACATATCTCTGTTGTTCCAACAACTCTCGAAAGCTTTTTTAATGTTCAAAGCATATGAATATCTTTGTAATCCATAATGGGATAAGCAAAGCCTTTCAAAATATTATTAAAAGGAATAGAAAATATTGTTATGCTAGGATTCATATACTTTCTCAAGAAACCGTATCATGTTTCATTGACATCGTTAATCTATAAAATCTTAGATCGTAGTTTAAAACAAACAATAACTTTATTTTTTAACAAAATTTGGTCAAGCATTTCCAATGTACGAAAATATGTTATGAGTATTGCGAAAACTGTAAATGTTAAAGGTTTATATTACAAAATATTGAGGTAAAGTAACTTAACTTAAAATAAAACATTTTATGCTATAACACAAATAAACATTCGCAAAGATATCACGAAAATCCACAAATCCAATTTTAAATATGATATTGCCAACTGCTGGCAAACAACACGTAAATTAAAAATAAACAAATAAAACAAAGTATAGCTAGAAAAGGAAATATCAAACAACCTCGTCGAAAATTTGTCTACATAAATACTGAACAGCTAAATCTAATATTTAAGTTATTCTCTTCGCTCTTTTCCGTTGCCATTGACCACCGATTGCGTCTTGGGTTTCCTGATATACGTTTTGATGTAGAAATCGATAAATAATATCAACATGAAGAGATTCTGTGGTAGAAATACGGCGGCGACCCAGCGGGGGTACTCGCAGTCAGGTTTGAAGACAATGATGCCCATGTGAACTACACACCAGAAGAACTGGAGCTGGAAATATAAATGTTTGAAAAAAAGGAAACAAAAAAAAAGAAAAAAATGATCAAAAATTCACATAAAAGTGCCAATGCAATACGACATATTATACAGGCTAGTGTTTGTGGCGCAGTTGATGCAGCGCTTGGTAGTGATACCAAAGCTAACAGCTTTAGACGCGTTCATGTTTGGTATGGGTGACCATTCTGACCATATAAGTGACGTCTATTTGCAAGCATTTCCGTGCTTGCGAATGCACGTAAAGCTTGTTGGTCTCGGTTCATATATATTAGTCGCTAAGCCTGGTCAGAAGCCCTCGGGCGGCTTAATAACATCCGACAGTAAGATTGGTAACTTGCCTTACAAACAACCCCTCCACCAATCCGCACTGAGCCCGCGTGGTGCAGTATGGCTCGTACCACCTCATAGTTGAGGTGAGGCCTGTGGCCAGCAGTGGGACGTTTATAGGCTGATGAGATGAGATGACTTACAATTTGTAACTGAGTGATGTATTTCTTCCACCATAATGATTGCTTCACACTGGGTACGGCTACAGTCAGCAGATAGTAAAAGTACATAACAACATGTACAAAGGAGTTTATTACTCCTATCAGGGTACCGTGGCCACCTGAAAGTTTTCAAAAGATTGCTTGGTCAGTCAGTAAACTCAACATTTGATAAGTTGCTGAATTTTATGCTTATCGCTGCCAAGAAGTGAAATTGAATAACGATGTAAGTAAACAAATGTTTCTACAATTTAAAACTTTTGCATTGGGCGCATTAATATGAGAATTATGCAAATAAATTAAAGACAAAAGTTAGAAGTCTCATATTTCGTAGAGTCAAAACAAGATGTAGTCGTCAATATAACGAGATCGAACTTTATGGCTAAGAAAATATGTTTAGAAATACGACGCAGTCAGTATTCGTTGTGTGTCATCCATCTACCTACACTAATATTATAAAGAGCAATGATTTAATTATTAATAATAATAATAATTGATTATTTGAATTGTGTAGGCTCTGAAAGTATTGAACCGTTTTAAAAAATATTTTATCATTCAAAAGATACATTGTCCTTGATGAACATGCCTATATTTTATACTAGTGGTTAGTCACGGCATCGCACGGATGGATTATAGTCCACCCGTGCGAAGCTGGGACGGTCCGTCCCTTGTATAAAAATATAAATAATTTGCCGAAATGTAACTGAAATTTAAATATAACTTACGTGTTTCTCTTTGTCAGGACAAGATTTTCATAACAAAAATTCCAAAAATAGTCATTTTTTGTCTAAAATCAATCGGCAGGATAACATAAAGTTAAAAAAGGTTGTGACTAATATAACTATACCTGGTTGGTAAGTGACTGCGCCCCATATAAGCATCACCATCCCAGTGTGATGATAAACATGCAGAAAGGATATTTGGTTAAACTTCTTTCGCAGTACAAAAAATACCTGGAAATCGGAAGAGAAAAACAAATGAACATGTTTTAAGCAGAAATGGAAGTAGTTATACGATAAAATAAGGGATCGATGCTGATTGACGAGTTTACATTCAGCTTTACAGCCAACGCCCATCTGCGGCAAACTGTCGTCAACCAACAACTCAACCTATCAATAAGTCGCCACAAAGTCGCAGCTTTGTCGTTGGAACAAAGAAACTTCCAAATATAATAATAATCATATACAACAACATCGCATACATTGATCTGACTCCGTGGTAAGTAGCTTAAGCACTTGTGTAACAGATAATATCAGAATCAACAGTGGTATTACAAGTAAAATAAAAATAAATAAATAAAAATAAATAAATTACAAATAAACTTAAATAAATACAGTCGTTGAATTTTGTAAGTGCTTTTTAACGCTTTAAGCCAGCGTTTGTTTCATCAATGATTGTGGGAGACACCCTCAAATCACCCGAGATAAATATTTAACAATCGGTTAAGATAAAATAGGTTGTTATTTTTTTTTTGCGTTTACAACGCTATTTTTTTAATTTCGAAAAGATATAACACTTAAAAAAAATATTTTCGGCTCTGGTCATCATAAAAGCGTTAAAAAGCACTTACGAAATTCAACGACTCCATTAAGGTTCTCGGTAGCTCAGTTGTCAAAGCATTGGACCGAACTTCCAAAGGTCGGGGGTTCGATTCCTCCTCGATGACCGGAGCCGAAAAGAATTTTTTAAGTGTTATGTCTTTTCGAAATTCAAAAATAGCGTTGTAAACGCAAAAAAATACTTAACAAATTAAATAAATACATATTATATTATAACACCCAGACCCAGTACAAACAGACATGTTCATGCATACACATGTTTGTACAGGGCGGGGATCGAACCTGCGACCTCTTGGATAATAGTCAACCTCCTGACCATTACACCAAAGTGGTCGTCAAATATAAATAAATACATAAAATGTCGCACCGTGTCTAAAAGGTCAGCGAGTTTTAGCAAGAAGTAGTAGTAGACAAATGAGGCGACTCTAATGGCGCTTTCGCTGTTGGAAAAGTCCACAGGCTCACAAACCCATCGGTAGTCCCAGCCCCAAGCGTATTTTATTGCCTGAAAGAACAATATTGTTTAGTAATGTCAAATAAACATCATCATATCCAACATATCTCATTAGCCACAATACGTCCACGTACGTGACAAATATTGGTCCCCCCTTTTCAGGTCGGATACTAGCAACCTTCATCTGGTACGATTCTGCCGTCCTTACATGATTCTTCTCGTCATTCTATCTTTATTAGATTTTAGGCTTAACGAGCTTTCCGAGGCACAGGGTTTAACACCACCAACTTCCCGACTCCGAGCTGTTTTTGAGAAACTCATGACAGAAAATCTCAGAAACAATTTTTGGCTCGACCTAGGATTCGAACCTAGGACCTCTCGGATGAAAGCAGAAACTTTGCAACTACACCAACGAGGCAGTCAAATCACCTAAAATCACCTAAATCACCTAGCTATGTAATTGAGCGGCTAAGTATACCACGTATTATTTCCCTAATCAATTTACTTTAGTAACAAATAAGATGCAAATGACCACTTACGCTAATAAATAAGTATAAGCAGCAAACGACTTGAATGCCGTTGTAAACTATCAATAATTTATCGAGGTTGAAAGGTTGCCGATTTTTCATCCATTTCGGGCCCCATTTCAGCACAAACATAAGGTAGAGGGCAAGTATCATCAGACCTTGATAAGGTTTGGCGACTAAGAACCATGGTTTCGTTCTTGGGTCTGAAATAAAAAACAAAGGGTGGTCTAATAAGTATTACTCAACATTTACACTTTTTTTTCGAACTGAACCAACCAATTTAATAATTACAGAAAATATGCGACGACTATTTCACACACAAAAAGGCACGCTTGAAAATATCGTCGAAAAATCATATGAAATCTACTTTTTACCAAAATGTTTCTTTTCTAGCGTTAAATATTGAAGTTATTTTATAACTGTAAGTTCACGTTTCACTTCTGAGTGTTTTTGCTCTTATAATTTTAGTAGGCTCGGTAATAGTTTAAAACTCATTTTTAAATTCACTACCAGGACCTACTTAGAGACCACGATCAATATATTTGTTAGAGAATAAAAAGAAAATTTATTGCCCCTTATAAAAATATTATAGAATTCTAGTATCTCTCCCATACCGTGCTCACTTAGTCAGGTTGAATAATTTTTCTTTGATAATATTTTCTTTAGAAATTTTAAACAAAAATAAAATATAAAAAACAAAAAATAAACTTACCCGGCCATTCTTCAAACAGAACCTGATACCCTTGCCACGCTTTGTACAGAATAGCTGCCATTATCAAATTTTTTATATCACACTTTTAAAAATAAAAACTGTAATATTTTACCTGGAAAAAATCTAAGGCAACTTTTCCAGGCAAGAACTATGGTTGAAATAAACTTAAAGAAGGGTCACCGTTGAGTAATTAGTTAGAATATTCATTAAGAATCGTAGCATTGTCATCGTGATTATAAATGAGTAGAAAATGCTACATTTATTGTGGAGACATTGTTTTATACGACAATTACGGCAGGTAACTTTAAACTTGTTAAAATGCATTTGATTTAACTAATGACGTTTTTTATTTGTTGAACAGCTGATGAAATACCTACGCTTGTGTTATTACGAAAGAGAAACAGGTCTTAAGTAAACTACAACTAGGAAACCCATTAGATTTCAGGTCCTAATCATACAAATGCAGTCTATTCTGTACTCATTAATCACTTTTTTTCCACTAGGAAGATAAAGTTCGCCTTGTATTTTAGTTTTTTTCTTTGTAACACTTATTAATTTAATGTTGTTTAAATGAACTTTATTGGGACTTCTTGCATTTCGGTGGCGGCAAGGTTCCTCCACGATCGCGCCCGACCAGTTCGCGGCCGAGCCGAACGTTCGCTTCACATTCGCCTACAAGCACTCGGACCTCCTACACCTTTGTCGCGTTTAAGATTGTTCAAGATTTCAGTCTCTGTATGTTTGAGGGCGAATTCAACCTATTTCTCACATCGACAAAACATTGGAAAAATCAAACTCTGAAGCTTAAAAAATGCCCTTATATTTCAAATATTGTACTTCTATCAAAAAAAGTCTCATTTAATTTGTATGGGTTTTTATGTTTTTGTGTGTTTATCAGTTCTACTTACAATACATTATATATAGCAGGCAATACACCATACATTATTATTTACTATCAAAGATAATAATTATTATTTATATTTCAGTACCATGATTCATTTATTGCACAGACGGCAGCACAGCGGGCTACCCATTTTTGTTGCAAAGTCACCCGTAATACAAGGGCATAAAATGCAGCAGTGATTACCCAGGATTTGCTGTAGTGTGCACCCAAACTAAGGTTTTCTTAGGAGGGTATATTAATTCTGTATCACAGGCTGCAAAATTCACTGCATTCTACTCAATGAAACAAATACTAATTTCCTTGTCTATGATAATAATAACAATAACATTGAATAACAACATATCACAAAGCTCAGATTGTTCTATGTTTTGTAACATTGGGAGGTAAATATGTTATCAGTGTACACTGCTTTATTGCACTAATGAACAAAATGGCACACGATATTTTGAAATATAAGTTGGAGGGGTTTTTCAAAATCATGAATCTGTCATAAAATACGTGAAAAAAGCAGTTAAGGTAACCATTATTCGTTAAATTGGCCAAAACTTAACATAAGTAAGTTGGACATAAGTAAAGCTTATAGCAGCCTATTCCATTTATATCTAATGCCAAACCTAAGGAATCATTTTATAAACAAAATGTACACGTCATTACCAAGACTTAAAATTAAACTATCACAATATCTTACGAAAAACCAATGAACTAACTAAAGCACAGCGTAAAGAGGTAAGCTATTTCATTTGTCTCTGACATTTGGCTTGAGCCGTTGGTGGAATCAATGAAGATATTTGAATTAAAAGGCGTGTTTCACCAGTCGTTGTACATTATTTTTGACGTTATCTTGTACCTATTATAAAGACAAGTCGAGTTTCAACGCTCTTTTTTGTTCGGTTCAGTGGTAATGGTATAATTTTCAGAACTTTATTTTGTCATAACAACAAGTTTGGTACAGCCTTTAAAGTAAGACACAATTTATGTACTAATAATTCAGTATAGTTCTGCTCTTATAAATATTAATTAGTACCGAAGTTTCACCTTATCAAATTTCAAGCGCTAGAAATCAAGATGGGAAGTACAAAATTATTTGAATGCTTCATACCTGATATTCAAATTACATTAGCTTTAAAAGATACGTGTATGCAGGCTTACTAGACTAGAAAATAAGCTAGCACAGCATACACAAACTGGCCCTAGTTCACAATACTAGCTTGAATGCTTAGCCTCGTGTATATGACGCATCATTATCCCAACTAAATTACTCTTTTGACAATCGTTAATATTCTTTTGATTGAGCCCTTTCCGCTGTGGCAAATTAAAAAATATATATATCACACTATCTTAATTTTAATCGCTAGCATTCTTTCGTCTTTCCATTAGCTGTGACTTCTTTGGGTGTGTCTTCGGATTTGGTGCGGTTATTCACGTAGTTTCTGTAGTAGAACATGCCGAACATGTACAAGAAAAGTCCAGCGTTCAGGGAAAGGAGGAAGTTGATGCCTTTGGGGTAGTTGCAGTCGCAGAACATGACTGTGAAGTTGTGGTAGAAGATGATGCAGAACTGGATCTGGAAAAGAATTTATTGGAGCTTATTAGATTTAGGATCTGAGAACACAGAAAGAAGGGTATATTAAACGACTCATAGAAGTAAGTAAGGCATTGTTCTAAGATGGATCGCAGTGTCTTGATCATTGTATCAAATTCAACATTTACTATGCGTCAGTGTTATATGACGATACTGTTAATGACACAAAAAGCTAATGACAGAAAACCGGCCGCTAACAAAATTACGAACTTGGCACTGAGAATTGTTTTTTGCAGTAGACTACTGAGTTAACTTTGACTATACCATCTCAAAAATGAGACCAAAATATAGAAATAAATTTTTAAATCTTGATAAGATTTTGTTTGGAACTGACATATTCAACATTAAGTAGATACTTGTACTAAGTAACTGATTGAATTAAGGTATTACTTACCAGTTGCATGGTGGTCAAGTGCTTTTTCCACCAGAGGTACTTCTGGTACTGGGGTCCGAGACCAGAGATCAGGTAGTATGTGTACATAATGATGTGGATGAAGGAGTTGATCACACCGAGGAGTGTGCCGTGCCCACCTGGAAAAAATGATTGTTTTTTTTTAAAATCAAAACCGCAGTTACACTTTACGATCTGTTGTTTTTTTGAAGTGAAAACTTCTTTAGCGGCGTTGAGCACTTTTGTGGCATGGGTAGAAACTGTGAAACTCGCGTCAGGTCACGTGATGCTGATCGAAAAACCGTAAGACGGTTCAGATAAATCAAAAATGCACAACGTTATTAATCAAGTTTTCACTTCTGCCGGCACTCCCGGAGTGCAACCCGTGTTTTTTTTTTTTAATTGGGATTTATTTTCTTTTCCAATATATGATATTTTATATCAAAATAAATGGACTGTTCATTTATTACTTTTGCGTTACAATAATAATAATATAATAAATATACAACAAATCACATACATTGATCTGACTCCGTGGAAAGTACCTTAAGCACTTGTGTTACAGGTATCAGAATCAACAGTGGTATTACAAATAAACTTAAATAAATACAAATAACACCATGACCAGTACAAACAGACATGTTCATGCACACAATGTTTCTACAGTGCGGGGATCGAACCCGCGACCTGTTGGTCGCGGTCGTTGGTGGAGTCGTCTAACAAACGTATTAATGAATTAAATCTACATGTTGCAGGTGACATGCTTTTTTAAAGTAATTTAAATGTATAACAAAAAAACCACACGTTCTCTAGCTATGCAAATAAATTATTCAACTATTATTTCATACATTGTACCACAACTGCTCAACAAACAAGTTTTATAACGAGGTAAAATATACCGTGTGTTTAGTATCCAATAGGTATTATCATCAGCTGTTTAGGTTTCATGAATCGCGGTGTTTTATTGAGGACAAATTATTAGTTTAAACACTTGCATTATATCACAAACATCATCTTTTATATAAATTTTTGATTTTAAAATGAGATTTCGAAGACGCAAATGTTTTTGTTAAAAATAATTTTAAAATTTGTACTATAAGTCTTTTCCGGCGTTGGGTTTTCCGATGATAAATTTGATGGTGCGTATGAAAACCGTCCAAAGAGATTTATTTTATTTGATTTAAGTCCTACTCTATTTACCTGGCAAGAACCTGACTCCGATCCAAGCGCAGATGGGCATCATAAAGTGGTGGTACAAGTGAAGGAATGAAATCTGCCTGTTCTTCTTTCTAAGAACGAAGAAGACCGTGTCGAGAAGTTCGACGACCTTCGCCATAAAGTACCACCATACAGCTGCCGCCATCTGAGAATAAAAGAGTGTTTTATTATTAGGCGCAAAATGAGTAGTTACTTTTTTCCCACCTTTTTTTCTCAATGCCAAGTAAAGGTCTCTCCAAACTCTTCCATTAGTCTTTATTTTTGGTCAACTCTATTAAATCGTTTCTTATCTCCTTATATTGTGGTAATTTATTAGTTGTTTACCAGACTTTGGTGACACATGCCATTTGGTGACTCTTTGCTTACCATTTTCAAACAGTTACTATGTCAATATGTTTTAGGCTTGTAAAATAAATTTATTAGTTAGTACTCACTCTTTGAGCCTTTGGATTGTCAGAGTAATCCACTGGTTGGCAAGAGAAGTTGTAGTCGTTCCACCAGCCGGAGACTAAACCCTGAAAACAATGAAAAATACACCTTCATATTTTAACGCATTAATATATTTAATAAATGACTGCGTCGTTGGTGTAGTGACAAAGTTTCTGCCTTACATCCAAGAGGTCCTGGGTTCAAATCCCAGGTCGAGCCAAAATTGTTTCTGAGATTTTTTGTCATGAATTTCTCAAATCAAAACAGCTCGGAGTCGGAAATTTGGCGGTGTTACACCCCCGTGCCTCGGTGCGCACGTTAAGCCCTGCGCCTGCTCTCTCTCCGGTCATGTCAGATTGCCGTCTCACCGAACTTTGAGAGTGATGGAACAGTGAGTGCACCTGTGTATTGCGCTCACACTTGTGTGTTTGTGTTGTAATATCTCCTGCACAGTTGGCTGATCTCTGTTGAGATTGGCCGCCGTGGTCGAAATCGGCCAGGAGGACTATATATATTTAATAAATAAAAAAGCAATTCTGATTCAAATAGATTTGACCAACTAATAATACACGGTACTGATCAAAACCCGTTGATTCAAAGAAGCTAATGTTTACAGATAGTAATAATACTTGTTCATCGTTTAAATGCCTACAATTTGTGTGTTTGGTCACGTAATATTTGGCATCAAAAGATGTGCTCAGCAAATATTAGTATTAACTTGGTGATTCTTAATTATCAAGTTTTTGGCAAATGCGTAAATTTCAAATTTGACGGTCGTGTACAACGTTATGTTATTCGATATTTTTTTTCAAATATACAATCAAAATCAGCCAACAGTGTTTAAGTAAAGAAATAAATTATTTTCGCTATAGAAATAATGCTAATGCAAATGATTACCCATACAGTTAATAAAATTTAATCTTATAAGTTAGAAACTGGAAAAATAAAAGCAACACGACAACAATGACGTACTTATTAACTCTGACGCAAAGAAAAGTCCATCTTTCTATAGATACTTTTCATTGAAACAACCGAATTAACATATAGAAACCGACAACGACTAAAAAAATCGGACACAAGCAAATATAAAACACAAGCAACCGCATTTTGAAACATTGACGGTATGTTTGCTCTCCTAAACAAAATTGCGTACTCTAAGACTAATTTAGTGAATTGATTTCACTTAGCTAATGATTTAAATTACTTTGACTTTAACTAGTGCCCAACGAAATTCTTTATCATTTCAATAATCATTACATATAATATTCCATAACTGACCTCGGCATTTCTTTTACGGCGGTGCCGTACATTGCGATCTTGACACATTCATTCAAGGTTCTAGTCGTTAGCTCTAAACATCTTATTATCTTTCCCATTGATGGTTTACTTTCAGCGTGAGGTGGTAATAACAGCCGTCGGTATTTCCTCAAAGGATGATCTTGACTGTATTGCTCACGTATTCGATTTAAAACCAATCATCAATTAAGCCACAATCAAAGTTTACAGTGTGTAAATGAAAGATTCTTCAATCTCAGACTAAGATATTTTTTTATATAATTGTAATTACGAACGTTGATAATAAAACATTTGTTATTTGATATTGATGTTGCCTTTCGTAAAATGGCAATATAAAAATATCTACAGAATGATTTATAAAGACGAAGCCAAATCGATTGCTCATGCTGACAAGCAATGCCTTTTGGACTGTCATACGCACCTCATAAACCAGGAATATGCTCAGCAAGATTTGGGAGATGTTGTACACTATAATGATATTCTTCAAGTCGTAGGGCTTCCGGTCCCTCATGTACCGAGGGCCAACCGAAGTGCAGAAGTAGAGATAGGTGGCTAGGAGCGTGAGAAGAGGGCCTGGCCCTGACACGAGCAGCCATGAATCTGTCCTGGGATCTGAAAAAGTAAAAAGAATACTCTTAATTTTTTTATTTAGGTAAATACTTTTTGAATTGGAGCTTCTCAAAAGCAAAAACGATTGGCTTTACGGAAAAATCATTCTTTGATGTGATCTTGCTTGCCCCCGTTTTTAAAAAACTGAATTCCGATAAGTTTTATATTTGCCAAAGGATAACAAAAGATCACAATTATTAGTGATAAAACATTCCAGTTCTCAGGAAACCAGTGTAATAAAAACGCCAATAAAAAAAAAAGTTGTTTTAAGACACTAAATATCAACAGTTTCGTTGTTCAAAGGTCAAAATTGCAATTTAAAAATGGAAGTAGAATATTTGTTTCTTCGGTTTACGCGAACAGTAGACATTGAAATGATACACTTTTTACGGATTATTTCGAGATTTATTTACATTTTGTTTTACCCTGACGTTTCGTAATTGCTGTTCGTTAGTATCTCTAAAAATCAAGAACTGCTGAACCGGTTTTGCTAATTTTGAATTATCTGTAGAAGTTCAGGGAAGGTATTAACGGTGAGAAAATATTTAAAAAATGCGAAAACAGCAAGCAGGACGACTTCTGCTGGGTCCGCTAGTCATTCAAAATTATTGTTTGCAAGAAACATCTTCAGTTTTTAAAAAGTAAATTGTTCCATATTTATCTTAACCGTTGCTAACAAACCATCAAAAATGTTGACTTATAAAACCAATTATAATTTCAATACTAAGTGCACACAGATCAATTAACTAGTAATTACGTAATCGAAATTATGCAGGTCAACAATGATGCATATTAACTAAGCTTCACACCTGTGGAACAATTGCAACATGTACAAACCAGCTCTTATTCCCGACTTTGCCTATTTTTTTGCCATCAAATAACCAAATTTTATGTGTTGACTGTATTTTATTTTGGGCTTTGATATCATGACGAAGAATTAAGGCATTCATCAGACATTCATAAAATATTCTGGCTTAACTTTTATTGATGGTCTAATAGGAAAGGATCCCTGAAATAAAATTGTACTAATATGTATCGACAACACCAACTCTAAGTTGATAAATCGGTCTTGATGTTTCTGAATAAACAGACATAATAATTTACATGTCCATAAACGTAAGCAGTTCTATTTTACTTTTTTGGTGTTATATCTCAAATCAGTATTAGCCCAATACTAGTTATTTATTCACCATCCGTCATCGAATTATGCGGAAGGAGGTCGCCAACAGCCAACTATGATAATAACGAGATTTATGTGCGCGCGCATGCCGTGGTCGGTCAGCCATTGTTATCACTGTTTATGTTTTTTTGCACTTCTATTTGTGCTAGTTATATCATAGCACTTAAGACGTATTTAACTACGGCATGGTTTGACCAGCATAACTAGTACCTACTGAGAAGTTGTATCCAGAATGATTTGTTTTTCATAAGGTTTCTTGTGCTGTGGAAATCATTAGATTCTGTATTATCCGTTGGCAGGCCCTTTACAAGGTAGACCGATGATCAGGTGAAGGTCTAGGGAAACCGCTGGATGCGGAAAGAGCAAGACCGATTGCGGAGGAAAATTTGGAGGAGGCTTATGCTCAGCAGTGGGTGTCGAACGGCTGATTAATGATGTTGATCATCCAGTTGCCATATTGGTCAAAAGTGACTTCATCTATAACGTGGTCACTGTATTTTTAAATTAACGACTTATATTCTAAGTTATGGTGGACCCTCCACATAGATAAATAATGGGATTCTAGCCATGTTTGCACCTTGATTTATTTTAGATTTGAGCATTAATACGTTTTTTTGTTGTTTGCACGTTCGCATGTTTTCCAAAACTGGGCAGTACGAATTTGAACTAGGTATGTAACTACCAGCACTAATTGTTTTAGAAAGCAACTTGTTAGAACATTAGTAATTCATTAAACGTATAAGTAGTATCAATTACAAATGGTCTCTAAATTTAACAAATGCTTACATTGCGATTTCATAACTAGGTAGTTAGTTCTTGCCTCATTCATTATACTCATGCCTCTCATCTCATTAGCCTAACGTCCTACTGCTGGGCACAGGCCTCAACCTCAACTATGAGAAGGTACGAGCCATACTCCACCACACGGGCTCAGTGCGGATTGGTGGAGGCGTGTGTGAAAGGTAAGTACTTGCCCAACCTTACTATCAGATGTTGTTAAGCCGCTTGAGGGCCCCTGACTAGGCTTAACGACTAATATCTATCGATATTAACCGGGACCAACAGTTTAACGTACCAGGTGCCAGTGGGGCGACCGCCTAACGTGATAGATAGTGGAATCGCAATCGTTTATGACGTCACAAGGGTACTTCTTACCGCCGTTGAAAGCTATTAGCTAGTCAAGTGGGGTCACGTTACCTAGACAATTTGAAAGCCAGGTCCCTGGGACCTGGCTTTCAAATTGTTTAGGTAACGGTTAGGTTAGCTTTTGTTTAGTTTCATGAAAACTGTAGAGTTTCGTAGCTCTGTGTATGACACCGATAACGTAAGTAAAGAGGTTAGTTTTTACTCATTTGTACGTAATAATGACACATTTTATTTACTTTTCCGACATTTTAACATTCATTTTTCGGACTTGTATATTAGACAAGATATTACACTTTTCCCGGAAGTTTGATTACGGAGTTTTCCAATGACATCATTCAATCAACATCAAATTATTTTGTTTTTCTTCAATTTCTTAATAACTCTATATGACCGATTCAAAGCTAATCTGTACAAAAACTCATCACGTTACTCATATGGTTTTCCGCTACGGATTTCGTAAGGAAAATTCGTTTATGTCAAAAGTTTTTGTAATAAAGCCTTAGACTAATATGTATATTTTGTTCGCTACCTGGGCTTTGGGATATTGATTACATTTTGCACAAATATTTTGGCTTTAATTTTCTCCCATAAAAAAGTAGTAAGTTCTTAAGAGTTCCTAATTTGAAGTGAAGATTGCCCGAACGCAAAATATTTAACTAACAAATAAAGATGAATATATGTATTAATACAAACCTCAACAAAGGCAAAATATGCATACGTCTTCATTCATTTACAAAAACTGGTTTAAAATATGTTAAAATACAAGTTCACAGTTGCAATGAACTTGAACTAAAATTAAGTAATCTATACACATAATAAGACTGCAAAAGATCGATTTCTGTACATTGAAGATTTTTATGAAAAATTGTTACAGGGGGTCTTAATTACCGTAATAGAAGCCAAAACAACAATTTTTAAAATTTTTGTCTGTCTGTCTATCTGTCTGTCTGTCTGTCTGTCTGTTTGTCCGGGCTAATCTCAGAATCTACTGGACCGATTTTGACGGGACTTTTTTATTTGACTCAGTATCACCTGGAGAGTAAACTGGGATATAAATAATCACGCCGATGAACTTAGGGGGCAGGCAGGAAATTGAATCTCAGAATCTACTAAACCGATTTTAATGGGACTTTTTTTTATTTGACTCAACATTACTTGGAAGGTAAAGAAGGATAGAAATAATCACGCCAATAGACTAAGGGGGTAGGCAGAAAATTGAATCTCGGAAACTACTGGGCCGATTTTAATGGGACTTTTTTTATTTGACTCAGCATCACTTGCAATAATCACGCCAATAGACTAAGAGTGTAGGCAGGAAATTGAATATCAGAAACTACAGGACTGAATTTGATGGGATTTTTTCATTTGATTGAGTTTTACATAGACAGTGAAATATATAATTACTCACGCCAAGTGACTAAGTGTTAACTGGCCTAAACTTGGGATGAATTAATCACCCTACCTAACTAAGGGAACTCATTGTGTGTACCTGTTATAGAGTCGCAGGTATGCCTGCATTTGGGTCATGTTAAACAGTAGCATAGGCTGGGAGTACCTCCACGCGGTAAAGGCGGTAACAGTTAAAATTCCACGCGGACGAAGTCGCGGGCACAGCTAGTATACAATATAATATTACTTAATTTCAGTTCAACATGAATAATGTGTTGTGATGGTGACAACAAGGTTATCTATAAGAAAAAAAACATGATAAACCTTTCTGGAAATATTAACGTTAACAACTACGTTATGAATTTTATAACATACTAACATTTCCCAAATACTTTGTTCGAATCAAATTTTTCGAGCAAAATGTATCAATAAATTAAAATAATGTAACCTATTTAACCGAAAAAAAAACTGTAGTTCATTTCTTTTAATGAGTTCAATAAACTTAAATCCAAAAATAGTTTCTACTCATCTGTTTCTCAGTCCTATATACTCGTACCTAAGTGAGTTCCTCGGCATCTTAAACATCACATTGATTGATTGATGATCACATGTCAAAAAAAAATTGACGTTCGTGTACAAAAACTACTAGCGGAACCAAGCCGAAGAATCAAATTCATCTTCATTGCAACCGCAAATTCCTTTATAAAGATCATAAAAAAACTTAGCGTCAACCCGAAAATTTGAATAAAAACATACTTTTGATTTTTGTTGAGTTAAATGGGCTGATTCCACACGGTTTGAATAAATGAATTTGACTAATTACATCCAAATTGCTGCAAGGAATTTCCGCTTTGCGTTGGCCAACATAACATTTTTTTGCTTTTTTGCAATCTAACCAAGACGAGAACCAAATTATGGGTTATCCAGATCCGAGAACACTCTTGCACCAAGGTTGCATGCTTGCATCAGAACAGTGCAACATTGTGATATTTTAATAAGCACTGCCGATAGGGTTGACAAACTTAAATTTGGATTTCTCATCTCTCATCAGCCTATATACGTTCCACTGCTGGGCACAGGCCTCACCTCAACCTAACTCAAATTTGCATTTAAACTTGACATATTATAGGAAGCATTTTATTCTAGCATTTTTAGACAAAAGCACATTTGTATCGTACGAAATAAAGTAAGTTAATTGAAGAAATTAGATTTCTTGCTTTATCAGTTATTTTTGCAGATTTAAAAATAATGAAATGGTTATTTTGTGACTAGCGGGGTGGAGGGCTGATAACCTGAGATACAGGATCCTAGTTCAATCCTAGTTCAAGTATCAGCCCACCATAAATTATTTTTAAACTCGTTTATTTTATGTTCTTGATATCTTTGTATTTTGGTGAGAAATAAATGATTATTATTATAGAACAATATGCTCCTCTGCACCTCTGAGCTCTGTTCTCATGAATTAGGTTTTAGGTATTCTATTGTTTTAAACAGGATAGTGTGGGAATTCTTTTTTACGTTAACTAAGTCATGAGTTTTAATATTGAGTTTCTTCAAACGTACAGCATTACTAATCTTATTTTTGACCACTAGCCGAATCTAGGTATCTTTACGTAGATTTTTACATTTAGTTTCTTAGTGTGACGACGTTCACCAAAACCAGTTTATTTGTTATGTACGCATTTGTATTTTGTATTATTCTGACGCCAAATCAGATAAAATATCTGAAGATGAATAAGCTTTTGATTATGACATCCTTTACAGTCATCAATTTTTATTGATAATTGAACTGCTGACGTGAAGATAAAATATGAATTTGAATGAAGAATCATACTAAAAATAATTAAATTACTATCATTAGTCATTGGTTTAAGCAATAACATCTTCATCTTAAATGTTGAATCATACGTCAGTGAGTTAGAGGGCAAATGGACGTACCAGTTGCTGTAGTGTTTTTACCCGACTGCGAAAGAAAGAGGGATATTTATGTGGTTAAGCACTTTACAAAGTCACTCTGTTCAAGACTTACCACTATTCCTCTGCATAAAACTTCTATATGAGTCCACGATCGACATCTCAAATGTTGTGTTTCCACCTGAAAAAGAAATTAAAAAAATAGTAAAAAACCACCATTAATTAAATTAAGGGAAAAGTTAAGTAAGGAAAGTTGTGAGTCATACCCAACACAAGTTTCTTAGAAAACTTACTGGGTAGTCACGGGCACATTTTGTTACAATAAGTTATAGAAATATTTTTTTTTTTTAAATATTTTAATTAATACGATATTGCCACCGACAGGAATGTCATGTGCATATTACGTCATACATAAAATACTGGAATAGATTTAGTGTGACTATGACGTCAAAATTTTGGAACAATGGTTTTTGAACCTTGATTTTTCAAATAGATAAATGTGCAAAACTTTTCGCAAAGACCGATGTGGTAATTATGGTAAGGCGTTAATAATTATTTACTTACATTATCAGATAGGAAGTACTGAATTTCGACCCACGCTACTATTTATTTGTGTTTAAATACTTTATATTAACTAAATTTGATGGATATGAATATGAATGATGACCAAATGTTCACACGTAATTTGTTTAAAGATTTCATAAAAACTTGTATTGTAATTTGTATATATACAAACTTTACAGAAATCCATCTGGATTTGTAAAGACTATATATAAAGACTGTATAGTCTTTAAATATATATATATATATATATATATATATATATATATATATATATTTAAAGACATATATATATATATATATATATATAAAGACTGTATAGTCTTTAAATATATATATATATATATATATATATATATATAAAGACTATACAGTCTTTATATATAGTCTTTACAAATCCAGATGGATTTCTGTAAAGTTTGTATATATACATATATATATATATATATTGATAGTATTATCAATTACAAAAATAACAAATTTTCAGAAGTTTAGAAAAAAATGTCACAAGAGAATGGCCTGATGAACATTCATTATGTTTTTAAACTTTCGTCTTTGTACTTTTCATTTTTAAAGAGGTTATTGTGATATAAATATTTGTGCAATTATATAATTTTTATTGTCATGCTATACAACATCATTCAGGAATCGCTTATAAGGTGCAATAAAGCTTTTAAAGTTATTAAAAAATGCGGACACTTGTGCAATTACACAAATAATTCTGATTTTCAAAAGAGTTTTACATACTCCAATTGGACTCCTTATAAAGTTTTGTTGAAAACCAGCCAGTGCCCTTTAAATTTACACAAAAAAAAAAACTCATAAACGCATCGAAGTAGCAGCTTTTAAACGTAGTAAACTATGCAACTCTTGTATTATTGATTTATGTTTTTTAAAGTTGCTAGAGTTTGATTGATATTTACTTGTATGTACTTTATACACTTCACACGAATATATTGTGCGTTTTATCGTTGCTAATAAAAAAAGTACGGAAGATGATTTTGCAAAACTCTATCAAATATCAAGATCCTAACACAATACTAGTTTCTTGTATAATAAATGCTATAAAATATACCTACCTACATATTTAACTACTTAGGAAAAATGCATAAAGACACTTAAAGTTGATTGTTTATTACAAATTATTTATTGGTGACATGGTAAAACTGTGATAATAAAGCATCGCATACGCCTCCGTAATAATTAAGCTTAACTTAACACGTGTAAAATGTGAGTGAAACAGAGTAATAGTTTCAACATTCGTATTTGTTATTTTTTTTTTTTCATATGAATAACCAGACATTTGGCCGCGATCTCACCTGATGGTAAGCGACGATGCGACCGAAGATGGAACATGTCTGGCTATTAACAGCCTATTCACTCTTTTCTTGAAAGCATCCAAATCATATTTGTTCAGGAATCGTATCATTATTAATTTATTACACTTGATGTTACCTTCCTTGCCTTAATCAATCTCAAGCGCTTCATAGGAAAAAAAAAGAAAAATGCTTAAAAAAAGCGCAAAAAGATTCTAAAGGGATTTATCACTTCACACTTAATAATAAGATATGTTACAAGCTTGAACCATAAACTTGGAAGTGGTTTTTCCAAAACTAAATTTTGCTAAAACACAATATTTAAAAAAAAACTCACACGCACCTCCCAACAAAAACGGCTGGTCGTCCCCACACACTCACAATCGGTAACTGACCTAAAAATATTTCATTACACACAGGTAAATTAGTATTGCAAAATCTAATTAACAATGGCAATGAAACAAGCTTGAACCACGACGAATGTCAAGAACTTACTAACTTGAAGCAATTAGAGACTTCCTAAAACGCATTCTGACATCCATTGTCTGTCGGAAGCACATTTAAACTTTGTTAATACTGATTCTGTTAAAAATCATAATCTACTACAACTATTTTTTTTGTTTATGTGACTTAGAAATCCATTAAACGTAGTCATCCATACTAATGTTGTAAATGCGATAGTAACTCTGTCTGTCTGTCTGTTACTTTATCACGCTGAAACTACTTGACCAATTTGCATATAATTTGGTATAGAGATATTTTGATACCCGAGAAAGGACATAGGGTACTTTTTACCGCGGGAAAATGACGCATTTCCAGGGAAAAATTCAGGTGCGCCGATCGCTTTTACGCATAAACTACCTACTGAACAGATTTAAATGAAATTTGGTAAAGAGTTAGTTTGAGACTTAAAAAAGGACATCAGTTAGTTTTGACCGCGGGAAAACAACGCATTCCCATGGGAAAAAACACTTTCCGGGGAATCTGATCACTTTCACTCTTAAATTACCAAAGATTTGTTTACCGAAGTCGCGGGTAAAAGCTAGTCATATTATAGAAGGAAATATCGCCAAGTGTACCTACTTACATATTATTAAGATAGGTTTCTAAAAACTATTTTAAGAATCTGTAAATGACTAATCGTAACTACTGATCACTATCTGTATGAAAATGATTCGGTTGTAAACAGCTTCGCTAGAAGATCTAGTCAACATACCTACTTAAAGTCATTTTAGATTCCGTACCTAAACGATCTACATTTCATTGTTCAAGTCAAAAATGTCACAACAACGATTTATTTAGTCGTTACGTGATTGCAGACACTATTTATTATTGGCCAACGTTTACATGTTCATACATTTGCAATATGATTTCATGGTGTCTAATGGTATGTGGATTGTGTTCAAGATCACATCAGATGGTATATTACATCATTTGAGCTATAATAGTGAAATTTCGCAACGAAAAGCAGTGTGCTAGCACCTTTACTTCTATTGATTTAACTTTAATAGGCTAGTTGACACCACCGATCGTTGACATACTCTTTATTATCTGTCAAAACGGTCTGCCTCCATAGATTTGTTATGGGAATACAAAAACGTGACGTCACGGTTGTGTCTCAGAAATCGGAGTCAATTGACCGAATATTTATACAATTTTGTGTGTTGAAAAATTGGTTTCTACAGCTTTTTGGAAATATACTGGTTGTATTAACTTAATAGGGGCTATGTTTTTTAAATGCCATGGTCTCTACAATATTTAAGATAAGTATTTAATTAAGATAATAGATGTAAAATATGTAAGAATCGTGCCTATTTGCTATCACATCATCTAATAATTTCTATTGTTTTCTTAATTAATTGTTCAAATATTTAGTTCACGCTGTCTTAAACGCGGCTAGCGATAGAATAAGTGTGTGACAATTTTGTTAAAATTAATACGAGTAAAATGACACGTTGTTCAACTAATAGCTAGTGCTGTGCTGGCGCCGCTCAGTAATCTTTTTATAAAGAATGCAGTTTGACTGTTATTCATTACTAATGGCGCCACAAGTATTTCAAGTTTAGGCAATTATTTAAAATGCTGTAACAGCTCAATGAGTCGCAATTGCAATTAGATAGCAATTAAAATTTTAATCGTCTATGTAAAAAAATCAAGTCAAATCTGTACGTAAATGTATTGTAAGTTCTAAATCGGTTATGAACTCATCTTCCAAACAAATTCTTCTGAGAGTTGTCTGGTGAGGTGCCAGTGCACCCTCGTCTTTAAGGTACGATTTGAAAGCTCGCTACATGAAGCAGCAGCAGACGACCCGTCGTCGCGACACTTCTGGTTTATATGAGTTGGTATAAATAACTTCGTGTCGCTAGCTATGGAGGGTATTTCGATTGGCTCGTTGATGTAGTGGCAAAGTTTCTGCCTTACATCCGAGAGGTCCTGGGTTTGAATCCCAGGTAAAATTGTTCCTAAGATTTGCTGTCATGAATTTCTCAAAAACAGCTCGGAGTTGAAAGTTGGCGGTGTTGCACCCCCGTGCCTCGGAAAGCACGTTAAGCCGTTGGTCCTGCGCCTGATCTCCGGTCATGTCGGATTTCTGTCTCACCGAACTTTGAGAGTGATGGAACAGTAAGTGCGCCTGTGTATTGCGCTCACACTTGTGCACTATAATATCTCCTGCGTAGTTGGCTGATCACTGTTGAGATTGGCCGCCGTGGTCAAAATCGGCCAGGAGGCTATTATTTTAAACGAACACAGAAACCAGATGTGTCGAGACAACATCGTCTGCTGTTGCTTTGTGTAGCGGGCTCCACCTTGTACCTTTAAAATTTCCAAAATAAAAGTCAAAAGTTACATTGCCAGGTTGAAGTTCCTGTAGCTCGGAGTTTTTATTTTGGTCTGCGATTGGTCAACGACCGTAATTAATTCGGAGATACAGGGTCTGAAAAAAAAGCTGGACAAAAACTGGTTCGGTAAAATCCCATAACAACTTTGAATGGTAGAATAATCTTGAATAATCCTGATGCAAAAAATGGCATACTTGTACTAACAAGTTTCTAGTGGTCGTTGACGTAAAAGCTTCGACTGTAAGGCCAAGGGCACACCTGTGCCATACTGTCTCTGCGACTCGCACCTGTCAGCTTAGCTGTCAGATTTCTTAGCGGTGATTGGTTATTACTAAATAAAATAAAATAAAAATAAAATTGGTTAAAACGCTATCACTCGCAATTCAAAACGACAGTATGCCTTAGCTTGAACACGAGAAACAAATAGACCATCAAAGCAGTTTGCGTTAAGATTTTAAATCCCTTTCGCAAATAATCCCTATGATATTCATCACGATTTGCCCCTACCAGAAAATTTTGATGTTCCATTCTATAATTACATGTAAATAATGTGCGTGCTGATGAGCAGGCTTCCTTCAAGGTAAACTGACGACCTGCTAATGGTCATAGAAAGCCGCTGGATGTAGATGTTGCGGTAGAGATCCTTAGGGGAGACTCATGCGCAGCAGTGGGCGGAGTATAGCTGATATAAATAAATAATTATACTACGACATTACATACATTGATATGACTCCGTGGTATGTAGCTCAAGCACTTGTGTCACAGATATCAGTATCAACAGTGGTATTACAAATAAACTTCAATAAATAGATACAACACCCGGACCAATACAAACAGACATGTTCATGCACTCAAATGTTTGTATAGTGCGGGGATCGAACCAGTGACCACTTGGTTGATAGTCAACTTCTTGACCATTACACCATAGTGTCGTCGTCGTGATATGATGATCACGAAAGTGACGTATGTACATCTAAAGATCTTCTGCTAACTTTCCACACCGTGTGTAATGTAAATCACGAGTAGATCTAACTAATGTTATAATTACAATTAAAAGTAATTAGATAAATGAGTTTATGTTATGTCAGTCAATAATGATACAATAAATGCAATGACCAATGTTATGCCTGTATCACACTATGGAAAATAACATTATTATGAATCAGTTAACATACTTACTTGCATTCATACATAAATTAAGACAACACTTGTCACAATGATAAATTCCACTAACATCTGTTAGATTATATGTCATCTAATCAGAGTAACTGAAGAATGGTATGGTATATTTAAAATTGAAATTGTTTAAAAATGGAATTGGTATCTTAACACTCATAAGCTATTTCCTTCTCAAAATAAATATTATATCGTTGTACAAGTGACGTTATAAATTCTTATGCTGTTAAATATTTTAACATCTCGTGACCCTATTGTAGAGTCTTTCAGAGGCCTGACATCACATTTGAAATCAAGCATTCAAAGACTAGGTACATCTCATCATCATCATATCAGCCGTACAACGCCTACTGGTGGGCATAGGTCTCCCCCTAGGATATCCACCGCAATCGATTCCAGCGGCCTCCCACGACCATAAGCTGATCGTCAGACCACCTTATAATAGGCCTGCCCGCGTAACAACACCTGCCACGTATCTACCCATATTTACAGTAGTTTTTAGTAGTAAAAAATTGGTTGCCTGTAAAGTCGGTATACGGGCGAAAGTTTTACGTGACAACGACTTTGAGTGGTAAAATAATTTTAATGTGAATATTCATTCGTATAACATGAACCGGTGTGTATGCCTATCTCTCTCACTCTCTCTCTCTCTCGCTCTTAGGCGGGTTAACTGTGCTCGAGTGGAAGGGACGCGTGCCTTTCACTTTTTATGTCTGTCTCACTCGCTCTTAGGCGGGCTAACCATGCCCGAGTCGAAGGGACGCGTGCCTCTCACTCGCTCTCATTGTGAGCGCGGAACGTGAGCGGAGCGTAACGCAGTTTCTTGAAGTGTCACCCGGCAAACCAATTTATAAGACGTTGTCGCGTCAAAATGTCAAAATGTGCATATTTATAAATATGTAATCTTATATAAATTTATTGTATGTTTTACATTTGATCTCATGTGTCATATTATTGGTATTATTATTTTTGTGTTTTCTTTTTTATTTTGTCGCCCACTAATAATTTCTGCTTAACCTAAAGCTATGACTAGTAGAGAATGCCCTACGGCGTTTAATCCACCTTTTGTATACAGTTTTATAAATAAATATGCATAAACCCAGTTGTATTGTTACATAACAGGTAGCTATGAACCTTTTTTTTAGGTCAAGGTTAACCCACAAACAATTTATTGAACCCGCAACATATGCAAACGGCTCAACGGCCATAAAATGATTGTCATAGCAACGATTACGTTTGATTGGCATAATGGAGTATTATTTTAGTAGGTTTACTCCAAATGCATGAGAAATATATAACAAAAAGTGTATAAATGGTATGCTACTTGGACTCCTAATTTTATTTTTAGAGAATATCGTAGCACTAAGTGACGTTTAGAGTGGGCAGGCTCCCTACAAGGTGGACCAACGATTTTGGGTAGCCGCTGGATACGAATAGCGCAGGACCAATCGCGGTGGACATAATAATAATAATAATAAATATACAACAACATCACATACATTGATCTGACTCCGTAGTAAGTAGCTTAAACACTTGTGTTACAGAAATCAGAATCAATAGTGGTATTACAAATAAACTTAAGTAATTACATATACCACCCAGACCAGTACAAATAGACAGCACAAATGTTTGTACAGTGCGGAGATCGAACCCGCGACCGCTTGGTTAATAGTCAATTTCTTAACCATTACACCAAAGTAGTCGATCCCCATGCTTGGGAGTTCTATCATTGAAACCTTGTGTTTTTGTTACAGATACGTGAAATCAACCTAATCTTCCAGTAAAAATGAGGTTTCTAACCACATACGTTGGTTATAGCGATCATGAAATTTAACAATGTTATATAGTATTTAAACGGCTATATTAAAAATGTCGTTAGCAAATAATTGAATTTTTATTACAACTGTCCCTTTAAAAGATCATTTAAATTTAATATTTATAGATTGCACGCAATCATTTTTGATGATTTTAAGTCATGTATTTGTATAAAAAAGGTCTGAATTCGTATGTTATTTTTATGATCTCTTATTTTTTTACCAGGACTGTTTAAGAAATTAAGTAACATATCTCTGAACTGTTTAAACACACAAAAACAAAGACTGGGTCAACTGAATCTACCGCTTTTGTGTATTTTACAAGAAAAACTCAATATTTGCATAATTGTAACCTTTACCATTTTCTCACGGAAAGCGAAATAAACTTGAATTACTTTTTTGGAGCTGAATCATTCCCTAATGGTTGAGCATTAAGGTTCATTAGAGTGTACCAACGATTCGATTGTACCAACTATGTAGAAAGATCACTGGAAATTCATTGTTGCCAGGTTTTTACCGTAATTATGATTGTCGAGAGCTGCGCAACGCGGTAAAGAAATTTTTAACTAATTTGTGCGGTACCGTGATTAGTCATTAGATAAGTTATTCATTAGAACCTGTGAACAAGTTTGTGTAATGATTTCCAACGGTTGGAGTGTACAATCTAAATAATATGTTGGTGAGATGGAAATAATATTTTTACAAAATTTTATTTAGTTTCAACTGCCCTGTTGTATATTTAATTTTGTCTGTAAAAAAATTTGGCAATCAAAGTTTAACCCATTTCCTAGCGTCCGATCAAGCTCAAATTTTGTAATTAAGTTAATTTTTGATGACAATACACAATTCGAATTTAAAAGCTCGTAAAACAATATTTTTCTTTGGAATTAATCATATCAGTTTACATCTAACACTCGATTCTAAAGCAATCACTTACTATACCAATAGGACATACTTGGAAATTATTAATTTGGACGTAAAAACTTTTATAAAATTAATAGATCTTTGACGAAACAAATTAAGAGGTTAATATTGAAGCCAAATATCGAAAAAGCGATACCGTTGACTCAAAAACATGATAAATATGTAGGTACCTAAGTATTATATGTATTGGGCAACCCTTAATATTATTGACTTCTTATAAAATAAACTGGTAAAACATTTTGGAAGGTTATAATAAGGGTTTCCTAATAATTTGTCATAGAGCATAGTGTTAGTAATTGATAATACATATTGGAAGAACTATATGTTTTAAATAGGAAATGAAATTAAGTTACTTTATTTTAGCATTATTTCTTTAAGTGTGCTTTTATTTCACTTTGTAGGAAATGAAAGTTAAATTCTTATCGAAATATGTTTTTATGTTGGCATAATGTTTTTTTTTTAATGCCAAAAACAATTGAAGGTTAATCAAATCAAATGTGATATTCTGATTTCTACAAAAAGTTTTTTTTTAACAACAAATAAATAATTTAAAAAAAAGTACATTATCCTCATCCAATCAATAAATCGAAGACATTTAGTTCCGTAGCTAATGATTAGAGCTTATTCATGGCATGTGTTAGTTTTTTTTGCAAAGTCTGCCAATATAAACAGTAAACTGGTTTTCCGTGCCCGAACGCGGATTCGAATTCTCGACCTTTGGACGGGGGCAAAAGAGAATAATCGCGACTGATCAAGGCCATTCGTCCGCATTTATGGCCTTCGGTAAAAGAATCCTGATTTGATGACTGCATTGAAAATCTTTGACGACTACTTTGGTGTAAATGGTTATGAAGTTGACTATTGCACCAACAGGTCGCGGTTTTGTACTGGGTGTTATATGTATTTATTTAAATTTATTTGTAATACCACTGTTGATTCTGATTCTGTAACACAAGAGCTTTAGCTACTTACCACGGAGTCAGATCAATGTGTGTGTTGTTGTTGTATATTTATTTAAAAAAATAAAGAAAAAGAAAGAATCTTTAGATTGACCACATCAAATACCAGACGCGACGCAATAAGTGCGACAGCGCGATAAAAGTACGATCGAGCAATAGGGTAGTTGACACCACCAATCGTTGATGTACTTTTTATCAACTGTCAAAAACGCTTTTCTCCATAGAGTTTGTATGGGAATAACACACTTTGACGTCATCGCGTGCAATGCCAACTGAGTGACTATTTATTGATTGAATTTTAATTAAAAATCATTTTGTATGAACTGCAGAAATATGTTAATGAAAGGGGATCTTAAATTATGAATTACATTTACAGAAAATTAGTTTTTGAATATTCCTTTTATAGTGGAAACATGCCTATTGAAATTGGCACTAAGCGTTTGAATTATTGTTCACGTAGGACTACGCCTTACATTGCTTTCATTCCAAAGTTTCAATATTTCAGACAAATAAATCATTATTATTATTATTGATCCGTGTATTCGTGATCAAAAATACAATTTGCTTTAATTACTCCACCGGGAATCGAACAGCTTACATTGCGGAAAGATGCAGGACTACGAAAGTCAACAAACTAAGGAAACACAAAAATGAAACTAGTAAAGCTCTTTATTTAATTTTATACTTTATTGCACAAGAAATGTACAAAGGGTGGACTTAATGCTTAAAGCATTTTCTGCCACTCAACCTTAAGGTCGTGCAGAAAGAACGCAATAGATAAGAAGGAAACTTATGATGTGAACGATCGAAAATAACTTATGAAGAGGAATTAATGCCTTAATTTTTATTAAATTTTTGTTAAATCCAACTCGGATTCAATTACAAAAGGTTAGGTTAACAAATAAGCTTTGATGTATTTTCAACTAAAAAGTTTTTTTTTCTCTACACTATAGAGATGTCAATTTTAAGAATTTTGATCTTAAATCAAGAATCGCTCGCAACGCTTCATTTTGATTTAGATGCCCTACTTTTCGAAATCGCTCTATGACATTATTTTATTTTATTTATATTTCATACATACATCTATCTTGCAGAAAAAAATAATAATAATAAATTAATAATAAATATCAAAATTTATTTATGAAATAAATTTAGTCTTGGGAATTTTGTCCACAAATTTATGAAAGTAAAAAACGTTGTTTTCGATACATACAAAGTATTAGGGAACTTACTTTAGCGAAACGATTCAATTTTGTAACATCTATCCCTTACAGCAGATAGACCCGTATAAATTGCGTTTGTGATTGATGACTCACCGGAAAAATGGGCATCTATGCTACAAAGTCTTTGAATTCATTTTGGCATTGCATGCTGTTGCTACGAGATATATAACTGAGTCAATCGAGATATAGTTAGATTTTTTTTTTGACGGATACGAAAAAAGTAATCGAACTTATCTGGGAAAGTGATGTAATGAAAATCGGATCATCTATACCACTGGGGCATCTATCTCGGCTTTACGCTATTTCAAAGCTGACTTTGACCTACAAATGTCAGGCAGTGTAACATAGTTGTCAACACTATTTTAGGCTTAACTAATTACTTAAATGCTACTGACACGTATTGATGTCCTTATATATTACGAAAGTGTTTTGTGACTGATTGTCATTAGGGGTCAGAAACATTTGGAGCCTGTTGAGCTACTTGATAAGTGAAAGAAAAGTACAAAGGGTTTGATTATACACTGATTTCTTTCAACCAAAAAAAGCTGGTGAAACACTAGCCAAGTCTCGATGGATGAAATCTCTGAGCAACGACAAACCAAGTTAATAATTATAAAGCTAGCGGTCCCCGCAGACCTTGTCCTGCCCTTTGTTTATTTTCTTTGTACGAACCATCCCGGTAATTTATGGAATATAATAAAAAAAGAATTGACCAAATTGGTCCAGGTGTCCTTGAGTTATGCGCTTACCATAACTCAAAAACGCCTGAACCAAATAAGATTTATTTTTATTTTTTCTTCGTAAGACCCATTCCCCATAATTTAAAGAATATCATAAAAGCATTTGGCCAAATTAGCCCGTTCTTGAGTCATATCAATGCGCTTACCAACACACTTTGCGATTCATTTTTATATCTTAGAGGTTCGTTATTTATAAAGTTAGTTTTTATGTCACCGCCCGTAATAAAAACCTTCATGCTCATTTACATGTCAATGGCAAATCAAAATTCGGGTCCAAGTGATTGAAATCAGATTCCTGCCTCAAACCTTGTCAGAATGCTGCCTCACCGATCTATAATCTATTGACTATAGATTAATCTATTGATTTGAGCTTTGGTCTAGTGGTCTGCGGTCCAGACTACAAAACCGGCTGTCGCGGGTTCGAATCCCTCTAGGGGCAAATGTTTGTGTGATCAGCACGTGCATTTGTACCTGAGTCATGGGTTATAAATGTATTTAAGTATATCTATCCGTTATTCTAGCCACCATAGCACAAGCTAACGCTTAGTTTGGGGCTAGGTAATTGGTGTGTTCGTTGAAACAATTTATTATTATTATTATTTATATAAGAATGAAAGGACATAAAGTGCAGTGTATTGCGCCCACTTGTGCATTGTATTTTGTCTGATTTATTGGTAACGAGTACTGTCAGCGTGAAAAACATTTTACCACATCAACCTCGTTTTCGTTGCAAAATCACCCTTATTACGATACTGCAGGGATTAACTTGACGTGTTGCCTTGCGTAGCATATAAAAAAAAACAGTTTGAGCATTCTATTTGTCAAACTATTGGAATCTGACAATTTATTTATATTGTGACATCGTCTGTACATTGCATTTCACTGGTAAAGATGGCATTGTTTTAGTTTTGTATGGGCAATGCACCGGAAAATCGTATGAAAACTATAACATTTTTAAAAGAAACAAAGTAATAGTCCTCCTGGCCGATTTCGACCACGGCGGCCAATCTCAATATTTTTCTCATGTAAGTGATTTCAATGTCTTCTTTGAGAAATAAATAATCTTTAAGCCTAATCACAACAGAGATCAGCCAACTTCGCAGGAGATATTATAGTGCACAAGTGTGAGCGCAATACACAGGTGCACCCACTGTTCCACCACTCTCGAAGTTCAGTGAGACGGCAATCCGACATGACCGGAGAGAGATCAGGCGCAGGACCAACGGCTTAACGTGCTTTAAGAGGCACGGAGGTGTAACACCTCCAACTTTCCGACTCCGAGCTGTTTTTGAGAAATTCATAACAGATAATCTCAGAAAATATTTTGGCTCGACCTGAGATTCGAACCCAGGATCTCTCAGATGTCAGGCAGCAACTTTGCCACTACACAAAAGTAAAAAAAAAGAAATAAAGTAAAATAATAACGTAACCTTCACGATTGCGAGGAACGTTGGGCCAAAGTGAATTTTGTAATCAAATGATCCCTATTGTTTTACTAATGTATTGAAACATTTACATTTAATTGATTTGGCCCTTTGATCTCAGTTTTCAAGGAACAAGTTAGTCAATTGTTTGGCTTTGAATTAAGCTTCAAACCTTTTTTTTTTAATGAGTCAAGGCTAGACATATTTTTTTATGTAAAGTAGGTATTTTAGCTCATAGTCTGCTTACTTACGGCCAGGACACATGTGTGACTATTTGTCGCTACGACCTGCGACTCATAGCGTGTCGATCAATCTCTGCGGCCAAATCAACGACACTCGCGATTTGTGGCGACGGTACGCCACAATTGTGCTCTGGCCCTCAAGTAGTTTGTACTGATAAGCATGCCAATTTTCGAGAATGCGATACATCTTTGAGGTTAATCAAGTTTATTTCATAGCTTTTTTCACTGACTCTTAGTAATTTTGACGAAACATATCAACATTGTTAAAGGTTCAAAGTTTTTGAATTTTAAACGCATATGTAGGTATGAACTAAATACGGGAAGTCAAAAATGAAATAAATCGGCCAGTCGCACTTGATATGAACTGCTTTCCTATATTTTGAAAAAAGTGAATGTATGCTCGCATGCATCCAATTGTAAACAACACTATAAATCTTGTAATCATCTGATTTGTATTAATTGCAAGTGCCAATTTAATTTAAAATCTGATATTAATTGGAAACAGAATGTTTAAGGTTGAATCACGGAATTTTAACACTCAATAAAACATTTGGAGTTTCCCCCAATAAACAGCTAAAATTGCTAGAATGTTTTTCTTTAAATTTAATTCTGTACTCTGTTGTAATAACCTGCTAACTGTAACTAGTCAAAGTTAAAACCGATTCATACTAAATTACCACATGCTATACATGTTTTGCATCAATCATTTTCATACTTTAGTCCAGAAATTATATCATTAAAGTTTTATTTGATAAAGTACCAACGTCAAATTGCAGACGCAACCATTTTTTTAAGTATAGATTTGTAACCCGATGCTTAGGTATGTCGTGTACATACCGGGTGTAATAATAACATGCAATCAAAACCCGCGTCACTACACGACGCAGTTGCCATAAGTACGACATCAAGCCATTGTGACAAAAGATTGTACGGTCAGCAGTGGACATGTCTTATGTCACCACAGCACTGTAGCGTTGGCTCTATTTGTCTTATTACAAAAACCTGCCCTTGAAATGAGACACTTTTTACGTATTATTTAGAAATTTATTTACATTTTGTTTAAGCCTGACGTATCGAACCCTTTCCAGTGTCCATGGTTGCAGGAAGACAGGTTGCCTTAATACGGGTTTAAACCAAAACTAACTGATCCAGGATTGTTACGGTAATAAATTTATTTCCAGGCCTAAAATGTGTTCTTTTTACAAAATCAGTTGGTACTATCCTTTAAGCACACAGTGTACTCCCGGGGCAAGGACCCTCTTTGTTTTGTCACAGATAATAATAATATTTTTGTTTTTAATTTTAAGTGGCATAATAATTAATAATAATAAAAAAACATGGTTGTTTTTCATTTAGGGTAAAATCTATTTAAAAAAAAATGTGAATCATCTGACAAATTGTAACATATATCAACTTAATACTTTATAGAAAACGACAAGCGATTAATGGAGAACTCCATATTGGTGACAGAAACTAATGCGTTCCTAGGAGAAGAGTTTGAAAAAGTCCATTTTTAATAGACATGGCGCGGTTGCCATGGCGACGTGATTGTTATGATTGACAACTTGATTGTGAGAATATTAAATTATAAATTGTGTTGTACTCGTAATAATGTGATAAAAATACAAGAAACAAGTTGAAATACACCCTACGTCTTTTTTAACGATCTCCCTGTTATTGCAAAATTACCCCACTGCACAATAAAACTCTGCACAATAATCTCAAAAACAGGTGTCAAAGTTAGTCAACTAGTCCACACTATTGAGTGATCCTAGTTTAAACCTGGTACTATTTTTGAACTATGTTTTGTAATACGACATAAACTTATCGGTATGTTTAAAGTTCGTACACGTTCGCGTTCGTACAAGTAAATGACGTCATTAAGTTATTGTTATGATGTCATCATTTACCCATTTTGCGAAAAGATCGTAAAACAACATTTCTAAATTTTAATAGAATGTCGCTAGTTGAGTTACTTAAATCATTTCTACTAATAACTTTAATTCACTACAATCGATTAGCCCGATTGGCTTGCGTATAAAAGCAGAGCTTTTCTGCTTCCAAAGGTATATATACAAAAATACTACGCTTTTACAAATCGAGTTTCTGCTAGCTTTACTATAACATAGAACAAAATGAAACAAATAAACTGTGTATTACTGTGAAACATGTTGCAACGTTCTAAGTACAACTGCATAAAGTTGGATACATCGATGTTCATTCAATGTCCTTGTCAAAGTTCAGGGCCACTAGCAAAATTATTAATTAATGGCTATATAATAATTTTGTCGTGTCTTTTTCTTTTATTTTTTTAACTTTTTTTTAGCAATCCTGTTTTATTGACTTTATGTTACTTTAAACATTTCATTTCTGTCATTTTTTTTATTCTTGCCAAAATTGATTATTTTTATCATATTTTGTAGCGGCTTAGTTATCTAGTATATCGTGTACACCTTTAATTGGTAGTGCTATTATACTATATTACTTCATGTGAGTATTTTGTTTGATGTATTGTAACTGTCGTTGGTGTGCCAAATAAATTAATAAAAATAAAATTTTATGTGCTATCCGTACATTCTAAATGTCGAGCCATAGTTTAAGAAGTCTAATTGAAGCCTTAGTTTCGGGTGTAACCACAGTTTTACATTGTTTACTAAGAAGGCCCTTTGTTCTATTGTTAAGGACAGAATAGACTTACATTAGCCCTTTTACACATTTTAGACAATAAAATCATACTCCTGAGAAATCATTGAAAATAGTTCAACCATGTCATGCTTACTAATTTTTTAAAAGGCATATTTAAACTTTGAATTACCTACTTAAATTTTATTTGTCGTGTGCATTCATTAAAAATTTACTATAATAAGATTATTTGTATGCAGCATTTTAGCTTTGATATCGAACACTTTTCATAAAAATTTACAAATACCTACATCAATGCGAGATATCAAAATATTATTTTCTTTTTCTGTACACATTTTATTTTCTATTTATTTAAATTATTGTGCTAAATAAAATTAAAATTATCTTAAGATTTAGTCAAACATTAAAATGCAAAAAAAACTTTTCATAATCTGTTCATTGTCCGATTGCCATTTTGATTAGGTATCTCCATTTTAAGTACTGTTGTAGACAAACTTTATGTCTGTGTAAGAACTATATTTCTTCATTATCTTTATTAGAAAAAGAAAAGATAAAGTATGTTTGAGCTTCCATTACTATCATTAAATTGGCATGATGACAGCTATCTTAAATGTTTTCAAGACAATGGCGTTTAAAAACCATAGCCCCTATGAAGTTAATATAACCAGTTTATTTCCAAAAAGCTGTCGAAACCAATTTTTAAACACACAAAACTCAATAAATATTCGGTCAATTGACTCCGATTTCTAATATATGACCGTGACGTCACGTTAATGTATTCCCATACAAAATCTATGGAGGCAGACTGTTTTGACAGATAATAAAAAGTATGTCAACGATTGGTGGTGTCGTCTAGCCAATTGTAACAAGCCAATACCAAGTATAAAGCCAACAAATTTATGTACCATATTATTAATATACTCGAACATCAGCGATATCGCAATCGTGAGATGATTAAGCATTTGTATGGGTCTTCATTGTTGCTATCATTTCCGGTTAAAAAAAAACTTACCATTTTATTACGATGAAGGCCTTAGTATAACAGTACACGGCCAAAATGTTTTTTACGCAATTAATTAAATTGGTGTTGGTAATAACACAATGCCGAAGCGATGATGGTTCCTAATAAGTCACGACACTGTAAAGTTTTTTGGAGCAAAATATTACACGATTTTATCGTTTTTTTTTCTCTACTAAAGTACTTACCTATTCACCTATAAATGAATCTTAAATTATTCAACAGTTTTAGTTTTTATTAACAGCGAGTTGTTCAAGTATGTTTAAGTATAGACAAGATTTTTTTTTTCTAATGGATCCGAAGTTTTTACATACCTACTTATGTGAAATTTCGTTAGCTGACATGAAATAATTGTTGATTTTGCTGCTACTGTTAATAAAATACTCGTATATTATTATATTTCACTATAATATATTTTTATCGATTTCCGCTTGGTTATACTGGTTGGTATCGTTTCGTATAATACTTACAATGCAAACGCAAAAACACCAGTCATAATTTATTGAATATTATGAAATCATTGATCGGTTAACAATGTAAGATTTTAGACTTCATTTATGCTAAATGGCTGCTTATTTTCTTTTTTTGGTCTATGCAACTAAAATCAAGTAAATAACACATCTGTTTGCACAAAATTTTTAACATTACGAAAAGACATAACATTTAAAAAAAATCTTTTCGGCTCCGGTCATCGGGGAGGAATTGAACCCCCAAACATTTGGAAGTGCGATCCAATGCTCTAACCACTTAGCTACCGAGAACCTTAATGGAGTCGTTAAACGTTTTTAACATTAGTTATTAAATATATATTAAAGCCTATTTAAATGGCATTTTATCTGCATCTGTATTCGTGATAATTATATTACATGGACAGTATGTTTCATGTATAAAATAATTACGTTTTTCTTTTTTGTATCAAGGGATATTGTTTATTTTTTACCTAATATATTCGACATTAAAGAAACTTGTACGTACTAATGACAATGCGACTTGACGTCAAGGACAGCTTGGTGTTCGTTCAAATATATTTTCGATCCACCCACAAGCCATTTTTGCATAAAACACTTGTTGTGGACCTCGTGAGTCGGCCTCATAACATAAGCAAAGCAGTTTGTGTCGAAATACTTAGGTAGGTGAAAATCAAATCTGTCTTAAGTGCAGATAAAATTTAACAAGTAAAGAAAAAAAAATTTTTTTCAACATACTTTTATTTTCTAATTGTGCATTGCTATCGAAAATAAATGTCGAAACAATTTTTTTTGGTAGAAGAAGTTGGTTAAACTTTGCTTGCGAGATTTGATTACAGACAAATACATACATACATACATATTTCTCAACAATCTCACCAATTATCTAGTCCCAAAGTAAGCTACGAGGCTTGTGTTATGGGTACTAGATAACGGATATACATACTTAAATGCTTTTTTTTTAAATAAATACGTATTATACATAGAAAACACCCAGACCAGTACAAACACACATGTTCATGCACACTTATGCTTGTACTGTGCGGGATTCGAACCCGCGACCCTTGGTTTAGAAGTCCGACATGCGGATCACTACACCAAGCGGTCGTCAAAATGTTTAATGTAATAAAAATATACTTGAAGGAAATCCTTTATTAAGTCACACTATAGAAAACCAAAATAGTATGGCAGTTATGCAAAATGTTGTTTCTTTTAGCGTCAAAGTAACTTTTAGTGCGTTTACGTTTTATTCAATTATAAACCCACAAAACATCTTCCCATAAACTGGTTTTCCCAACACAATCGCAGACGTGAATTTCTCTGATGTCATTAAAAATAAACATCATTTAAAATCAGCGGCGAAAATGGCGATGTTGCGTCATTTTGGCAAGGTTGCCACGCCTCCCAAATGACTTCAATACTCTCTGAACCAATACTCAAATTACCAAACTGTCAACTATGACATTTAAAAAAGTTTCAGTACACATGTGACTTGACCGCAACGGAGTTGTTAAGCTTATTTTTAATTTTTATTTGGGATAGGTTGGCTCTTGACCCAAGACTAAGCCCGAACGAGGCAAAGATTGAGTCTACGATGGAGCGAGCTCACCTAGAAGATGCCTGTTCACTCTGTCACTAGTTTTGAAGATTTCTAGGTTGCTGAAAATGAGTAATAATAATTTCTTAAGTTAATACCGCCAAATCCATATTTAATGAAAATGAATGAATAAAAAATGAAAAAATATTTATTTCTTTAACAATAATTTTACATATAGTTATGCAGAGGTGGACTCTTTCTTATATTGTGTATAGCACCTGTGGCAGAAGGAGTCACTCTTCCTTAACAAAATGTCCATTTGTATATAAAAGTTCTTTGTAACTTACAAAGTAAAGCAAAAGTGTGTAAGTGTGTGTGTGTGTGAGTGTGTGTGTGTGTCTGTGTGCGTGTTTGTTTAGATGGGCACACAAAATGAGCACCATTGCTTTGGCTATTCCATAACGCTAAGGTCTTTTGGTCATACGACGCAGGATCAACCCTAATTTGTTATCATAACAACTTTGTTATCAAAAAATTAATATCTGTTGAGCAAGTAAAGTTCCTATGGATGTTGAGTCGATATTTAAGAAAACCTGAAATTGCACAAATCATCGAATAGGTCACTACAAATGTGCTTTTTTAGTTTTGTTTTTGATAAATCGCATTCTTAAAATAATAAAACTATTATTACTGTGTTTTGAAATGTATGCATCTGATCTTTCTCTTAATGATTCCGAACCCTTTTTGTTTGATAATCTTTAGTTTTTTAACTAGATTAAAATAGTAATTAATCAGTAGAAACACTAGTAGAAGTTGACTACTTCATTGGTGTAGTCGCAAAGTTTCTGCCTTACATCCGAGAGGTCCGGGGTTCGAATCCCAGGTCGAGCTAAAAATTGATTCTTAGATTTTCTGTCATGAATTTCTCAAAAACAGCTCGGAGTCGGGAAGTTAGCGGTGCTACACCCCCGTGCCTCGTAAAGCACTTTAAGCCGTTGGTCCTGCGCCTGATCTCTCTCCGGTCATTTCGGATTGCCTTCTCACCGAACTTTGAGAGTGATGGAACAGTGAGTGTGGCGCAATACACAGGTGCACCTGTGTATTGCGCTCACACTTGTGCACTATAATATCTCCTGCGTAGTTGGCTTGTTGTGATTGTCTCTGTTGTGATTGGCCGCCTTGGTCGAAATCGGCCAGGAGGACTATTAATCAGTAGAAATCACCGTCCTATTAGGAATAGCTATGATTGAGTTACCTTAAAAGCCGGACTTAATTTAAAACTTATGGGCATGAGCAAGCACATTTTCAAATGACCTCTCGCGTCTAACACTTGACTGATAACTTAATACAGTGTCACGGCTAGATCTATCCTTTCACGCAGTTATTGACTACTGACCGTAAGATCATAATGAATGGTTAATGCTAAAATATTGTAAAGTCATCATTAGTACCTACCCACATTACGAGTTGACGTTAAGCAAGGCATAAAACATTACCTCGTTAAAAAGAGATAAAAGGGCTTTACTTACCTTTTTAGTATATGTACCGAACTATTTACAGTTGAAAGTGGAAATTTGGAAGTATTTGAATACACGATTACATAGTTACACGACTGGATTTTTAAGGATCCATTTTCAAAGGGTAAAATAAACCAATCATTACAAAGATCTCGCTATCTCTGACTGTCTTTCTATCTGAAGTGTTCGTTGAAACAATTTATTTATTATTTATTTATTATCTGCCACTTTCTCTTAGCTGTATTTCATGAAGTGTGACAATTTGACAGTTGAATTGAATATTTGGCGATTTATTTACATTTTGTTTTAACCTGAAGTTTCGGACCCTTTTCAGCGTCCGTGGTCACAGGTAGACTATAGGTTGACAGTTGAATTTTTATGTATTTTGTCGTCACTATCACGACGTAAATAAAATAAAAAAATATTGACGATTTTGCCGAACCCTATCAGCTATAGTACGACTCACGCTTGGTCGCATTTTGTATTTTGTTGATTGCCAACTAGGTATTAAATACTTCTACACTTGCACATGGCTTCTTTCTTGTTTTCCTGTTATATATTTTCCCTTCTCTGCCTTAACTCGAGTTATTTTTAATTTCAATGTCGAAACTCTTCTAAAGTATTACGCGATTCTTTAAATTGAAATAGAGTTGACAAATAACTTAATTATAAAATAGACTCGACAAAATATAGTCCAAAAGTCAAGTTTTGTCGACACTCATTTTAATATTTAATTGTGAAGACGTGAGTGTACTACCAAATGGTGGACTATTTATAGTCTAGTTACGAAACAAAGGCATTGACCTTAGGTATAACTATCTATTGTTACATTCCATATACAGTGGCTTGTCAATAAACTTAATTATGTACTAAGGACTTGTACTCTAGGTGATACGTATATTGATGGATGAAATAATTGATTTATTAGAATTAAGGCCACTAATTATAATCTGTAGACTTACATGTGGAGTCTACACATTTAAGACTCCAAATTTTCAGATTAAAATGAAATGTTTAAAAATTGCAAAATGATCCGTTAAAAAACTTATTTATAGCCGAGTAAATTATTAAACAAGTTCAAACATAAATATTTCTATAAAAATAAACAACAAGTTAAGTAAGTGACATGGTGTATGGCTTATTTAACTTTGAAATTGGATTCAAGCTTAGGAGCCGTTACGATTATTTAAATTGTAAGTATCATGTTATAAACAAAATACAGCTACATAGAAAAATGATCTCAAAGATAATTCAAAGTTCATTCATAAAATTACATCGTTAATAGTGTATCATTTCAAAGTAGGTACTACGAGAAGTTTTGCACTTGAAAAACTCTCTTCACGTAACCCGTGAAGAGAGTCATCTCAGATAGCTTTTAGTTAGACTCTGTCCTGTGTGTTACCTTACTTTCATACGAATGTAGATATTATAATTCAGAACCCGGCCCTTGAGCTATGTGCACTGTGGTCATATAAAAGCCACCATGACATTTAGTAGAGCCTGTATGTTCGCTAGTATTTTTTTTGCACTGGCTAGCAATGTTAAAAAGATATGATATGGGTACTAACTATTGTATTTGGGTCTAAACGCGAACTATTTTAATGAGTGTCAGCTCGTGACCACGGCTGTGTGCAATCCAGCCGAAACATCGAGTAGTGAGTACCTGAATACTCATTAAAATAGTTCGCGTCTAGACGATAACCAATAGTTAGTGTTAAAATGCATCGCAAAAGTTTAAAATCATAAAATGCTGTAAGTAATCTATATATATATATATATATATATATATATATATATATATCAAATCGAATCAAAATGTGTTGATAAGAGCATAACTCAAGAACGCCTGGGCGAATTTGGCCAATTCTTTTTTTATGATATTCCTTAAAGTTTGAGCATGGTTGTAAGAAAAAAAAAACAACGGCCAGACAACGTCTGCGAGTCCGCTATATATGTATTATAAATGGCAAAAAAAGAATGCTTTAAACCGTAGTTTTTTTTTGTTTAATTGGTTGTCTCACTTATTCGTTTACTTTTTTATTTCATGCACGTAATACTTGATTTCCTGCACATGCAACTATTTTGTTTATCTACCTGGTTAATCATTTTATGTTGAAGGTATTATTTTACCTGTAATATTTTAAGATATAACAGTACCTTATTTATTTCTTTCAACTTTATTGGTTGACTTAACGCCATGAGGCATTGTCCATAGTCATACTTTTGGGCTTACCAGAAATGAAGTTGAAATGTTGGCGGCGCGATAATTTTTGTCAGATCGCTACAAATAAGACTTGCTGTCAGCAAATCAAGCATAATCTTCAGAAATTTACTCAAGCCTATTTTGAAGGGATCTTAAACAAAAATACGATTTAATACTTTAATAATGATGATGACTTGCAAATTGTTAGTATAAAATTGATAATATTCGATATTCTAAGCCATAGCAATAAATATAATGACTAAGCATATTTTGTGCAGATTTGACGACTCTTAAAGCAAATTATACTGATATGTCTATGATCATAAATGTATTATTATTATTTCTACGTTGTTATTATAAATTTTTGATGATCTCAAGGCCTGCAATGAGCATTTTGCATTAAGCTGTCTGGTGCTACCAATTTATTCAATTACATTTTAATGTATACTTGACTCGTTAGCTTAAGTTACCACTGAAAAGTATTTTTTTAATATTTTTGAGTAAACAATACAAAAATCACGTCTTTGTTTAAAAGAACGAACCGTCACAAAAAAAATGGCTAGATGACACCAATCGTTGACATACTTTTTATTATCTGTCAAAACGGTCTGCCTCCATAGATTTTGTATGGGAATACATGAACGTGACGTCACGGTCATGTATCAGAAATCGGAGTCAATTGACCGAATATTTATAAATTGAGTTTTGTGTGTTTCAAAATTGGTTTCTACAGTTTTTTAGAAATATATTGGTTGTATTAACTTTAAAGGGGCTATGGTTTTTAAACGCCATGGTCTTGAAAATATTTAAGATAGGTGCCATCATGCCAATCGTCACCATTTAGCTACCGTGTGATTAAGTCTTTGAAGACACGGCTTCTAATTAATTTTAATATTGAAACATCAAAACAAAGCATTTGAATATTTAAAAGCCTATCGTTTTTTTTTTAATTGTCGTTAGAGCTTCTGCCCACTTTATTGTTAGGAAAAACTGGTCTGTAATAAATATGTGAACCAGGAAACGATAAGCACTTAAGTTTTTCCAAAAAGGTATAACCTTGACATTTGCGGTATTTCTCTGAATAACAATGAGTTTTTTTTTCTAACCACCCAAATATGATGATATGCGTAGAAAATAATACTTCGATTTTGCGACTTATAAAATACCTACTAACCACAGAATGTTTTTATTCACTTGATTGTGTCATCATCATTTTGATCAGACTGTCGCATAAAATGAATATTGCTTCTACATACGTTTTTTATGTATCGATAAAATTATATTTTCGACAAATAGCTTACGATATATGTCATGCATCAGAAAAGTTATTTAACTGAGAGATTTAAATTAAAAGTGCTATTTTACGGATTTATTTCTCGGTTGTAAGTACAGCACTCATTATTAAGTGTTGAAATTTTCATGATGAAACTTTTTCGCTATGAAAAAGACCCAAAACATAAATAACATAATTAAATAGTGATAAGTTGCATATGTACGTCAATCGCTAAATCAAGTTATTACCAAGTGTCGTCATTTTTTTAACGATTTTTTAAACAAACTGTGTAACAAAGCATATCCTCTAAGCATATCCGGTTATAATGCAGCAATGCTTTTTAATGTTTCCTTACAAAATTATATTATTATAATCTGTAGGGCCAGAGTGAAGCAGTTAATCTTTAAAATTTTAAAAAGGAGCGGTCCGAATACAGACTCAGTCAATAAAACCCACCAAAAACATTTTCATGTAAAATGTTGCCAAGACGAGCCCATATGACTCGCACTGTCAAAAAGTTATCAGATCTCATATAGAGCCAAGCTTCTAACACTACACGCCCTAACTCTACAAGGCCTAACTTCACAAACTCTACACCTTAGTCAAAATATGTGGCTTGGGCATTTCGCTACATTCACATCGGCGTACGGTGAAAAATCAATTCACTGTTCATTACTTTTGTGTTATACAATAGTTCTTGTAGTAACAACTTTATTGTCCACTAAAATCTGGGGGATTTTAGTGGACAATAAAGTTGTTTTTTTTTTGTCACACAAATACCGCCACAGTTTTCGAGAAGCAAACAGCTCTATTTTTATTTACGTTTTTAAATATCAATTATATTTCAAACGGCAGGTATAAGTCAGCTACTCGAATCTAGAATTGACGTCAATAGGTTATACACGCAAATTATTATTATATCAGCGGATAAACAGACACACTTATTAATAATGCAAGATCACCAATAACCGGTTTTGTTTTAAAGTGACTCATTTACTACGCTAAATATCCACAGTGACCACTCCGAGTTACCGCTAACTACTATTTTGAACTAGTTTAATTTTAGTCAACGAATAAACTATTTTTAAAGTTTTGTCAATTTACAGAAGTAAGTTGGTGGATATTATTGAAAAGTAGAAGATATGACCTCACCTAAAATGATGCTATTTTATTTTAGTTAAATATTAATGGTCAAAAGTAAACGAAAAAAAACTTTAATAAGGTATGTATCACACTTGTTTTTTATTACTTGGTATTTTTGTGTCACCCTTGGTAAAAATACTAGATTGGTAACTGCTCAAATTCTGTCGCAAACTCTTGAGTTCCCGAGTCAGATTCCCTGACGAGTAAAATCTAAGGATATGGTTCCTTACATTTTCCCGAGGGCCCGATGATCCTCGCTGAAAATCGCTGTCGTGGCATGCTAATGCTACCCATCTGCTGCCACGACGTATATTGAGCGGGGACCGCTTTTGACACTCATTGTTAATTATTGTACCTAATTAATTTGAATGTGTCAAATAAATACATAGGTAATTTTTTCTTCTTGTCTTTACAAATAAATAAATAAATATTTCACAACAATCAAACCAATTCTCTAGTCCCAAATTTTTGTAAATAAATACATATTATATAGAGCAGTACAAACATATATGTTCATGCACACATATGCTTGTACTGTGCGGGGATCGAACCCGCGACTTTTATTTGATGTCATTTTAGGATTCGCACAATGTATGTGAGTTATGTATTTTTGTTTAGTCAAAAACTGCAATGTTTAACATACTCTTTGTCTGACACTTCACTCATTGTTCAAATGTCATTGTAAATAAGCACTTACCAGAAGTATCATTATCTAAGTAAGCTAAGAACTGAGCAACTTGACCCAACGACTAGTTTACACACCAAAACGGTCAAATAACAAGTTGCAAAAATCAGTGTCAATGTCAAGGGAGGTTTGACATCGATCGATGCGATATTAAATTGTCAAATATGTCGACGACCGTTTTGGTGTAACGGTCAAGAAGATGACTATTAACCAAGAGGTCGCGGGTTTGATTCCCGCACTGTACAAACATTTGTGTGCATGAACATGTCTGTTTGTACTGGTCTGGGTGTTATGTGTATTTATTGAAGTTTATTTGTACGAGTAATATTACTGTGATTCTGATATCTGTAACACAAGTGCTTTAGCTACTAACCACGGAGTCTGATCAATGTATGTAATGTTGTTGTATATTTATTTAATTTATTAAACGTAGTTATTTATTTGGCATTATTTGTATTTAATATTTGGATACCAGTATCTAAAACTGGTTACATAAAAGAATAATTCCGAATTTTCATAATTGCACTTACCTAACACTTACATATCTAAGAATTATGCATTAATTAATGTTAACATTAGATGAGCGCAGAAAATTTTCCTTATTTCTAGCTTTGTCATAATAAAATTTGCATAGTTGTTGGCCTTCGACGAACGGCTCGCCGTAAACGCAGGCTTGCATCTGCACAGCATTAATTAAAGTAACATTTAACTAAGATCACTCAAACAAATCGGTAATTAGTCCTAATTGAATAGGTCGTGGTGAACTAACATTTTTATCGCCCGAGACGAAAAAGAGGTTATAAGATTGACACCTATTCTGTTTGTGTGTTTGTTTGTGGCATCGTTGCTCATGAATGAATGGACCGATTTCAGTGGGGTTTTTTAATTTGAAAGATAATTTTATCACGGTGATTCTCAGCCATGACTGGCCAAAATTCGTCAAGCCCACCAGCTGTTTTTCTCGCTATTTAAAATTTTAATATGAATAATAATTCACAATTTCCCATATCGATTGCCTCAGTAAGGAAGAAATGATACTATAGTCAACTAAACTTGAGCAACCAGAGCCAAACTAGGTAACTTTATTAACGATCAGATGCCTCTATGATTATTACTGATCATACATTTTTACCCAAATAATTCACCAAATAAGAACCTCAATTTAACACTGACTTTAACCTACTGTCATATTAAAATAACAATAAAGCATTAGCAATATGAGTTATTTATTCAACTTAAAAGGGCAAATCATATGCATCTTACTAATATTTACATGCATCATCTGTACTTCCTTACAAGGATGCAATTCTAACCAATCATGTTAATTTATTCACTAATAATAATCACAATATTATTTATTTTAGTCCTTTGTCTGTCTATTATTTCCTTCGAAGAAATATTCTATAGGTAAAAATTCATTTAATTTTAATGACCGATATATTTTGGGATGTAAATGAGGTTTCATGACAATTTATTCGTAAATTTTGAATTATATTTCAGCGCGGTGAGGTATATCCACCGGCGAAATAGCATGTCGTCATTGTAAAGTTCAAAACGGATGCAAGTTTCTAAAAACCGATTTGTTTTAAAATTAAAAAATGAGCAGCAAGATGTTTATAAAATATCTCAGGATCTGCCAACAATTAGATAGAACAATATTTAACTTTAAACTTTGTATGTACGCAGCAACTATTGGTGACGGCTACTTTATATTTGTAATTCTTATGTAAACACAACTCGCTAAGAATAACAAGAACTGTCAGAAACTAATGAACTTTAGAGGGCCTCTTTTACAACAGGGAAAATTATTTTAACGATCGCTGAGTACGCGGAATGTTGAGACTCTAAATGCAGAAATACCTAGTGATTTTCATCAGACAAACTTTTTATGACTCTTACACTGCGAATACCCGAAACGTTCACTGTAAGACGCCGTGATAGTAGGTAAGCGTTAAAAAAAAGGTGACCTTAATCTTCTTTATAGCACAGCGTGACCTAAACCCGCACTTTACGCACGCTTTTCCGGGACCTAAGTTGTCTATTTCTGCACGGTGCGTAAATGAATCGCCTACCTTCGCATATGTAAAAATGAAACAAAACCCTTTGAAATGTCATTTGAAGCTTGAAAATGCACAGGAATTCAAAAGCAAAATACTTTCAATGTTCCGTTTTGAATGTTTTCAATGTTTGATCCAATGAATGATCCTATTCTTTTCAATAAATCAATTCAAAATCATTTCAATGTTTCTTTTAAAATAGCAATCTCATGCCTCGGGGGGGGGGGGGGGGGGGCGAACCCCCCTGCTGCCTCCCCCCCCGCCATCCGTCCGGGGCGGCTTTAGGTCACTTGTGCTATAAAATAGTATACGATACTCGCGACCTAAGTTGCCTATTAATGCACGGCGTTTAAAACTTCACGCCGTGCAATAATGGGCAACTTAGGTCACTCGTACGTATCGTAATGTACTATTATTTATAAAAATGAATTGCTGTTCGTTAGTCTCGCTAAAACTCGAGAACGGCTGTACCGATTTGCTAATTTTGGGTTTGAATTATTCGTGAAAGTTCAGGGAAGGTTAAAAAGCAACAGGCAGGACATCATCTGCCGGATCCGCTAGTGGTAAATAAAATAAATTTTCGAGCTACAAGTTTGACACAAAACGAAATCTAGCAATAGATTTGACAATAAAACAGGCTTACCCAGAAGCTCTACATCTAAGATTTTTGTATCTAAACAGCACTAAATAAATTATTACATATAACAACATAATTAGTAACGTACACTTTACTCGTAATAACTTTGTTAGAGCTTCACGCGTGTGAGTTGAGTGCAAACATTATATAACGTTGGCAATGTCATTAACATTTGACGTAAGAGTGTTTACATTCTTTAGTGCGTGTCAACATTTCTGCGGTATGGTTGTCGATTGAAAAATCGTAGGTAAATCGTAGGTAAAATAGGTAGGTATTTATATTTCGTTGAACATCTTAGTCACTCAACTTTTTGTATTCTGGTATTACGTTTTTTCTCCACTAATTTTTGGTATATTACAGTGATTCCAATAATTTTTCGTAATCAGATGTCAATTCAAATACTCCGTAGAAATATATCATTTCAATGAACAAGAACACTTATGTCTACGTGTTAAGAAAACATCCAGTCTTACAAAGATACTAGGGATTAAATGTACTTTAAAAAAAATTGCGTTCTTAATTAGCTTAAAGTGTCAGTACATCTTGTGAACACACTCCAAAAACTGGCGAATATTTGAGACATGACGTTTCTAATCGTATATTATTGTTTGTACTAAGTATCCATTAATGAAGATTCTATTGCAAGAATGTTAAGTATTATTGACGACCGTTTGGTGCAGTGGTCTGCATGTCGGACTTTAAAACCAAGGGTCGCGGGTTCGATCCCCGCACAGTACAAGCATATGTGTGCATGAACATGTGTGTTTGTACTGGTCTGGGTGTTTTGTATGTATAATATGTATTTATTTACAAAAAAAAAAGTATTTAAGTATGTTTATCCGTTGTCTAGTATCCATAACACAAGCTTTGCAGCTTAATTTGGGACTAGAGAATTGGTGTGATTGTTGTGAAATATTTATTTATTTATTTTTATTTATTGTTTGATACCTGAAGCTGTGAATTAATACAGATATTATGTAATAACGTCGTTGTAAAATACAATGAATCATTTTTATATCATGTTATTTATTTAACTTGACAGGACAATTTCAACAAGTACTTAAGGTTTTTTTTAACAATTGTTTAATACAATAAATTCGTTGTTTCTTATTTAGAAAAAATATCGAACAAAAACGATAAGAAGTGCATCAGGGCTTCATTTTTGAAAGGTACAGCTTATCTACAGTATGATTTTTGCCTTATAATTGTAAGTATTAAATAAACTGTAGTGTATTTGAACTGTGTTTATTAAACTGTATCTTCTTCTTCTTCTTCAGCTTGTGGTGACCCATAGTCGGGTATAAGCCTCTCAATGAGCACGCCAAGTGTTGCGGTTCCGTGTATATATTAAACTGTATATACTCGTATAATTCAATATTTTTTAGGTTAGAATTAATTTTGAAAAATCTAGGTTGAACTAGAAATACAGCTTATTTTTTGAGATTTCAACGTATCGATTAATATTACCTTCTTCAGACCTAGACCTTAAAAAACTTGTGGACATATGAAGACCTTAATAAGACATTGAATAAGACGTTCGACTGTGTTATTTTGATCACTAGACAAAAACAAAGTTTCTATTTTAAAACACATATGGAAAGTACTAGAAGTGTGTGTTTATTTAATAGATCAGTGACGTCAATCGATTATTACCTTATGGTCACTTGTTGACATAAATGGACGATTATTTCAGGTTTTAGCTCGACTTATTGACAAAATGGAGTAAAAATATTTTATTAAGATATGCACAGTTGATCGAATTAAGAGTTTAACACTACGGTACAGTGGCCAGCAGATCAGGTTATCTATTTTGTTGCAGAATCGCCCGTATCGATACCGCAGTATTTACCGTGACGTGCTGATCGTCGTACACGGGCCTCTAACACTTTCAAGAATGCTACCGCGGGCTACGCTTGTAGCCTATTTTATTTTCGAATTAAATTGAAAAAGTATATTTTAATTAAACATGTGTTCGGCTTGCAAGAGGTGTACATATGTAATGTACACCTCTTGCGAGCCGGGCGATTGCTCTCCTAATTGAGTTACCGCGTTCTTTCAGTTCAAAAACTCGTAAACAGAACAAGAATGGACCAATATGTTAATTTGTTATTGCAAAAAAAACTATTTAAAGTTACTTCAAAGCGAAGATGGAAAAAAAATGGTTGCCTGTAAAGTCGGTATACGCGCGAAAGTTTTACGTGACAACGACTCTGAGTGGTAAAATAATTTTAATGTGAATATTCATTCGTATAACATGAACCGGTGTGTATGCCTATCTCTCTCTCTCTCTCTCGCTCTGTCTCTCTCGCGCGAAACGTGAGCGGAGCAGCGTAACGCAGTTTCTTGAGGTGTCACCCGGCAAACCAATTTATAAGACGTTGTCACGTCAAAATAGGAAGGGGAAAGTTAGTACCAAAATTTAGGGAAGGAAAAAGAAAAAGTTAGATGTAACGAATATCATTTTAAATTTATTTTAGATATAGGTATATAAATAAGCAAAACAATATCTCGGAACCTACTTCTTACTGGAATGCCACAAAATAATTGTGAACAGCAGTAATTTTTAAATGGCGGAAAAAACCTGTTTTCATAACGTAAACAAAGATGTAGGATAATTCCAACAAAACGTCAGAATTAAGTTAATTTTATGTCTTTGTGTATTTTTAAGTATTTTTAGTAACACCACAAATAAAATATTAAACCTAAAGCTTCATTATTTAAACATGTTATGTGACAGAGGCATGCACAACATTCAATATTTTGGACTTTTCTTTTTGAATAAAAAATGAACGAAATTTATACGCAATTAAATTAAATTAAATTATACTCAATAAAAATTAAAAAACACCTTCTGTCAGTAAAAATAAAATTATTACTGGTAATGGAGGTGTCACAGATTCGAAACAACGGACAACTCACCGCTTAGAGATAAGAGATGCAGTACCCTTCCTTCACACGAAGGTCGCTTCCCGCGTCAGTCCCTATGTCTGTTTGTATGTATGCTTAGATCTTTGAAACTATTCAACGGAATTTGATGCAGTTTTTTTAAATAGATAGAGTGATTCAAGAGGAGGGTTTATATGTATGAAAAATGTATGTATTAAAAAATGCGAAAACAGTGGACAGGAACGCGTCTGTCGGGTTCACTAGTTGTTTTTATTTAAACGACGTCATTAAAACAATATAATAGTCCTCCTGGCCGATTTCGACCACGGCGGCCAATCTCAACAGAGATCAGCCAACTACGCAGGAGATATTATAGTGCACAAGTGTGAGCGCAATACACAGGTGCACTCACTGTTCCATCACTCTCAAAGTTCGGTGAGACGGCAATCCGACATGACCGGAGAGAGATCAGGCGCAGGACCAACGGCTTAACGTGCTTTAATAAAAAAATATATCTACCTGATCTATTTGAAAAGTGTTGCATGAAGAATTAATAATTATTAACAGTAATACACATTTTTGTTGCAAATCCCCATATTAAGGGTAACATATTGTACTCGGTTTGGCTGCGGGTAGAACTTGTTTTAAGTAGGATAGCTTACTAGCTTATTTCAATTCGGAAAAAAATAGTAGGAAAGAAAACGCTTGCGCTGTTGAAATGAAATGTTGGTAGCTAGCCCACTTAAAACAAGTTCTACCCTCATCCAAATCGATCACAATATGTATATATATGATCACATACTGGGAATCGAGCTCGGGCTTAAAATTCGTGGTGTGACTAAACTAAAAGTTTTATAACAACAGTTCTAGTCTAGCCCATCCCAAACTTGACTGGAAGAGATCGCTCTAAGCGATAAGACCGCCTAAATTGTGCATCTTTCTTTGTATGTTGATTTTGTATTATTTTTGTGGTGTGCAATAAAGTGTTCTCTATCTATCTATACCATTGTCGAGCACAGGCCTTACCTTAACTGTGAGGTGGTACGAGCTATAATTGACGCGGGTTCAGTGCGGATTGGTGCAGGGCTACGTGTAAGAAAAGTGACCAAGCTTCCTGTAAGATGTTATCAAACTGCCCTAGGGTCTCTGACTAAGCTCACAATGTCACTTAAATGTTCACATGTCCAAATAGGACTTCGTCGGGCATTACTTAACAGATTAGCAGCTAATCACGCGCTGAGTACGTTCAAGTAATTTTATAAACTTCGGCAGTTAAAGTGTTAAGCTAAGTTTGCACTAAGCGCTGTCAAAGTACAGTAACATTATTAAGACAGAATATTGGTATCGACGGATAAAACGTTTGTTCAGTGCGGAGATCGAACCTGCGACCTGTTGGACTAATATTCAACATCTTAACCATTACACCTAAGTGTTTGTATTTGAAGCTAAGGATGTATTTACGAGTAGACAGACATCAGTTTTATAAAACGGTTACGGCTTCTTAAAATAAGTCAATATGTAGTGTTATTTGTTTTTATTGCATGTGTGGGTTAAAAACTGCTCCATTAAACAAAGAGGAAGCAATGCCATACCGAATTCCGGTTTTTGAAGGTGACAAGGGCTTTGCTCTATAAATCAAAACGAGAAAAAAACATATTTTTGTTACATTTATGTAACTACTTTACATACGATAGTAATTGTTTACTTTAAAAATTATCAGCGAGCTATTTTGTCTAGTCAAACATTGAAATGTCCACATTTAGAGAGACTTACAAAATTTACTAAATCTGTAAGGGCTGCTTATTCGGAAGCTAGTAAACATTAGCTTATAATATGAGACTTGAAGATGTGCCTAAATAATATGATGGGATGGGTTGGACCTATCTTAAGGTAAGGTAAGGTCTAACTCATACCACCAATCCCCCGAAGTCGTAAAGCAACTTTAGCCGACAGGTCCGACCGGCCGTAAGGTGCAAAGTCTAGTGAAGAAATAAAGGAAAGCATTTTTTTATTATTGTAAATTGGTAACAAAAGGCTAAGCTGAGAAGTGATTTCCATTCACTTTTATATCAGCAATAATGATAGATAGGGATAAAATCGAAAGCAGTTGACATACATAGGTTACATAGGAATTCATTGCAAGACCAAAACTTGCAATGAATTCCTATGTACCACGTATTATGAACCTAAGACTCTAAAGATCCGAATTAGCATGCTAGACAATTATGCATCTAAATCAACTAAAACTTACAGCATTTTTACATAATCGAAACATAGAAAGATTTTTAACCCCTAACTAACAGATAAAGGAAAATTTGTATCATGCTGCACTTTTAGTCGCGCAGACAAGCACTAAGAAAGAGTTTTTTTGGAAATGCACTGACTAAGGGGGTAAAAAAGGTGGAAAAGTTTGAGTTTTCGTTTGTTACAAAGTCACGGGCGGACCACTAGGTTATAGTATACCAAGAAAATAACTCAAGTATTAACTAAGCCAAGGTCCTTCGATTTGGCACAACCTGCTGTTTTCAGAATTTTTTATTTCAACGAGCCTAAAGTTACACAAGTTTCTGAATCATCAGGTCACCACAATTAAGATCGTTCTTAAAGAATGCGTAAGAGCAAACCAGGTTGGCAAAAGTTAAGGTCAACACTTTCATAATGTTTCGGTCGAAGGAAATGCATGAACGATGCAGTGGCACAGGTCCGGTTATTTCGTACAATATCCAAGAATGTCAAGTGCGGTGTTGCCTAATATTTGTTTTTTGGACGGTGTAATGAATGACTAATGGGAAATGTTTACTTGTGTCAATTGTTTTTATAATTTTGAGCTACATTTAATGTTGAAGTTTTTCGATTACAGTAATTCTTATATTTAAAAAAACACATTGGCATTTCACTTAAGGGTTTTGTTAAACTGTGTTTTTATACAATAAAATCCGAGAAGTTCGTTTTGTTTACATCGAAGATCTCGACCAATTATTCAGTCATGCAACGACTATCCATTAAAGCCCATAAGTACCATGCTCTACAATTTTCCAGCATAATTGTAAGATTTTTCCAGATGATTCAATTCTGAAAAAATATTACTCACCATTCATTTCGCCGGCTCTATCGCTTTTCTGAAAAGTGTCCAGTTTAAAAAAAAACACAATACACAATTCACTGTTTGAAGTGCGAATCCGATTTTTTTTCGGTACTGTCACAACACTAGGCATGCGCGCGGTTCGTAGGATCGGAACAAAATGCAATAGGATCGCTTGCGGCTGCGATAATAAAGAGATTGCGTGCGCATAATATCCTATAAGGCTTAGCCGAGACTATGGAATGACGCTATTGATATGTAAGCCAGCGTTGGGTGTAGACGTTTGCGCTATGATGTTCGTTTGTTTTGATTTAGGCGTTAATTATCCCCCGATGAAAAAGAGGGTGTCAGAGACCACAAATCGTGACGTTTCGCGACTCAATTTACAACGATGACGTGACGTCATGAGTCGTGATGCCCAAGACCGTGCAAAATGGAGGAGTAATAATAGGAGAGCGGACCCCGAGCGCCGTACTGGTGGTAACAACTAGAAACAATCCTAGGATGATGATGATATTTTAGTAGTACAGTACCCAATAGAAAATCTTGGAAACAAATTTTGAAAGAAAATCTGAGTTTTTCTTTCAGAAACAGTTCGGAGTCGGAAAGTTGGCGGTGTTACACCTCCGTGCCTCGAATAGCACGTTGGGCCGTTAGTCCTGCGCCTGATCTCTCTCCGGTCATGTCGGAATGCCATCTCACCGAACTTTGAGAGTGAAGGAACAGTGAGTGCAACTGTGTATTACGTTTACGCTTGTTCACTATACGAGTAATTACTCTCGCGTAGTTGGCTGATCTCTGTTAAGATTTGCCGCCTTGGTCAAAATCGGTTAGGAGGAACTTTAATAAAATTACTTTAGTACAGTTACAAAAATATTTGTACTATTTTGTGTTACTGAAAGACTACTTTTGCACTCCGACTGAGATCAGAATCACGTTTCAAACCAGTGGCAGTAAGCTCTGTGAAACACACAATCGTATCAGAATTGTTTGTGAATTATATCAATCGATTTTTAAAAACACTGGCCAATACATTTTAACGCTAGCGTTTCAGTAATGTGAACTTACCAGAGAAAAACTTTAGGGTTTATTCTCTAGAAATTATTAAGGAATAGGTTCGGGTCACATGTTAATTGAAATTGACACGTCAGTGTTAAAAAATAGCTGATTAAGTTTGGAACTTCCAATAAGTTATAGCAGGGGTATTCATACGAGTGTTACCATAAAATGGCCGACTTTTTGACGTTCAAAGCTAAAAGCCTTATATTATGGGGAACCTAAATCACCCCCATGTATGTTTGTATGTTTTTGTATTTATTTATTTTATTTCTAAGGAAACAAAAGCTGCTAATTGCGTAAAGTGCGAGTTTAACTCATACAGCATTTAGAACTTATTTTACTCACTTTTTTACACGAAATAATCGTAATATTTTTTTAAAGAAATGAATAATTTTCAATGATAGGATATATGTCATAAAAAGTTTTTAATGACGTTTTATTTCCATTAAATGAGAAATAAATAATAACTTACCCGTAAAACTTCAGCTGACAGACTATCCACAATTGAAAAACATAAATCGCAATAGAACATTTAAGGATACTCGTGTAATTACTTACGCAAGTAACTGGTGACAAGGGAAATAAATATGCTGTCATCTATCAGTACATACTGAAATGTGGGGTCACGGGAGGTCAAACATTTCATGAATTACCTACAATGTAAATTGACTACCCTGCTTGTTCAGCACAACACTTACCTACCTAAGTTTATGTGCAAATTGCTAATTTAATCATACAACAACTTATTTACACACATTTATTGACAAGGCTACAAAATAAGTAGGTATTTGTTATGGAACCTATTTTTAGCAATATACTTTAAAATTATTTTTAATTTTTATTTATTTATTTAATACATACATTAAGAATATATTGCTATCTTTATAATATTTGATTGTTTGTTGAAACTGATTAGGCTCAGAAAATACTGAACCGATTTAAAAAAAAAACTTTTACTATTGGAATCCTTAATTATCCCTGATAGGATTCCAGACGACCCCACAGACGTTGTCTTGCCCGTTGGTTTTTTTTTAAAAAAGGGACTTACCAAGACCCCAAGGGATAACAAGTATCCTGTCACTCAAGTCAGCTCATACTCTTACTGTATACCAAATTTCATCATAATCCCTGCAACTGACAACCACTTTGGTGTAATGGTTAAAAGGTTGACTATAAACCAAGAGGTTCGATCCTCGCACTGTACAAACATTTGTGTGCATGAAAATGTCTGTTTGTACTGGTCTGGGTACTATATGTATTTATTTAAGTTTATTGTAATACCACTGTTGATTCTGATTTCTGTAGCACAAGTGCTTAAGCTACTTACCACAGAGTCAGATCAATGTATGTGATGTTATTGTATATTTAAAAAAAAATCGTTCAGGACTTTTACCGTGATTGATAAACAAACATTCAAATGAAGAAACTTTCACAAATAATATTAGTGTGAAGTGTGATATTTTGCTTCATATATTAGAGAACTGAATACACAAAAGTAAACTAGAAATTGGTACGATGAACATTAATAGTCGTAGCATTTCAAAGACGTAATCAGTGTCATTATATCAGATTAATTTAATATGAGATTCTTAAACACCTCTTGACTAAACATAATTGAATAATAAAAACATGAAAAATATCAAACTACGTTGATTTGATTCCAAAGTAAATGACTAAAGAACTAATGTTATAAAAAGAATAAACGATGAAGTAACCACAAACACACATACCCGTCACACTAACTTAGTTGATAGTTTACTGTTTCGCCCGGAAATCGAACCTGGAACTGGCAAGAAAATGGCGACACTAAAGTCTTGTGCACACAATACGATCTTCTGATAGTATTTTCATTTCCATCAAATAAAAAAATACTCAGTAATAAACAGTTAACAGAGAGAAGAGAAATTCTTTCATAATTACTACAAATTAAAAAGCAATGCAATCTAGCTTATAAAATTATTTGTTATGAAATGCCTATGCATACAATGTCAAATCTAAATTGTATTCCATTCTTATTTTGTCGCGGTTCTGGGCTGGTCTGAAGCAAAGCGACCTTCAGTTGTATGCATCTTGCGAAATTTATAAGCCAAGAGCTAGCAGTCTTTTATAATCGACATTGACTATTTGTTTTACTTATTTATTTATTTACTATCTGCCTGGCCCACCTTCGCATGGGTCATAATTATTCCACCCGTGCGAAGCCTGGACGGGCCTCTAGTATTAAATATGACCTTCATTCCTCAAGTATATTGTCGGTTTCGAATAATAAAAGAGTTTACAAATCGGTCTAGTAGTTTTGGTGATTATTCAATTTTAACAAACAAACAATCAAATTTTTCCTCTTTAATATTATAGTGTAGATTTTTTTGCACAGTAAAAGTTGTACAAAAGGCGGACTAAATGCTAAAAAAGTATTTTCTGCCAGTCGACTTATGTCAACACACTCTGCCCAGGATCAACAGCTTTGCCAAAATGATAACCTAAAATAGGCTAACTTTAACAGAAGAACTCGAAAGTATAAGGAATCCAAATAACGACGATATAAGAAAGCGAATAGGGAGAACTTGAAGTATTGTAAGTATTCGATTTACTTTTCAGTTGAATGCCTTAGTTGTCATGGACCTGTAGACACTGGATTCCTCTAAAATATGAAAAAATAAAATGTCTAAATATATAAGGCTAATAAAGTATAACAAGCCAACTACCATTGTTTGTCCGAAGGCCCTTCCTTCCCTTTTCCTTTCTAACCTGTCGAAACAATATGGGGACATATTTGACAAATTTAAATTACTTATCGCTTGATTTTTACTGATTCTACTGTTACCTGAAAGTTGATTAAAAAAATTATAATCATTACAGGCATTGAATAGAATAAAATACAAAATCATTTATTTAGAACACATTCATTACATCACATCAATTTTGTAAATATAACAATAATTAAGAGAAATACAAAATAAATTAAATTAAACAAAAAAAATATTAAAAAAATAGAATTAAACAAAACAAAACAACATAGCATTGAAATTACAATACATAAATAAATAAAATAAAATAAAAATAGTTTATTTCGGACAACAGGAATCCATATGGGTAAGTAACAAAAACTTTAACAACTAAGTTAGTAACAATGTAGGGAAAAAGCAAAGAAGTTATAATAATAATAGGTACATACAACAAAGTACGTACCTTTGTTATATGTGCCTATTATTATTATAAAAATAAACGGACAATACAAAGTACAAAAAATGAAAGTTAAACGTATCACATTTCAGACCGAGCTCTAGGATTAGGTTTAGGTATTTGTTTACATAAGGTCAATGGTGGTGTTATAATGTTTCCTTTTATTGGACATGCTTTAAAACGAGACAATGATTATATCAAATGCTGATCGCTTGCGATAACAAATCTTTTATATTTATTTCTCAATAGAAATAAATATAAAAGAAAATATCAATATATTTAATTGTTATTTGTTTGATTGTTTGTTGGTCGCATAGAGTTAGATATTTTATTTTTTACACCTCCTTGAAATTTGCATACGATGCTCATTGTTTAGGTTTACTTGAATACATTTTAATTTGAATTAAGTTTTATTATTATATTTTCAGGACTAATACAAGATTGGGTGGGACAATTTAATCACCTTTTATTTGCAACCATCAATTCATAACGGATTACAACGGAGAAACAAGAAGTAAGTATATCTAAAAGTTTAAACGTGTTCATTAGACGTGGGTAATTATTGATTAACTTTCTACATAATGGCTTGATATAATAAAAAGGAGTTGTCCACAAGGGCAAACAAGGGCCCATATCTTTGCGTCATTATGTAGGTACTAAACTCCAACAAAAGTGGCAAATTAGGGGCTTTTTATATGCGTTTTTCTTCTTTTTTCTTGCCACAGCGATCGTACTTCGCTTTGTGTGTCAAGACTAAGAAACCATAACTGTGGTTAGTTTGTTAACTGGAGATTAATCGTTGAGGTTTCCGCCAGTTAGAAGTGAGAGGTCTTTGACCTTGTGTTTCATATTTTTTGAAATTGTTAAAAACATTGTTATTAACTCGAAAGCCTCAGAACTTAACTGCAATTACTATTTACTGGAATCGAAATCTAAACTGCATTATTTATTTATCTTTTTTATCTTACATCTTTAAATTAATATACCAAATCTATCATGCTATAAATTGAGAAGTTCTTAACGAAATACGAAACAAAGATTTCAGTTTTGTTTCTTTCAGGAATTAAGTGCTGCCATCTATTGCCATGTTCACGTATTAGCTATCTTATTGTTTGGTTGTTGCTCTGACTCAGTAGCTACGGACTGCGCGCAAAATTTTTGCTTGTTGGCTGAGTAGAAGAAAAACTTATTCTGATAATTCATAGATGGAGATATTACCATGAAATAGAAGAGAACTACCTAAGTAGATATCGATTCAAATAGTTAAAATGGCATGTTAAAAGTTCAGACTACATTGTTGAATACTGTAAATCATTTGTTTTAAAAGAGGTTCGGTTTACCCTTAAAATTAGGAAAACAAACATCAAACAGTCGTGATTCAATACAACTGAACCTTGTTCAGAACAGAACCAAAAAAAGGTTAATTTAGGTCGTTATTGTAATTATTCACGATTAAAAAAAACATAGAATCCCAGTAACGGCTAATAACAAGCCCTAAAAAATTTTTCAAGAGCCCGCAACTAAATGATTAGCAATTTCCTTTCCATCAGCTTTATTGCTATGAATCATATTTCAGGCGTTTTCGGAATTTGAAATTCTTTTTTTTGACATGGTTAAGTAACAATACAGAGTAATTAACATAACAAGGTCCCTACTTATTTTGCTCTAAGTATCAACTACTTTAATTTAACTAACTACATAAACATCGCTGTCTTCGATTGGGGATATTCTTTAAAAAAATATATCTTAGACCATACATTTGTACAGATATCAATTTAAATTTTATTACAAAATTCACAATAAATTTGTAGACTTAAGACTGTAGCCTACATAAGTTATGTCAATTCCATAAAATAATATGTTCAAAATCTTGAAACAGTTAGGTAGGTCCATGGGTAGGTCTCAATAAAATGTTGTTTTTAAGTCCTCTAGATGGCATCTTATAAGATATTTTATGAAAATATAATACCGAGTAGGTACCTTATTCAGAAGTAGGTTATTTAGAAGCCTTTTTTAACTTCACTTTACTCTTTCCAAGAGCTGCTTAATTAATTTGTCTTCCCCTTTGCCGTATACGGGTACGCCTTTTACATTAAAACTTCATTGGCTTTTACAAAGAAATTTCTAAATTAATCAAAAATTTTTAAAAAGAATTACTACAGTTACATTCTCCGTCTTTGTGAATTAATAACTACTTGAACAGACGGGTGTTATAGAATATGCATTAATTAGTTTGATTGATGCATATTCTATAACACCTGTCTATTTAATTAGATTTACCTAACCAGATTTAATCTTCGTAAAAGGTATTTACTCGAACCATAATCTCAATTTTATTTTATCCTACGAGAAATGCTGTAGATGTTCTAACCAGCATTCACTCATTAATTAGTGATTCAGCTGTTTAGATGGACTGACATTAATTGTTTTTAATAGGTATGATGGCTTGATTGGCTGGCTGGGCAAAACTTTGCACGGCCTAAAAGTTGTCAACGTATGAAATATTTGTTCTACCGATCAAACTCAAGGTCATACAGATATATGTCAAAGGGAAAAGTCAAGGAGTAGTTATTTTTTTACGATATCATACAACGCAGGTCCATTTTGTTAGTAAAATAATCTTAAAAACTATATTAATGACAGAAAAATCGAAGTAGAATACTTGTCAATACAATTGGAAAAGAGTGATCTTCCCTGCTCGACCACACCGTGCAAACCTGCGCACCAGCATCTTACATCTGACCGCCAACGCTCTACGTTCCCTCTCAATATCTTAATGGTCTTTAAGGACGTCAGTTATTATGTGACCCAGATATTTAAACGTATTTATGAAATAATAAAAAATAAAAAAAAACATGCCTTATTCATTATTGAAACTCCTTAACATGCGTAGACCATTCGCCTAAATACTGGGTATCCCGTACCAGACTCTTATTCTTCTTATTCAGACTCGGCTCTTGGGTCAAGAGCAAACCTATCCCAAATAAAAAAACAGCCTTTAATATTTTCCAAAAAACCTCAATTATTTAGGTATTCCATTGTACTAAGACCCGCTGCTATTGAAGATGATGAATTATAGGCGTTAATAAGATCCCCAAGGGCAGTCGTTTTCTTTATTAGCTTTTTGCCTAATTCCCACGAGCTTGCCACTGAAACGATATTAGAGCTATGAAAATGACAACGAGGCAAGTCAGAAGTAATATAATAATATGATAAATGTTAAAAAATTAAGTGTGTTTACAGAAGTTGACGCTACCACTTCCAAACGCCAATTCTTCAAAAAGGTATAAAATAAAAATTGGCACTAGTTAAAATAAACCAACCATTACATTGTACCAATGACAGCTGTATCGCTAAAAAATTAGATTATGTATAACTACGAGTATATCTTGGTTGACTGGTAGAAAACGCCTTATTGCATTAAGTCCGCCAATTGTGCATTATGTTTTAGACAACTAGATAACCAAGTCTGTATATAAATTTAACATTGCTTTGTTATGTTCAGACAGACTGTTAAGCACTGATTGATTTTTTGTAGTAATCACCATCGCTGAAACCGTATGTAAGTAGTTAACATAAAGAGGTTTGTCTGTGCCAAACAAATAAATTTCGGACAATTTTGGCCTTAATAGCGGACCATAAAATATTGCTGCCTAAATGCGGCCATATTTCTCATCAACATAGAGTCTGTCAATCTCTCTGATCTCTCTCATCGGCCTAATTTTTTTTCAACGAACACTCCAATTATTCATTTCCAAACTAAGCGTTAGCTTGTGCTATGGTAACTAGGATAGCGGATAGAATTGCTCAAATACATGTATACAATAATTATGAACATTGTGGTGACATCTCCGAACCTGTGGTTCCCACAGAAAACTAGCGCCATGGCTTGCCTTGTCAATAATGCTGAGGGGACCAATTAGGTCATATTATTCCATTCATATTTTTTTGCTAATTTTTAGTTGTATGTTCCATCATATTGTAATGTAATATGTGCAAAATAAATAAAAAATGCTTTCTTTCTTTATAAAAACTCAGGTCAAATGCTCGTGCTCATCACACAAACATTTGCCGCAAGATTTTGCAGTCGTGAACCTCTGGCCGAAGACCAAAGCTGTCGTCGACACATCCACAATTAGTAGCTCCTCGCCCTACACGATAATAACGAATGTTGCTCGTAAGACGGATAAGCTGCCCCTTTCAGTTTGGACTCAATAAATCACAAGGCCGATTGCTCCTAGAAGGAGGTGTGTAATCTTCACTTTTGCTTCAATACTTCTACTAATCCATCGGTGGCAAGGATGCGTCTTTACATTAAAACCCACCAATATTTTTGCGTCTATACATTAAAACTTACTAATATTTTAGACACTAACAATGATGTTTCAGCATTATTGTATTCAGCAGTAAGAGATAGGATAGCCAGAGGATCAGTGTTTGAAGATTCAGGAAGTACTGCGCTTACAAATTTACTTTTAAAACATTAGGGCTAATTAATGGGTATCAATTAGCCCTAATGATGTAAAAGTGCTGTTGTGTAGAAAAAAAGTGAAAGTATTTATTCATTATAAATTGCAAATAAATATACAGCAGACTTTTAATAGAACAACAAATAAGTATACACCCAGCAGGGCACAGCAACATAAGAGAGTTAAAATAAACATTCTTATCTAGCACATGAATACATAAAAATCTTTGCTTATTTTTCAGCTTTAACAATTAGCTATTATTTATGATACAATATATTAATAGTTTGTTATTTAATAATAACTAGCAGACCCGGCGAACTTCGTACCGCCTTAGCGTTGCAATGATTGAACAATGTCATCGAATGACATTGACATTAGTACGCGCGTTTTTTCAAATATGCAAAATTAAATGTATATTTTTCAATATTTCTGAGAGATTTTCTTAATATTTTTTTCCGTAAGAACCTTCTCCTAATAATAACACATACAACAAAAAAAGAATTAGTGAAATCGGTCCAGCCATTCACGCGTGATGCCGTGACCAAGGAAAACGGGTTTCATTTTTATTTATATATATAGATAATAATCATTTTTTTTCAGACCATGTCCATAAATTGTTAGTATTACACAGTATCTTAAAAACTAATGTTAGTAGAGCAATTAAACATTAAAAAATAAAAAGAAAAAAATAAAATATACGTGTGCGGCGCTCATTGGCTGCATTTACCCCTTTGACAGGTGTGCAGGTGCATCCAATTTCGCAGCATCGGTGAGTCCCACCGTTCAGCTAATGCGCCCAGGATGCGGTTCGGGCTGCTCCTCATCCGATTCAAGAGGGCTGCACACTGCTTTCTTATTATTGCGTGGTAGCCATCTATGTGCTTTTCCGTGAACATAGTAGACGCGCTGCAATAACGAGGCAGCCCGAACAGCACCCTCAGCGCATTATTATACTGAACTCTCAGCGCGCTTTATACATGACGCCGCGTATACCTTACCCACAGGCTGCAAGTGTAGAAGGTTTGGCAGTAGGCTTTAAACAGCATAATTTTGACCTCATTCGTACATCTTGCAAACCTCCGGGCCAGCATATTGCAGCGCACAGACAGCGCCCTGCGCTCTCGCTCTATATCTAAGTTGTCGCTTAGATCCCAGACACTTAAACCGATCCACTTTGTTTAGAGGAGTACCACAAAGATGCAAAGAAGGTACTTTAGTGTAGGTTTTGCGACCAGATCGGAAGACCATGAGCTCACTCTTACTCGCATTATATCTGAGTCCATGGGCACTTTCACAGATCCGTAGCAGTCTACGCATAGCATTGATCGATGGGGCCAGCAGCACTATGTCATCAGCGTAACTGATGTTGTTTACGCAGATACCACCTACATGACACCCGATGTTGGTGCCGCTGAGCTCACCCACCAGCCTGTTAATGTATAGGTGAACAGCCTCGGTGAAGAAATCCCACCTTGTCTCACACCGCAGTCAAGCCTATAAACATCAGAGCGCTCTCGCGCCCATTTAACAATATTTTCCTGATTTCCGTACCAGTACTTTAACGTGGAAATAACGTCAGGTGATACATTGGTCTCTTCCCTCAGCTTTCAAAACAGAACATCGTATGAAACAAGATCGAAAGCCTTGGACAGGTCCAAGTACACTGCATAGACCGGTGTATTTCTGGCGGTATAGTACTGGACAGTCTGTTTAAGACACAGGATAGCACTCTCCGTTGAGAGACCAGATCTAAACCCAAATTGAAAGCCGTGGAGTTCGATGTGCCTATCCAAGTGTTTGTCAAGCAGACTGTCCAGCACTTAAGCTATTTCAGTGGCTAGAGAGATCGGCCTATAGTTGGCCAAGTCCGCAACATCACCCGTCTTATTTTTTAAAATAGGGACTACCACGTACATAAGATCCCTTGGTAAGTAACAGTGACTAATACACAGACTAAAAACATAGCCAGCATCCTGAAAAGATGAAATCCAGCATGCTTCAGATGCTCGATGCTAGGATTATCATGACCGGGTGACTTGCCTCTACGCATTTTTTGTATAACCGTAGCTACTTCCTTAGCCGAAAACAATGTTCTTATTTCATCACCACAGACAGACACATCAGCCTCGCTAAACACGGACTTAAGAAAATACATAATAAAGTTAAGTCTATTTATATTGCAATTTAGGTAGTTATGTGATTATGAAAGGCGTATTCAGATGGATTCAGATAACTTGCAATCTGGGAGTTTAAGGGGATGATTTTGTTCAGTAGTGGACATCTTCCGGCTAATGGTAATGATGAACCTTTAGTACAAATACAAATATTTTATGGCAAACCAGATTATTGTTATATAACAAAATGCAAATCACGTTATGCCAACAACAATACATATAGCAATTAATAATAATAATAAATTCGTTTATTTCCAAAAGTATTATTACATAATAGTTTTCCCGGCAAGTTGTCTGAGACACTTGTATTGCGAATATCTCGCTCTTTTCCCCGGCGGTTAACATTATAGTTCCGATTTTATACACTGTGATATATTTTTTTTATTTTACTAATTTACTTTTGCATTTTTACTTTTACAATTTTACTTTAATAATTTTACTTTCTTGTTTTTCTTTAATAATTTTACAATTTTATTTACTTATTTTACTTTAAATAATTTTACTTACTACTACTTACTTCAGTCTGAATTAAGTCCTGTCCTAACCTTTTAACATCACTCAACTTCTTATGCTACCATAGCCTAACTCCAACGTACTCGTAAATGTGAAACTAGTTAAAACTAAATTCACGTTCAACCATTCTCTATCACGAAACTTTCGTTGATATGAACTGCGAATGTATCAAAAACAAAAGCTATTACCGTTGAACGAGCCGGCTTGAGAGCTTTCGGGAGCTTAATATCGCTGGATTCAATCAAGCCAGCCAATACTTGGGAAGAGCTTTTAAGTTATAAATTAAGTAGTGTAAGTTTGAGAGGTGAAATTGTTGTATGCATTACTGCTTCTAAAGTGAAGGTAAACAGACATTTCATCTACGTACCTAACCTATTATATTGTCCTTAATTTTTTAATCCTTAATTTTCCTTAATTATTCCGCTACTACAAATTCACAGTGCACTCCCACTACAGGAATGAAATGTCCTCCTGTCTCAGTAACACTGTGTTCTTACCATGTGTACCATCCTTATATGTATACGTAATAACGTATGTCTACGTATTTTTATTTTATTTTGTGTAAGTAATTAGTTTGTATGTTTATAAATTTATTTTGTACGTAAATAACTTCAGTTAAATTGTTTGATTTTCCTTTTTACTTTATGTGCACTGCCTGAATTTTCTCTGCTTGGCCCTATGGTTGACTGGTAGAGAATGCCTTCGGCATTAAGTCCGTCATAGTACACATGTTTGTGCAGAGCTTAAAGAAATTGAGTGTCGAGTCTTGAGTAGAAGATATTTGTATTTTTTCAATCTAGACAAATATAAAAGGAGCACCGGAGAACCCAACTGATTCGGTCGAAACACTGTCACGTCACTTCATAGATTGATAAGCCCTCGGAGGACCTCGCACCTCAGGCCCATTTGTACCAGCCTCATCACAGGCCAGCCATTTATAACCAACTCCATTATTCACCTAGTAATTTTGTTCTGAGATAACAGAGGCCGTACTCCGTAAAGTTTTGCTCGTATTTTCGAATCTAGCCAGCTCGTTCACTCGCACGGACAAACTCGGAAGAGTGACAAGATGACTACGTTCCGAAACTACGGACAATGACTTTGACAGTAGTGGAAAAGAGACGAACGGAGTTTGTAAAACTGGGCCGGGATTAATTTTGGTTATCGCACGCTCAGTTGTGTAGTTCAGAACGAACTAAGGGTCTCTGAATTCTAATTTAATTTACAGTTGTGAAAGGGTTGAGATTGTCTCAACCCTTTTGTGTATTCTGTAACTTGTTTTCAAGGATATAGTATTGTTACGTTCTAGGGGTGTGGGATCTAGATTGAAATGCACTTCTAAACCGATGAAGTAGAGTAGGATTTATTGTACACACTTTACGTTACAACACTTAGTACACAAACACTTATATCGCACTCCAAAATCTTCTTGTCGCAGTTTTCGCTTCGATGTTTACTCGTCGCTTTCCCAAATTAAACTCCAACTCGGTCGCATTCCCGGGCTCCTTATATACCGGCCGTCAAGGACTCCCGAATATTCGGTAGGTACCTACTACCCAGTACGAGACTGTTCGGGATCCTTCCAAATGCCGTCTTGCCTAGCCTAGACCTTTCTCGAATGTTCGGCATCATAGTGCTATCCTTGTCTTGTGCTGTTCTGTCACACCTTTCTGGAATGTTCTTAGTATAGCTGCCTCTCTCTAATCGTGCTATCTCTTTCACTCCTACTGAAAATTACGTCATATACTGAAGTGGGCTTCAAAGGCCCATAAGGGGTCCTGAAAACGCCTGAAAACAGGTTTTCAGGTTATGGCGTCATCTGATAGAGGGTGGCCTGAAACGGACTGAAAACATGTTTCAGGCGCCTGAAAACAACGGCAACTTGGGTGAAATTTCGATAAACTAGTATGTGTTAGAGCACTCTCTGAAACGGCCTGAAATGGTATTTCAGCCTGCTGAAAACGCCTCCAAGGCACGGAAAAACACGATCAAAGTTTTAGCACTAGCCCACCGGCGTAACAGTATTAATTATGAGAATTCTTATTTCTCAAGTCGCTTTGATTGATTGTTTTAAAGAATAAGAATTCAAAACTATGCTATTCGTTAATCTTGGCGTTGTAAACTTATTTTAATCTGCTATTTTATTGGTTTTAACGTTGCCCTTTGGTTGTAGATGCAAATGGCAACTTTAACAAAATAAAAACATCGACTGTACTAGTTTATATAAGTATGTTTCTAATAAAGACTTGAAATCGGAAGAATAATTGTCTTTTTCTTACTTATTACAACTACTAACTACTACGTAACGACTAAATTATGATTTTTATAAAACAGAATCCTAAAAATACAGGGTTTTACGTAAGATCCATAAGGGTTTGTCGTAAAAAGAGCTACTTTAATGTAAATGCCTGAGGAGTTCTGACTAGCAATATACTTGTTACATAACGTCGCTGAATAAATCACCCGTTAGACATTTGCTTATTTTACTGGGCTGTATGATGGGTAATTGGCAAAATATAACCATCAAAACATTCTGTTAAAAAAAACAAGCTCGCAGCTCAGTTTTTCTACGCCAAAAAGTTGGAGATCCATGTCATACCATGTCGGTTAATTTATTCAGTTTCCACATAATAGACCTTCCATCTTTAGTTATAACGTAAGTTACTCGTAAATAAAAAGGGGTAATTTAAATTTTTCGTATTATTAAAAATGAGATCTATATGTGAAGTGTACTCGAACTAAGTTACATGCAAATCAGTCCATAAACGTAGAATATATTCTGCTGTGACAAACTAGGACGGACTGAACGATCTTATAAGGGTTCCTTGTCGGACTACGGAACCCTAAAAATCATCATATTCACGTTTTAAATAAAAGTTGCATCAAAATACAATGTATCTCCATAAATAGCGTTGTAAACGCGAAAAATACTAAACAAATAATATTAAACTAAAACAAATAAAGTTAAAAAGCACTTGTAAAATTCAATGACTCCATAAAGGTTCTTGGTAGCTCAGTGGTCAGAGCATTGGACCGGATTTCCAAAGGTCGGAGGTTCGATTCCTCCCCGATGACCGGAGCCGAAAAGAATTTTTTAAGTGTTGTCTTTTCGAAATATCTTTATAAATTTATACATAATGGCCAAGTCAATCTGTTTATTTAAAACTTAAAAGATTTTTTTAAAATATTGACATGATAATAACTTACGTAATACCTTAAGACAGAAGTACCCTTAAGTAGGGACTGAATCAATTAACCCGCTTGGTATAACATGGATCTGACAATTTTTTACAGTAAAAAAACTGAACTGCGAGATTTGTTTTTTTTTTACAGGATATTTAACAAGAAGTTTTGTTATTGTTACTTAATATGTGTTGGGGTCATTGAGTTTATTAAGTTACATTTATTTAGTTGATACTTGATGGCTTTAAAGTATTTTGACTTTTTGAATCTGTTCATTGCTGGTACATCTGCATCGATGCTAAAGTCAGTGTGTGTGGCTGGACTGCGTTGTCATTTTCTTTTTGACTCTGACGTCACAACGATAGAATAAAATATGATATAAAATACGGTCAAATTGATAATCTCTTCCTTGTTTTGATGTCGTTTAATAAATTGAAATAGGCAGATAATAGGCTGTGCAGTGAAATTTTTTCTTCAGCTCCTATGCACGAAAATAGACGCTCTAGCGCTTGTTATCCATCTTTTGAAACTATCCTCATTTATCTGTGACATAATTGCCCCTATTGACATTAGATTAGACACCGCCTCCCAAACTTGGTATCGGCTGCTATCAGACTGCAAGCGCTGTTCGACATTTTGAGGGCAGTAATGAAGTCAGCGAGTTCTAAGCGTCCGCTAACTGGGGCACACTATTCCGGCAGGTAGGGTGACCATAATTTGTGGTTGAGAAGGATTTTGGGTATATTCTCTTTTTGAAATGAAATCTATTCTATTTTCGTACGTAAAATTAAAATCACGAAATCGCTGAAACTACAATACGACAGAAAAAACAGTTTAAATTATACATGGGGGTTCTTTTAAGGGTGTAGTAGGTGCTTAGTGAGATAGGATTTTGCGAAATTAAACACCTACGGGGTTGCTTTAGGGGTTGGGAGTTCAACTTCTGTGAGACTGTCATCTCGCAGAAGAAAGCAGCGGAGAGGGAGCGAGAGGCTTCGACTGACGCCCTGATGATCCGCCGCCGGCGCGGCGGCGTAATGGGCACCGGAGAAGGAATTTCCTTCTCCACTTGCTCCTTCCTGGGCCCCGGGCTTCAGACACGGGGGTGTCTGTCACCCGCTAAAATAGATCCTCGATGTCATCTACCAAGACCTCGAATGACATCTTTGCTTACCTTCTGAATTAGTGGCCTTTAGGAATTAATCAACATTCTCATTGTCTTATGAGTTATATTCCTCAGACAATGACGATAATGATGAGAATGTAAGTACTGGAATGTAAGTAATGCTTTAATATTCCTCGGATGTAGATCAAATACTCAATATCGAAGTATTTGATTATCAATTTTGTACTTGAAATGTGGTCACAAGAACGGCTTGTAACTTTGCCTTCCATCTAATTTGGCTAGAAATTTGTTTCGACAAGTTATTACTTGGACACCAGAATCGTTTTTCACCTGAATTGAGAAGGTGTCCATCTTGTTAATTCAGCTATATTTGAACTTATGATGCACTCTTATTCTCCTGGCCACTTATTGTCTCTTACTTATTTCGCTATCAAAGTGTTTCAGATTCCGATTTTCAGACATCTTCTTTAGGTTATTTAACCAGTCCAGTCCAGCCATTCAGTTTAAGTTTCTTGATTTATTTACTACTAGCTTTTACCCGCGACTTCGTCCGCTTTTAGTACTTAGTTTTTTTTGGAATGTATTGTTTTCCCGTAATACCAATCTTATCCAAATTTAAATCTTTAATAATTTAGAAGTGAAAGCGAACAGATTTTTCAGGAAATTATTTTTTCCCTTGAAAATGCATTGTTTTCCCGCGGTCAAAAGTAACTCATGTTCTTTGTAAAGTTTCTTACTATTTCTTAACCAAATTTCATTTATATGTGTTCAGTACTTCAGGCGAAAAAGCGATTGGCCCACTTGAATTTTCCCATGGGAATGCGTCATTTTCCCGCGGTAAAAAGTAGCCTATGTCCTTTTTTGGGTATCAAAATATAATTTCATGGGAATTAGTTAAATAGTTTAAGCGTGATCGAGTTACAGACAGACAGACAGAGTTACTTTAGCATTTATAATATTAGTATGGATTTCCAAAAACAAATAACAACGAAGACGAAAATGCCAATAGACGATTTGCATTTTGCATACCATTATATCTGTTGAATGTCCACAAAAAAATGATGACGTCACTTTTTTCAATCGAAAACCTAGTGATTTGACAAGGGTCGCGTCAGAGATTCTCATTTATTGAAGCAATCAACACCGTCATGGTCCTATAGGGATTTTTTTTTTCAATTCAATTTTTATATCCAGGTATGCAAAATATGAAACGGGGTTTTTGCGAACGAGTTATCACAGTGGGATCGAAATGAAGAAAGCTTTATTTAGGGTCAGGATTTTTATATAAAAATTTCAGAATTTTCGTAACCAAATACCACGATATCAATATTGATATCGTGGTATTTGGTTACGAAAATTCTGATGTCAATTGGCATGATGACACCTATTTTAAACATTTTTAAGACCATGGCGTTTAAAAAACATAGCCCCTATGAACCAATATATTTCCAAAAAGCTGTAGAAACCAATTTTTAAACGCACAAAACTCATTTAATATTCGATCAATTGACTCCGATGTCTGATACATGACCGTGACGTCACTTTCATGTATTCCCATACAAAATCTATGGAGGCATACCGTTTTGACGGATAATAAAAAGTATGTTAACGATTGGTGGTGGTGCCATCTAGCCTATTTTGGCTGTCTTAAATTTTATGATTCATGACCGTTTTTTCAGTAGTCAATTGAAAACCTTATCTTGGCCGCAGATCGAATTAAAAAGGGGACAACTTTTTGGTATGACCTTGGCTACAACAACAGACATCGAGCCCAGGCCAAGGTACACCTGCGGCAAATTGGCCGATTATTTGACACGCTGTCAGTTCCATCAAGTCGCGTCGACTGAAATTCGTTATTCGTTGTTTAAGCGAAATAAAGTTTAAAGTAAGGTTTGAAGCTATCTCTAGAATGAGCTTTTAAGTTGCTACGTGGATCGAGATCAATTCAGGGAATTTAAATCAAAACTTTAAATCCTGCAAGACTCTTTTGCCTAGCTTTTCAAGAGAAACTTTTTACAAGTCCTGTAAACGAAATCGAGTTTCAATAAGTATTTATTTATTGAACATACTGCCTCTTTTACAAAGGCAAGTTTTTTTAACGAAATGCTAACTTGGAAATGGGCGAATGTTATATATTTATTTCGATGGAAACGAAATAATTATGCGTTTTATTTTTCCCTTAATAAGCATTTAACGAAACTTATAAAGGTTTCAATAATATTGGTAAAATTTATCAAACCAGAACACATACCTCGGTCAGGCTTAACAGACTACCGAAACGATATCTGTATGTATATATGTATATCTAATTGACTCTCCTATATGTAGTCAACCTTTTATTATTCATGTTTAGTAGATAAAGTTGTAGGTGCGTGAGTCTTCTCCGTATCCGTTCAAAAGTTAACCAATTTTTTTTAATCTATTATCAATAGGCATCGGATATTCGGCCATTATGGAATGCGCTTTTGAATCGAAAAAATCCCGAGAATTCCAACGGGATTACAAATTTACCTATTAAAGGGTGATGGCTTATATTCTATAAGTATGGAACACACTTTTACATCGAAAACATCACATTAATAAGTATGTAATCCCGGGGATCTGTTTTTTTAATAAATACCACATGCTCACGATGTAGCAGAATAGTTTTGCATTACGGAAGATCCCGCAATGACTGGATTTCACTTTAAAAAATAAATGTTTAAAGAAGCCGCTAGCCATATTCTTTAATCGTAACTACGAATGAACTTTAGGTAAATATGCATTCGATTATCCGATCACTGATTATCAACCCTTAATTCTTTGCTGAACACAATCTAAGTTAGATTTCCCTAACCACAGTGTGGTGTGGTATATTAAGACCGAGACGAGATCTGCTAAGTTTTTTCATTAGACGTGTGCCAGCTGTTTTCGTATTAGATTCCCCTCGTTTGCAGGTCATCGCCTCTGTCCTTGGTATTTTACATCTGGAAATAATATTTTTAATAAACTCCAATGATGTGGACGGTTTGGTTGGGTATTTGCGCATATGTGCAAGACTGAATTTTGAAACCAGTAAAATTGACCACTTTTGATTAATTTATAAATAGAAATATACAAGTGATGAAAACTTTTTATATGTAGGTACACAATTTTATTAAAATCTGTTCAGAAGTCTATAAAAAAAAAACAATTTCTATGGCCCTAACCACTAGTTAAGTTTAAATTAGTTATTTAAAAAAAATCGTCACCTACACCAATATTTAATAAGTTTAGGTGTGAAAGCGCAACAAATAGGGAGACAATTTTGTCGTATTGTCATCTACACCCTCTATAATTTAATGCAAAAATATTGTAAGCTATTACTGATCTTAAACAAATAGTTTTGAGTCTTTGCATATAAGTGTACTAAAAATAACCTCGTACCTATATGTCAGCTTTTTGAATTTGACGACTCACGTGGCTGTTACGTAGAAGCATGACTTGGCTATGAGTTTCGATATAATCTGCTATAGAAATCGTATGGCAGATTATATAGAAACGTCCAGATATATTTTTCAAAAAGTAAAAGAACTGGACTGGTACTCGTGAACCAAAAACCTGTGCCATTGAAGAAGAAGAAGAAAACATTTTTATTCAGTATCACATTTTTACCAAATAGAAAAACACATTTAAAAATCACCTACACAAGATACTGAAAGGGCTGAGCATGTGTTTTAGTATCTCAGGAATGCCACGACGCTGGTCTTCCGTGCGGACAGAAAGATACTACTTTGCACAACAATTGCTATATCCAAAAAAGGTACTTATACAGTATAATTCATAAATCATCTTAATATATTTATTGAAGATGAAGATAAAGACGGATGTCTTTAGTCTTACAGATGTGGGTCAAGTGTAAGAGCGCTGGAAAAATACTAAAATACTGTGCGGATTTACTAGTGAGCATACGTGTGCGAATATTTTATGGACGTCTTAAGAGCCTGATATTCTACCATCAGAAACGGAGCATGCCGTCAAAGCTCTGCAGTGCAAAAAATCACCAGGTTACAGCCAAACTTAGATTAAACATAGAAGGATAAGTAAATTTAATATGAATCTTTAATAGGTATCTTATACATTCTCTGCTATTTTGGACGCACAGTAAACAGAGGCGACGAAATTATGGAGAAATGAAGGAAAATGATCGCGCGGTCGTTCACCGACAACATGGGATGACCAAGTGAGGGATTTGTCGTCCTCCAAGCTTTACACGGTGGTAACAGACGCGCTGGACCGGTGGAGGTCACCTGCTCCAGATGCAACTCTGATGCTGACAATGGTCCTCACACATGACCAACCCCAGAGAGAGAGAGAGAGAAGGCAGATTATGTATGATTTGTAAAACTACCGTAGGATTTTAACATTGTAATGCAACCTGCACACTTGAACAAACACACTTTAGAAATGACGTGTGTTTCATTACACCTATTTCACTTGTTCCTTAAAATATTAAAACGCACTTTTTAGCAAAAAAATATTATTGAGTTTTTTTATTAGGGTTCCGTACCTCAAAAGATAAAAACGGAACCCTTATAAGATCACTTTGTTATCCGTCCGTCCGTCTGTCAAGACCGTTTTTCTCAGGAACGCGTGGAGGTATCAAACTGAAATTTCTATATGATACTTAGGTCTACTGTCTCTGGAAGCTGTAGAAAAATCAACCTTCTAAGCCAACGCAATCAAAAGATACAGCCATTTAGGCCGCAAATTACCGCAAATTTTCGAAACTCGCACGGGAATCAAAACCTACTAGGGTATGTCCCGTAAACTTAGAATCTTTAAATTTAGTACGAAGTCACGTCTTATAGTACAGATATAGGAAAAATTACGAAAACCGTAAATTTTCAGTTTTATCATATAAAAAAAAATATTTTTGAAAAATATTTTTGACAATTTTGAAAATTTCAAAGTTACTACTCCTTATCTACAGGTTTGAACCATCGGTGCGCGAGTCCAACTCGCACTTGACCGGTTTTTTTTTGCATTAACAATGCAAATTTCTTTACAATTTCGCCCGGGTTGCGAGTTGCGGGTTCGAGTTCCGCCTGTGGCAGTCCATTTCCCTTCAAGTGTGCTTTAATTTCACACAAAAAATAATAATAATACAATTGATTATTCATAAAAATCTTATCGTAAAATTTATTTTAGCTAGCTCATAAAGCTTTAAAAAACCTATTTAAAAATGCTTCACGATCAAGACCAATCTATCTAATTTTAAACCAATGAGTAAACTAGTATGGACCCAAAATTTTTAATAATTATAATCTATATCCCCACGTACGCCTTCTATGAGGACCGGCCTAGTGCTGGCTGTGATACCCTAAAAGATACGACAAATAATAATAAAAAAATAAAATTCTCGTGTCACAATGTTTGTTCCCGTACTCCTCCGAAACGGCTTGACCGATTCTTATGAAATTTTGTGAGCATATTCAGTAGGTCTGAGAATCGGCCAACATCTATTTTTCATATCCCTGAGTGATATGATAAGGGTCGTCCACAATAATTTATATGGCAAAACAACGTTAGCCGGGTGAGCTAGTAATAAAAATAAATCATTTTTCAATTTCATTTCAAGAATTTATTTAAGTTTATTTGACTTTGACTGCCTCGTTGGTGTAGTGGCAAGAATTCACTCATAGAAACATACACAAATACAAAGAGATACACAGATACAAAACCACCGTCAAAGTCATAAATTGATTAATTCATAAGTCATTTAATACTTGGTTAATTTATTAGTTATCAAGATACTACTTTGTTTAATTGATTTTGGAGAACTTTGTGTGAAGTCTCAACACTCTAACACGCGTTGTTAGATAAACACGTGATGATTTGCAATTCAAATAAACCTCTGAATTATACATACCTAATGGCCGCATAATAATATACGTCTGTCTATAGTTAGTAATGTTTGAAATTATGTCAATCACCAGATAATTGTTAGCTAGTATTAGAAATGAACAAATTAACATATACAGAATAACACATATTGAGTACTAGTGGACCTGGCGGACGCTGTCCTGCTCGCTGTTTTCGCAATTTATCAATATTTTCTCATCGTTTATTACACCTTCCCAGGACCTTAACAAATATTTCAAGGCTAAAATTATTGAAATCGGTTCAGCCGTTCTCAAGTTTTAGTGAGACTAGCGAACAGTAATTCATTTTTATATAAAAAATGCGATCTTGGACGACGAATCTTTACTTTGCGTCGTAGAATACGTCATTTTCCCACGGTAAAAAGTAGCCAAGTCCTTTCTCAGGTATCTAAATAGCTCCATTCTAAATTTCATGCAAATTGGTTCAGTACTTTAGGCGTGATTGAGTAACAGACAGACAGATAGTTACTTTCGCATTAATAATATTAGTATGGATTTTCCCCATCTCAAGGCCAAACTTTTACCTGTTTTTGATATCTTAACAATTTAAATAGCATACAAATAGAAACGCATTATTTTGATGCTTGATATACGTGACAATCCTTAGAGAACTACTAACTTTATCTTGTGATCCAAATGAAAATTTAATTCAAGAACTTTATTACAACAGAATCAGAATCAAAACACAAGTATGGGGTACATTTATTGACAATACAAAATACAAGTTACGAAGTATTTCAATTAAACATTTCGCGGGTGAACTCCATTGTCATAAACTTTGCGCATCGGCAAACAAATTGTTTCACCTTTAATTGTAAAACTGGTCGATTTGTGGAAACCAAACAAATTATGAAACGGTCCCAAACTTTGTTCTTAGGAAACTTGAAATTGGATGTCTCGTCTCTTTATTTTGACCTAGATTTGTACTTCATATAATAAATACATAAAAAATAATAAAAAATACTTTTATTTCAGACAAAGTCCATTAGGCAATAATCACAAATACAATTTATACAAATACCAAATATATCAGTTTAAAATTAAATGAAATTAATAAAATACATTCTTTTTTGTTACGAAATCCAATTAAATACAATGAGATACATTGAGACCACATCACATACATTGCTAACCCCAAATTAAGTAGCTTAAGCACTTGTATTATAGAAACCAGAAACAACAAAAGTACCACAAATACCCAGACCCGTGACAACATAGAAAATAGAAACTAAGTTTTTATACTTTGCCTCTGTGGATTGAACCCTGGACCTCAGAGATGGCGGCACTTTAAAAACCGGCGCGCACGCCACCACCTACGGAGAGCTAGTCTTAATGATAATAAATAAATAAATATTTCACAACAATCACACCAATTCTCTAGTCCCAAATTAAGCTACGAGGCTTGTGTTATGGGTACTAGACAACGGATAAACATACTTAAATACTTTTTTTTTTGTAAATAAATACATATTATACATTGAAAACACCCAGACCAGTACAAACACACATGTTCATGCACACATATGCTTGTACTGTGCGGGGATCGAACCCGCGACCCTTGGTTTAGAAGTCCGACATGTAGACCAATGCACCAAACGGTCGCCAAATTGTATAGTAGTAATCGATATCTAACTTTAAACGGCAAATCTCGAAAAGCATATAGGCTAGGACAGACGGACGATAGAATACTACATAAGTAATAGTGTGTGTCTTAAATCTGTAGACCATCGACTTATATGTATACGTATACGTTAAAAACTCAAGCTCTACATATAAATGTATATAAGGGAACGTATATAAGGGATCATTAGCTAGTTAAACTCGCCCTGACCACAAAAGTAGGTTCGCCGTACCCTATTGTGACGGGCCCAGTGGGGCATTAGTGCCCCGAGAGTCGGCGTTAGCCACACAAAGTATACTACGACTACATGCATTGATACTTGCGCTTTATTTTTTTTATTTAGAGTAAAATAGGGATACTGAACTAACTAGTTTCTAAAAAGTATACAATACTCATTCAAAATTGTTTAGAAATTGCTTTCTATCGTTCATAAAGTTTTATAGATTATATTTCACCAAGCACCTTCCTAGAAGGCTTTGTTGTGTAGGTATTTCCTTATGTTTTTAGTTTTTTAAATTGACTTATTATTGAGTCTAAATAATCATGACAATTTGCCACACTTAAAGGTAAATGAACCTTACACTGACATAATAATTACGTACGGTAGCAAGCATGTCCCGGTAAACACTGTGGTATTTTATGAGCTTGTGATTCGGGCGATATTGCAACAAAAATGGTTAGCCTGATGTGCTGGCCACTGTACGATATGATTATGTATGTAGTATCTGGTGATACCTATTATAACAAGAGAAAAATTACCTTTTAATCTGTCTGTGTCTGAATCAGGTTTATTTAAACGCGATTTATGCACTAGACACAAATAAATCTTATTATGCTAAAATGATACTGTGACCACGGACGCTAAAAAGTGTCCGAAACGTCAGGTTAAAATAAAATGAATTCGTAAGCAGTGCATTATTAAACTTTATAGTGTTCGCGTAAATAAACGACAGCAATAAATCTGATTATGGTCAAACGTCAAGTATCAAGAGTCACAGTCGGCGTACAAAAGGTAGCCATTGTCAGCCGCAACAGCGACCCCCTTTCGATACAACGTTTATATTAAAACTCGATGCGTCCAGGAAATTGCTATCATACTTGATCTCAAACTGTCACTGTGTATTGCTAAGCAGTGTGCGGCTTGTGCATGAGCGGAGCGAGATGCTAAAGCATTTTCTATAAAACATAGTCTGTTAGGCAATGGACTCTTAGTTATTGTTCAGTTTGATCAAAGGGCCTCCTCCCAAGTTAGAAATAAACACGTTTTGCCGTGCACCCAATCAATTTCGACAACGTGGAAGTGCTGATTTCACCTAGGTGATCTAAATGACTGATAAATACACAATATATAGCCATTGTCAGAAATCTGCTCAAACGGCAATTTCAAAATCCATGAACGTGGGCCTTTTCAAAGGTTTAATACCATAGTTTTACGTTTTACCGCAAAAGGCACAACCCCGCAGCATACTGTAGCCGTAACTCGCAGCTGACAGCCTGTCAACCAATCACTGCACCCAAATTGTTGACCTGACAGTCGTGAGCCGCAGCAACAGTACAAAGTAAGTGTACCCTGGGCCTAAGTCCGTTGGGCCACGATAGCGTGACGTAAATATTTAATTGCCCACAAACTGATTGTTAGCGACGATATGTTTTTTACCTTTTCTTTCTTTTATTCCTGCCGCACCTCCGCGTAGCTTACACTGATCAGCAGTTTGAAACATTAAAATAAGAAAAACAATAACATATTGAATTAATAAATAAAAATGAAGCACGTTCATGAAATGTAACGTTAGAAAGGTTTTTTTATTTTATTTGAGATAGGTTTGGTCTTGACCCAAGACTAAGCCCAAAGAGGCAAAGACTGAGTCTACGATGGAGCGAGCTCACCTATAAGATGCCTGTTCACTCTAGCTTTGAAAATTCCTAACTTGTAGTTGCAGGGAAACACTGACGCAGGTAGTGAGTTCCACTTTTTTGCAATGCGCATCAGGAATGTAGATGAGAAGCGCTCGGTTCGTATCAGTGGAACATCGACACGATACGGATGGTATCCCGCGGTACGTCTGGTGGTCTGATGGTAAAAGGGAGCCGGCGGAATAAGCTGGTGTAGTTCATGACCACACTCGCCGAAGTAAAAAGCCTGTAAAAAAAGGTTACCTATGTCTAATGGAGTACACGTTGTCGATTTAACAAAAACCCTTTTATTGAATTTAACACATCCATTCCGCGTTTTCCATGAATATATTGCCACCTTTACAGCTTTGCAATGCTATTTAACGACATCAAAAGCTAAAGCAAATCCGCTCTTATTCAGTCAACTAAAAGCTGCACTTACAACTTTCAGTTGACGTCCGTAAAAGAGAATGAACAGATTTAAAGATAGATCAGTGAGTGTTTAACGTTTATATAGTCGAAAGTGTCCTTTAAAAACCTATTAAATGAACCCTTTTCAGAGAAATGATTTTTGGAAAATCTTTTAGAGGGTCGTAAAATTTTGATAATAACGGTTATCGGAAGGTTATCTTGCGAAAGGTCATTTCTAGGTATTGATGTTAGTTTTATGTTATATTTAAGACCAGTATCCAAGCTTTTGTAACTGACAGTAAATTTTACATAAGAAAAAGTGTTTTTTACGATCGAATGGTTAAACGTTCATTTTCATTTTTCGCGTTTGTTCATGCAGACTGTTTTTTAAAGCTCACTTAGATGAGTACTTAGATGTCAAATTAAAATGAAATTGAATTAATACTAGCACAACAAGCGATATTCTCGGTGTTATCTTAACCTTTTTTTTAAATTAACGTAATATAAAGTAGGAATATTAACACTAACTATTTATACCATGTATTATAAAGAGTATCAACATTATTTGATCATCTTTATTGTAATTTCGACAGTAAAGTTCGTAAATCTACAACTTCATCAAAAACTAGTGGCATAAATAATAATGTTTCCCACGAATCGTATTGGAATAAAAACATCGGAATTTAGAGAACTAGCGTGTATGGAAACGTTTTATATAATATAAATCACATTTTATTGGCACCCAGAGGCCCGTATCATTCGCTGGGTACATTCGGAAGATATGTCGGATTACGCGCGTCGAATACCTAACCATTACTGAGTTTACAGTGTGCACCAATATGAAGGAAACTATGCCATTAAGATTCTGAGTTTAACTCCAATAGCGTAATTTGGGTTTCAGTAAATTATTATTGCGATTAAAAATGCCAATATGTAACCAACATATTTAAATGTTAGTTACCATTGCATCAGTTGCAATTTAGACTTGTATAATAATGAGTAATCAAACGAATTTACCTAGTAAGGTTTTGATTACCAATTATACTTCGTGTATCAACCAATGTATGTTAAGTGAATTTAAAATTTCTTTTACTAAAATATTTTTTAATTGTTTTTAAATTAAATTTAAATAGATATTAAATACTGCTTAAGCCATTGGTTCCTAAAGTTGTCTTGACTATTCTAAGTTTTTTTGTAACTTATCTAAAACAAGTTACAAATAAACTTCGAATCATTAAATCACAAAGAAATTTATTTTGGATAATGTTAGCTCTAAGACGAAAATAGCAACTACTCACGTACTGCTGCATGTAAATAATACACTTAAAGTAATTAATATATTAGTAACTAGCTCCTGTAGTTTCAATTAAGAATTCAGAATTTCCAACCATGTCACATCACTGCATAGTATAAAGCAAAGTCGCTTTTCGAGTCTGTCTCTGTCTGTCTGTCTTTATGTCTGTATGCTTAGATCCCTAAAACCGCTCAACGGATTTAGAAGCAGTGTTTTAAAAAAAGATAGAGTATTTCAAGACGTTTATATGTACGATAACATGCTAGATATATTCATTGTATTAATACCACCCAGGCGAAGCAGCTGGCTGAAATCTAGATAAATAAGTACCTAGTATAATTCTAGGTCTTAGAAAAATATATTAAATATATTTACCTTATTTAAGAAAGTGAACTAAACTTAAATCTACCAGTTACAGAGCCATAAAGATATAAACTCGATCCTGTACCCGACTTCCAGATATTTACGGTGTTTTTAAATTTTACTATCTTCATTTGCTTTTGTGCCAAAACAAGCCTGGGCATTCCAACTCAGTTATGATTTCTTGTGTATCTTCTGCAAACTTGCTCTGTACACATTTCGACATTGTTGATAAATCCCTTACTCTATCTTCAAGGAGTAAGATTGAGTTTTCAGTTGCGTAATTCAGATGAGAACATGGCGGTTTGGTTTCCATATATGCGGTGTTATAAACGATAAATAGTTGCTCTGAGGCAAGGAAACCAGGGGTAGGATATAATGTTTAATGGTGCGATTTCAAACCGCCATTTTAGATGTTTATTGCGCGTGTGTATGGTAAAGCCTTTAATTTTTTTCGGGATGATTTTATGGGTGTTTTATTATTTATTAGGTACTTAAGCAGATAGAAGTGATAAATATTGGGCAATTGTGTGTGCAAACGATACGGAGCGTGTGGTTACTTATATTTTGTGAAATATAATACTGACATTTGTGTTACAGATTTTATTCGTCTTAGGGAGTAAAATCACGTTTCGTGAAATCAGATTACTGATTACTCTGTACATTTTTGAAGGGCTTAGTTGTAATTCATCAAGTAAAATGATCGTGATTTCTAGCTTTCATGATATAGCTAGAGACTTTTAGTTAACGCGTCATGCTTAATATTAATTATAATTATTTCTTAACCTCTTTGACTATGGAATTCTGAGCACTGAGAAAATTTTCTACAAAAGTAAACGTAATATAGGTTTGAGAACTGTGTTGTACAAGTAAGTAGTTATTTAGTGACGAGTTTCGTCAAAATACATTGCCAAGTCCATCGGAAGCAAGGTAGAAACGTCACATGAGTTATATTTTACATTTCACTTTTTGAATATGAGAAATATGTCGCTCTTGTTGTAGTGTGTGGCCATGAAGTGAAATTGCAAAACAGACAAATAGTAACCTTCTAAAATCCAATATGAAGAATAACGGTAATTACCCTTCCTTGGCAGTTGGGTAATGTCTGAAGGATAATATTTCTCGGAACAATGAACAACTCTTTTTACAAATTCTAGGTACTAACATAACGTTAACTCAAACATGTTTACAGGCAAAATCGATTTTGTACGTTACCTTCATTTATAAGATTAATTTTAAACCTTTGAGTTTCTATTTAAAATTTGCTCATATAGCTTATTCCATGGCCCAACATCGCAGCTAAGAGACAAAATGTGGAGCAAGTAGCAAGCCAAAGTTAGCTGGAAGTTTGCTCGGAGACTGTAAGCGCTGACTGCTGGCTGACTTCGCACTTATATGTTAGCCCGGGGCTGGGCCCTAGACATAACTACATCGAATAGTCGAAGAAGTATATTGCTTTCGACCTTGTTTGTCAAGTGTGAGAATGACATTCACTTTCAATAGGTTGTTACTCATTGTAGCGAGGGAGAGTGTCATTCACATTTTGGAAAAGAAAATGGCACTGAATGTGTTTTCGACCAATTGGTCGCACTACTGTATGTAACTACTACGTATAGTAGTCTAGACCTAGATTTAGACTCCAAGAGCCCTGGTGTAAAATATAATATTCTAGAGCTTCGTTTTAGAGCTACCCATCGATTGCGATAACACATTACCTCCATGACGCCTATAATAACAAGTCAAAAATTGAATTTAGTTGGAAGTTTGCTCGGAGACTGTAAGCGCTGACTGCTGGCTGACTTCGCGCATAAATCTAAGCCGGGAGCCCTAGACAAAACTACATCGCATAGTCGTAGACGAATATTGCTATTGACTTCGTTTATCAAATGGGTTACAATTATATTCGCTATCGATAGGTCGTTCCGTTTTTTTTTAATATGAATAACCAGACATTTGGCCGCGATCTCGCCTGATGGTAAGCGACGATGCGACCGAAGGTGGATCATGTCTGCATGGCTATTAACAGCCTATTCACTTTTTTCTTTGAGGTTAGGTTAGGTTTTTAGGGATTTTAGTTTCATTTTAACACATTTTGGAAAAAAAATGATATCGAACTCGTTTTCGACTATTCTATGTAATCTAGACCTAGATTGTAGGAGCCTTGGTGTCAAAACCTCTTTGGGGCTGTATTCAGAAACTGAAATAAATAAATAAACTTGTCTTTTGTCTTAAAGCAGCTAGAGGTACTGTGAGCATGTGGAAATTAGTTATTGTCACATAAAATGTTACACAAAGAGAACCTACCTATCTCTCCAAAATGTTTTGGAATCTAATATCCTGCATCATTCACAATGCAAACGATATTCAAAACAGTTTTCTATCAAAGGGCTGGCTTCCTCTAAAAAAGTTCAAGTTAGACTTGCGCAAAGAGGGTTCTGTAGAAATAAGGAATATTTTTTTAAAGGGATGAATTTGAATGGCTACCACCGATAATCGCTTCTGACTGTGAAAACCAATCGCCACGCCGCAATCGCGGACAGTCGCAGGAATTGAATCCTAGTAAAATTATATATGAATATTTGTAACTCTTTCACGCCAAAACTACTGGACTAATTTGACTGAAATTAGGAACATAGTTAAATTATAACCCGGAACAACACATAGGGTACTTTTTATCCCATAAAACATCACAGTTCCTGAAAGATGTGTAGAAAACGGAACGGGTGAATCCGCAGGGCACAACTAGTCTCAAATATTATTTTTGTCAACTAGTAATCAACATGTCTGCTGCCACGGTCAATAGTTTACATTATACTATGGTATTGCTAAAGAAAACATCACGCGACGTTGTGCCAGCTTTGTAACGGAGTCTTTGACTGTATAAATAGACCAAAAAATAGGTTTTCAAATTAATTTTGTGCTAGGAAAACTCTTTGTTACTCTCATCTCATAAGCCTATATACGAGGTCCCGCTGCTGGGCACAGGCCTCACCTCGAGTCACCTCAACTATGAGGTGGTCCGAGCCATATTCCACCACGCGGGCTTGGTGGAGGGGTGTTTGTAAGGTAGGTGACCAACCTTACTGTCCGATGTTATTAAGCCATTTAGTCATTGATAATGTCTTGGTCAATAAGAAGGTAAAGATCTTTAAACCAAAAAGAGGTAGACACTGTACGAGCCAGTCGCGCGTGGTCTTACTAAGCCGAGTCAAATGGACCTGTTCCACTTCTAGTCGTCGTGAGTACTGCGGTTTGTTTATACGCGCCTGCGTGTGCGTGAGTTTGCATTTTTATGTACGTTTGGCGCAACTGATTTCGAGTAAGGAAGCTAAAGGGAAGCGCTTCCTACCGACCGAGTGTTATGGTCTGGGACCAAGGTCCGATAGACATCATCTTGATTTGTCTATCTATATTATTCTGGATCAAATCTTCTATACCGCGGTTCATGTGCGGTACTAGGCCGGTACCATTTGGCCGGTACTAGGCTAACAGCGCCATCTAGCCTATGGAGCGGTATCAGCTCTCGCTGTTGTGCTTGCCGTTAGGCATGCATTTGTGATGGCAAATGCTAGACGTCGCCACATACGTCCTGTATCTTCCTCTGGTTTGATCTAAGGTAAAGATTTTAGTATACGTGTAAGTGCAAGATTTTCAATACTACCATTTGATGTGTAGATCCCTAAAATAACTCCACTAAAAGGCTGATCAGATTCAGTTGGCGCGAGAAGGATCATAATTCCACCTTTGACGTAAGGTCACAATGCACTTGGTAACCGAAGGCTTGTGATATATTAAGTAACTGAAAAAAAATCATAAAAAGTACTTAAATTTCGCCCAACCTATTCATACTTCTTTCTTATCACTACTTTTGTATCTTGCTGTGTTAATGTAATGACACCTTTCATTTAGGTTTATATGGTTTTCTGATTAACATGTAGTGTTTTTGTAGATAACTATCAGTTATCTAGTTAGATAGAAATATTTACTTTACTTTGAAACTTTAAAGAAAATTACTTTACCTCTTAACTCAAGGGTCAAGGTCAAGGTTTTTGCCATCATAATAAGACTTAGGTAAGCAAACTAATAATAGTCCTCCTGGTCGATTTTGAGCACGGCGGCCAATCTCAATAGCGATCAGCCAACTGCTCAGGAGATATTGTAGTGCACTAGTGTGAGCGCAATACACAGGTGCACTTACTGTTCCTCCACTCTCAAAGTTCGGTGAGGTGACATGACCGGAGAGAGATCAGCCGCAGGACCAACGGCTTAACGTGCTTTCCGAGGCACAGGGATGTTACACCGCCAACTTCCTGACTCGGGCCCGTTTTTGAGAAATGAATGAATTTCTCAAAAACAGCTCGGGCTGTTTTTGAGAAATTCATGACAGAAAATCTCAGTAACAATTTTGGGATCGATCGATTGATTGATCGATCTGGGATTCGAACCCTGGACCTTTCAGATGTAAGGCAGAAACTTTGCCACTATACCAACGAGGCAGTCAAACAGACTAAGGTTAGCAAACTAATTAGTGTTTGAAGTACTATTCAAAATCCGTTCGACAGTTAAATTTTCTACTGCATACATTTTTATTGTATAAAGAGCTCTTTGCACTGTGCCTGAGAAATCCAATAACGCCTTCAGTTACGCTTTTTTCTTTCATTGGTTACTTTGCTAGCGATTTTAGATGAATCAATTATGAGGTGGGACAGGAAAGGCACGCTTTTATTCTAGATTGCTATCGGTTTTATGCCATTTTTCTATGAAATTCTTAAATGAGTTCCGTTATGACTAACATTTCCACAGTTATTTTGTGTTTGTAAGGTAGGTACCTTATGTAGGTGATAAAAAATAGGTATGTAGGTATCGTATAAAATAGGTAGGTTATGTAGGTACCTTGTTTGTAGGTCATTGTTTAATAAAGTTTGGGTAAATTTTACATTCACCAGTCACTACTCTAAATCCTTACAATAATATTGTTTCCTTCAGGTCAATTTTAACATGATTTCAAAATTTCCTCCCTGTGTGAATGCTTTTATATTTTAACCAAGGTGAAGAAAAGCTTATCATTCCTATGTTAATTTTCCTATATCAACATTCTTAACTCATTTCTTCATTATCACCGTAATATTATCCAAATGCGGACAACTAAGTACATACCAGCTTAGGTGGTTAAATGCCCATTAATACTTGTCAAGGACACGTGTAAAAAGTACAATTTTTATAAAAAATAATACAATCAACAGTGTTAATTTTTGGTAAAGTTCTTTCTTAGTCAATTAATACTTACAATTTTAATTTTATATCGTTGGTGTACATTTCTATGATAATATTCCTCTCATAGAAAATCTCAATTGTTAAACCTAAGCATTTCTAACGTCATAAGAAAACATTGTTTACATTTCACCCCTCAAGTGTAGTGTAAATATACAGATTTGTTGTGGCGCGTCTTCAGAAGGCATCGGCGAGGCAAACGAGATCGGACATCGGCAATGCATACGAAATGCAATACGCTATAAATAATGCAGTTATTGACATTAAAAGAGTTATCTTGGCTGTTCTTTGAAGATTAATTTTACACTGCCCTTTATAAAAACACTATTATTTGAAATTGGCGTATTTTGAATATGCAGGACAAATATGATCCTTATGAGGTCATATGTATGAGAAGTACGCACGGCCACACGTCAAGTCACTGCGATGTCTTATACTTACATTATAAGGGTGATTTTACAACGAAAATGTGTAGCTTGATGTGGAGCCGTGTGTACATACCTAAGGTCCAGTGCACACTTTTGGCAAACTGTTTGTTGTGACGATTCTTCTCAGCATTTGCTCATAAATAATTGTCTGTGTTTTGTCTCGGAGCGTTGGTAGTGCCCAAAATTTTAAGTGACATGTTTAAGCCTGATAACACTTAATTTTGACGTTCATAAAGTTGTGTGTATCAACCTGATTATAATATGATCTCGAATCTGGTCACCTAGACTCACGACTAAAGCAATTCAGCCACGGTTGGTCGACACGCTGTCAGCTTACATCAAACCAATAAATAATAGTTTTAAAAAACCCGCTTTTATTGCTAACTAAAAAGAGAAAAAATAATAATACAAAGAATAGAGTAAAAAGTATGGGGTGCACTTAATGTCGTTCTAATAGTTCTCTTTTTGTACCAAGCACCCCACGCTTTTTACTCTACTGTTTTATAAATTCTTTGTACTCAGACATTATTATCTCTTTTAAGTTATAAAATTATATCAAATTAAATATATTATCAAATTATTGCATTGTCATCGGTACTTGATACGTGTGCAAAGTTTCAAATTAATACGATTTCTGGAAGTTGGTGAAAATTAATAATAATAAATAAATAAATATTTCACAACAATTACACCAATTCTCTATTCCCAAATTAAGCTACGAGGCTTGTGTTATGGGTACTAGACAACGGATAAACATACTTAAATACTTTTTTTTTTTGTAAATAAATACATATTATACATACAAAACACCCAGACCAGTACAAACACACATGTTCATGCACACATATGATTGTACTGTGCGAGGATCGAACCCGCGACCCTTGGTTTTAGAAGTCTGACATGTAGACCACTGCACCAAACGGCCGTCAATTGAGCTCAAAGATTCCGTTACATACATATATGCATACATACATACAGCCCGAGCTAAGCAGGTCTAACCGACCTAATTTAAGATGACATTAGTTTTGACTTTACGCAGCCATGACATGTTTATAAAGCGTGTTAAAAAGAGGTAGAGACGTATGAGCTAGTCACGCGTGGTCATACTATACCGAGTCCAATGGTATTGCACCGCTCCCACCCGTAAGTGCTTAGTACTGCGAGTTCATTACACGTGCGTGCGTGTGCGGCCCATTTTTAAATTGACGATTGTGAGGACGTACTGTACCTTTACTTTTTGGACTTGATCTAATGTCAATAGTCGCGGCGACAGAAAATTGCTTAATGTGCCCTGGCGATAAAATGAGTAAGATTTATTAAACTTAGATAAAATAAACTAAGTTAATTGGTACTGTACCCACCTGGATATCGAAACCAGGACATCGGATACAATAAAATCGTAATTGGTGCCTATTAGTCTGTAAGTATCCGAATTTCATGTTAATCATGGCTTGTGAAATAAATATATTTACTTTATAATAGTTTTTACAAGTAAGGTACTCAATTTTTGTGAACACCTTTTTAATTATTTTTTTTTAATACTGGGATGTGGTATCTCAGTGTACAGTGTATCGCCTTACTTTGGACCTGTATACCCTTTGCTTTGGACCAATATTTACGCCACACCTTGTATATTTGCGTAATTTTCCATAGCGACATCGACATTTGCATTCAAACGTTGCGCCTGCGCATAAAATCAGCAATCATGTCTAGTCATCCGTTGTTTTATGTAAACATGAAGGAAGAAGCCACAAGATTGATAATAAGATTGACCCTAATAATATATTACAGTTTCGGAAGCGTTCCATGTCGTGTATAATCATACTGGAAGTGGCATTTTAGAATAAAATTTATCTGTCTTTTTGTACCCCAGCTTTTTTATAACTATTTAACCCTACAATCACTGTAAAGTTGCAACTGCCAATCAATAACGGTTTTTATTCTTAAAATTAAAAACCTGCCATAACTAAATCTAAAATAATAAATGTTTATGTGGCTATGCGCCTACGATAAAACTGTGAGAATGAAAAGTTTTATCGAAAAAATGAAATTCAAAAGCTAAGAAAACATGAAGTTAGAAACGTAGGTATGAAGAGCAACTTCAAATTTGACAGGTATCTTTAAAATTTATATGCTATTGGAAACATACAAAATAATGTAATAAAATTTTCAATCGTGATTATTTCTTAACTTCACATCCAAAACACAATTTTTACCACTCTTTTTGCATTCGGTAGTGCCTTTTTAAACGGTAATTTAAAATGTCTTTACAAAGTTAAAGTAAAACACACTAAAAAAAACTGGATTATCACAACTTGGACTTGAACCCACACCCTCTCGGAAGCCAGGCAATTCTCCTAAACAGTTTGTGCTACCGTAACACTGACTCATCAGTCGAATTTCACCTCATATTCCCTTTGGATGGGATACCATCCAGTAAAACCTATCTCTTTCACGACAACGTAGTATATCGGTATGCATTGGTTCACCAGCCCATTTGTACGCTGTAGAACGTCCCATAAGTTACGCTGACACACGATTGATCAAATATTCTTGGGTTATTTATGACCCCTGACCGTTTCACAGAATCTATACACATGTCGAGATTAATTCCGAGTTTGTATGTCGGTCGAATGGTTTGTTCTTCTTGACTATGTAAATGTGATGTGATGGATTATGTGCACTTTCTGATATTCATGATCTTACAGGTATTGACGACCACATTGGTGTACTGTGTATGAAGTTGACTATTAACCAAGAGGTCGCGGGTTCGATCCCCGCACTGTAAAACATTTGTGTGCATGAACATGTATGTTTGTCCTGGTCTGGGTGTTATATGTTTTTATTTAAGTTTATTTGTAGTACCAATATTGATTCTGATATCTGTTACACGAGTGCTTAGTTACTTACAGCAGAGTAAGATCAATGTATGTGATATTTTTAATATTTGCAGTATTACATTGATAGGAAGATTCTCAGAAGCAGAAGATCTTAAAAAGCATTGTCGAGACCGTTGGCCACGGAATGAAGTAACGCCGTAATCTTTGGTTGACACCCTCGTATAGGTATTGGAATCAAAAATTTATAAGGTATGGTGGTTATATTACTAGTTATTGGCCCCCCGTGACTTCGTCCGCGTGGAATCCTTTTGTTTTCAAAATCGCGGTCGAACGTGATAAAAAGTATCTGATATCCGTTTCTTGGTTTTAAGCTACCTCTCCACCAATTTTCAGCCAAATCGGTTCATCCGTTCTTGAGTTATAAATAGTGTAACTAACACCACTTTCTTTTATATATATAAATTAGGTTGGATACCTCATAAGCGACCTTTCCAGAAAGAATATAAGCATGATAAATAAGTAATTGCATTTGTATATTATTATTCAGTTTGCAGATTTGCCGTCTAAATAATTATCACTAACTTGCCTTACTATAAAACAACCTTCTCAAAGCAATACCAACATAGCTTATCAGTGATCGATCCGGTCACCCATCAACTTTTGACCAGTGCAAAGGTCACTCAACATTCACACACCGCACCTACACAAATCCACCGAAAACCTATACATATAGGATCTTTGCGTCAAAGAGTTCGTCACGTACTCACTTGGTACTTGTTCTCAACTCCGTGGGAGGATTAAGCCGAAAATCAGCCATTAAATCTTGGAACTACGTGAATGGAATTGACTTTGGTAATGTGTGAAAAGAGCGCCTGAACAAACATCAAATCGAAAGATAAATATAACAGAAAGTTTTTTTTGACGGCTTAGCTAAGAAAAAGTCTATAGTATTAGGTAAAAAAAGCAACACTACTAAGACTACTTGTTATATAAATTACTCATAAGACCAAATATATTTTTTATAAATTTTATAACATTTGTTTTTAGATTGATTCTTTATCGATTGTATTCAATCGATATAAAAGCAATAAAAAATATTTTTTAAACTAGCGGATTCGCAGACATTGTCCTGCCCGTAACTGTTTTTCTCATCTTTTAAACATTCCCAGGACTTTCACAAATATTTCTAGACTAAAATTAGTCAAATCGGTTCAGCCGTTCTGGACTGGACGAACAGCAATTCTTTTTTGTATATATAGATATAGACTAGCGACCCGGCAGACGCTGTCCTGCCCGCTGTTTTCATATTTTACCATATGTTTCATCGTTTAAGGCTTTCCTGAAAATTCCACAAATATTATAAAGACTTAAATTATTGGCATCAATTCAGCCGTTCTCAAGTTTTAGCAAGACATTGTTATATATAAGAAGATAAGGGCGAAGATAGGTGCTTTTTTATGTAAATGTTAATCAAATTACTTAATCCGACGCTTTCAGTCATTATTAATTAAGTAAAACACAAAAAGCGTACTCAAAAGTACATTTAAATGTACAATGAATAAACATATTTACACGTACACAGTACTGGAAAGTTCCCTAATTATGTTACTAATTAATCTGGCTCCATTTCACTGCCACTTCAATCTGAACAAGATAAAGGTACTCCGTTTCGTTTCAGTCATATTTTTGGGTCTAGCCAGCCCTTTCGCACGCATGGTCAAGCTAGTAAGAGTGACAGAATGGCTACATCCAAAACTACGGAGACAGGCTTAGATGGTAGGGCATCAGATAACATCTTCACTTAACTATTTAGTCATGTACTTGAGATGTATCCTTCAAATAATTCAGTTACGATGGCCATTGTGACGCAGATGTAATTAAATGTAATTACTTTTTAGCTTTATGTACTGTGTTCAATTGTGAAGATGTGTGTGCTATTTGAGTTTGCAAACTAAAGGCGTTGGTAGCACATATCTAAATGAGAAATAAATTCTGAACTTCAGCTATCTCTTAGCCCTATACACGTTCCACAGCTAGGCACAGGCCTCGAATCAAACAAGCCATGCTCCACCACGTGAGCTCGGTGCGGATTGGTGAAGGGGTGTGTGTAAGGTAAGTGACAAACCTTCTTGTCAGATGTCATGAAGCCGCCCGAGGGCCCCTGACCACCGGAACCAAATGCCAAAAACCAAAGCCAATGAAAAAACCCCGAACCTTCAACAGATGGATTTTGGATGGGTTTTAACCAGACTTAGCAAAAAAATACCGAAATCAAACCGATGCCTGATACCGATGTTTTCTCTAGAACGTAATATTAATATACCGAGTTCCCCATCCAGCACAATTGCGCCGCCACAATTGGTCGTCACCGCTTTGATTGCGCGTCGCGGTCGCGCGTACTGCTGCGACTGATGATAGATGATGCTAGTTATGTGTATGTGACGCGCTTGTGGCGCAGTGGTTGCAGCGCTTTGGTAGTGATACCAAAAGTTAAGCAACCATGTTTGGAATGAGTGACCATTCTGACCATATAAGTAACGTCTATTTACCAGCATCTCCGTGCTTCAGAAGGCACGTTAAGCTGTTGGCCCCGGTTAATAGATATTAGTCGTTAAGCCTAGTCAGAGGCTCCCGGGCGGCTCAATAACCTCTGACAGTGGGGGTGACACTTACCTTACAAACACCTCTCCACCAATCCGTAGTACTGAATATGGCTCAGACCACCTCATAGTTGAGGTGTGGCCTGTGCCCAGCAGTGGGGCGTATACAGGCTGATAATGTGTGTAATGCTCGTAATGAGTAATGATAGTAGTTGGTTCATTGCCAGGGAGGAAGGGGGAAAAAGAGGGGTGTTATAAATTTTAATACATATACATTTAGCAAGTAGCTGCAGAAACACATTTTTAACAACACAAAATGAAATAAACGTTCTCTCAATTGATTCCGATTTCCTATAGGTACTCTAACACGGCGTCACGTTACAGTTTTCCCATAAAAAATCTATGAAGGCAGATCGTTTTGACAGATGACAAAGTGTATGTCAACAATTGGTATTGTCATCATTCCTATTCTATCTTGGCTACATCTTACATCATGTTTTTTATTTTTTATTTTATGTTTTCACATTAGATAGTAAGTGGCCATTTTGTGAAGGGACAATAAATATTTCTTATTATTATTATTCAAGCTGAATTTTCAGTTTTCATTCACGTCATGTGTATGTTTAATGCTTTATTTTATATTTTACGAGTCTGTCAAAACATTCCCATTTATCCAGCAAGCAAGTTTTGTCCTGGATCCGCTAGAAAACGTTAATCCCAGAATAATTGGGGACACATATTGTGCCTGGACCTAATTGTCCATTGTTCACTAATTTGTTCCCGTCACCGCTCTGGGACCTGGCTGGTGCGAGCTAAATGCAGTCAGAAATTTTGGGCATTAAAGATTAATTTTGAAAGTTTGTAAAGTAAAGAGCACATTGCTATATTCAAATATATTGTTGTTATATTCTTGGCAACAAATAAAAGATTTTCATTTTCATTTCATTTCCATTGCTCTTTTGTGTCCGACTTAAACTAAACAAGGGCATGGATTAGATTTGTATATATATATTTGTCTAAGTCATAAAATTTCCGTACATCTTCAACGGTTTTTCCGAAAACATTGGTTCATGTATTTGAAAGGTCTAGTTGCCGAGAAGTGCAGTGCCTATCAGCCTTGATCTATCTGAACTAGCTTAATTGTTGTTAATTTTGAAAATAATCGCGGGTGACCCGCTAGTAATACTTATTTATAAAGCTTATGTTTGGTCCTGCTGGTTGTAATATTATGTTACCTGATGTTTCCCTTATTTTTTCTGTTTTTTTTTTAGTTGGTCATTCATTCAAATAGACAATACTCGCTACTAATACTACTTCTACTAATACTAATGTTATTTTGGCAGCATTAACTCTCCAACGACAGTATGTCAACCAAACACTAACAGCAGCCACGAGTCGTGGCGGCAGTATCGGCTATATCTGGTGAGCGATTGGCCTATAATAATAATAATAAATATTTCACAACAACCAATTCTCTAGTCCCAAACTAAGCTACGAGGCTTGTGTTATGGGTACTAGACAACGGATAAACATACTTAAATACTTTTTTTTTTGTAAATAAATACATATTATACATAGAAAACACCCAGACCAGTACAAACACACATGTTCATGCACACTTATGCTTGTACTGTGCGGGGATCGAACCCGCGACCCTTGGTTTAGAAGTCCGACCTGTGGACCACTGCCTATATCATTATATTCGTATTAACAACTATTTGGTACCTTATATTATTCCAACTTTTTACCCAACGTAGCAACAAGACACGTACATATTATTATATTACAAATGCAATTAATTTGGCTAAAGTCAATATGACCTTCCTTGATTTGGCCTGAAACTAGTTTAATTCCCATACCACCTTCGTCCTCCCTCGTTAGAGGGTCACGGAGGCTCATATAATAAGGTAATTATGAGCCCATGTAAACTTTTGGGCCTAAATATAATATAATAATAACGTAGGTAATATTAATTTAAACAATGCTACTTTCTGTTGCCACGACTCGCTTTAAACAGTGTGCCGCGGGTGTGCTCTAGGCTTTATTCGCAAAGATTTTTTACAATTGAAAACTACATATATAAATTACTACTCGAAGAAGAGCATTCTTTGTACACTTGTTAGTCCACCAATCCGCACTGAGCCCGCATTGTGGAATATGGTGAGGAGTATGAGGTGAGAGAATCATTCCTTAATTTCTAACCATTTTGCAGTTCAAGCTCATTCGGCCTCTTAGGGTAACATTTGACTACGTAACTATAGAATAAATATATTCTATTGTGTTTCGTTCACCGTAATTTAAGTAACGTGATTTATTATGTTAGGTGAGTTAGGTTGGGACAACATTTTTTCCACATCGGAAATTGTTTCAACGACAACAATTTCCAATGTGGAAAAGGGTGGTTTTTTTTAGCACTGGTATTGAAGCAGAAATGTCACCGGGCGTGCGTTTTTTCTGTGCGATCTCACGTTGTGTTGGTTTTGCATTATTGCAAATTATTTATTTTTCGAAGTTTAAGTGTTTTGGCGAAAACGTTGCGACTTACGTGAAAAAAACTGCTTTTAGCGATGTAAAAATGTGTAGTAAGTAAGATCTTATATCTTATATCTACTACCAACCTCTTTTGAAACTGTGATAGTCTCTACCGTAACCTGTGTAGCGTTGCATTTGATAGAGTAACTCTTTTGTTAAATTGATTTATGTTTTATTCGTCTTTAAATACATTGCCGTGTATCTCGTCAAAATGCTGCTGCACACTGTCCCAAAGCTGAAGGTAAGGTTTTTTTTATTTAAATTTTTCATAATTTAATGTTTCTCATAACAGATCATAATACCCAAACATACTCCGAAGAGTACTATCAGTTCATATTTTTTTATTATAAAATAAACATGCGAAAAAACAAATGTTACCCCATGTAAGCATTATACAGTTTCAGTAGTAGATTTCATAAAGCTGATAATGGTGATGATGATGATGATGATGTCATTGTCACCAGGTGACCTAGACACTGCATTTAATAATAATAATAAATAATAATAAATTTTATTGTCACTTCACAAAATGGCCACTTAATGGCTTTAATGGTACCTATCATCCCAGAGCTAAGATGACACGCAAAATTTCTTAGCTTTCATCTGACTCCGAAGTAAGTAGCCTAAGCACTTGTGTTACAGATATCAGAATCAACAGTGGTATTACAAATAAACTTAGTATAGTCCTCCTGGCCGATTTCGTCCACGGCGGCCAATCTCAACAGAGATCAGCCAACTGCGCAGGAGATATTATAGTGCACAAGTGTGAGCGCAATACACAGGTGCACTCACTGTTCCATCACTCTCATAGTTAGGTGAGACGGCAATCCGACATGACCGTAGAGAGATCAGGCGCAGGACCAACGGCTTAACGTGCTTTCCGAGGCACGGGGGTGTAACACCGCCGACTTCCCGACTCGAGCTGTTTTTGAGAAATTCAAGGCAGAAAATCCCAGAAACAATTTTGGCTCAACCTGGGATTCGAACCCAGGACCTCTCGTATGTAAGGCAGAATCTTTGCCACTACACCAACGAGGCAGTTAAAGTCAAATAAACTTAAATAAATACATATAATACCCAGACCAGTAAAAACATACATGTTCATGCATACAAATATTTGTACAGTGCGGTAATCGAACCCGCGACCTCTTGGTTAATATGAGTCAACTTCTTGACCATTACACCAAAGTGGTCGTCAAATAATGTAAGTATACTGTCAACAATTTTATCTTTAAGTCTCTAATCTATTTCAAACCTATTTCTCTTATTTCATTCATCTATTTAGCTTAGGTATTTTATTATGTTTCCAAAGAAGCCTTTGTTGGACTCGCAGTGATTACGGCGTAGACTCGCGATCATAACGTTGTACTCAGATTATTTGAAAATTGTTTGCGTATTTTTTTGATGAAAAGTGATTTATTTAACTACGGATTTTATTATGTTTGTTTGTGGTTGTCAAAAGCTTTGAGCTGGTTTACAATATATGTGATAAAGTTATGAAATAACTTCAATGTGGATTCTTTACTAATAATATTGCTGAGATAAAAAGGCATTTAATGAATAACTAATTATAATCTTAGTGAACATGTAATTTTGAAACAATATATTGCGATTGCAAGGGTCCGTTTCAGTTTAGTTCTGTAATTCAATGCATCATTCTGAAATTAGTTTTCTTCTTTATCACATTTTTTTTACTCATGGTTGAAACGGCAACTGACTGAACAAAATGTGTCTTATTACCGAACTGCACTGTTAAAATAAATATGAAAAAGCCTACCTAAATACCTCCGTGTTCGAAAATCAAATAATGGATGTGCTTCACACCGGAGAGTGATGCATCTTGATCAGCCGAGTAATAACGACAGTTGTCATCGCAAAATGACTGATGCATATTATTTTCATCGCGGTTGTTTTCCTCAAATTGAGTAATGCACGCTTTGTTCTGTCTTATTTTATAATAATATGTTATCCTTATTTTTGGTGTCAGTTATCAATTTTGCAATAAATTACGTCACAAATTCACGTGCTTTCAAATGGCCGATTTGACTTATCTAAATAGTTTTTTTAACAGTGCCAGTGTCGGTAAGAAAAAACACTAAAGCTCAGGGCACACCTACGGCATACTGTCGCCGCAACTGGCAACTGTCAGCGATTCGGGCGCGGTGATTGGTTGACACGTCAGCCGAGAGTCGACAGCCTTCAGTTGAGTAAGTACCGCAAGTTGACTGACTCGTTGGTGTAGTGGCAATGTTTCTGCCTTACATACGAGAGGTCCTGGGTTCGAATCCCAGGTCGAGCAAATATTGTTTCTGAGATTTTCTGCCATGAATTTCTCAAAAACAGCTCGGAGTCGGGAAGTTGGCGGTGTTACACCCCCCGTGCCTTGGAGAGCACGTGAAGCCGTTGGTCCTGCGTCTGATCTCTCTCCGGTCGTGTCGGATTGCCGTCTCACCGAACTTTGTGAGTGATGGAATAGTGAGTGCACCTGTGTATTGCGCTCACACTTATGCACTATAATATCTCCTGCGTAGTTGGCTGATCTCTGTTGAGATTGGCCGCCGTGGTCGAAATCTATCGGTCGTGGGCGGAGCAGATGTGCTCTGCCTCAAGGCTCTGCCGGCAACTGGCAGTTTAATAAAACAACAGTAAAAACCCCACAACAAGGCCAAAAATTCTCAATTTTATCTCTAAAGTCCTTTATTTTACCAAAACACACACTCGCTGTTGAAAATCGGTAACAGCCCTCCCAAGAACTATTCAGCTAATTTTCCTCAAAATACTCGGGCCCGAAGCTGTCTTCTTAACGGTTTTAATTTTGAAATAAAACTCAATTTGCCGGTGCAAGCCGCGAACATTTTCACCCAGAGCTCCTACTCTGTACATGTCTCTCTCATAACGTATGAAATGTGGAATGTAGTCACCTCTGTCACTCATGATAGCTTCTTGACGTTTCAAGAGAATAGGAAGGCGCCATGGTGAGGGAGGATATGGCAAGTAGCGATGCGAAGTGACATTGTCATGCGACCAATACTTTATGGGTATTGTGTCGAGTCATTAAGCTAGACTTTGAGTGATAGTTCTGCTCTTGTATCAGTTCAGTACTTATATATACATAGTCAAGTATAAATACAGACATCCTTCTCAGTAATTAGTTCTGAAATTCCTCTTAAAAATGCACTCGTTAAAATCGTTGTGGGATCACGCCTCGTCATGCAGAAAACAAGCCCACATTTAGTTTAGCTTAATCGTTGTCTGACTGACGCAACAACGTACCTACCTTTGCCATTATTATAAAGTCGACGGCACAGTCAGGCTATTCGTCTTTTTTGCAAAATTCTTCTATTACAAGGTTGTAATAAGATGCCGCAATATTTATCTTGACGTGTCGTTGTCTCAATCAGACACAGTCACGATCAGATAGTGTATCCTATCTTAAGGATACAATAGCTTACACACATTTAAGTCAAAAGCTGTAGGAGTTTGACTGACATGGTCTAAATAACTGCTATTTTCACAAATAAAAAAGTGAGGTTATTAATCAAAAAGTGTACAAAAATCTTTTTTCTTTTCTCGTTGAGTCATATCTAGTTGGAACTGACTTTTGGAAGGTAACGAATAACTTGATTTAGCATTTTTTGACTTATGTAGTATGTGGTAAGGTGGTATAGAATCTCACTGCAAAACTGGTAAACATTTTCAGATCGCGATCGTACTCAATTCAACGACCACTGACATTTTCTCGCCACGTTGCTCCTTTGGACTCGACTAAGTCTCCATGTTATAGAGTAGACCACCAGGCTCGCAGTGCGCGGGGCAATATTTAGGCTTAAGTGGCTCTTTATTCTGTTAAAATATATTCGGCTTTCCGGGAACTTATCCAGGTATTCCGGAGATATAGCGTCAGAATGTAATTACGGTCTGTTCCTTGACCAAGTCGGAGTTTTGAATTCAATTTGTTTGGTTTTTACTCAATTATGTTTCGAACGCGCTATAAAACAGTTATTGAATTGTGAGTCTAGTACATCCCTCTTGTAAACTTTACACTGTTACTTTTCTTTTTCTATTCAACAGTAATTGGTACCAAAATAACATTTGTTATGATATATTTGTATTTTGTGTTTGTTTTGCTTGAATATTAGAAGCAAAAATCTACACCTTCGAAAAACCACTAGTTTTATTTTCCTCTTCCATTTTCCGAGGTGTGACTCCTAAGGGAAATAATAAAAATTGCCATTACTCATCTTGGGCATGTCATAGGTCTATGTTTGGATAAATATCAAGATATTTATCCAAACATACAACATACAACAAATATCAAGATATTTATCAAGATAAAACATTTCCCTTTTGTGAATATTCATTTAAAACAAATTATAAAAATAATATATATATTTTTTTACCAATTTTCAATTGTTTTTCATCTATATAGACCATGTCTAGGGGCGTTTAATAAAGAAACTTTATGGGCATAAAATCGAATACCTACTTAAAAAAACAAACGGGCTTACCTAGGGACACAAGAAAGTTATATCAGTACAAAACAATTTTACGGCCAAAAAACAAAAAAATTAAAAGTTATTTTGGTATATAAATTTTGATATACTTAACCTAAAATAAACCACCACAGCTCATTAATAACTTTTCTAAAGTTAGTATATATGAGAGTTTAACACAAAAAATGTCTCTAACTATAAACAAAATACAAAAATTTGCTCAAAATTGGTTCATTACATGTCAAAAGTGTTATAAAAGACTGTTCTTGCGAATTTGAATATTTTAAATATACAGATCGAGAGCGATTCTTTGTATGAAACTGTTGAAAACTGATTTTGACCAAAATGGCTTTTTGGACGTTTCATCCCATTTATATTCATCATGCACAGTATGCGAAAATACCTTTAATCTTGCTTTAGCTTGAGTTTATGTAATTTGAAATTGGCGTCTACGGTTAACTGTATCTTCATATTCTGATTCAAGCCTAAGCAATAGAAAGCCTCCATTTCGACACTGTAGTGTCTCAAACTAATTAGAAGAAGAACCCGTATTCCGTTTCCTTTCGTACTTTTGAGTCTAGCTAGTGCGTCCACTCGCACCGGCAAGCTTGTATGAACGACAGGGACAGCTACATCTGACAGTACAGACAGTGGCTTAGAGAGTACAGGCACAGTACTGAAGATGCGGGTTTGCGTTGAACCACCACTCTAATAGAACAACTAGCGATGAATTTTGAATGTCGGTAGTACACATTTGCCGCGAATAAGGCCATGTTTACATCAAGGACTTTGAACATCATACCAAGTCATCGGCGTCTCCTGCCACAAGATTTTGCGGGTCTTGGTCAGACAGATACGCGACGGCATCGAACATCTGAAATAAAATGAAATGAAATTTGTTATCTGCTTATGAATACGGTGCACTGAAGATGACATATTTTTTGGATGTTCTGCTTACTCAGCCGTTATCAACAGCATGCTAAAAAATGGATTAAATTTACAATTGTAAAAATATCAAGATGTCATAATCAATTTTAAACAAAATAATAATAAAAAAACATAATAATTTAAATAGTAAATATAAGAAAATAATACTTTATAGAACATTAATAATAAGCAGAAAAATCTGTAAATAATTATGACTTTTAGTCATAATTATTTACGGTCATACGTCACTTTGCGAATTTAGAAATTCCTGTGTTGTGTAGAAAGCCTTTTCACTAAGCTACCTATAGGGCGCTTGTAAAATAACTTGTGGTTAGATCTTTTATGAACTAGCTGACCCGGCGAACTTCGTACCGCCTTAGCGTTGCAATGATTGAACAATGTCATCGTTAGTTAGTTACGCGCGTTTTTTAAAATATGCAAAAATTAAATGTATATTTTTCAATATTTCTGAGAGATTTTCTTAATATTTTTTTCCGTAAGAACCTTCTCCCAATAATAACAAATACAATAAAAAAAGAATTAGTGAAATCGGTCCAGCCATTCACGCGTGATGCCGTGACCAAGGAAAACGAGTTTCATTTTTATATATATAGATAGATTATGGTATCTTTTTCTCTCGACATCTCCAGCATCTAGCAAGATGGTCGTGAAAGGAAATGTGGTTTTAGAGTAACGTGAACCCAACATTCAGTTTTGTAGTCCAAAGCCCAATATTAACCATAATATGATCTTTTTAATTTAATTTAATATATAGTTATAAGTATGTAGATGTTATGTCAAAATATATTTTATGTATTTGGTGAGATAATAGTTAGTTAGCCCTCAAAATGTTGCTATGCCCTGTGCAGGGCGCCACATGTACCTACCAATATCATTTAAACTTTTATACCAACTTGATGTAATGTGATATGCAATAAATAATATGAATTTGAATTTGAACCATCATCTAGACCAAAGCTGTCGTCCGATTATTATTATACCTCAATCATTATGCGAAGTTGATAAGGTTTTTCTTGATGACGGGATTCCGTAATTACAACAAGGATCCAAAGTAAGTACTTAGCTATGACCATTCATTCATTCTGTAACACAAGTGCTTTAGCTACTTACCACGGAGTCAGATCAATGTATGTGATGTTGTTGTATATTTATTTAATTATTCATATCCTTTGGATTCTTGTGTGGTTGTAACAAGGGATTTTCCCAGAGAACCTCGCATACCTTTGTGCTCTCACTGAAATCCCATTTCATGTTCCGTGTTTATTTCCGATTCCATTTCCAAAATGCATTTCAGAAACAAATCCCAACCTGTAATGCTACCATTACGCAGTTTTGGGATTAGGTATTTTCAGCACACACACAAAATATTGCTACGCCACGGCCTTAATTCTCCCCGTACAAGGCTTACATTATGTCGGTATTTGGTTTACACAACTGAAAATTTGTAGCTGGTTTCTAATAGAATCCAGCAACCATAATGATACCTCGTTAAATACTCAAAGCGTATGGGAATGCTAAGACACTATCTGCTCTCAAAAACTTGGGTAAATAATCTGTGATGCGAGCTAAAAGGAGCTTACTATTTTATCGATAGTTAGGTTCAGGCCACATCTGCGGTATACTGTTACGGTTACATACTGTCAGAATTAAATAAATAAATTCCTGTCCCACAAATTTATTTATTTAATAGCTGACCCGCCAAACGTTGTTTTGCCATATAAATTATTGAGGACAACCCTTATTATCACTAAGGGATATGAAAAATAGATGTTGGCTGATACTCAGACCTACTCAATATGTTCACTAAATACCATAAGAATCAGTCAAGCCGTTTCGGAGGAGTACGGGAACGAACATTGTGACACGAGAATTTTATATATTACTAGCTGTCCCGGCAAACGTTGTTTTGCCATATAAATGTTTATGGTGGACAACCCTTATCACTAAGGGGTATGAAAAATAGATGTTGGCCGATTCTCAGACCTACTCAATATGCTCACAAAATTTCATTGGAATCGGTCAAGCCGTTTCGGAGGAGTATGGGAACAAACATTGTGATCTAGTTTTATCCAACAGGAAATGGCTGAAGCCAGTTGTAGCCGGCATGATGAAGGCTAGACCTAGTTTTACTCGAAAACAATCGGCTCGTACTAGGTTTAACCAAGAGTAAGTGGCTACACCTAGTTCTAACCGGCTAAAACTAGGTGCAACCGCGCTTCGGGTTTTAGCCGTAACATATATAAAAATGAATTGCTGTTCGTTAGTCTCGCTAAAACTCGAGAATGGCTGAACCGATTTGAATAATTTTAGTCTTGAAATATTCGTGGAAGTCCAGAGAAGGTTTAAAAGATCTAAAATTAAAAAAAAGGAACGGGCAGGACAACGTCTGTCGGGTCAACTAGTATAGAGATATTTATTTAAATGATCATGATAATGAACAAACACGTGACACAACCATCGTGTTGCCTTTGTAAAGAGAATAGAAATAATTTGCCGTTTATCTTCACAAATAATTTCTTATGTCATTCAAAATCAAATGAGCTGCTTTTTAAAAATATTCCGCAACGTCAGCTACTGTACACTTTGTCCAGTGCATCACAAAAGTTATAATACGGCAGCAACCTTATTTTTAGCAACAAAGCGTAAAGTTTGCGCCAACTTCCAGAGAATCTCGCTAACAAGACGGTTGCAGTGCAACTAGCGAATTGGTCTTTTCTCGAAACTCCCAGAAAGTTGCAGAACCCGTGATCCTTTGGCTCTGTCATCAAACGATCGAGTTTAAGTTAGGAACTAAGTTAAGGCAGATATTAAGACGCGAAGTGTACTTTTGCGGTTAAAATCGCGGAGTAGCATTTCTGTACACCGTGTTTCTGAGAAATCGCAACAACTTTGTAAGATGCTTTTTCTTCTTTCTATGTCTATAAAGTTGAATATTAAGAAGCTTAGTTCCAAGTAACTTAGATATGATATAGGCTGTCGCTACAGTTCGGGAATCGAACCCGCGACCTCTTGGTTAATAGTCAATTTCTTGACCACTACACAAGACCTACACTGTCAAGACCGTTTTTCTCAGGAACGCGTAGAGGTATCAAACTGAAATTTCTATATGATACTTAGGTCTACTGTCCTTGGAAGCTGTAGAAAAATCAACCTTCTTAGCCAACGCAATCAAAAGATACAGCCATTTAGGCCGCAAATTTTCTAAACTCGCACGGGAATCAAAACCTACAGGGTACTTCCCGTAAACTTAGAATCTTGTAATTTAGTATGAAGTCACGTCTTATAGTACAGATATAGTAAAAATTACGAAAACCGTAAATTTTCAGTTTCACGTCACCCGTCTTTGTGCGGGCTTTCGTATCCATTAGCGCATTATCTGCTCCATTGTCTTCCACATTTGAGGTGTAATAGCACCTTCCCTAATGAAGATTGACTGGGAAAGCCTTTTTGTTTCACTAAGTAATGGTATTGGCTATTTTGTTTCAACCAGTGAGACAGTGAAGTTTTGTTTTTAACTCAAGATTTTTGTTAAAAAACATCACAATATTTTGATAGCTGAGCCGCTTTGTGAAGAAAACTTGAGTTTCAAGGCGGCCTCCAAATTTTTTTTTTTATAATGTGGCGTTCGGACCCGTCTGTGAGGAACTGTCTGATGATTTCGCCAATGTCAGGTTTAGCAGAGGAGGGAATGAAGTGAAAGTTTATCCTTTAAAACCAAGTTTTTGGCAAACAACTACTTAGCTGACAAAATGATGCTATATGTATATGGGTCCTAAAAATTCGACTTGCCTAGAGTTTGGTGTTAGTTTAATCGATTTTTTGTCAATTCATTTGCTTGACAAATTGAAAATATACCTAAAAGTATGAATTTGGGCAAATAGCTTATTCTAGGTATTCGGCGTGGAAGTTTTAACGTTATCGTCGGAACAGATTAAAAATTCTAAAATAAAAATCATTAATAGATTTCGACAGACAATGGTAGGCACCATTCACACGGCATTGTGCTGCACGTTTGTGTTGTGTTCACTATAAACGTATGAATGTGACGTGTTGTTGACAGTGAGGTTAAAACGTATAGTGCAAGAAACGTGTAGGACAATGCCGAGTGAACAGAGCCGTAGTCAAATTTACCAACACATTGATCACTTTAATTGACAGGCTTTATATATATCTCATTATATAAAAAGAGAACTTGCTGACTGACTGATTGATTAACTTTTTGGTAAAAACTTGCTTAGCGGTCAAAATTGTTATGATATGAGCCTTAAAAAATACAATTCGATGAAAACCACGAATGGTGACGATTTTGTAAGGGGTCTATCGCTGTTGCGAATCGCGAAACAAACTCGGGAATTTCGACATGATAAAACATATGAATTAATGAATGAATGAACAAATGAATGAATAAACAAATGAATGAATGAACAAATGAATGAATGAATATTTATTTGCTCATAAATAGGGTTACACTGAAGATCTTGATTGTAATATTGTTCGTTCTAGAGGTATTTAACTATTAAATAGCATGCAAACATTAATTATTATTTTATACTAAATTCAATCTATAATGAAATCAGTATGATTTTACAATACTGTCAATGTCAATACCTATTCTATTAAATCCAGCAATGTCAAGTCAAGTTAAACTAATTTGTTGTTCAAAATATTTCTTATCAACGTATGCATGCAATATTAACGTTTTGTCGATGACGTATCCCATGTGGACGCACCCTTACTTGAAACACTGTTAAGATAATATTTTAGGTAAGCGCGAAAGACGACGCGTTTATGGAAAGCTAGCGGTCCAGCTTTCCATAAACGTTTTGGCACAACTGATTTCGAGTTAGGAAGCTAAAGGGAAGCGCTTCCTACCGACCGGGTGTTATGGTCGGGGACCAAGGTCCGATAGACATCATCTTGATTTGTCTATCTATATTATTCTGGATCGAAATCTTATATACCGCGGTTCATGTGCGGTATCATTTGGCCGGTACTAGGCTAACAGCGCCATCTTTATGGAGCCGTATCAGCTCTCGCTGTTGTGCTTGCCGTTAGGCATGCACTTGTGATGGCGAATGGTAGAGGTCGCCACAACGTTAACCCCTCTCTTTATACCTTAACTACATTTATTTGTTAAAAATGCCAAATCAAAACCTCTGTCCATATATTGCTTTACAACATTGGGAATCACTAACATTTATCCTAACAAATAGAATGGAAGCGGTTAGACATTTCAGTAAACGGAGGCAGCCCACACGTTTGATTGGACAAACAAATCGAACTGGTCAAATGGAGTATTTCGGAATTCGGATTGATGGTAAACGACCAAGCCAATTAGCTTACAACATTTTGTTGCATAGAGTTAGTATATACAGGATTTAATTGAAATAGCTCGTATCCGAAAGTTACACTTTTTTTATTTCTCAAAAAATCTGCCTGTCAGCATTCTTTTAATTAAAATACAATTAAATACATAAGTTCATAATTGGCGCAACAGATTTAGAGTTAGGAAGCTACAGGGAAACGACCGGATGTTATGGTCGTGGACCAAGGTCCGAAAGACCAGGACCAAGATGTCTTTTTATATAATTCTGGATCTAAATCTTACATGCCGCGGTTCATGTGCGGTACTAGGCTGACAGCGCCATCTAGCCTTTCGAGCCGTATCAGCGCTGGTTGTCGTACTTGCCACCGTTAGGCATGCGTTTGTGATGGCGAACGGTTAAGGTCGCCACAAGTCGTTGCGCAATTCAGTTTGTATTTTAATAGAATAAGATAAATATTTTTTATGGTATAAGCTGTTAGGTTCTGTTTTAACTTTATACTTAAAATAATAATATCTAACCAGTTTTATTTGTCATATTTTTTTTTTAAGTGTTGTCTTATTAAAATATCTAACCAGTGTTATCTTTTCAGTCGAGAATAGCTGATATCGGCCATTTCGGCAAAAAAATAAATAACCCTGATTTTATTTTCCGCTTTCTTTAGATAACTGCTTTGTTCGTGTTATCAAGCCTTTTGATAAATAAACATAAAAGGTGTCTAGTGGCCAGTTGCTTTTAAAAAGAGCCTTAATTTTTTCGTGTTTTTTTTAAAAGATTCATTCGGCTAATTTATTTTTATTTAATGTTCAGGGGGAAAGAAGGTAAAAGCAACAGTTATTTTGTTTTGCTTCCACCACTCAGTAATCGTTTTGTTTTTGTTTTACATAACCTTATTTGTTTTTTTGAGCAGGTGAATTCAATAGGTAATAATTTTGATTGTAGGTATGATGCAGTTCTATACTGCTAGATACCTACCTACTTCAATTTAGTTAAGTGTTCACCCTTTTTCTAACAGCTCTTTGATTCTCCGATTCTGATTCCTTTTTTCGAAATTCCTGCTGCTTTTTTTCTGTAAAGCGGCGTACACACTTTCCGTGCACTATCCCCGGCGCACTTCATTAAGATCGTGTGCTCGCATAATTTTGTCTAATGCCGCCATTATGCGAACCACTCACTTAAGCTATGGTCTCCTAGGATAGAGGTTCCGTCATAATATAACGGCCGAAAAAGCTGGGAATGACAATTGACGACCACTTTGGTGTAATAGTCAAGAAGTTGACTATGAACCAAGAGGTCGCGGGTTCGATCCTCGCACTGTACAAACATTTGTTTGCATGAACATGTCTGTTTGTACTGGTCAATACCACTATTGATTCTGATATCTGTTACACAAGTGCTTAAGCTACTAACCACGAAATCAGATTAATGTATGTGATATTATTGAATTTAAAAAGAAAACGTCACTAGAATTTTGTCTATGTAAACAAAATGGCATGGTTTCCTAGAGAGCGGTGACTGTCACCGTAACGTCATTTTATTTACATAGTCAAGGTTCTTGTGACGTCATTCAACGCTGTTTTTCGGCCGTAATATGCCGACACCGCTATCCTAGGAAACCATAGCTTAAGACCAGTCAGTGTCAGTTGGTTTTAGTTTTCTTTTTAATATGACAAATGGAAACAATCACACAAAAAAATGCAATTTTTGGATGACACCTAACATAAAGCCCAGAGCACATCTGTGGCATACTGACACCGGGATTCGCGAATGTCAGCGATTAAACCGATTGAATGACACAGTAACAGTTTATCGAATATATGTTATGGTGGCAAGAACCGTTTTTAGTTTACATTGTTCAAACTAATAATTCTTTTCAAGCCACATAAAAAAATCTTTAGTTGTTGCCAGCATATCTTTGCCAAAATCTAAAACTTCAACTATTTTCAAGAAGAATTAAAACATGTTGTTTTGTAGATATACTTACACCAAAGAACTGAGTAATAATTTCAATTAGCAGCGCCAAAAAGTTTTTCCACTGTATTCATCAAAAGTACAGGTACAGGGTGACCTTTAAAACGCTTCAACCGTAGTAGAAAACTCAGCAAACTCCTTCTTTTTGTTTCTCTCTACCTGGCCTATATTAACATACTGTTAAGCTAAAATCCCTAATTTACTCAAAAGACAGTGAGTAAACATTTCTTTTATCAGAGGGGACCCAAGACGAACTTTGCGCATAATTACTGAGGCTCATTTAAATACTTTTGCTGCTTTCAGTTTGTTAGTTAAATCCGCTTGTTATTTAGATAATGTTTAACAGTTGCGAGAAAAACAATGGCACAATTTCAAAATGGTTCTCTTAACGACAATTTTACGAAAATTATGCTCTTAGTAACCTTGATCAACTATTTAGTTAGTGTTTTGGCAGTTTATTAATTACTATTAGCTATAAAGCTATTCTACCAACAGGTTTGTGTCAGGTGTGTTTCAGATTAAGTGGTCCTGGAAAGTTTTGAAATAATCTTTTCAGGAGGATTATTTTTAAACCTGGAACCCTACACTGTCTTGCGCATACAGTGTTCCTAGACTGGGGTACTAGAGTACCCCAAAATGTAATCGCCCAAAACCATATTATCATCTTTGGCATATCATTGCATTGTCGATATTTCACAACTTTCTACTTAGTGCACATTTTGAGCTCTCCTGATCCCGTTTTTGTAGGCAGAAGTCACAACGCTTGATTAAGTATTCTTAAGACCCGGGAGGATCGACAAGAACAATTTTTTTAGTATCATTGATGTACTTTTCTGTGTATCCCGCCGTAAAATATGAGAGATTTCCATACATTCTGTTAAAAGCTTTAGGCTCAATTTCCTTATAAAATTGCGATAATGCGTTTTATCAAGCTCACTTGAGCACTTTAAGAGAGCCCAGGTACTAAACAAAATTATTTTGGAATATAGTTTAAAAAAATATCAAAAAATACAATGGGGTCCTTGAGTACCCCACGAAAAACCTGCACGCGTCTATGAAGGCCGGCCAATGCAGTTTCTCAGGCCAACCTGTAGTGCGTGACCTCAAAATAAACTACCTGAAACGACAAATCCATGCAATATATTATGTTTGCGAAATAATTTACAAAACAAAAGCTTGTGGGGTACTCCATGACCCCGAGTAGGGTTCTAGGGTTAATCGCCCTTAATCATTATACAAAATTAAGAGCAAGTTTAGAAATGTGAATACTTTAGTAAATCCAATTTCGATTAAATTATCTGTATCACATAAAAAATGCAAATTTTAACTAGTATTTACACAAGCAAAACAGTATTTACAAGATATTTCACTATACTCGTACTTTTGTCAAGTTGTGTGCGTTAGTACCTACACTTCTTAATACAACTTGAAATCTTATTATGACCACGTAAATCATTTCAAACGAATGTAACTTGAAATATTATTATGACACGTTATCCATTTAAAACGAATGTTTTATCCCTGACTTCAGCAAAGCTTAAATGAAGAATGATAGTATGAACCTTAGCTAATCGAAATCTTAACCAAAAAACAAAGTTACGAGGAATTTAGGTTAAAATAAGATGACATTGATTTCATGTTTTTTTAGGTTTTAATCTAACCCTAGAGGTATATTGTGCGTGTATAGCACCCGATTACTTCTTTTTTAAATTTCTAAGAATTTCAGCGCAGTCATGGTAAGATCTAAGTCAGTGACCCAATTCCCTCCACTACAGCAAATAATGGGCCAAGACTAATAAAATAGGTATATAATTGGTGACCCGGGGTTTTAATAACAACATAGGGCGATAAATAACTTTAATTATATTGTCACAGCTCAGAAACTCGGGTGGCTATACAGGGTGTTCTTTATTTAAACCGTTGCTCTGTTATTTACCGTTATTGTCTATGAAAAGTTGAGTTGACGCACCTTAATTAATGGAAAAGTGAGTGTTTTTGAGTGACGCAATGTTTTGAAGGGTAATTTATACCATTTTAAATATTAAAAAAATATATATGATAGGTGAGGCACAGACAGGTTACTTGTTTTTGTTGCAAAATTCGTGTTCCTATTACAAGTGCATAAGATGCTGAAGAGTTTAACCCTGAATGTGCTGTCGAACGATTTTACTCCATTTATCAGTATGATGTATGTTACTACATTATTTATAATAATAATAAATAGATTGTTTCAACGAACACACCAATTTCTTAGCCCCAAACTAAGCGTAAGCTTTTGCTATGTTGGCTAGAATAACGGATAGAAATACTTAAATACATTTTTAAACACCCATGAATCATTTATCGTACATAACTAGCGGCCGCTCACGACTTCGTCTGCGATCAAATTTGAACAAATGTTATAGGAGTTTTGGCTCACTCTACTCGCTGAGATTTTTAAAACAGTACCTCAATCATATTTTTAGGCCGTAGCACCGCGACACAGGCTGGCGTAGAGGTATAGAGATTTTTTACCAGATTTTTTTATTTTCGGCAAATTAGATTAGTTCAATAAATATACTTTATAGCGAAGCTTTTATTAAATTTTCCTCCTTTCAAGTTTAAATTCGAGGTTATCATGGAGTGGATTAATTTGGAATCCATTACGGTGGACAAGCCCTTCATTTATACGGACACCGAAATAATTTTACCGTCAAACCAGGGGTTTATTTGTGGAAGCTATAGGTAACGTGAAACAAAATTAGGCTTTCACATTAAAATGGGTAGGCCACAAAATAATAAAATTATAACACAGAATTTAGTTTTCTTGTCTTTTTGAAGTACACCCAACGATAGTCCTGAGGTCAAATGTAATTTGGGGTTAGTAGATCTTTATGACAACCATAGAGCCATTTTTTCGGCGTCATCACTGTATTTGGATGCTCCAAATTACCTAATTATTTACTTACGGCGGTTTCAATATTCTATCTACCTTTGAATGCAAGTAAGATAACTGTCAGTTGTAGCTATCTGCGGTAACAGTTAGGTAAATAAAAAGGCAGATAAAATATTGGGACCTGCCGCTAAGCGTCTCAGATAAAAAACAGACATTCTAAATTCAGAAACACAGAAAAACAAATTATCTTTACCCCATATTATGTTCGATGTAGCATACGGTGCGATTGATGTAACATAATCTTCACATGTACTTATAGGTAAATAAAATATACATACATCAAAATGTTCCATTTCCCTTTTACGCACGAGTAAATATGGTCAGAGCTTTTACAATGTTCCTATAAGTAGTAACCCGTTTAACCCTTTCGAGGGTCGATGAGAGTCTGTTTACAGCCGATATCTGGCCACTTTTGTAGTAAAGGTGCGGACGCGGCGGGTTTTAAGGTTCCGCAGTGCAGTTACAAAAACCTTCTTATCTGCTTACTTCGTCTTCCAACTCTTTAAAAAAAATTCGCATATGAATTCTTGACAAATATTTGCGCAGCGTCAAAAACGTTTTAATTATTGTCAAACGGCAAGCAGAAATTTTCAAATGTGCCTACAGCTCAATTTTTTTTTTAAATATTCTCCATTGTTTTTGAATACTAGCGGACCCCGCAGACGTTGTCCTGCCTGTTGTTTTTTTTTTAATTTTTTCTTCGTTCTTACGAAGAAAACGGGGATGGTTCTTACCATCCCCGTTTACTTTAAGGAATATCATATAAAAGAATTTGCCAAATCGGTCCAGGCGTCTTGAGTTATGCGCTTACCAACACATTTTGCGATTCATTTTTATATTAGATGTGTAGTGCATGTCACATGATGCGAGTGTTAAGGTAGGTGACAGTTAGTGAGTAAACGTATCTTAATTCTTACGTTGGCTGATCGCTGTTGAGATTGGCAGTCGTATTCGAAATCGGCTAGGAGACTAATCATGAGAGCTCCTCTAATCAGCCTATATACGACCTACTGTTGGGCATAGGCCTCACCTCAACTATGAGGTGGCTCGAGCCATTCTCTACCACGCGGGCTCTGTGCTGATCGGTGGAGGGGTGGGTGCCAACCAACTTTACTGTCAGATGTTATTAAGCTTAAGGTGGTACGAGCTACATATTTATGATGCGATAGCCATATATGGTACTCAACCACGCGGTAATCCTTTTAAAAGCCCCTCGGGCGCCTAAATAACATATCTAACAGTAAGGTTGCTCACTTATACGTACTTATACTCATAAGGCACTCATACTTATAAGGCACTCATACTTATAAGGCACTCATACTTATGAGGCACACACACCCCCAGACACTAACCCGCACTAAGGAGACTTGAAGTGCTGTTTCGAAGTATTGAGTAGAATTCCAAGAAATTAAGTCATCCGTGACATTTGCATATAATCGACTTATTTTGCATATAGTCGCTTTAACTTTAAGATTACCTATCATCTAATTAGTATTCATCAATACCAATAACATTTGACTGATTCATTATAATAATGATGTAAAGAAATATTTGTATAAAATACGGAACCATGCATTCAAGCGTAGACTATGTCGCACTTGGTCGGGTTTATCGTCGGAGATTGGGAGTTTTAACAAAAATTTCCTACGCAATCCTCCTAGGTGTACTTCTATAATATTTCTTATCATTCCTCCGCCTACCGTGGTTTGGAGCGGTCGTGCACTGTCACTGTGTCGGTTTAAATTTTGGTATTCTGTGTAAAGGTGTTCTGATTGGCTGAGAGTGCTAAATTCAATTCCTTGTCACACTTACGGCACTTAAACGGACTAACTCCTCCTACTGGGCGGTCCTAGAATAGGATAGTACTATTTTCGTGGTTACGACATCTACCGGGGTTCGAACTGGCTTCCAACGGCGCCCGAGTGTGGCAGTGAGTCAGCTACGCCAAGCCAACTGATCGGGAGCGCTCGCCTCGAAATAGCGGACTGCTTTCTACGGGTTACGTCATCACGCCGGGTTCGTAGTCTGCTACGACGTGCTACGAGCTGCGCTACGACACGCTTACACGCTTGAATATACGAGTCTACACTGCGTTTGGGAACTGCTGCGTAACGGAGATTTTACTTTACTTGATTTCTAAGTTGAGTGTGTACATAATTTAAGTATGCCTAAAATACAGAGAACCCCACCCGCCTCGCCATCCATGGTCAACATTATGTCACATTCTGAACCGGACTTAGCCTCACTGGACGTAGCGGCGGACGCTTCTCACGTCACCTCGCGCACTAAGCGCCCACGAGTGGACTCCGCATCGCCTGTCCTTGAAGCGGGGCAAAAGCCAGTTGCGCTTCAAGATCTTAAAGACTTCAAAGATGAATTAATGATGATGCTGAACACCTGGAAAGCGGAGCAAGTGACCACCATGACAAAGCTTGTCAAAGACGTTGCTCTCGTGAAAAGTCAATGTACTGAAATTCAGCAAACAAACTCGGAAATAGAATTATCCATTAGCTCGATGAAGGTACAGTACGATGACATGAAACGTAAAATAAAGAGATTAGAGTTGGATACTAAAGAGACAAGTGAGCATATTATTGTGTTGGAAAACAAGATAGAGGAGATCCAACAATATTCAAGATCGTCATCTATTGAGATTCGTAATGTACCTGCTCAAGAGATGGAGACGGAACGTGAACTGACATCAATTATACAAAAACTAGGTACCACCTTGGATATAAATATTCAAGATCAGGACATCCGTGACATCTATCGTCGGCCAGGAAAACCCGGAACAACAAGGGCAATAGTCGCAGAGTTTACCTCCGTCCAAGTTAAAAATAACCTACTTACCGCAGTGCGACGTTGGAATAGAAGTAAACAAGGATCTGACAGGCTGAACCTTACGCATGTTGGGGAATCCGGTGACAAAAGACCGATCTATGTAGATGAGCACCTGCCCTTCTCAACCCGTAAACTGCTTTTTCAGACCCGTGAATTTGCCAAGAAACATGATTATAAGTATTGCTGGATGTCCAAGGGACGGGTGCTTCTCCGCAAAGATCCAACTTCTCATTATATACATATTAAATCAGAGAAATGTCTTACTAACATTCTTGATAATGCTTAATCATATCATTAACTACAGAGTTTGTAAAACATTTAAAATAAGATTATACTCACCTTGTAAACACTCACACATTCAATTAACACATATTCTCACCTCACAAATACACTCCTCACAACTTTCTCCACCTCATCAAGTCTCTCCTTTTTATGAATTATATCTAGTATCGCGTCATTACATGTTGCTCTTTTACTATATTCTGATAAAAAAATGCTATGGCCCCATACCAATAGCCATCGTTATCCTTACTAACTTCTCAACGTTCATTCACGAAGGTCCTGACATTTTTAGAACTCAGCTCATTAAAAAGTAAACGCCTCAAACGTCGGGCATTGTTTGGGTGTGAAACAGTACAAAGCTACCCTACCGAAAACGTAGTAGACAAAGCTCTCTACGTTTTACAAACATCAGTATTTTAAAAAAAATGGCCAACCTAGACAATATAGCTACTGACATTGATAACATCAATGTCGCCCAGTTGTACTGTTGCACCCCTGAACAATGTACTGGCTATTTTTCTGGTATGTCAGGACTCACAATGACACATATAAATATTAGAAGTATTGGTAAAAATTTCGATAATTTTATGGCCACATTGAAGACGACTAGTATAGATTGCGATGTGCTAATATTTACGGAATGTCGACTTAAGGACAATCCAACACTTCCTTATCTACATGGTTATACAGTTTATTTTTCCACAAATAATCCAATACAAAACGACGGTGTAGTAATCTATGTTAAGACGTACTTAAACTGTCGTGTTACCGAACCATTGATCAAAGATGCAAATGGCTTGTTGTGTTATATTGACCAAACAGCCATCTTCGCCATCTATCGATCTCCTTCATATGAGAAATTAGACAGGTTTTTCAATAGTTTAGAAAATGTCATTCGTAACATAAACTCACCAAATATAGTTCTAATAGGTGACATTAATATAGACATAAAAAAAGGTAACAAGCACTGTTATTCTGAGGAATACTTGAACTTAACGGCTTCACTGGGTCTTCTACCCGCTCATTTACTCCCTACTAGAGCAGGCAACTGTTTGGACCATGTTATGTTAAAGACCAAATCTTCTGCCACAGTTGCTGTGTTACAAACTGAGATCACAGACCACTATCCCATACTCTTGTCACTGAAGCTTAAAAATTCTGCAAATCAATCTCTCTCTAAAACGATTGTTAATTACAATTTTAAAGCTATAAAGACTGAACTTGACCAGGCCAACTTCAACGAAATTCTCGAAGAAAATAACCCAGAAATAGCTGCTAGCAAGCTCATCACTAAAGCCAATACAATAATCAATAAATATAAAGAAATAAAAAGAGTTTCACGCAAAAATATAATAATCAAGCCCTGGATTACTGCGGGTCTACTCCGATGTATCCGCAACCGCGACTCCATGCACCTTAAATTAAAAAAGGACCCGGACAATTACATCCTCAAAACAACTTACACAAGATATAGGAATTTCTGCAATTCGCTCCTAAGAAAGCTAAAGACTGACTACGAGAAATGCGAGTTTGAAAAAGCTAAAAACAATCCCAAGGACTTATGGAATATTGTCAAAACTGTAACCAACACAAAGCGCCAACAAAAATCGCCTGATGAGTTACTGCATATCGCTAATGACACTATGACTTCCATTAATTCTGTAAACGAGTTCTTTGCAAACATCGGTAAAAATTTGGCCATGAAAATTGAGACTGCTACTCAGTCTATTAACCCTAATCTTCAACCACATAGGCTTTATGCTTCTAACTCCTTCGCCTTACTTCCCCTTAGCGAGTCTGAGGTGGAAACACTGATAATGAATCTACGGGTCGACTGTGCCACTGGTTGGGATGATATTCCAGCACGTGTGATCAAACAGTCTCATAAGAACTTGATTCCACCTCTAACTCACATCTTCAATCTCTGCATTTCACAAGGAGTCTTTCCATCGGTTTTCAAAAAGGCTATTATTCATCCAATCCATAAGGGGGGGGATAGAGATCGTATCACCAATTACAGGCCCATCTCAATACTTACTGCCTTATCCAAGGTTTTGGAACGTTACATTAACACATCGCTGAAAAACTACCTTAACCAATTTAGCATCCTGTCTGATAACCAATATGGTTTTCGAAGCGACAGATCCACAGAAGATGCAGTGTCTAAATTTGTTGAAACTCTAGTAGATAATGTTGACAGCAATAACAAGTGTTATGGCATCTTTTTGGACCTTTCTAAGGCGTTTGATACGGTCTCTGTCCCAATCCTTCTATCCAAACTTGAAGCTATTGGTATCCGTGGCACCCCCCTCGATATATTCGCAAGCTATCTCACAAATCGTACGCAGTGCGTGAAAATTGGTTCCCAGATAAGTAATGAAGTTAGTGTATCTTATGGGGTTCCACAAGGAAGCATTTTAGGGCCTACGCTATTCACTATATACATTAACGAGTTGTGCAGTATGTCACTCCATAACTGTAGTATATTTACCTACGCAGATGATACTGCACTCTTGGTTCATGGAGATAGCTGGGTGAACGCCAGAAACAATGCGGTGAGTGCAATAAACTCTGTGATGAAGTGGTTATCTACTAACCTACTTACCCTTAACTTGGATAAAACACGCCTTGTTCGATTTGACATATCCAAATCTAGACATCTCGATCCTGATTATAATAATGTGATTGTCCACACGTGTCGCGAAGATTCCCATGACACTTGCGAATGCAAACCTTTAGCACGAGTTAGTAGCATGAAATATCTGGGGGTCCATGTAGACGAAAGACTTGACTGGCATGTCCAAATTGAAAAAGCAACGGAAAGAGTTCGAAAACTCATATACATTTTTAAAAATCTTCGGAACTCTGCTGACCGACGTACACTTTTCACCGTCTACCTTGGTTTATGCCAGTCACTCATCTTATATTGTGTTCCGGTGTGGGGAGGTGCAGACAAAACAGCCATGATGAAGCTAGAACGGGCTCAACGTGCTGTTCTTAAGGTCATGACTAGGAAAAAGCGTATGTTCCCAACAAAGGAACTTTATGCCGAGTGTGAAGTTCTCACAGTTCGGCAACTCGCTATTCTCCGATTGGTTCTGCGCCGACACCAAACATTGCCCTTTAATCGCCAGATCTTAGCGAGGCGACAGGGAGCAATGAGAGCTTGCCCTCTGATTCGATGCCGTACATCATGGGCAAAAAGACAGCACAAAGCCTTGAGCTCAAAACTTTATAATGTAATTAACAACACTGCACAAATCTATTCACTAACCACACACGAGGTCAAAAGAGTAGTAAAAGAACGCTTACTTGCCCTAAATTACAATGAGACTGAAAATCTTTTAAGTTAAAAAGGAGTTAACACAACCCCAAACCATTTCCGATTAGGCGCTCACACACATAAACAGACAAATACATGCACATTCTCTCTCTTACACACACACACACACACACACACACACACACACACACACACACACACACACACACACACACACACACACACACACACACACACCACACCACAACACACCACACACCACACCACACCACACCACACACACACACACACACACACACACACACACACACACACACATACACACACACACACACACAAATTTAAAACCACATTAGTTAATACAAGTAATGTTCATACAATGTCTCTGGAGGAATCACTGTTCTCTAAGAAACAGGATCTATCCTAGTTTAGAGGGCAGGGGCTTGCCATTCTATCGACATGTACTGCACTTAAAATTCTTGTATATTATTTTCTTAACTCTATGTAACATGTCTTTGTCTTTATGGTTAATAAATATTATTATTATTATTATTATTATTATTATTCTTTCAATAAAGCTGTGAAGGTTTTTCGTGGGTTTTCCTGTGAGAAAATAAAGATAAAAGTTTTTACTGTCGCTATGAGATTATCCATTTTTAGTAGTTAAAATAACCTATTTTTGAATTTATACAAATAAATTCTAAATATATATTTTACTAAAATATCCATAAGTCAATAAAACATTTTCTAGACACAACTTTGCTTGTGTAAATAAGATAATTAGTATCCATCTTTAACAAATTTTAATATTATTTTACCTCTTACTGATTGTATGAAACAAATATTAAAGGAATCCAATATCTTCTAAGAATAGAAACTAATTAAAATCTATCAGTGAAAAAAGTAAGTAAAAGAAGCCTGAGAAAGCTGAAAATTAAACTGAAGTGTTAAACAAAATCTGAACCTTCAATAAAAAGGTTCAGATTTTCTTTAACACTTTCAGAAATTGTTTTAGTCAAACATATTGTAATTCTTTTAAAACAAAATAAAACAAAAACGGCTTTCTATCGCTAAAGGGCTTTTCCCTTCGCCAAAACAAAATGTTTTAAGTTGGAAACATACGTTTGAATGTTGCAGTCTGTAACGTTAACGCATTTAAGTTACTTATTTAACAATTTCAAACGTATTTTTGTAACCCACGTACACATTCCTTTTTGAACCTTTCTAAAACATTCTCTTCATATAATCCGTTGTTTAAACAGGCCGCTGTTTAGCTTTACTGATTCGATTTGAAATTAATTTGTAAGATAAAAAATATGTGGCATTCATACGTTCAAATGGAGTCAATGTAGGTATACTTACTTTTTCTGTCTTTGTTTTTTAGTCACATTTGTGATTCAGTATTTGTGCCTACATATTTGTGTTTTTAGTTTTTAAGACAGACATTCATTACACCAAATCAAACCATATTACCCTTCACCAGCATAAAAAACCCTCATCTAACCTCAAAAAATATCATAATTCATGCTTTCAATGCGTTTTCTGTTTGTTTGTTGTTAAAATTCTGTTTGTTTGCTTAAAACGTTTTCTTCTTTTACATGCACATTAAGGTGGCTCCATCACCGTTTAATTTAGGAAAATTATATTTTTTACCAAGCAGTTAGAATCGCAATCGTTTATCGTATGTCCTCATCTCGCTGGAAAAAAAAAACGTTTGTTTTAACAGTAGTAATGTGAGGGTGCTTAATTCATTAGCTAGCCTAAATCACCAATAAATCCTAGGCCCTCGTTAAGGGCGATTCTCTGGATTTATCCGCACATAACGCCTGAAGAAAAATACCCATGTACTTTGCATTGACGTTTGCGTAATTATAGCCAAATCTAGTTCTGGTAAGGAATAGCTTTTTTCAATGTTTTAATTAAGTTAAGATTAAGTTCGTACGTTATTTTTTGTTCAGTTTTATTTAGTTTATGTAAGAAACGTTATTTTGTCTTTCGCGTTCCCATCGCTATTTATTATTTGTGCAAGAGCAGCTCTTTCCCTCCAGAATGTATCGCGGTGCGAGTGCCTAAAAATATAATAAATAATAACAAATATTTCATAACAATCACACCAATTATCTAGTCCCAAATTAAGCTGCGAAGCTTGTGTTATGGGTACTTGACAACGGATAAACATACTTAAATACATTTTTTTGTAAATAAATACATATTACACATAGAAAACACCCAGACCAGTACAAACTCACATGTTCATGCACACTTATGCTTTTACTGTGCGGGGATCGAACACGCGACCCTTGGTTTAGAAGTCCGACCTGTGGACCACTGCACCAAGCGGTCGTCAAATATGCTAAAGGTACCGTTTTAAAGATCTCGGTGATTAGACTGAGCCAAATTTGTAACATTTGTTCAAACTTGAACACGTTTGCGCGGACGAAGTCACTGGCGGTTCGCTAAGTTATTCTTTTGTTAAAGAATATTAATTGTTGACGTGACAACGTCTTATAAATTGGTTTGCCGGGTGACACCTCAAGAAACTGCGTTACGCTGCTCCGCTCACGTTTCGCGCGAGAGAGACAGAGCGAGAGAGAGAGAGAGAGAGAGAGAGAGATAGGCATACACACCGGTTCATGTTATACGAATGAATATTCACATTAAAATTATTTACAGGCAACCAATTTTAGCGTCCAAATTAAACAAAACTATTTTTAAATCAACGTACGTTTATAGTCACAAGAACCTATATTTAGAGCACCCTTATCATTCTTTTGTAATGAAAAATCCTAAAACGAATACTTTAACAATTACAAATCAGGTAGTTACTTTTGTACATACATGCCAATCAATTACCGCCATCTTTATAATCAAAGATTGCTCATTTGACCCTGAAAAAATCTGATTGCCCAATCTCGGCGGCTTAATTCACGAGTCTCTTCGTGCGATTTAGTTCTGCATCTATTCCCTTGTACTAATCATTTGTAAAGGAAAATCCTAAATCGAATACTTTAACAATTACAAAAACAGGAAGTTACTTTTGTACTGCACACACATGACAATAAAATATCCGCCATGTTTATAATCAAAGATGCTCATTTAACCCAAAAAAATCTGATCGCTCAACCTCGGCGGCTTAATTCACGCGTCTGTTCGTGCGAATTAATTCTGCATCTATTCCCTTGTACCAATCAATTGTTTATCCGGATCGTACGAGTTCCGAGCGGCTGATTGTCTGCCACTTACCGGTGCCTCTGCGTTATTGAAATGTACATTAGGTCAGTTTCAAAGGGCTCACTATGGGCAATGCTAGTGAAAAAAGTGCTCCTTAATTGTGAGTACTCTATTAATACCACAATTTGCCTTTCTCATTTAATTTTCACTGCACCCATTGCCTTCTTTCTGCATGACCTAGAGGTTGACTGGCAGAAAAATGCTTTTAGCATTAAGTCCACCCTTTGTACGTTTCTTGTGCATTAAAGTTTTAAATAAATAGATAAATAAATAAACACTATATAGGTATGTATATATTTATATATATTGGTCACTAATCTGCACCAGGCAATGGCTCGAAAGATCTGACAATAAGGGTGGTTACTTTCCTTACAATTCAAAACTAAGTTTGGGTAGTAGTAGTTGTCCATACTCAACTGAGTATGGATCGGACCACTTCATAGTTGAAGTAAGGACTTTGCTTAACAGTGGGACGAACATGGCGGTAACTTCACGACGCTGAGTGAATGTATTTTTTTAATTTTTTACTTACGCCCCTAGCATAGAAACTATGTCAGTTACCCCTAGTGAAATTCAAAGCTGCAACCGCTGGTTTTGTGGTCCAGAGGTAAACTTCCAAAAACTAAATAATCGACCAGGAATAGGCTAGATGACATATCGTTGACTCTACTCTTTATCATCTGTGAAAACGATGACGTCATAATATACTAGTATTAGAAATCGAAGTCAATTGACTAAATATTTATTAAAATTAAATTAATATTTTACGTAAATAAAAATTGGTTTCTACAGCTTTTTGTAAATAAATTGGTTTAACTGGCTTCAGGTTATGTTTTAAAACACCATGGTCTTGAAAATACTCACACGATATATAAATATTGTTATTATTTACACGATAGCTGTCATCATGCCTATTGCTGCGTAGTAGGTAGGTAGTTCTTGCTATCTCAAATTTCAGAAAGGGATGGATATAATTTGAATCTAGCTGAATTGGTCATCGAAATACGGAGTAGGGGGGGCATTGGCTCCAGGGAATGTACAACTTGCTCTAGTTTGCTTCCTTGAATATTGTTATTTGTACCTAAACTGTTAGTCTCTAGCCAAATAAACGTCACATTTACAATAGTTGTTGTTTTTAGGGTTCCGTACCTCAAAAGAAAAAAACGGAACCCTTATAAGATCACTTTGTTGTCCGTCTGTCCGTCCGTCCGTCCGTCTGTCAAGACCGTTTTTCTCAGGAACGCGTGGAGGTCAACCTTCTAAGCCAACGCAATCAAAAGATACAGCCATTTAAGCCGTAAATTTCCGCAAATTTTCGAAACTCGCACGGGAATCAAAACCTACAGGGTACTTCCCGTAAACTTAGAATCTTGAAATTTTGTACGAAGTCACGTCTTATAGTACAGCAGATATAGGAAAAATTACGAAAACCGTAAATTTTCAGTTTCATTATATAAAAAAAAAATAGTTTCGAAAAATATTTTTGACAAAAAAAAACTTACTTATATACCTACAGGTTTGTACGGAACCCTCAGTGCGCGAGTCCAACTCGCACTTGAGCGGTTTTTATTTTAACTTTTTTTCATATGGATTAGGTTTATAGAATTTAATTAAAGTTACAATTGTTGACGTGAGGTGATAAATAATTTGGCATGATAAAGCAAACGTTTGTTCTTACTAAAGAGCGATATGAGTTTTTAAATATCAATCGCTTGCTTGCTGAGAGATATTCAAGCAATTCAAAATGTCTGTCTATTCGAACCCTATTTGTAATACTCGCCTTAATTTCAAACTGAATTTAAACTGTATTTTGAGTGGTTACCGTGCTTTATCTACTTTTCATTCCACTGAAAATCTCAATAGCAAGCCCAAAATGAAAGTTTTAATAGCGTCTAGAGACTCTAGAGATAAAAAAGACGTCTGGAGAAATATGGTAAATGAAAAGAGCATTCGAAACTAACCGACTTTAGTACTTACCAAAACATGAGGTAGTTCATTCACGAATGCGACTATTCAGTTACCGAAGCCACATTTCTCCGCTCCGGGCCTGCCAATTAGATCAGACGCCTCCGCTAAACCGCCAGAATTAAAGTGAAAGGCTTAAAAATGGTGCGAGAACACCGCAAGGTGGACAGGGCCGGATCGAGCTGCGAATAAAAAAAAATAGAATAATACCTACCGTTTGAACATTGAACTATCGTACAAAGACAATGGGTCATTGAATTCGTTTTTATTTTATCCAATAAACCCTTTTATTTACATCGAAACCGCATGAAATATTCGTCCATCAAAAAACTCTGTCTTTTAAATAAATAAAATACAACAAAGTCACATACATTGATCTGACTCCGTAGTAAGTAGCATAAGCACTTATGTTACAGATATCAGAATCAACAGTGGTATTACAAATAAACTTAAATAAATGCATTTAACTCCCAGACCAGTACAAACAGACATGTTCATGCACACAAATGTTTCTACAGTGCGGGGATCGAACCCGCGACCTTTTGGTTAACTTCTTAACCATAACACCAAAGTGGTTATGGTGTCTTTTGTCTAGCCCGGTACTTCTCAAGTCTTTCAAAGTCGTATCTTCGTGTGTCACTCAGTCATGTCGCCTGCTTGTCGGGTCACCATGAAGGCTGGACGCTATGACAAACATGGATTCTCTTGCTCCTTAACCACCTGTTAGCATTGTTTTAATAATTATTGTAAAGATAAAAAAAGAGAATATATCTGACATCAACTCTTCGCTTTTTTATTTAAATACCTCGGTTCAACATTTAAACGCTTAGCTTATCTCAAATCCTTAAAGCTACCTTCAGAAGAGCAAAAGAAAAGCTAGAGTGTTTGTGTAGTTAAGTAATGTATGGATTAGTGCTCTTAAAAAAAAATTCAGCACTTTAAATATTTAGTGGAGTAAGTGAATCTAACAGCTCAGTGTTTGTTATTATATTCTTCAAAACCGGTCACGTTACGGCTGAATATTTATTTAGTTTTGAAGCTTCCACCATCCAGTACCTGTTCTAGTTAAAATATTAGCTAGGCTATTTTAATTGGTGTTCCCAAGCTACAAGCCTTAAGAAAATAAAATAACTAACCACACCGTCTGAAAGAAGATCAACTTACATCGTTATGCCTTATACAAGTATTTTCATAATGATTTCTATCGTTTGCAGTTGAAACAGTTTGGACCTGATTTCCAATAACAGTCCTCCTGGCCGATTTCGACCACGGCGGCCAATCTCAACAGAGATCAGCCAACTACGCAGGAGATCGTGCACAAGTGTGAGCGCAATACACTAGTGCACTCACTGTTCCATCACTCTGAAAGTTCGGTGAGACGGCAATTCGACATGACCGGAGAGAGATCAGGCGCAGGACCAACGGCTTAACGTGCGCACCGAGGCACGGGGGTGTAACACCGCCAACTTCCTGACTCCGAACTGTTTTTGAGAAATTCATGACAGAAAATCTCAGAAACAATTTTGATTTGCAATACGTACCTGGCAAAGGATATAAGGTAAAAGGCCCCTTAAGAGCTCAATCCTGGGCCTTTTGGGGCCGAATCCAGCAATCGGGGTATTTTGTTTTCCACATAAAATACTTTGCTTAGGAATATTTGTCGGTTGTATTTTTGACGTGCTGAATTCTCTTGTTTATGTTCATTTACACGTTTCTTCGCTGCAGGACATGGTACGTATTGAGAAGTTGGTTTTATTTTCTTTATTGATAACCGCATTCCCACAAAAAAAGAAGATATATATTACTATCTTATCTTACATCTATCTTATAACTTGGCTGTAAGTTGGGAATCAATTATCACATTTAAGAGATATCGAGAAGGACTTTCGGTTTTGGCCGACTTAACACTTACACTTTACTTACTTTCACTTTAAAATGTTTTCTTCTTCTTCTTCTTCTAAACATGACAATAACTTTTCAACCCTCTCATCTTAACCCTTTCGGTGCCATAAGGTGATATCCGCATTTTTAATGAACTCGCAACATAAGCTTGTCTCATTCGGTCGGGATTAAGAATTAATTTGCCACCGAACGAACAGACGAGCGATTAATTCGAGCAGATCCCACTCGCAGGTTGGTTGAGCCATAATTGAACGCTTATTGAGTATAGATAATATTGCAGTAGAAAAAATCAACTGTCCGAGGCGGGAGTCGAACCCGCGTCCATGGGAATAAAGCCCATGTGGTTGGTTGTGTGTGGTTATGGAGTAAGATTTTTAGATTTTTCCGGTTTCCTTAGATACGACTTCATTCAAGATGCAGCATCATCATGACTGCAGCGTCACACAATCTCTTATACATAAAAATGATTTGCTGTTCGTTAGTCTCGCTAAAACACGAGAACGGCTGAACCGATTTTGCTTATTTTGGTTTTTAATTTTTTTTTTTAGTTTAGGGAAGGTGTTAACGGTAAGAAAATCAAGTAAAATTGCAAAAATAGTGGGAAGGATATCGATTGCCGGGTCCGCTAGTCACAAATAAAAATTGTTGACGTCAGCAAGCTATGCATGTGAATCTCTATGCCAAAACTACAACTAATACAAAATACAAAATTTCTTTAATCACTTAAGTGGTCAATTACAATTTATGTCGAGGTTCTCCTTTTAAGTGAAATACTTGTATTAGGAGAAGCCCGCTCTTCTAAGGTACATGTAATACTTGTAAGTGATCTTAGGTAAATTAAAATTACATAGTGGTGGTTAGATAATATGCATGCGTGTGCGTTTAAGTGTGCGTGTGTGCGTGTTTGTATGTGTGTTTGTGTGTGAGTCTGGCTGTGGGTGTGTTTGTTTGTTTGAGCGTTTCCGCGTTCCGAGTGCATGTGCGTGTCTTTTTTTATTATTATTATTATTATTTGTTGTGCGTGTAAACCTACACATTATTAACTACATAATATAATATAAACTACATAATATTTTCTGTTTGTATATAGTCAAGGGATTTTAACCAATCAGTAACAGTCTTTTTACATTTATTTATGGGTAAAGAATAAATATTTAGTACTTTATTTACAATAATATATATCTTTGCAGACTGACAAATGCATTGTTTCTGAGCAAAAGTTGTACGAACTATTACGGGTTTTATTACATAGTTACGATTTCTTTTATTTAATATATCACAACTGACGATTTATAGAATTTTGAACCTAATAGAAACAATTAAAACTGTGTCCAAGTGTCACGTTAGTTTGAGAAACAGGTTACCATCTTTTTTGCTTTATTTGTATACAGACGAACTGTAAGCCTGTCAAGTTGTCTTTAAAACAAACTCATTTGACCACATTACTCGTATTTAAAAATATGACATTGTAGCTAAATCAATATTTAAACGTCTGACTTTCAATTTTATTCAATTAATTTTATTTAAGTTTAATGTAAGTATATGGGTGTAATTTACCTGAAATAAAGATTTATTATTATTATTATTAACAAAAAGTATAGGGTTTCCCGCGGTGGTGTTTGGAGTGGGAGTACTGTATTACAAGCCTATTGGGGCTTAGTTCTATTGGATTTTAATTGGAACGCTCGATCTTAGCGGTTCCATTTTCACGGGAACATAGAGTTTCATTCTGTAAATTAAATAATCCGGGTTATGGGTTTGGTTTTAAATCTTCGTTCATATATTTCTTGATTATTTAATTTTACGGGTCATGCTTTCGGAATCTAAATTGTATTATTTAAGATTTTATAAACTTTTGTTTACTCTTGCAAGCCGGTGAAGTAGTGTATTCAGTCTAAAGGCGCTCAATTACCTAATAAAGATGGTATTTTGTAAGATTAAAGAAGAGGTTTAAGAAAAAAAAAACGAATACCCAGATATTCGATTTATCAAGATCGGTAGTGCGGTGAAAAGGTAAAACGGTAAAGCAGTTAAGACATGAAAAGGTAAAAGATAGAACGAGTTACATTCGGATTTATAGCGAGTAGGGATTTGGGTTCATTGCTTCTACATTTACCGCCCCTTATACACTGTGCGACACCAGCAAGAACAGACTTGAACACAAAGCTGAAAAAGAAGATTATTTTGCTTTAAAATTCCACTAAACGACGCCAGTGCAGGAACCCAAATACATCCAACTGCAACCACTTAAAATAACTAGAGCTTTAAGTCGCAGGACCTACAATACTACTCACAACGTGACACAGAAGATGCACCTGGAATGACAACACTGACACCAACAAAACACTCGACGCGTTTTGTCACTACTCGTGGCATCCTCAGGAGATGTTGTCGCTTCGACAGACTACGAGCGAGCAAGTCCCCAATGAGCCGCAGAGCACGTACAGTGGGCGCATAAGCGGCGCGCTGCGTACGCGTCACGGGGCGCGCCAGCAAGCGGGGCATGCGGCGAGGCGCAGTTTGCACACCTGACTCATCACGAGGTATGTTCCTAGGGACTTGGAGACGAAGCTTCTCCAGGATAGATGGGCTCTCAATCTCGTGTTGAATGGACCATTTGCAACTACGACGCTGCTTAAAGTCGCAGTGTGTAAATGGTCTTAAGCTTCTAACTTAAGGGTCAGTGAGAAAAAGGACCATTAAACTTTCCCCCATTAAGGCTTCGTTACGGTCATTTGATAGGAAGTTTAGCTGTTTATTTGCACCTTGTGTCTCGCTACACACTAAATATGGAGGTATTGTTTTTATGGTAAGCAATGAGAACACTTAACTTCTGTTTCAGTCGGTTTTACCGTAGCTGGAACCCGTCAACTTTGAGCAATTTAATTTTATTGGGCCTGATTTAAGACTTAATAAATAACAAAATTAGGAAGGTTTTCAGTTTGATAACATGTTCCAAAATTCTTTATTTTTGTGATACTCATCCATCAGAGTCACAAAACTCGCAAAACCAAATCTAATTTCCGTCGCATTATCAAAACCTAATTTACAATAATCCCTACCCTTACGAAATTACAAAAATAATTATCCTCAAACCTTTGATGATGTGTTGATTACCTTATTCGGACAAATTGAATCACCCTTCATTTAAGGCGAAGATTTCACAAAATAAAAAGATATTTAGATTTATTTATCCATCTTTTTCTTTTAAAAAAATAATACACGCATGCATTATTATTATAATTTGCCGTTTGAGATTTTTTCTTCGAAAAACAGTTACCTTTTATTCCAAATTTCTAGACATATTAGTTTTAATATTAAAATATTGTGAAGAAAAGAGAACAACTTACGAAATTAATCTGCTTCAATTATATTGCCTTTTTCAAACAAATAGTTTCAATGTTGTAATTCTGGCAGTAGATTGAAAAAGTGCGTACGCACGGCCGCACGTCACTTCAATCACTGCGGTATCTTTTAGATACCTATGTAATACTAATAAGGGTGATTTTGCAACAAAAATAAGAAGCTTGATGTGGAGCCCTGTATACTTACCGACTGAGCAGGGAAGGAGTTAGCCTTAAAAGTGGGTAATTCAGTTTACGCCTATTCGTTACCGAGGTCCCGTATGCATTAATTACCGTTGGGTTCCTCCTTTTCGGGGTAATTATTTGTACAAACTTACACCTTCGAAACTTAAGCCGCTTAGGCTCACACAAGGATGTTCAGAGGAAAGGATATGTGTTGTCTACGCGCACAAGATGCGACGCAGAACCACTATAATTTATTACGTAGTTAGGTAGCTTTTAGTAGATGCATTTGTGTAGTCCTAGTGTAGTTTTGTAGCTCTACTTATGTTGTAAAATCACCTCATACATCATACGATCATATTCGTCCAATCACAGCTCTGTTTCCACCTAGTTAACCTTGGAAGTTCCAGTAGTGGGACTCTCAGTTTATTATTATTTGTATCTAAATGTGATTAACATAAAGTGCTTAATTGTTTGCTTCCTTTAGTACAGTAGCCAAAATTGTATTCTCTATACTTCACTTCACATTTGATCGCTGTCGCCTTAGCACTGTCCCTTGTAATTAAATATAAGATTTTAACTAAATAAATGAGGAATATTTAAAGTTAAAATTAGCTTTATTTCCTCCCTTTGTTCGAATAGCGAACAAAATTGGCGACCGTGACAGGACCGTGCCTAGTTTTGAAGCGATTTTTGGAGTTTTCCAGAATTTTGTCCCCTGTCGAGGACGAGTGGAGGTCATCACCACGTCATCCGCCTCATCGAGTTCCACCGAGGGTTTCGGACACAATCCGGCCTTATCCTGTGCTCTGTGTGCTGACGTTTGCGTGTGCGCGCTCTGCGAGCTACGTGTCCACTGTGGAATTCTCCTAAAAAGGCCGTGAAGTCGTAAAGGGAAGTCGAATCAAGGTCTCATCGACGCAGCAAGAGACTACCTGGGCGCCGAACATCTAGGACTGCGCTGCCACTTCTCCTGTCTGACTGTCAAGTGAGCCCGTTCCTTTACTATCCTTCCTATCTTTGCCACAATTTGTGTATTCAAGAACTAGTTTTCAAATTTGCCGATATTTAGTGCTAAATAGGTAGTACTTACATATCGCAATACGTATTTGTGCTTTCTTCTGCTTGTGTAGCTTTTTATCGCCTTAAGCTGTATCAACTAGGCGTTTTCTTTGCCCACAAGCCTACCTTAAGCACGCCTATTCACAATTGGCCTAATTTCCCTAAATAATTAGACGTATTTTAAGATACACACAATTAATCTGTGCTTTTTTGTTATTTCTTGTTTCGTTCTCCAAACGCTTTAAGCTAAGTCAGCTAGGTATTTTGCACAAGCTTATTGCCAAACAGGAATACGTTTAGGTGCTTAAATTCCCCTGATTGAAGATTCAAATAGCCTTTAATACTTACATTTTATAGATATCAATCCATTTTGTTCACATTTCACCGTTTTTAATCACTAAATATTTCACTATATTGCCCATTTTACACGCACTTAGTCACATCACACAAAAGTTGCTACTTTTACGTGCTTTCATATAGCTATTCTCATCACGACTGGTCACTATTTATTACGAATTGAATTGCATTCCAATCTCTTTTAGCAATCAATAGGTATCATCTGCATTCATTATTTCTTATCTCCCTGCCCCGTGCATTCCAGCTAATCAGCGCTGCCTACCTGTCGCCGCACTTGCACTGCTACCGGCGGCTGCATCGCTGCAAGCGCTTACTTGTGACTGCATCTGCACTTCGCATCGGAACAAACGAGGAGCGTATCGTATGCAATTTTAGTTAATTTTACTTTTTTTACGATTTAGTCTTATTTTTGTTTGAAGACGATGCCTGAAACTGATGCTCCGAAGTCTGAAGTGTGCCTTAAAGATTTGTTTGCTAAACGTAGCTCAATTAAGGGGCGTGTAACAAGGTTTAAGAATTACATAGATTCTTTGAGAGAATGTGAAAGCCTTTCGCAGTTAGACTTATTTAAGCTTAAGAGTAAATTGGCCAAGTTCGAAGCATTATTTACAGAATTTGATTTAGTGCAGGAACAGATAGAAGTGATTAATGTTGCCACTCAGGATGTCGAATTGGGCGCAAGAGACTTAATCGAGCAGGATTTTCATAATTATTTAGCTCAAGCGCAGCAAATGATTGAAGCGAACAGCGATGATTATAAGTCCACCTCGTCACGAAGGTCTAGTGTTCATTGCCCGGGTCATAATGATGATACTGAAGTTCTGGGATTTAAGTTGCCCGTTATTAAGATACCAACGTTCGATGGGACTTATTTTAAATGGCTGGAATTTCGGGATACGTTTGTTTCGCTCGTTCATGAACGAAAGATAAGGGATGTTCATAAATTTCATTATTTGAATTCTTATCTCGAAGGGGAGGCGGCGCGAGTCATTAGTAATTTAGAGGTGACCGATAATAACTATGCAGACGCTTGGAAGCTTTTATGCAATCGGTACAATAATAAACGCCAGCTGATTAATAATCATTTAAAATCATTATTTAGTCTCGAGTCCGTGCGTGAAACGGAAAAATCATTAAGATTTATTATCGATCACGTAACAAAAAATTTGCGTGCTCTTCACACTTTAGGTTTACCTACTGATAAGTGGGACGTGTTAATTATTTATATTGTTTCGCAAAAATTAGACTCAAAAACCTGTTTTAAATGGGAAGAACACCGTAATTCATTAAATGAGATACCAAGTCTTGATGATTTCTTTAATTTTTTGAGAACTCGTGCTGATGTTATGGAAACAGTTAACAATTCTCAGTCGGTTAAAAGGGCTTCCTCGTCTAATAACACTGGTCGGCAAGGGCCACAGACTAGAGTCATGTTGGGTACTTCTTCGGAGGGCCTTTCTCAGCCCGCGCAACCGTCTTCGACGCCGTCGAGGTCTTGCTATGTGTGTCAAGGTTCGCACCGCGTTTTTGAATGCTCTGTTTTCAAGGCTAAGTCTGTTGACGATAAAATATCTGCTGTCCAGTCTTTAAAATTGTGCCACGTCTGTCTACGGCAGGGTCACAAACCACAGCGGTGCAAGCTATCTGGTGGATGTAAGATATGCAAACAACGCCATAACACATTACTTCACGAGCGTTTGTTTAAGGAGAATAGTCCTTCTGCGTCTCAACCTGTCGTCACTATGTGTGCACTCTCGTCTTGCGAAGCGCTTCTTTGTACGGCTGAAGTCGATTTGGTTAACCCTGTTACCAATGCCACTGTTACAGCGCGAGCTGTACTGGATAGCGGTAGCCAGTCTTGTCTTATAACGTCTCGTTTGAAAGATGCCTTGCAGCTGACCTCTCAGGCTTCGGACAGGGATTTAGTAGGCATAGCCGCAATTCCAGTCGCAAATAAATTTGAACGCTGCTCAGTGCGCGTTCAGTCTAGATGTAGTTCTTTTAGCACTTTACTCTCCTGTATCGTGTTGCCGATGATTTCTGATAAATTGCCGTCACGCTCATTCAGCGGGGACCATTTGAATTTAGCAGGTATCCAGTTAGCCGATCCTCAATTTAATAAATCATTGGACGTTGATCTGCTTCTTGGTGCAGAATTGTTCTGGGATCTGCTAGGAACGGAGCAGCGCTCATTGGGTGATAATTGTCCAGTTCTGCGGAGCTCTAAACTCGGTTGGCTTGTTACCACGCCTTTAGTGTCCAAAGGTTTGAGTAGTGAAAACGTTCGTTGCAATCTAACGCGAAATAATGACACGAGTATTGTTGATTTAAACAATAATCTGTCCAAATTTTGGGAGTTGGAAAAGGTTCCTAGTAAGTCAATTTTAACCGAAGAAGAAGCGTTGTGCGAGCAGCATTTTATCGCTAATACGTCTCGTGATGCCGATGGCCGGTTTATTGTGAGGCTTCCACTCCATACTGAAAGGGACTATTTAGGAAACTCGTTGCAACTGGCTAAGAAGCGGTTTTTTAATTTAGAGTCGCGTTTCAGGAGACAGCCTTTGCTAAAGGACCTCTATTTCGATTTTATGCGTGAATACGCTGACTTAGGACACTTGTGTGACTGCGGTGATATTCAGCGGTCTTCAACAGTGGATTACTTTTTGCCTCATCACCCAGTTTTAAAAAATAATAGCGAATCTACTAAGCTTCGAGTTGTTTTTGACGCTTCGGCTCTTACTTCATCAGGACTATCGGTCAATGATATTCAGATGACGGGCCCTACTATTCAAGACTCGTTGTTTAACATTTTGGCTCGTTTTCGTTTATATAAATACGTCGTCTCCGGAGACATCGAGAAGATGTACCGGCAAATAAAGGTTCATCCTGACGATCGTAGTCTTCAGCTTGTTTTATGGCGCGACGATGAGTCTCAGCCTTTGCGCACCTTGATGCTTAATACTGTCACGTATGGGTTCTCAAGTGCTAGTTTTCTGAGTACTCGTTGTCTCTGGCAATTAGGTGAAGAGACTACCGATCCTTTAATTAGAGACGTCATTCAAAGGGATTTTTATGTCGACGACCTCTTGACAGGCGCTCAAACAGAGAAAGAATTGCAATATATTCAGCAGTCTGTCGCTGAAACACTAGCTAAAGGAGGGTTTCATCTCAGAAAATATCGGTCAAACTTGTCTTCGGTACTAGAACATAGTTCTACAGAGTCGTCAAGTGATCTCATGATCAGCAATGCAACAAGCACTCTAGGTATTGGTTGGATGCCTAAATCAGACGAGCTGCATTTTCCCATTGATTTGCCTTCGGTCGATGTCGTCACTAAGAGATCTATATTGTCTTCCACGTTTAAGGTTTTTGATCCCCTTGGTCTGTTATCATTGTGCACCGTAAGGCCAAAGATGCTACTCCAAGAGCTTTGGGCAGAGCACAAGCTAGGGTGGGATGACCCTGTTCCGGAGAAAATCAAGTCTTCCTGGCTCTCGTTTGTTGATGGCTTAAGTAGCATAGCGGAGCTAAGGTTGCCGAGATACATTTTAATTGACGATCCAGTACGTCTAGAAATGCATTGTTTTTGCGACTCTTCACAAAAGGCTTATGGAGCATGCATTTATTTAAAATCGGTTAATAAGCATGGGGACGTTAAGGTAAACTTGCTTTGTTCTAAATCGCGTGTCGCTCCAGTTACACCGACTACTATTCCTCGTTTAGAGCTGTGTGCCGCCTTGCTAGGAGCCGAACTTTCTACGGCTGTACTACAAGCATTGCGGCTGAAAATTAGTCGTTGCATTTATTGGTCCGATTCAAAGGTTGTCTTGAGTCGGCTACGCACAACCAAGAGTATGAAAACATTTGTTGCTAATAGAGTAGGTGCAATAAAGGAACTTACTGATCCATGCTCTTGGCGCTATGTGCCCACTTCTCAGAACCCTGCTGATCTTGTGTCACGCGGTGTTGACCCCAAAGAAATTTCTAGCTCTGTTATGTGGTGGAACGGTCCTTCCTTCTTACAGCTCGAAGAGGCGTCGTGGCCACCCTCAGAAATCGAGGAGATGCCAGCCCGGCTAGCTCAGTCGGTAGAGCATGAGACTCTTAATCTCAGGGTCGTGGGTTCGTGCCCCACGTTGGGCGCCAGCCTCGCGTTGCTGATGTCACCACATCCCGTGGAATAGTGCGCCGCGCTCTCAACAGACTGTTTTCTTCGCCAGCGGTCGGCAAGAGACACAGTCTGTTGAGAGCGCGGCGCACTATTCCACGGGATGTGGTGACATCAGCAACGCGAGGCACGCCGTCTGAACCAGGGAAGACCTTATGGACCCGGCCGAGACGCCAACAGAGGGGCGGAGCGGCGTCATCCTTCAGCAAGACGAGATCATCCACTTGCAGATCCTTGCAACGGGTTTTCCACTTCGTACGCTGCTGCAGCTCGGAGACGTACTCGCTAGACCAACGTTTCCAAAAATGTTGGCGCATCTGCTCCAGACGGTGGTAGCGATCAAGGCGGTTAGCGTTGCATTCCATCAGGGCAGGTGCTGGCAGCGCTGTCAGGGGCCTGCCGATTAAAAAGTGACCCGGGGTAAGAGGCTGTAGGTCTGTGGGTGAAGGGCTGAGAGGACAAAGGGGACGGCTGTTGAGGATAGCCTCAATTTGTGTAAACAAAGAACACAGCTCTTCAAAAGTTAAATGTGCCTCCCCCATTACCCTACGCAAATGATACTTAGCCGACTTAATCCCAGCTTCGAAATAACCTCCAAAATGAGGAGCGTACGCAGGCGAAAATTTAAAATCAATGCCCTGCTGAGCTGCGAAGTCTAAAATGGTATCGACATTGTCCTTTGACCTCAAAAAATCACTAATTTCGCGAGCAGCAGCAACAAAGTTTGTACCGTTGTCACAAAATATCTTTTTTGGTAGCCCTCTACGGGCTATAAAACGTTTGAGTGACAACATGAAAGCCTCCTTTGAAAGCTCGCTCACGGCTTCCAAGTGAATGCACTTGTAATTTAAACATATAAAAATACACAAATAACATTTGGTTATTTTACAACCCCTGCCCTTGCGATCGGTAATTAAAAATGGCCCAGCAAAGTCAGTCCCTATATTTGAAAATGGTATGTCAGGGTTGATTCGCTCACATGGCAGGTTACCCATTATATTACTCATCTGCTGTCCTTTAAAGCGATGACACACAACACAGTTTTTAGCAACACTGCGAGCCAGATTACGCCCACCTACAGGCCAGTATCTATCTCTAATAGAAGCGAGAAGAAGTTGAGGACCGGCGTGCAAGAGCCGTGTGTGCTCTTGTCGAAAGAGTAGCCTTGTAAAATGACAACGGGCATGCAACAAAACAGGGTGTTTTTTATCAAAATTATATGACGAAGCAGCGATGCGTCCACCAACACGAATAATGCCGTCAGAATCCAGAAATGGATTCAGTGCGGTGATGTTGGATTTAGCTTTCAAACCCTTATTTAGCGAAAGTAACCTTAACTCCTTATTAAAAAAGCTCTTTTGGGAAATTCTAATTAACGCCTTCGTTGCGCCATCAATTTCTGAAGCTTGTAATGGACCAGTCAATTTATTGTTTTTGTTTATTTGTTTTGAATTGTGGAACCATCTCAAGATACGAGCATAAGCTCGTTGCAAAATGGACATCCTCGAGATCCTAGAAATATCGAGAGGAACATCCCCCACCAAAACTGAAAAAACCTTGATCTCCGGCAACGCTGGCATCTCCTCGATTTCTGAGGGTGGCCACGACGCCTCTTCGAGCTGTAAGAAGGAAGGACCGTTCCACCACATAACAGAGCTAGAAATTTCTTTGGGGTCAACACCGCGTGACACAAGATCAGCAGGGTTCTGAGAAGTGGGCACATAGCGCCAAGAGCATGGATCAGTAAGTTCCTTTATTGCACCTACTCTATTAGCAACAAATGTTTTCATACTCTTGGTTGTGCGTAGCCGACTCAAGACAACCTTTGAATCGGACCAATAAAGGGTGTTTAGGGTTTTATAGACGTGAGCGAGGCCATTTTCCTGTTCTTAATCGTTAATTAGGAAGGGCGTGTTTGTTTTTGTTCCATGATGCGAGATCAGTGATTTAGATTGGATTTTATAGCTGCTTTCTGTGCACTATTAATTATATAGACGCACGTAGGTAAACGTCACCTACAATCGACAAGTGTAGCCGTGTGTTTTCCGATCATCTTGCATCTGGATGTATAAATTGTCTGAAAGCCGGAGAAGCAGCGCTGCTTAAAGCAATAAAACACTAAATAAAGAAATGAATAAATAAAAAGTTATATGATAAGCAGCGCTGATTTTGAGCGAAAACCAACACCACAAATGGTTTCTAGGTACACCCTTACATTAACTCCTCGGCTTAAACTAAATCTTACTTGACTTACCCTCTCCCTAAAGCCAAATATAAACATTATAATCTCCGAATGAGCTTACCTTAAGCCTTGAGTACCTAGCACGATTAATTCATTACGGTGTTATTTCAACTTTGATCATTTATACTTGAGATAAGAGCTTGGCTTTATTCAAAGTTGCAATAAAAAATCCAACATTTTTAGGCCATGTAACCGTTGTGTCAATGTCAATTGCTTCCAATCTTACAATTAATAAAAAAAATCTACTCGTATCTTGTCTTAAATATTTAACATCAGTAGAATAGTCAGTGCTGCTGATGTCAGTACTGCTATTATAAGTTTTAGATTGGCTTCCTTATATTTTACAGATTATCCTTTTAAACGACTCTTATTTATTTGTGGGAAGACTGTTGGAGTTTTAAAGTTCACTCGTATATTTATCCCCCGACGAAAAAGAGTGTTGTTTTAAGTTTGATGTTTTTGTGTGTATTATATTATGTTTGTGTGTGTTCGTCTCTGGCATCGAATCTGGCAATTTTTTCTCTGTAGTACTCTGTAGTATAAATAGTCAAAGGGTTTCAAACGGAGCCACTTTCCGTACTGTTATCTTCGTGTTGTTCGTATATGTTTGTTGCGGAGTTGAGAAGTTATATAGCATGATAAGTAGTTGGAACATTAATTTAACTGGTAAGGTGCGAGCGTTTGTAAACTATGCGACTGTTACTTGGAGAGTATATTGGATTGGAAGATTGCTTGCAACTCTATTCAGTTACAGTTACTAACTTACTGTAAAATAACAATTTACTTAAAAATATCATATTGGTCACGTTATAGGAACACTTTAAAGATTACAATCAAGTTATAAGTTTAAGCTAAGGTTAAAGAAGTTTATTCTCATAAGAACTTATATCTAGGATACATGTAGTTCACTTAAAATGAGATTACAACAGTATTCTTTTAAATATATTAATTACATCGGTGCAGCGCAAGACGTTTTAAAGATAATAAATAAGTACAAACTAATACTAATTTACGGAAGAAACAAACAAAGTAATTTATGATAAGCCAACATTGCATTCCGCAAAAATGCAGGTGGTAAAATAAAAACACATTCATCCATTCGCGTGTAGCTACGTAGGTAAGTAACAAGCAGTAATGACAGCAAAACTGGTTATGCGGCTAAAACGTATTCGTCCGACGAACATAGACTCCGTTGAGTCGTCTGATTATAAAAAAAAAATTCCGTGTGTTTCATATTTGCTGTCGAATCGAGTATAAATATTTGAACTTAACGTAAACTCAGTTAGTTTTTAATTGAATTAGTGTTAATTATTCTTGTTATTATTTAATTCTGTAACCCGGAAATTTTTCTTTATTAGTGTAATAGTTTTCTGATTTTATTTTATTTTATTTTATTTAGGCTAATGTAAATTTCGAAACTATTATTTTTATTTTTATTATTTTATGAATTGATTTTTTGTCAGTGTGATTTTTGTTTTAGATTTTACTAATTGCTGGAACTTATAATGAATTGTATTTATAAAGTAAGTATTTATTGCATATCTAAAAAAAGTGTTTTGAGTTTATTTTTAAACGTTCTTATATTTTCGGAGTTTTTAATATTTTCTGGCAGCTTGTTATACAAATTGACACCCTCAAAAGTTATACTCTTTTTTCCGTAATTGACTGTTCTTGGTACCGGTACCCATAGTTTATTTTTATTTCTTAGATTGTGTTTGAATTGTCTTTGTGTAAACGAGATGTTAGTTTTTATCGTTTTTAAAAGAATTTTTTTAATCAAGATGCATGTCTGGAAATGATATAATTGTTGTACGTTAAATAATTTGGTCTTTCTGTAAAGAGTTTTTGTTTCTGTGAGATAGTTAAAATGAAAAAGAACTTTAACAATTTTATTCTGTATGATTTGGAGATCTTTAAGTACGGTTTTAGAAGCTGTTCCCCATATTTCAATTAAATATTGCAAGTTTGATTTAACAAGGGCATTATATAAGACAACACGCGCCTTCACTGGTATACAAAAAGATATCCTTCGAATTGCTCTTAGAATCGGTCGTAGCTTGCTCTTCACGTGCTCAATATGAGTCCTCCAAGTAAGTTTATCATCTAGCCAAAGACCCAAGTATTTTTCACAGCGCGATCGATGTATTGGAATATGATTTATTACGAGTGGATTGTGTTCAGGGACGTTCTTATTTTTTGCCGCAAATATTATGTAGGACGTTTTTGCCACGTTTATAGTCAACAAATTACTCAAATACCACTCATTTAGCGTGTCGAGATCTTTCTGAGCTCTTGCAATAATCTGATGAATACAATGACCAAAATAAAAAAGACACGTATCATCTGCAAATAGAGTCAAATGGCCTGCCAAGCCAATGTTGGATATATTATTGACGTAGATAATAAAAAATAATGGCTTAATAAGCTTAGTTTTTAATATTGTTGATATGAAAAGGGTTTTGTTCTTTGAATAAATAATCAAATAAACTAAACATTTTCAGTTAGCAGTTCTCTACCACAGGCTTTGCATACATCTTCCAAAGAGATGGCAAAAAACCCAAATATAAAAAATACATAAATTAGTTACAATCTATAATCTAAGAGATGAACCCTAATCTAAGCGAGATTATGGGATGATCGATTAATTGTTAACAGATTGGTGTTTTTGTGGATTTTGTTTCGAATTTGAACATTTGGCTCAACATTAGAAAAAAACAAATTGTAGTCGCTGGTAGGGTGAGCACGAAAAACTACCGTAACGTATTCGTAGAGTTTACCTATCGTTGACTTGTCACTTTATATGGGGCAACTGTCAGTTTCTGACGTTTGGACGACACGAACACGTTACGAAAATGTTCGTGCTCACCCCAATGGTCTGCTGAAAGTGACGTTAAGACTTTCTTGACGCAATTTATTTATAAATAGTCAAAGGGTTTCAAAAGGAGCTACTTTCCGTACTGTTATCTTCGTGTTTGTGTTCGTACATGTTTGTTGTGGAGTTGAGAAGTTATATAGCATGATAAGTAGTTCGAACATTAATTTAACTGGTAAGGTGCGAGCGTTTGTAAACTATGCGACTGTTACTTGGAGGGTCTGTCGGATTGGAAGACTGCTTATAACTCTACTTAGGTTACAGTTACTAACTTACTTTAGAATAATGATTTTCTTTAAAATATCATATTGGTCACGTAGCACCATATCATCGCGTATCATATAGCACTTTAAGGATTACAATCAAGTTGTAAGTTTAAGCTTAGTTTGAAATATTGATGACGTGAAAAGGGTTTTGTTCTTTGAATAAATAATCAAATTAACAAACTTTTTTTATGCATTGTGCATTTACGGTTTGCACTTCTTTACCTTAGGCTTAGCACACTTCTTCATTAAGGGCGCATTCACACGAAAACGAATGTCGTGTTTTTTTACGAATCGTTTTTACATATTATTTCGGTTTTTGTTTGACGGGACGGGGAATCGTGAAAAACTACGTTTACGTTAATAATCGTATTTTAAAAACACGAATCGTGACGGGTTTATGAAGGGCTTGGAAAGAAAAAATAATGCATATTTTGAATGTACAACTAAGACCTATTCAAACTGTGCTCAAGAAGTTTTTCTCAAAGCTGGGTTTTTTAGCCATCGCCTTTTATGGAGCAGGCACTTCGCTGGATTTGTTTCTTATTTCGGCATTTAAGTCAACTTTAAAAAAAAACAAATTGTAGTCACTGGTGCATAAAAGCGCAATGAAATGACGACTTTCTTGGCCATCATTGTACCAAAAAGCTACTACTACTTAAAACTTATCTTCCAAACATCCATAGATCCTGTACTACCTACTACTATTCATTAACCCAAAGGTTGTCTAGAAGAGAACGCTCATAGCAATACGACCGCTTTTATTGCACATCTATACATGCATTCTTCTTTGGCGCAACAGATATAGAATTAGGAAGCTAAAGGAAAGCGCTTCCTACCGACCGGGTGCTATGGTCAGGGACCGAAGTCCGATAGTCATCATCTTGATTTGTCCATCTATATTATTCTGGTTCTAAATCTTATAAGCCGCGGTGCATGTGCGGTACTAGGCTAACAGCGCCATCTAGCCTATGGTGCCGTATCAACGCTTACTGTCGTGCTTTCTACCGCTAGGCACGCGCTTGTGATGACGAACGGTAGAGATCGCTACACTTTTTTGTTTATATTTTAATAAGATCTTATCTCATTCAAATAGCAAAACAAAGTATTGTAAAAAAGTCCCAACAACAGAGTTATTCCTCTTTAGTGTTAAACACATCCAAGCTCTATTAACCTTGCTAATATATCGCAATCAGCGCTAGACCGAGAAAAACTTAACCCCTAACTTTGTTAGATGCAAATCCGGTCATAAATTGGTGAGGCGCCGACGGTTTGGGCACATTAATTTGCGGTAAATCGCGTGGAAAATGGAAATTTTGTGCAGCCTCTGGCGTGGCGCGGCAAACTTATCCGCGCATCTGAAAAATAAATTCCACGTATGAACGTATTGGTATCCACATCGTAACGCCTCTTAATAAGATTGTGGGTGCGCGGGTGAACGGTTACCAGCGAGCAGTGGAGGGTTAAGCGTACAGTATGAGACGTGATGAGAATCTTCCCCGTTTTTTAATGAGCACAGAATTAAACGTGGAAAGTTTAGATTGGCTTAGGTATTTGATAGTAAATTTGTATTTGGTTTAACATGATTGGTGAATACTCGATATTAAACATCAAAGTGCAATATTTTATACTATGCCAAGGACACATTCGGCAAGAAATATTATACAATTTTTTTAGTAATTTCATCAATTTAAGTTTTATCTACACTAATATTATAAAGCTGAAGAGTTTGTTTGTTTGTTTGTTTGTTTGTTTGTTTGTTTGTTTGTTTGAACGCGCTAATCTCAGGAACTGCTGGTTCGAATTGAAAAGTTCTTTTTGTGTTGAATAGATCATTTATCGAGGAAGGCTATAGGCTATATAACATCACGCTGCAACTATTAGGAGCGAAGAAATCATAAAAAATGTGAAAAAAACGGGGGAAATTATTCATCCTTGAGGGCTTCCGTTGCGTACGCTGCGAAAACGGATCAAGATACCAAAAATATTTGTATGAAAGAATTATTCCTCTTGAAATGATCTAAAAAAATGTCTGCGACAGTATATGTCTATCTTTTAAGATCAAGTCACTAGAACCGTTTTTGTGGTAATCAAATTTGGCCGAAATTAATGCATTATTTGTTAAGAGTTGTATCAACGTAATAATATTAATCTTTATCCAAATAAATGTGTTGTTAATTAAGAGTATTTAATTGTGAACAAAATTGTCTTTGACGTCACTTAATTTCAATGAATATCTTAGAAGATATAACAATTTTAAAATAACACCAATATAAAATTCACCCGCGCCGCATGATGTGCAAAACATGACGCTGCAATGAAGAGAGGCGTTGCTTGCGAGCGACGCGGAGAGGGGAGTGTAGCCTACGAGGTACCATGATGAACCAAAATTAGATTTGACCAGTTGCGTCATATCTTCACGTCGACCCTGCCACTGTGCCTAAAATGCCGGTTGTTTCACCAATGCGTCTTACCAGTCTTAACCTACGGAGCCGAAACGTGGAACATGACAGTCAAGCTGGCTCACCGACTACACGTCACTCAGCGTGGTATGGAAAGGTCTATGTTGGGGATCTCATTAAGGGATAAGATCCCGAACGAGTTCATACGACATAAGACTAAGGTAACTGATGTCCAAAAATGTAGCAAGCTAAAGTGGCCGTGGGCTGGCCATGTCTGTCGCAGAACCGACGAGAGGTGGCGCAGGAAGGTTCTTGAATGGAGACCACTCTTAGGTAAACGTAGTGTGGGACGCCCCCCGGCTAGATGGACAGACGACCTGAAGAAGGCAGCTGGTAGTGACTGGATGCAAAGAACGGGAGATCGTGCGCTGTGGCGGTCCTTGGTGGAGGCCTATGACCAGCAATGGACTGATACGATGAATGACCAGGTGACCGCATATATATATAATCTGGGACGAATGTTCCATGGTCCATAGAGCTTATGTAAAGAGGCTAGATAGGACTCTTAGAGATATAAGAAGCTGTGATAAAATTATCATCATAAAATTACTTTTATCTTTGCGGGGGACTTTCAACAAACTGTACCAGTAATAGTAAAGGGAACAAGGCCAGACATTGTAAAGTCTTGCCTTTAAAATACCCCAATATAGAAGTTTGCGAACATCTTAAATTTAACTACAAATATGAGAGCACATTTGGGGGGAGGTAGAAATAGTCCTCCAGGCCGATTTCGACCACGGCGGCCAATCTCAACAGAGATCAGCCAACTACGCAGACGTTATTATAGTGCACAAGTGTGAGCACAATACACAAGTGCACTCTCAAACTGCACTGTTATATCACTCTCAAAGTTCGGTGAGATGGCAAACCGACATGATTGGAGAGAGATCAGGCGCATGACCAACGGCTTAACGTGCGAACCGAGGCACGGGGGTGTAACACCGCCAACTTCTCGACTCCGAGCTGTTCTTGAGAGATTCATGACAGATAAGCTCAGAAACAATTTTGGCTCGACTTGGGATTCGAACCCAGGACCTCTTGGATGTTAGGCAGAAACTTTGCCACTACACCTTCGAGGCAGTGGTAGGGAGGTAGTATAACTTTTTCTTCAAAGTTACTTTTAATAGGAGACGGGAAAGTACCTCACTTTTAAAATAAAATTGCAATTGAACGAGATTAAGGATTAAGAGTGAGTAACATTAAGGACTTTATATCGAAAGTTCACCCTGAAATAAGCGAAATAGAAAAAAAAAGAACATCAATGGATGTGTCAAATCTTAAACCACCGGGACCCGACTTCAAATCTACTTTCTTCGCAATATGTAACGTGATGGTTGCAATAGTTTAGACTGGTTTAGCAGTTGGTCAAACAGTGCTTATATCTCGCACCTCAATGATTCCAAATTATTTACCTTTTAATTTTAAAAGAATTCAATTTCCTTTTATGCTATCTTTCACCTTTACAATGAATAAATCACAGGGGCAAACATTTAAACACATAGGAATTAATTAACGTCAAGACTGCTTTTCACACGATATGTCGCGTTGTCAAGATCAGACCTACAAACGCGTTGCGGACAAAACTAATATGTTCTTCTGATACAAGAAAATAAAACTGGAGAAATAATTAACGCAGAAGTACTTTAAGCTAATTATGTTCTTTTGAAAACTTAAAAAAAATAATTGTCTAAAATAATAACAAAAACATAAATTTGCAAAAATAAAATGAAGCCCAAAAAAAATATTCCACGCGGACGAAGTCGCGGGCACAGCTAGTTCTTAATAAAAAGTGCAATATAACGATGTTTCAGGTATGATTTTTGTGATGCGGGGAAAATGCAATGTTGTGGTTTGAAGTTGCCTACAGAGGAATGCACAAAGAGAGTATGTTTTGACTTATAATTCAATTACTTGCATCCGACTGCATGTTACCTAGTATGATGTTGCTTAGTTATTGAGTTTTGTATCTTGTTCTAGCCTTTTTAGTACAAAATTTTTGTATAACAGTTTTTTTAAAGATAAAGGAAACCCTACTACAACCACTTTGGTGTAATGGTTAAGAAGTTGTCAATAAGGTTATACAAGTTACTATTAGGTTACTATAGTATAATATATATAAGTTACTATTAGGTTGCGGGTTCGATCCCCGCACTGTACAAACATTTGCATGAAAATGTCTGTGTTTGTGCTGGTCTGGGTGTTATATGTATTTATTTAAGTTTATTTGTATACCACTGTTGATTCTGATTTCTGTAACACAAATGCTTAAGCTGTTACCCACAGATTCAGATCAATGTATGTGATGTTGTTGTTTATTATATAATAATATTATATTATAATACTGTCACATAGTAGGGCGGGATTACTGTCACACTGTCACGTTTCGCTTCCCCCGAATGATGGGGGGTTAACTAGTGTATGCTATAACGTAATGGTGCCTTTGAATCGGGCCCTGGTGATATGATAACACTGTACACAGACAAAATCAAATCATGCTACCCACCTGTTGTAGAGAAATCGACCTTATTACAACTGCATAAGAGACCTGATTACCTTCATACTATGCTCTGCTCGGCTATGCTCTCAAAAATATCAAAAACTTGTAATTTGAATCTGATATTCTGATAATATTGTCTGTAATATGATATGTATGCTAAATGAAAGATTGTTTTAAACGTACGAAATTGCTCCAATTGATCTTACAATGAGGATTAAATAAATAATAATAATAAATAAAAACTTTATTTGACCAATTACAATGATTTTGCACTAATAAGGTATAATCATAAACATTGACTACAAAACATGACGGAAAAGTAGCACCTACCCTCCGCGCTAGTAACAAAACTGTGTTGCGGCAGAGCAGTTACGTCGTTTGCTAATAGTGAGTTATTACAGTATATGCAAAAATAACAGAAATTATTATATTTTTAATAATTATAATAAAAATAACATTAGGCTTATAATAATAATTAAAAAAATAGTAATAAATAATATAATTTCTCTTACTATAGCCTTAACTGTCGGTAGCAAGCTACCCCGCTGCTGACAGCTTGCAAGTGTTAGGTTTTTATAATATTTTTATGATTTTTATATTTTACTTTTATAATTATATTTTTAAAACAATCCCTAAAATTTAGCTTAAATAAAGTGACTTATAATAATAATTTGAGTTTATTGCTTCCAATAACAATAAATGGTCACATCTTTCATTAACATGCTTTTAGCAATATTTTAATGCAGTTACATTATGAAATAATAACAATAAACATTATTATAACTTAAAAAGGATTACACATTATGCCATCTTTTGTTCATGTGTTTTATTAATATCTTTTTATTGCATCTTACTTCGATTACCGTTTATTTGCTTTTTATCCTGCATTTACACACGAGGTATTTGTTCCTAGTATCATTTAAAAATATGCTGTCATTTTATTTTTATTTTTTTCTAGTCTAGCATCCTCTTGAGTAAAAACATGCTCAACAGATACCCATTTGGGAACGTAAACTTATCTACAAATACCACCAAAGCAATAAAAGATTTCCATTTCAGCTCCAATATACTTACAAGCAAGGTGCTATGTGGTACAGTTAGCTGAAAAAATGAGATTGAGTTTTTAATAATTTATAGCAAATGTAATAATAATAATAATAGTCCTCCTGGCCACGGCGGCCAATCTCAACAGAGATCAGCCAACTGCGCAGGAGATATTATAGTGCACAAGTGTGAGCGCAATACACAGGTGCACTCACTGTTCCATCACTCTCAAAGTTCTGTGAGACGGTAATCCGACATGACCGGAGACAGATCAGGCGCAGGACCAACGGCTTAACGTGCTTTCCGAGGCACGGGGATGTAACACCGCCAACTTCCCGACTCCGAGCTGTTTTTGAGAGATTCATGACAGAAAATCTCAGAAACAATTTTGGCTCGACCTGGGATTCGAACCCACGACCTCTTGGATGTAAGGCAGAAACTTTGCCACTACACCAACGAGGCAGTCAACCAACGAGGAAGTCATAGCAAATGTTAAAAAATATAAGGAGACTCTGTTATACACTTTGAGGCTAGATACGATTTCGATCACAGAAAAAAATTAAAGTGATCTGTTTGGTTCAACCATAATTGGGCAAAAAATGCGATAGGAAAGGAGTAGTAGACAACGGACTCCATTTTATAGCTTTCCCTCTCGAACTGTTTTTCAACAGGATTAAAAAGGCATCCAATCTATATTTTTAAAACAAAGCAAATCAATTCTGTCTGCCAATGATCAGTGACCTCCCACAGGAGCTAGCTCAAAAATCAAACTATGTCACAATTTTTTTAAGAGAAGATAAGATAATTTCTATATTGTGGCACATAGGTTACATTAGTTGGTACAATTTAGGTGATACAGATCTTCTATTTCCTACCTCATAAGGCATACTTGGCACAAAAATTATACTAACTATATAATATTTCAATTAGTTACATTTTCTCATGACACAAAATTATAAAATCACAAATAACGTGGTAATACTTTACGTGGTGAGACTCGCATATTTCGCTTATACACGTAGCTTGTAATGAACGTTTTTGAAAGAAAGAAAGAAATAAATAAATTTATTTGTTTTCGGACAGGGTATACAGAGGATCGACAAATGTTACATAATGATCACCTATCCGGCCATCAATAACAGCATGCAAATGCATTTACAATTAACAATTGAGCTTTCTTGAAAAGACGTACACACTGACACTGTACACTTTTTTCCCACTCCAAGTATACCCTGCCCGTGAAACCAATGGCAACTGTCAACTGGGAAATATACGGGTGCATTCCTGGGCGGTATTGCACTGGAAAGTTCACGATATCACTCCTCACTCAGGTGCACTTAATAAATTTTGTTTTAATGTTTTATACGATTTGCGCTAACGTTCCAACGCCAATATCGTAGCTTAGGTTGGCTTCGGTGCGGAAGTTTTCAATACGTTTATAATAGGTTTGTGTGTGTGTGTGTTGTAGCTTCTTTTTTGTCTCATAAAAGGAGTGGTTTTAAAACTTTTCTAATTATTGACTGACAGACCTAGCTTAGAGCAGTCATTACTGCCAATTTTCAGTCACAGGTTTGGGAATTTACAGAGACTAAAACACTAATGTGTTGCATGGTAGAGTATTGATGTGATTACGTTACTTAATCTATATATATATATATTTAAATATATAAAATTCTCGTGTTACAATGTTCGTTCCTGTACTCCTCCGATTCTTATAAAATTTTGTTAGCATATTGAGAAGGTCTGACAATCGACTAACATTTGGTGATAAGAGGTTAAGTGATAAGGGTAAGGGTTAGTTATATATTAGCTTAGTGATAAGGGTAGTCCACACTTTAAATTTATATGGCAAAACATTGTTTGCCGGGTCAGCTAGTATAGTTATAATAAAGGGTTTGTGAGCTGTATTGTGTCTTGCAATTTTTATCAGTCTTGAAAATAAAATTTCTGAACCCATATAATCTCTTCTTGTTTCTATTTGTACTAAAGAATCAAGAATATTTTCGTAAGTAATTTAACTAAAAGCTTTACTTACCTGTCAATATTTCCAATTTCCAAAAGTATTCACCGACTAAATTACAAATTTATCGCTCAGCTATCACGCCATGTCTTCCGGCATCAGCCTAACAACCGTTGGTCACGCGTTCGGTTCCCGTTTGAATCACGTTAATCGCTGTCCCGGGAGGATTATAGGATTTCATAGTCTTTTACGGGCGGCGGCACGGTATTTGCATCGACTAATAGTTATTCAGGCCTGAACGGATTTGGGTCAGATTTTGTCGCGTGTAAGCCGAGATATGGATTGGTGGGTGCGCTTTTATTATAAAGTCACGGTACACTGTTGAAACGTAAATATTAATAATAGTAATAATAATAGTTCTCCTGGCCGATTTCGACCACGGCGGCCAATGTCAACAGAGATCAGCCAACTACGCTATATTATAGTGCACAGTGTGAGTGCAAAACACAGGTGCACTCACTGTTCCATCACTCTCAAAGTTCGGTGAGACGGCAATCCGACATGACCGAAGAGAGAACAGGCGCAGGACCAACGGCTTAACGTGCTTTCCGAGGCTCAGGGGTGTAACACCGTCTTCTTCCCGACTACGAGCTGTTTTTGAGAGATTCATGATAGAAAATCTCAGAAACAATTTTGGCTCGACCTGGGATTCGAACCCAGGACCTCTTGGATGTAAGGCAGAAACTTTGCCACTACACCAACGAGGCAGTCAACCAACGAGGAAGTCATAGCAAATGTTAAAAAATATAAGGAGACTCTGTTATACACTTTGAGGCTAGATACGATTACGATCACAGAAAAAAATTAAAGTGATCTGTTTGGTTCAACCATAATTGGGCAAAAAATGCGATAGGAAAGGAGTAGTAGACAACGGACTCCATTTTATAGCTTTCCCTCTCGAACTGTTTTTCAACAGGATTAAAAAGGCATTCAATCTATATTTTATAACAAGGCAAATCAATTCTGTCTGCCAATGATCAGTGACCTCCCACAGGAGCTAGCTCAAAAATCAAACTATGTCACAATTTTTTAAAGAGAAGATAAGATAATTTCTATATTGTGGCACATAGGTTACATTAGTTGGTACAATTTAGGTGATACAGATCTTCTATTTCCTACCTCATAAGGCATAATTGGCACAAAAATTAACTAACTAACTATATAATATTTCAATTAGTTACATTTTCTCATGACACAAAATTATAAAATCACAAATAACGTGGTAATACTTTACGTGGTGAGACTCGCATATTTCGCTTATACTCGTAGCTTGTAATGAACGTTTTTGAAAGAAAGAAAGAAATAAATAAATTTATTTGTTTTTGGACAGGGTATACAGAGGATCGACAAATGTTACATAATGATCACCTATCCGGCCATCAATAACAGCATGCAAATGCATTTACAATTAACAATTGAGCTTTCTTGAAAAGACGTACACACTGACACTGTACACTTTTTTCCCACTCCAAGTATACCCTGCCCGTGAAACCAATGGCAACTGTCAACTGGGAAATATACGGGTGCATTCCTGGGCGGTATTGCACTGGAAAGTTCACGATATCACTCCTCACTCAGGTGCACTTAATAAATTTTGTTTTAATGTTTTATACGATTTGCGCTAACGTTCCAACGCCAATATCGTAGCTTAGGTTGGCTTCGGTGCGGAAGTTTTCAATACGTTTATAATAGGGTTGTGTGTATGTGTTGTAGCTTCTTTTTTGTCTCATAAAAGGAGTGGTTTTAAAACTTTTCTATTTATTGACTGACAGACCTAGCTTAGAGCAGTCATTACTGCCAATTTTCAGTCACAGGTTTGGGAATTTACAGAGACTAAAACACTAATGTGTTGCATGGTAGAGTATTGATGTGATAACGTTACTTAAACTATATATATATAATGTAAAGTGTGGACTACCCTTATCACTAAGCTAATATACATATAACTAACCCTTACCCTTTTCACTTAACCTCTTATCACAAAATAGATGTTAGTCGATTGTCAGACCTTCTCAATATGCTAACAAAATTTTATAAGAATCGGAGGAGTACGGGAACGACCATTGTAACACGAGAATTATATATATATATATATATATATATACATATAACTAACCCTTACCCTTTTCACTTAACCTCTTATCACAAAATAGATGTTAGTCGATTGTCAGACCTTCTCAATATGCTAACAAAATTTAGCTTAGTGATAAGGGTAGTCCACACTTTACATTTATATGGCAAAACATTGTTTGCCGGGTCAGCTAGTATAGTTATAATAAAGGGTTTGTAATCTGTATTGTGTCTTGCAATTTTTATCAGTCTTGAAAATAAAATTTCTGAACCCATATAATCTCTTCTGGTTTCTATTTGTACTAAAGAATCAAGAATATTTTCGTAAGTAATTTAACTAAAAGCTTTACTTACCTGCCAATATTTCCAATTTCCAAAAGTATTCACCTACTAAATAACAAATTTATCGCTCATCTATCACGCCATGTCTTCCGGCATCAGCCTAACAACCGTTGGTCACGCGTTCGGTTCCCGTTTGAATCACGTTAATCGCTGTCCCGGGAGGATTATAGGATTTCATAGGCTTTTACGGGCGGCGGCACGGTATTTGCATCGACTAATAGTTATTCAGGCCTGAACGGATTTGGGTCAGATTTTGTCGCGTGTAAGCCGAGATATGGATTGGTGGGTGCGCTTTTATTATAAAGTCACGGTACACTGATGAAACGTAAATATTAATAATAGTAATAATAATAGTTCTCCTGGCCGATTTCGACCACGGCGGCCAATGTCAACAGAGATCAGCCAACTACGCTATATTATAGTGCACAAGTGTGAGCGCAAAACACAGGTGCACTCACTGTTCCATCACTCTCAAAGTTCGGTGAGACGGCAATCCGACATGACTGAAGAGAGAACAGGCGCAGGACCAACGGCTTAACGTGCTTTCCGAGGCTCAGGGGTGTAACACCGTCTTCTTCCCGACTCCGAGCTGTTTTTGGGAAATTCATGTCAGAAAATCTCAGAAACAATTTTGGACTCGACCTGGGATTCGAACCCAGGACCTCTCGGATGTAAGGCAGAAGTTTTGCCACTACACCAACGAGGCAGTCGTAAATATTACTGAGTAAGTACGTAAATATTACGGACGCTAACGAAAATATATCAAAAACGGAAAAAGGGCTATGACGTCATAACTTAACAAAATCCAAGTCTGCAAAGTTGGCGACATCTTCGGAGCCGCTCGTCACTCTTGTCGTAAAAAGGTTGCTGTGACGGGTCGCAGTGCGGCTGATCTCTGTCATAAGCAACCCATCACGGACTTACAGACTATAGGGAGAAGGCCCAGGGCATACACACCTGCGGCACATTGTCGCTACAGCTCGCGACTGTCATTGGTTGACACACTGCCAGTTGTGAGTCGCAGCGACAATCTGTGCGGTGGCGGTAAATCAAAAACGTAATTAAATCACGCGCATTTTATTAACTCGAGTGTGGTAGCTATGCTTCGCCGCTATTCTCAATCAATACACATTAATTGACAATAATAATATAAATTATTCTTACAATTTAGGGGTACAAAAATAAAATGTAAAAAATCACTATCTACATATCGTCACTTGCAAGAACACTTGGTTTAACTGACAAAATACATTAATTAGGGTTTTTTTTTCGATTTTTCTGCTATTTTGGATAGCATACTAAGAAAAATTTCAGCTCTTAAAAAATGCCGCTATCATACTTTTTTTGAGTGTGTAACTTATACAGATGAAGAGAATATGACGACAGGTACATCATAAGTTGTCATTATGACTAATATGAACATGTTCAGTATAATAGGTACTTGAAAATGCAAAACAATATGGCTATTTATTAAGAAAATATTATATCTCGAAAAAAAAAGAATAAGACTAATAATAACTAACTCGCAATTTTTTTTCGCTGAAGATGCATTTTTTTAATAATATTTAAAGGAAAATATAATTAAGTATTAGGTATTGCTTAGTTTGGAGCTTGGTAATTGATGTGTTCGTTGAAACAATTTATTTATTTCTATTGTTTTTTATAAATGTAATACCGTAGGAACTTGATGGTGCTTGAATAAAATTTAAATAATATTTGATGTCATTTTGGTGTAACTATCAAAAGTACAATAAAAATGGTGTAACTGAAATATTTTTCCTAAAAAGTATACCGGATTCATTTGTATGTCACTCAAGAGCGCACAATTCTTAGAATTAATTCTAAAAAGGTAAAAAAATATTGACAATCGTCTAATGTCAGTTAATCCAAGTGTACCTGTAAGTATCGATATAAATACGGATGAATGTGTATTTGTTTACGGCTATGCAAAGAAAATAGAATTATTGCTGAAAATCTGAATACATTTTCTACAAGACAATGTCAACTTGATGAGTAGGAGTTCAAATAACTTAATAGGTTTCTCTAAAATAAAATACTTGGGCTGCATTAAATAAAATCAAAATAATTTAGTAACCGAAGTTTTTGTTTACAAAATAATTAATAATTTTCACAAATTAAGGAAGTAAATATTACGGTTAGATTGTAAAACGTGAAAATTTCAAATCAAACTTAAGTGAGATTAGAAGTGATTGGATAATTTATCTCAAACGATTTAAAATATCGTTTAGATTTCAAAAGAAATAATTTGCGATATAAAAGGCCTTCCATTGTATTGAAGCCTCGAAGTGTTACAACTTTGTTTAAAATATTTCGTCGGTATAATCTCACTGAAATTAGATTTGAAATAAACTGTTTGAATATTTTTAATATTAATAGCATAATAAAAGTTAGTTAGTACCATTTTATACCTTACTGACAAAATTTGCAAATCCAACACGTTTTAACACTAATTTAGGGGACAATATTTTACAGATTTTCATATTTTTTGCTATCTACAACAAACAATCTATCATATACAGGGTATGAAGTCTTTCCATCACCTATTTTTCCTAATAATTAACTATTTATATTCGGTGTTTACTTTTCTGGCAAATCATTCGTTAATTTAGGTACATATTCATTAGGTTGCTTAAACTAAAACAATTATAAAACTTGAAGACGTTAGGAGATTACCTAAGATTATTTTATACAATCACTAAACTAAAATATAAAATTACTAAAGTATCTAAAATCGCTATCAGTCTGAATTCAACAAGTAAAACTACGATATTTACAATTAAATTATCGGATTACGGTGTAAGCTTTTCATTTTTCACGAAAAAATTAAAAATACAAAAACATAAATAAATTTAAAATTAAACAAATAATTATGCAATAAAAATATCAAAACTAATGTGTAACTTTGAATACCATTAGCAATCAATGTTTTAACAAAAATAAAAACGATAATCCCCGAAATTACTCCCAAGTGCTACTACCATTGTGTATTAACAATATATACATTGACGAGCACATATTTATTTCAAACGATTTTAAGGTAGGTTATGTTGAACACAAACATTTTGCTACATTAAAATGAGTCTAAAATGACGTTACATAATTTATTCTTTCCTTCCACGTAACTGGTTTAAATTTGTAAAACATTCTAAACGGGATTCCATTTTAGAATGTTTTACAACTTTAAACCAATTTTTCATTATTCACTCGAGTAGACGTTTTTCGAGCTGATATAATTTTTGCCGATGTAAGATGCAAATAAGAATCTTAGAAATTCATACGATTGTGCAAAACGCTTCGGGGCAGAGCGAAGAAAATATTTTCTGGCTGCGAGCCAAAATGCAAGCAACGACTTCTCGTGATTTTCATTTACGGAGTAAATCAGGTATTATGTAAGAAATACTTACAGCCACTTACGGAAACGGTCTGTTTGTAACCTAATTGTCCGTAAAATTTAAAATAAAATACGGAACACAAATTAAATGCAAGGGTTGTAGAGTATAAGATTTCTTCCTAAAGAACTATTATTATGAGTTGGAAGGAGTATAAATACGTAGTTCCGGAGTTTCTCATTTAAAATTCAAATCATTACTCCTTTTTCAAGTTTGTTGGAAATAGCCCGAAAATCAGTGGTTAATAAATATTTTTTCGGTGAAAAACTTAAAGCTTTTCATGATTGCTTTCTGCAAAAACTATATTTAATTCGGTGAACTCATAAATAACGTTTAACAGAACCAATATCAAAGCTTTATTTTTCAGAAAAAAACACTGCTAAAATGGAAATATATAATATGGAAATATATTTACACACGATTAAAAACTGCATTATTAAACTAGACATTAGGCACATTCTGGGAATACGTAATAACCACTTAAAATTATTTTTCTACTTAAACTTAAATTAATACCTATCAATGTTTTACGACGTAAACATGACTAATCTAGACAATTTAGCGATTACATCACTATTTTAGGTTCATTATAACTGGCAAACCCTAGAGAATTGATTTTATAATATTTTCAACAAATACATTCAGCGCTTTGTGGAAAAGCAATCTCTGGTATAACGTAAAAGTAGGTATACAACTTTTGTTAATAGCGATGTTTAAAAGAATAGTTTAACATTCACGATCAATCCTACTTACATAAATACTAAGGTAATTTCGTCACTTGTATAAATAGCAGTACCTTAAACTTCAATAATTTTTCCTTTGGACATCTTTGGTGTAAATAAAGGATAATATTAACACTTTGCTAGAATGACTGATTTAAATTGATCTATCACGCCATGGTATGTTCGTAAAAGATTTTTTTTTCTCATCGGTCTGCGTTTTTAATTTATCTAAAACAACACGTCTACTACTTTCTAACTAGAGATACAACTCTAGATTGTCTATGCGATTAGTTTCACTGTCCGTGTACCATCACTAAAGGCGCGTTATGCACTAAATGGTTTTAGTCACAATACTACTATCACTTGGGCTTGAACACTCACCCAGCCGATTCTTGAGGTCCTGAAAAGAAATGTTAATGTTAAGATCATTTATTTACCAAAACACGTGTAAACATTTACCCATTGTACTATGTGAGTGACAAAGGTGACAAATGCGACGCGACGCGATAATATCAAATGGATTATATTAGGTCCTTACATATGAAATTGGCGTTTTGTCGTACTGGCCACTTTGATCACAAATTTTTCCTATTTGGTTAGGAATTCGAAATTCAAATTTATACAGCTATTTCCACATGTAGTTGTGTTTCGTAAACCGTCATTCATTTGTTTTTTTACTTATCTTTTTTCTGTTTGCATCGCTCAATTTACAAAATGGAAAATTTGAAATATCGCGTTATTTACGAGTACGAGTTCCACCGTGGCACCAGTGCTGCGGAAACGGCTCGAAGGGTTAATGATGTGTATGGCGGTTGTGTCGCAAAAGAAAACACAGTGCGTTTTTGGTTCCAACGTTTTCGTTCTGGAAATTTCGACCTGCAAAACAAGCCCCGTGGACGGCCGGAGACCCAAGTTGATAATGAAGAATTGAAGGCTATTGTGGAAGCGGATCCATCGCAAACCACGTCCGAGTTAGCTGCAGGCTTTGGCGTTAGTGATAAAACTGTTTTAATCCACTTGAAGCAAATTGGGAAGATTAAAAAACTTGAAAGGTGGGTTCCTCACGAATTGAGTGAAGCAAACCGGCAAACGCGCGTCAACTGCTGCGTTACATTACTTGACCGGCACAATAACGAAGGGATTTTAAATCGAATTACCTGTGATGAAAAGTGGATTCTCTACGATAATCGGAAGCGCTCATCGCAATGGCTGGACCCTGGCAAGCCAGCCAAAGCCTGCTCCAAGCGAAAATTGACCAATAAAAAGTTACTTGTAAGCGTTTGGTGGACTAGCCCCGGTGTCGTTCATTACAGTTTTCTCAAATCTGGCCAGACGATTACGGCAGATATCTATTGTCAGCAATTGAAAACCATGATGGAAAAGCTAGTTGCTAAACAACCAAGGCTGGTCAATCGCTCTACGCCACTGCTGCTTCACGACAACGCTAGACCACACACTGCACAACAGACGGCTAGCAAATTAGAAGAACTTCAATTGGAATCTCTAAGGCATCCACCGTACTCCCCGGACCTTGCTCCAACAGATTACCATTTTTTTCGAAATTTGGATAACTTCTTGCAAGGGAAAAAGTTCAACTCAGATGGGGCAGTCCAAGTCGCCTTCAAAGATTTTATTGATTCCCGTTCGAATGGTTTTTTTAGTAAAGGGATCAATGAACTACCTATGAGATGGCAAAAGTGCGTAGATTACAATGGCTCATACTTTGATTAAATAAATATGCTATATAAAAAAATTTCGACTTTTTGTTCCTCCCATACAAAACGCCAATTTCATAGGTAAGGACCTAATATATAGATAGTGTCATAAGTGACGAAGCGCGGTTAATATTAAATAAATAAATATACTACAACATCACATTCATTGATCTGACTCCGTGGTAAGTAGCAAAATTCACTTGTGTTACAGATATCAGAATCAACAGCGGCATTACAAATAAACTTAAATAAATACATATAACACCCAGATCAGTACAAACAGACATGTTCATGCACACTGATGTTTGTACAGTGCGAGGATCGCACCCGCGACCTCTTGGTTAATAGTCAACTTCTTGACCATTACACCAAAGTGGTCGTCAAATCAATGACACAAGTATTGGTCGAATTGCGTAGCGTCGCTTCGCGCCGCGTCGTACTTCTAGCTCACGTAGGACAATGCCTAACATAGTGTGGTTAGGACACAGTAGCAGTTATTGTTAATATATGATGACAAAACCTACATTAAATTCTGTCTAATAAGATACGGTTTCACTGTCAACCTAACCTAAAATTAATGAAATTAATGCAGACGTTGTTATAAACATTTAAGGTATTTTAACACTAGGCGACAAGTCGTGCGACTTTTCACGCGACCTCTCGTCACGTCCAACGTTACGATTTTTATTGTTAAGGACTTTGCATATCTATATGTTTTACGACGACGCCCAGTGATGACGCAAAACTTTGCCTGACATCTAGAGACACACAAGTATTTTTTTATTTTTTATATAATTAAAATGATGGAACATATTTCCCGAAATAAGTCGAAAATACTGGTATTATGATCTCGAAAAAAGATAAGTCACGGAATAGAACGACAAGATAGGAAGTTTTAAGATACAAATCTTAAACGAAATTCTATTTCTAGTGCAAGAAACTAATTTCACACCCAATTTCAAGTCCAAGGAGTCGATTTGGTAAATGTGATCTTCCAAAGTTTCTTCAATTTGGTCCTGTGATGTTTGCGTGGATTCGCCCATAGAGGAAATTGGTGTTATTCTAAAGACTTGATATTTTCACAGAAACGAAACGCCATGTAACATAATTTTCTTTGTCGCACAAGAATCAATTTACGTAGTAACGCGAGAGAAAAAATGACACAAGTACAGTCACGAGCGTATCCAACTTTATATTTTCGTTGCAAAACCGCCTCTAATATGACTTCATTAGATGTCGAAAAGTTTGCTTCGGCCAGGTGTTGACGTTTGTTCTTTTGCTTAAAAGCTTATTTTATTGGGTCTTCGCTCAATTTTTACATGAGTAACTTGCGAGGCGTTAAGAGGATAAGGGACGGCTTGTCGTAATATTGATTTTAGATTTGCATTATATTTTTTATTATTTATTTATGTCAGATAAAAAAGATCTATATAATTTGTTACTAATAATAAGAATACAAGATTTACGATTTAGGTACTTAAAACTAGACTAAACTACTATAAAACTAAGACATTAGGACATAGGTAAGTTATCCAGATTTAGGGACATGCAATTTGACCCAATGTCTCAGGATCGGACAATCTACTCTGCCAGCCGTAATCTTAAGAATGCTATTGGCACTATACGTATTAAGACGCATGAAAAATCGAATAGCACAGTCACAACTTTTTACCATTTAGAATGTGTAATGCCAAAATTTATCATTGCATTTAAACATGCTAACAGAGTATTTATTATTTCTTAAATTAATGTCATCTTGAGAATTACTTAAATCACAATCATTTGATATCAATTCAGGAATTTCTACTCAATCAAGCAGTGCAAAATTTTATTGCGGTAGCTTACGGCTCAACTTAAAAGCACGATAACTTAACATTTTGATGTAATTTACAAAATCTTTTAATGTGTTTTAAAGGAAATATTCATCACCTTCATTTTCACATCAAATTACTCTTATTGGAACGACTGAAGCTATATCACCCAGGACATTTAGTCTATCAAGTGTAGGGGTATGTGAAAATTGAGCTAACGGAACGTACCTTCAAACCATAGCGACAGGTTTTGTTATCAACGTCTTAATTTTGAAGATAATGAATTTTTTAGAAAATAATAGGTATTTTCTACTGCAAAAATATATTATCAACTGTCTGAAGAGGGGATCGAATCCGCGCCCGTAGGAATCTAGCCCGTGTGCATGTAGCACTCGGCCACCCGGACATTATTGGCAAAGCCTGTTGACATTTGGTACTCCTCTATATTTCTTTCCGCATTTATCTACTTTGCAACGTGAATGTTTATCACAAAAAATTATAAAACAATTTTAATTTTGAGTTATCGTTTTTTTAACCAAGCGTACAGGGTGGGTCGATTTTAATGCTTGCAAGTTTAGTATGGTGTACCAACTTAATCTAATGCAATAATAATCTTTTGATGTTGGAGTCTTTCAAAGCATTTTAGCCAAACCTGCATCAGATTCTGCTGAGCTTATTTGCGACATGATTTCGGTGATTCACCATTGATAGTCACTTGTTTCTTTTTGTTAAGTTATTGTCAGTGGTTCTTGTTTTGTTATTGCTTGATTGTTGAGTTAATTAAGATTACTTTACGATGGGATTGACATACTCTGTAAAAGCCCCTAAATTATTAAAGAAAAAAAGTGTTGTACGATTAAATAGCCCCGCTGTACTTACTCTGGAAGTGGCTAGCCTCTGCACGACAATTTCCAGCCTGTCGCCAGCCGAGGCAATCAGAGGCACCGTTAGACAGCAGTCGTAGTCCACTGTTCTTGTACCATTCACCTAGTAGAAGAATTGATTTAATTGATCAAATTATTACTATAAACAGATTTAACGCACATTTCATCATAAATCGGTATTTATTGGTACAGTTTACCAAAAAATATATATATGTTTTCCCAAATAGGTATCCGATTCCTTCGAATAATATCACTGATTAGTAATTAAGATTTTTCTAAATTTTATGTACCAATATTCCAAATATTGCTCAAAGTTATAGTTTTGGTACAAAACGTCCTTAAGCTGTTCTCATATTTTTGACAGTTGTTGTCTCCTAATCTAAAAGTGCAATAAAAACTTTGTTTGAAATAATTTTACAGCCAACATAATACGAGTGTTGGGAAATTCAGGAAATGTATTTCTTTTTTGGCAATACCTTGCAGGGATAGATTAATAGGCATAGCAATTTTTCTTTACTAAGACTTACCTGCAATATTCTGTCATACGGCCTTAACAGCCCTACTATATCAGCCGGTCCTCCTTTCCTGATTCTGTTTATATACACGCCTCGTTCATACAATCCATCCGAGACAGAGAAGCCATAGTCATCGTATATGGCATCCTTATATAGTATGACGTGGTGCACTGATCCTCTTGCCGGTGATACTGCCTCGCTGCTGTAGAGACCTAGAAGACCAGGGCTATTAAGTTTTGGAGTTAAAGCATGTTGACTATAGCTTTGGTGGTAGGGCGCGTTCACAATATCGTCAGATTTACAGGTCCGCATAAACGTGTATGTTTTGAACGTATATATGTATTATACAGGGTGGCGACCAGAATACGACAATTGAATTTTTGTCTGTTACGCTCTCACGCCTAAACAACTGAACAGATTGGGATGAAATTTAATACACGTATATAATGTTGACGACCATGTATATCTACCAAATTTCATCCAAATCTGTTCAGTAGTTAAGTCGTGTAAGCGTAACAGACAGAAATTCAATTGTCGTTTTGTGGTATGAGCGAGTTCCCACACAATACAGTATTCCAGATCCAGTAGAAAATACCGATTCTACAACATACGCAGCAATCCGTTCATACAGATCTGTTTAAACGTATGAATTATTAGCGTATGTAGTTGTATGAGTCAGTTCACACAATACAGAATTTCGGATCCAGTAAGCTGGATCCGTTTATGGAGTTAGTACACAGCATAGCCTAGTGCTCCTGTTCTACTACTCAGTACTGGGGTGTAAGGGGGCAAACATACATCTTCTGCCCCAAGTGTCAACCTCACCTGCCCGTGGTGCACCTTGCTGAACTACGGACGAGGCTCTGGCGACCGAACCGTCGGCGGTATAACCGACTAAAGGCAAACCAAATATTTCCCTAGTATATCTCTAGTAGCTGTATAAATGGACGATATAAGTGAACGCGCCCTTAGACCAAAACTATCATCGGACATGAGCGAAGAATGTAAAACCTACCTGGAACTTCATTCTCGTAAATAGGACTCGTCGAGAACTGAAAACTGGTTCCCGGCACGCCTGGTTTATGCGGCGATTTCTGAGGAGTCGTCACAGTGTATATTCCATTATTTAGATAATCGCTATCCCAATTCGGTCGCCTTGTCTTCGGCGACACCATCCCGTAAGGACCCATCGGAACGTAGTCGCATTTGCACGACGCCCGCTCCATGTTATGTAGCTGACAGTCTTTCATGTTCGTCGTTAGAATTTCGATTTGCTGCACGTCATCTTCTCTCGTTATATTCTGTTTGTTCTTTAGTGTGCTATCGGGGATGATACACGTGTTCTCGTAATGGAAAGTTTTGAGCGAGTTGTTCAGGGAATAGTTTGGCAGAGGTAGATCGTTGACGGTGTAAGGTGCTGAGGTGAAGTTGGTAGCCATAAGTTTGTCTTCGTCTGTTGGCGAGTAGATTTGTTTGTCGACTATTCGAGTTTTGTCGGGCACCGCGTATTCTATCACGTCGTTGCCTGGAATGATAAGTTTTTGCTTTGAAGCACAAACATGTGAAGATTGTGTAATTAAGATTTTCATTAGGGAAAATCTGAAATGAAGACACTACGAAACAAGTTGACGCGTAAGATTTTAGATTACATAGATAGCCCTTAATGAAAATGTATGGAGGAATATGGTTTTCAACGCAACAGAAGTTTTTTTAATAAAATGTTTTAATAAAATATTCTTCGTTCATTAATTAAAATGGATTCATTCCGGTCTGTTGTTTACTGATAACAGTGCACTGGAAGCACTGACATAATATGTTTTTCGCTTGTTTCAAATTAGATTTGGCAAAGATACAAAAAAACTATGCAACTTAACTTTAATTAGACTTTTAATAACTTGAAATACTTCGTGTGCCGCTTGTAGTTTTGTATGTTTGTATTTTTGAAGTTGGTAGATATTTTTCATTAAATGATTTTGAAAAAAACATAAAATATTTAAAATAATCGACATACCGCAGTTGGTGCTAGTTCTGACCGGAGTGTTCTGATCCCATGACTCCACCGCACTATCATTGGACAGCCCTGGACTTGATGTGGAATGACTTGAATCTCTTGCACTGCATTCTGCACTTTCCACCGACCCTGTATCACAAAAATATATTTGTTTCAACAAAAGCCGATAATGTTTCTTGATCTTCCAAAGAGAACCACTCAAGAGGGCAGAAAAGGAAATCAATTAATTGAAATTAAAAAAAAGTGGGAGTGAAAGTGACTGACACTATTTTAATATTTTTATTTCCGTGTTATGATAACAACCTTTTGCGTCGGGGTATGCAACTGCAACGTAGGAATATTTTAAATAACAAAATATACCTATGTTTTTACGTACCTGTGACTTTTCTACATAACTGCAATTGAACTCTTTGCCCACTCTGCTGCAGTAATTTGATTGCCTCAGATAATGGTTTGCTCAGAACACTTTCGCCGTTGATAGTCAAAAGTTCATCTCCAATTGCAAGTTTACCACATTTTTCTGCTACGCCACCTAGATTAAAATTTACGAAAATGGTTACATAAAGCAAATATGACATTTACCCGTGCTTCTCCTGCTTTGTTAAGTAATATATGAATGATGCTATTTCAAATTATTCGGTAATGATTATAAGTTTTTGAGCAGGTGCTCATAGTTCACCACTTATCAAGAGGATCTTACCTTCAACAAGGCCGCTCAGTAAAATTGGTTGTGTCACATCTTCACTCCCTGCTATAGTCAAACCTAAAGGACCATTTTCTTGTTTTATCAATTCAACTGTGAACACAGCTGTATTGCCATTTTCACTGCTTCCATGACTTCTCTCACTTTCCTTAGCACTATTATTAGGACTTTCAGTATGATGACCAGAGTCCACTTCGCTATGAACTACAGCCTTAATTTCAATATTACTAAAACTTTGTAGAGTTAATTTTGCGTTGTGCTTGTGGATGTTAGACCAATCTTCTGTCAGATCACGTTTTCGAATCTTTAAGGTTATGATGTCTTCTGGTGAGTTTTGGAGAATATTGAAGGCTGTGTCCTGAAAGACGTTTGAATAATCAGGTTCACTTATTGGTTATCCTTATTAGTACAGTGATTCCATTACTAAACAGATATGAAATACTTCAATTAGAAAGTCGAAATGCACAAATTTCAATGAAATCTTTTATTAAAGCATCATACTCGTATTAGGAGTATGAAAAAAGTTAGAAGGTTCAGTAAAACATCTTTTGATTTTTAAAGTGGAAATAAGGCAAAAAGAAAGCAGTATCTGAAATTGCTTACCAAAGACAGGTTATGTAAAGGTTGACCATTAATAGCTAGTAGCTGGTCTCCAGGCGATAAGGCTCCACTCCGGTGCGCCACTGATCCCGGTTTTATGTCCGATATCACCATTGGTTCTTCATTACTCAGTAACTTCTGTTTACAACCTAAAAAGTAGACACTTTTGAGTCTTGTGTCTTTTGGGCATAGACTGAGAGAAACAATGTGATCACAGCGATCTGCTTATGATCGGATTTGAATTTGGCTAGGAGATCAAAGCCAGTCATGATATAACACTCAATATAACACTCACTCTGATATTTTAGTAGCTTAAAATATACTTCAATACAGATTTACAAATTAGATTCGAGTGAGTGGTGTTTTAGACTCCAAGCGATCCCATTTGTCCAATGGTTGTCGTTTGTCCAGCACATCTTAATTGCATTTATTTATTTATTAGTATGGCACTTTACATTTTGTGGGCAATGAAGTCATTTGGGTCACCATGGTATCGCCTTAAATGCATTAATAATTTTTGATGCATACGTACCTGTTATAGTAACGCCAAGACCCGCCGTTGTCTTAGCCAGTTTAACATTGAACACTCCACTCGAAGCTTCAATCGTATTAGGCATACTAAATTCAACATTCAGTGTCAAATACTTCGGATTATGAGAATCGTTCCTCCGTTGTAAAATTTCATTAGCTACATCAACTGTGAGATTTTCGTGTCCATTGATTGACATTACTCTGTCCCTTATTTGAAGACAGCCAGATCTGAAACAACAATAATTGGTTCTAATTGGATTTCTAAGAACACTCGCGAGCAAGAGATCAGATTTCAATGGACTCTTGATGCCGAAATTCGAAATATTATTGTTATTCGTCATGTCAGGAGTTGTTTTGTTTGAAATTAAATTAATTAAGGTTCTGATAAAAGATATTGTTAACACAATATGCTACGCTGCACCAGTTTCATTTAATCATGTTGAATGTTGAACGAATCAGTAATTGTGTGGAATATGAAATATGACACCAGAATCATAATTTTACATTTTATTTTATCTAAATACATTAAACTCAAAGGTGACTGACTGACTGACATAGTGATCTATCAACGCACAGCCCAAACCACTGGACAAATCGGGCTGAAATTTGGCGTGCAGGTAGATGTTATGACATAGGCATCCGCTAAGAAAGAATTTTGATAAATTCTACCCCAAGGGGATAAGATAGGGGATGAGGTTTGTATGAAACTTTGGCGATTTTAAACCAATTGGGCTGAGATTTTGTTTGCATATAGCCACTATGATGTAGGCATATCTTAAGGAAAGATTGTGATTAACTCCACCCCGAAGGCTTTAAAAAAAGGGGGTGCAAGATTGTATGAAACTTGGTGGCAAAAAACTGGAGTCCACTGAACGAAGTTGAGGTCGGCCGCTTGTTACATACTTAAACATAAAGATGGCCTGATTGGACCATACAGAGTTTTTTTTTAATTCTAATTTCTCAAAGGGAAATTCTCCAGAAGATTTTTTACCTGTAAGCTGGGGACTGCGTAGCTACATGAGATATGACCAAGGTAGCATTCTCTTCATGGACTGCTAATCCGCTGCTCTGTCCTGGAGGCACCTCCAACTGAATGTTCAAGGATTCGGTGCGACACACACCTAGGCTCATGTAGTTTTGTTGGCTGTCTGTTCAAAGGAAAAGGTTGATAATAATAATAGCAATGTGAAATTAAAGCACACTTAAAGCAAAACTGGACTGCCACAGGCGAGACTCGAATCCGCAACTGACGCAAGCAGGGCGATTGCTCCCCCAATTAAAGTAAGTACGAGTATAATAGCTACATTTCGATGAACATGTTTTGAAATACGAGCCAACGAATCTCGGCCATTGCCGTCACCTTTGGTCGCTTTGAACAAGATGGTGACGTTTAGTTGTCACTAAACGTCACCATCTCTTGGGTAAAATCGCGTACGTGATGAGCAAATACGGTAGTTGACACCACCAATCGTTGACGTACTTTTTATCAACTGTCAAAACGCTTTTCTTCATAGAGCTTGTATGGGAATAACACACTTTGACGTCACCGCGTGCAATGCCGACTGAGTGACTAATTATCATTTGAATTCCAATTAAAAATCAAATAATACGAACTGCAGAAAAATATTAGTGTAAAGGCATCTGAAATTATGAATTATTTTAGAGAAAATCAGTTTTTTAATATTTCTTTCATAGTGGAAACAAGCCTATTGCTTTTTAACATTAAGTAAAAGTGTTTTTAAAATTAAATAAATAAATTTCTATTGGAAAGGTGTCTGTATAGCATAGAAAAATTTTAGTTATAAGTTTGCATGCATATCTCTCATAATTATTATGTAAAAATTCAAACATAATGCATATTGTTTATTGAATGAATGAAATCAAATCAAACTACAGATTAAAACGATAGAATCAAAGTAATTCTCATATTCTTTAGTCTTCTATATACTACCAATCACTTTAATCATATTAAATTAATTGTCATCTTAAATGCTTTATCCTTTATTTCGTCTGTTGTATACAGTAGGTATGTATCCGAGCATTCTGAACAGTTAATTAGTAGATTGCATATTTGCTAAAGTTCGCTACCGGAAACTACAAACAGCGGGTCCCAAATAAACAATCATTCGGGAAACAAGGGATTTAAATGTCACAGTACAAGGAATTGTCTACAGAGGTCTTCCAGGAAAACGGTCCTTGAACAAGTTAAGCTTTATTGTCGAGGTATTATTTATAGGGCGAAACGTAAACAAATTGTGGTTATCTTAAAACAAAGCTCATTTGAAGCCGTTGAATACAGATTCTTTCAAAACTAAGTTTTTTGGTAAATTGGGTAAGAGATTTGAAAATGTATAAGTCAAAACTAGAAAAAAAAACCAGTACAAGTTCCCAGCTTCAGAATTAATTGATCAAAAAGATTTTTTAATAAAAAAGAAACTGTATGTTACATAGCATTTTAAGTCTTCCAGGTAAAGCTGCTTAGAAGTTAAATTGCCTAATACCTACTGCAATATCATTAACAAGAACGATTACAACACAGTCTTTACAGGCTTTTACGCTAACGTTTTAAATCAAAAATTTAGTCTAAAATTCTTTAAGTCAATTTGATATAAGAAAGGTTAAATAGAAGCAAAGAAACGATGACACGCAAGTTGGCACTTGATTACATATATATTTAACATAACAAGTATTTGTAAGAAATAAGTGTTAACATTTAATTTACCTTGATACTTAGGTATATAATGGATGTACGATTTTCCCAAGATAGCCCAGAAGCCTTTAATGAGCTTCAATGAATATTTGACTTGCAACAATTACGGTTCCAAAAATTGGGTAATAAATGTTGCTACGCAGTGGTTATTGAGAACATTTTAATAAAATCTTACCATAATCGTCCTGTAATCCTAGTTTAGGCATAGAACTTTGTCTGTAGTTCCTTTGTCTATTTTTCTTAGGGTTGAGTGTTCCGGATATTGAGTTTTCTGTAAAAGATAATAAAAATATATGTATAAATTAATTTGGATAAGAAAAAAATCAAAGACTAAAAAATAACCTTCATTCTATTTATTTAAGCTTATTGAACAACCACACTTTGTACAAAAGGACTTAAAGCCGTAAGTCATTCTTTAGCAGTCGTACCTCTCATAGTTTTCTCAAACGCCAATCATAAGGACGATTCACACTGAAATATTTTGGTAACCACACTTGCTCATAAATTAATTAAACACAGTTCTATCGGTTTCAGCAGAAACTTGAAATTGGAGTATTATTCCCAAGGTAAGGTACACTCCGAACTTAGGTATTGAATAAACCAATATCGGAGATTTGTCAAAAACAGAATTCCTGCCTATCAATGTTATGAAACTGTTTTCGCCTTCAGCCATTATTTGCTTCGCCTTTGAAATAAACTAGGAAAATGGTATAGCTTTTTAAAAGATTTGTTTTGTATTTCAAAGGAACTCTACGGCAGTGTTAAGGAAAATCTTTTGAATTTCAGCGTTTACTGATGCAGAATGCTTTTGTGTACGAATTGTACAAAAATAATTAATTATTTAGTCTAAAAGTACGTATTTCTGAGCGAGCCAAAGATACCTCATTCGCCAAATAATGTCAGTGGTCAAATCTATGAAAGATTTGTCATACACTGAGCGTGACGGTAGCGCAACGCGTTCTTGGCTTGACGAAGGCTGTTGAAGTTGAAGTATCTACTTTTTAGGCTGCAGCAAGCCATGATTAATCAATGTTGCGGTAAGATAGCTGCTTCAACATCCGAAAGAAACACCTTTTCAGCTGTTTAACAACGGTTTAGATGAATCAGCTTATTTATTAAGTTATTATATTTTTTGTATTAACAATGCACATTTGTTAACAATGTATGATGTAAATTGAGAGGTGACTTATATGTAAACAACTTTAAACATCTTGGATTTAATTGTAATTTAATGGAAAATAATAACTAACTTCTTACTCTAGAGTGCTTGAGGAAGAATCTTTAAGTCAAACTGGAAAGCCATGTGATTGGTGCAAGTCATGAGTTTGATTAGTACAAATAAATTAAAACAATAAGCCTAAGCACAAATAAATGCTCAGTGAGGAGCGCGAACATTTTCGTAACGTATTCGTGTCGTCCAAACGTCAAAACTGACATTTTCCCTCTACAAATTGACAGTTAACGGTATGTAAACGCTACGAATATGTTACGATAGTGTTCTTACTCACCCCACGGGTCAGTGTTCATAGCTTGTCCGAATATAACACGGCCAATATCAAGTAAATAGGTAAGTGAAACAACATAATAATTTTAAATTTGTAGGATAAATTTTAGATTTATGGTTTCAATACTGTACGGATAGTTTTCAAACACTACAGAATAATCTTTAAATATCATCATGAAAGATATCCCTTAGGTGCAATTGGCTATGTGGAAAATATTGACCAGCCGTTAAGTCTTAAGAAAACCCACTTCCAAGGGTCACTCAAGGAGGTATTTTCCAATTCATTTGACGGTCAAAGGAAAATTTCATTGAATTTCATACGACCTCATGCGATACAGCTTTTGGGTAACACACTCCCTCCCTCTTAACTCCCACTATTTCCGGTAAATATACAAATTATCGGCTAAATCGAAAATTTTAACAATTTACTAATTTAATTAAATCATTTTTATTTTGTTTTTTTTCACGTCTGGCAAAAAAAAAACACTTTCCCGGACAGTATTATTACGACAAAAATTCTGTTGTGTCTGGGTTATTTAAATATTTTATTTATTTAAAACTTTATTGCACGAAAAATGTACAAAGGGTCAGTGTCCAGTAAACTGTTAAGATTTCGATAATGACCTGTAAACTAGATTATTAAGTAATTAATTAGGATTAATTACATGATTAAAGACGACATAAGTAAGTGCTGCCGAAAAATATGGCTTCTCAGTTCGGCTTACGTTATCTGACTACTGAAAAATCAGCCTGTACTGAATATATTTTGATAGCGCTAAGGGTATTATGCGTTTTTCTAAACACAGAAATGAAATAATTCTATCGCTGGGATGATACGGAATAGATGGACTCAATTTTTGTAAAGATAGATGTATGTATGAAATATAAAAAAATAAATAGAATTTCTTCTTTACTGTGAAATCGTTACCAAAGATTTTAGTTTTCCGCTGGTGGCGCTAGTGTGCAAACCTACTATGTTAACAGTTACAAAAGTGCAGTAGAAACCATATTCTAAGTTGGTCATACATTCGCTAGTCTCCCGTCTCTGGCACAAGTAATAACGAATGAACGTATGAACATCAAACTTTGCCCGTATAACTCGCACTTACGAGTACGTACTTCGACGGTTGTTACAGACGACAAACACATGACGCTTGACACTCAAACATTTTATACAATTGTAATAGTGTAATAGAGACGATTTTGCAACGAAAACTGTTGAGTCTGATTTGCTTCCTACTGTAGTCGGGCTAATAAACGACCAGGTGATTTCAGGGTATCCTCAACTTCTTAACGATTTCTTGAACTAACAAGACCCACCTTACATACAACTTACAACTAAAGTACTTGGTTATTAGAAAGTTTGGGTGATGCAGATTGAAATTTAGAAAATGGAGTAGGATGTTGGTTGAGATTGGAAATATCGATCTAAATCAAAGTAAGGGCACCGTCTTAATTGATCAAATTTGTAGTAATTTAGAACCATAAGTATACCAGCAATGTCATTGTGTACCTTACAAATGAAGAAAAGCCTGTTTAATAGCTTTTTCGAATGAAATGAATATAAAAACCCAATCCCTACTGTTCCTACTTTCAATTTTCATACTTAAATTAATTGAATTTTTTTGCATGAAAGATAGAGATAGGTGGAGCAGTTTGGGGAAGCCCTTTGCTCTGTAGTAGGATGAATTAGGCAAAAAAAAACTGCAGTGTACCAAATACCTGTTCAAACTCTTCTCCGGATAACCCAGCGTGTGGTAAAGCATATCCAGAGGAAAAGCGTAGCGCTGTATTTCCTGAATTAACTAGGAATACAAGGGGCAGAAAATTGTGATCTTAGTTCTCACCTCTAGTATACCTCCCGCTGCCATGCGCTATGACGTGTCTTGGAGCCACGTGCAGTCTGGTGAAGCCCCCCTCGCAGTTCTCGAGGTAGCACATCACCTCTTCAGCTGTGTAGTTGTTCCCGTCTATAACGTGGTCATCGAAGGCTAGGAGCTGGTCTCCGGGGTGTAGGGCGCCGCATCTGGAACATAGTTCTGGTTAAGCTGGTGTTTTGAAGTTATTTTCAAGAGTTCATAGTGGTGAGCAAAAATTTAGGAGCTTTATCCTCACCGCAGTGGGTGATAATAATGTAGGACAGCGGGAAGTTTTCTGAAGGCGAAGGTCATGTATATTCAAAGGGGATTAGGTATATACTGAGCGGGAACCTTTTCGAAACTCATTGTTGCTTAATCTTTATAGTTTTAATCTTTAATTTATTTGTTATTTTGATAGTAATTTTAATTTATAGTTTCAAATAAATTATTATTTCCATTACAAATGACCCAGAGTTGTAATTAAGCGGCCTGATTATATGTGCAAATAGGCTATTGCTAGACCGAACACTACTCCTAAGTTTTCGTTATAATAATTTAATCACACTCACCTGTCACTTATACTGGCCGGTAATATACTGTCAATATAAATAGCATTGCAGCTCCCAACCCTCTGATACGTATCTGATCCAGAGCTGTACACTTCATCAGAGTACCTCTGATTTGTCAGGAATATGCCCAAGTCCTCATTGCATGGCCTTTCAATCTCTATGAGGAGAGGTCCTGTGGCCAACTTCACAGATTCCATGATAGACACATCGTATTCTATCGTTAGGCTGGTCACTTGAGGACAGTTCTGTAGAATTTGATGGACTTCCGACAGTGTTTTGTTGGTGAGAGATATCTGCCAATAAATAGTGTTTTTTATTCACTCATTAGCGCTTTTAGATATTTTGTCGATTTTGCTACTTATGAAAGATGCATACCTGGTATGCTTCGTCACATAATTTTTGGACAGTGCAGAAAGAACTGTTTCATGAATTTCAAAACTCAAAAATCAAACATGGAAAAAACTTACATGATCAACCTTTAGCAGTCTGTCGCCAGGTTTTATCCTGGACGTGTTGTACGCTGCGCCACCAGGTCTTACGTGCGTCACGACCAAAGGTTGAGCGTCCAGGGATCGACTGTTTAGCACCAGATCCGCGCTCGGAGCAGAGTTCTCTGGGAGACCACCCCTGATGGTCACGCCGAGGGAACCGTTGATCTTCTCAACTGGAACCTCTGCTAGCTTCGTTGTGATGTATAAGGAGTTTTGTGAGGCTGAAAGAAAAAGGAAATGAAGGTTGTACTGTTACTTTAGAGTAAAAGAGGTACCGTTTTAAGGAATTCCATATCTAAAATTGAAGAATGGATGTGGCAGTAACCTATATAGTAGTAAAGTTTTGCTCACAGTTACATTTCCAAGAGCGTCATGTATTCGATTCAATCCACATTGGACGACCTCAGTGCTCACAACATGCCACCAAAAAAAAACCTTATATGATACAATCGCTATACTGCCATTTGCATTTGTAAAGTAAGGATGGATTCAGAGAGTGGATTGACTGTTGGAAAATGTTTCAGCAGGTGTCAAAACCTTTGACTCAAGCCACAATTCAAATTATTTATTTTCGGTTAACTTTAGATCGATATTGTTAGTTACATTGTCCTTACATCGAATATGAGAAAAAATTTGCTCTGACTTTGGGTTAGTTAGAGCAGTGATCCAGTACTTCACTAAGGCACTATCCCATCTCACGGCCAAAACCTTTAAAATACTGATGGGACTACCGAGCATTCTTTTTAGACACTTAAAATCGAAAGGGTAATTTTCCTCATCCTACCGTTCCACTTTTTCGTTTTTCAAAACTGTCGAATCATAATTTCGTCGTGTGAGCAACGACCAAACTCGCGAGTGTTCGAGTAGTTCTTATTTCAAAGGAAATTGCTTTCCTTACATTTTTATTACAAGGCACTGGGAAAGCCGTTCCTTTGCGTGCTTTCCACATTTTCACAGAAAATGTTCGGTGTAATTTTCATGCGAACTTGGTATTTATATTGTTGCCTGAATGTGGTTCCGGCTTAAGCTAATTTTGGTGGCATTTTTTTTTACGTAAAACAAGCTATCAAGCATATTAAATTAGAATTTTTACTTAATTAAGTAAGAATTTAAAGAATTAAAATGTTGTATAGTGCTGTTGACGTAGGTACTGTGATAAAAAAAACAAAGTAAGGTTATATAATTAGAAACCATCCAGTTTTTTTTGCGATACCGCTTAGTTAACTTAGTTTAGGGAAGCAGATTTAATTTATATATACTAGCTGACCCGGCAAACTCTGTTCCGCCTTGGAGGCTATAAATAGGCAGACTTAAATTTTATTTAATTCATTTTTTTTAACAGCATAAAAATATTCTATGTCCTTCGCCAGATTCTAAGCTACTTCTCCACCAATTTCCAGCCAAATCGGTTCATCCGTCCTTGAGTTATAATTGGTGTAACTAACACCACTTTCTTTTATATATATACTAGTGGTCCCCCGCGACTTCGTCCGCGTGGAATCCCTTTGTATTCACAATCGCGGTCGAACGGGATAAAAAGTATCCTATGTCCGTTTTCTGGTTCTAAGCTACCTCTCCACCAATTTTCAGCCAAATCGGTTCATCCGTTCTTGAGTTATAAATAGTGTAACTAACACCACTTTCTTTATATATATATATATATATATATATATATATATATATATATATATATATATATATATATATATATATAGATAGATTGGCATTGTTATCTTTAGAGGTCAGTTGAGTCCTTACAAGTACAAACACACGATTATCGTGAACGAAGTTAATATTATGTACTTACTAATACAGTACATAGACTTGTAAGTTTCAAGCCAAAACACTTTTATGCTGACAGCACCAATGTAGGAGAATTCAGAAAAACTTGACCAACCCACATTCATAAAGCGATCTTGCACAAAAAGTTACGATCAAGTTAACGCTACGGATGTGGGGATTGTAATATGAATAGAACCCGGAACTGTTACAAAAAAATGGTAAAGCGTGAGTCGATTTGGAATTTTTGGGTATTACGTTTTTCCTAACTAGATTTTTAATGTTGTTCAAATGCAATTAAATTATTCGTTTTTTTAAACATACATTGATCTGACTCCGTGGTAAGTAGCTTAAGCACTTTTGTTACAGATATCAGAATCAACAGTGGCACTACAAATAAACTTAAATAAATACATATCACACCCAGACCAGTACAAACAGACATGTTCATGCACACAAATGTTTGTACAGTGCGGGGATCGAACCCGCGACCTGTTGGTTAGTTGTCAACTTCTTAACCATTACACCAAAGTGGTCGTAAAGTCATTATTATCATTCTTTAAACGACGTGACGTACAGAATCCTAAAAAAAAAGAAAAAAAACCTTCCCAAGATTCGCACTCGGACGAAACGGTTCCGCAGAATGTTAAGCAGTTCCACTTTTTGTCTGATCGTCCATCATTGCTATCTTTTTTGACTGCTTTGTTCGATTCCCTCCTTACTTTTATGATAAAAGTTTAAAAGTTCCACGCTTTGTACGGAATTGATGATGAATCTTATGAGATTATGCACATCTTTAGATCAAGAAAAAATATACATTTTGAATATTAAAAAAAAAACTCTACTTTCCACCTGTACAGTCGGCGACCACAATTTGACAATTGCATTTCTGTTTGTTACGCCTTCACGTTTTAACTACTAAACAGTTTTGAATGAAATTTGATACGCATACAGAATGTAATGACCATGTATGTGTACCAAATTTCATTCAAATCTGTTCAGTATTTAAGACGTGAAGGCGTAACAGACAAAAAGTCAATTGTCGTATTGTCGTCGCCATCCTGTATGCCCTCACTTATCTGATAAGTGTATAGAACTATACTATTCGGGATATTAATTTGGTAAAAACAAAAGATAAACTCTACATAATAATAATAATAAATATTTCACAACAATCACACCAATTCTCTAGTCCCAAATTAAGCTACGAGGCTTGTGTTATGGGTACTAGACAACGGATAAACATACTTAAATACTTTTTTTTGTAAATAAATACATAATATACATAGAAAACACCTAGACCAGTACAAACACAGATGTTCATGCACACATATGCTTGTACTGTGCGGGGATCGAACCCGCGACCCTTGGTTTTAAAGTCCGACATGTAGACCACTGCACCAAACGGTCGTAACAAAGTTTTTGTTTATTAAAGAAAGTTTTAATATGGGCACAGATTGTATAGATTAAAAAGAAACTGGCGACTGAACAAGGCGGGAGCGTGTTTTACAAATCGTTTCACGATTGAATATCTGCTATTTAGAAATATATTTTTCTTAAAATAGTAGCTTTATTTTTGTTATCATATATCCTTAAGTTATTTGTTATCAACTATTTATATTTTCTTGTTACTATGTGACAAATCCATGCAAAGATAAAATAAGATAGAGACGATAAGCATTCAAAAGTAACACCTGTTCATTTTAATCAGCTGGTTAGTAATAAAATTTATAATAATCTTTTACAGTAAAGAAGAAATTGTGGTGAGATTTTTATACAACATTATGTTACAGTAACGCTCTAAAGTCTATGCGAATGTAATATTATTGCTCTGTGTCATTTTATTTACTTGTGTGCTATGTGCATTTTTTTTCATCAAAATTTCATTACTCAAACACAATTTCAAGCGTTTCATCGTCATTTTCCTTCATACATAGAAGGTACGTTTTCATCAAATTATTGGTCTTACTATTTACTATTAATAATAGCCCCTAGCAGTATCATGTTAGCAAAACCCACGGTCAACATTTTTATTGAACATCATACCATCCAGACATTCCAGAGCTGCCCCTAACAATAACATGTGCAATCCCCAATACCAGTTAAAGTCTCTATCTTCATCGTATTAAGGGCTAGAACTCTGTGGCCTAATTTCATTTGTGAAAACCCCTCGAGCGATACGAGGAGATCCGAACTTAGTCGAGTTTAGCCGAGCTGCGAATCGCATGTGTTCAACTGTGTTGTGTTGTGAGCCAATAGCTTATTTTGTTAAGGTAGGTTTATTGTTTATTATTTTGATATAATAATATTGGAATATAGATTGTCTTGAGTAGAGTCGAAATGCGGACGAAAAGCACTTGATAAAACATTGAATACACCAACGAATCGTTGAACACAGCAATTCAACTGGTTGTAGCAATTATAAGATGCCGGTATTTTATAGCAAATAGATCGTACAGCTAAAAAATTACATAAAAGCTATCAAGCTATTTTCTTTAAAAACGTGTTAGTAGTAAAATATAACCAACATTCTTCTGTCAAAACCTACAAGTACTTTAATCTCAGCCGTGATAATGTCTGATATTTATACAGCGGTAGATGACATAATAGCAGTTGTAGGTACGATCAATGGCGGCGCGCACGCATGCTTGTGTCTGCTTGATAAGAACAGTATGTTTATACTATGACTGTTTGTATTTAATGTTAGTATTAGTATGCAGTAACTCGTAACTGTACCTAACCATGACATTATGAATCTCTTTTTTGGAGTAAGCGAGTGAGATTAAAACTGTTCACTTAATGTGGCAGATCACGACAATTTTAATTTACAAAATCGTTTGATAAGAAAAAAACAATTGACACAGAAAATATGGTTTTAGTGGAGTTGTACATTTATAAAATTAATTTGTTTTTTTTTTTCCTTTTGCAGACATCGAAATTGGTGTATGAATTTGATTGAAAAGAGAAAAGTAGGCTGAACAAAACAAACCATGCTGAAGACCCAACAATTACAAAATTCACAGAAAAAAGAAACTACCTCTAGAGAAAGAAAAAGTAAGTTAACTTAACAGAAAAGCCATGCAACATATCTTCACTAATATAATAACGAGTAAAGATTTGATTGTATGTTTTTTATATGAAATAGTATATGTACTGGACCGATTTAAAAATATATTTATATATCATTGGAATCCTACATTATCCTTGATGAACATAGGCTATGTTTATTACGAATAATAATAATACATAATAAATAATTATCCTCCCGTCCGAAGCCGGGACAGGTTGCTAGTTAAATATAAAGTCAAAGGCCAAAGTTGTCACAGGTAACAAACAAATAATATAAACAAAATTCAATAATGCATCTCAACCTCGCATTACAAAGTCATGAAATTAAAATTTCATTGTAATTTCAATGCTTCAAACAACCTTCGCCCATTGTATGAAAATGTTATATTATCTGCATATTTTACAACTTAATCCAATGTCGTAATTTATACAATACAATGTATTCTTCGTAAGTAACCTTTTAATTCGTTTAAGTAAAGGTCCCGTAAAGTTTAAAAATGAATTTTGATGCACAACCCTGACTGACTGAATTTTGCTTTTTCACTTATGCATTTAAACACACATTTAAACTAAAAATCGGACTGCCTCAGGCGGGACTTTTTTGCTTATCATCATCATCATCGTTATCAGCCAAAGGACGTCCTCTGCTGAACATTGGCCTTCCCCACAGTTTTCCACATCGATCGATCACAAACGGTCTGCATCCAGTGTGATCAACTTATCGCTTATACTTTGTAGATAAAGGCCTAAACTCATCTTACATTGTTCACAGATGACTTCGTTAAGATCTATTTGACGTTTTACAATCTCTTCCAATTTTCTGGCTACTCTTACGTAATAGCCATGATGTTGTCCCGATACTCAAAATACGGAAACGATTCGTTGTCCAATGTTTATGAGCATGTAGGTCCAACTATGAAGATGTTGCAACTCTTACAGTTTTTGGAGGTCGCTCACCCAATTTTGGGATTTACGAGGGTAAGTTTATTAGGTATACGATCTTAATTTATCTTAAAAACCCACATAAAAGAATACTCGGTAGTCCCAACAGTATTTTAAAAGTTTTGGCCGTGAGATGCCTTAGCTTGGTACTGGATCACTGCCCTAACTAACTTTAAGTCGAAGCAACTTTATTGTGTTAATTAATTAATTTTGAATTTAATTTGAATCGGTTAATTTATTTTTATTTCTTGATTATATTTAGTAATCTTAGACGTAATTACAATGTTAGGACTCAGGAATGCCACGACGCTCGTCTTCCGTGGACACCCAGACAGAGAGAGAGCGCTACTTCGCTCCTGAGATGATGTTAAAGAATTTGAAAGAATTAACGAATCTATCGAAACAACGACCACTTTGGTGTAATGGTTAAGAAGTTGACTATTAACCAAGGGGTCGCGGATTTGATCCCCGCACTGTACAAACATTTGTGTACATGAACATGTCTGTTTGTACTGGTCTGGGTGTTATATGTATTTATTTGAGTTTATTTGTAATACCACTGTTGATTCTGATATCTGTAACACAAGTGCTTAAGCTACTTACCACGTATTCAGATCAATGTAAGTGATGTTGTTTTATATTTATTTATAAAAAGTAGGATCTTTTAGATATTAGGCTTGTTACGTTACAGGCGTTGTATTTTGTGTATTTCCTAGATCTCAGTCAGAGTAACATCCTATATCCTTGGTTCGAATATAAACAACACAATATAATGTATCATTTAGGCTGAGGAAACTTATGGTGATTGGTTTATGTGTTATTTTAAATACCTATTTTGTTGTGTAATGTTATAATAACTGTATGCTTCCCAAAAATAAATAAAATAAAATAATTTTGTCTCTTTCAGGGAGATGCTCTGATACCGTTTATGCAAATCTTCGGCCGAATGGTTGTGCTGTTCTTGAACGTTGATATTGAGTCACGAATCCAGACTCAATCCGTCGTTTTCTTCTTGTTTTTAATATGGAGCTTGATAGAGACCGTGAGGTATGTGTAATAAATAAAATATTTTACGCTTTTATACCAGGTATGTGTAAGAAACATAACGATTCACGGTTTGGGGATTGTGAATATGTGGACGTAACCTTGTCATCATTTTAATAGACGTGGAATTTCGTACAAAATCTTTTTGCATTTTTCACGTGAAGTCAATATTAATTATTTGGCGGTTGCTTATTTACATTTCCAATATTAACAAAAGTCAATTTAAAGACACTGCTTGTAAATAACATAATTCTTAATTTTTAAATTTCAACAGTGTAAATTGACTTCGTATGTGCTTTTTTCAGGTATCCGTTCTACATAACGCAAATACACAAAAAGGAAGTTTTCCTGATAAAATGGCTTCGGTATAATCTATGGATTCCTTTGTACCCTATCGGATTTCTTTGCGAATACCTTATAGTATCCAGTAATATTCCTAACTTTGAAGACACCAAGAGATTTACAGTGTCTCTACCCAACCCATGGAACTTTGCCTTCCATATGCCTACGTTCTCAAGGGTGCACATATTGATTTTATGTTTGGCTGGACCGTTCTTGATGTCACATATGTATGTACTGAGAAAATCTAAGCTGAATCCAAAAGGGGAAAGTAAAAAACTGAAGTAAATGTTTGTTTTATTACCGTGATATTTATGTCTGGATAAAGATGCTCTTAAGATGATGCTAAAGAATTATTCGCATTTATTAACATTAAAAATTCGTATTTTAAACATTAAATAATAAAACTACCTCCCTGACCCAAGGCGTTTGCGTGTAATATAAAATTTCTTTGGACTGAATAACAGTACAAATCAAATCAAATATATTACATACTAGTGGCCGCTCGCGACTTCGTCCACGGAGACTTCAGTTTATACTGGGTGTTTCAAAAAACCTATAACGGCCGAAGGCTCTTGTGTTGCTGCCCGTTAAACTGATCAACTTTCCCAAAGAAACAAAGGTCAAAATCTCAAAAAAATATTTGGATACAAAATTTCCAAACAGCTGATTGATTTACTATGGGAGAGCCCAATTTTTTTTAGAGATTTTCCTCCTTAACTGTTGTGATGTTCGAGTCTGCAACGTTACATTACACACGAATGATCTCGGTAAGGGAGCACCTCAAGAAAAACGTAGAACCATACATTATTCCAGGTCCATGAAAAAACATTAACATTCTTTCGACCTGGCATTTGCTTCTAAGAGCCAGGCATTTGCTACATAGAATTAAATTAAATACCTAAATAAATATTTTTTTTTCAACGAACACACCGATTACCTAGCCCCATAGCCATAGCTTGTACTATGGTGGCAAGAATAACAGATAGAAACACCCATGACTCAAGTACAAATGCTCGTGCTAATCACACAAACATTTGCCCCTAGCAGGATTCGAACCCGCGACAGCCTGTTAATTAGCGGTGAGTTGCGGCAAAACTCACTGCTAATTGTCAAACCGTGTCAAACAATATCTGCGACTAAAGTGATAGTGATCACTTGCTGACATTCGCGTATCGCGGCGGCGGTTAACCGCATATGTGCCCTAAATCTAATATTCCAAATTTATAGCATGATTTTCTTAAATAATTAAAAGGTCAAAAAACATACAAAACTCTTTCAACTTAAACTCAGGATAGGTAATTATATTCTACACATACGAATCTTAGAGTTTTCAACACTCAATCAACACAACTCAATAAAACACTCACCATAATTAGGCATATAGTACTCCACCTCCAACGACGCCCTCTCCTCGACATTGTCCAGGAGCCGCAGCACCTCCTCATTGGTCAGCCTGGCCGTGGATATGCCGTTGACGCTGCAGATCCTGTCCCCTGGTGCTAGCCGGTCCGACTCCTGCGCAACGGAGTCTTTCGTGAAACCCACTATGGACGGCACTATGCCGGGCTCTGAACGACCTGGGAACAAAGAGTTAGTAAGTTATACATTTTTGGTAGCAAAATACAATAAAGTGAAAGTGACTGCCTCGTTGGTGTAGTGGCAAAGTTTCTGCCTTACATCCGAGAGGTCCTGGGTTCGAATCCCAGGTCGAGCCAAAATTGTTTCTGATATTTTGTGTCATGAATTTCTTACTAACAGCTCGGAGTCGGGAAGTTGGCGGTTTTACACCCCAGTGCTTCGGAAAACACGTTAAGCCGTTAGTCCTGCGCCTGATCTCTCTCTGGTTATGTCGGATTGCTGTCTTACCGAACTTAGAGAGTGATGGAACAGTGAGTGCACCTGTGTATTGCGTTCTTGTGCACTATAATATCTCATGCGTAGTTGGCTGATCTCTGTTGCGATTGGCCGCCATGGTCGAAATCGGCTAGGAGGACTATTATTATTTTTATAGTGAAAGACGATCAGGAGGACGTTACAGCTTGAAACTTTGCGACTGGGTCCAACTGAAATAAAATACGCTTCGCCCTTTAGGTCAAATATCAATAATACCTTGTCCCTGCCAACGGCTCTCACTCACATAAAGAAAGCACAAAATTTTGTCGGTTTAAAGAAAGAGGTCTACTCAAGAGAAAACTGCACTTTCGATCATGGTACAATGGCTTAAGTAAAGAACAGAATAAGAAAACTATTTTTTTTTAAGATCGACTTAGACCAACAGCCTGCACCTTCAAATTTGAAGTCTATATGCTATTCAGTAGTCAAATGTGACACCTATTACAATCAGAATTATATCACAGTAGTACCTTCGACAAATTATAAAAAAAGTCGAACCAACAAAGCCGAGACTCCGAAGCTGACGATAAAAACAATTAGATTGGTTATCGACACAAAAACAAACGTCCAACCCTCATCAACATTGGGGCCATTTAGGCCCGAATCTGGGATACGGGAATAATCTATTCCCAGCACCTAATCCAGCAGTAAGCTCGATAAGAAATCTGGTGTGAATTCCAATTTCAAATTATTGTTTTGTCGCAGACCCATGAATTGTCTGGAAGAGGTATTGTCGAAAGTAGATCAAAATGAATAAATTTTGAATTTGGATTGTGTATATGCTTCGCAACGCAAGGGAAAAATATATACGCTTAGGTATGTAGAATCGATGTCTTAATTATAGTTATATCTTCATAAGTAATTTCTTTTTATCAAAAACTTGCTTTCAATTTGTCTATTGTAAATCGTTATACTGAAACTAGCAACGGATTATTGGTTAAGAGTTTCACAACTAATTCTAAGAAGAAAGTTGTAGCTTATTCTAATATCAAAAAATCGACGTAGGTTATAACAAATACCTACGCTTATATGGCTATTGACCATTAAAATGTGATAATTAGTTACGCAATCAGAAACCTATGTTGAAAGCCTGAAGGCAGAAACATGTTTGACGACAACTTTGGTGTAATGGTCAAGAAGTTGACTATTAACCAATAGGTCGCGGGTTCGATCCCCGCACTGTACAAACATTTGTGTGCACGAACATGTCTGTTTGTACTGGTTTGGGTGTCATATATATTCATTTCAGTTAATTTGTAATACCTCTGTTGATTCTGATATCTGTAACACAAGAGCTTAAGCTACTTACCACGGGGTAAGATCAATGTATGTGATGTTGTTGTGTATTTATTTGTGTATGCCTACATGACAGAAAAACCGAACAGTTCCTCTTCCTTCTAATATCTTTATTTGTTGAAAAAATATATCCGACTCACACCATAACTCTTGCCAATGCAAATCAATTTGTCAACCCTATAATGCTTGTTGAAAATTCAATAACCTGGTTGATGGTGTAATAAATTTCATGTGACTATAAATCGACTGACCAATTATGTTGCCAGCCCGCCACTTAACGAGTCAAACGGTCTGGTTACTGGCTAATAGACACTAAATCAGGATCAGGTTTGGTCTCATAATTGAGGGTAGGATAGAATTTACTTTGGACTAGTCACAGCGGGCTGTGATTATGAATTTAATTTGGTATCTCGTAACAAAATAGCGTAGATAGAAATAAAATACTTTTTGGCACAATATATGAGCGTAACAAGTTATGTTTTAGTTTGACGAACACTTTGGTGTAATGGTCAAGAAGTTGACTATTGACCAAGAGATCGCGGGTTCGATCCCCGCACTGTACAAACATTTGTGTGCATGAATATGTCTGTTGCACTGGTCTGGGTGTTATATGTATTTATATAAGTTTATTCGTAATACCGCTGTTGATTCTGATATCTGTAACACAAATGCTTGAGCTACTTACCACGGAGTCAGATCAATGTATGTGATGTTGTTGTATATTTATTATTATTATTTAGAATTACCCGAAAAACATAAATTGATGTCGTTCAGAAATTTTCAAGCGTTAAAAGTGTACCAAAGTACGCATAATGTAGCGTGTATAAATCATTGCACGTAATGACATTTCAATCATTATGGCTGCACTACGATATGAGAACCAGTACAGTATCGTCCAATATGGTGCTAAATACGTCAGTTTAAAGGAAATCTGTCAGGAGATAGGACTATAAAACGCCTGCACTGTATGGGCAAAAGGTCGTAACTAGGACGTTACTGTGAAGTGCGATAGACTTGAGGCCGATCGGATTTTAACTATAGTTTCTATGACGCCGCTTTAAAATGACAGTATAATAATTACAGCATGATTATAATGACCAAAAGATACTTCATTGATGCACACAGCTTTATATTATTGGATTGCAGTCTCACATACTTACGCATTTAACCTTACCTCGTGGGTGTAGTGGCAGTTTCTGTCTTAAACCCAGAGGTTTTTTTTCAGAGATTATTTGTCATGAATATCTCAAAAACAGCTCAAAATCGGGAAGTTGGCGGTGTTACACCCCGTGCCTTGGAAAGCACGTTAAGCCGTTAGTCCTGCGCCTGATCTCTCTCTGGCTATGTCGGATTGCCGTCCCACCAAACTTTGAGAGTGATGGAACTGTGAGTGCACCTGTGTATTGCGCTCCCACTTGTGCACTATGATAATCTCCTACGTAGTTAACTGATCTGAATGGCCGCCGTGGTCGCAATCGGCCAGGAGGACTATTATGCATTTTAAAAAAAAATTTTTGCCGTTTCAATTACAATTCGAATTTTTAAACTAACATCGAAAGAAACTATAAGCCCTTATACTTTTGCAATACTTCAATCAAACACACGACATTATGAGACTTTAAGAGAAGACCCTCTTACATAGTAGCTGCTGTAAAGTGCTAAAAGGCGCGGCTGGACAGCTAACAGTCGCATTACAGACAGCAGTTTCGACCTTCATAAAAGTGTAGGGGAATGCTCGTAAAAGAAACGCCTTTGACAATACCCTCATTTATGTGGACGTCTTCATAAGCTGTGAAGCCAAGCAATGAGATGGTAGATTATTATGCCTCTGTTTGGTGCAAGGTCTTGTGAAAAAGCTTGTTTCTTTAAGACAATGAGTCTTATTGAAATTATGTTTTACAGGTACTCTGAATGTATTCTAAATAAGACTCAATTTACAATATGTTGCTGAGAATTAACACATAGATATATTACATTCATCATCATATCAGTCGTTTGACACCCACTGCTGAGCAGAGGCCTCCCCCAAGAATTTCCACCGCGTTCGGTTCAGCGGCTTCCCGCGACCTTCACCAGATCATCGGTCCATTTTGAAGGGAGCCTGCCCACGGAGCGTCATTTGGCACGCGGTCGCCATTCGAAAACCTTTCCTACCCAACGTATGTTACATTATTAACAGGTTATCTTGCAATATCTTATAGGTACTTCTATCCTTTCCTAACAACGGATCTGGTTTTCTTAGGGTATTATGGGACTCGATATACTTTTAGCAAAGACTTTACTTAAATTAGCTTTTAATAATACTTGATCTCATTTTTTTTTAATGTAAACCTGCCCTCAAACTTGCCACACCTTCTTGGTAACTAGGTCAATAAGTTCGTTTTGAAGCATTATAACTACCATCTATATAATGTAAACACACCTAGTATACCAATGTTAATAAATGATAAATGAAATGAAATGATAAAAATAAACTGTACAAGCGCTGTAATATTTTGGAATGGAATACAATATCGCAACTCAGTTTCGTCACGAATCGAATCGAATCCCAATTTAACCATTAAACAATATGATATCAAATATTTTCCTTCCTAATGTTAAAATATTAAATGATTATTATAATATTAAATGATCATGTTTATGGCAAAATTGTTACTGCTACTAAATTGTGTATTTCAGAAACGTATTAATATTAAATTAGTAAAACACAGCAATGCCCATCGGATGGTTAACAAAATGGATTTTATTGGTAAAACTGTCAATATAATCGGACATGGTTGAGTGTTGATTGGGGAATTGTTCGACTGAATAGCTATTAGGGGTGCACCAGAAAAAGCTTTAGATATCATTATTTTTAACGGTTTATGGTAATTAATGAAACGAGAGAAACACATTGCTAATTTTGATATGATAGTCTTGACAAAGAACATGGCTTAGAATTAAAAAAACAAAATAATTGTAACTTTTTAATTTTAAGTGTAAATAATGTTAGTTGGCCAGCATAACCAAGGAAGTACTGTGGTAACTTATACGCTTGTGTTACAGGCAATTGCAACAAAAATAGGATAGCATGATGTACTGGCCACTGTACCTAACTCATGTTATACTCATAATGTGATATTGCCAAAGAGGAAACTCAGGCGCAGGTAGAATCAACCAATACCTACTGACTTCATAATGAACAGCTCTATATAAATATATAGAAAAAAGTCAACAAAGTGTTTGATTACAATTTAGTAAATTAAAAGCTTATGATTGCTGGTATTGGTATTTTTTCTCAACACTTGTTAATAACTACTCGTAACTTTAGTTAATTGATTTGACACAGGTTTTATTTCGGAGTGTGAAAAAAAGGTTTTTAATTTTTTCGTGCTTAACATTCACGTTGCAAACTTATGATAATATTTTTTTTATACAACAACATCGCACACATTGATCTGACACCGTGGTAAGTAGCTTTGGCACTTGTGTTACAGATATCAGAATCAGCAAAGGTATTACAAGTAGGTACACTTAAATAAATACATATAACACCCAGACCAGTACAAACAGACATGTTCATGCACGCAAATGTTTGTACAGTGCGGGGATCGAACTTGTGACCTCTTGGTTAAAAGTCAATTTTTTGACCATTACACCAAAGTCTATAATATTTTAGCAAAAAAAAAAAACAACTGTCTAAAGCAGGAGCGGAAAAATGTTTTGCGGCAAAAGAACGGCACTAGTGCTGCGAAAAAAACATAAGCGAAGTTAAAGCGAAACTCTTATAAAACATACAACAGCAAGTGGACAATTAATTGCTGGACAATCCAAAACGATACAACACACGAAACATTAACAGCCCTACTAATAGTGAAACACGCACTTCAGCACTATCCGATGCAAATCAGCATCAATGAATTTGACAATGGGATATATCAATTTGAAGTATCGTCCGCAGATAGCAAATGTTTTGAGTGCTATTTACGGTAATGGTCACGGTCGGCTTATCTGCAACGATCAATATAGATCGAGGTGATGAATGTGTTATAATAACAGTTTAACGAAATAAAATGTGGGAGGGAAGAGAATTTATAGATGAATACCAAAATTGATGACTGTATTTGGTACGATTCGGCAGAATGAAGTCAGTTGAGGTAACAAGCACTCAAAAATAATTTACCGACTCAAAATATTGACCTGGACAAAGAAAGTGATATTCATCATTTTAATTGCGCCTGTCGTTTAGACTTTTGGCAAATCATTACTTTTGTTTCAAAGTCAGCAATGGCACAGAAAAATAACTACTAACTAGCGTTACAGAAGCTTTACTACGCAATGGTTTTTAAAGAAATATGTACTCTTTAAGATGAATAATATGATTTAATTTATTTCGCGTTCCAGTCGAACACGTATTCGTTTACATACCTACCAATTTTTTTGAGAGAATATGGGCCTTAAATCACTGGACTACGGTTTAAAATAAGTTATACGTGGTAATACATATTGAAAGAGCCGCAGACTAGGGTTGCTCACTTCGCGAAACTATTTACTTTTAAATACTTTTAGGGTATTGGAATACTACTTTGTTCAACAAAGGGAGAAAGGGTTTGTATTTTGAATTAATTTCATTTCATATAGGAAAATACTGTGCTCCAATTAAAGTAGATTTTACTTGTCAGCGTCATATAAAGGCAACCAAAAAAAAATTGAATTTCGATCACGATCCGTATTTAGACAATTGGCTAGACGACACCACCAATCGTTGACATACTTTTTATTATCTGTCAAAACGGTCTGCCTCCATAGATTTCGTATGGTAATAAATAATTGTGACGTCACGGTCATGTGTCAGAAATCGGAGTCAATTGACCGAATATATATTGCGTTTTGTGTGTTTAAAAATTGGTTTCTACAGCTTTTTTGAAATATATTGGTTGTATTAACTTAATGGGGGCTATGTTTTTTAAACACCATGTTCTTGACAATATTTAAGATAGGTGTCATCATCCCAATTAAATACTGCACAGTATCTTTTTGTTTTTTTTTTCGTTTTGTGTCCATCTTGCAACTATCGAGTTGAACGTGGTCGAAAGAAGCGCGCGAGCGTGTGTCAGCTATCGCTTGCGGCAGCCTACTACGAGTAGATTGGCCCTTGCGCAGTGGCCGCCGCCTGTAGGTATGTTTTTAATACCTACACGCGGAGTGACACAGGCCTGGCAATGGCGACTTTTGAAATGCAATCACATTTTATTATAAACCAAATACAGAATTTGACCGCGATCTCATGCGGTTCTGAAGGGAACACCATTTACTCTTTTTATATAAAGTATTTCAAGTAGTTCTTTCCTTACAAAATAATGCTATACCCTTTCTCTATAGATGGATCTCAAAAGTAAAGATCCCTCAGGAGTCGGGTACTTATCACTCGAATAACACTTTAAGCTTCGATATTTATTGGAAAACTGTTCCTTGTAATATTTTCTTAACACTTTCAACATATTGTTTTAAAGTTACATGGTCACTAACATTAGAATAGTTATTTAATACAGGATTTGTTCCATGTAAGTACTTTTTTTGATTGAGTTCTTGATATTTTGGCCCTGTTACAATTGAAGATCTTGCGGGTATGTTGTGATGTGCAGACATAATCGGGCTTTCTCAGTATTGTATTACACTTGACGCCCGTACTGGATCATGGCTCTTGTAATAGGGCCATAATAGGGCCGAAATTCGGGAACTCAAAAACAAAAATATACATCGTAAAAATACCGTATTCAATATTTCATATTTCCAAGTGTATTTATATTTGGATGCTTTTTTATATAGCTAGGTATTTAAGAACTGTATGCGTTATTTTTAAAGATCTGACATGTACCATATTCAAGATATACCATAAACGATTCTAATTTTTTTATTTTTTGTCTTTGATGCCTTTTTTGCCTACTAAAAATATGTTTAAATTGCTCCTGCCGATGCGGTAGCGTTTGCACAAAATACTGTTTTACTTCACGACAAAGATTTCCTTTCAATCCACATATTTCAGTTCAGTAGAATAACGATAATTTTAAAAACCTAAACGAATCGGAAGCATCGGAGTGATACCGATATTTAGAAGTTTTTAAAGGTATTAAGAAAGGAGCAGCTTGTTACAAGCTTCAATATTTTTTAAAATAAAATAAAAACCCTTTGTAAGGATTCTTACAGTCCTAGTTTTATTTAATCCTGTTAATTTTGTCCTTCACCCTGGATCCAACGGTGAACCGAATACTTTGCACCCAACGTTGGCGACGCGGACACTATTCGCCAAAGGAGACGACGGATGACGGACGGTTGGACGGATAAAAAGATTCAGGACCCATCCTACTACTAGTACGTCTTGAGGATCCGTCTTTTTTTACAACGCTCTTTTTCAACAACGAGTTACGTTCTCACTTGTTTACTTGCTACCAAGATCTCATCACAGTTCCTACGCCTCATTACCATTAGTGTCACAAAACGGCAGCGCACACCTGTGGCATACAGTCGCCGCCACTCGCGACTGACAGCGTCATAACCAATCACCACGGCCAAATCGCTGACAGTACATATGTAGCAGGTATGCCCTGACCTAAGTTGCTCGTTTAATGCCTGACACATTTGTTTTTTCCTAATTAGAATATTTTAAGTAAAAACTTTAAAGATCCTGAATCATTTTGTAGCTTCCTTAAATTATTATCTGTCACCAAAAATGTTTCCATCAAGCAAGTAAGTCCTAACGCGTCATTACCATCCATTGAGTTCGCACGGGCTCTCGCTTGGACCGCGTTCAAACTGCCCAGTTAGCGGGGTCGTTACACCGCAAACTGCGTGTCGTTGGTGTGCACTCGTTGTATTTGCATAAATGGGGTTCCGTGGGGCTAGTGCTTATGTACCTATAGTATAGTAGCAGTCTCACTCCGGTCATGTCGGATTGCCTCCTCACAGAACTACGAGTATGAGAGCGAAGGAACAGGGAGTGCGCCTGTGTTTTGCACTTACACTTGTGCAATATTATAACTTCTGCGTAGTTATTTCTTTTGACGTTAACCGCTTTATCGAAATCAGCTTGGAGACCATTATCATCATTATGATCTGTAAAAATCACCTATATATATGTAACTGGTAGGGATGTATCTAACTAATTAGATTCGTAGGAGTGCTGTAAGAACAATGCGTAAGAGATACCTACCTAGCTTTTTAAGCATAAGATTCTGAGGCTATACTTTTTAACGTTTCGTTCGTATTTTCGGATCTAGCTAGCGCGTTTGCTCGCACGATCAAGCTGGTAAGAGCAACAGGGATGCTAATTCAATACATATTTTTATCTTTCAAACGAACTTCTAGTGGAATGTACCGGTCGTCTTTAAAATATAACAACTTATACGCCAATTTTTACAGAAATAAATCAATTTAAATTAAAACTAAATTTTAAATTACCCTGCATTTGACTACAGAAGTTGAGCATCTACAATATGTTGAGCATATACATAAAAATGAAATACAAAATCCCTCCGTCAAATCGGCAGAGCGGCAATCGGTAGCCTAAACCATCGTCTGATCTTCTGACAAAATCCACTACGCAACGAGCAGTTCCAATTTACGAATCCATCTAAAGAAACCAATTGCACCACGACTTGAGATTGATAGCTAGCAAAATTGGATGCGTCTAGCTAGGGTATGTGCAACTATAGCGTTTGTGGCGCACTTTGAATTAGCATAACTGTGCGATTGAAATGTTTGCGCGGCTGTAATGACGTCGTTATCGTGTTTGAATACGTCGTCAGCTGCTTTAAATCAGTTTGAAACCGTATCAACTCGCGACTGGCTAAGTTGAAGATTTACGCCGAAATAGCTGTTTGTGTTTTGTAGATACGAAATTTTGTTGCTTTCGGGAAATTGAACATCTTGAATTTAACTTTGAGCATGCCTGATAGATAAGCAAGGCCCTTTTGCAGTGAGAATATTCACTTCAATAAATTGGTACAATCATTTTAAAAAAAAAACATGTTCATACCGATGACATCTTTGGTCTTGAGGTCAGAGTTCCATACTACAAAACCGGCTGCCGCGGGCTTCGAATCCTGCTAAAAAGGCAAATGTGTGTGTGATGGATGAGCACAAACATTGTTTTGTACCTGAGTCATGGATGTCTATAAAAGTATTTATATCCGTTATCCTAGTCACCAAAGTACAAATTAACGCTTAGTTTTGTACTGCGTAATTGCCTTGTTCGTTGAAACAATTCCTTTTTTTAATATACTGAACCCAGTAAAACGACGAAATTGAAATACAAAAACGTAATTTAGATTGAGAATTTGGTTTGCCTAGGTGCATATGATGATGTTGTTATGTGTCTCACATAAACTTTTCGGTCACGGTCGCAACTACAGATTTTGTCGAATTCGAAATTTAAACAGCAAAGAGACGTGTGGCCAGTACGTGAGTGACTAGTGGCGTATACCGGACGTGACGACGGAGGCCGTTTTACATGCAAATGTCTCGACTATTTGAATATTTGAGGCCGCACGCGCCGTGTGAATCGCACTCAAGTGTGTGCACTTCGTGGAGGTAGTGGGTGATTTAATTACTCGTTTCAATCAACCAAGTTACTTAGTTATTGGTAGAAAGTTAAAAAAAACTGCTATTTAAATAGTTTTTAAGTTTCCAGATAGCTAATAATTATGTACTGCTCATTTAATTTGAATGTAACGGCTGCCGAAAACGCATGTAAAATATGCCAAAATATCCAATCATTCAGTCACTGCTTACTATCGATTAATAATAAAAATCTAGCACTTTTACGATCGCTGTTGATAAGAAACTTATACAACGAGCCATAGGTTGATAGATGTTGCCTGAGTAACTGCCTCGTTGGTGTAGTGGCAAAGTTTCTGCTTTACATCCGAGAGGTCCTGTGTTCGAATCCCAGTTCCACTCAGAGATTTCCTGTCATGAATTTCTCAAGAATCCGTTGGTCCTGCGCCTGATCTCTCGGTCATGTCGGATTGCCGCCTCACCAATCTTTGAGATTGATGGAACAGTGAGTGCACCTGTGTATTGCGCTCACACTTGTGCACTATGATATCTCCTTCGTAGTTGGCTGATCTCTGTTGAGATTGGCCGTTGTGGTCGAAATCGGCCAGGAGGAATATAAATCGTTATAACTACAAAATAAACGCCAAATGTCAATTCACAACGATGACCAAAACCTTTACTCCGTGCCAAAAATATTGAAAATTCTCAGACGTTCTCCTTTGAACCTCTTACAGTACCATTGTCAATATTCACTTCTCACTTAATACCAAGTGGCCAGTCACAAAGAGAACACGAACTAGGGCGATGCACAGGCTCCTTGCAGCCGATACAGTACGTGAGGTAGGTTTAATTCTAGATGCCCTATTCTAAAATACGATAGATAAAGTTTCAAATGGTACCTATTTATTTAGAAGCAGAATCAGAATCTTTATTGCAAGTCACATGAGTAAAAGGTGTTACAAATAACGTCAAAGTACAGTGACGCCCGGCAAGGGTACAGCAATCTAAGAAAGGCAAACATTGCCTATTCACTTACAAACTTAGCTAAAATATTTAAATAACATTAGAAATTACAATAACAATTAACACTATGGGCACACTTAATAAAATAAAGTCACTAAAAAAAGTTGAAGTTTCTAAGGAGCTATCCAGACATTTAGCCACAATTTCACTTGATGGTAAGTAACGTTTTATCCGAGGAAGGGTCATGTCTGTCTATTAGCAGCCTATTCATTATTTTCTTTCTCGACTGCCTCATTGGTGTAGTGACAAAGTTTCTGCCTTACATCCGAGAGGTCCTGGGTTCGAATCCCAGGTCGAGCTAAAATTGTTTCCGAGATTTTCTGTCATGAATTTCTCAAAAACAGCTCGGAGTCGGAAATTTGGCGGTGTTACACCCCCGTGCCTCGGAAAGCACGTTAAGCCGTTGGTCCTGCGCCTGATCTCTCTCCGATCATGTCGGATTGCCGTCTCACCGAACTTTGAGAGTGATGGAATAGTGAGTGCACCTGTGTATTACACTCACACTTGTGCACTATAATATCTCCTGCCCAGTTGGCTGATCTCTGTTGCGATTGACCGCCTTGGTCAAAATCGGCCAGGAGGACTATTATTATTATTACATTGTTTTCTTGTAAAGATCCAAGTTATATTCTAAGGATATATTTTACAGACGGTTGTTGACAGATACACATCACCTATTTGGAGATGTTGGGTACGAAGGGTGATGATGTAAGATGTGAGGTGTAACGAATATTTTCTACTAACATTAATTCTATTTATTTATTTAAGCTTTTTTGCGCAACTAAACTTTGTACAAAAGGTGGACTTGACGCCGTAGGGCATTCTCTACCCGTCATACCTTTGGGCTAAGCAGAAATTATTATTCTAAGTTTCATTTAATTACTAACCAATATGAACTGTATTAGTTGTTTGAAATAAATGTATTATTGTAAGGAGAACTTATAAAGCATTGTAAGATCTGATGGAGCTGATGTTCTAAGAGAATATGAAACAGCTAAAATATATAGAGTAAATGGGTGGGTATAAGGTCGACATTTTAAGAGTAATTTCTAGAAAAGGGTCTAGGTCAATATTGCAATCTACAATATAATCTGAGTCATAAAGAGATTTTTACGAATACATTTAGGAAGCTATTTGTTTTGGTGCTAATGAATATTTACCAAGTCTCTAGCATTATGAGAAGAACAAAAAATAAATTTAAAATATTTATAGGTTAAAGTTGCCTGAAAGTTTTACGGCGATAAGAAACATAAAGAAAAATTGGAAATATACAAAATACTTAATTGCTTCCTACAAGTCAAGATAAACAGAAATTGAAAAATGTATCCGATTATCTTTGAAAGGTGAAAATTTAAATATCAAAGTGTCGCATACGTTGCATACACAATATTGCGAAATAGTAGAAAAATATCGAATATCTCGCTAAAAGTCTAGCAATACCCTCAAAACCGTGGAGTGAGTCAAGCGTAGGCACACTGAATCATCACGTCGTATACCAAGTTTTAGCAAACCGATCCAAAATGGACTTTAAAGGTATGGAATAAAAGCTATCCGGTAAGCCGAATGCAGTGAAATCCGTGTTCGAGGATAGTACGTGTGCTATCTTTAATTCAGAAGCTCAGAAGCTACTCAAGAGCGGTACGAGAGATAAGAGGCTACGGGAAATGGAAATATTTACTTTAAAGCTAATGAGGTGAACCTGAAAGTGATAGCTATGGTTCGCATCGAGTTTCTTCGAGGGTTTTCTGAGAGTCTATTTTTGCTTGTGATAGTTTAACGGTGGCTTAATTGAAGTGACTATAAAAGAGAGCATTTCTCGCAATTAGCATAATCCCGATATATATATAAATTGCTCACTGGATTGAACAAGTTAATAAATTAAATGCGGCTGGATATTTTTGCAAATCAAATGAGAAGGCACTACAACTGAGTGGAATTAAACGGTTTAATAAAAATAATAATTTTTTTAAATCCAATAAAAAAGGACTATACTTTTGAAACTAATGTTTTTGTGGAATTATTGAATATGAATATTTAATGTCAATAATTAACCCTTAATACTTTATAAATTAAATTGATCAATGCATCTATATGATTCGAATGTTATTTATTTGATGGATTTTATTTTATAGTATAGCAGGTCTGATTTTATCATCGCAGGCAAGTGAATTTCTAGGGGAAAAAACAGTCAAGAGGTTAAAAATCATATACAAAGATACAAAGTAAATGTATTTTTTATTTACTGACAGTGTTTAAAAATGCATTATGCTATTACAAACTAATACATTGTATTAGATCTAACAGCTTTTAGCTGGTAACTTGCACCAAACGCGTAGATATATTTTTGTCTTTCACTCACACTGTATTTCAATATTTTTCACGCGAAACGAATTCGTATGAGTAAAGCCCGCTCTACTCCGTGATGAATGTGTTAGTCTGTATATATATATTTTTTTCTACATCAGTATACATAGTAAAAAGAAAAGTCGATTTCCGTGTCTGTCCCTATGTCTGTGTGTATGCTTATATCTCTAAAACTACACAACAGTTTTTAGTACAGTATTTTAGTAATTTTCTGCACTTTGATATAATGTCTAAAAATATGTGAAAAATGTAAAACCAGCGAATAGGACGTCTGTCTGGTTCAGTAGTAACTTAAATTTTATAACAGTAATGTTCGTATAGTTTTGTTTGTTTAATAAATAAATAATAATAAATAGTAGCTGGGAAGCCTTTTTTCGTACAGTGCGCTAGTACACACGGCTCCATATCAAGCTACTCATTTTCGTTGAAAAATCGCGCTTATTACGTAATAATAAGATACCACAGTGATTAACTTGACGTGTGGCCTTGCGGTTTATCCCTTATCACATAATTCACATTTAATATTAAGACTCATATGACAACAATTTTGACATCTACGCAGTTGTTTGCCGAAAACTTGAATTAAAGTGTAGTTAAAATATTATTCGACAGCTGAGTTAATACGTTATACAAGTTTTTACCAGTCGTAGTTAAATATTAGCCCCTTGTTTTTTCAAAAAAATTAAAATGGCTGAGCAAAATCATGGCTTCCTGATAAAATAATTGGTCCGGCGTTTTTTTCTTAGATGCAAATTGATGAGACGCCATTTTTAATTCTTACAGATTTTACGTTTGTATTTCAAACATTGCTGGAGCATAGATCTTTTATTCATCAAATTAACATTAAGAGAATGGAAGATTAATGTTGAACAAGTTCGTTCTATCGACCGTTTGCATAAAATCTAGTATAATTTCAGCCCATTATTTCGGGCTTTGGATAACGTTTGACTTAGAACACCGAGATATACCTACTCATATGTGTAAAGACTGTGATTACATTTAGCGAAGCGTCTAGTCAGTATTAATTAATAATAATCAACGCTAATGTGTATATTATGTGAAATTAATTAATGCATGAACTGAAAATATACAATAACAGTTATTCCCTTTAATATTAAACACATTTAAATGCGCTTTGTTAATTATGATAAAACAAGACTGAGAAATTATGATAACCCGACTCCTGACTACCTAGTGATGTCTTTTATGACAGCTTTTCATAATTAAAATCGCAATTTCACACAAAAACCAAATACACATTCAACCCTTTCCGTGTCTGCGATTCATTCAAAACCCAACTTATGAACATGAATATCCAATTTGACTTTTTATCTGACTCACCACTGGGTTGCGTGACCGCATGAGTCACTCGCACAACCCCCGACTAGTGTTGTGTATGTATCGATGGTCCTGGGTGTTTTCTATGTATAATCTGTATTTATTTACAAAACAAAAATTTAGTATGTTTATCCGTTGTCTAGTACCCATAACACAAGCCTCGTAGCTTAATTTGGGACTAGAGAATTGGTGTGATGATTGCGAAATATTTATTTTATTTATTTTTATTTTGAATTAATTTTATCTTGGCGTTTAGGGCATCTAATGTCATTTTAATGAAAAGGAAAGTAATCGCTGTTTTTGTCAATTAATTCTGTAAATGTTACTTTGCTCAGGGGCCCTGGTTTCAGGCGATGCACGATTACATACTTCTAACGACTTTTTTCAATATCATTACCGATATTTATCCCATGAGTATACGCACAACACTACCCACAAATGCAGCCGTTGTAAATATGGGGTTCCGCACGCATCGCGATTGTTGAAAGCTGTCAGATTTGCATTAGCAGTTTAGGGTTAGAATGGAGCCTGAGCGGTTAACGGTTTGTTGCTGATTTGTGGCGGGCTTTCTGTATGACTCATGGAATTATATGGCTGTGCTTCGTTAAGGTTTTTCTTACACCCTGTATATATATATATATATATATATATATATATATATATATATATATATATATATATATATATAAGGTCACCTCGAATTAAGCGCAAATATTTTAAGGGTAGCTTCTATGCATTAATTCAAATAAATAATCTTAATAAAAAAATGGTGTATATACGCTAGTTTTTTATTTGATTTTTCCTAACAAAATAAATGTAATTAATGTGTGATGGTCCTTACACTACCTATCTCTATCATTTCATTAATATCTATCAGTCTTACTCTTTCCCTTAAGCCACGCCTCTTCTACCACATTTCATTCGCAAAATTAATTTCTATCGGTCTTATTCTTCCCTCAAGTAATTCATAAAGTAGCAAAATGACAGCTGCTGCCACGCCTCCTCCAACTTTCATTCACAGCACACAAACAAGCTCATTTTGCGAGATGAGGCTGCTAGGAAGATACGTGTTACGTAGATACGTATTTCAGTGAATGTTTATCTAGGTACGTTAATTTTAGGTAATGAATCTATTATCAGGCAAAAGATTAAAACAACAAGGCGCTGTAAGCGCACAACCTAACACCTAACCTAACCTACGCCAAGACTGAACTGACTAACTTAGGTAAAAGAAAACCCTATCTACATGTGTTAAATAACTTAACGTAGCTATTTCAGTTAATACTTACCCACAAACTAACAGGAATTTCGGGAATAAATGACAACTCTGTTTCAATTTTAGTTTATTTTTATTAATAAAAATACACAACAAATTCACACTTTCTCAGGCTTTGGACTGACAAGTTAAAACATAAAATAACTATCACAAAACAGTTAATTAAATTATTATCTTAACAATAATGGCTGATAGATTTTGTGATAACTTGGCGTGTTTAAAAGTCTTAATTCATTGATATTTACAGTCTTACCAGTCCCTATTTACACACAAAACATTTATGTACATTAAGTGTTGTATTGTACATGAACTCCCTGATGACGCACACATAGTCTGGCACGATCAAGGCAATGCCTCCGAACTGCACTGAGCACTTAAACCTCCCTGGACATCACGTCAAACGCACTCACAATCCTTGCACGTAATTCACTAACAGTTTGAATTGTATGGCCGTCGTTGCCATAAACTAGGTCTTTGGCCCTACCACACACATGGAAATCCAAAGGCGTCAGGTCAGGTGAACGTAAGGGCCAGCGAATAACGCTACCGCGCCCGATCCACCGACCTTGAAACGCCTCGTCCAGGTACGCCCGACCCGTAGGCATGACGTCGTCCTTGAGCCGCGCTGGGTAGCGCTGTCGGCCCGTGCCTTGACGTGGACAGAAGCTCCCACTCTCTCGATGGCGCTGCACAGCCAATCCAAGAATGGTGCGCTGGTTGATTGCGCGACCATACCGCTCAGCGTACAGCTGCTGCGCCCGCAACAAAACATCCCCTGCGTCATGCATGATAGCATAAAGCCATATTGAGGTACTCCTGGTCGAAAACCGATACGGCATTTTAGCTACGCGCCGCGCGCACGCACATCTCAACGAAATGATTTTGCTTGGCCGACTAACTCACATCATAACATACATAACTCACTTACTATTGCGCGGCACTAGGGATGCCCGATCTGAATCGATTTGTTTGAAGATCGATTCACGGCAATACGATCTGCCGATTTTTTGAATCGATTCAACGGGATGCTAAGATCGAATCGTATGCCTGGACATCGTATCGTATGAAAATAAACGTATCATTTTGTTTGAATTCGGAATAAACTTATCATTTTAGTTGAGTTGGAATCCGTAAATATTAAGTTTTAAAGCCCATAACCTCAAACACTACAACTTATTGTTACTGCAAAGGAATCATTTTCGTATTCACTTAATTTTCGTAGATTCCGAACGAAGAAGTAGTATAAAATTCGAATTAAGTAATGATTAAACACTGCGTAAGCGTGAATCGATTCACAGGGTTACGATCCATTTCGATTTAAAAGATCGATTCAAAGCAAAAGATCGGGCATCCCTACGCGGCACGCGCGCTCTTTGCAGTCCGCGCCCGCGCTGACCAATCCTGGCACCTGTAAGCCTTTGAGGACTTGCCGCGCTTTGTCGCGGCGCGGATCAAACGAAATGTAAACAATAGGTTTAGGCAAGGAGCCTAGAGCTACACTTATGTCGCTTATGCCCATTTTTACCACCCAACTTTTTGTTTATTACTTTTCAAATGGTTTTTACTTTTGTCAAACGATACCTTAGGATATTGAATAATAAATCGATTAACTTAACGTAGTGATAAGTTTCCATTTCATTATTAAAAGTATTTTACTAGAAATTATTAATAATGAAATGCCATTTTGAGGACCGTCTACCTTAGTTGGCACTTCATAATGTAAATACGCATAACACCCAACAATTACATAAATAATTTGTTATGCCTATGCCCATTGAGGATGTTCTTTTGCATAATATCAGTATTATGTAAATTAATCAGTGAAACCTTAATTATTTGATTTACAATCCCTTAGACTAGGCGGCACGATCAACGATTTTTTGATTTAGGCTAGGCGGCACATCAAAGATTAGTTTTAGGCTAGGCGGCACATCAAAGTTTGTTTTGATTTTAAATAAAGGTGAGGTTATAGGAATGATTAAATTTGTTAGGTACAGTTGATTTGCGCCCTAATATTGTTTAAAAGAAGGAATTAAAAGGCGTTGTAAATAATATTGACTGGATTTCAGCTTCAGTTTAATCGAAATGATTAACATTCACCTAGGTACGTACGTGCGTATGTGGTTTAGTATGGTAGGCACTGAAACTGGCAAACTGTGTTAGGTATGCCCTAACACAATTGTGTTATTTTAAACCAGGGTATAGGTAAGTACAAAATGAATTTAAATAAGGGCAAGATACCTACCTAAGATATAAGAGAACGATTTTCTTTGGTGCAGTGGAAATGCACCCTAAGTTTATTCGAAATGTAAGTTAAGAAGCTTTAGACGACCTCCGTGGCCGGGTGGTTAAAACGCCGTTTTCAAGGTCGTCATTTCTGAGGCCCCGGGTTCAATATTCGGTCAGGCCAATATCGTGTTTTATTTTAATTAAGTGATTTTTCGAAATTAGATTTTCGTAATTAACTTAGGTCTGGGTGTTGTTGTACCGCCGTTGTTTCTGATTTCCATATCACAAGTACCTAAGTAGCTTTAGACGATCTCCGTGGCCGAGTGGTTAGACGCCGTTTTTAAGGTCGTCATTTCTGAGTCCCCGGGTTCAATTTTCGGTCAATTTTCGGTCAATATCGTGTTTTATTTTAATTAAGTGCTTTTTCGAAATTAGTTTTTCGTAATTAACTTAGGTCTGGGTGTTGTGGTACCGCCGTTGTTTCTGATTTCCTTAACACAAGTAAGTTTTAGATCTCCGAGCGATCTCCATGGGCGAGTGGATAAGACGCTAGTTTTTAATTTTTCACCGTGTCCGAGGTCCTGAGATCCAGGCTTTGATTCCCGGTCGGGTCAATATCGGAACTAGTTTTTCGTTATTGACTTGAGTCTCTGAGTTACTGTTGTGGTACCGTCGGAGTTTCTGATTTCCATATCACAAGTGTTTATGTTACTTACTTCACTATTACTTTCACACATTGGGGGTCGGCACAAAAACTATCATAGCATAATCGTATGTTTTTACACAATCGAGTAGGTATTCCTTAGTATCGCATAACTTTTATGATGCATTGGTTTGAAATTGAAGATCAATTATTTTAAACGTCACTTCGATCGAATGCAATTATCAATCGGAATCAGATTTTTTCGGCTATATCACGCTGCGAAAGGTCTTGCAGCGACTGGACTGACTTTGTTGACCGCACTCATGCGGTCAGCTGCTTCCCGCCGGAGTACGCGCCCACGCGCCGCCTCCTCATTGTCCGGGTTTTCTGTCCCTCTCGCACGCAACGTAATCGTATTCAGCGCAGGCTCCGCGCACACTTTTTTTGCGTTTCAATAAAATCGTTTATCACAAAAACTAGCGTATTTACACCATTTTTTTATTAAGATTATTTTTTTAACTTAATGCATAGAATCTACCCTTAAAATATTTGCGCTTAATTCGAGGTGACCCTATATATATATATATATATATATATATATATATATATATATATATATATATATATATATATATATATATATATATATATATATGATAGCTGATTATAATGATACACTTTTTAACAGATTATTTCGCGATTCATCTTTACATCCAAATACGTTGGATATTTCATAATGGTTAAGGACCCATTTATGTAACAGTGAATTTTTATTCCTTAGTAGCGGACCCCGCAGACATGGTCATGCCCTTTGTGATTAAGAATATTTTTTAATACGAAAATTTTGTCATGACAATAAGAAACACTACTCATTAGCCTATATACGTCCCACTGCTGGGCACAGGCCTCACCTCAACTATGAGGTGGTCCAAGCCATACTCCACCACGCAGGCTCAGCGCGGATTGGTCTAGGGGTGTTTGTAAGGTAAGTGACCAACTTTACTATCAGATGTTATTAAGCCGCCTGAAGGCCACCAGGCTTAACGACTAATATCTATCGATATTAACCGGGACCAACAGCTTAACGTGCCTTCCAAAGCACGTACATGGTTTTACATAGACGTCACTTGAATAGTCAGAATGGTCACCCATCGGAATGATAACCGCGCCTTAGATTGCTTAACTTATCGCTTAATTAATCGCTACCAAAGCGCTGCAACCACTGCGCCACAAGCACCTCTAAATAAGAAACACATAACAATAAAATAATCCAATTTGATGCAGTCAGTCCAAAGTTATGCTCGTCATTTTTATTTATGTAGATTCCCTCCATTAGCCTTTCTAATAACTATGATGTGCCAAAACATCAATCCTAATTATCCAAATACCACTGACGAATAACAATCGATTTTTATCCATTCCCAACGCTCACTGACGGTAATTAAGTCCGGCACAATCAAATATTTAGCTAGAATAAATGGTTTTCAGTATCGTACAAAGCACTCGGAACATTAAAGTAATATATTTATTATTCAATACAGCTTAGCGAACAAGGACGCTGGATACAACTGTCACGGAATTGGGTCAGTTTAACTTGCGACTAATTTTGGGGTATTAGATCGTGCAACTAAGGCGCAGCGCAGGCGAACGTGAGCAATGCAATTGTTGTGCGAAACTTCTGGGATTTGTCCAAACTTAGCATTAAATAAGTGGCTTTTGGTGCTATGTCCTCGTAGAAGGACTTTCATAAGTCACACCTGATTGCATCAGATTGTTAATAAATTTGAAGCTGCAAGCGCACTTCTTTCGAAATCATTAATCATCATCAACATCACATACATTAATCTGATTCCGTGGTAAGTAGCTTAAGCACTTGTGTTACAGATATCAGAATCAACAGTGGTATTACAAAGAAACTTAAATAAATACTTAAAACATCCAGACCACTACAAACAGACTTGTTCATGCACAAAAATGTTTGTACAGTGTGGGGATCGATCCCGTGACCTTTTGGTTAACAGTCAACTTCTTGGCCATGGCTGGCTTATTTTAGTTTTAATTGATGAAAAAGAATAATGCTGTGAACATAATTTTTTGGCGACAGATTCAGTTAAATGATAGCTAGCATGGCAATGTAAGTTGTTAGTTGCATTCTAACAATTTATGGCTTCAAGTATGATCGTATGGACAGGCGCCACAGAGGCGTCCAAGAATTCAGCCCAGATTTTTTCTCCTAAGCCCTCAGAAATGTGTCGTCTGCGCTATGCCTAAGTGCAGCAGTGGGCAGTGGTCGAGAACCGAGACACAAGTGGCGGTGGTCGTTGCCTGAATAATTTGGTTTTCGAAGAATATTCGGCACGGCACAAATGGAAGTGACAGCGGGTGAACATGATTTAAGAGATTGCCTGATAACTTGGAAGTGTTCGTATTTTTGTTCCTTAGCTCAAAGAGAAAAGCTTGAGGTTTACTGGCAGAAAATGCTTATAATATCAATTCCACCCTTTATACATTTGTTGTGCAATAAAATTTTAAATTAAATAAAATTAATGAATAAAATCTAGAAAATCGGCTAAGTGATCTTCTGTTTTGAGATGTAAAGTAGATGCATTGTCACGGCTAGTCTTCCTGGATTTTATTACTCCAGACTAGTTACAACTATTTATAATTTCAACCTTATAAAATAACCCTCAGGGGTACGGTTCTCATGCATTCGTACTTACTCCGTGCGGTAATTTGTATACAGGATGGCAACCACAATACGACGGTGGAATTTCTGTCTGTTACGCTTTCACGCCTAAAATACTGAACAGATTTGGATGAAGTTTGGTGCATATACATGGTCGTTAGCATTATATATGGGTATCAAATTTCTTTCCAAACTGTATAGCCAATTGAACAGGTGCATTTCATAACAGCTACAAGATATTTCGTATACGAATTTAAAACTTCGACTGATCAGCACCGCACGTTGCGTTCGATCGAAATTTTTACGAATGTGAACTTTTTTCGATTACACGAGAATTGACCCCCAGGACACATCATAAGACTTACTATCGTAACGACTCATGACATGACAGCGCGCCAATCAATGGCTGCGACGAAGTCACTGAGTTTTGACGACCACTTTGGTGTAATGGTCAAGAAGTTGACTATTAACCAAGAGATCGCGGGTTCGATCCCCGTACTGTAAAAACATTTGTGTGCATGAACATGTCTGTTTGTACTGGTCTCGGTGTTATATGTATTTATTTAAGTTTATTTGTAATACCACTGTTGATTCTGACATCTGTAACACAAGTGCTTAAGCTACTTACTCGGAGTCAGATCAATGTATGTTATGATGTTGTATATTTATTTATTTATTTTACTGAGAGTCGAGGCGACAATATTCTGCTGCACTAGAAGACTTGGGCACATCTTTAGCGCCGTGAAAATAGTTTTAATATCTAAACTTACTCTTATAGCTCGTAGCCTAGTCACAAAATATTGTAAGTGGAATTTCGCCAAGTTCTACTCGACAAGACGGACCGCGGGCACAGCTGGACCAACAAATACTTTCAAATACTGTTAAGGGTAAGCTTTGTTGCATTAGTAAATTATTAAAAAATGGCGCCTAAATCATTAAGTTATTCAGGTTCATTGAGTCCGAGCCCATAAAATATATGTATAATTTTTTTGCAATTAAAAACAACATACTCTCACTGTTCATTGATATCTATATGATCTTAATAGTATTTATAATGACACTAATATTATAAATGTGAGATGTTTATTTGGTTTAATGTTTGAATGTCCGTCAATCGCGCTGAAACTTGAATGAATTAATGGATGATATGAACGGATTTTGATAAAATATGGTATTCAGACAGGGTATGAGCTGATTTTGGTGATAGAATACTTTTTTATCCCGATTAAATGCTCCCTTGGTATAAAACTGTAATCTAGGAAAATCACTTTTTTTTTCTAAAAACAAGGAGCAGGAACACGTCTGTGGAGTAGTCTAAGTAGTCAATAATAATCATGTACAGTAATAGTTTTAAACGTATTATTTCTGCTAAGCTCAAACGAATGACTGGTAAAGAATGTCTTTTGGTGTTGAGTCCAAATTTGTACAAAGTTTTGTTGTGCAATAATAATAAAATAAATAATAAATATTTCTCAACAATCACACCATAAAGGTTAAATAAACAAATAAGTGTAATAAATTATTTACCTACCATATTTAATTACCTAACCGGATTGTAACCTGCTTGATGACTATAAAATAAATAATTAAAAAATAAATAGTACTTAGGGGACAAAACAAAAAAGGTGACAGCATTCACGCAACCACAGGTTCTTTTATATATGACAGGTTATCAATAAAGCGAAAACTGGAAACGCGATTTTAGTATTGTCAAAATGTGACAAGCAAAATTTATTTCTACAAGCTTTTAGATTTACATGTCCCGTGTTTGTTTTGTCTGTAATCAAATCTTGCAATCTAAATATTACCCAATTTTCAGTGTATTTGATTATAAAAGCTTTTTGGAAATAAAAATTTACATAATAAAGAACGGTGTAGTGGAAAACATATTAATGCCAGCGTTTCGCCCTTATTCATTGAGACAAATGCCCTATATAAGGGCTTCCGCTTAACGCCGAAAGTAGGTAAACTAAACAACTAATTCGGCAACTGTCAACCTCCAAAGTGTTTCAGCAATAAATATTTCTATTTGCGGGTAGGAGGTGGTCTCTGGTGATAAGGGTCTGTGTACCATGCCCAGATTAAAGGGTAGTTCTGCTCCGGTCAAAGTTGGAGTTTTGTAATTAAATTCTTATTCAAATTTACGTTAGAACCAGCTTGTACCCAAAGAGCATTGACCTCTTAACGTGTATTTAGGTTGATTTTAGAAAGAGAATTTAAAAACATAAGTGTTTTTTTTTTCTTGTTTTTTTTTCAGAGTTACAACAGTCAGTATCATTGGCTGATTAAATTCATAAATACTTATGAAATAATCACAGGTTGTGTATTTGGTGATGCTACAATGTCAAAATATTTGAGTATGATGTTATCTTTTTTTTTATTTGACAGTTAATGTATGTTTTGCCAGTATTGTTTTTGTAAGTACATAATATCAAGTCTTTGTTTAAATTAAACGAGCATATTTTCATAAACTTAAAAATACAACCCGTTTTCGTCACAATTCATAGGTAAGTACGCACACAGATATTTCAATTTTAGCGCTTTCCGTTAATAGTTTTCCTTCCCATTTACGAATTTCGCGTTTAACCCAATTCCGATGCTACGGTTCAGTAAGCAATATTTCTGCCACATCAATACAGTCGCCGTCAAAATTCAATTACAATGTTTAATTTTGCACGGTTCACTTCGCGCAAAACGGAGCGCAAATGTGTCAGTTGCATCAATATTATTGTGTATCGGAAGTTTGAATTTACAATTGTGTTACCTTTTGACTGACTTCTCAACTGACCTGAGTCTTCTGACATCATTTAGAGTGTACTAATAAGAAGATATTTAACGTAAGTATCATAAAAAAAGAAAGAACTGATATTCACTGCTTATCCTTATAGTTTTGGCCGGAACACAAAATGTACTGAATTTGTTATTCCAAAGTCCTTTAAACCTTTAAAAGTTTAACTTAAGATGGTCATGTTACTTTCAACAAAAAGTTCTGTCTAAAGCCCAATTCATCCTCTACCATTCACTAAAACTTAGGGGCCCTAACTGTAATATTGTCTTCCACGCAGCAACAACACGACACGTTATTTTGTTTTACATTTTTTAAAATACGAACGCTTCCATTGAGCGGAAAGCTATATCGCAAAAAGCCACAATGCAAGCACAGCGAATTACTACCCAATCAAATTATTCCCGTTTGACCATGTGACATTACACTCTGGGGGCCAATTCTCGTGCAATCGAAAAAAGTTCACATTCGTAAAAAGTTCGATCTATATCGACTTGACCGCTACGTGTGGTGCTGGCCAGACGAAGTTTGAAATTCGTATACGAAATATCTTGTAACTGTCAAGAAATGACTATAGTTGATGGAATTAGGCGTTACTTTGCGGATATCCATGACTAAAGCTGAAAAAGAGAATTATTTTGCTTTAAATTTTTACTAAACGACGCCAGCGCAGGAACCCAATCGTAACCTGTCGAAGCGACAACATCTCTTGAGAATGCCACGTGTAGTGTCAAAACGCGTCGAGTGTTTTGTTGGTGTCATTGTTGTGTTTCCAGGTGCATCTTCTCTGTAACATTCTGAGTTGCATTGTAAGTCCAGGTGCATCTTCTGTGTCACGTTGTGAGTTGTATTGTAAGTCCTGCGACTTCCAGTAGTTTTTCAAGTGGTTACAGTTGAATGTATTTGGGTTCCTACGCTGGCGTCGTTTAGTGAAAATTTAAAGCAATTCTCTTTTTCAGCTTAACAAATGCACCTGTCAACAGTACTTTGAATTATTATACTACACCTAGGTTTAATTGGCTTCATACAAATTCCCGTGCGGAAAAGTACGAATGCATGAGTATCGTACCCCTAATTGTCAATTAGCGTAATGAGTGTTGCGATTTGTAGTTGCACTCTTATTCGGCTGTGGCAATTATTATAGTAGATATTAGAGACGGTAAGAGTAATAAGTACTTAGTAACTTCATATTTTCGAATCCTGCGTAGTTTTACAACACAAGTGTGAAAAAAGATTATTATTCCAAGCATCCTTGAGTAAAAGCGAAAGTACTGCGACACTCGCGTCCCGAGATTTCAGATTAAACCTAAGCTCCTATAAGCGTCAAAGCGTTACTCAAAATGAAAACGCTCGCAGGAAATTTATTTCTATCTCTTTTGTAGATTATGTCAATGATAAAGTCTGAGAAATGAAAAAGTCCTCTGGTGTTTCACCCCCATTTTAAGTGCTTAGCTGCAATTTATGAAGGTCTCAGTAGTAAAAGTATGCGTCGAGGCTGTAAACGAGATTGCTTTTAGATAAAGTTGAATGTGACGGACGCTATGGTAATGCTACTGTTAAAGATGTAATAAACATAATTGATTATTTTTGATTTCAATTTTAATAAAATGAAATGATATTTTTAAGGGGTCCAAGCAACAGAAAGTCATAATATTTGTCTGACTGTAAAAATCTATTCAGGTGGATTTCGACAATGTTAATATCACAATATCCTCCCTATATATAGTCGACTAATATTTAAGAGTCCAATATCTACTAGAACGACAATTGTATGGCACATTATTTCACATCAACACATACCTACAGTGCGTTTATTATTTTGTATTTGTACCAAATTTTACCCAAATCTGGTCAGTATTTTAGGCGTGAAAGCGTAACAGGCAGAAAGGCAACTGTCGTTTTGTGGTTCCCACCCTGTATATCACTTACAACTCATTGACAAATCGTCACTGAAATCTCAAGGTAACGCGAGTTCACTTAAGAATCTTATATGACGGTAGTTCATCTAAATTCACGTCGTACGGTTACAGTGTTTACTCAGATTACCAAGCTATCAGCACTAACGTTATCCCCATCTCAACGCGAAGCTATTTCTCAGCTGTAAATTTATTTGCTACAGAGAAAAGGAGGTCTCGCAAATTACATTTGGTGGAAGCCAAAATTGAATTCCTTCTCGACTGGCTCCAATAATCAAATGAATAATCCACTTACGGTTCGGTTGTCGAATCAAGCGAAAAAATTCTACTTCTTTTTAACTCATTGGCATTCAAATTTGATTTTTGCTACTAGTTAGAAGAAAGCGTGAAGTTGTGAAGAAAATACGTGTTTTATTAAAGGTATCGGGTTATTCACACTGGTCAGCAGTTCAGCACGTAGAAAAAGAGAGAGAGGCAATTTTTGTTTTCGACAAGTCATGTAAGAGTTGTCACTTTACTGGTTATCTAGCGCATCTGAATCGGACTTCTGGGTTTGTTATTTTATTTATTTAACTTTTTTTAATTCAATTTGATGTTGGAGGTGCTTATGGCGCAGTGGTTGCAGCGCTTTGGAAGTGATACCAAAAGTTAAGCAACCTAACGCGCGGTCATGTTTGGGATGGGTGACTATTCTTAACATTTAAGTGACGTCTATTTACAAGCATCTCTGTGCTTCGGAAGGCACGTTAAGTGGTTGGTTCCGGTTAATATCGATAGATATTAGTCGTTAAGCCTAGTCAGAGGCCCTCGGGCGGCTTAATAACATCTGACAGTAAGGTTGGTCACTTACCTTACACACACACCTCCACCATATCGCACTGAGCCCGCGTGGTGGAGTATGGCTCGGACCACCTCATACTTGAGGTGAGGCCTGTGCCCAGCAGTGGGACTTATATAGACTGATGAGAATTCCATTCGATTTGGATTCAAGTAGTTCAATTACACATTGTGCGCCATAGTGGTCACTGGTGACCCCCAAATAATATTATTTCTATTGTGTCTAGTCTCTCGGCAGTTAAAGGCTTAGGAAGTTAAACAACATTAAATATGAACATCGGAAGTTACAATAATCCAACCATTACTGCGAGGTAATGGTTTACGGTTTGCGGTTTTATACGTGTGTGTGTGTGTGTGTGTGTGTGTGTGTGTGTGTGTGTGTGTGTGTGTGTGTGTGTGTGTGTGTGTGTGTGTGTGTGTGTGTGTGTGTGTGTGTGTGTGTGTGTTTACTTGTAAGGTAAGTGATAGATTTTGATTTTAAAGAAGTCATCAAGGAGATTATATTTTCAAAGCTGTCACTTGTGTATTGATCGAGCCGTTTTAAAATAAATTGTTTAAGTGTCCTTGGAAGTAAATCATGTGATGTCATTATTTAATAGGATTGAAGTTGTGGCGCCATATTAAGTAAGTGTCGTTTTACTAGAGTGGATCGATTGATTAAAAATTATTGGTTGAAAAGTTACTGACTACTAATTGTTATAGACTGTGCTGCTACTATTAAAAATAAACACTGCCACACTTTTACAACAAGAACGAATTGTTGAGATTATTCAAAGCAATTGAACCGTTTTAAGATCAAAAGGACCCAGAATTTTTTTGACATTGTCAATTATTCTTAAGACGGTGCTTGTTTTTTTTGTGTCAGTGATTTTCTAATTCAGTCCCAAATATAGAACTTTTTAAAAGGCTCAGTAGCGTTTGTAGCAAATGACATCTTTTAATATATGAGTACCTATATTGCTAAATAGTTAATTTACACACAAGCTGATGAACAGTCAGCGTCAAAGACGTCAAAAATATAATGGCACCTGTTAAAATATCATTTTGAGGGTTCTCCTTGTTGAAATCTATAATTTTTTTATTCTTACATGATATTACAATGTTCCAACTAATTTCTAATGCTGACTGTTGATACCTGCATAAAAAGTGTAAAAGTTTGATTCTTGTTTTAACCATAGCGCAAAAATAGTAAAATCGTATTTCATACATCAAGGTCTTCCCTAGAGGAATTTTCTTTTCAATCCACTATCCTTTATTGATAAAACATAGGATCTACCCAAATTCATCGGATGCGTACGGTGCATTCATAAATATAGTTTATGAAGGAAAAAAGGATTTTACACGCGGAAGCGTTAACCGTAAGAAGCTACGCCGGGATCCGATATTTCAGGATTTTTTCTTAGGGCTGTGAGTATCAGGTTGATTTCAGTTAATAAAAAGTTTGGTTGCTTACATTTTTCACATTATGGGAAATATGTACATATAACACATCCATATTAACATTAGAATTTATAATGTTGTATGGGCGTTTCTGACTAAGTAGTATCTGACCCTTCGCTATATTTACTATTTTAAAATCCTCTTTGTTTAAACATCATAGACACACAAACACGTGGGCTGGCTGACTAACAATGCAAAATAATTATTTATTAACAATTTGAAATTACTCGTGTTATGTTTGGCGCTTTTTTTTCATTCGTGTCTGTTGATCTTGTATCTGCTTATACTTTTCATTTCCTTCTGTGTATGTCATGCCCTTAATCAATAAACGCTTTTTCTTTCTTTCAGTATATTCGGCTATTGGTTTTACTTTTATTAGAAACAACCCTGTCCAAAGCCAGTCCTTAGCCAGCAATTTGGGCAGTCCTCGACGGAGCGTTGAAGGCCTACTCCGTAATCTTTCATCCCAATTTTCGACTCTACCCTTTCCTTTCGCTCGCGCGTGTAAGCCCGTATGAGCGACGGATACGGGTATATTTCAACTGTGAATAATAGCTAACAGAACATGACCCTAAGCGCACGTGCTGGGGTGGACCCGACCTGTTTTATAGTCCAAGTGTTTTCACGCTCCGGATAAGTCGGTGTTTTAGTACGATTTTCTCTCGCACTGTAATCTCTTTAAGGAGCTATCCAGACTTTTGGTCACAATTTCACCTGATGGTAGGTGATAATACGGCCGAGGATAGATTATGTCAGCTTATTGACTCTTTTCTTAAAAAATATAAAGAAAGAATAAAATTAAATAATTAAAGAGTGAATAGGCTGTTAATAGCCAGACATGATCCATCTTCGGTCGCATCGTCGCTTACCATCAGGTGATATCGCGGCCAAATGTCTGGTTATTCATATTTTAAAAAAAAGATCCAAGTTATAATCTAAGGAGAACTTAACTTAAGCCGGCAGCTAATTCCACTCCTTACAGTTTGACAATTATAATCGTAATAATAATAATGTTTATTTCGTTAATTAGCTACATATTGATCAAATTAGTAAATAGAGGTTCCTTTTAAGCTTATACACATGAACCAGGAAGCCCTGATCTTCTACCTCGTGTGTTCATAAGTTTTGAGACAAACTTTGTGCTAAAAAAAAGACATAAAAAATTACTGGCTGCTATTTATTTCTTTTTCTAATTTTCAATTTCGAATGTTAACTTTTAATTCCTTTGATTTTCAAATTAATTTCTTTCAATTTTCTCGTGATGAAGAGAACAAAAGAATTGCGTGCGACCGTGATTTCGCTATTTAAGGCGGGAAAAAAACCAATGGAGATTTTCCGTGAGGTGAAAACTTTTGGTGTGAGCCGTAACTTCGTATATTACACTATTAAACGATACAGGGAGACAAGTTCGTTGCAAGCTCGCCAAACGAGTGGTCGGCCGCGCTCTGTAAGGACGCCTGCGAACATCAAAATCATCCGAGAGCGACTCCGCCGAAATCCATGTCGAAGTCAGAAAAAACTAGCTCTGCAGACTAATATTTCGCGCGTTTCAGTCAACAGAATACTGAAATATGATCTTAAGGTGAAGGCGTATAGCCGTAGGAAAGTTCATTTTTTAAACGATCACCTTCGTAAATTGCGACGCGAACGTTGTCCAATACTGCTTAAGAGACACGATGCGAGGAAAATACTCTTCACCGATGAGAAAATCTTTACTGTCGAACAAAAGTTCAACCGACAAAACAATAAAGTGTATGCAAAAAGCAGCAAGGACGTCCCAGCTTCAGCACGGAATGTCTCGCGTACTCATAATCCGGCTAGTGTGATGGTATGGTGGGGAGTTTCGTATGAAGGTGTCACTCCGCTCCATTTCTGTCAACAAGGCGTCAACGTGAAAGCCAAGAACTATCAAACTGACATCTTAGAGCCTGTTGTGAAACCCCTGTCCCTTACTTTGTTTCACAACAAGGATTGGGTTTTCCAACAGGACTCAGCGCCATCCCATAAAGCAAAAACCACCCAAGCGTGGTTGAGGAGAATGTGCCGGCCTTCATCGCGGCGAACGAATGGCCCTCTTCCAGCCCCGACCTCAACCCGCTGGATTATGCGTTATGGGCTGAGCTAGAGCTCAGGGCCTGCCGAAAGTACCACCCAAACTTGGAGTCACTGAAGCGAGCTCTTGTCCGAGAAGCAAAGCGAATCCCGCTGGAAAAGATTCGTGCCGTCATTGTTGACTGGTCAAATCGTCTAAGGGCCTGTAATAAAAACAAGGGTGGTCATTTTCAATAATAATAATTATTTTTTGTTAATTATTATCTGAAAATTTTAGAAATATATGTTAATTACAAAAAAAGTTATGCAACTTTTATTTTGTCTCAAAACTTATGCACACACGAGGTATAAAATTACAATACAACAATTTTAAAACAATATGCTTTGAGATCGTGAGAAAGATGTTTAAAACTAACTTAAAAGATTTTGAGGAATCTTTTTGAGAAGTCCTCATTGCCTATAATAGAAATCTAACAAAAACGCTGCAGCGGGTTTTACTAAAAATAATTCTTTTTTATTTTTAATTGACATTCAACATAGGAGCGACACGTTAAGCAATTTTGTCAGAAAATTAAAGTCGGAAAGATTAGTTAGTATCAAGATTAAGTAAGATTATCACTGAACTCCTCCCAAAATAGAGCAATATAAGAATTATTTCCAAGTTCCAATATCGCATCTTGTTACTTCAGTTACTTCAGTTATAATGTTCATCAGCGTTTCTTTTTTAACAAGATAATAATATGAACTGTACTATTTACGTCACTCTTATATCGGGAAAATGTTGTCAATAATCCTCAAACACCTACCTAAATAAAATTATTTAACTAAACTAAATAAAATAATTTTACTGTTATAATTTGGACATGTACGACATATTTGTCCTAAAATAAAAATAAAATAAATTCTAAAAATCTTGCACTCGTAAAAGTTAGCAAATAAATCAACAATTAAACTAATTAGCCCAACATCCCAAGATCATCTAAGCGCCTTGTGCCAGAGGTTGTACTCCCTAACCATTCTTGCATATTTACTTGTCTAGCCAACTCTTTCGCACGTACGGTCAAACCTGAAGAGTGACAAGAATAGCTACACCCGAAACGAGGGACAACGATATAGAGAGTCGGCTGTTCGGAAATTTACAACGAAATAAATATCAACACTTGTGTTTTTTTAAAGAAAAAACTCGAGATAATTCATGACTTCCTCCGAATCTGCGTCGGTCGTGGCCTCCGTCCAAACGTCTCCATAATTAGGGTCACTCTACTCTACTTTACGTAATACCGGCTAAATATACGACTGTAGGGATACCATAGTTTTTTTTTGTGGAGTGTTTATGTGCCCTTTGTAGATACGGAAACAGAATAATGATTCCTAAAAGTTTGTGTAAGCTGAAAAAGAATCCTCTTTTATTATATATTATAGCGATTCGCTAGTCGCTCGTAGTCTGTCGAAGCGACAACATTTCCTGAGGATGCCATATATAGTGGCGAAACGAGTCGAGTGTTTGTTGGTGTCAGTGTTGTGATTCCAGGTGCATCTTCTGTGTCACGTTGTGAGTTGCAGGTATTGTGAGTCCTGCGACTTTCAGTTCTAGCTTTTTCAGGTGATTACAGTTGGGTGTATTTTGGTTCCTGCGCTTGCGTCGTTTAGTGGAAATTTAAAGCAAAATAATCCTCTTTTTCAGCTTTAGTCATGGATTTCCGCAAAGTAACGCCTGATTCCATCAACTATATAAGTTTTTTCTTTTACGTAAGACGTTCAAGGTCACAAGTGAAACAGCTTTCAAAACAATCTAAAACTGCCCACCAAGAATCGAATGTCATCATTATTTCAGAGTCAACAATTGTTTTACGGGGGTTTAGAGTGTGATGTCACTCATTATGTGTTTTAAAGGTATCAAAAACTAACTAACAGCGATTGTTGGCATAATATTTCGATTTCGTGCAAGAAAAGAAATAAAATGTGTTTGAAATATAAACTTGTATGTCATATAAAGCAGTACAGCACGGTAGCAGTACGAGTACAAGCGTATTCAGTTATCATACAGATCTACTTAATCTCTAATATGGAACACATTGTTAATATAACACCATTAATAAACACACACTCGTTATGTCACTTAAAGATGCAGAACTAAGAATATATATAGTCCTACTCGTCGTTTCCGACGACGGCGACCCTTGCAATCGTGTAAGATTTGTTACCCGTGGAGATTTCTCTCATGGGCTCGCAGATGACTTGCAAAACCGAATTTGGTTTTTCATATTCGGTCACACTGCATACAGTAAAGAATATGCAAGAAGAAGACGAACTAAGAACATGTAGATGCAGAAATCTTATGTGGTACCAAGAAAAAATATCAGGAAAAAAATATCCTCATTTTTACCCAAACTTAACAGACACCCTATACGGGGCCCTCGAGGAGTAGTTCGACGTAAGACTGACAGACGGACGGTAATAGACACCCGCAAGTGTGTGGAGAGCCAATTATGTCGGAGATTTCCATGGGATTGCTTCAGGAATTTTAGATTGAACCAAATAGATTCCTGCGATTAATGTTGACTGTACATTCGGTTGTGTTTTGGCACAAAAAGTTAAAGGAAATACCTTTTTTACTGTCGTAATTGTTTTTTAGAAATAGAAATCGTTTATTTGCAAAAATACAACAAATTTGTAATTCTACAAAGGTCTTAGAAATAAAAATAAATATAACAACAATCACACCAATTCTCTAGTTCCAAATTAAGCTACGAGGCTTGAGTTATGGGTAGGTACTAGACAACGGATAAACATACTTAAATACTTTTTTGGTAAATAAATATATATTATACATAGAAAACACCCAGACCAGTAAAACACACATGTTCATGCACACTTTTACTTGTAATGTGCGGGGATCGAACCCGCGACCCTCGGTTTTAGAAGTCCGACATGTGGACCACTGCACCAAGCGGTCGTCAAAGAAATAAAAAATTCAGCCTGCGCACAGATAGATTTTTGACAAAAAACAATACAGAAACATGGATATGAAGTGATATAGGATTAACAGACTATTGCATCTGTCATTGATAGTCATTGGACTATTAGGAATGAAAATCTTTTCATTTGGATGCGCTTCCGCCGACGGTGTTCCCTCTTCCTTATAACTTGAGCTCATTCAAAGCGAAAATAAATAGGCACCTTCTGGGTAAGCTCGCTACATCGTCGACATCTTCTTTACCTCCTGAGAATGATGTCAAGAGCATGAGCATGTTACCCATATTGATAAAAAAGAAAAGAAAAGAGAACTTACATCTCGCTGAAAATGATTGAGAAAGTTCCAAATTGTCTTATTTAAGTAACTACATCTGTATTGCTCACGGTACGTATATTCAAAATATGGTGTCAATAGATAGCACAAATTGTTAAAAAGCAACAAACAGTGATAGTGCATTGTTGAAAAAAGATAACGAAATTACTTTTGTAAAGAAATACAAATTCTTTTTGCACTATGGATCATAAGCCTCAGTAATAAGAAACCATCGACTATGGTGATTATTATTAAAAGTTAACTTAATTTGTATTTACTCGTATCTATGATATAAAAATGAATATGTTTTGGTAAGCGCATAACTCAAGAACGCGTGGACAAATTAGAAAATTCTTTTTTTACACTTCCTAAAGTACGGGGATGTTTCTTACAAAGAAAAAAACACAACGGCCAGAACAACGTCTGCGGGGTCTGCTAGTTTAAAATAATTAAACTGTTTATTTAACCGCGCACGTGTCAAAGTTAAAACCCCAGGACGCTTCTTACAAGTAAAACTAGGGTTCACCATAAAGATAACATTGCTTACACTTCCGTCAGACAACACCATTGCCCCAATAAAACGTGGTATGTTTACAATTTGCTCTTCTATTTATAAAACCAAACAGCACTGGTTCATAGACATTAATTACACAGTAAAAATTTGATTTATATGTACCCTAATTTTTCAGGAAAACTATCTCGTATTGTAAAGTGATATGTGAGCGGAAAATCCTTTAAATGAGATTTGTTTTTCTTAGCGTTTCGATTGTAAAACGATGTGCCTACCGTCAAACTCTCCGCACAGAAACCATCAGTAATTTTTTGTGTCATTCTAACCATTCCCCAGTTTAAGCATGAAACATCATAATTGTTACGTCATTTGCGAAGTTGCGTAGACACAGCAAAGCGGATTAGAGTTATTTCATGAAATTACATTTTCACAACATTCATAAGGTTACTGTTTTGTTTACATCGCTAACTTTGCTTGTTTTCATCGTAGCATTTTCAGTGTTGGCTTTAATAAGGCATACCGGCTTTTCATTCTGAGGGTGTCCTACTCTGTGTGTATACTTATGCGTATTTCTTTTCATACTACTTCTCTCTGTTACTCTTATCAAAAGGATAATGCATGGTTAATACTTACAAACTGTTATTTTTATTTACGAAAATTAATTTTCGTATATAATTTCTTACGGGTAATGTCTTCTTAAAGTTCAAAGATAGGATTATTTTGCTATAAATTTCCACTAGACGTTTACTGCAACTGGACTGGACTGCATAATAATCATATTTTTCAGCTTTAGTCAAGGATTTCCGCAAATTTAACGCCTGATTCCATCAACTAAATGTCTTCTTCGTTTCGTCGAAACGAGCCTACGGGCTCTATGTGTTGTAACACTCAAAACTTTCTTGTCGTATTGTTTCTGTTCACGAAGTTCCTGATGGTGATTCGTCATGACAGGTGAGAGACCACGCACAGCAATGACAAAAATAAATGTAGCACCCATTAATAATCTATTGAATAAATTTTGCAGAAGTTTTAAAATTCTTTACTTACTCATATGCCTCGTATTTGTACAGAAGGCAGCGCCCATGTTACCCATGTCAGCTACGCAAATAGTATTCTATCACAAAAGGAATAGAGGCGGTCTTATAGTCAAAGTGGGGTAACCTGCTGTGCTATTGCCTGTACATGTTGAGAGTAGACCCCCAGTTTCTAACACGGCACACACGACATTCCCTAGCTAGCGAACGCAGCCGGATTTGCGCCGTTTCAATTTGTTCACCCTGTTTACATCCGTCCAGGCTAAGCCTCTGCTCCCATTAGCAGTAACATCTAATTCCAGGGTTAAGCCGGGCTTATACTGCTGTATGATTACTATGATAAGTGTACTTTGATTAAATTATAAAGTATATATGATCATGTCAAAATTATTTTGATTTGTATTTGATGTTTTTTGTGAGTGAAAAGTTGTAATTTGGCTAAATAGTCTGGCTTGACAAAGGCACAACTTGTTGACAGAAATAAAAGTTTTTTTTGTACGTTTGGCGTTGGATATAAGACGTATTTTTTCTTGAGTAGAATGTGCTCATGTACCAAACTTTTACTCTTTAGAAAAGACCAAATCATTTTGAAACCTAGACCTGATTTAAACGATACAAAAATGTTCTCAAACCAATGTTAATTAACCCTTGGTTACTATTCATGGGTCTATGAGACCCTGTCAACTTTAAAATCACCGATTTCGGGTAATCACTCTTAGGGAACGCGGGCCCCCCGCCCGTGTATTCTCAGTACGGCGCTCGCTGCTTCGTACGGTGGGTGTGTCCAGTGGCTCAGTGCATATTTCGCGCCAAAACAGCAAGGACAGGGTCACGGTGACCCTTGAGTAGCAACGACAGGCGGTAAGTGAATAACTTGTTATATTGGTTAACATTTTTTTTTTGTATAAAGTACTTATAATTTTGAGTGTTTGTTTTTGCAATTATTATTGTAAGTTTTTGTCGTCGTTTTTTGTTTGCTTTTTGTTTCATTTTGGGTTTCGTTTGTCGTAGGTATGGGTGGTAGAAATGCGCTTACGGACGAAGAGATTGGCAATGCTTTGTTACTTGGTGATGATGATTTTGAAGAGGTGGATATTTCCACGATACCTGGCCCCTCCACCTCTGCTTCTTCTTTGCACACCTATTCAACTGCTGATAATAGAGAAAGCGCTTTGTCTCGTATACTAGCTGATGCGGACTGCAGTGACATCGATTCCAGCGATGAAGAAATATTTAGTGAGCACGATAGTTCGACCGATATTGAAGACAAGATAGACGAAGAGATGTCCTCCACCCCCGATTCATCTGCCGCAGAAACTATCGATTCTTCCTCTGGATCTTCTACAGCCCAACGTCAGAACTATTATTATGGAAAAAATAGTTGCATGCGCTGGGCAAAACAACCTCCAGCTGAAAGTCGCACTCCAGCTCACAACATTATATCTGTATCCGTGGGAAAACCTAAAGGACCAGCTGTCACTTTAGGACCCGATTCATCATTTACCCATGTCTTTGAACTTTTTATCGACGAACACATACTGGAAACTATCGTTCTACACACAAATAGCAAGATTGAAGAAGTTCAACTCAAATACAAAAGTTTTAAGCGCGCTCATTCATCACGTACTATATGGAGACCAACGTTTATAAACATGACAAATATTACTGAACTGCGCGCTTTCATAGGGCTTCTATATTTGGCAGGCTTATTTAAATCGAATCACGAAAATTTATCTTCACTTTGGGCTTCAGATGGTACTGGACGTGATATTTTTCGATGCACAATGACTCTATGTCGTTTTAGATTTTTGTTATCTTGTTTGCGATTCGACGATGCCAGCACTAGAAGAGAAAGGGCGAAAGATAACAAGTTGGCCGCTATATCTGACATTTTCTCTAAATGGTTATTTAATTGTCAAAATAACTATTCTCCTGGACCAACACTAACCGTTGATGAGATGTTAGCACCATTTAGAGGGCGATGTGCTTTTCGCATGTATATGCCAAAAAAACCTACTAGATACGGGTTAAAAATAGTGATTTTGAATGATGCTAAGACTCATTACATGGTAAATGCAGAAGTTTATTGCGGCAAAACATCGGAGAGACCTAGAGCAAAAAACGAAAAGCTTTTACCGACCCAAGTTGTTCTCCGCTTGATACCTCCAGTCGAAGGATCGAATCGGAATATCACTGGCGACAATTGGTTCTCATCCATTGAGTTAGTAGATGAACTATGGTCTCGTAAACTGACATACGTGGGGACTATGAAAGCAAACAAGAGAGAGATCCCAAGAGAGTTTTTACCAAATAAAACAAGAGAAGTAGAATCGTCGTTGTTTGGTTTCACATCTAAAATAACAATGGCATCATATGTTCCAAAAAAGTCTAAGGCTGTGGTTCTTATTTCGAGCATGCATCATGATGACGAGATAGTTGCTAATGAACATAACAAACCTGCGATGATCACATTTTACAATGATACAAAAGTTGGGGTTGACGCTTTAGACCAAAAGTGTGCCAACTTCTCAGTTGCTAGAGCTACTAGACGTTGGCCAATGGTGATTTTTTATGCCATGCTCAATATAACAGGTGTTAATAGTAAAGTCATATACGATGCAGTCAGTGGAAAGGCACTAAATCGGCCAAACTTCCTACGCGGGCTCGGCATAGAGTTATGCTTGCCTTACGCTCGGCAGCGAATTTGCAACGAAAAGATTCCCCGACAATTGCGTATGGTAACTTCTAGAATATTTAAACTGCCCATGCCTGAAAGATCGGTTCCAGATGTTTCTAATATTCCATCTAAAAGGAAGCGCTGCGGCATTTGTCCGTATAAAAAAGATCGCAAAACAAACAACGTTTGTTTTTCATGTAAAATACCAATTTGCAGCACTTGCTCAATTATCATATGTCCAGACTGTTTGGAAAAGAATTAAAGTTGTGTCATTTTATTACATTATAAACCAGTTTTCTTTAATTGTGTGTTTTATTTCATAATTCCTAAAAGTTCAAAAAATATCCATTGTTTTATAACAGGGTCAAACTGACCCTTGAGTAGTGACGGTGTAAAATAAATTTTGAGTAGAAACCAAGGGTTAAATGATACATTTCATAACAACATTTTTGGCACTGCCAACGTCTCTGACGTATCACTATCCAGTCATTCAGTAACGCTTGACATTCTAGCTTGTCTATCGTACGTGTGACGTCACCTTTAGCTGCATAAACATCCAAGCCACCTCATTAAGCCGTGTTTATTTTCGCAAACGAAGGATATCACAAACTTACGCCTTTGGTGTCGACGAACACGGGAAAGAGTCGGTGTTTTTGGCGGTTTAGTTTTGACACTTCTGTAGCAGTATATGGGTTCTTCTTTGCCCTTCTGCTTGAGCAAAGACGTCAGGTTTGAAAACATGTTTCACTGATACACTTTTTAACACATGACACGAACGACAGGTCCTCACTGCCCAAGACCGTGCGAACTAGAGGAGGAAAAGTAGGAGAGTGGGCCCCGGAACCAAAAACTATTGGTGGCAACCGGGAACAGCGCTAGGATGATGATGAACACACTTTTTAACACATCACGTTCCGAAATCACCCATTTTCACGGCGCTCGCGATGCGCGCGCGCAGCTCAACTGTTTCTCAATCCTGAGTTGTTGTTTTGTGAGCACGAGACCGTTTAAATATAGAACGGCGTGTCTGCTCTCAACGTCCGTTATAATTCCTATATTTAATAAATAAAATCCGATACAAATATTAGATGTAATAAAACATTATAAATAGTTCGCGTACGGTCGGTTGCTTTTATCTTCGGTTAATGGACCGTGTATTGCACGGATGTAGGACATGTGTGTATGGAGGATTTATTTCGTGTATCGTTAGCGGGTGGCTTCTGCTAGTGGTATAAATCAAACGTAAATCTGCGATTCAAATAGATTATCTTTATTTAATAAATAAATTAGCGTAGATGTATCGTTCTACCTTACCAATAATAAACCTTTTAATTTTTTGTTATTTGGGATTTGAAAAAGTTATCTTTATTCATATTGAAACTAACCTTTAACGTACTTATTACGTGCATACTAGACAAAGGAAAGTATCAAAATATTTCATCAGGAAAATAAATTGAAGAAATATCTTCAGCCTACAAAAACATTCTTAAACGCAGTGACAATAAACTAAAAGAAAATATCAATTTGAGAACTTACGCTCGATAACGCTATCCAAAGTGCCCGTTTGAGTGTGAACAAAATATTATAGTGGCGAACAAAACGTGGGTAAAATAACATTAACCGAGGGAAGTGTGGAAAAAACAAACTGAAAATAATCATTCTGAAACTCAATAGAAATAGATCAGCGAGGAAAAAGTTTTTTACTCTGTTTTTCACACTTGGTTTGAGCACACAAAACGAAATAGTAAAGGCAAACAAATTTAAACGAAAATTGCCTTTGAGTAGTAGTTTATTTGCTCTGGACAAAATAACCACTAAAATGTGGACGTCATCGGCGATTTGGGTTGAATCAGATGTTACGCACAGTTGACGCCACATCAGGCTACCCATTTTCGTTGCAAAATAACCTTTATTACATAAACAAAAGATGCCGCAGTGTTTAACTTGACATTATGCCGTTTTCACCTACTTACAGGTACCATTTGCACCTGTAAGTCTTTATTTTTGTTATGTCAGTAAGTTTTACTTGGAATTAACTAAGAATCACCTGTTATTTATTTTAAAAAAGAACTGTTGTTACGACCTTTTTTTTAAAATTTGCTGTTGTCCAACTAAAAGATGTATTCACTTACACAGAGTATACTGGTCTTATTTTAATTACGAATTCGCAACGGTTTTGTGAGGCCTAAGACAATTCATAATGTTTTATTATTATTGTTTTATGAAAATATGTATGTTTTATTTATTTGGGAGATTTCTGTCATAAATAGCAGTACGACACATTAATTTATTTTAACGGTCTGGCTAAAGAATTCATTTGTTTGTGTAAAATAACTAGATTAATGTCAGTAAATATCTTATTGCCGCACTCGTAAAAGGTTCGTTTAATAAGTCTTAAGGACTACTTAACTAATTACCATTGACTGCTACATGACGGTTCATCCCAGAAACAATATTTAATGATCCATATACTAATGATAGATTTAAGTAACTGTAGGGCGGAACAGTTTATCGATTGCAAATTCGATACAAAATTGACTTGAAAATGTTGGATTTTAATAATGAAAAACGGTTTTCAAACAGTATAAAATCATTATTGAAAATGACAGGATTGACAATTAGTTCTGTTACTGTTGGTTTTTACTGAATTGCTAAGAAAGCGCAATAGCTTTTACAATTAAAATAAAATGGAGTTGGTTTATATTTTTCTCCATGGGATGACTAACTGCTGTCAATGTCATGACAAACAAACAAAATAAATTTGTTGTTGTTCTGGGAGTTCTACAGAATTGTAGCGAGAATATTTTGATTTAAACTTAAAACACACGATCATGGTAAGAAGGCATTAATATTGAGTAAAAAACCGGTGTGGCATTCAAATATTCGGTACTTTTACGTGATAAACTTGCTTAAAACGAAAAAATGTTCGTTTATTTCAATTTTTAGAGGTGTATAGGAAAATTTAACTAAAACAAGAGTTATTTAAAAACTTGAAAGAAAAAGATTAGGTAGTACAAGTTTTTTGAGAAATAAATTCTGCTGGAGTTCCATAAGAGCTGCCAGTCTTGTCAAATACTAATTCAATCTCGTTTCAACGGTGACTCAACTCTAACGCACCAACAAGATCACTAACTTAACAATAATTACAAATGAAACCCCAAAACTATCTTCACGTACTTGTAACTGTTGTAAGTTGGTAACAACTGAACTCTCTCAAGGGTCCGATTTGACAAATTTGATGTTTGTTCTCAACTACCCTCATTCAAACGAGCAGACATTCCCCGATTATTATGTGGCTGGTTTGTGCCTGATGTATTTGTTGTAAGTTTCGTACTTAGTACGGTCGTAACCTTAGGCTTATTGCAAATGAGAAACATAAGTCAAGTTGGTTACAATATTACTGACATTTAAACACTTTGTGAACTCAATAAAGCCTTACTGAGATCTAAGAAACTTGTATAGTTAACAGACATTGTTTTATTTACATCGTCAACTTCAGTGAAAGGAAGGGCAATGATGAATGCAAAAATGGAAATAGTTTATATTTCAACTTTTTTCGCATCAGCCAAAAATCTTAGTACATTAGTATTATTTTTCTTCAGATGTCAAATACTACTAATATACTAGAAAGGAAAAGGCATATCACGTTGCTTTTGTTACAATAAGGTCTGAGAAGACGGCATTAGGACTCGTTAAGTACGTAATTAAAGCCTGACGCACGTACGCCCGCCATTCCCGACCCTGAAGTCTTGAAGAGTGTACCTGAGGGAACATACGGGTCAATATTGGGTACGGTTTTGCTACGGTTTTCTGAAATGTCAAAAGTTAGTTCGTAAAACACTGAAAGGACGCGTCTTATTTGACCAAGCTACGGAATCGTAAGAAAAGTAACTTAGGTACACATGTACGGAATAACTACATAAAAGTTTCGCTGTGATTAAGAAAGGGACAATATTCAAACTTTAAATAACTTCTTCTAAATAGGACACGAAATAGGTAAAAAATAACAGAAACGGGCATTGCTAGATTCGAGCGTAACAAGAAGTGGTTGAAAACAAAATAAGTCTTCTGGATACGAGAAGAAGACATTTAAATTAGTAGTCACAAACCGCCTAAAGGTTTATAAAATATGTGCTAAATGTATGGCTACCTAATAAGTCTTCTGGATACGAGAAGAAGACAGTTAAATTAGTTGTCACAAACCGCCTGAAGGTTTATAAAATATGTGCCTAATATATGGCTACTTGTATTTGCGCATTTGCTACTTACAGAACGTGCAAATCAATTCATCAAAATCTAGACGTTGGAATCTAACATTTTGTTTCAGAAAAAAATCTTTCTAAATCTGCGAACCAAACTCGACTGTCGCGGAAGGAATATTCCATCGTATTAAACCTTTGGCGCGCTGCCCTTACGGGGTCGAAAGCATTAACTCGGTTTGACCAAGTTAATGTAAGGCGCTCGTTATGTTCCGGCCCATGTAACGGGTTCTATTGCTATCGGATGTAAGCTGGGGGGCTGGGTAAGTGGGTAATGCAAATTAGGAGTAACACAGATTGTAACTCCTAATTGACACACAGATGTAATACAATGTCTTGATGGATTGGGTGAAAGTTATTATAACTGGTATGGATGTTCATTTAAATATTTATGGGTCAATCAAATTTATAATTAAATGGAATTAAAGTTAGAGGCATTATCTACCAGTTATACCTATGATCTAAACAGTAATAAAATTTGGCGGTGCGATAGTGGGTGGGAAAGCGACAGGGATTTTTTTTTAAATTTAATAAAATCGGTATGGGAAGGTTAATGAGGTCATGTTAAAAATAACTAGTTTTTTAATAAATCAACAAGTTACCTCTCATCCTAGAGGTTGCGAGATATCTTATATAGGATGAACTTGAACAAATGTTTAGCTAACTTACCTACCACGTTGTTTAATAATAAGACTGCGAATGTAAAGTGAATAACTGCCACAGTGACTAGACTTAAGGAGTCAAAAGTCACAGTAAAATATACACATAAATATCTATGTGTATGAATGTTTCATATTGGATATCATTGAGACGAGGTTCAACACTGGCAATTTTAATCGCAGTACGAAGGTTTTTAAGCATAAAAATTAAATGAAATGCAACGTTTTCAGAACTTACAAATATTTTCGAGAAAAGAATGAACTGTTACTAGACAGATCCGGTTACATTGTGGCTAAATAAACATTTAAGTTTCACAAAAAAGTATGAAAACAAGTTTATTTTAAATAAGGATACAAACAAATAATTAACACTCGTTTAGATTTACGTGTGGATTAACCTAATCACCTTCATATTGTACCCAGAGAATTGTCGTTCGGTCATTAAATTCAATGTAATTAGATTGTTTCCGAGGGTCGAAGTAGTTCAGTTGTTTCTGTTACGGAAAACAACTGAATGCAATTGAATTTTAAATAAGGCTTAGTGATCGGAATTTTAATTTACTCAAAGGTTTAAGCATGTAGAAGTTGTTTTTAGTGTTTTAACGATAATTCTTAAGCTTAGTAACACAATTTAATATTTTTAGAAAAAGTAGGAAACAGAAAAACTAGTTTTGTTCAATAAATTTGTTTCTAAAGCTTGTCTTAAATCTATCGAATCAAATTGAAAATTTTATCAAAAGTGTTATTATTTAAAATTGCCAAGCAAATCCCCCTTACATACTTACTTACTAGGGTGACTCAGCGACCCAAAGTGAGTCTTGGCCTCCGACACCAGATCACGCCATGCATCTCAGTCTTGCGACAGTTCTTGCCAATCGCTATGGCCGAGGTTGAGCAGATCTTTAGCTACAACGTCTTTCCAGCGGTACCTAGGACGTCCAACCGGGCGTTATCCATTTGGTTGTCCCAGGTACGCTCTTTTCATGGCACGATCCTCTCCCATTCTCTCTTTGTGTCCGAGCCATCGAAGCCTGGCTGCTTTGGTCTCTCCAATAATGTTAGATTCGGATACTAGGTCTTCAATCTCCTTATTCTTCCTGACTCTCAACCTCCATCTTCCAGTTTCTTCGGTCCCAGAATCTTTCGCAGAATTTTCCTTTCCGCCACTAGCAGCATATTCTCTTCTTTCAATGTACAGGCTTCGCATCCATACATTAAAATTGGCCTAATAACCGTTTTTTAAAAACTAATTTTAGTTATCAAATCCCCCTTAGGCTACCATAATTATCCCTAAAATTAGTAACCGTGTAATGTCTCATTGTTCTCTCATAATCCCACTCTAACTAGTAAAATTAATTCCCAAAACTGGGGCGGTTTGTTCGCCATCAGAGCCTAGTAAATCACCGAACTAAATCCTTAGAGACAAGTTTAATTAACTCTAAGAAACTTATTAACGGGTGGCGCATCCATGACTAGTACTAGGAATGGAACTTATTAATAATAAACCTAAATTGAGTCGATACAACTAAATGACTATCATCCGATCGGGACCTTTAATTTTTTTTTCTTTTTTTTTTGGAAACAAACAGTTTTAACAGTATATAACAAAATAGTTAATTCAAACACGTAACACAAATAACACATAAACCAATTAAGTTTTCTCAGCTTAAATAATACACGTAGTACTACGGCGTCAAGTCCACCTTTTTTTCAAAGTTTTTTTGTGATATAAATCTTTAATAAATGAATTAACCAAATAAACATTTGTTAAAAAAGGTAGGTTAAAATATGTTAAACTATAAAATTATAAAAAAGGGTGTTAAAAAGATAACACAATGCCAAAGAAATAACACTAGGTACTTATTATTTACAAAACTTTTGTTAAGTTTACAAAAGAAATTCCTAACATATCCCAATAATAAGTAGGTAATGTTGCTTTACAGCATATTCTCTTCTTTCAATGTACAGGCTTCGCATCCATACATTAAAATTGGCCTAATAACCGTTTTGTAAAAACTAATTTTAGTTATCAAATCCCCCTTAGGCTACCATAATTATCCCTAAAATTAGTAACCGTGTAATGTCTCATTGTTCTCTCATAATCCCACTCTAACTAGTAAAATTAATTCCCAAAACTGGGGCGGTTTGTTCGCCATCAGAGCCTAGTAAATCACCAAACTAAATCCTTAGAGACAAGTTTAATTAACTCTAAGAAACTTATTAACGGGTGGCGCATCCATGACTAGTACTAGGAATGGAACTTATTAATAATAAACCTAAATTGAGTCGATACAACTAAATGACTATCATCCGATCGGGACCTTTAATTTTTTTTTCTTTTTTTTTGGAAACAAACAGTTTTAACAGTATTTAACAAAATAGTTAATTCAAACACGTAACACAAATAACACATAAACCAATTAAGTTTTCTCAGCTTAAATAATACACGTAGTACTACGGCGTCAAGTCCACCTTTTTTTCAAAGTTTTGTTGTGATATAAATCTATATCTATACATATAATAAGACTGTAAAAGATCGATTTCTGTACATTGAAGATTTTTATGAAAAATTGTTACAGGGGGTCTTAATTACCGTAATAGAAGCCAAAACAACAATTTTTAAAATTTTTGTCTGTCTGTCTGTTTGTCCGGGCTAATCTCAGAATCTACTGGACCGATTTTGACGGGACTTTTTTTATTTGACTCAGTATCACCTGGAGAGTAAACTGGGATATAAATAATCACGCCGATGAACTTAGGGGGCAGGCAGGAAATTGAATCTCAGAATCTAATAAACCGATTTTAATGGGACTTTTTTTTATTTGACTCAACATTACTTGGAAGGTAAAGAAGGATAGAAATAATCACGCCAATAGACTAAGGGGGTAGGCAGAAAATTGAATCTCGGAAACTACTGGGCCGATTTTAATGGGACTTTTTTTATTTGACTCAGCATCACTTGCAATAATCACGCCAATAGACTAAGAGTGTAGGCAGGAAATTGAATATCAGAAACTACAGGACTGAATTTGATGGGATTTTTTCATTTGATTGAGTTTTACCTAGACAGTGAAATATATAATAACTCACGCCAAGTGACTAAGTGTTAACTGTCCTAAACTTGGGATGAATTAATCACCCTACCTAACTAAGGGAACTCATTGTGTGTACCTGTTATAGAGTCGCAGGTATGCCTGAATTTGGGTCATGTTAAACAGTAGCATAGGCTGGGAGTACCTCCACGCGGTGAAGGCGGTAACAGTTAAAATTCCACGCGGACGAAGTCGCGGGCACAGCTAGTCTTTAATAAATGAATTAACCAAATAAACATTTGTTAAAAAAGGTAGGTTAAAATATGTTAAACTATAAAATTATAAAAAAGGGTGTTAAAAAGATAACACAATGCCAAAGAAATAACACTAGGTACTTATTATTTACAAAACTTTTGTTAAGTTTACAAAAGAAATTCATAACATATCGCAAAGCAACATTACCTACTTATTATTGGGATATGTTAGGAATTCCTTTTTTAACACGCTTTTATTAGATCGGGGTGTATGTATGTATGTGTGTATGTATAAACATTCATACATACATATGAATGTAAAGGAATTTTTGAGCTCAATTCACCAACTTCCAGAAATCCGATTAATTTGAAACTTTGCACACATACGAGTATTAATTACCGATGACAATACAATAATTTGATAGGAGTTTAAAAATAAAAATAAATAATAGTTTTAAAAACTAAAAAAACACGCTTTTATTGCTAACTAAAAAAGAGAAAATAATTTCTGAGTACACGGAATTTATATTACAGTAGAGTAAAAAGCGTTGTGTTTTTTTAACCTCGTATAGGGACGAAAAAGATTCAGTTCCAGCTTAGCACATGGCGTATTTTGAAAGCATGGTGGATGTATTATGCTCTACTTGATTGATAGAATAATTGTAAGAGTTACAATAATTCAATTTCAGACGGCCCAAAACACAAAAACTCTATATCGATAATACAACAATAAGATATTAATTAATAAGCTTTGTAGAAGAACTAAATAGTTAATATACGTAAGACTGAATAGTTAATATGAACAGATATAAATATGATCGCTTCAGTATTTCAAACTTTTCTATTGAGCTGCATCCATCTTACAACATTACACAAATTTGAGGCGAGAAGCTAACTTTATAAGGTCGTGATTAAATAACTATTACTTGGAAATTAACCAACATTGTTGATGTTCGTAAAATTAATACTCTAAAGCTGTTCCATACATTGTTTAAGGTACGTAATGTTCATAGAGTTTATAGACTAGCAAAAGTTGTATGAGAGCTTTTATAGATCTTAAGTAAATTAACATTGTGTAATTTACAATTAAATAAAAAAAGCCTTATAAAGAAGCTCAAGATAACACAACGAGCGATGGAAAGGGCTATGCTCGGTATTTCTCTACGAGATCGAATCAGAAATGAGGAGATACGTAGAAGAACTAAGGTTACGGACATAGCCTTAAGAATCAGTAAGCTCAAGTGGCAATGGGCAGGGCACATAGCGCGAAGAACTGATGGCCGTTGGGGCAGAAAAGTTCTGGATTGGAGACCTTTCGACCAAAAGCGCAGCGTAGGACGTCCACCGACAAGATGGACAGACGACCTTGTGAAGATCGCAGGATCACACTGGATGCAGACCGCTTGTGATCGGTCTATGTGGAAAACTGTGGGGAAGGCCTATGTTCAGCAGTGGACGTCCCTTGGCTGATAATGATGATGATGATGATGAATTTACAATTTGATAACTTTAATACTAACTTCATTTAGTTTGTAGTAATTATTGAGGTAAACTTAATAAAGAGGTAAATCCTCATAGACACCAAACATGAAAATTTAAATTGCATGAAATATCAGTGATTAAAATATTGTGTGGTTATAGTGCCTTCATATTATGACAAAACGTTTATTTATGCGAATATAGTACGCTTCTTCTTCTTCTTCTTAGCGTGTCGATGGAACACGAGAAATAACATCGTGGCAGCCCAGAATTCAGCCACTTGTATTGCAGATCGACTGCTGTTCATTAAATCCGCTTACTAATAATATTATAGTACTCTAATAGATATAATCTTGCATCAGGAAAAATATTATCGTGATAATACAAAGGCTGATTAATAAACCCTGAATTGATACTTATATGTAAAGATAAGGAAAAGGGTTATAAGATTTTACAAGACAACGAACAATCTTCTTAAAAAAAATATTCGTATACACCATAAGGCGACTAACCCAGTTTCCCTACCACTTTCATAAAAAAGGTTCATAATTTAAGGCAAGTATAATACTCCATGAGAAAAACACATAAAACACCCGGCCCCATGTTCCCCCTCTAACAGTTAAACCCCATAACATTGAAACGTCAAAACTTTTATATTGATACTGCGGTAACGTACAACTAAAACATTGTTTTTCATACTTTCCCCTTTTGCTCTACAGCCCACATAAATATGATTTATTTGTGTTATACGTAGTGGAGTAAGCGATTTAGTGATGGGTGATCATATCGATATTTAAGACTATTTTTTGATATCATACAGTAACGCTGAAAGCGAAGGTAGTGTCAATAATTACGATAACCTTTTGATCCATGACATAAATAATAATAATAATAATAAATCATTTATTTCAGATTTGCATCCATAAGTGTTAGTAACAAGGTGTTCTTATCCTAATGTTAGTAAAACAAAGTAGAAAAGCTAATTTTTCAGATCCCCGAAAAATGTTTCCAATGCTTATGATCTGACGTGCCTATCGAGTGCGTTTCTTATTAAATTAATAATTCGCTCATCGTTCAATTAACGCTTGGCTACCCACTAAAAACCTTATAAAGAACATCGTAAGTGTGATACGTATTTGTAGAACACATGCAATAAAGTCTTGTTAAATGCGTTTGAAACTTTGAAGAACATCCAAAGCTTTTTCTTAAATTGGACCGAAACGTTAACGCGTCCATAATATTTACAACTATGACAACAAAAATTATATTTCAAGATTCTAACATTTTCACGGCCACTTTGGTGTAATGGTTATGAAGTTGCCTATTAGACCAAGAGGTCTCGGGTTCAATCGCCGCACTGTACAAACATTCATGTGCATGGATGTGTCTGTTTGTACTGGCCTGGGTGTAATATATATATATATTTATTAAAGTTATTTGTAATACCACTGTTGATTCTGATTTCTGTAACACAAGTGCTTAAGCTACTTACCACCGTAGTTACCGTAGTAATGCATCAGCATATATTTTTATTTATTTATGACAATATCGACAAAGCTCTGAATACTTCGTCACAACACTAAGTCAAATTTCGTTAGCACAATGTGTAGACCATTTACATACATTTTTCCTTATGATGAATAGCAGTATGTTCTTTGGTCGGAATAATTAAATCATTTTCATGTATTGAGTTAGATACATGACGAAAGCTTAAGATATTATGTAAAATTAAATGTATCAATAGATAATCTTGTATTTTACATTGAAGTAAGCAAATCAGATAACTGATAAAATACGAAAATAGTAAGTAACTGTCACTTAGATACTCAACAAGAGAACATTATAAAATACCAAGTAGCTTAAGAAACTTAATACTCAAAATTGTGTTTGTTATTTGACTAGTTTCATCTTATAGATTCAAATGGATAGGTTTTTAGGGTTCCGTAGTCCGACAAGGAACCCTTATAAGATCTGACCTTAAAGAGTCTGTCACAGCAGAATATCTTCGACGTTTATGGACTGATTTGCATGTAACTTGGTTCGAGGATTTTTCACATATAGATCTCATTTTTGAAAATACAAAAAAAATAATTAACTCTTTTAAAGGGTATCTCCCTATACATGTAAAGGGGGGGGGGGGGGGGTGATTTATTTTTTGAGTACATCCCCCTGTATGGGGTATCGTTGAAAAGGACTTTGAAAATAAGATAGGGTTTCCATACAACACTTTTTTATCAGCTTTACCATTTGCGAGTTATAGCCCGCCAAAGTCATTTAAACGGTGCCCCCCCCCCCCCCTGTAATTTCTAATGTATTGGACCTATAAACTTCAAATCTCTCACGTCAAGAACGGAAACTCTTATTTAAAATTGTTTTGGGTATCCTGTGATGATTACTTTCGAAATATTAATAATATAAAAATATACACTTTACAATGATGCGTGGTCCGACACGCACTTGGCCGGTTTTTTATATTTTTCAGTCCAACCGCAACAAAGGTGGCAATACTCAACAGTCGTAAAACGCAGTCTTTTAGCAAAGGACAATCTAGATTTGTCCGCCATGAAACATTAACTTTCTTTATGGCAGCGTTCCATAGCATCACTTTATTGATACAAAAAGCAATAATGCGTCATCGAAAAATAATAAAAAGGCATGCGAAGCGTTTCCTTTTACGTTATAAATCGGTGAGCAGGCGTGGAGTGCTTTAATAACTCCTTGATAATGATATAGGGGCACAGTTTTCCCCTCTCTTATGCGTTGAAAGTTAAATTTACTACCCGCTGCTATATTCATAGCGTTCTGAATAATTTAGTAATTCCTTATACGCGGAGAATTCAATAACTTTTGTGGTGCGAGAATAATGCGTAACGTATTTTTCACGCGTTATGTGTTAATGTGGAACGCTGAAAATATTGATGACGTTGAGATACCTGAAGATATGTCACCGGTTTACAGTAGATACACTTTGATACTTTATATCAGCTATTACTTGTGGAAAACAGAAAATAAATGGTTGTTATCTATTTTACTTTTGCATTGCAACTTAAACTTTGGAATTTACTAATTATATTTTGCAAAATGAAAAAATACATTATAATTAAAAAACAGTACATTACGATATACTTAGTACATTATGTCCTAAGGGCGTAAAAGCTGTCATGTGTCACAAGCGTTGGATTCTGAGCGAGGCGGGACTTTATTTTGTTCTGCAAAATCCTACCTCATTTTTAGTTTCATGAACCCTAGATCACCCCTTACATTCATTTTCAGCACTGTTCACCTGAAATTCCCATGGGACATCCAAAACGCTGCGATCAAACGCGCATTTCCCTAGAGAAATAAAATTACTGGCACATTTGAGATCCACCGCACTGTTGTAACTTGTAGCTATGCGCGGATGCAACACGCTCAGTTAGCAAGGGAGCACTTTGTTACAGCCATGTGTCCTACTACGTAATTCTTTATAAATTTTAACAGAATCGCTAAAAAGGCGGTTATAACGACCACTTTGGTGTAATGGTCAAGAAGTTCACTATCAATCAAGAGGTTGCGGGTTCGATCCCCGCACTGTACAAAGATTTGGTTGCATGAACATGTCAGTTTGTACCGGTCTAGGTGTTTGATGTTTTTATTTAAGTTTATTTATAATACCACTGTTGATTCTCATATCTGTTACACAAGTGCTTAAGCTACTTACCACGAAATCAGATCAATGTATGTGATGTTTTTGTGTATTTATTATTATTATTAATTTGACATGTTCGTTTGTATTAAAGTTGGGTAATGTTCTATTTGAGCTTCCAAAAAGGCGTGTGTTTTTGTGAATTAATGTTTGTCCCCTACAAACTCGGAATCTGCAAGTTTTATCAAGATTTAGGTATTTCTGATTAAACCATGTAGGTATAATGCCTTTTGGGAAACAGTCACATTTTTATTAAATTTGGAAAAGTACTTATTATGAGATATCCACGCACCAATTAGGATGTTTTATGCCTATTATAAAAACAATGTTTTTTAATTTGGTTTAAGAACTGGGCCCCAATGTAGCTTAAACAATTGTAACCAAATCCTTATTTAGTTGCCCAATTTTGACATTTCAGCCGTACTAGAACTGTCAAAAGCAGGCAAAACAACTAGGTGCGTTCGTGTTACGGTTACATTAGCGGGCCCTAAATTGAACTATAAAAAATAGTTTAAAAACGTTGTCAATAATATAATGATTTTAATATATACTATACCCAGCAACCCACGCTTTTCACTCTACTGTTATATAAATTCTTTGTACTCAGAAATTATTATATATTTTTCTTTTTTAGTTAGCAATAAAAGCGTGTTTTTTTTTTAGTTTTTTAAACTATTTTTATTTTTTTTTGTTAATCAGGATAATGGGAAACTCTTATCAAATTATTGCATTGTCATCGGTACTTGATACGTGTGCAAAGTTTCAAATTAATCCGATATCTGAAAGTTGGTGAAAATTGTGTTCAAAGATTCCGTTACATACACACATACAGCCCGAGCTAATAAAAGCGTGTTAAAAATCGTTGTTAGTTCCAATTTTAAATAAGTCTATCGCAAAATACTAGTGAAGACTTTAAAGGATCAAATATTTTTTACATTCCAAACCTCGGATATCGTTTTAAGAGTAGGGGCTCAGTTTTGCCTGTGGCAGTACCGTTCTGATAGAATAACCCGATATGTTCAAGTGGTTTGGCATATCTGTTTGTGTTTATTTATCCTATTTGTTCAATCGTACGTTTAGTGATACGCTTTGTGTATTTTTTCTGCGTGTTTGAGCTTCGGTTGTGGTAATCATTATATTTTTTAGAAGAATTGAATTATCTTATATAAATAGAAATAAACTTAGTCCGGTGGCGATGATTTCCTTTACAGACATTGTTGTAATTATTGTAATTTACCAATTAATAAGTATATATATTTACACGCTGACTGAAATGTATAAAATATTGGTGAACTTTAACAATAACTTTATCTACAAGACCTGTAATATAACATCCAAAATACGAAAATAAACGCATTTTTATTTGTATAATAAGGTTAAGAATTTTGTTGTATATCAGAACAAAACATGGCGTGAATTTTATGAACGTTATTTAAAATATTGGGATTATTAATAAGTATTTTTTTACAGGCATTTAACATCAAAATCCCTCTTTTTGATTGTTACGAAGTATTAATTCGATCGCTAGAATTTGATTCATTCCTCAAATGTCAAATTGGTGGGTATTTTTACTACCATTTACTTTCTAATTATTTAACAGCATTAAGGTCAAGGATAGAACTAAGTGGGAAAGGAAAATAAGAAATTCTGTCCTTATTTGCCTTGCCTTTGATGAATAAATATAGAAAAAAAATTCTTCAGTCTGTCAGCATCGAAGTGTGTTTTAATTACAAATAAGTACTATTAGTAATCGAACTGCCACAGGTGGGACTTGAACCCACACTTCTCCCAAACCGGGCGATTGGTTTGGCTTGCGATAGGTCTGAGTTCAAGTCCCGATTGTGGCAGTCCAGTTTTTTCTTTAAGTGGGTTTTAATTTTACATTGTATAGTTTGTATTGGTAATGCTAAAAAATAACTTAATACTTATTTTAAGTCGAATAACATAGCCATAAATATGTATATAATATGGCTATATAAATAATTATAGCCAAAAGGATATTATTCATAGTACAATAGAAACCACATAAGCTTATTCCAGCAAACTAAGCAGCTATATAGCTGCTCAGTTTGCTGCTAACCTCCAGAGTACTGAATATTTGTTATACTGCAACATAAGTTGTAAGGTTGAGTTTATCTTCTGGGACCAAGCAATCTCAGTGTAAAGGAATTCTAAACTTCTAGGTAAAGGAGCTTCTTCAACACCTTGTTTTACATTCTAATAATATGTACTAGATAGACTAATAGTTTTGCAAAAGGAGCAAGATTCAAGCTTTAACACAAAAAATTTTATACAAAAGGTGATCTTAACGCCATAGGACATTCTCTTCCTTTTTTAAGATTATAAAAGGACCGAAGAGATAATAAAAAGTTTAAAATAAGCTAGTCAATGTCGAATAGAATTGTAAATATCTAATTCCAATGAGTGTGTGGCAAAAATGCACAGTTTCTATAAGTACTTATTAAATTATATTTTCCATTGATATGCAATGTTAAGAAATCTAGAGCTTGAGTTAGTGAACTGTACATCTGCGTGTATCATGCAACTAGCCCTGTCATGATCGTGAAAGCTGCAAGGAGCTTTCTTTTGCATTCGAGACACAAAATTGCGTATAGAAAAAATAATAAAATAAAAAGGCTGTTAAGCCTTTAACACACGTACGAACACTTTACACCTAAAGACGTTATAACAATAAAACTTCTATTGTGTCTTGCAGACTGTCCACGAATGTGTTAAAGTGATATATAAAGTCTAATAATGTGTATGTAACTATGTATATCAATAATATCAGAAAACGTATGAAACTCTTAAACATACGACGTTACCCTTCTAATTAGCAAGCAAGACTCGGTCTACAAGCCTCACAAAGCAGCCTTGCGAATCAGCGTCACCGGAAGTCGAGTAGAATTCTCAGCGTGACTTACGATCCCCATCCGGCCGCCATATTTGCTTTACTCGCACGCCACTTCCGGCAGGGCTTACCCTTAATCGGTTCTCGGTTTTTCGTGTGTATACAAGCCCATTATTTAATGTTTGCTTAACAAACGATATTAGCAATCCATTCGGTAGAGAAGGTTGAGAAGGAATTCCAACTATGGGGAGAGTTTCGTACGTTGATATAGGGTTTCCGGTAATTGTTATTGCAATCATAAACTTTTCGCGGTCGACCGAGCAAGTTGTCTTGTATTTTTTCTAGCGTACAACAGCCGGTACTTAAGGCGTTGTCACACAGGAGGCGAAACGTAATGGCGATGCAATTTGAAATTTGTCATTTTCAATAGATAAATCTGGTTATAAACGCGTCACCCTGCCTCGCCTGCTGCTGAATGTGTGACAAAGCCTTAATCTAGTTACTATGCCTTGATACAGAGTCAGTGCGTCGTTAAACCATGGTTCAAAAAATCCAATTTTTATAATAAAAATAAAATAATCGGGGTTTTGAGATATAAATCGGATATTTATCCAAGTAAAAGTATTAAGTACCTTATTTAATGGCTTACTTAATTCATACAAAAGCTTTTTTCTGGCCATGGAAAAGTGTTTATATGCTTAAAATACATTGTAGATATTGCTATAGTAGTATAAGTAGGAGATAATTCAGCTGTTTTAAATGACCTTTGGAAAGTTTCATGAAAATAAAAAATTAAATCACATACACCTTCTTAGTGTATATTTTTTAAATAACTGTATTTAACAAAACTACATTATTTTCCATTAAATTCAATTCGATTCAAATCAAATCATTTATTTCGGACCAAGATTAATCCATAGTCCATCCATTAAAACCTTGGTCAATTTTATTAAATCTACATCTGGTTATCGTTGGAAAAAATAATTTTAGTAACTCGTACGACTTATTTTTGGTTCATTCAAACTGAAATCAGCTAAGGCAAAAAACATTATTTGGTTAAACAGCGCAATTGATTCGGCCCAATAAATATGTACTCATTGGATCATGAAATTTTAATGAAGTACACATTGGAATCTAATTAGCGAAATGTGATACGAATAACTTCATTTGCTGTATTGACATTACAGAGGAAAAAGAGTAAGTAGTCTCGTTTAAAACAAAGCAAACTTAAGAAAAGGGTGGTATTTAACTGAGCAACTCAAAATTTCTAACATAACCTAACCTATTACTAATTCGAGCGACTGAATTACTAAGTTGAGCAGCATCCTTTGGGCAGCACTGCTGCCCACTTAATATTTTAGTCGCTCACTTAGTAAATTAGTCGTCCGTTTTATTATTCCCCTTAAGAAAATATATTTGCAGTTGAAAAAAATAAATGCTTGAGGTTAGGATCAACTTAATACACAACAACGTTCTACGCGTTATAAAACCATGAGCAAAATTAAATATCAACAAGCTTTGCCCATGGCCTAGATTTTGGACGCGCCGGACACCCGATACACGCAAGTTCGATTCCTGCCTAAGACAGATAATTTTATCCACTCAGAAAAAAAATGATAATTCATAATACATAATTAATAACATTTTGTTATTATTACTATTAAAAATAGCCATCATCCTTTTGATCTTGCTAAAGGGTGTGCTACGCTGCTATTGTCACAAATTTAAAATTATAATATTCATTAATGCATCGTTCAAAAAATGTATTAGCACACAGTTGATTTCATTTATGTTGACAGATACTTCGAAATCGCAATTAATTAAACTATCCAACTGTGAGCCAATTAATCACCACAACCCAGAGGATTTTATAAAAATAATATTATAATTTTTACATTATTAATTAAACTTACTGAATTTAATTGCAGTATGACAGGGAAATAGGTACGTATGGCGACGATTAGCGTGAATATTGACAATAATAGAGTGTTCAGCAGAATTGTTCATGAATAAAATATGATTACTATTTTCCATCTCATAGTTACACCGTTATGTGGGTTTGGGAGTGTAAGTGCTATTTTAAGATGAATAGTTAATCTTGTCATTTTGATGTGTTAAGAAATTGGACAAGTACTTCTGTTAAGTCAGCTTTTTGCCACTCTGAAATTCTTAATATGTTGCTTAATCGCAACAGTGAAAGCTACATTATGCTGCCTCTCACCAGCCTTTATACGTCCCACTGCTGGGCACAGGCCTCAACTCAACTACGAACTATACTCCACACTATAGGCTGTGCATTACGCTAAGCTAATTAGCTACCCAGTTATCTAACGAGTGCGACAAACACGACAAGTGCGACACGACACGCCTATATCACATGTATAGCTAGTTAAAACTATGAAAAAAAAAATGGCTGCATGAAATCAAAACACTCATAAAGAAAACATAAATTTACGATTTGAGCCTTTTAATTGATTACGGTTGAGTAGCCATATTAGGTCGATGCTTGTGGAAGTAAATTCAGAGGTTCAACTGTGTAAAAGACTAGATAAAGTTGATGGAATCAGGCGTTACTTTGCGGAAATCCATGACTGAAGCTGAAAAAGAGAATTTTTTTGCTAAAAATTTCCACTAAACTACGCCAGCGCAGGAACTCAAATACATCCAACTGTAACCTATTGAAAAAAACTAGAGCTGGAAGTTGCAGGACTTACACTACAACTCACAACGTGACACAGAAGATGCACCTAGAAACACAACACTAAGAAAACTCTCGACACGTTTCGCCACTACACGTGGCATCCTCAGGAGATGTTGTCAATCTACAGACTACGAGCGGCTCGTAGCAGTTGCAACAGTAGCAGTTGGATGTATTTGGGTTCCTGCGCTGGCGTCATTTAGTGGAAATTTAAAGCAAAATAATTATCCTTTTCAGTTTTAAATGTACGTTTGTTTCTGATCGTGTCCCAGGTGACGAAGCACAATTGACATTGACATAAGTACTGGTCGCATCGTCACGTCACACTTGTCGCGTTGCGTCTCTCGGGTAGCTCGCATTAGATCCTCAATTTAAATGACACATGGTACCCTAATTTGCATACATGGCCGTAACTCCACCTCGTCATTGAGTGACGCGAGTGTCTATAAAGGCAGTAACAACCGTTTTATCGTTAAAAATTTCCATATTTCCCCGGCCGTGTAATGTTCGTTACATTTTTGTTGATAATTTTCATTCGCATTCCGCTCGTGGGAGTCGCGATGTAGTGATGTCAACTCACAACGATTTTTTTCTCGATTTTTTATATAAGTAATTTTCGAAGTTTTGTAAGATCACCGAGGCAGTATATGTGATAAGGAGGCCGCCTTATTTGTTTTTTAGTCTTGAAAAATCTCCTTTATACGTATAAAACTTTGAAAGGTCATGATAGTTATCAATCTATTACACAAATCTTTATGGTTTGATAATCATCAGAACTAAGTATCTTCAAGTTTTTTTCTGCTCCAAGTAATAGAAATAGTTATATCGAAATGTGTCAGCCCATACTAATACTTGATTTTTTATAAACCGATTGGACTTGAGTTTGAACTTAATGACACATTGCAATTTGACAACAGAATGTAACAATTTAACTATCTGTGATCGTTTTTTCGATTACTTATCTCTGAATTTCTAGACTTTTTTTGCTAAAATATCAAATTTCAATCTGCGTAGGTGTTTGGAATCTCTAGTGATATTCCTTTTCTCGCTGCTTTCGAGTTTAAACGAACGGAATATCGCAATTGTTCCGGTGTTCCATATTCGAGTGTGAATCGTTAATTTTTAAACATCTGTTAATGGTTCAAATTATCGCACGCTAGTTCCGAATGTGAGAGTTAAATTTTATATGAATCGAAGTGATAGCACGTAATTTGATACTGAGTATGATAGCGAAGAGAAAACAATGAAATAGGTAATGTAATGAGTATAAAGTAAACCTGTAAGTTTCATTTGGATTTTTTATTTTACGTCTATTCAATTCTTACTTATTAACTTGTTAAGCATGTCGATATTTATGTATTGTATCAGTGATACAATACATAAATATTCTTCTGTAATAAGACATAATGCGTTAAGGTGTTCAAGGGTTCTAGTCAATGTTTATGTCTTTTCCATTTTCGGGACCACAGGGTCCCGGATTTTGGAAAGTGGCGTAGCGTTAGACACTTTAATCTAAAGGAAATGTGACACTAACCGGCGATTAACCCTGTATGCACTATGAAAGTGCAGCCAAGGACAATTCCCGGTTAATGTAGGACTATTACTAGTAGGAATTGGTTATTGTGCTTAATGGACCAGGTTATTAGGACTATGGACCCCTGCCGACCTAAGTGTTTCACACGGACACCATTGTTTCCGGACTCATGCACTCAATTAATCCCGTACCGTACCGTACGTCAGAAAATCTTCCAAATCATAACTACCAGTTAAAGCCGAACAAATAATAATTCAATAACCGTCTTTACATTAGGTCTAATCCAATTACAATCTTGTTTGATTAATATTTAATTTTTTGGCAAAATTTTTGAAATAAGAACGTCATGAAAGCTGAAAGTAAGATCGTGATACGGCCCTAGCCCTACTTCCCATATTTACAAACTCGGACGAACTGACGTCGTGTCCAAGATGCATATTTGAATGGAGAACAAAACGACGACTGTCATAACAGTTCACGGAACAACCGAAGTTAGCTCCGAGCGAAAAATTTCAAAAGATTTATTCCAAAACTTTACTGGATCCTGCGGCTGACTTTGATTTACATACATTGTTTTCTGAGGCCCTCGGTGGTTGATAAAATATAGATTTTAAAGTTTATGACTGGTCTCTGACAGGTGAAGACTAAACAATATGGTAATAACTGTTTTAAGTTGTTTAAAGACCAAATAAATAATTACTGTCATCAATAGTTCGATCAAAGAACATACCATTATCAAATGAACTAAAGGCCTTTTGCTCGGCCTATCTAAAATACATTAAAGATTTTATACCATTTTATTTTATAATATTTTATACCAGCACTGGACACGCTACCACCTAGCCATAGACACTGGGATAAATCATTTTAATTTTTAATTTATTATAATATTATTAATTTATTTTAATATTGATTTCCAATGTACTAACATAGTTTTTAAGATTTAATTGTTACTAACACTCTTTATGGGCAATGCCTGAAATAAATATTAATTATTTATAAATAATAATATTATTTATTTGTTTATTTAATAACTGTCAGGTTGTTTTTAACACTTTGTCTACCTGTGACCAAGGACGCTGAAAATAGTCCGAAACGTCAGGTTAAAACAAAATGTAAATAAATCGCGAAATAATCCGTAAAAAGTGTATCATTTCATTGTTTTTAACAGTTAAAACTTTTGATGTGGTTCATTCATTTAAGGGACTTTGAGCCCGATAGATATTAGGTATGTGAGATTGTCAGTATGTAGTTGTCTAGGTACAATATACGAAAAGTGTAAATTTGACAAAAATCTGTGATATAGTTGATGGAATCAGGCGTTACTTTGCGGAAATCCATCACTAAAGCTGAAAAAGAGGATTTTTTTTCTTTTAATTTCCACTAAACGACGCCAACGCAGGAACCACAATACATCCAGCTGTAATCACCCGAAAAACCTAGAGCAGGAAGTCGCAGGACACACAATACCTACAACTCACAACGTGACAGAGAAGATGCACCTGGAATCACAGTACTGACACCAACAAAACACTCGACGTGTTTCGCCACTACACGTGGCATCTTCAGGAGATGTTGTCGTTTCGACAGACTACGAGCGACACGTCGCTTAGCCAAATAATCCTATTTTTCAGTTTTAACAATCTGTGATACAAAAAAGAGTCGATAAATACCTATAGGGTTATCAAATTAAGTCTACGAGGGCGTTTTGATAACTCCATGACTTTCAGGCTGAATAGAAACTTTTTTTATTTTTAATGATATTTTCTTAAAAGTAATATTTTTGCGAACCTAAAATAATTATATTTTCAAATATGGCGCGAAAACAATATTTAATAACAAAAGAAGTTTGGCGGCTGTGAAGGTGTTCTTCGAAAATGGAGAAATCCGAGTTTCGAGTCTTGATTAAACACTATTTTTTACGCGGGAAAACCATTAAGCAGACCGAAGACAAGTTGAAAAAATATTACGGGGATTCAGCGCCGTCTCATGGAATGGTACATAAATGGTTTACTGAGTTTCGTTGTGGACGTATTACAACCAATGATGCCTAGCGCCCAGGAAGGCCGATTGAGGTAACCACTGAGGACATTGTTAACAAAATCCACGATATTGTTTTGGCTGACCGTCGAGTAAAGATACGCGAGTTAGCTGAGGCTGTGCACATCTCAACTGAACGAGTTTTTCATATTTTGCACGATATTTTGGGAATGAAAAAACTTTCTGCAAGATGGGTGCCGCGCTTACTGACAGTCGACCAAAAGCGAAAACGCGTGACTACTTCTGAGGCATGTCTGGCTATGTATAATCGCAATCCAAGTGAATTTTTGCGTCGGTACGTAACCGTGGATAAAACGTGGGTCCACCATTATACGCCAGAGACTAAACAACAGTCAAAGCAGTGGACTTCTACCGGCGAACGTGCACCAAAGAAGGCAAAAACGGTATGTTCGGCTGGTAAAGTGATGGCAACAGTATTTTGGGACAGTCAAGGGGTTATTTTCATCGATTTCTTGGAGAAAGGCAAGACAATAACCGGTGCTTACTATGCTGCATTGCTGGAAAGATTAAATGAAGAGTTGATGAAGAAACGACCACATCTAGCAAAGAAAAAAGTTATATTTCATCAGGATAATGCTCCGGTCCACTCGTCTGCAGTCGCGACTTCAAAACTTGTCGAATTAGGATACGAATTATTGCCGCACCCTCCATATTCACCAGATTTAGCCCCCTGTGACTTCTTTCTCTTCCCAAACATGAAGAAATGGCTTGCTGGGCAAAGATTTTCATCCAATGAAGAGGTGATAGCTGCAACCGAGGCCTATTTTGCAGGCTTTGACAAAAAGTATTTTTTGGATGGGTTGAAGAGATTGGAGCATCGCTGGAAAAAGAGTGTAGAGTTGAAAGGAGAGTATGTAGAAAAATAAAATGTTTTTGTACACAAAATATATGTTTTTCTTTTCAAAGTCATGGACTTATCAAACCGCCCTAGTAAATCAAATGTATTATTTGCAAAATTGTCAATAGATCTGTCCAATAAACGTGAAACCTGACAACAGACCGGCAAACCCAACAAACTTAAACCGTACAATAAATTCACCCCTAAAAGCTTACCGATAGGAATCAAGCCCAACGCAAATTTGGCTTTGGATAATTCACAATAAATCCTCAGATTACCGAAATATCTACTCGGATTTTACATGAAACAAAATCGACCGAATGCCGATAGTGATTGAGTCGGAATTCGATGTAGATGGAGATGATATTGATGTTTCCAGGGTATATAGTCTCAACAAGGGTCTGTCTCTGGTTTACGATTTTGCTGAGTTTGAAAAAAAAACTGATATTATGTCTATGGGTCTTTTGGGCACCTATTCGTAGGTAATTTGTGAATATTGGACTGCGGTTTGCTATTGTTAGCGTTTCGAGTGCTCCGTATTATTGCAGCGTTTCCCGATGACAGTTACCTTTTTCGGGCATGAGATTTTGCGGATCCATTTGAATTTACTTCGTGGTGTGTTTTTTTATTAAATACTAGTGGCCCCCGCGACTTTGTCTGCGTGGAATCACTTTGTATTCACAATCGTGGTTGAACAGGATAAAAAGTATCATATGTCCGTTTCCTGGTTCTAAGCTGCCTCTCCACCAATTTTCGGCCAAATCGGTTCATCCGTTATTGAGTTATAAATATATAAATAGTGTAAATAACACCTTCTTGTCTGTTTTGTATCCGTATTACCGAAATTACCAAAAGTCTTTTTTTAATTAAAAATGAAAATAATAAAAAGATCGGTAACAAATATTGCCAAGATTGAATCTCTTTTGAGAGACACTATCTGAAAGTAAAGGTCTGAACTACTATTTATAGATATAAATTTGCCAGTAACGTTCCATCATAGTCAAAAATATCAATATCCATCAGTCGTCGTTACGTAACGAGCATAGCGTCATATCGCTAGAGCCCCATAAGCCCCCATAACATTTTATTGTTATGCCCCCAATATCACCTCCGCGTTTCATTTCGGAAAATATTAAAAAGGAAGAATCTCCCTGAACGTAAATCAATTGCAACGTGTGCAAATGTAAATTGAGTGTAAATATTCGAATATGAAATACAATATTTTTGGCGGTGTTATTTATTCTGTAAGGTATGTGTTTTAAAATTTTAGAATTAACATTATAAAATACCAACTTCCGTTCTTCAGCGTCTTAGCTTAGCTTAAGCACTTGTGTTACAGATATGATATGAGAATCAACAGTGGTATTACAAATAAACTTAAATAAATACATATAACACCCAGACCAGTACAAACAGATGTTCATGCACAGAAATGTTTGAAAAGTGCGGGGATCGAACCCGCGTCCTCTTGGTTAATAGTAAACTTCTTGACCATTACACCAAAGTGGTAGTCAATACATTACAAATGTTTTTGAGGATGCACAATTTTAAATAAGTTAATTTTAGTTATTATATATATAACATACCATATTTATTTTCATATTTAATCTATGAATTGACGGCCAGTTTTTCAAACTTCAACTCTCCTGAAATAGTAAGGTACCTTTAGGTACTAAAGGCTCAGGGCACACTTGCGGGATTCTGGCACCGCGAATTACGACTGACAGCATGTCAACTAAACACCGCGGCCTAATAGATTACGGTCGAGACTCACGGCGACAACATACTACAGGTGTAAACATGAACATTCCTGTTTGTACTGGTCTGGGTGTTATATCTAGATATTTATTAAAGTTTATTTGTAATACCACTGTTGATTCTCATATCTGTAACACAAGTGCATAAGCTACTTACCACGGAATCAGATCAATGTATGTGATGTTGTTGTTTATTTATTTATTAATCATATGTTATATAACTCCTGCAATAAAATTTCCATCATATGATATTTTATTCGGTGGACAAATACCTATAAACACCACAACAAATTTTCATAAAATTATGATTATTTGTTGTATCTTTTGTAACCGGATTCACCCAATGCTAGATGCAATAAATAATAAATAAATGTTTCACAACAATCACAACCGATTCTCTAGTCCCAAATTAAGCTACGAGGCTTGTGTTATGGGTACTAGACAACGGATAAACATACTGAAATACTTTTTTTGTAAATAAACACATATTATACATAGAAAACACCCAGACCAATACAAACACACATGTTCATGCACACTTATGCTTGTACTGTGCGGGGATCGAACCCATGACCCTTGGTTTTAGAAGTCCGACATGTGGACCACTGCACCAAGCGGTCGTCAATAGGTGAATCCGGTTACAAAAATGCAAATGTGTTAAGTACAAAAATGCAATTCATTTCATCGTTCCAACAATATTTCCGCCACATGACTGAATTATTGTCCGAAATAAATTCGGTTATTATTAAAACGCCAAGTTATATTTTTATCGCGTAATAAATCACTCGAATAGTATGAACACTTTAAAAAATGTCCGCGATTTTTGAAATATTGCTTCGGAGTTGTTAAATTAACACGCATTTAGCGTGGAGTCCATTTACCCACGGATTCGGTGTAAGTTTATTGAAATTACTACACTGTACAAAGCAAAGTCACTTTCCGCGCGTCTGTCCCTATATTTGCATAGAGTTTTAAACTACTTAACGGATTTAATGGATTTTTTTTAATACATAGAGCGATTCAAGAGAAGCGATTTTATGTATAAAAATTTGGAAAAAAACGCGAAAACAGCTGGCAGGACAGCGTCTGCCGGGTCCACTACTACCTACTGTATAATTCTCTTACACGCTCCTTGGTAATATTAATTACACAGTTTGGTAATATAATATTAGGTCCTTACATATGAAATTGGCGTTTTGTCGTACTGGCCACTTTGATCACAAATTTTTCCTATTTGGTTAGGAATTCGAAATTCAAATTTATACAGCTATTTCCACATGTAGTTGTGTTTCGTAAACCGTCATTCATTTGTTTTTTTACTTATCTTTTTTCTGTTTGCATCGCTCAATTTACAAAATGGAAAATTTGAAATATCGCGTTATTTACGAGTACGAGTTCCACCGTGGCACCAGTGCTGCGGAAACGGCTCGAAGGATTAATGATGTGTATGGCGGTTGTGTCGCAAAAGAAAACAGAGTGCGTTTTTGGTTCCAACGTTTTCGTTCTGGAAATTTCGACCTGCAAAACAAGCCCCGTGGACGGCCGGAGACCCAAGTTGATAATGAAGAATTGAAGGCTATTGTGGAAGCGGATCCATCGCAAACCACGTCCGAGTTAGCTGCAGGCTTTGGCGTTAGTGATAAAACTGTTTTAATCCACTTGAAGCAAATTGGGAAGATTAAAAAACTTGAAAGGTGGGTTCCTCACGAATTGAGTGAAGCAAACCGGCAAACGCGCGTCAACTGCTGCGTTACATTACTTGACCGGCACAATAACGAAGGGATTTTAAATCGAATCATTACCTGTGATGAAAAGTGGATTCTCTACGATAATCGGAAGCGCTCATCGCAATGGCTGGACCCTGGCAAGCCAGCCAAAGCCTGCTCCAAGCGAAAATTGACCAATAAAAAGTTACTTGTAAGCGTTTGGTGGACTAGCGCCGGTGTCGTTCATTACAGTTTTCTCAAATCTGGCCAGACGATTACGGCAGATATCTATTGTCAGCAATTGCAAACCATGATGGAAAAGCTAGTTGCTAAACAACCAAGGCTGGTCAATCGCTCTACGCCACTGCTGCTTCACGACAACGCTAGACCACACACTGCACAACAGACGGCTAGCAAATTAGAAGAACTTCAATTGGAATCTCTAAGGCATCCACCGTACTCCCCGGACCTTGCTCCAACAGATTACCATTTTTTTCGAAATTTGGATAACTTCTTGCAAGGGAAAAAGTTCAACTCAGATGGGGCAGTCCAAGTCGCCTTCAAAGATTTTATTGATTCCCGTTCGAATGGTTTTTTTAGTAAAGGGATCAATAAACTACCTATGAGATGGCAAAAGTGCATAGATTACAATGGCTCATACTTTGATGAAATAAATATGCTATATAAAAAAATTTCGACTTTTTGTTCCTCCCATACAAAACGCCAATTTCATAGGTAAGGACCTAATATTAATAGTTTAAGAGATAGGTAAGTAAAACTTATCAACTTTAACATCTTTTGAATTCGTTAATTTTACAATAAGTCAGCTCTGTCGTCAGTCACGACTAGTTTCAGAAGAACTCACCTGAGTTCTTCTGAAACTAGTCGTGTCATGTGTGTGTCACGTGACATACCTATGTCAATGTGATAAACAATTAATTTTTGTAACAGTATGAATCAGAATTTGTACATCAGAATTTAATTGATAATTGTGAACTAATTAACAAGTTATTCTGACTAACACGATAGTAATATGATAATTGTTAACACCTACGTATTTATTTATGTGTCTCGTTATTTAAAGGAAAATAACTAAACATCTGAGGTTGTTTACTCTATTCTCTCGCCATCCTGCGTCCTGCGCCTTGCCCAGCCGTTATAGTCCAGGACCTGGACGCTTAAATATGTAGACTCAACTAAAATTAACTTTACCTTCTAAAGTTAGCTTGGAACCGCTCGTGTTGGAAACCCTATCAGCGAACCTTTTGTTATCGTCGTTAAAAGCACATTATTAAGAAACTGTTTTCACGTTCAACTTAAAATTAGATAGATAGATTAACACTTTATTGTACAACACAAATCCAAAATTAACAACAACAAACAAGTTTAACATTGAAATATGTACAAGCGAAAAGACCGCCTAGTCTTATCGCTGCGATCTCTTCCTGACAACATACGCCAGAAGTAACATTTAATTAACATTTCATAAGCTTCTACAATTGAAGTTTAAAATAATGATGCATTTATTTTGCTGTACACGTTATAAAAAAAGTTCATATTACTTAATACTTAGAACTACGTATGAACTTTTAATTTAGTAATAAAATGGAGTCCTAATTTCAAAGTTCATCTTTGACCTACTTATTGATATTACTTCGATAACACCTTCTTGGTAGGACGTATCCATTTATTCCGCGTAAAATTGTAACAATAATAATAGTCCTTCTGGTCGATTTTGACCACTCCGATCTCAACAGAGATCAGCCAACTAAGCATGAGATATTCAAATGCATAAGTGTGAGCGCAATACATAGGAGCAATCACTGTTCCTTCATTCAGGACCAACGGCTTAATTTGCTTTCCGAGACGTAACGCCTCCAACTTCCCGACTCCGAGTTGTTTTTGAGAAATTCGTGACAGAAAATCTCAGAAACAATTTTGGTATTCTGGGATTCGAACCTAAGACCTCTCAGATGTAAGGCAGAAACTTTGCCACTACACCAACGAGGCAACGCCTAAACTTGTAATGCTTAGTTTAGATAAAAGTCGCATTTGCATAAGTCAATATTATACTGCATCCCACAATTTCACATGCTGGCTCCTGGCCTAGGAATGGCGTCGCAATCTAGATATTTCCCACTTGGACTATTTACGCTTTTTTTGTTCAACATAATTTACAAGCTTATCTGATTCGGTATGAAATATTCCGTTAGGGCCTAGTTTTTGTGATACTTACAGTTGTTTGTGAAGTCCTCTATGAAATGGGACAAATAAGATTTTCTTAATGTTCAATGTACACATTATTTCGGTCCAGATATTTGTTAGAAAATATTTCTGTTGGACGTGAGTTACCATTTATCGAAATTCTTGGTATAGGAAAGTAGATGATTGACGTCTACTTATTTTATTTACTAAAAAGCTTTCATGGAAGTGTAATATAATGTGACCTAAAATACAAAACAAGTTCTCTTTTTTTCATTAAAAAAAACTTAACCTAATTAGCCGCCATAAGGATACTTACCAAGACATACTGACTTAACAGGAAGGAACTTGTGAAAATGTTACTATAATACGTCAAGTTGGTATCTGGTATATAATACCTGAAACAAAAAAAAAGTTATTGTTTAAGTTAACCCTTATGAAATGCATCTTCGATATAAAAACGATAAATAATTTGTGTAATAATGACATTAGTACTTTTATCAGATACTAGTGCCCCACCGCTACTTCGTCCGCGTGGAATCCCTTTGTTTTCGCAATCGAGGTCGAACGGGATAAAAAATATCCTTTGTCCGTTTTCTGGTTCTATAAGCTACCTCTCCACCAATTTTCATCCAAATCGGTTCATCCGTTCTTGAGTTAAAATAGTGTAAGTAACACCACTTTCTTATTCAAATATATATATATATATATATACTTGTAATTAATACTAAAAAATCACGTTATTTTCTCGTTTAATAAACCTTTTGCTCCTTCAGGAAATAAGATAGACGCCGAGATTTGTGCGTAATCCCATAAAGGATTTATTCTATAACAAATATTGATGTGGTAAAATTGTGCTGTTCTCATAAAATTATAAAATACTTATTACACTGGTTTAGTTTTGAACAAATATATAAAGAAGTATCTACCTTTGTACTGTAATATTGTTATATATGTCACTCATACACGGAAATTGTGGGAATCATGGTAATAAAACAATTGTATTTGATATTTCAAATTGTTGAACATGTATCGCTTAAATATTGAGTTTGTTTCATATTACTATTAATGTGTAAAAAAGTAATATGAAACCAAAACCATTCATTAAATATACTTCGAAAATTAGTCTCATTATTGATCAACCTCCATACTCCGAGGGCAGACCTTCTTCAAGGTGGACCGACACTGGTGAAGGTCGCGAGAAGCCACTGGATCCTGGGAAGCGCAGGAGCGATCACGGTGGAGATCCTTTGAGCTATGCTCAGCAGTGGGCGTCGAACAGCTGATATGATGATGATGATTGATCAATCAAGTTAACATTTAAAACCTTAAGAGTGCTCTTTTTTTGTAACGTAAATAGTCCTCCTGGCCGATTTCGACCACTCCAATCTAACAGAGATCAGCCAACTACGCAAGGGATATTATAGTGCACAAGTGTGAGCGCAATACACAGGTGCACTCACTGTTCCATCACTCTCAAAGTTCGGTGAGACGGCAATCCGACATGACCGGAGAAAGATCAGGCGCAGGACCAACAGCTTAACTTGCTTTCCGAGGCATGGGGATGCAACACCGCCAACTTCCCGACTCCGAGCTGTTTCTTGAGAAATTCATGACAGAAAATCTCAGAAACAATTTTTGGCTCGACCTGGGATTCGAACCCAGGACCTCACGAATGTAAGGCAGAAACTTTGCTACTACACCAACGAGGCAGTAAAGTTTTAAACGTATCAATAATGTTTTAAATTTATTTAAAAAAATATAGTTTTTTCGATATTCATTCTTAAAAAAAGACAAGTAGAATAGATCTATTCAATATACAGATTCAGTCTGTAATGAAAAACCAAAAAAAAACACTCAAATAATACCATGCAAGCCTGGAATTCTAAGCTTTGCCTACCTACCGAAAAGCTTAATCCCAGCACGGTTGTTCGTGCATAGCAAATAAGCTCTGATTTATCTGAACTACGCAGGCGCGTCTACCTGACGTAACATTGAATTTCTGGGTGATTCTGTAACTAGGTAATGTACGAGTATGTGACGGCGGTTCGCTATTTTAACGTTGATTTATTTGTTGCCTTAAGTCAAAAACGACAGTTCTCTTAGAATAAGAGTCACGTGATTGGTTCTAGCCGAACGTCATAGTCTGTGGTAGTGCGGCGGCAACTTCACCTTGAAAGATGGCTGCCGTTCGGGCGACATAGATCCGACGAATCGCTTAGTTTCTAAGAAATCGGTGAATTGTTCGTGACATAGTTTTGTGATTAGCTATTTATAGACCAAGTGATTATTGCCTAATTGTTATTAAGTGGATCGAAGATCAATTAAATTGATTTGGATAAAAACGTTATCGTTTTTTTTAAAAGACAACACTTAAAAAAATCTTTACGGCTCCGGTCATCGGGGAGGAATCGAACTACGACCTTTGGAAGTCCGGTTCAATGCTCTGACCACTGAGCTACCGAGAACCTTAATGGAGTCGTTGAATTTTGTAAGTGCTTTTTAACGCTTTGAGCCAGCGTATGTTTCATCAATGATTGTGGGAGACACCCTCAAATCACCCGAGAGAAATATTTTACAAATACCCTACCTACACACGCCCACTTTAACATGGATTCTGATGAAGGCCTGCGCCTGTATTTGTATGTCATCTGATTTTGAAAACTCATCCATTTTGACTCGGGATGTCAAAAAGGCGACTTCACTTCGTCTGTGACCCGTGAGTTTCTTTTTGTTTCCATTTTGAAAACGAGGGGTGTTGTCAGTTTGACTTCTATGTCTGTTTGTGTGTGTTTATGTGTGTCTGTCTGTGGTATGGTAGCTCTCGGATGATGGATCGGTTTTAAAGCGATTTTTTTACCCGACCACGGCAAAGCAAAAAGGAGGTATGTATGTATATTTGTATGTTCATCTGTTCCCTCATAACATTTAACCCTTCATCATATTTTGACAAATGAGGTGTCATTAGATGCGCCCAAACTACTCGCTGGTTATAGTCTAGGTCATATTGCAATTAACTGCATATGGGCTTAATAAGCACAATTTATAAATTTAAACTTTGTTATAACAAATATGTCCCAATTTGATACATTAAAATAAGTTCCAAAACTAAAACCCGACAACGACCTTCGGAATTCAGTTTAGAAACTTGTTTTTTTATTCAAAATAATTACGGTGGTTTTTAGCTATGGTTGGTTAAAACCCGTCCAGCCGTTGCAGCTCACCAGCGGTATTTCCTGACTCATGTCGGGTATTTTATACAAAAATAAGCAAGACAGTTTTTTTTTTCGAATTGGGGCCAATAGTTAAAATGGGACAAGATTGTGAATTGCCCGAGTTAGTTAAAGCGATTAAGCAACTGGGACGAAACGAGAGCTTGCGAATAACGTTATGTCAGTTTTAAGGTATTGTTTCACGTACTTACTCACGAAGTACAAAACTTTGTTACTATTTTTTTTTAAAAAAACGTGTTTACGAACGATTTTCAGCAAATAACTTTGATGATGCATTCTTTCAAAGCAAACCTCGTAGAATATGATTTTTTATACCTACTGGGGCTCTATTTCGATATTTTTTAGGCTCAACGGAAGCTCTGCGATTGAGCTGTTAATCAATAGACGTAATACATTCCATGTATAACCTGTGTATAGCAGGATTTGAAAAGTGTTATTATAATATATACCAGGCCACTCAGAAAGTTTTGCGAATTTTTTTTTCTGTATGACAGACTGGCTGGTAAAAATCTATTTTGATATAATTTTTTTTTTGTAAAAAAAGAGACATTCCAATTTTAAAACTGAAAAAAGTGGATGTATCCCCTTTAAATAATTTGTAAGCACTGTATCCTTAAATAACTTGAAATGGCGCAAAAAGTGGAAGTATCCACTTTTTGCGCCATTCCGAATTATCGTGTCTGACTGAAACATGGATCTATGCCGGAAACACTTTTGCGCTATGATTTTAAATGTCGCCTAAACCCGGACGAATCGTACAATATACTTTAAATGACATTTAGTGATGAGGGCCCTTCCAAATCGTTCATATAACAAATTCAAGAGCGCGGTTGTTTGACTTTAAGGGATGAAGAAAGAAGTGGTTGCCCTTTAACGACTGTTACAGAAGAAAACGTGCTAGCAGTGAAAAATCTAGTTCAAGACAACAGGCGAGTCACGTATCAAGAGCTTCATCGCATAATGCAGATTGGATCAGGAAGCATTAACGACATTTTACACAACCATCTTCGTGTGAGGCGGATAGTTTTACTTTGGGTGCTGCTCAACCTCCCGGAGACAAACAGGCCCGGCTGGAATGGTGCCGTGACATGATAGATAAATTTAATGCAAGCTCTACTCGGCGTGTTTTTGACATCGTTACAGGTGATGAGTTCTGGATTTATCAGTAAGGTCCAGAAACTAAGCGCCAGTCGACGGTTTGGGTGTTTCAAAACGAAGCAAAACCTGCCAAAGTGAAGCAATCTAGAAGCGGTCGAAAGATTTTGATCGCGAGTTTTTCTATTTAACTGGCTAGTTGATATCAATTCCTTTACGGGATCGATAAAGCATAATTGCTGAATAGTATACTACCAAATTTTTGCCAGAAGTTTTGAGCAACAAGCGGCCAAACACAAGGCTACACGGGCTACTGCTTCACCACGCCAACGCGCCCACTCAAACCGCGTTCAAAACAATGGATTTCCTGGACAGCACGCCGGTTAAACTTTTGGGTCACACTCCTTACAGCCCTGATTTAGAACCATGTGACTTATTTTTATTCCCAAAAATAAAATAAAATTGACGTCGCCGGAAGATGCGCTATTAGCGTTTGAGCAGAGTGTAAATAATGTGTTTGTAGCGGACTGGAAAAATTGTTTCGAAAATTGGTTTAGTCGCTTGAAACTTTATATTGAGACTAAGGGTAATAAAGATTACTCTGAAAAGATTTAATAAAAACATTTATATCTATGATGCACTTATTTTTATTTTCGCAAACCTTTCTGAGTGTCCCACGTATGTTGCAGCCAACTGATTAAAGTAGCCGTTCAACCAATCAGCTAACCCTTTGACCGAACTAGTTGATAATGAGCTGATTTTTGTCTGCAAAGTTCAACACTACAGCTATTTGACGCTTAGCTAACTAGTTAAATGGCAAATGTATTAGGGTGAACATTACTTTAGTTTTTTAATTCAAAGAACATGAATCTTTTTGTTATTTCTTAGGATTTTATTCTTGGTTTAAGTTTATAAGATGTACAAAAGTTTGAATAAATAAGTTAAGGCATTTATACAAATCACTCAAAAGTAAATTAAATTAAGTTTATAAAATGTTTAACTATTATTAAAATATAAATTTATTTCTTATCATTTTTTCCAATGTAAATATTATCAAATATAAGTCCTTCCTAAACTTTTGAAAATCTTCTAAATATTGATTAAAGAGTCCTGCATTCCGTGGTAGTTATGGACACCCTAACGTTCTTTACATTAGATACCACTTCCAGTATTCTTTTATTAGTCCAAGGTCTTCGAAAGATCTTGAATAAAATACGAAAATAAAACTAGTAACGTATACTAATAGTACTTTAATTCCGAAAAATATCTCGAATCAATAAAAAAAACACGACCAGTAGTCGCCATATTGAAAACGAAACCCACCAAGTGACTCCGTGGTGAGCGCTGAACTAATTCAATTAAACAGCTACTTTTGAATCAGCTGTAGTGTTAAATATGTTGACTAAAAAGCTAGATGTGTGATTGAAAAGCGTCGTTTAGTCAAAATGCAAGCTCTTTTTTTAACGGCTATTTTAACCAATTGCCTGCGACATGTATACAACAATCAACGGATAATTCATAAAATTAAGCTCGTTCCACTAATTTCACCCGCACTGTTGATATTTGGTAAACATACACGTTAAATATTATACCAGCAATTACAGTTACAAATAGCGCACAGTTTAAAAAAAGAGTCATTTTTAAAATTTTCCAGCAAAAACACGATAAAAGTAAAAAGAACCGTAACAAATACTTGTAATAAAAGTGATGGACTGCTATATTACGTCTCCGAGTTAATACGTAGCTCTGTGATAACAGCCAATACACGCTCGCGCTCTTAATTCACATTTTTTTTCTTGATTACTTACAATGAATGCAGAGACATAACAGGGTTCTTCATATTTTAGTGCACGGCTAGGTCCTCAATGTTCCTTTGAATTAAACCACAAGATTTAGATAAGAAGACCCCAAGCAGTGTTGAAAACAGTGTTGGAATCCCAAATAATGTTTCTAGGCCTTCGGCATTCTGTTCATAACAGACCTAAAATACAAAAACAAGGCAATAGCAAATAAAATGAGAACACTACATTAACATAATCATTTTGTCTAAGCGTTGATCATTTTGCTATTCACCACCACCATATTTCCATCCCTCCCATATTTTGCATCCCAACAAAAAATACTTAGTTGTTGTTAAAATAATTTAAAATAAAAACAAATGTCTACGTCTCTGCGTCGCACGTATCTTATCACTCAAAATCATCATCATCATCAGCCTTTATACGTCCCACTGCTGGGCACAGGCCTCACCTCAACTATGAGGTGGTGCGAGCAATACTTTACCACGCGGGCTCAGTGCGGATTGGTGGAGGGGTGTGTGTAAGGCAAGTGACCAACCTTACTGTTACATGTTATTAAGCCGCCCCAAGGCCTCCGACCAGGCTTAACGACTAATATCTTTCGATATTAACCGGGACCAGCAGCTTAACGTGCCTTCCGAAGCACGGAGATGCTTGTAAATAGACGTCACTTTTATGGTCAGGATGGTCACCCATCCCAAACATGACCGCGCCATAGGTTGCTTAACTTTTGGTATCACTACCAAACCGCTGCAACCACTGCGCCACAAGCACCTCTTCACTCAATTTAAAAAAAACTTTAACAATAAATTGAGTTGGCGGTTTTCTTCGAGATGTGGTTGTTATAACGGAGTCGTACGGACAGACAAACAGTCGCATTATCACGGTTTGTTTTTAATTGTTCGTGTAAGTGTTTTTAAATTAGGAGCATTACGTGAAATTACATTTTCATGGCTTTAAGCCGGGTTAAGGGTGTAATTACTACACACGCATAAATTGTGTTGTGTATTAGTCCAGGACTGTAAACAAGTTTGAAATAAGCTGAAGGTTTTTGGGACAAACAAGGTTTGTATCGTTTTGGGTAAATGTTTTGATAACTTAAGGATGATAAGCATATAGGCCATAAATATTCATGAAGTCAGTATTTGACCATCGTTTATAAATCAATCGCAATAACATTAAGTATTCCAAATTTTTATTATCTTATTAATATTATAAATGTGAAAGTATATTTGTTTGGATGTTTGGATGTTTGTCCGTCAATCACGCTAAAACTACTGAATGGATTTTGATGAAATTTGGTATACAAGCAGGGTATAGGCTAACTTAGGTGATAGGGTACTTTTTATCCCGATTTAACTCTCCCATGGGATAAAGCAGGAATCTTGATAATCCTCAATCACGCAGGAAGTACTGAACGGATTTTAATGAAATTTGGTTTACAGACAGTGTATTTATTAGCTGACATAGATTAAATAATAGTTTTTAATTCAAGTTAATTACAATTTATTACACTTTCTTCATCCCTAGACAGTGTTGAGCAGTGTATAACCTGAATTAAATTGTAGGATATACTTTTTATTGTAATTTTATGCTCCCGTGGGATAAAAGAGGATTCTACTTACATGTTCCCATACAATACAGCAGGAAAATAGCAACTTTCATTCTACGTAAGCGTAGTCTCAGTATAGTTTATTGAGGCGCCAATAGATGGCGTTGCCTGTATTTTAAAACGCGATAATGAATTACCACAGCTACTTGGATATTAACGACTGTGACTTTGAGGTGAAATTAGGAATTTTCTTCTTTATAGGTTAATTCTGTGTCGTTTCAGTTCTGCGTTGTCAATTGGCTTTTCGAATAATTTGTCGATTTCGAAATCTAGCTATACGATTTATTACTACCAAAATCGTGAAAAACAAACACGGAAACATGGTAAAAATATGAGATAATTCCCTACGGAATGATCAAAATTAAACTTTTTATATGCAAAAAAATACAGTCACTAAGTCATTTGTAAATGTCCTCATTCTACGCGGGCAAAGCCGCGGGTAAAAGCTAGTATCATATAAATTAGTTTTCGATTTTCTTTAATACACGGAAAATACAGTTAAAATAGTGAGTGATCATTTATTTTTAACAAAATGGAGATAAATTATAAGCATTGGTATAAGTTTATTTAATTTGAAATTCCTTGTATGTCAGAGATATACGTTGCTCTGATCCCAAAGTAAGTCGCTTAATAAGCAATGTTTTGGGAATCAGAAACAACGAAGGTACAGTGGCCGTAGCCAGCACATCAGGCTAGCCATTTTTGTTGCAAAATCACCCGTATTACAAGCGCATAAGATACCAAAGTGTTTACCGTGACGTGTTGGCCACATAACCACAAACACCTAGACCCGTGACAACATTGGTTAATAGCGAGAGACAATTATTGTTACCTATCGAGTATAGATTAATTCTGTGGTGTCTGGGAGAAACCTGTTAAGTCCAAAAACATAATTTTTCAGTATAAGACGACTTTGAGGTTCAAGTTTAATTTATAAATCAGTTAAGTTAAGTATAAAAGCCAACCACTGCTGCAGTAACGATTTATTAAACAGGTACCAGCAACTTACCAGCAATAGACCAAAATAAAATAGATTTTTATTAAATAACAACATTTACCAAAACAAAAAATTACGAAAATGGAGTTATCAGGTTTCTCCGAGACACCACAGAATTATTTAACCTACTTTTTTAATTACCATCAAACTATATGACCTATACCTGACCTTACCACTGCCTACCAAAAGCCCAAATCGCAGTTTTCGCTATTTCCCATGACCTTGGGGCTTAGCGGAAGATATTTATGGGGGCGGCCACCTCCGTCCTTTTCACTCATGTAGAAAACCGATGGGACGAAAGATTTACCGCTGATAGCACTTTTGCCTCCTTCTGATATTTATTGGGGAACTTTCATTTTAATGAAGTACCAAGGAATACTATAAGGAGGGTATATTTGAATAGAAATTGTCAGGAAGTTCAGAAGTTGTGAACATGTTGATGTCAATCTGATTCAGATTAAACATACTTGGTTATAAAAAAACACAATTTAAAGAAAGCTACATAGAACTCCTTAGGGGCAGTTCTCGTGTAATCGAAAAAAGTTCTATCGATTCCACTAAACGCAATGTGGCAGTCGAAAATTCATAAAAAATTGAAATATGAAATTCGTTTATGAATTATCTTGTAGCTGTCATGAAATCAAATGCACCAATTATGTCAATAGTAATTTAAAGTTAATATATCTACTCCTGGGTATTTTTTGGGAGCCTCGATTTACAATGTCCGGATGCAAAAGACCGATTTGACGTTCATTTGAAAACCTTTTTTTCATATAATTTAATCGCTTTACTTTTAATTGTGCCTCTTGCGAAGCCATCAAAGGGGTTTGGTTTTTTATTATTATTATAGAACAACATCATATACATTGATTTGACTCCTTTATCTTATACATATAATAAGACTGTAAAAGATCGATTTCTGTACATTGAAGATTTTTATGAAAAATTGTTACAGGGGGTCTTAATTACCGTAATAGAAGCCAAAACAACAATTTTTAAAATTTTTGTCTGTCTGTCTGTCTGTCTGTCTGTCTGTCTGTCTGTCTGTTTGTCCGGGCTAATCTCAGAATCTACTGGACCGATTTTGACGGGACTTTTTTTATTTGACTCAGTATCACCTGGAGAGTAAACTGGGATATAAATAATCACGCCGATGAACTTAGGGGGCAGGCAGGAAATTGAATCTCAGAATCTACTAAACCGATTTTAATGGGACTTTTTTATTTGACTCAACATTACTTGGAAGGTAAAGAAGGATAGAAATAATATTACATATGATAAATTCTGCCCCCAAAGGGATAAAATAGGGGTTGCGAATTTGTATGAAGCCCGGTCGCAAAAAACTAACATCCACGCGGACGAAGTCGCGGGCGGCCGCTAGTGTAGAAAAAAATAAAGAAAAAAAATATAATTAACAAACTTTTATAATCAAATTATGCATTTACATCCAATCTAAACGTTTTTAAAAAAAATCAGCTCTATCGGACGCTGGGAACTGTGTGAAATTCAGTTTGCAAGATTTGATTACAGAAAACTAAACACTGGTACCTACAGGTGAAACTATAGAAAAGCTTGTAAAAATAGACTTCTAAACATAGTAATTTTAACATCGCACATCAAAAACTACTCAGCTTTACAAAATTAGCAGTAGGTAATCGCTTGACTACGAGCACACAACAACACATAACATAGCATAGCAGATAGCGCCTTTGTTTTCAGTGCTGCTAAAACGAAGCAGTATAAACTAGCTGTCAAGTCAAGCTTTAGGTATCCGACCTCTAATAACATTTTAATAATAAACTCGCGGGCTTCTCTGCGAAGAGGGAAAATTATATGTGAATGGGACAAGTGATGGGCCAACTGCGATTGTTATTATTTAAACAAGGTACCTACATATTGTTAGCAAATTGAAAATCGGTTTGCCTCGTTACGGCACTACTAAGCTACTATCAACATCATATGTCGTTGACATTCGGGACTCTCGCTAGTCTTCGGACAGATCGCCAGGCGAAAACTATCCCGCGCATGTCATTGTAACTGAAATTATTGAAGAGTAGATAAAATAATTAAATATACAACAACATCACATACATTGATTTGACTAACACAAGTGCTTAAGCTTCTTTAGTAACAACAGATAGATAGTAGTAGTAGATATCAACAGTGGTATTACAAATAAACTTAAACAAATACATATAACACTCAGAACAGTACAAACAAACATGTTCAATTGTTCATGCATATAAATGCTTGTACTGTGCGGGTTCGAACCCGCGTCGTCTTGGTTAATAGTCAACTTTTAGAATATTACGCCGTGCGGTGTTGATAGATTTATCTTGAAGACAAGTCTTTTATACTTAATACTACTTTGCGATAAGACCGCCTAAATTGTACTACCTATCTATAGTTTTGTTGTTCATGTTAAACCTAACATTAATTTTGTTTTTGTGATGTACAATAAAGAGTTAATCTGTCTTTTTATCTACTTATTGTTAATTTCTATTCTCAACAAAATGATTTCCTGTTGAAATTATACTTAAAAGCTTGCTCAATAAAAAAATATACTCCTAATCACCAAACAGTTTGTGATTGTTATAGCCAAAGAGCCGAAACGTGGAACATGACAGTAAAGCTGGCTCATCGACTGCACGTCACTCAGCGTGCTATGGAAAGGTCTATGTTGGGGATCTCATTGAGGGAAAAGATCCGGAACGAGGTCATAAGACTAAGGTAACTGATGTAGTCCAAAAATGTAGCAAGCTGAAGTGGCAGTGGGCTGGCCATGACCATCGCAGAACTGACGAGAGGTGGAGCAGGAAGGTTCTCGAATGGAGACCACGCTTAGGTAAACGTAGTGTGGGACGCCCCCCGGCTAGATGGACAGATGACCTGAAGAAGGCATCTGGTAGTGACTGGATGCAGAGGGCGGGAGATCGTGCGCTGTGGCGCTCCTTGGGGGAGGCCTATGTCCAGCAGTGGACTGCAACAGGCTGATATGATATCCAAAGAAGGTAAAAAACTGTTATTTTGATAAAACTTACTAAAGTTTTGTACAAAACCAAAATACGAGTACACAAAGTAGTCATCGTCCCTCTCTTATGTATTCCTTTGTCACTATTTTGAAAGGAAAGTAAAATACACTGTGAACTTATGAGTCAAAGTAATTTAGATGTCTTGCAGCGTAATATGAACTTGCCGCTTCATTTGGACCACACAATGAGAGGAGAAAAAAGGCAAAAGGAGAGATTTACGCGGATTCCCGCGGCCACAAATCAAGTGAACCTGTCCGGATTTGTAAAAAATGTACGTGTTGAATGCAGCTATACGGTACGAAGAGTTAGTAGCGAAATTGTTTAATATATTTGAATTCGAAGAACACAAGCAATTTTCATAGTTTGCGATAAAAAAGGCAGCGTATCGTGGAAGGTGTAAAATTGTGGTTTATGAGTTTTGTTTGAACGGTCACCAAATGATAATCGAGTATAATAAAAACTAAACAAGGCTTTGTTTTTATTAAACATAAAAGCAATAAATAAATAAAAAATATGAATTGATAGCATCCTCTTTTTTTTGAAGTCGGTTGAAAATTGTTTTTACTGGCTGTGCATTAGAAACCATTTAACAACAAAAACAAGACGAATGAACTTATATTTATTCAATCACAACAAAATGTTGGAATTAAAAACTCTATTGAAAAATATGCTTAACTCTTTGACGGACGGTGGACTGCTATAGCAGTTATAACAATAAAATTTCTATTGTGTCTGGCTACCGTCCGTCAAAGTGTTAAAAGAACAACTATTCTAAAAATTCACTTCTTTTAATGATTAGCGTCATAACTGAACTTCTCATCTCATATCAACAGCGGTGGTACGAGCCATACTCCACCACGCGGGCTCAGTGCGGATTGGTGGAGGGGTGTGTGTAAGGTAAGTGACCAACCTTACTGTCAGATGTTAATTAGGCGCTCGAGGGCCACTGATCAGGCTTACTAAGCGGCTTAACTTACTTCCTACCTTTGCCTTTTTTCATAACTTCACCTCTATCAAATAAAGAATTCGGCAACGCTTATAAGGAGTTTCCTGAAAACGGCTGAAATCAATACTCATTTGGACCGGCCCCCTGATAGCTGATAAGAGAACTTAGGGATTACATTAGAGCGAGCGTAATCCATTAACTTGGCTAAAGCAAGTTTATTTTTAATTTTTATTTGGGATAGCTTTGCTCTTGACCCAAGCCTAAGCCAACGAGGCAAAGACTGAGTCTACGATGGAGCGAGCTCACCTAGAAGATGCCTGTTTACTCTAGCTTTGAATATTCCTAGGTTTTGAACGCTTAGGACGCTGAAAAGGGTCCGAAACGTCAGGTTAAAACAAAATGTAAATAAATCGCGAAATAATCCGTAAAAAGTGTATCATTTCAATGTCTACTGTTCGCGTAAACCGAAGAAACAAATATGATTCCTAGGTTGTAATTGCAGGGAAACACTGACGCAGGTAGTAAGTTCCACTCTTTTGCAGTGTGCATCAGGAATGTAGGTAGATGAGAAGCGCTTGGTTCGTATCAGTGGAACATCGACACGGTACGGATGGTATCCCGCGGTACGTCTGGTGGTTCGATGATAAAAGGGGGCCGGCGGAATAAGCTGATGTAGATCATGACCATTCATCATCATCCATTTACTTGAAGATGTTAACAGTGGCAATTGTTTGTTGAAGTTGTTTTGATTCAAATAACACGGTTGATCTGAAACCAGCGCACTGTCAAAATATATACTTTCAGTAGGAGAGCAAAGAACAAATCCTCGAAGTGACACACGCACAGAGACCCACCTCTCAACAAGGCTCCTGAGCGATCATCGCGGTGCTGTCAGCTGCGATGATGATGTCAGTTGTATATAACGCACTGAAAGAAATTTACTTTCAAACATCACATTAAGCGGAAGTGTTTGTTTAGTGTTAAAAAAAATAAACATATTCCACCTTTGTTATCTACAAAAAGATTTTTTTTTTTCATTGCAATCGTAATTCAAAAATGTTAGGAAAAACAGTTTATACACACTAAGCCAAAAACTGATTAAAATGTCAAAATCACCCCAAAGAAGTAAACAAAGTAAGTAATTCATCGATTACAGCTGACTGCCACTAGTTACAGAGATGATTATTTCAGACCAGGAAATAAAGCTGACGTTTTTTTTTTGCACTTCAATGCCTAGCTCTAAAAACTAAAACAATAACTTAAATACAGAGTGATTAAAATTGAACGTAACCAAGCCCAGAGAAATCAGCTATTTACGTTTATAACTCCGGAACTCGAGTTCAAAACAGGAAGCTTATGCTATGTGTACTTAAAATGATACTAATTGTTGGCATGCCGATTTCGGCTACGGTGACTGCGTTTAATCCGTAATGGTGGGTCTGTGGTGGTTTGCCCTATCATGTGCCCTTATATGGCTACAATAGCCAATTTTGTTACTAAACGTGCGCAAACATTGGCGACATGTAAGGACACCGTCTACATAATGATAAAAGATGACCGCCGGTGGTCTGGCCTTAAGAGCATCTCGTTTCGCGTCAAGTTCTAGTCGTCTTTGCTCTTCAAAGTCATTTACTTTTAAATGCACCAAGCGTATCCACTCTGGACGGCAGCTCGCTCTTTCTTCCCACTTCTCAGGGTCAATATTGCATCGCTTCATATGTCTTTTCTGAACGTCCTTAAAACGAAGTAACTGGCCGCCTTGTTTCCGCTTGCCGTCCTGACATTCAGAAAAGAAGAGATGCGTTTTGCTACCCTATCGTCCGACATCCGCGAGACGTGGCCGCACCATCGGAGCTGTCGCCTCATCAGGTATGACTCTATGCCATAGACATTTGCCCGTCGAAGCACATCAGTGTTTCTCACACGATCCGATCATTTGATATTAAGAATGCCACTACAGAGGTGTCAACTCGTAACCCGGGACAAAAGTTTAAAAACGTATTCGAATTAAACTTGAACTTGTATTTATATCATTATTTGTTGTCTAAAACATTGACTTTTCTTTTTTAAATAAAAAATAATAAGCCATAAGTATTGCGGTTAAGATAAAAATTTATACGATAGCACCTTGAATTCAGGAGCTTGGACATACAAGAGGAAAAAATTTCTCCGTTCAAGATTTTTTTAGTGCTTTATTTTCATAAATTGATGGTTTCACACGATGCACCATTAGTGAAGTTTTCAAATTTACGTAAAGTGGAGGCTTTTTGCATTTGCACATTGTAAGGGCACCCGAGAATCTTACTAGGACCAACCAACATTCATAATGTCTTAAGTCTATTTCCTACTTTTTCTTGCGTGTGCGTCTGAACAAAACTACCAAACAATGGCGATTACTAACATTCGGTAAGTACATAATCGACACATTAACGAAACTCTATCAAAGAAAAAAGCACTTTGATATACCCTTATCTTGATAGTAACAAAGCAACGCAAACCAATTTACCACTAATGAAATTAAACTTCTTTTTTCTTTCCTCGTTGTAACAAAGTTTTTCAATTAAATAAACTAAAGTGCTCTTGTTTCGATCTTGTTTGTTGATTCCTTTTCGCGTTTAATTTTACTATGTTTTCATGTTGTTCAAGATCTGATATTGTAAGAGTTTTTGCTAACAATGTAGGTATTTTACTATTAGTGTAAAGCAAATTTGCAGAAACGCAAAAATTGCACCCGCAAAAAATGTCTTAATAATTTTAAGTGCCTTTTCTTCTTCATACTTAGATATGTAATCTAAAGGAGTAAAGATCTCATAGATAGCTAGAAATAAAAAATAAATTGGAATAGAAAAAGTAATAACCCAAAAAATGGCGTAAAATACTTTAATTGGTAGTATGTGTTATAATGAAAGAAAGTCATAGGAACTGCTGACTCATAAACTAAGCTGTAGATAATGTTGAATGAGAGTCCGTTCCTACTTTTGAGAAACTTGTTTAAGTTCATTTTGCTCGAGGAAAAATAGACTTATGTGTCCATCCCAAGTCGAGCTCCGAAACCGTAAGAATTTCTCCTCCATTTTTTACAAACTTTTTTCATGTTCAACACCTTTCTAAGTTAAAGTAAAACTTCAACCTGAAACTTTACAGGCCTCACGATATTTCACTTCGAGCGTCAAATAATTTTCCGGGTGACTCTTAAAAAGTCGTCCTGCAAAAACCCCAGCCAAGATTCACTTTTCAGTTTAAGAATTCTACTGGAGTTGTCCAGAAATTCGTGCTGCATTTTGTAAGTTTTTCACCGCGTTTTTAAGGCACTTTACAATTATTATTTCCATAATCTAGCTACTATCTACTAAAATGTTGAAATGTACTGAGATGTGCAGGTAAGCAATAACATACATTTTAGATAATCAATCAACTATAGTCAATATCTTAATTTCAAAATGTAACTTTCATTAAGGTGTTTAATTGGTATGATTTTCGTATTTCTTGTAGTTTATTATTATTTGTTTTGAAAACCCAAATTATTAAAGTATAATATATATAACAAAGTATAATAATATATAACAAAATTACTAAAATTTATTTTTTCTTAAACTTGGCTCTTTACATCCGCTCATTTCGAAGTTCCGCCATTTCTTCTTTCTTTCTTTTCTGTTTGAATATAAAACACGTTAGGTCCGCTGTTTTATCCCTCGTTATAAATCCATGGAACCTATTTAACTGTCAAGGGATAATGGATAAAATTTTCAATTCGATGTTTTCCGACCCGCTATAGTTTACAGTTCAGATCCAACTTTTTGTTATTGGGATTTCTTCTAACTCTTGATAATTTCGTGACGATATGCCTTCCGTTTGGAGTCTTATTAAAGAGGGCGAATTTTTTAACTTGCAAATGTAGTGAGATATGTCTTTTGCGTTTAACATCCTTGAAAAATGCTTTCGTGCCATTCTTTAGTTAACTGAGCATGAAGTACTTATGTAATGTTAAGGATTAGTTAAAAAAAAGGGATTTTAGATAGATAACACTTTATTGTATAACACAAAACACAAATTACAGACAAGTTTAACATAGAAAGATGTTAAATTTAGGCGGTCTTATCGCTTGTAGCGATCTCTTCCAGACAACCTTCGCTGAAAGGAACATTTAATTAACAGGAAGGGGGGAAAATATATACGGATAATACAAAACACAATTTTTACAAAACATTATTTTAGTGTATTTTATTTCCAATAAAAGTTTACCGTAACAGTACGCTTTAAAAATAGTATCTAGCAGAAGTTATTAAGTTATTAATAATGTCTTTATTTTCTCTTTCACAAAATTGGTCTTACAACTAAACTAGATCTAAATTAAGTATACTTCCGATTGTGCAAGCTGATACATGTAGTTCCCAATTTTGTGAGAGACTGGGTGCCTGATAAAGGTTTTGTTTGAAGTAGCCTATAATTATGAGCTGGGTATTACACAACTATTTAACTATTTTTAGCTTCTCATTCATAACGGAATCGGGTTAAGTGTACAATCCGGTAATTCATTAATGGGCTGCGTTCATTCAAGCAATCCAATATGGCACAAATATTGAAATGTCTGTTCAATATCATTCGAAGAGTAGCTCTTGTTCTATGAGAAGCTGGTTTGTTTATCACTTGCATAATATGGGTTGTGTTACTGGGATCAGATCATTATAAAGTACCTATCTTTTTTTTGGTCCAGTGAATAGTTCTATGAAGGTTCATATAATGCTCTAATGAACTCTTGATCTCGATGATTTATGGTTAACGATATGTTGTTGGGAACTGATATTTCGATATTTTAAAGTAAGCCCAAAACACAGTAAGTATTTCCAAAGTTTCATAACAGTCGTGAGTGTTAAAGCTGTAATTTTAGCTTGGGCTTTTAGCAAGCTCAAATTATAGCTTTTTAGTGTGTAAAGATCACAAATTCTAATGAATTGGTTTAAGATTTATTTTTCTTAATAAAATACCAAATTCACTTAGTACTATGAAGCAAATTAGGTTTCAATTTTATAAAACAAAAAATCATGTCGGTACATAAAAAAAAAGATCAAGTAACTATTTTATTAACAAACTAATTTAAAAAAAGTACACTTCTATGAACTGTAACTGATGGATTCCGTTAGGCTTCTTAATATATGAGTAATGTGACTTAAATACCACATCATTTACATTCCCTATCTACATTAAACACATATCACCCGAATATTTATCCGTAACCAAGCATGCGTCGCTCTTGAATATTTAAAACGTTTCGTTCGGTCGAACGAAATTTTATTCATAGCATTCCACGGCGTTATTCGAACGAAATTCGAACGAAATTTTGGTTGTTTCCATAAATTAACTGGTTAGTGCCTTATAGAGCTGTTATCATTACGGCTTCTGCTTTTAAAGTGGGGCAGAAAAATATTGTTATAAATGTAAAAATTATTCGTACTTATATGTGAATTCGAACAATGATACAAGCTTTCGATTTGCAACGATCCATTTGTGGCTGAATACATGAAAGAACTTGTAATAAATAAAAAAATAAAATCAATTTATTTTTGTAAATAGACTCACAAGGAGCACTTTTAAACGTCCCAATATAAAAATTAACCCTACCAAGAAGTGAATGAAAATGAAAAAAAGATTGAGAATTGTATTGATGGATTGTTGCATTGTGGAGCTATGTTAATAAGCAATTTGTTATTTAAAAATAATATATTTGCAGCAGAAACTGGCAGGCCACTTTGGCTTTAGTCTAGCACTAGCACAGGAGGTAAAGGATTTGTTTGTCTCTTTTCAATTTGTACCTACAATTATTTATGACAAAATTACTTGTTTTGTAATAACAACTGTTGTCTTTCTGTACAAATTGAATTGTGAATGTGTTTCGGTATACACAATAAACGATTTTTGATATGCTTTGTTAATTTCTAGAGGGCCGAGTGGTTTAGGTTCCCGCGATCCCCGCCTCAGACAGTTGATTTTTTCTGCTGCAAAAATGCTATCATTAGTTTGTAACTTGAATGGTTAAATTTCACGATAAAAAAAAAAAAAACAACTTATTTAGTGTGTTTCAATACATCTTTTATTGTCAATCCGACAGTTTGCATCCAAATCCCAATTGTCAGTCAGTATAAAGTGAGTACTGATAGTGAACCTTACATTTAACCCTTCGTTAGATGTATATCTATATTTTATATGTCAATCTAGTGGACCCGGCAGATGTTGTTCTGACCGCTGTTTTTGCATTCTTTTCATATTTTTATCAAAACAAATCTCACTCGTGAAAATAACTTTTTCAATTTAAAAAAAAGTTGAGTATTTTTAAAGATCTAATCATACATACATACATACATGCAGACATAAGCACAGACGCGGAAAGCGACTTTGCTTTATACTATATACTTCTTATGTAGAGATTTATTGATCTTGCGATCATTATAGCTTGTTCGTGTAACATTTTGCACCCTCGCCTTTTAACATGAAAGAGTATTTTGAACGTTTGGTGTGCGACTCGACGATAAATGGCGGGAGCGGCCTTCCATTACTAAGGCGTGTTAACGACAATAACATAGAACCAACCAATCGGCTAGTATTTTGATTTAGAATTTAAATTGGCTTATATCTTTCTAAATTGTAGTCAAATTACACACCTATAGCTAAATAATTTCTTAAATCCTTTATTTTTGGAAAAAACAGTGGGCTTGGCGAGCTAGTTGGAAATTAAAAAGAAAATAGCTGCATGAATTTAAAACGCTCAAGAAAACACAAATTTATAATTTGAGCCTTCTATATTAATATATTAATTCGATGCTTCTGGAAGTAAATTCAGAGGCTCAACTGTGTAAAACACTAGATACACGCGGCGATATCATGAATTGGACTAGTATAGGCGGGACTCAAAGGGGGGACATGATTTTGATACCAACGGTTGTACTTTTTGTTACATTATTCATAAAAATGTACAATTATTTACATTAAAATTTGTGTTTTGAAAACTTAATGAGTTTTACTGTAATAATTTAAAATATAATTTATTTATAAGTTGTTCATTTGACTTTCTAAATCACTTCCCATAAATTATTACGTGTACCTACATTCATCCATTCATTCAGTCATTCCGTCATTCAGTCAGTCATTTCATTTTCTTTGTGGTAGCCAGTCTTGAATTAACACTAGAACAGTAAGGTCAAGTGAAGAAACGAATATAATTTGTGTGTAATTGTGAAATATATTAAATCGATGCCGCATTCAGTATATTTTTTCTCTTTATTTTGTGGTTGCTTGGTGTAGTAAACAACAGACGATGATGTTTCTGTTGCATGCATTGTCCATTCCATCGACTAGAAGTAAATATAAAACTACCTACTTTTTACTTTTTAAGCTTAAATTATTTATCATAAGTGCGCTCGTACTACACTGCAAATATTGTTATTTTTAAGTTTAGATTTTTTCTCAGTAAGTGAATTAACAATGTAATTCTTAATGAGAATAAAGTTTCTTAAACCTTAAATTAGCCCGAAGTGAAAAGTGTTACGTGCGTTTTATTGAAGACAATTTACATCATTTTCTTACGCATATTGTATTGTGAAAGCAGTAGAACCAAAATATATACAGATTTACAGTGATATTGAATAATGCCTCTAAACATTGATTTGTCCAAGGACCAAACCATGGACTAGATGTAAGACCGAATACAAAAAAAATAGATTTAAATACAAGAGCTTAAGCTACTTACTACAGAGTCAGGTGGATGTTATGTGATGTTGTTGCTTATTTAAAAAATAACCTTAAAACTCCGCGACGGCTCGACCATCCTACACAGGATCATCTACACTTCTATCGTTGACCTCACCAACCAATCGCTGAGAGATATTCGCGGAAATGTCTCCGGGAACATGTTTTGATGTAAAAATTGGATGGATGGGAAAATATATTGACAATAAATATCTATATAAACGCACACAAAGGTCATAGAAACGCGTGGGTTCACAGAGATAACGTAATATCAATTGATTTTTTTGCACAACAATTTACACTAATTACGAAAACCATTTTGTAGCGTTTTGTAAGAATTCTGTAAGATTTTCTAGCATTGTATGCAGTTTACAGGTTAATTACATACATTTCCTACATAAAAAATAACATATAAAATAAATTTTGTTATTTTTACTCAACAACGGCGAAGCAAAAAGGAGGGTTATGATTTTGCCCGGTATGTATATGTCGCAGTAAGATCGATAAAGCCGTAATATAGTTATATACCTAGTGATATAATTATATACCGTAAAATAGTTATACGAAAGCGATTCATTACTATCTCACCAGGAATATAGTTATAAAACGGTCCAAGTTTAGTGATATACTTATATCACTAGATTAAATTTAGTGAAATAGATTTCGGAGTGTACGGCACAGGCGGCGCGAAGAGATTGGTTACCCAGAAATCCAAGACAGCTTTCAAACATTACATTGGATGATCCTAAACCAAATGAAAACTTGTCACTGAGTGAAATATACCAAAAATTTTCGTGCTTTGGAGGCCAAGGTTATTTAAAATGTTCGTGTAAAAATCGAACATTCAGTGTTCTACTAAAAGGTTTACATATTTGTATGTTCATTTGTTGTTTCATAAGGTGTCATTAGATGCGCCTAAGCTGCCTGCTGGTTAAATGCTAATATTGCAGTTCATTGCTATTGGCGTTCTCTATAACACTTAAAGTCATGAACAAAAAACAAATTGTAACGTATAACGCTGTCTTCGGTTTCAAATGAAAAGGCTATATTAGCATAATTCAAAAATATATTCATTATAACAATAAATGTGTCCCCAAATTATTTAAATAAAAAAATAAGTTTCAGAACTAAGACCCGACTACTCAAAAGTATGAAACAAGATTCATATTGATGATCATATGATAGCCTTGGTTGTATGCCGCTTTCCATTTTGACATTAGCACAAATTTTGTTTTTACGGAAGTGGAATACGACCACAACTATCATCTGATCATAAATATGAATCTTGTTTCATACCTTTGAGTAGTTGGGTTTTAGTTTGGAACTTAATTTTAATTAATAGTTCCATGATAATGAATAGTTCTATGCAGTACTACAGAAACTTAATGTTTCAATTATATCTTTTTAGAATTTTTGCACTAAATACATAAAAAAAGATTACTTTTGTAGGTAATTAGACTTCAATGAGAGACTATTTAAAAATCGAAGCAAATCACTTACGCTTCACCATGTTCTAATGAACATACCTGAAACAAAAAAACTGTTATTAGTTTCCGTTTAATTTTTTCAATACCTACATGGTTTGTGTGGTGTAAAATTCATACATAAATTCAGTGTTTAAAAACAAAGCACGTAATTAAATGGACATCAGCAATTTTTAATTTTAGAAGCAAGTTTTGTAATTAAAATCTTTAGATCTTTAATAAAAGTTGAAGTTAATTAAATAAATAAAAAATATTTAATTTTGTTTAAATAAAATTATTTTTTTTATAGAACTTTTAAGCGACAAGCTTAACGGTGTCAAATAATCCTTCAATCATAGTCCTGATGGACTAACATAAATCTATAGCAATAGTTTGCTAATGCTAATAATTGTTCAAAGTTGTAAGAAAAAAACATTTATTGCTTATTTTTCTCCTCCAAGTTATTTGTTAAGTTTTTTTTCGTCGGAGGATTCGACACCCCGACCTTTGGAAACCGGTCCAATGATCTTCTTTCGAAAGAATTTTTTAAGTTTTATGTCTTTTCGAAATTAGAAATAGCGTTGTGAACGCAAAAGAAATCTGTTTCATTTTAACCGATTCTTAAATATTTGTAAAAATATTTTTCTCGGGTGATTTGAGGGTGTCTCCCACAATCATTGATGAAACATACGCTGGCTCAAAGCATTAAAAACACTTACAAAATTCTTCCAAGTTATCTTCTAAGCCATAAAATAAAGGAGGTCTCTATCCTAATGGTTAGAGACCTACTTGCGTAATAGAAATTAACAAGAAACAAAGCCCCAGCGAAATAGTCTCGTTTCCTAAGAGCTTTCAATTAATATAATTAATCCGATCGAACCACTGAAATGGTTATGTCAAAGACACGGTTCTCGTATTGGGCAAGTTGGATAGTATTAAGTAAGTAGATCGCTTTTGTTTAGCGTTTTGATTTCGATCAATAAGTAGGTAACTCATTTCATACAAGTCACTTATTCTAGGGGGTTTCAATTACAGAACAAGGAAACTACTAACTGCGTAAGAAAAGAAGGCGTGAGTGGTCGGGGAGCGAGTATAACTAATTGCGTTCTCGAAGACGCACTTGATAAGCGTGTGTGCGTTTGAAGCGAGTTAGCAAAGTATAGTAACATTGACAGTTTGTGAAGTCCACCGGCATATTTTTACATTCTTTGAGTTTACATTCTTAACGTCCAAGTAATAGGATAAAGTTTGCATTACTCGATTTGTGCTATAAGCTCTTTTGTAACCGCTAAGATTGACCAATCAAAACTAGTAGTAACTTAACGTAAATGTATAACTTTGGTTACACTGGTTTTCGAACAATTTAGCAATATTGCTATTTCTAGGTTATTCCTTTTCCGGTGATTCCAGGAATTTGAAATTCCAAAATATAAGTGAACATTTTCCCGGAACCCTAAAACACTAAGGCACTAGCTATGTTATTTATATTATTTGAAATCAGACGTAAGAATTAGCAAAGTTAGTTTACAATTTGTAACAGAGATTTTTTTCGAATAAAGAATAAACAAATAGAAACAAAACATCGAAACCAAATTTATCGTCCAAGCCAATAAAATAAGAGCTCCAAATTACAAACTGAGGTCCTACTCTGTAAACCAGTGAGCGGTGCTTAAAATCCATCCCACTCTACTCTCTTGTTACAGTTTCAGTATGCAGATGATTGCGATTCTTACTCATCATCAGCTTTTATACGTCCCACTGCTGGGCGTAGGCCTCATCCTAGCTATGTGGTGGTACCTACTCAACCATGCGGGCTCAGCTCAGCAGAAAAATATTTTTCGTAATTTGTGTAACAAATTGTGCAAAAAATCAATTGATATCGCATTATCTCTATGAATCCACGCGTTTTTGTGACCTTTGTGCGTTTATATAGATATTTATTGTCAATATATTTTCCCATCCATCCAATTTTTACATCAAAACATGTTCCCGGAGACATTTCCGCGAAATATCTCTCGGCGATTGGTTGGTGAGGACAACGAAAGAGGTGAAGATTATCTTGTGGTCGAGCCGTCGCGGGGTTTCAAGTTATTTTTTTAATAAACAACCAAATTAGGTAGCATTGATCTGACTCTGTGGTAAGAAGCTTAAGCACTTGTTTTTAAATCTATTTTTTTTGCATACAGCCTACATCTATTCCTTGGTTCGGTCCTCGGACAAATCAATCTTTACAGGCATTATTCAATATCATTGTAAATCTGTAAATCTTGTTGCTCTTCTGCTGTCACAATACAATATTCGTAAGAAAAGTACTACCGTTGGTGCAATATCATGTCCAATCTTCAAGTCCCGCCTGTACTAGTCCGATTTTTTGACGTGACAACGTCTTATAAATTGGTTTGCCGGGTGACACTTCAAGAAACTGCGTTACGCTGCTCCGCTCACGTTCCGCGCTCACAATGAGAGCGAGTGAGAGGCACGCGTCCCTTCGACTCGGGCATGGTTAGCCCGCCTAAGAGCGAGTGAGACAGACATAAAAAGTGAAAGGCACGCGTCCCTTCCACTCGAGCACAGTTAACCCGCCTAAGAGCGAGAGAGACAGAGCGAGAGAGAGAGAGTGAGAGAGATAGGCATACACACCGGTTCATGTTATACGAATGAATATTCACATTAAAATTATTTTACCTCTCAAAGTCGTTGTCACGTAAAACTTTCGCCCGTATACCGACTTTACAGGCAACCACTGTTTTTTTTCTCAAAATATCGCCGCGTGTGTCTAGTGTTATACACAGTAGGACCTCTAAATTCACTTCCAGAAGAATCGACCTAATATGGCCACTCAACCGCAATCAATTAAAAGGCCCTTACGATTTGTGTCTCCTGGTCCAATTCTTGTAATTGGTGGGACCAATTCAATAAAATGGTCCAACCGCATTTTGGGTCCATGGGTTGAGTTTATATCCATCATTGATCCTTGCAGTTAATACCAAGAAAACGCCATGAGCGAATCACACTACAGATAAGATAAGATGTTCTATTTTGTATCTTAGAATTTACAAAAAAAGTCCGGTTTGTCGGTTTGTTTGAAGTCCAGAGCATTGGACCGGACTTCCAAGGGTCGGGGTTTTGATTTCTCCCCGATGACTGGAGCCGAAAAGAATTTTTTAAGTGTTATGTCTTTTCGAAATTAAAAAATAGCGTTGTAAACGCAAAAAACACTTAAGAAATAAAAGCAATTCATAATAACAATATTATGGGATGACATCTGTGATTTCATTACACATTTATGGTTGTTACATTAATCTTATGTGTCATATTATTCTTATTTTTTGTTTGTTTTCTCTTTTATTTATTTTCTCGCACCGCCCACTAATCATTTCTGCTTAGCCCAAAGGTATGACTGGTAGAGAATGCCCTACGGCGTTAAGTCCACCTTTTGTACAAAGTATTGTTGTGCAATAAAGCTTAAATAAATAAATAAATAAATAAATATTTTTGCCATGCTTATAAATAAACGGCAGCTAACCGGTTTTTTTTTGAAGTGAAAACTTCTTTAGCGGCGTTGAGCACTTTTGTGGCATGGGTAGAAACTGTGAAACTTTGTATCTCTACTGTACCGCTTAAGGAGTCAGCTGACGCCTACCTATAGCCCGCTTAGCACCCATAGAGGTAATATAAAACCATTTTTGCCATTTTACCGCTAACAGAGTTAATTTTTGCTTATTTACCCCTCTTGTATCGCTAAGAGATCCTGTTACCGCTATCATAAGTCTCTTATAGCATTGATTGTAGCTCTTAGCCAATTACCATAACTCTTGTATACCGTCATTATACAACCTTAAGTAATATAAAAATTGTGCCTAATTCGGGGGTAAAGTAGGGCTAGAGCGCGCTCTAACATTTGTAACACCCATAAACCACTTTAGAATCTAGTTAGCGCTTTTATAGACTTATTATAACTCTTACTTTAGCGCCTAAAGTTACTTGGGGTAAGACGGTTGGAGAGTAGTGTTGTACCATCGAAATCGATTAATAGAACAATCGATTTGTTTTTTTCGATTATCGATATTTTTTAATCGATTGTAAGGGTTTCGATTAATTAAAAATGGGTTAAAAAAAATTTAAAGTATAAAAAAAATTGAAAAGAATTATAAAATGAAATTTTGAAATTTTTTTTTACATTTTACTTTTTTACCATGATTGATTTCTTGCGTTGCGTTGGTAATCAAGTTTTCACTTCTGCCGGCACTCCCGGAGTGCAACCCGTGTTTTTTTTGTACCGGAGATGAAAAAATACACATAAGATTTAGGTCAGCCATCTGAAAAACGTTGAAAAAAACAGACTGCAGATGCATGTTTATAAGGTTTAATTTCTAGAAAACCTGAAAAGGTTTTCAGAACAAAAATTGTTACACAAATACTTAGCTGCGTTCTTATAGACTTTAATAATAATAATAATAACAATTTATTTATTTATTCAGTCTTCTAAGGACCACATACAATTAATAAAAATAAGATAAAATTTACTGCAAACAAATAATTGATTAATAAGACATTCAAACTATACTTTATGTACCTACGTATTTTATTTTGATTAAAAAAGGGGTTGTAATACAAATTTTAATTTGCGGTGATACATTTGTTACAAAACATATTCTTCAGTATGAGCCTTTAGAATATATTTTTTTAGCCGTTCAAATAAGGAACACTAAAAAGTAGCCAATGATCACAATAACATAAGTATATTTGCAGTTGAAAAATCCTAAGAGCTTCGACTTAGAGTTACATTAATCATGTATAGTGGTCGAATATCATTTTGGGAACTGGACGTCTCACATCTGAAATTCAGATGGCGCTTTTTTTGTTCGACAGTCCGTTTTGGGAGCAAGCCAAAGTTGTGTGGGTTTGTTTTCAGTTAATTTGCGAAGTGGGACTTAGTGGTTTCACTTGGTCGCTGATTTGAATGGTTTTAGGTCATCATCATATCAGCCGTTAAAGGCCCAAAGCTGAGCATAAACCCCTCACAAGGATCTCCACCGCGATCGGTCCTTCACGAAATAAATCGAACTGAACAAAATATATTTTCTTCTTTGATAGCGTTTTGCTGATATTTAAGTGCTAGTTTGAGTACCTTTTTTGTTATCTTAGTAATTAAAATTAAACATCTTTCAATAAGTTTTTCTTAAAGCTTAGAAGCGTAAGAAAAAAAATCTTGAAACGAAGAATAAAGACTTGAATTTAAATTTGACCTTTATTGGAAAAGTTGTAGATAAAAGATTCAAGCAAAAAAGTTTTTTGCACGCCATAAATTATCTACTTTAAATTTAGACGAAAATGTATTATAAATTTATAACCTAGGTAATCAATATGAATCTCATTTTGAAAGATTTGATGTAAATTTAAAATTTGTGTTGTAACTATACTCGTCACCAAAATTGCTCAACAAAATTAAAGGTCTCTTTATTCTTCAAACACAAAGTGTTTCAACTTATTGTATCTTGTCATGTAAGTAAGTCGTAACTTTGACTTTTGCTAACACACAAACATAACTTTTTACACGTGTCTTCAAACGAGTTTATTGGTCCGTATACCCTCAGTCACGAACGTAGACGACGACCAACCGAAATTTCTCATAAAGTACTAACTTTTGTTGCCAATAAATTGTCTTGACATGTCAAAGAAGTTAGGTACACGAACGAGTGAGATGTTTCCATTAGAGTTATTTGTACTTCCTTATCACTAAACATAAGAGCCTAAAGCCTTATTAATTAACCTAATAAAGCTGGTGAGTCCAATCTTAATCTTAGTTGATGCATTTATTTTCCTAATTAAAGATGGTCAAACTCCTTTGGCCATATCCATTTTCGACGACCGCTTGGTGCAGTGGTCCACAGGTCGGACATCTAAATCAAGGGTCGCGGGTTCGATCCCCGCACGGTACAAGCATAAGTGTGCATGAACATGTGTGTTTGTACTGGTCTGGGTGTTTTCTATGTATGATTTGTATTTATTTACAAAAAAAATGTATTTAAGTATGTTTATCCGTTGTCTAGTACCCATAACACAAGCCTCGTAGCTTAATTTGGGACTAGAGAATTGGTGTGATTGTTGTGAAATATTTATTTATTTATTTATGTCCGGCTAGATGGACAAACGACCTGAAGAAGGCAGCTGGTAGTGACTGATGCAAATGGCGGGAGATCGTGCGCTGTGGCGCTCCCTGGGGGAGGTCTATGTCCAGCAGTGGACTGTAACAGGCTGATATGATTTAACTCCGTTAACAAAATTAAAAATGGGGGGCCGTTGAAACGCAACGACTCCTATATCCTCTCCTATATAGCACAAGACGACTTGTGCTCAGTTTAATAAGAATATTACAATAGGCGTGATGACACGTATCTTAAATATTTCAAAAACCATAGCGTTTAAAAAAATAGCCCCTATAAGGTTAATAAAACCAGTATATATCTAAAAAGCTGTAGAAACCAATTTTTGAACACACAAAACTCAATACATATTCAGTCAATTGACTCCGATTTCTGATACATGACCGTCACGTCACGTTCGTGTACGAGTATTCCCATACGAAATCTATGGAGGCGGATCGTTTTGACAGATAACAAAAAGTATGTCAACGTTTGGTGGTGTCATCTAGCCTATTGTTTAGGCGTAATATCAGCCGTTCGAAGCCCACAGCTGGGCATAGGCCTTCCCTTAAGTATCACCAACGCGATTGGTCCTGCAGATCGGCTTCCCGCGATCTTCAGCCGATCTTTGGTTCACCTTGTTTACTTTAAAAACATCTCATAATTTTCTGTTGGTAAGCTTATATTTTATTTTAAGTCAAACGTAGAGCTATTTGAATGTACGCACGGCTACACGTCAAGCTAATGACTGCGGTATCTTATGTTTACGTAATAACTATGATTTTGCAACAAAAGAGAGTGTAAAAAGCACTCAAGCTTAGCTTTATTGCGTAACAAAGAAGGAAGTTGCATTTTTATTAACAAAAGACTTACAATTTGCTTTCTTGCAAATGAAAATTCTTTTAAAAATATACAAAAAATGTTGAAATTCCTTTATTTTCATTTCTCTCGGATTCTCCAGATGTGAGCTCTATATTGGAACCATCATAAGATGTTATTCCGTTGTCTGCGTTATACATTTCACGATCTATATTGTATTTCGTTACGATTTCTGTAAGATAAGGTTTGCGCATGTTTTAAAAATATTTTATATTCGGAATAAAAGTCCATATTAATATTATAAACGCGAAGTAACTCTGCATGTCTGTCTGTTACGCTTTTGTGACTATACTACTGAATTAAATTAATTACAAGATAAATAAGACGGACGGATGACGGAATAATTTTTTTCATGTAGAGACTTCATTATTAGTACCTTGGTACGGTGGCTAGCACGTCACGGTAAACACTACAGTACCTATCTTATGCGCTTGTGATACGGGCGATTTTGCAACAAAATTGGTAGCCTGATGTGCTAGCCACTGCACTATATTCTTGTCCATAGATAGTAAAAAATTACACCGAATATCTAGAAGTTTATTTTAATGGCACATATTGCTTTTCGGAGATAAATTATTAATAATATTTTTTGTACTCGTTGCTTTTGTAACATATATTCGATAACAATCGTTTGATTCTAGGAGATCCTATTAAGGATTATATTGATTCAATAAACTTTAACGCCTATGCAATAACGACACACGCAGCACTCCCCTCTGTGCGCTCATGAATAACTACGGAATTCCCATGCAAAATGTATTTGTTTTCTCGCGATCAAAACCCAATACCACCGCCGCTACCCTATTTGAGGGCTTTGCGCTTAGAAATTAAGCAAGGAAGCTCAATTTTAGATTTAAACAAACACATTAGTATGCATGACTGGTGCGCCGATCGACGTTCGGTCTCTACCCATATTTATTTGGGTGAAAATTCACGATTGAGTCAACGCACGTTTTAGAATTATTAGACATAAAGTGTTTATGGAGCCGCGTTGGGTTCATCGAGCAAAAATTGTTGATAGCGCACAATGCTTTGTAGTAAACCAGCGATGTGAGGTTAGGTCTAGTGCAGATGAGTTTTATGTGTACGATAAGAGATTGTTATCAGAATTGGCGCACGAGTAAACTAGCGTGGACGAGATTTTGTATATTTCAAAAGCCCTTTTACCATCGGACCACCAGATATACCGCAGGATACCACTGACACGAACCAAGCGCTTCTCATATACATTTCTGATGCGCACTGCAAAAGAGTGGAACTCACTACCTGCGTCAGTTTTTCCCTGCAATTACAACTAAGGAATTTTCAAAGCTTGAGTGAACGGTTATCTTCTAGGTGAGCTCGCTCCATCGTTGACTCAGTTTTTGCCTTGTTGGGCTTAGTCTTGGGTCAAGAGCAAACCTACGCCAAATATGTAAAAAAGCCTTATATCTTATATTAAACCTTAATTCAGCATGTACCCTAAAGTAGAAGCGACATGCTCCAAATGTTTTAGTATTTGAACTTCTTCGGCCCAATGCTTGTATAATCTAACGAATCAAACATAATCAAATTTGGTGATAAAAATGTATAAGAAATGCATAAATCCCAGAATGAACTCGAGCGTAAAGCGATTGGAAGCGTATTTTCATAGACGAATTTAAGGATCTCTGTATAGGTTAAAAACGCTTAAATTAAATATATATACAACAACATCACATACATTGATCAACTCCGTAGAAAGTAGCTTAAACACTTGTGTTACAGATATCAAAATCAACAGTGGTATTACAAATAAACTAAAATAGATACATATAACACCCAGACCAGTACGGACAAACATGTTCATGCACACAAATGTTGTACAGTTCGGGGATCGAACCCGCGACCTCTTGGTTAATAGTCAACTTTTTGACCTTTATACCAAAGTGGTCGTCAAAATTATCGCCATCTAGTAAGCACATCTATTAGTTTCTGATTTTATTTGACAAATTATGCTTTTTTTACAACTAAACTTTTCCCAGAGCTGCAATCGTGCTCTAAACTCTAAAGGAACAAACGCCCGACCACTTAAGGCACTTGCGATTCACTGCAGTCGTAAAGAAATGCCGTTACGAGCACTGCTGCTCTTCAAATTGTTAATCTGAGGTCCTATTCTAGAACAATACGTCCAATCTTTGTTTTTTTGTTCCTATCACTCATGGTGACGAGAGCACCGACAACAATCGTAACGTATCCGTACCGTGGGATGAGCATGAACCACTTTCGTAACGTATTCGTAGCTTTAACCTATCGTTATCTTGTCAATTTGTATGGAGTAACTTTCAGTTTTTGTGGGCTCACCTCAATACCCCACGAACAACTATCGTAACGTATTCGTAGCGTTTACCTATCGTTAACTTGTTAATTTGTATGGGGAAACTGTCATTTTCTGACGTTCGGACGACAAGAATACTTTACCATAATCTTCGTGCTCACCCCACTGACGATTGGTCAACAAGAAAACAACAATACGTTACAATAATGTTCGTGCTGACTCCACTGTTCACCTTTCGCTAACTTGTCAATTTATTTTTCTGGGGGAACTGTCAGTTTCTGACGTTTGGACGACACGAATACGTTACGATAATGTTGGTGCTCACCCCACAAAAAATACCAAACAACGTCACTTGTTAGTTGAATAATACTTCAAATAACTAACGAAACGGTCGACACACTATGAGTAGAAATTTAATTAGTATACAAAAAAAACCGGTCAAGTGCGAGTTGGACTCGCGCACCGAGGGTCCGTACAAACCTGTAGGTATATAAGTAAAAGTTAAAAAAATTAAAAAAAAATCAATTTTTTTTTATATGATTTTATTTTGACACGTAAGTTGGAACAATTAGTTGGAGTAATTTTGTTGCATGGTCAGTGACTTGATTTTTGCCAATCTTTACTAAATATTTTTATATTAGTGTATGTCTCACTGTAGGGCACTAGAGTGTTTCGCATTGGTACATTACGAGGACTATTAGGACGTCGGTACAGCAGATTGTTAAAGTTTTATAGTCTTCGAATGAAGTGTACAGTTATATTATGAAGAGAAAGACCTCAGGAATTAAAAGAAGCTTTGGTCTGTGTGACCCAGTATTTCTAGTCATAAAATGCAGTACGAATCACACATCCGAGTACAATGCAGTCATATCGACTCGACTTTTCACTGGGTTATCGCTGAGAATCCAACCGCCAGCGCACACCTGCAGCATATTATCGCCACGACTCGCTACTGTCAGCATGTCAACAAATCACCACCGCCGAATCGATAACAGACGCTAGTCACAGCGACATCACACCACAGGTGTGCCCTGATCTTAACTGAAAATAGTTTGGTCTTTGTTAGAAGGAATATTTAACTTTGGAGTCTTAAAAACTTTGCAAATACGTTATGCATATATGTGCAACGCAAAAACGCAAAAACCTAAAAGATATCGCCTTATCAACTTGCTTCAACACTTATGACAAGTTTTTAACGTCGAAAGATTGGCAAAGTTTGTTGATGTTTAATACACCGTGAAAGCTTCAGACCTGAACTGAAAACACATTTTAATACGCTCTTAAGCGTATTTTCATGCAATTTGCTACGTTTTTCATTTTTATAACTCTTAAATTTGTTGGCTTGAGAATGAGAAAAGCAGTTTTCATTATACGAGTTCAGTACGTATTTGAAGGCGAGTTAAAAGTTTTATAACTTACTTTTTGTTGTAGTTTTATTAAAGTTGGCACAATAATGACAGCTTTGGTCAGGTAGTCTGAAGTACAGACTACAAAACATGCTGTTGCCAGTTCGAATCCTGCTAGGGCAAATGTTTGTGGGATAAGCACGTGCAAGTGTACCAGAGTCATGGGTGATTATAAATATATCGAAACATGTATATCTAACCGTTATCCTAGTCACCATAGCACAAGCTAAGGCTTAGTTTGAAGCTAGTTAATGGGTGTGGTTCGTTGAAACAATTCATTTATTATTATTGTTATCAAAAATGTTTTCAAAATTATTTTTTCGCAATATAATCTGTCGGAAAGCCGTTGTTTTTTGCATGCCTACAGAAATGTTGGAGTACATTTATTCCCAGAAATAAATGGCATAGGAAAAAAAAGATTCATTATATTCTGATTTCGCTTCACATCACAAATCAAAAAAGTGCATTTACACCAAATATGCCTGAACAAAAAAGTGTCTGGCCAAAAAGAAAAAGAAAAGGGGAACATCCACATCTCCGTGTAACTTCAAAGTGATTCTGCTCTGATGTGCCCAAGATAAAATTTCATATGCAAAATAAAATTAGAGGTCGGGAGTTGGGAACGTAACGCTTAGCGTAGCGTGTCGCGTGTAACAAGAAAGACGAAAGAGACGCTCTGAGTGGTTATAGGGTTTTGTCATTATTAATGTTAAGAGGCATATTACAAAATTTTGATAGCTAAGCAGTTTTGTGCCGATAACTTGGTTTTCAAAGAATAAATCGGAAATCGGAGGCCGTTACGAAGTAGGAATTTCGTTATGGGGTATATTACGGGTTCGGCCGGAACCGTCCATGACGCCTTCGACAAACGTTTGTCAACCCTAATTTTTTCGTCTGAAAAATGTACACATACTGACCTCCAACAGAGGTGGCGATGGGTTATTGTGGGACTCCCGAACTCAGAAGGAGATCGTATATTCACTAAAAACCAGATGGTGCCTTCCGGGGTATCAGTGGGACGGAACCATGAGTCAGTGCGGTTGGCCTGAATGAATGGGTCGGATGCATGCGACCACGATCCCACCCCAGGCAGTGAGTCACTAGTGAGCAACACTCTGGTTCGCGGAAAGTGAAGGCTCCCCGCATTGTGCGGCTGCTGCGGCTTGTGGGATACGCGCGTCGCCACCGCCGGCTTTCTTGACTGACTGGCTTAGTCTCCCGAGTCAGCGGACCACGGTTGTCAACCCTAGCGCTACCATTGCACCGGAACTCGCGCGAATCTCGTTTCTGATCGTCACGAGACGACGTCAAAGCGCAAACTTGATGAGTTCTCACGCCCAGTACCCCTTTGCGACCGCACACGGAATGAATAACGATCTAACGTCAGTGTTGCTTGCTTAAGTTATTGTCTTGGTACATACAAGCTAACTTTGGTTAGAAAGCTACTTTTCATGTAATATACAATTTACAAACAAAGTCGTCCTTCATGAAGATTGCCAGATGATGATGGTGTGGAACCCTCACAACAAAAAAAATTAAATTCACTCTGTGGCGAGATTCCAACCGTTCGACCCTCAGGGTGAATTAATTATTGATTTGGTTATGTGTACCTAGAACCTAATAAAAAAGAGCACATTTTTCATTTCTAGCCACACTCTTTATTCGAAAACCAACACAATAAATCCGTTGTTTTGTAAATATTGCCGTGTATCCGCGGAAAATTTTCAGTTCATTGGCTATAGGAACACGATAAACGTGATAGCAAGCAGATACAACAATGTTACTCCTGAAATAAAGGTCGATATATTCCAAAATATCAAATGGCGAGGTAAAATATCTTACGTTCCTTTTTACTGACAGATTTACGAGCTAAGAGAGATATGCGAACGGTTGAGACACAATATGTAGCTCTTGGTATCGATATTTATATATTTTTAGTATCCATATTAATAAATTCTCATCAGCCTATATACGTCCCACTGCTGGGCACAGGCCTCACATCAACTATGAGGTGGTGCGAGCCATATTCCACGCGGGCTCTGTGCGGATTGGTGGAGGGGTGTGTGTAAGACAAGTAACCAACCTTACTGTCAGATGTTATTAAGCCGCCCGAGGGCCTCCGACCAGGCTTGACGACTAATATATATCGATATTAACCGGGACCAACAGCTTAACGTGCCTTCCGAAGCACGGAGATGCATGAAAATGGACGTCACTTGTATGGTCAGAATGGTCACCCATCCCAAACATGACCTCGCCGTAGGTTGCTTAACTTTCGGTATCACTACCAAAGCGCTGCAACCACTGCGCCACAAGCACCTCTTTGTATATTACAATATAATTGAATATTTATTTTTATTTATTGATATTATGATATTATAGCTATATATTATGTTTATTTATTTTTGCGTTATTTAGTAACCACAATTTACCTTTCTCATTTAATTTTCAATGCACCCATTGCCTTCTTTCTGCATAAACTTGAGGTTGATTGGCAGAAAATGCTTTTAGCATTAAGTCCAGCCTTTGTACATTTCTTTTGCAATTAAGTTTTAAATCAATAAAACAGTGGACGAAGAAATGTTCTTTATTCTTAACATATCTAAGGGTATTATGATTTGCTGACTAGATAAAGCCATCGGTTGCAGGTTCGAATCTCTCTCGATTTATATTAATATTTTTGGCATAGGCTCAGGCCAGACCGGCGACTTTTTGTTTAAATAACTTCAAAATTTAAAAATTATAAAAATTTTAAGCTTGATGTTAATAAAATTCAAATTTTATTATTATACATAGCAGCATAAAAAATGCTATAACCCTCTTTTTCTTCAAGCGTTAAAAATCGACATCCTTTTAGTATCGCCATACTCACAACACTAGGCCGAGCCAAAGTAACTGTGTATTTATTAACTTTTTCATACGTACACACGTTTTACAAGCGTTCAAGGTTCGACTATGGATGATAAACGATCTTTCGAAGGATATATTGATGGACCCTAAATGGCTGTTATTTATTGATACGAGATGTATCTCTATTGTATTGTAGTTTTCTGAATGATGACTGAATAACGTTTTAGAAAAAAATTGACTAAGGTAAAAAAAAACATAATACAAAGTTCAATTTGTTCATTTCCACGTTAGTATATCTAGTATTTTGAATTTAACGAAAGTTGATGTTTAAAATCGACGTTTTTTTCATTATTTGTTTCATTTGGGTTAAATAAAACAAATATTCCACAACAATCACACCAATTCTCTAGTCCCAAATTAAGCTACGAGGGTTGTGTTATGGGTACTATATGGGGACAACGGATAAACATACTAAAATACGAGTATATTTTTTTGTAAATAAATATATTTTATACATAGGAAACACCCAGACCAGTACAAACACACATGCACACTTATGCTTGTACTGTGCGGGGATCGAACCCGCGAACCTTGGTTTTTTAGAAGTCCGACTTGTGAACCACTGCACCAATCGGTCGTTATATATTTGCTTTTGGCCCAACGAGACAAAGCAACAAAGCTTAACAGAAAACATAACTCACAAACTTATAATACCCCTCTTTTTCGTGAGGAATTAAAAATAATAGCTGAATGGAAGATAGGTGCCGAATTTCATATTTTTATCGAGGTTTCTTACGCCCAAAAAATAATGGTCTTTTCTAGATATTTATGATTGGAGCAAATAGCTTCAATGTGAAAACTAAAATCATTCATTCAACAAACTATTTAAAACTAACGTAACACGAGAACTAACTAAGCTATTAAATCTTAAATGTTTCTATCCACAGAGCGGACATTTTGTTCGTATTTTCTAATCTAACCAGCGCGTTCTCTGGCACAGTCAAACTTGTCTTCTTCTTCTTTCGTTTCGGTAAGAACACGGGCTAAATCTTACTTGCCCAGAAAGCGGCTACCGTTACTGACAAGTAAGTCCTCACGCGAACAGGTGGTCGGGCACCCGGGACAGTTAATGAGTTGGACCATGGTTTGCAGGGGTTCTCCACATTCACAGTTGACCCTAAGCTGAGCTAAGTACCCCCACCGACACAGTCGGCCAAGCTTGTAAGAGTGATAGAGATGGCTACATCCGAATCTACGGACAACGACTTTGAGAATAGGAGGGTTGTTCAGACAAAATCCCAAGCGAGATACCTACTTAAATGTAATCTAAAGTTATAAGATGTTAGAGAATGCTTACCTAAGTATAATTCCAATGCACTATTCCTCGTAACAGTAACTCCAACTCACAACTTGGTCTAGATTCTCGGTATGCTTTGAGAAATAGGCTGTATACGCTGCTTAGTTGAGAACTGGTGGTGGAGTTGATGCTCATTTAAAACTAAGTTCATCTTGAAAATCTGGTGAAAACACAAAACAGAGAGAAGAATTGAAAAAAAAACTGATTAATTAATATCAAAAAATAAAAGAACTGGTGAGATTTAACTGCTTGACGAATTTTGACCAGCCAAATCTAAAAACCACTGTGATTAAATTATCTTTCGAAAAAAACTGCTTTAAAATCGATTTATCCGTTCGGAAGCTATGATGTCAGAGACAAACAACAGACATAGGGGTAAAATTTATAACTCCCCTTTTTTCCTCTAGGGTTAAATATAAACTTTTGTGATGGATCTTAACATGATATCGGCAACGTAACAATTAAAAATCTAAATGTGTCTTATTGTAATACCGTAGCTTAAAGGATTGGAAGCTATTATTATCGTTACCATTATTATCGTTACCGTTATTATCGTTAGAGGTACTCGTGGCGCAGTGGTTGCAGCGCTTTGGTAGTGATACTAAAAAGTTAAGCTACCTACGGCGTGGTTATGTTTGGGACGGGTGACCATTCTGACCATAAAAGTGACGTCCATTTACAAGCATATTCGTGCTTCGGAAGGCACGTCAAGCTGTTGGTCCCGGGTTATATCGATGATATTAGTCGTTAAGCCTGTTCGGAGGCCCTCGGGCGGCTTAATAACATCTGACAGTCAGGTTGGTCACTTGCCGTACACACACCCCTTCATCAAGCTGCAATGAGCTCGCGTGGTGAGCATGGCTCACCTGAGGTGAGCCCTGTGCCCAGCAGTGGGACGTGTGTAGGCTGATGATGATTATTTATCGTTACCTACTTTCATAAGTTTTGCCATGCAAAGAAGCTTGAAGTTAATTTAAAAAATATGACTGAAACATCTGCTTTTCTACTCTGTTAACTTATTTTGCAAAGCACTAGCCTAATATAAAGCTTTTACAATTTCGCGAGTGCTCAGTCAATTAAAAGCAAAGCGGGCTACAAAATCATTACGCTGCATACACCCACACAATGTATTTCATTGCAACTGACAACGGGGTGATGCGTAATTGCAAACGCGTAAAGTCAACCGCACAAATAGGAAAACTACCGCGTGTCAACGGAAATTATGGTTACCACACCAGGTTCAATTGGCTATGTACATGTCAAAAATGAAAAAAAGGGTGAATTTGCTGCATAAAAAGATAACTACCATGCGTCAACGCATATTATGGTCACCACACCAGGTCATATAGGTTTTTTACATGTCAAAAATTCAAAAAAGGATGAATTTGCTGTTTTCATGTATTTAGCAGTAATATTGCAATTTAATTTACAATGTGAATCAGACTCGGCTCGGCTTCAGACCGGGACTTTCTACTGAATGTGCGATCTTGTCTCTCAAGCAGGCCGTCAGGTATTACACTGACAGGAGCACGCCTGTGTATGCAGGCTTTTTGGATCTCACCAAGGCATTTGACCTGGTAAAGTACGATAAAAAAAAAAAAACTGGTATGCTGGGTGCACCGGTGTCACCAAACAAATCAAGTAAGATGGTTTGGAGAATACTCTAATGAGTATAAGCTTGATTGTGGTGTAAGGCAGGGAGGGCTAACATCTCCTTTGCTTTTTAATCTTTATGTGGACTGGTTGATTGTCGAACTGCGTGACACAGGAGTTGGCTGTTCCATTGACGGTCACTGCGTCGTCAGATACGCAGACGATATGGTGTTACTGAGTCCGTCAATCGCTAGTCTGCAGAGATTGATGGGTGTATGTAAGAGGTATGCAAAGGAAACACTGTTTCTCGTACAACGTTAGGAAGAGTAAGCTTTTAAGATTTCAGCCAAAATGTCGCAAATTGAGTGTGTGATGTGACAAGTGTCGAGCTTGACGGTGTCGCGTTAAGAAGAGTGAAGGAATTTAAATATCTTGGCCATGTAGTTACTGAGAGTTTAAAAGATGACAGTGACATTAAAAGTGAAAGTAGAGCGATGGCAGTCCGCTGTAATATGTTGGCTCGTATGTTCGCGCACTGTAGCTAAGATGAGAAGATAACTTTGTTTAAAGCCTTTTGTCAAACCTAATATACGTTCAATCTCTGTGTCGATTATACGCAGAGGGCTATCAACGCGCTCAAAGTGCAATACAATAATGCATTCAGAGTGGAGAATTAAGGTATTTAGTAACAAGCCAGATTGCCCCATTCTGTGGCACTGGATGCGAGCACAAGTGCGTGTTCCTGGTGCTTCAGAGAGGGGCAGATACAGAAAAATCTCTTTATTCGCGGGGTATATGTTCCATAAATATGCCGCGAATACAGAAACCGTGAATACAGAATGGTAATTTATATGGGTTTATAGGGGGGATACGTTCCTAGATGCCAAAATAAAAAACACAAATAAGTATAAGAAAATCAATTTATTGATGTTATTGAACATTTTGATTAATCATTATCTCTGTCTCTCTCTCTCCAAGGCGTAAACGATCAAGCAATTCTATTTTCAGCGGTAACACAGATTTTTTTCGTGTAGAAACGCGTTTCTCAATTTTTTTAGTTGACATTATTAATAACGAAGAACGAAGAGAGCAGTAGAGACGTGTTACTCGATCACAATGTTTGTAACGAATGTGAAAGATAAAACAATAAAATAGGCAAAGCGGCTTTTACCAAAGAACGGAACAGCAACATTTAAAAAAATACTTTATTTTTTCAAAAATAAGGTTGCTTTCTTCTGTTTGTTTACATTTTCAAAAACGCCAACCGCGGTGTTTGCGGCAAATGCGACAAAGGCGGCTTAGGTCAAAGTGCTCGGCGGTACCATTTGACGGCACTTGCAAAAGATATTGCGTTAAACACCTATTGGAATTTTGTATGAAATTTAAGATCCGCGAATAAAGAATTTTTTAGCCGCGAATAAAGAAATTGGGTTGCATTTTTTTAAACCGCGAATAGTGAAAACGCGAATGACGGAACCGCGAATAGGGAGCTTTTACTGTACTTCAATTATGTGTCACTATTATTGATAATTTTTTAGCTATTTGATATGTATTGCTTTTAGTGTTTTTTTAAATTAATTTAATCTATAAAATCTATTTTTTGTATTTCATAATGGAATTGCAATGTTTTCATGTATTTTTATATATTTATTTTAATTAATTTTTCTTTTTTTTGCAATTTAATATGATCTAGTGTAAGATTGAGTAAAAATGTGTCAAATATTTTATATAGACGCTTGAGTCTAAAATAACTTTTTTTACTATTTATTCGACGACGTATTTCCAATTTAACTTAGAGATCATATTATATTTTTTAATTATGTTTCACCCTGTTATGCCGCTAAGTATTACATTACGCACCAAAATTTGGTGAAACGTAAAAACAAATTATCAACTTAATGTTTTGACGGGTCTGGCTGTTAGTGATACCTTCGTTGTTTCTGATACCACGATAACACGATTGCTTATACTACTTTGGGATTTTTAAATAAATTTTAATAAATTTAATCACTTAGAAAACCAACTTTTGTGTGGTGAAGGCTTTACATTCAACGTTGCTGCATTGAGGGCTGAAACCGCTCACAATCGGACTCGGACGCTTAGAAACGCTTCCACACGTATAAACTCGTTTTTAATTCAGATCCAGCTCGGACTGGCTGCGGTTTGGTTGCGAGCGGATTTCTACAATTTAAATTTTATGTACGGTGGTGTAAAATTAATTACAAGATAAATAAGACGGACGGATAAAGAAATTTATTTTTTCCTGTAGTGACTTAATTATTAGTATACCTAGGTACGGTGGCCAACACGTCACGGTCAACACTACGGTATCATACGCGCTCATGATGATACGGGTGATTTTGCAACAAAAATGGGTAGCCTGATTTGCTGGCTACTGTACTTCTCTCTGGACTCTGGAATAGTCATAATTATATATTTGGTTTACTTCAAAAAATGTAATGGGTTTGCGTTATTTTCACAATTTAAAAAAAATGAAAAGGCTTGATTTTGGTAATTTTATCTCTGATTTTATTAAAATTTGGTTTTATAACTGCATTAATTATATACATTTTTGCGTTCGGCGGACTTGGTAGCGAGGAAATAGAAGAGGAATACAATTTGTGTCAACTGAAGCCGAAACATTTAATTATACATTTTCGACCAAAATTTCATATAACTACGAACCATTACTCATTTCGCACACTGTAATAAAAAACGATCTCACCAGCGCTGCCCCGCAAAACATACCAAGATTTGGCATTAATTTTGTCCAGTTATTAAAAGAAAAAAGTGCCAATGTAAGGCGTATTTTCATTTCGATATGCTTTTACGACCAGAATATCCCCTTAAAAACACAAACCATTATTCATTCCACGCTTTCAACAGCACTGCAAGTAAAAAAAAAACCGCGACGCTCTCAACCGAACCGCATCTTTACTAAAAGAGGAACACAGATCTCGCCACCAAAACAAACGAAGATAACCGCATTTGAAATTCAAATGTGACACAATGTTCCGTTACACTTATTTCCAATGAGGACATATTTTTAAGTCTATACGCCTTCTATTATCCGGGTGTCGGTAAAGAACGTTTGAGCTGGGAATCGTGTTTGTGTTCAGTTCTTCGGCGATAGGAAATGTGTTGTGTTTCGGTTCAGGTGTTGTTTGGTGTACTTTGTCGTTACAGGAGTTGTACCGATGTGAACTATGTGGGTGTTGAAATAATAGGTTGTGTAGGTAGGTAACTTTGTGTGTTTTGATGTTAATCATGTTTAGTAAGATACTTTTGTTATGTATGAAAAAACCACATCCATATAATAATGTACGAGTATGATTTCGAAACCATTATTTTTTTAAATTTGCTTTTGAAGTTACGTATCTTGTGTAGCTAAATATGTATGCCAAAACTGCACGCCACGTCCCGCAGAAGCATGACACATTGACAGGAGATGACACTGACTTAATTAGTGAACTGACATAATATCACCCAAACATGTCGGGTGATATTACTCGGATTCATGATATGTTCCATGACAACATGTCGGCCGTACGGTGAATGTATATGTGGCTCAATTTTATGCAGTTATTATAACATATTTGAGACTAAGATTATTGTTATTAGTTTCAACCACTTAGTTAGAATACATATAATGATTTCGTAGACTGCCTCGTTGGTGTAGTGGCAAAGTTTTTGCCTTACATCCGAGAGGTGCTGGGTTCGAATCTCAGGTCGAGCCAATGTTGTTTCTGAGTATTTCTGTAATGAATTCTTAAAAACAGCTCGAAGTCGGGAAGTTGGCGGTGTTAGAGCCCCGTGCCTCGGAAATCACGTTAAGCCGTTGGTCCTGCACCTGATCTCTCTCCGGTCATGTTGGATTGCCGTCTCACCGAACTTTGAGAGTGATGGAATAATGAGTGCACCTGTGTATTGCGCTCTCACTTGTGCACTATAATATCCCCTGCGTAGTTGGCTGATCTTTATTGAGATTGGCCGCCGTGGTCGAAATCGGCCATAATTAGGTACGTATAATGGTATACCTATATTGAAGGTATATGATTTAAGCAAAAGCGTAGACTCAAACTCTCGAAGGCAAAATACAGTGTCTTAATCCGTGTTTGCAAAATAACAGTTTAGCCAAGTAAAAAATATGCCAAAGCATTCGACTCCATCCATAACCTCAGGTGCAACTGGATAATAACAACCACTCTTATCTCCGTTCACTCACGTAGATATCAAATTCTCATGAATGCACGGAGAAATGAATGATAAATCTGCAAATTCTCACAGTATCTCTCCCACAGATTCCTCACCTCAGCTCCTTTTGTATAATTTCAGAATTCCGACGCTGCATAATTTACTGATCTCTATGTGCACACTTTCAGGTGGCATTTACACGGTTCCACGTGTGTTAGATTGAACATTACTGTCTTGTTAAAAAAATTTAATACAAGCGGATATTAATTTATATATAAACAAAAAAATTTATATCTTCATTTGTTGAAGTTTAACACGATTTAGTTATAAAGTAATTAAGCACATTATTTCACTTTTTTTCAGTTATAGCATAAATCAAATCTTTACTTTTTTTTACTAAAGTATTTTTTTTTAAATCTTCCTTGCATAATTTAAAAGTCTTTTTATTTAGTTCGCGAAAAAATAACTCATCGAATTTTGTGGAGAGGTTTTTGAGAAACTGGCATTTAAAATTTCGCTTCATGCACGCCTGCTCAAAAGCTTAACAACAACGCATTGTGTCATTGGAATTCTAGTAATGACAGGCGACTCTGAACTCGCGAGTCGCACTTTAAAAAACTCAATGCATAATACCTTGTCTTACTTTCTTTAATGCGATACTTAATTTTATATAACACATACATCCCCTTGTAGATTCATGTAAATGCTCACACTATTCCCACCAACGGAAACCACACGGCTCGGTTAAGGCAACTCGTCTCATCGAGTTAGGGGAATCCTAAATTATTATTATTATACGATGGTTCTGAGCTCAAGCGGCACTTTTGCCAAACAAGAAAACCGCATCTGAAATTCAAATGTACAGACAGAATATCAAGCATCCTATATTTGTTGCAAAGTAATCCTTGTTTCAAGAGCAAAAGATACTGCAGTGCTTAACTTGAGGTGCCGCCATTGACCGGCTTTGACGAGAGGGCAATTTGACGAAATAAGTTTTTACGGTTTTTTTTTTCCCACTGTGCAAACTAATTTGTTGTGTCTGGGATTTAGAATTAATTTAAAAAGAGTTTTGTTGGCTTTTGCGGCGTTTTGCTCAGTGGTGCGTTATTCTTCATTAGAAAAGTGTAGAAATGGTAAAATGTTTCAGTTTTTAAAGACTTTCAGGCTGCGTGCGTTGTACGTTTCAATACCATTCAAATGTAAAATATTTTAGACATATCACTTGTTAGATAAACTACACATTACATCAGCATTATGTGAGCAAGCGGATACTGATGGTCTGGTTTCACGGAGAACTAATAAAGTTACATAAAACTAATACGGTTTTTACGGTAATTAAGGTTTTACACTAGCAGAGGTATAATAATAAATACAAAATAAGTATGTACGTCATTTTTAATTAATTTAAAAACAAATGCTGCAGTACTAGTGTAGTTTACATTTTACGAGAACAGAGCGGACATTAAATAAATCTGAACACATCATAATATATTATGACTACACAAAATGATGGTTTGCAAATGAGGTCGGAAGTTTTAAGATGTTGAAGAAACACGTGTTTAAATTTTCACCCGACATAAAGATTTTAAAAGAAATAAACTGTTTGTTGGTTATTTAAGGTTGACACTTGGTTATTATTATATAAATAACGAGAAACTACATGACAAAAAAAAAGTTTTCGTCACTTTCGCAAGAGCAAGACAAGAATAACGATAAAGTAATGCCTTCAACTACTACACGTATTCCAAATTCTAGACCCAACCGGCAAGAGCCCTTTATTGATTAAGATCTATTTGAAACTACTATTACTTGAGAACAGTTTCTGAATTTCAAATATTTTACAGTTTGCCGTGGCAGCGTTAGGAATTCCGGGAAAAATTTCAGCCAACTAATATTCGATTATACTCGTATTATCGGAGACATTTAAGGGCATGTATCACCAGTGACAGTGATTATGTAATCACGATATATATGTATAATAGATGTAAGTGTATTACTGTCAGTTTATGAAGACTGTGCAACGAAATGAATATTTTAAAATTTTGTCTCTATTTTACATCTTTTGGCCGTGTCCACCAGATTGGCTATAAAATAAAATCAATTTATTTTTTGTAAGTAGGCTAACAAAAAGCACTTTTACACGTCCCAACATATAAATCAACCCTACCTCCGCTTCGGGACAATTTGGGCCAGTGCTGAGAAGAAGCGGCGCAAAAAACTCAGTCACTACTGTCAAAGAGTCCTCTTTTCAAAGAGGCAATGACAAGAGTGACTGAACAAAAGCATATCACAAAATATCTCCTTGCCTGTTCTATTTTAATAGGGTTGGCTTTCTATTTATACTTATCTAACTTTATCGTAAGTATTATGTTTTTACTACAGTTTTTTTAAAAATATATATTAGACACCATTGACAGTTACAATTGATCAAACAAAAGACTTACATGCAGTAAAATAGTGTCGCTAATTGCACTACCAATGAAAGGTGTACACAACATGCTTAATAACTTAGGCGTTACAAATACAAATTTAACAGTTGATATTATTTATGGGTTATGTGAGAAATAAAGATTAGATGTCCCTATTCGAAGAAAAAAACTGTATTATTCTTGAAATATAGTTATAATGATTAGTCATTTCATCGCCAAATCTAGTAGATTCAACGCTATAGAAAACCATCAGTGCCCTCTGGTAACTGATGAGGGTGCAAAAGCAAATGGACTGACATACTATCTGTACATTTGACAAATGGGAGCAAAAAATAAGCGCTGAACGACTTATTTTAGATGTCAGCCAGAAATATATTTTTCCCAGTTCGAAGAGCTGCCTTACAGTTGATTTGTTCATATTCACTTCTAGTGGAGCTCTAGAAAGAATGGCTTATAAATGTTTTTTTTTTTCTACAGGGCATTACACTGTTTTGTCTTACTTATGGCGGCTTAGCTTATTTCAAGTTACATCTATACATAAAAAAAACTGAAGAGGAAAAATAGTCTGTACTAAAATGATATTAAATAAAAAATAGAAAAAATACTTAGTTTTATAAGTTAAATAATAATATTACGTAGATCGCGTAGACGAAGATTCATTATTCTATTCTGAAAGGTAAAAAATTGCGTCCTAAAATCAACTTTTCCAAACCGTCACTGGCACTGGCTAGTTGTCTTTTAATCATTCTAATAACAATTCCAGTTTTACGCACTGTGATATTTTATTACATGTACTATTATTATTTATTATTATATTTTTTATTTAATTTTATTAAATGGCCTTCTTTTTAAAAAACTATTATTTAATATCTTTCTAGCTGTAAGTCTTTTAAAAATGTAAAAAAAAATGCCTTTATGTCATAATGGCTCGTACCACGGCTCAAAAAACTGGAGCGCTGTTGCTTTTTTAGCAGTCAAAAGAAAAAAAGTAGCAATATCCACAGGTAAACGCATTTTCTTATAGATTGTGAACCAACATTGTCAACAATTGTAAGTTTTTAACTTATTATCGATTATAGTTCTAACTACTTCTATAATAGGGTCTGCCAAGAAATCAAACTGCCATGTACAGGTTGTTTCTGAGTTGATGAACTCCGTCGGCAGGCGACGATGGAAACTATTGTTGTGATAGCTAATCGATTTTCCATCTTAAACTTTTGAAATAAGATGGCTCATAAGTTAGCTCTAAGATTGGTAGGTATTAGTTATGAAAATAAATGTACAAAAAAAATGCGACGACAGATAGATCTATCTATCTGTCGTCGTATTTTTTTTAAATCTATTTAGATTACCACTTTATTGTACAACACAAAACAAAAATTACAGACAAGTTTAACAAAGAAAGATGACAGTTTTTTTACATACTTTAATCAAAGGAAATAACAAATATATATTGGACAAAAACAAAAATTGTGTGCCCGTGGCAGTAGTTATATGAGTGCCATGACGAGGGGAGATTTTTGGTGACAATTCTTGTAGCCGAGTATCTTATTTATTATTTATTTAAAACTTTATTGCACTAGAAATGGACAGAGGGTGGACTTAATGCTAAAAGATTTTTCTGCCAGTCAACCTCAAGGTCATGCAGAAAGAAGGTAATGGGTGCAGTGAAAATTAAATGAGAAAGGTAAGTTGTTTCTGACAAAAGTAATTTTTTACTTAAAAGAAATCCTTTATCGTATCCCAGACATGTAACAACCCTAATACTGAATAAAGAATTTGTATTTGTATTTATTTGTAAGTTGTAGTTAATAACGCAAAAAAAAATAACTGTAAAGAGGGGATGTTATCCTCTCTGGGGTTTTTGTGTAGGTAGGGGTTGACCACGTAGCTGCAGTCACCGGTCGGGGCAGAATTGAAGAAAACTCCAAAAAACGTACAATGACGTAATTTTATTATACGGACTCGTACTTTTACATAGACGCAAAAAGTAGCCAGTCTAACTTAGTCCCGCACACAGTTCCGAGGACGCAGTGGCAGGCGCAAAGCTGACGTTAGGCTTCACAACGAAGTTAGAGCGTTCTCTGGTGGAAATAGCTCACCCAAGACGCTGCTTACACTTCGAGGTGACTTCACAAAATTTACAATAATGCCGGGTAGTCATTCTCCGAAAAATCCCAAACAGACTGCCGTTTAAGGGAGATCAGCGCCATCTAGTGTGAGTAGTGGCAATGTTCCTAACTAAATGACGTTTCAATATATGGTTGTACAGATTACCTATACTAACAATAGTACCGATGCTACCCGATAGGTGGCGTTGGTAGTTTCTAAGTAGGGTTTGTTACAGTCTCCCCCTCAGATCCTGAAGTCGACCCGACGATGAGATCTGTTACTTTCTGGGTCTTCCCCGTCCCTTGCGTTCAGGCTGCTGCTCAGTTGCCTTCTTCGGTGGTCAACGTCCAGCTGATCAACGGTAACTGGCTGACTGATTTTGAAATCCGGTTTTGGTCCCGTTTCCTCATCCTGTATCGATGACTGAGCGCTGAGCTTCATTGGGTTTTGTGGGTTGTAAGTTTGGTTCTGAGTGGCGAATATTTGGTTCTGGGACGTGAGCGTTTGGTTCTGAAGTGCGACATGGTGTGACTCGGGCGGTGCAGGGGGCGCGAGTGCGGCGCTCCTGTCTAACTGCGGATGCCGAGCGCGGATGCAGTCCACCACGTCGTGGAGGTTCTTCGCGTCCATCGCGAGCACGTGCGCCGCTACTAGCATGCTCTTGGTCTACTCGACAGGATGCTCGTCTGCTTCCTCCCCCTGCTCGAGAACTGCTCCCTTATGATGAATACATAATTCTTCTACGCCTCTTGCAGCGGGCAGTAACTCATAGTAGGTCATCAAAGACGCCTTCAAATCTTTTCGCGGATCTGAAAATGCAGCGGCGCAAAGCGGATTCGTTTTTCTACCGTCGGAAGCTAGAGTGTTTTGGTGTGGAATTAGCGCACCCAGATGCTGCTCTAACTACGAATTTTGTTGAGTAACATCTTCCCGAAGTTTTATTTGTTCAGGGTTCTCTTCGATAAACAGTAGGTAGTGACGCGGCCGAAGTTGGTGACGTAGCGTGGCTGGTGGTGATCAGGCCCACTGTTGGTCGTCAGTGTAACGAGGTGATATAGAAGGAGTACTTTTAACACGCAAAAAGTAGCCAGTCTAGCTTAGTCCCGCTCTCAGTTCCGAGGACGCAGTGGCAGGCGCAAAGCTGACATGGAGCTTCACAACGAAGTTAGAGTGTTCTCTGGTGGAATTAGCTCACCTAAGATGCTGCTCACACTTCGCGGTGAATTCACGAAATTTTCTTTGGTCCTTTTTCGGGGTTTTCTTCGATGGACACGTTGTGGTGACACGGCCGAACTTGGTGATGTAGCGTGATTGATGGTGATCAGGCCCACTGTAAAGAGGGGATGTTATCCTCTCTGTGTTTTTGTGTAGGTAGGGGTTAATAATCTCACAGAGCCAAATCAAACCATAAGAGCTTAATAATCAGCGACATTATGTCTGCGACTGCTTGCGTTTCTGGCAGGCGACTGTCAGCAACATAATCCGACTAGAATCTTTTGCTGTCATGACCATGCTACAAAGTTATTAGCGCTAGTGACGGCCTGTCTTCGAAATTCGCGATGTATCAGCAACTTTCGGCGACACTCACGATGCGTCGGCGACTGTCGGCAACCATCAGCAGCGATTTATCTACGACGGTCGTCTAATTTGAATACAGGGTGTCCCTGGATAGAGTGCAACCCAAAAAGGAGGTGAAACTAGACCAAAAATATTGCAAAAAGTATATATTGATTATTTGATTGTTCGGGTTTTTAAATTTTAAAATCATTTTCACGCTATTAAACAATATATAGTAATATACCTTGACGTTTTAGTGGTTTGACGACCACTTTGGTGTAATAGTCAAGAGGTTGACTATTAACCAAGAGGTCGCGGGTTCGATCCTCGCACTGTACAAACATTTGTGTGCATGAACATGTCTTGTTTGTATTGGTCTGGGTGTTATATATTATTTAAGTTTATTTGTAATACCACTGTTGATTCTAATGTCTGTAAAGCAAGTGGTTATTTACTTACCACGGAGTCAGATCAATGTATGTGATGTTGTTGTGTATTTATACCTTAAATGGGCTTAATTTTTAACACTTAGGAGGAAAGCCATTTTTTTTTAATTCTAGCGCAGTTTAGGCATTGGTAACATCTTTTTTCTAGGCTAATTTAAAATGAAAATTTAAAATGTAACTAAAAAATGTAAAATGAAAATTGAAAATTTAAAGTGTATTTTAAATTGAAAACACTCAAATACATAATTTAAAAAAGAAATATGTTCTTTTTGCATTCTTTTTTGGTCTTGTTGCACTTCCTTTCAGGATTGCACGTTGTCTCGGGACAACCTGTATAGGTACCTGTAGCTCGTCTTTAAGCTCCTTTGATTTAAATGATAGTGCACCCTGTCAAGATAGTAAATGCATTTTCCAAAGATAACCAAAGCTTCAATAGGGCAAATATCACCTGCTCTCTCAGTTCTCTGCAAGTTGCTTTCCTGGTAACTTACACATCCAAAACTTGCTTACTAAATTCACTGCAAAGCATTGTATTTGATTCGGCGGGCATTTGCATCGGATGCACACTTTCAATCGCTTCATCAACTCTATATTTAATTGGCCCAACTTCAAAGGCGAGTCCACTCTGCTTCGTTAGGTCTCAGATAAGGGAACTAGTCATTAATTGAAATCAGGTCAGGAAACGTTCATTTTGTGATACTCTGAAGTAGTGGCCAATGATTTGTAATACGGGTGTTGGTTGGATCGCAATAAGTACACAATTTTATCGTTTTTGTATTGTGTTACTTTAAACGAGGTCATACGACATAAGATTAAGGTAACTCATGTTGTCCAGAAATGTAGCAAGCTAAAGTGGCAGTGGCCATGTCTGTCGCAGAACCAACGAGAGGTGGAGCAGGAAAGTTCTCGAATGAAGACCACGCTTAGATAAACGTAGTGACGCCCCCCGGCTAGATGGACAGATGACCTGAAGAAGGCAGCTGGTAGTGACTGGATGCAGAGGGCGGGAGATCGTGCGCTGTGGCGCTCCTTGGGGGAGGCCTATGTCCAGCACTGAAACGAAGTTACTTTAAAGTTGGATTCCGTAACGTCGGGGACAAACAAACCTTTAAAAAAAGTGAAATTAAAAGAGTGAAAATGTCCATAAAGACCATTATTACGTCAATATTTAGAAGATGCAATAAAACTGTAAATAATGACAAATGGTTTTGACTATTCACATGACAAGGATGAATACTTATGCAGCCAAGAAGCCGCAGTACTAGACACACCCTATTTAAGAAGTTCGTTTGTAAAATTTAAGTCACTGATGAACTAAATTGTATATTAGTGTTATGCCATAACATATTGTTTCTTTAGATTCATCAATAAAGGCTAAAAAAACAGTCTACTACCATGAGGCAAACACCTGCAAACTACCAAATAAGTACAGGAACGTACACTACCTCTCATTAGTTCTCTAGATTAACACTACAATAAGGTATCCGTGCCCTCGCTAACTCGCTTACGTTAGTTCGTTCCGTTCCAAATGCACAACCCTAATCCGGTTACACTTGCATCCGGGCGGGACAACTGTACTAATTCGTGATGACCTCTTTACATAAGACCGTTCATTTGAAGTACTCGTATGTGTTTAGATGGAATTCTAAAACTGGGACTTGTTTAACCCCTGACAAAAACAAGGGGTGACATGTGTTTGTGTTTTTTGTGTGTGCCTGTGCAATCGTAGCTCCCGACTGGACGGACCGATTTAAAAGCAATTTTTTTTATCACACCAAGTCTCTAGTCCCAAATTAAGTTCGAGGCTTGTGTTATGTGTACTAGACAACGAATAAACATACTTAAATACTTTTTTTTGTAAATAAATACATATTATACATAGAAAACACCCAGACCAGTACAAACACACATGTTCATGCACACTTATGCCTGTACTCATAATAATAATAATAAATTTTATTGATTCTTAAAACAAGTACAGATTATCTACATAAAAATATATGTCTAAGCAAAAATTCTCAGAAGAAGATAGGGATTATTAACGCCTATACTAGTTTATATATAAACTGTGTGACAGACGCCAATACTTCCATACTGTTACATAAGAGAGGTAGGTAATGGTGCCTAACATCAAAAAGGAGATTTAGGTAGGTAAGTACTACACTAGTGTGTGTGTGTGTGTGTGTGGGTGTGTGTATGTGAGTTTGCGTAAGACAGGAAGGAAGATAATAAGCACGTGCGTTGTTGGGAGGTTAGTATGTAATAGTTTGAAATTAACAAAGGGCGCTTTTAAGTTTGAATTTGAATTTGGATCATTACTATAGCACATTATGCTGTCTTCAAGAGGTCCTCCGTTTCATGGTAGGTAAGTTTTTGTAACCATTTTTTGAGGACGTCTTTTACTTTCGCGACTGGCCTGATATAGAGATTTAGAACTTTATTTTATTTGTTATACAGATGAGAGCTACGAAATTCTGCTGATGAACCTGATGAAGCTCACCAGCATTTTTTCCTGGCTCACGTCGGGAATGTTGACTTTAAAGTAAGTTTTTTGCAGTGGTGCTTTCGAGAGAGATAACTAACAGCTTTCGTTTTTGTCTATGAAAGGGGACGTCCCGGGACGTTTTCTCGTGAAATAGGGGTTCCTAAGCATAAAATATGTCCTCCTGGCCGATTTCGACCACGGCGGCCAATCTCAACAGAGATTAGCAAACTACGCTAGAGATACTAAAGTGCTAAATTGTGAGCGATACACAGGTGCACTCACTGCTCCATCACTCTCAAAATTTGGTGAGACGGCTATCCGACATGACCGCAGAGAGATCAGGCGCAGTACCAATGGCTTAACGTGCTTTCCGAGGCAAGGGAGTGTAACACCACCAACTTCCCGATTCCGACCTGTTTTTGAGAAATTCATTACAGAAAATCTCAGTAACAATTTTGGCTCGACCTGGGATTCGAACCCAGGACCTCTCGGATGTAAGGCAGAAACTTTGCCACTACACCAACGAGGCAGTCATGTTCGTCATAACGCAGATTGACATCTTTTGATGAAGGCGTGAAGGTATGTAGTATTTCCCAGTATAAAAGCCAAAGTCCATAATTTCGCTCTTCATCATCTCTGTCTCACATGCTAGTTTGGCACAACAGATTTAGAGTTAGGAAGCTAAATGGAAGCGCTTCCTACCGACCGGGTGTTATGGTCGGAGACCAAGGTCCTATAGACATCATCTTGATTTGTCTATATATAATTCAGAATCTAAATCTTATATGCCGCGGTTCATGTGCGGTACTAGGGTAACAGCGCTATCTAGCCTTTGGAGCCGTATCAGCGCTCGCTGTTGTGCTTGCCACCGTTAGGCATGCGCTTGTGATGGTGAACGGCAGTGGTCGCCACACTAGCTTTGCCATGAGAATGAACTGAATTCTAGAACTGTATAAAAGGGTCTCTGGTTGGGTCGAGTATCACAGACTACTTTGAAATACGATATTAATGATACAAAGCTCGGCAGGTGGCAAATGTGTCGACATTCTAGACAGTCGTGTCTAGACGGTCTCTAACGTTTTGTTATCATGTTGCCTTAGTACCAAAATAACGAGACTTTTGTTGCTATGTATATTTCATGAAGACTTAATAAACATTAGCACGATTTACGTGTTATGTAACAGTCTTCAGATTTACTAGAGAACTTTTCGACCAAAAAACAACAATCTTAAAACAATCTTACATGGTCAAAAAATAATTTGGCCCAATAATTTTGGATAAATTATTTAATTATTGATATCGTCCGCCGCGCGCGCAGCACTAGAGAATTAGGCGCGTTGAAAAGACGTTGTCACGTAAAATCTTCGCCCGTAAAACCGACTTTACAGGCAACCATTTTTTTTAATAAAAATTACGGGCGAAGATTTTACATGACACCGATCATGTTTGAGTGGGAGAGAGACGCAAGGCATTTGCCGATCCGGCGGGCCTCTCTCTCGTTCGGTGAGTCATCGTAACATACGTGAGCGGGCGTTACACTTTATCATGAGTGACTCTGAGCCACAACCTAATTTAATTTAATTTATTTTATGACGGAAACGTACTTATGAACTGTGGCGTACGTCATAGGTCTGGGAATGCGATGCGAGTTGAACGGGCTTAAGCCGAGCATTTTGCGGGCCCCGTGATAAGACTCCTTTGTCGGCGAAAGGCAGCGGCCGCGTGAAGATTTGTGTCCCAGTATGTGTCTACTTTATATTTATATAATTTAAAACTGTGTATTTGATGGCGGCCAAAAATAGATTTTAGACGGAAAAGTTCTTTTAATTTCGCTTTTTTAAACGAAAATAATGACATACTATTGAGAGGTAATGAGAAAGAGTTTAAAAAGAAACGAAGCAACGTATTTAATATATACGCGAACACTAGATATTGAAACGATACACTTGTGACAGATTTTTTTGCGATTCATTTACAGTTTTTTTTTCAGTCTACCCGTGACCACTGACTAAGAAAAGTGGTTCAAAGGCCAGGTCGGAATAAAATGGAAATTAATCGCAAAATAATACGCAAAAACTGTATCATTTCAAATTATAAAATGTGTCTTGTCTTCTCCGCAGTCAAGATGCAGTGCCAGCTACACTCGAGCATCGGCTGCGGCAGCGATAAGGCCGCCTTTGTCGGCGTATCTCGCCGCTCGTGTTAGACCTAATCCACACTGTTACGGTGCACCGAGAAAACTATTGTTTTAAAAGATTAGCTTGGTGCTGTGGTCTACATGTCAGACTTCTAAAACCAAGGGTCGCGGGTTCGATCCCCGTACACTACAAGCATAAGACTAAGTGAGCATGAACATGTGTGTTTGTACTTGTCTAAGTGTTATATGTATTTATTTAAGTTTATTTGTAATACCACTGTTGATTCTGATATCTGTATCTGTATTGCTTAAGCTACTTACCACGTTGTTAGATCAATGTATGATGTTGTTGTATATTTATTTATGAAGTAAATGGCAAGAACAAGCAACTAGACAAGGGGTTCAAAAGACCGAAGTAAGGTATTTTATTTTAAGTATTTTCTATCTAACTTGACTTAGTTTTTAAGATTTGGTTTAATATGTTAGAGACTCGTAATCCCACAGACAAACTATGTAAATAGTGTTGTGGGACTATTGTAATTTTAGTTTAAAACGTTGTTTGTTTAATAAATAAATAATAATAATAATAGGTATTTCAGATACATTGTGTCGTCACCCGAGTCTAGATGCAGTGTCTGTCTACACTCGAGCACTCGGCATCGGCAGCGATAAGGCCGCTTTGTCGGCGTATCTCGCGGCCCGCTAGGGGCTTTGAGTCCCACTGCTGCTCTAGTACAGTCTAGCGCATGTATATGAAACGAGTGGATATGAAATCGGTATTTAAATACTTACCATTTTATTTCTGTAAGGGGATGGGGATGGTATCAGATATATTCCTTTGTCAATTTCGCTAATTCAACAGTGTGTAGATATTTTCGCTGCGACTGTTACACTTAGCGTCAAAATGTAGTTGCAATTAGTCACACACTCGCGCAGTAATCATATTACATACACATTGTAATGACGCTAAGAAGAATTGCTCAATTTGACACACACACAAACTCAGCGAGAATCGCGTTACACACACACAGCTGCACAATTGACGCATAGTTGTACGTTTCAACAAAAGCGTCAGTGTTTCCTAGCAATTACAACCTTGGAATTTACAAAGCTAGAGTGAACAGGCATCTTCTAGGTGAGCTCGCTCCAACGAGGACTCAGTCTTTGCCTCGTTTGGCTTAGTCTTGGGTCAAGAGCAGATTCCAACTAATTAACAAGGAGAATTCTTAAATTTTTATTTGGAAAGTGCCATTATTTATTGACGCTGACTGTACATCTTGTTAGTCTATGGCTCCTTGGGGCTGAGGCAGCTTTAATTAAGTCGTGCCGAGCTATTATAATGTACACAAGGAAGTAATAACTAGACTAGCGGGATTTTAAGCCTCCGATCCAGGGGCTGACCTAGTTTGGAAATTCTGTTATTTTAGGTTTGTTAATATGTTCGAAATTTGAAACTTTAAAATTTATAAAACAAAAATACTTCTAGGTTTACCGTAAAATAACTATGCGTTTTTTACGCTTATTTAAATAGATAATATCTAACCAACTTGAAGCGTATTTCTCTTTTAGGTTTTGTCAGTTGTGTTTTTATTCATTTTGAAGTGGCCGGGATTAATTTAAACCAGCGTTAAACACTGCCTCGTTCTTTTGTAGTAGATCCATTATTTTATAATGTTTCTAAAAGTCACTTAAACTGATTGAAAATTTGTTTCTTTCAAAGTCTTTCCACACAGATAGAGTGTTACAGTAGCTTCTTAGCGGTGTAACAGGGCCCCACGACAAGGTGACATTGTACAGTCGATGACGAAATGACATTTGCCATCGATAACGTGATTTTTGTTTTTTTTTTTAATGTCAAAAAACGATAACGATCGCAATGTTCGATATCTTTTCGACTACTTACGCAGTCTACTTTATCTAAGTACGCTTTGAACTACACAGTTAAATACTAGCAGAGAAGCAATATTGAACCTTTCATAATAAGTGCTAAATACTCAACTCTATTTCCCACTAACATTAAATACTTTTACTAAAAACCAGTTCAAAGCTTTGTGAATTTAAAAACATTAACTGAACATTTCATTAAAGGCCAAGTAATTCAGTAGTCAGTATCAAGCAGATATTTTATTAAAATTACCAATTTAGTAATTAATCCGGCAAGTTTTCAAAAAAAACCTTAGTTGATTCAATTCTGAAAGACAACACTTAAATAATTCTTTTCGGCTTCGGTCATCGGGGAGGAATCGAACCCCCTACCTTTAGCAGTCCGGTCCAATGCTCCGACCACTGAGCTACCGAGAACCTTAATGGAGTCGTTGCATTTTGTAAGTGCTTTTTAACGCTTTGAGCCAGCGTATGTTTCATCAATGATTGTGGGAGACACCCTCAAATCACCCGAGAGAAATATTTTTACAAATATTTAACAATCGGTTAAGATGAAACAGGCTATAATTTTATTTGTTATGTTTTTTTTTTGCGTTCACAACGCTATTTTTTAATTTCGAAAAGACAACACATAAAAAATTATTTTCGACTCCGGTCATCGGGGAGGAATCGAACCCCCGATTCAATTCTTTTAAAACCGGACGAAAAGAAGCGGTGTTATTTCTGTTGGTGTGTATCTATCTTTAGCATTGTACCTACCGAACAGATAGACCTATGGTTGGTCAATATCCGTTAAGCCGTTTAACGCACTACCTGTTTTCCAGTCTCATGTCGGGGGTTTTATACTTGAAAGTTAGTTTTTGTAGTTTTCTTGACCACGACAGTTGAACTTAGTTTACTTAGCGGGATTTAAACTGGCCACGTGTGATGGTCCCGTATTATCTCTTCGCGTCAGAAGAAATGATTTTTACCATAGACAGAGAGATGGTGGTTCGATGCATTTATTTTACTTTCAATTCTTTTTTTTATAAGGTGCTATTCTGACATTTGGCGACAGTCTCATCTGATGGTAAGTGACGATTAGGATGGATCACGTCTGTCTAGAAACAGCGTATTTACTGTTGAAAATTGCACTCTACGAGGAAGTAAAAAAGTATATTTTTAACGTTCCTACACTAGGAACGTTAAAAATATACTTTGATTCGTATCGATTTTTATAAGCTTGGATTTTTTAAAATAGCGGTTACTCGGTGTGGATACAGGAAGTTCATTTGAAAATACCGAAACCTTTTGCATTGCAAATTTATGACACATGACAAAAGGCTGTTTTCGAGAAAGTAATCTCAAAATTAACAAAAAAATACAGTAACAGTTTTTGTTTCTTGTAAATTTGAATATGCGCGTTAAATAGTTACAAAGTAAAAAAAGTTCTTACCAACTTAAAAACGCGGTCCAGCGTCATTTCAGCACTGGACCGCATAACACTGTCCTGCTTGTGTAATAGTGTGATGACAATATTATACATGTATGTAGAAATCCCACATTTATTTATTTTTTATTACATAGACACAAAACAGGTTACAATAAGGTAAGGTTATTAAATATAATGAGACAAGTAAATGTATGCGCTAGATTACAAGCCAAAATATGTATCTGAGTTTGAAGTAAGATCATATTTTGTGTTTAACAGTGAAAGTATTACGTAGTATAAACATTTTTTTTTAATAAAAATCCTAAAGTATACAGGGTGTAAAAAAAACCTTAACGAAGCCGTCAACCACGGGTTCAGTACATCAAACCAAATCGTATGAAAAAGAAATTTTGGCTGGAAAACAACTTTTATTTTTTGACATCAAAAAAAAACAATTTTCGTCTAACCCGCAATGTACAGCGCGCACGCGGAAAAGTCACCGCGGGGCGTGTTGTTTTACGCCGCCGCGACGGAGTTCGGTTCGAGTGTGCGCTGTTCGTTGCGGAGTGTGCCATTTAGAGGCTTTTTATGAAAGAACTAGTAAAAATTTGTATCATGTTTCTTTGGAAAAAAGTTCAGTTATAACGGACAGAATTCATTTCCGTAAATCATCAATTTTTTTTTCAAACTTTAACCATCAATATCTAAGTAACCGTTAACTTCCCAGGTATGGTGTGAAGGAAAAAAATGATCGTAACAATTGGTAAAATATGTGGTATTCAGCTTCGTTAAGGTTTTTTTTACACCCTGTACATGAAAAACTAAAAATTAAGATAGATTTAATTATTATTACACTCATGGAGCACAGTTTTCAATTGTTTTTTTAAGATACTTGGATTAGAAATAAATATGTCAATTTCGCCCGAGCCTTGAGAAAGATCCATAATTATATACAAAGGCATTTAGGGCTCTACACCTGGGAAGGGAGAAATGGATATTTGTCGTTTGTTTTTTGGCTGTTCCCAAATGACTAGCTTGTCAACAGCCCGCGGTCACATGTACCAAAACAGTTGACTATGCGAGATATCAAGTGATTTTATTTAAATTATAATATTAGCTATAATATTAGGACTAGCGATTTCAGTGCCTAGATTACCAGACGACGTGCAAATATTTAAGAGATGATTATTTTAGGTTTTAAATACTGAACACGTTTCTGTAAGTAACGTTTTTTTCCACTAGAGTTGGTAAATACAATACAAAAACTGTAATGTACGAAATAAAGTGGGTAGACTTAAGTACTTATTATAAATTTGTATGCACCGTTCTGTCAAGCTTCAGTTTTCTATTAAACGTGTTACTGGTTACTCGGCTGTCTTATTTCTCAACTAAAACTTTAACTTAAACTTTCAAGTCAACTTGTATCACATGAGTTTTGATATCCTATTGATACGAACGGTTTTTGACGTACCCTGTGTGATTTTATTAGAATTTATTTCCGTTCAAATGGAACCGCTACTTCTGCGTCTGTCTACATTGTCAAATCATTTGAGAAGTCCCAGCACGAGCCGCAGGTCTTCATAAATTTTAATATGGAGGAAGCGAAAATCTTGCGCAGTAACATTTTAGTTGGAAATAGGTTTTTGATATCACGGCAGAGGTAGAAAGACCAAAATGTGACAGGCCAAAAGGGTATTTATGTACAATGTATAATATGGGACATTCAATTTTGATAGGTTCCAAAGAAATGCCTTGAATCATCTGTACGTATATGTACTTTAGAATTTTTCTCTCATCTTTCACTTTTAGGAAATTATGACCTAAGTATTTTGACACAAAGTGCTTTAAGTGTTGCCTCCACAGACATTATGTTTATTGCTTAGTGTCAATATCATCAGTTTCTCCGTTATGAACAAAAGACCCGATTTTGATTGAAGGGTAAAATATTTAACTTAAATCCTGTCAGACAGTTGCAAGTGATTATATTATATATATATATATATATATATATATAAGTAATAAGGTACAACTGCAGTTTCTTGGTACGCACCCGTTTTTATTTTGTAATTTATTTGCTAGTTTTTTAAAAGTTTAACACATTTAACATGCTCCGCCAGTGACAGTTATTTAACTGTCACTGGCAATAAAGCCGCCCTGAAAAACCTGTAGCTTAGCTGAACCCAGGACAGTGCTAAAAATCACTCTGCCTCCAACATAGTCAAAAAAGTTAACAACGACATTTCTTCATTTATTCGATAGTTTAGTGTAGTGCAACCGAGACTAAATCACCGAAAATTCTCAAAAAATTACTGTCATCAAGTTTTCACATATGCCGCAGCATTTTTACAATTTTAGTTTCGTTTTTGACTACATTTAACTCACTGAACCAGTAAATCCACTAATAAAAAGCAAAAAGAGCGAAACTAAATTTCCAAGCTGGTTTCATTTCATCCACGTCCATTAAAATTCGTATTCAGCGAATATTCGTGTATCTTAACTACGCTCAAACTAAATTGCTTACACACACCAAGGCAAGGGTGACCAGGTAACGACTGAAGAATTGGAGGTACGATCTTAAAAAATACTTATTTGCTTTGCCTGAAGTGTGAGAAAGCTATTTAAGATTAAATTAAATGACTCTGCCCTTTTTCTCGGATATCTTTAAGCTTTCACAGTATTTTTACTTCAATATGATAAAAACGATAATCATGAAGATTTTTACGATTAAAGATTCACTCATTAATTTATGATTTGATTTCATTGTTTTTTATAAAGTTTTGATTTCTTAAAATCTGAAATCGTTCTAAGGATTTACGCGAATCATTCCATCATTCCGCTAAGCCGATTATTCGATTAAATTCGCGGTAACAACACAATATAATCTAATTACGAACTTATTTCCACGCCAAACTTTCTTTAACCTCCATCGCGTCCAGAACTGATAAAACTCGTCGCCAATGAGTTTTCACGAATCATTATAATTTCACCGCGCAAAGTCCACGGCTGTCCCATTAAAAGTTGGTCGTGTGGTCACACGGCGGTGCATACCCTCCGTATCTCTCTGGGTATGAAATTCAAATGCCCAAAATCCGCGTTTATAATTCACTGTGCGGTTTAGATGTGATCCAATAGACCAACGGACGGATTAAACTTTGAATTTTCTATGTACGAGAATCTTGTTGAAGATGTATAGGTGTTGTTAACGGTCATACACTGAGAAAACAACTATAGAGATAATAGAGGTACAATCGCGTAAATAGGAATTGGTAAGTAAGTTTTTTTAAAGCAAGCATCAGAGATGAAAAAAAATACTCGCATCAGTAGGTAGTAGTAAATTCAATCATAATTATCATATCAGTCAAATTACAATTTAAGTGAAAATTTTAGAACAGACACAGTATTTTAGATTTTTATTTTTTATATTTAGTTTTTTTAGGTCGTTTCAGAAGATAAGAATTTTTTTTTTTTTCAATTTTTATGAACTAAGATAATGCAAGTGTACATTTTTATTGCGAATGACGACCCCTTTGGTGTAATGGTCAAGAAGTTGACTATCAACCAAGTCGCGGGTTCGACCCCCGCAATCTACAAACATTTGTGTGCATAATCATGTCTGTTTGTACTGGTTTGGGTGTTACATATATTTATTTAAGTTTATTTGTGTATTACAAATAAACTTAAATAAATACACGTTGTTGATATATGTCAGATGAGTGATTTTGTTGTATATTTATTTATTTTTCGTAATTTATTAAGGACTTCTACATTGTGTACATTAATAAAACATAACTACCTCCGATTAAGAGACTACAGTTTCTAGTTTCCCAGTAAACAAAAGGAAACCTAATATAATAAATACCCAGCCCTAAAACTCGCACGGATATGTTATTCATCTGTGAATTATTGTGTGTTTTCGCCGATAACAACCGTAACCATACATTAGGCGTGAACGTATATAAATTAAGGGAGGAAGTCGTTACGTGGCGAAATGACACTGCGCACATTAAAGTCTAAAATTGCATTCGCTAATTACCTTTCGGACCGTGCGTGAGGGGCTAGTAAGAAGTTATTATTATGTCGAGTTTATGAGCGTACTTAGGTCGGTTGAACAGGAGCGGCGAATAACTGTACCGTTTATAATGTAAAAGTAACCTAATTTTTGTTTTTTTTATCTATATGGGTTCGCTCTTGACATCATTCTCCCTCTAGGAGGTAAAGAAGTTGTCGACGATGTAGCGAGCTTACCCAGAAGGTGCCTATTTATTTTCGCTTTGAATGAGCTCAAGTTATAAGAAAGAGGGAAAACCGTCGGCGGAAGCGCATTCCATTCCTTGGCTGTGCGCATTATGAAGGATGAAGCGAAGCGCTTAGTGCGTATACTAGGTATATACACCAAGTATGGATGGATTAATATTTTTCTTTGCCTATTTTAAACAAAAAATGCTTTAGAATTTGTACAAATATAGATAAGTACTGGTGTTTTAAATTTCTTTTTTAAAAAACTGAAAATTACAAACAATAAACATAAAGTACCCCTTTCATAGTCTTTACAATATTCCGTATAATAGTCACGGTTGCTCAATTGGGTGAGCAATCGCCTTGCTTGCGAGAGGTGCGAGTTAACTCGCCGTGCCCCGAGTTTTTTTTAATTAAGTATGGTATAACTTCCCATTGTAAAAAAATTGCCATGTAAATATTGAAAATAAAGTAACTTGGTAGCTATCATAAGTTGTGATGGAACGCTAGCTAGAAAGCATTGAATTAACATTGAAGCATAGGCAGAAAATATATAACGAAAGTATGTAATCAGATAAGAAATCTTATTGTTTTTTTCTCAAAACTCTTAACTACGAGTACGCATGTTTGAAGATCCAACATTTTTTGTTCGCAAACCTATATTGTGCACTCACCCTATCTGTATAGAGCACTAGTCGTGGGACCCTACTTAGTAAGCCTGAGCCCTTAGTTTTAAACCAGACATCTCTATTTAATTTTATTTTAATTTATTTATTTATTCAGTCTTCTAAGGACCACATACAATTAATAAAAATGAAATTAGAATTAGATTAGAATTACATAGAATTTACCTATGTATAATATAAATAGTATTTAAAATAATATTTTAGTATTAGCCAGTACATGCACCATGGATTGCAGTACATGCACTATTGGATTCACCGTGTGAGTGAATTCCATGGCTACACTCGTCATATCAGGAACTAGCGACGACAACAGTCTCCATTGGGGTGAGCACGAACATTATCGTAACGTATTCGTGTCGTCCAAACGTCATAAACTGACAATTTTCCTATACAAATTGACAAGTTAACGATGAGTAAACGCTACGAATACGTTACGATAGTTGTTCGTGCTCAACCTCTTTATTTACTTGACAAACCAGCGCCAATTATAGCTGACAAGTTGACAAGACACCAGCGCGTCTAGCGCTAACCAGCGTTACCGCTGTCACCAGAGCCCAAAAAATGTTGTAAAAACCACTTGCCTAAAGCAAGAAAGCAAGATCTAAGTTGCGATTTGTGCCAATTCTCCTGTGCAATATAGCATAACTTCTTTTTTTACTCAACAGCGTCAAAATGAGGGTTAAATATTGCATTTTAGCTTGAAGGAGCTATGAGTGACAGGGAATTGCGAGTAATTAACTAAGTGTTAAGATTTAAATACTAAGGTATAAATTTAAGATGAGCAATGGGTATATATGTATACTGTTGGTGTTCCTTTTTAAATAAATAAGTAAATAAAAGTGTCCTATGAGTAGGACCTCAGAGCGTTACGGTAGATGATTTACATCCACTTTGAAGTGGCAGCTTTGACGGGCAACATTAGCACGGTGGCGAGTGGTGAGCGCGGCGAATCGGACCTACCATTGGACGAATTCGATGCAGGCTTATTTTAACCGTTTCTGCGCGAGCTGTTGAACTTGCGTATGTAAAGCTAGATAAATATACGAGTATTGTTGATGAAATTAGGCGTTATTTAGCGAAAATCCGTGACTAAAGCTGTAAAAGAGATATGTTTTGCTCTAAAATTTTACTTAACGACGACAGCGCAGGACAATACAACTTACAATGACAATGTGATGATGTCGGAACATCTGAGGATGCCACGTGTAGGTGCATCTTCTGTCTCACATTGTTGAATGTGGGTCATTTGGGTTCCTGCGCTGGCGTCGTTTAGGGGAAATTTAAAGCAAAATAATTCTCTTTTTCAGCTTTATACGAGTATTGGCGTAATAGCCTTTCCGTAAATGCAAATCACCAGCTTTTTGAAGACACAATGTAGAAAGTCTTTTTAAAGGCTTCAACATCTTAAAAGAATTTAGTCGTATGCGGTGACTTTATTATTGAATATATTTTTTAACTTTTATAACTTAAATAATCCATTTGCAGAACCTTCCAGAATGTCTCCGACAAGAGCTAATTGCCTAAGTAACATTTTTAGAGTGTCAAAATAATTCTGGTCATAATAATTCTCAAAATAAACTTGGCATGTATTTAAACCAGGTTTCAGTTACAGAAAAAAAGCTTTTAAGAGGGTTTAAAAAAATTTTTTTTCATGCTACGATTTAGTGCTTGCTTCTTTTTTGTTGACTGTGTACTTTTAAAATGCTTTGATAGGTATATTGATCTCTCTCCGGTCATGTCGAATTGCCGTCTCACCGAGCCTTGAGAGTGATGGAACAGTGAGTATTGCGCTCACATTTGTGCACTATTATATCTCCTGCGTAGTTAGTTGGCTGATCTCTGTTGAGATTGGCCGCCGTGGTCGAAATCGGCCAGGAGGACTGTTATTTTTAATATTTTAGGTTCAAACAGAGACACAACTAAAAAAGGAAAAATAATTTCTGAGTACACGGAATTTATATTACAGTAGAGTAAAAAGCGTGGGGTGCTTGGTATAGATAGTATGTGAAAACCATCCTATTATTGGCAACTATAAAAAGAGAAGTATGAAAACGTTATAAAGTGCACCCCACGCTTTTTACTCTACTGTAATATAAATTCCATGTACTCACAAATTATTTTCTCTTTTTTAGTTAGCAATAAAAGCGTGTTTTTTAGTTTTTTAAACTATTATTAATTTTTATTTATTTTATACAAATTATATAAATATACACATTTAAAATTTAGAAGTTTTTTACGTATTCAACGCTGCTCACAACAAAACAATGTAAATAGCCTGCAGTGGTACCTACTAAATCTGTAGTTATAAAAAACCGTGAACGAAGTGTTTTAATAAAGAAGATAAATCAACAGAAATACACACAAAAGCAAATCTTAACACATCTTTTTTTTTCGGATCAGATTCTCTGAAGCATACAATATAATCAGGCATATTCAGAACTAAAGGGACCTTTAGTACACACAGGTAATTACATTTTGTGCTTATTTCTGTGAAATATATTAGACGACCGCTTGGTGCAGTGGTCCACCTGTCGGACTTCTAAACCAAGGGTCGCGGGTTCGATCCCCGCACAGTACAAGCATAAGTGCCCATGAACATGTGTGTTTGTACTGGTCTGGGCGTTTTCTATGTATAATATGTATTTATTTACAAAAAAAGTATTTAAGTATGTTTATCCGTTGTCTAGTACCCAAAACACAAGCCTCGTAGCTTAATTTGGGACTAGAGAATTGATGTGATTGTTGTAAAATATATTTATATTTAAATCTTGTGCTTGCGTGAAATTTTCAGATTTCAAGAAAATTGCAATAATAACACAATATTTATGATATCTTTCATGCTTGCCTTTACCAGTTTGTAGGTTATGATTGCAGCTTTCATCAACATTTTCTAAATCATCATCACTAAATAAATTAATAAATATACAACAACATCAAAAAAATAGATCTCACTCTGTGGTAAGTAGCTTAAGCACTTGTGTTACAAATATCAGAAACAACAGTGGTATTACAAATCATCATCAGCCTGAATACATCCCACTGCTGGGCACAGGCCTCACCTCAACTATGAGGTGGTCCGAGCCATACTTCACCACGCGGCCTCAGTGCGGATTGGTGGAGGGGTGTTTGTAAGGTAAGTGACCAACTGTCAGATGTTATTAAGCCGCCCGAGGGCCTCTGACCAGACTTAACGACTAATATCTATCGATATTAACCGGGACCAACAGCTTAACGTGCCTTCCGAAGCACGGAGATGCTTGTAAATAGACGTCACTGAAATGGTCAGAATGGTCACCCATTCCAAACATGACCGCACTTTGAGTTGCTTAATTTTAAGTATCACTACCAAAGCGCTGTTACCACTGCGCCACAAGCACCTCTATTAGTTAGCGTATTAACAGCTGTTTAACAATATATAAAAAAACTATTCAATGTAGCTTTACAGAAACAAAAAACTCTAACTACGAGTATCGTCTCTTTCTATCATTGTTTGTGCACATTCGGTTCCAATTTCAAAAAGTATGCCAGAGACAGTTCCACTGCAAAATAGAAAGAGTCGACCGAGCCACTCACTTGGTCTGCCGTGAAATTAAACGGGCCCGGAGCACTCGAAGAGAGCAGTCATAGATGAAAAAGGCATGCAGAAAGCATACTCGTTACACAAAAATTCTGAACTGCCTCGTTGGTGTAGTGGCAAAGTTTCTGCCTTACATCTGAGAGGTCCTGGGTTCGAATCCCAGGTCGAGCCAAATGTTTTCTGAGATTTTGGGTCAAGAATTTCTCGAAAACAGTTCGGAGTCGGGAAGTTGGCGGTGTTACACCCCCGTGCCTCGGAAAGCATGTTAAGCCGTTGGTCCTGCGCCTGATCTCTCTCCGGTCATGTCGGATTGCCGTCTCACCGAACTTTGAGAGTGATGGAACAGTGAGTGCACCTGTGTATTGCGCTCACACTTGTGCACTATAATATCTCCTGCGTAGTTGGCGGATCTCTGTTGAGATTGGCCGCCGTGGTCGAAATCGGCCAGAAGGACTATTACTTTTACACAAAAGTTCAGGGCTCATCATATATTGGTGCATCAAGAAACCCTCTTACAGTTCGGCTTAGTAAAATTTTATCAGGCCCATAAGCAAGCTGTATAATATATATTTTACTTATTAATTTAAGTAGACTTTGTTTGAAGTCAGAATTGTACAGACGGTAGTACCTCAAGGTAAATGTGGCCTATCATGCATGCTTATTTAATTGCGGTTGTATCATCTGACCGCAGACATTGATGTCAAGTGACGAGTTTGGTTTTTATTATTTTTGTATCAAAGTTGTTTTTTTACGACTGTGGTAGTTGATACTAGCCATAATAAGGTGTCTGTTAAGCAGTGTTTCTTCTGATCATTTTTATTCTTTGCTCGTATCGAGCATAGAGTACCGCATTGATGTAACAGATATTGCATCTATGACTTTTTCATGGAGTTATGACCTACTGTGATTGGTCAGAATGACATGTTGCTCTTGAGCACGCCACTTTATCCGATAGGTAATTGAAGTACCAAAAAAATACGTTTATCTTCTTACTATTACAATAACAGTACTGCCTCGTTGGTGTAAAGGCAATGTTTTTGCCTTATATCTGAGAGGTGCTGGGTTCGAATCCCAGGTCGAGCCAAAATTGTATCTGAGTTTTTCTGTCATGAATTTCTCAAAAACAGCTCGGAGTCGGGAAGTTGGCGGTGTTACACCCCCGTGCCTCGGTGCGCACGTTAAGCCGTTGGCCTTGCGCGTGATCTCTCTCCGATCATGTTGGATTGCCGTCTCACCGAACTTTGAGAGTAATGGAACAGTGAGTGCACCTATGTATTTCGTTCACACTTGTGCACTATAATATCTCCTGCGCAGTTAACTGATCTCTGTTGAAATTGGCCGCCGTGGCCGACATCGGCCTGGAGGACTATTATTGTTACAAGTCTCATGATTAAAGTTTTTACAGATATTTAAAGATTATAAATCTGTAGAAAAATAAACTGTTAAAATTGGGTCACATTTAGCTACACTAATAAAACAGTGTTCGCGCTTTTATCATGCTAGAATAAATTCGGATATTGTCCAATATTTCTCGTCGCGGCGTGGGTGGATAAACCGACCCTTGGTCGAATATTTTCAGCCCGAGCACAAAGAACGAGGTTCTACTTTAGAACTGCGTTGTTCATTTTTTCAGCCCGGACATCGACCGCGGTATTTTTTTTAGACTTTTTCAACTTAATTTTGGACCGATTTCTATAAACTGAAATACTAACAACTAGTTCAACATACAAAACAAAGTGTTTATACCTACATCTACTTTGCTTGAAATAGTAAAAACGCAAAGGGAGCGTGGATTTATATCATACAACATTTGTTTGAATATTCTAATGCCGACTAAACAGATTTTTAGTGATAACGTCTTTTTATCAAACAATTTCATAAATTTTAGTTTTTTTTGCACCCTGTTTTGTCAACTATGTACATCCAACCCATAATGAAGAATAAATGGGTTTGTGTCTGTATTATATGCAGTTTTTCATACAAAACCTTCTCTTAAATATTAAAAAAAAAAACTTTGATGACGGGAACGGTTACTCGTCAATCAAAACATGATATACTCAAGTCCAGGCTGTATGGATGAACTCCTTTGCCTTTTCCAGAATGGAATCAAAGCATGTCGATTCGAGTAAGCGTTATTATTATCCAAATATATCTTGACGTCTTTCACAGTAGGGTCCTACCCTCCGGCTTATTGCGGGTTTCGGAAGCTAACTTTGTAATTGGATTATGAAAATTATAGAGACTTTGACCGTTATTCGTGTTACAACATTATCGGTTGAGCCAAAATGTTTTGACACAACACTCCATGAAACAGTACTACTCAGTCAGCAATACTCTGCGTCGATTTTAACTTCATTAACTTTTTTACCGTTAAGTATTTTTTGCGTTCACAACGCTATTTTTTTAATTTCGAAAAGACAACACTTAAAAAAATCTTTTCGGCTCCGGTTATCGGGAAGGATTCGAACCCCCGACCTTTGGAAGTCCGGTCCAATGCTCTGACCACTGAGCTACCGAGAACCTTAATGGAGTCGTTGAATTTTGTAAGTGCTTTTTTAACGCTTTGAGCCAGCGTATGTTTCATCAATGACCGTGGGAGTCACCCTACCCAAATCACCACCTAGCAATTTCTCACCACCTAGCAAGTACCTACTAAAATCAGTTTATTATTGAGACAACAAGGAAATTCGAAAAAAAAAATTTGTTCGAGTTCAATTAATTTTGTCTAGGCTATTAACATCTAGATTAAGCCTATATGAATAAATGTTAAGAATTAATTTATTTTGTAAGTTACTAGCTGTGCCCTGTGGTTTCACTCGCATAGAACCAGTTTTCTACACATCCTACAGCAACCATCTATGTTCCGAAATTTCAGCCAAATCGGTTTTGCAATTTTGGCGTGAAACATTAACTAACATCCATAGATACACATACACGTATATTAAACATTGTCAAGGAATATTAAACATTTTAAAACATACTTTTGTAGAGGCTACAGTTTATAAGTCTAGAATAGAAATAATAAGACACATCAATGTCGAAGATCAAGGCGTAAAAATAAATTTTACCCCTTACACCAACTACACTATTACCATACAAAAAAAACACCGTTGCTAAAATACCGGGCTCCACAACTAAATCTACGTGTACCGACGGTTATAATATCAAAAGTGCCTCTCTCTGTCCTTTTTGCAGCCCATAGAAATTCGGCATCCGCTCGAAGGACCATTGGGCGGGCGTGCAGCGGACCCGCCATTGGCAGGGTGCCAATAACGTAATATTATAAGGCCAAGTAGAAAGAGGAGTAAGTAAATAATTAATTAAGAATTTCAATAGACCAAACGTTAAAGTAGAAAAAGATTATGTGCTTAATGGCACGTTCAAAATATTTAAAATAATTTCTAATGTTTAATTCCAGATTCATATTTTTATAAATAAAAGTGAAACAGTTAGCACCACTAACTTTATTTTGAAACTTTACAAACAGTAACTTATAATAATTTGTTAGTATCATATATGCAATCGTTACGCAATTTGTTATTTAATCGACTTTTTAAGGACGATATTAAATCGTATATCATTTTTCAAAAACTAAGATTAAAAATAATATCTCCTTCCTTGTTCACTATAAGAGTTTTAATTAATTGAAATTGAAAAATAATAAAACACAACTTGCACCACTTTGCAGCGAGCCCGTTGATAATATTGCCCAGGAGTTGCTTTCCCCTTTATGAGGCGTTATTTTTTTATATTTTCACAACCGGTCTGCTGAGCCAAGTATGGAATGTTATCTTTAGCGAATACAGTCTGTTGCTGCGAGGATGCTTAGGTTGTATGTTCGCGGTAAATATTATTAGTTTCAGTCCAGGGGCGATATATAACGATCAAGTTTAGACTTAACAAAAGCTTTGCAATAACGCTGATAATGTAATAATAATCTTCCCCAGAATGACTACATTACGATGGAGAAAGGAGCAATTTTAAATATATGCCGGATAGTCAAACGTTTCATTTAAGATAAACCTACTCTTTCTTCATAATCAAAATAATGTTATTTTCATTAACATTTTAATTTAAAATAATACAAAAAACATACACAATATGGATAAGTTACTTGGTGTAGCCTGTACCTGATTCTAAAATTACCAAGTAGTAAGCTGAGATAACAAACATATAAAAATACAAATATTATTGATAAATCATTTACTTCTCGCCAATAATACATGCAATAAAAATTAAAATTGTACATTGTCATTAATTAGTTAAAAACGAAATAAATATATACCTACATTAAATATCTTTAACTAATTAATCATTTGTTAGTAAGCGGAAAGCAAAATCGTAATACGGCCCCTGTTTAAAAAGTAAAAGGTAACGAAGATAGAATAGATAACTCTTTAATGTCTACTAAAAAAAATGTAACCAACAAACACAGAACAGTACAATTTTTGGTCTACATATATATTTTTTATTGTTATAAAATTCACAGCTCTTATTACAAAAATTAAGCTTAACTTACAGCCAATAACGAATTTACTTTATATAAAAAGAACAAATACAAATCTAAGTTGACACGGGTTGACATAATACACAAGTTTTATAATGTGTATGTGTAACTTGCTAACAATGGTCTAAAATTCACATTGAATTAATTCAACATTAATTTTAGATGTATGTATATATTTATTAATTATTTATATATGAGTTACAAGTCTTACGTACGTCTTACGCGGATACAAATGTTTACAAACTTTAACTTTAAATTTAAAAATAAACAGAAAACTACAAATTATTCTTTCTCACACTGAGAGAGTGGCTCTAGTACGCTTATAACCCCTTTTTTGAACGCTGCCTTCGTTAGGTGAATCACGTCTACCGAGGAGAAGAGTTTATTATACGTTCTAAGAGTTCGGGCTACTACAGAGTTACGTGCGTAGTTGGTACATATCGGTGACAAAAAAGAAAGAACAAATAAAAAAAACAATATTAATTATTATGTTACAAATACTATGAAAACTAATGCACTTAAAGAACGTCAGGTTAATAAAGAGTGAGTCGCAAGTGTGACGTGTTCTTGGCGTGTTAACGCTATTGTATTAAAAAGTGTTTGACTATGGTATCATCTCTACGTATATAAAATTCTCGTGTCACAATGTTCGTTCCCGTACTCCTCAAAAACGGCTTGACCGATTCTCATGAAATTTTGTGAGCATATTGAGTAGGTCTGAGAATTGGCCAACATCTATTTTTCATATCCTTTAGTGATAAGGGTTGTCAACCCTTAACATTTATATGGCAACACAACGTTCGCCGGGTCAGCTAGTACAAATCAAAAATTTTTGCTTTTATTAGACGTAATAACAAAACAATGTTACTGAAAATATTTTATTTTATTTTACATTTTTGGAAGACTTGACTTACAGCTACAACATATAAATTACACTATTTAACATCTATAATTAGATGACCGGAGCCGAAAAGATTTTTTTAGGTGTTGTCGTTACGAAATCTATAATAGTTTTAATAAAAAGAAGGCCATTTACATGTCTCCACTAGTACCTAAGCATTAGAGAACATAAGAAAGTAAAGCATAAATTACCTACACAAGTAAGTAATATGGATCTAAAGCTATCCGAAAATAATAAATAAATAAATATTTCACAAAAATCACACCAATTTTATTCTCTAGTCCCAAACTAAGCTACGAGGCTTGTGTTATAGGTACTAGACAACGGATAAACATACTTAAATATATTTTTTTTTGTAAATAAATACATATTATACACAGAAAACACCCAGACCAGTACAAATACACATGTTCATGCACACTTATGCTTGTACTGTGCGGGGATCGAACCCGCGACCCTTGGTTTAGAAGTCCGACCTGTGGACCACTGCACCAAACGGTCGTCAGAAATGAATGATCATTTTAATTATCATCATTAATTCAATTTATTCAAATGAATAAATTTAATTAAAGATGATGGGCCCTGTAAGGTAATCTAATGAATTATCGACATCAATTATAATTAAGCTCACGAAGAGCAGAAAAAATATTCATTACAATTTCTCCCAGAAAAATAAAGTTACTTTTTACAAAATTTAATAACCAAATTACAACGCGAAAATTGCTTACTAACGTTACCTAATATTATTAATCAATTTTCTCAGAATTAACGCTTTCCTTTGCCTTAACATTTCTGCTCATAATACCTGTTAACATTAAAGCGAAGATATAAAATATGTTATGAATATTATAACTTGCAATCTCTGTTAAATATTACCAACGTAGTTAGCCGTTAACTTGGTAATTTTGCTTCGCTTTAACGCAAGCTCCGTGGGATTACACCTGGTACTGTGGGTCAGTGATTCTAAAACTTCCATTAGATTTTAAATTATAAAAGTGCATTTTTACTCGCTTTAAAGGCTAATTAAGTCTCACGAGAGTTGTCGCAGTATGACACAAGGACAGTAAGTTGAGTAAGGATACTTTATTATAAAACTAATTTTGGTTGGTTATTGCTAAATTGCTGAAACGACAAAAATGTGTGAGTCGAATCGAGTGAATGCTTGTTGATAGATGTCACTTATATGGTCTTAGGTTGCTTAACTTTTGGTATTAAAATACCAAAGCGCTGCCATCACAGCGCTACAAGCACCTCCAAAACTCACTAATCGAAACTTAATTTATTTTGAATCAAAAATATAAAAGTCTACTACACAGTTTTACTTAAAGTAGAAGCAAACCCCGCAGACGTTGTCCTGCTAGTTGTTTTCTTAGTGAGAACCATTCGCGTACTTTAAGGAATATCGTAAAAAAAGAATTGGCCAAATTGGTTCAGGCGTTCTCGAGTTAAGAGCTTACCAACATATATTGTGATTCATTTACATATTATACTAGCGGACCAGGCAGACGTTTTCCTGCCCCTTGTTTTTTTTCTTTTAAACCTTCGCTGGAACTGAAACTTCCACGAATATTTCATGACTAAACTTATTCAGACTGGTTCAGCCGTTTTCGAGTTTTAGCGAGACTAACGAACAGCAATTCATTTATATATATATATATATATATATATATATATATATATATATATATATATATATATATAAGATGTTAAACGCAAAGTACAAAATAGCGAATACCATGAACTCCACCTTACCAAAGCCCTCTACAAAATGTGCTACCGTCGGAAACCGTATCGACTGCAAAAGCATGCTTTTGCAAGTCAAACATATTTGTTCGGAACACTCTCAAAAGAAGCGAAAATCCTGTGTTTGAGAATCTTTTACGGGTTTAGCAAAGAAACTTCTTATCTCAAAAGAATAGCTGTGTTAAATAAATTTTGATGCCGCTTTAATTATTGCTTTTTGATCTTCTGGTATCTGAAAAATTTGCTGACAAAGACAAGAAATTTCACAAAATATGGTGTGACATTTCAACTCGGAATTCCTATAAGGAATTATGTCCCGGTTTTCTTTATTTTGTTTTGAACATGATAAAAACATTATAAATGCTAAGGCGTAAGTGAGAATAAGCTTAAGTCCACAAGTTCGAAACTGTTAGATTCAACTGAAATAAGTGATCATCACACTTACTAAACTTAAGCTAAAACTGATGACTATTTTATTTATTGCTTTATTATATATTAGCTTTATTTCAGACCTAAACTATGTACAAAAGGTGGACTTAACGCTGTTGGACATTCTCTACCTTTGGGTTGGTAGTCATACCTTTGAATGATATTTAAAATAAAAATTTACCTATTTTGCTATAGAGCAATATGAGAGATAGGTAGAATCATGTTATATGAATAGTCATATAACATGATTCTACCTATCTCTCAATAATGCTGTTACACCCAAAATCTCACCACCCTGTATACCTACCGCGTGGTGGTAAATCGATTATGCAAATAACTTTAACTACGACCTTTATGAATAGAGATTAGTCTAAACAAGACCTTTGTCTGTTTTTGAAACAAGTATTTATTTAGTTAACATATTTTGGTTAAAGTTTACTCGTTTGATTTTGTTATTTATTAACTTACTCATAATATTAAGCATACGCTTACCTAATTCGGATAAATAACAGAAAATTTATTTTTGTTCTTTTTAATCGTTTTATTATGAATGACACATAGAAAAACATGAAAGGTAATTTTATTAAATGTTGAGTCAAGTCTCTGAAAAATATCAGAAAAATATCGTTCGCCTTATGGATTATATTTATATGTAATAAAAACGGTACTTAACCAAACCGTGAACAATAGGGTATAGCCGAGATAGATGCCCCGCCCCGCCCACGTTTTGAAATCGCACTATGACTTAAATATTTAAAATCAAATAAAATTTATTTTTGAAACAAATTTATTCTTGGGTGTCCTTTTTACTCCGATATTCCGATACTCTTCGATGTATTCATAGTATTAAGGACTTTTGCGGACATCTAAATTTTGTGACATCTATCCCATACAGTGGATAGATGCCCGACCAAACCGTATTCATTCAACTATATTCAGTTGAATTGCGTTAAGGATAGATGACTCACCGGAAAAATGGGCATCTATCCCCTAAAATCTTTGTTTTCATTTTTGCATTGCATGCTGTCGCTTCGAGACATGTAACTGTGTCAATTTAGATAGATTTAAAGATTCTTTTGATGGATATGAAACTAATGTAATTAAAATCGGGCCATCAATACCACTCGTCTATTACACTACCATCTAACTCGTCACCTACCTGTCAACACAGTTTGAACTAGTGATGTACAAGACTCGAGTCGTCGAGCCCTATTTTTGAAGCCTCGAGGCGGAATGGCAAGGCTCAATGAGCTCGGTAGGCTCGGTCGGTGCCCCGAGCTTAGCCGAGCTGCGAGCTCTCTGAGCCATGCCTCGAGCCTTTAAAAGAGCTCGAACCTTCTAAAGAGCTCGAGTCTTAAAATGAACGCAAGCCTTCAATAAAAGCTCGAGTTTATGTATATGACTTTAATATCTCCGTTACTAAGTAAAATAAGTATCTGTCAGTCAGTCAGGACTTCGAATTTTATATGTATGGTTACTGTTGCTTTATATATTAACATTATTCATACATATAAAATTCGAAGTCCTGACTGACTGAAAGAGATATGAACGCACAGCCCAAACTAGGGTCTAGAGATTCCAAATTTGACAGGTGGCTTCCCGATGTGATCGAGGGGTCAACAAAAAAAGGTTCTAGCTTTCGAAAAGGCTCGAGTTTTCAAAAAGGCTCGCGCTCTCAAAAAGGCTCGAGCTTTGCAAAAGACTCCAAGCTTCATACAAAAGAGGCGAGCCCTGAAAAAGGCTCGGACTCTAAAATAGACTTCAGAGTCGTCGAGCTTCATATAAATGTAGACTGTAAACGACTCTGAGCTCTCGGCAAAAGGACTCGGAAGCCTCGAGCCTTGTACATCACTAGTTTGAACATCTACAAGATGTATATGTATAGAACCCTCGTTGGACAAAATAAGCAATGTGTCAAAAATCAGCATGACATAATTTGACTCGTTTGAAGATAAACTATGGGGCGTCGTTATTAGATGTTAAACATAAAATAAATGATCGTTAAATTATAGTTTTTTAACAATGTTATATTACGTAAAGAAAGTCAGCAAAGAGCATTAGTGAATAAAGTAACAACGCCATTATGAAGAGAACAAAGTGTTTTCCCGTTTTGACATAACACTTTTATGTCCTCGCCACTTATTTTTTATTGTGAAAGCCAAAGATTTCGCGCTTCAGCAGTTCTATATGGCCCATATTATATCCGAATCATAGTCGAGTGGGATTAGTTGAAGATCAACAAACAGCGCGGAAAAACAAGGTGACATTTGCATTTTTATGTATGGACGATATATCATTTGGAATATGTAAGTTTTAGGAGAAAATCAATCCATACTAATATTATAAATGCAAAAGTTACATACTCTGTCTGTCTGTCTGTTACTCAATTGCGCCTAAACTACTGAACCGATTTGCATGAAATTTGGTATGGAGATAATTTAATACCCGTGAAAGGACATTGTCTACTTTTAAGCGCGGGTAAAATTAATTTAGCCGATCGCTTTTATACCTTACCTACTGAACAGATTTAAATGAAATTTATATAGATTGAGACTTGACTTGAGAAAAAGGACATGACTTACTTTTGACCGCGGGAAAACAACGCATTCCAAAACAACTACCTAATGAGGACGAAGTCGCGGGTAAAAGCTAGTAATATACGTATATATTTCACGAGGGTAAAACGTCATGTATCCCAAAAACTAATACAACGGGGATGACAATACACTCAGTTAATCTGATACTAAGATGTTATTCAAGATTATTAAGGAGCCCGTGTGGTGGAGTACAGCTCAGACCACCTAATAGGTGAGGTGAGGCCTGTGCCCAGCAGTGGGATGTATTTAGACTGATGAGAGAGAGAGAGGAGGTGCTATACAACGGTGTTAAAACTTTCCACAGCCGAAAAGAAAAAAAAACGTCACACACGGGTCTATAATTTTGTCGACCACCACTTTGGTGTAATGGTTAAGAAGTTGAGATGTCGCGGGTTCAATCCCCCCACTATACCTACAAACATTTGTGTGCATGAACATGTCTGTTTGTACTGGTCTGGGTGTTATACGTATTTATTCAAGTTTATTTTTAATACCACTGTTGATTCTGATATCTGTAACACAAGTGCTTAAGCTAGTTATCACAGAGTCAGATCAAAGTTTGTGATGTTGTTGTATATTTATTTTTAACTAGTGGCCGCCCGCGACTTCGTCCGCGTGGAAAGCCTTTATCTTAAAAATTCTTTATGAATTGTAGCCTATATGTTATTCTGATGTATAAGCTATATTGTGGTAAAGTTTCATTCAAATCCATTCAGTAGTTTTTACGTGAAAGAGTAACAAACATCCATACATCCATACATCCATACATCCATACATCCATACTTACAAACTTTCGCCTTTATAATAGTAGTAGGATAGGATATCAAACCCAGGTAGGGCCAGATAGGGCTTATAGAAAGCTGAATTTCGATTAATTATTTTTTGTTATTGTTTTCTTATTAAACACTATTAGTCACGCAATAGTAAAGTAAAATATAACAATTGCAAGAAAATTAAATTTACAATAAACCTACTAACTAAAAATAAATTTTCACGGCGTAAATTAAAATTTTCGATTAAAAATAAGCCTTAATCTCCCAAAAATAAACACCAATGGCGGTCAGAGGTGGTATAATGCAGCTCGTTAATTTACTTGCCAAGTGTTGGATTAGACGATGATAAATGCCCCGCCTCCGGTAAAGTGACACTTTCATTATTTTCGGTTCAGGCTTAAGGATTAAGCGGTTTGGCATAAAAATCAACTAAATTGTAGATTTACAATGTAGTAAAAATTATATAAAGCGATTTGTCAAAAAAATATCTAAATTGTAGATATACAATGTAGTCAAATTTTTGACTTTTTCGTATATCCACCTTACTTAAACAACAAGTAAATCAATTAACATAAAATTATGAAAAAGTGATGTTTTATTCCGTATCGAGATCGACATATTATTTGGAACTGTTTTTAGTAATCATTATGTAGGTACAAATTGTAATTTTTTGCCGTCATCCAAATAACTAAAAAATTCCTTCGTGATAAATTAATTTCTAGAACACTTTTGCCTCAAATTCAAATTCAAATCATTTATTGCATGTCACATTACATCAAGTTGGTATAAAAGTTTTAATGATATTGGTACATGTGACGCCCTGCACAGGGCATAGCAACATTTTCAGGGTTAGCCCTGAAAATGTTGCTATGCCCTGTGCAACTATCAAATTATTATAATTATCGTACTAATATATAATACTAAGATAAAAACATATTTTGACATAATATGTATGTACGTACTTTCAAAATATTTGCATTTGAATTCACTGTAAATTTTTTTTGGGAATTTTTATTCGCTGTGTCATCTTATAACTTACGCCAAGGTCTTAATTTCCTTCGGAAAGGTGTCAGCATCTATCTCCTCTGTGGACACAATGAAAGCCTATCTATTGGGGATTTTAATGTACTCTTTATAAATATATATATATAAGAATTGCTTAATGTATTTCTAAAAGCAAAACTCTAGATTCACATAACCGCAATATTGTCCTTGCAGCTGAAGAAAATAAAATATATTGCGGAAAAATCCCTAAATGTATTTATCACTTACTTACGTCTTTACGTAATATATTTATATACACAGTGTGTAACATAGATAAGTTTCGTAAACCATAAACTTAAAGATTGCTTGGTACATTAAAAACAAAAAAAAACAACAAAAGTCCTAAGACGTGACGCGAGATATGAGTGCCACGTCATTCAACTATATAATTATTCAACTACATATGTATATTCAGTTAAAAGGCAAATAAAAACTAAAAGAAATCGAAATCGCTTGTATTTCATATTACGACGAATCGACGACAAATTTTTAAATGGCATTTTAAAAGAAACTTCTTTGGCCATTAAAAGTTGAAAGTATGACTTATCTCACGAGTTGTTTTCCACAAAACGAATGAATGGAACAACGCTCAACAAATTGCAAATGGTTCAAGTTTAGCTCGGTCTAAGCTATTCTGCTCCGACTTTGTTTCGTTCAAACGAGATTTATCGAATCGAAGATTCTTTCAGAGTTGATGGCTAGTGTTGTATTTGCGTAATACCCCAGAATCAGGGCCTCAATTCTGCAATAAATACAGGGTGTATGGTGGAACGATGTAGATATTTTTCGGTCGATAGAGGATACCTATGCCTACGTGAACATTTTAAGCCCTATACTGTTTTGGGAAAAGTGCAATCTGTCAAGTTATTAGAGCTGAAAAAGAGTTAGTTTTTTTTTTAATATTTTACAACAATCACACCAATTCTCTAGTCCCAAATTATTTTGCTTTTAATATCCACTAAACGACGCCAGCGCAGGAACCCAAATACATCCAACTGTAACCACTTGAAAAAACTAGAGCTGTAAATCGTAGGTCTTACAATACAACTTACAACGTGACACAGAAGATGCACCTGGGAACACAACACTAACACCAACAAAAAAAGTGTTTTGTTGGTGTCAGTGTTATGTTTCCAGGTGCATCTTCTGTGTCAAGTTGTATTGTAAGTCCTGCGACTTGCAGCTCTAGTTTTTCAAGTTACAGTTAAATTAAGGTTATAGTTAGTTTTCCTTGATAGTATTTGAGTTTCTGCGCTGGCTTCGCGGCGTCGTCAAAATAATTCTCTTTTTCAGCTTTAGTCATGGATTTCCACAAAGTAACGCCTGATTCCATAAAATATATCAAAATATTGCCAAAATTATTTTTTAGTTATTGTTAATGTCAAATCGAGCAAATTGACTTTGTTTTTTTTTTCGATTTTCTTAGCAGAAGTAGTGCCCTGATACACTCGTTATTCATGAATCGATAACCACACATCCCTAACGCAACGCGTTCGTTCTCTTAGGGATGCGCGCGATATCTGCGATCTTATTTCGAGCTGGCTTCGTCTTCTTTGTACTAGTATGACGCGATGCCTTATTCTCGTTACTAACAAAGGATCTACTGAAATGAAAACAACCGTGAGATTGAATGTTGCGGATTTAATAAAGGAAACGACTGAACACACGTGATCGCGATGTCATGGTGTGTTGAATTCAACTTGAGCGATGGGAAAAAACATTCATGTTATGGTAGTTAAATGTGTGAAGTAAATTCGCTCCATACGTTTTGCTTATAAACTAGCAGTAATATATTAACTAGTAGTAAGTAAATAGTTGATGTAAACAGGGTTTTCCAATGTCTGGGTAATGGATAGGCTTTAGACCGGAAAGTCAATAAAGGCAAGGTCAATTTAGACCTAGGACGGTTGATTATTTTTTTGTTACGAGATTTTTCATTCCAGTTTTTAACGTAAATATGCTTATCATGTTAACAAAAAACTACCGGTGCATCTATGAGAGAAAGCCTATTTTTGTCAATTTTAGTAGTAATTTTAGCAACTCCTCTGGTAAGAAATATTTACAATGGGAAATTTAAACACACTTACAGAAAAATGATAAAAATTTAAGTAACTTAAGAAATATTTAGCTAATTTACGATTATTTGAAAAAATTCGTTTGGTCCGAATTTAATTAAGTCTCAATAATAAAACCACTGTTATGCCGCCCTGCGGGACTACTTTAACTTAAATAATTCGCAAATTAAAACTTCGTTAAGATATTAAATCTTTTGTTAATGCTCTCTAACGTTAAATTAGGTAAAACGAGGTAGCTAGTTGGTATGTACTTCATCCGAATTCATATTACATGATATGAGTAAAAGATGTTAAAAAAATCTGTCCAACCTGTTCAAACAAATACTTCTCCATATCACAATGTAGGTAACCGATTTATTTGGCAAATTTGCTTTGTACCTAATGAAAGTGACAAATATGACCAACTGCTAACAGTTAGTCGAGTCTAAGACTTGAGTGTAGTGCAATCGATACCTCAATGTCAGTCATATGATTGACACCGTCAGCGTTTCACGAGTGTCAGACGTCAGAGTGGGTCAAATACAGGGCTGCATGCTTTGATTAAAATAGAACACGGCAGATGGTGCATCATGGGCTGAAAAAAATATGTGCCATCTTGCTTCGTCTAGCTTTTCAGGCTAGGTAAGTTATGTTATTTTTTTTAACTAGAAACTAAGATTTTATTTTAAGTGACTCAATCAAGTAATCCACGGTGTGTTTTGCCCAAACTGCCATGTCGCCATAAATTCCATGATATTTGTTAAACAGATAGAGCTGCTTAAGATTTTTTGGCCACATATTCACTATACCTTAATTTATTAAAACTTCACCAGAAGTGTACAATTGGCGGACTTAACACCATGGCATTCTTAACCAGTCAGCTCATCCTGTTAACCTTAGAGAACTAAGGTTATGTAACCTACGGTGACGAATATAGCTTACTAACATGTGTGTTTGATATTGCTCGATAAAAAAAGTGTTACATCTCATGTGTATTACAACACAAGCTCAGTCTGTTACATAACCTGGCCTGAAATAGGCTCCTCGTCTGTCGAGGGGTGTTCCAACGCTGCTCCGAGGCATTCGAGGGTTCTGGAACGCTCTCCAAGTCGTTAGCTGATGTCAGCACCCTTGACACGGACAGCCAATATTGGCTAGAACGGATAAAAGAGAATAACCTATATTTTTTTATTGAAGATTTTCGTTTGATTTGTTTTTAAGTTTAGGCATGTTACTAGACTAGCAGTGGAACGTGTATGTAACTCAATTTATGTTTTCAGCTTTGCTTATTTGTTAAAGAGAACTCTGCTAAAATATTGAAGGAACGTTCGTTTTAGTTCAAATTAAATGGTTTCACTTGAAATAAGTTTTACCTTCCATTCGTTCGTTAGTTAAAATTTTTACGGCATACTTTACGTATTGTAAAACAAAAACATTATATCTAGGTAGAAGTTTTAACCGTTTTTTTTTTTAAATTAGAGAATCTAATGCCCTAATGTAAGTTTTCCTGCACAATTATATTTCACAGCGATATTAATACATAAAAATTGTTGTAGCCCAAACGAAATTCCTAGAAAAAAAAAGAATACATTTAAAGTAAGAGAATCATAAGCCGTATGTTTTTAAAGCGTACACGAACTGTTCCATTAATTAAATAAACATTTTTTATATATTTACCTCCTTGTAACAAAGAAAGACCAGAAAAACACATACCTGAAACAAAAGAACAGATATTTAAAAGTTGACATTGTTAATTACACTAAGTTGGGGACATCTACGTGTGTCGTCACTGTAGCTTTAGTGACTGAAAATCCATTTGTTGTGCCTACTGATAATTACCTCTCATAAAAAATACAAATACGACCTGAACGCAATTTAGGTATATCCACAGGATGCCGTTCAAAATTAATCAAACACCAAATTTTGTGTAATTGGTCAGTAAATAGAGGCAATTAGCCCGGATTCGGTTACAAACCTGCTACAATACATTGTTCAATGCATGGAGTCATAGTAATTTTTATACAAAATAAAAAAAATTGTACAAAAATTACTATGACTCCATGCAGAGGACTTGGATTTGCTGGCTAAACATAGAGATCGGTTGATAAGTTTGGGGGAGACCTTTGCTTAGCAGTGGGATGACATAGGTTAGCAGAAAAAAAACTAAGGGTGTGATGGGGTCACGGTAGGTGAAAAGGGCTTGCGCTATGAATATCATAACTAGATATTGTGTGTACCTAAAATGATACAGGCAATACGTGGCCAGTCAGAAAGTTTTGCGAAAAAAGTTTTTAACTTTGACAGACTAGCATGTTATACCTAATCTATTTTGAAAATATGATTCTTTCTTAGTAAAAAAAGATACATTCCAATTTTAAAACTACTCTCTACTTTTTAACAAGCCATTTCAAATTATCGTATCTGACTGAAACATGTATCTATGCCGGGAACATTTTCGCGCTATTTTAAATGTCGCCTAAAACCGGATGAATCGTACGATAGATTTATAATAGTATTTAGTAATGAGGCCACTTCTAAAGCAACTGTTTATCGTTGCCTTGTCGTATTTAAGCACGGTTGTTTTACTTTGGGATATGAAGAAAGAATTAGTCGCCCTTAACCAGCTGTTACCGATGAAAACGTGCTAGCAGTGAAAATTTAGTTCAAGACAACAGGCGAGTTACGTATCAAGAGCTTCAGCACATAATGCAGATTGGATCAGGAAGCATTTGCGATGTTTTACACAAACATATTGGACTAAGCGCCAGTCAACGGTTTGGGTGTTTCAAAACGAAGCAAAGCCTACCAATGTGAAGCGTGTGAAGGAGCGGTGGGAAGATTATGATCGAAAGTTTTTTTTTTCAATTTAACTAGCTACTTGGTATCAACTCCTTTACAGGATCAAAGAATCATCAACGCTCAATGGTGTACTACCAAATGCTTGCCAGAAGTTTTTTTCTGCTGTGAGCAACAGGCGGCTAAACATAGGGCTATTGCTTAACCACGACAACGCACCCGCGCGTACCGCGCTCAATACAATGGTTTTCGTGGACAGCACGCCGGTTAAAATTTTTGGTCCTACAGTCCTGATTTAGCACCGTTTGACTTCTTTTTAATCCCAAAAATCAAAAAAACAGCTCAAAGGAATACAATTTTCGTCGCCGAAAGATACGATGCAGCGGACTGGAAAAAGTGTTTTGTTAAAAAAAATATTTATATAAATGAACTTTCTGAGTGTCCCACGTTTATCTCCATTGACTTTATCGATATTCGAAATGTTTGATTCGAAATTCGATCGACTTTCGAAATGTTGAAAACTGATGTGATCTTTTGAAAACTGACCGTTCAAATACTGTCCGCAAAGAAAAATTACATTTCACGCCAAAAATTGCGAAAAGTATGAATGCTTTTGATGATACAGGTAATACGACAGTGTTATTTACCTCTTTGTTTAAAATGAAGAATATTTAACTTACACTGTAATACTGGCCGCATGGAAAAGTACATTTCGCGCCAACAAAAGAGTAAAAATAAACAAATAAAATTGGGCATAGATACCAACCACCCTCGCGGAAAGCATCAAGTGCCCTGGGCAACCGCTGACGCCGCGCCTTTGATGGCAAACGAATACTTGGCTCTAAAGACCGCCAGGTTTGACGTCGGCGCCTTGAGCACACTCGAGCGCGGTGTGTCTCGCCAAGTCAGTTTTTTGAGGGGTTATTGATCAAAGTGGATGTTCAGGAGCCGTCAAAAAATGGAATCAGGGCTGTCCCTGCTATTTGCCTTTGAAGATTCAAATGTGAATTTAAAGTAAATTTATCCATCTATTAAAAAAAATATACATTTTCGGTCGAAATTTGGATGGGAACCAAACCCTGTGCTAGTAAAAAACATATTGATTACAATCTAGCTGCTTAATATGACAGAATTAAGATTTCTTCCCGCATACGCCGCGAATTTCTAGGACGAGGTTTTAGTGTAGCCATTTTAGTTAACTGTGAATGTTTTTATGTCATTTTTGTTTCGAGTCGGACCACACCTTGCCACCCGGTCAACATCACGGCACTTGTAAAGGTACACTTTTGACAAAATAATTGGGTTACCCCAACTTCTTACCACACTTCGGCAACCCTGATAAATCCCAAAATAAACAAGAAACAATGAGCGACGGTCTCAAGGAGATATCTCGAAACGTAATTTGCAGCTTCTATTATAAGTGCTAAGTGAAAAGTTTCTTTGTTTCGTTAATGACGTTCCACGAGATTAGAATTGGAAATTCCGGTAGTAATTTATTTCGGTTTCCACTCGGTCATATTTACGAGTCGAAACTTGGCTGCTAATTTTCACGCGGAAATGTTTTTGAAAGATGGCCAGGTGGAACAAAGTATCGAGATAATAAGTACAACGGAAAATACAGGCATGAAAAAATATAATAACCGTAACTCAAAGTTTGTTTGACAACGATCGCTCTTAGCGATGAAACTGCTTGAATTGTGCATATTTCTGTATTTCGGAAAAATGTCAACGTTCTACAGTAGGTGCCATCTCATGTTGGCAAAGAAGATAATGAAACCGTGGACAAATGTATGTAATTTATGACATTATGATCCAAGAGATTGAAATAAATGATTTGATTTGATTAAGGCCAAAGAAGCTGGATTGGATAGAGTCCCTCTAGAGAGTAAACCTTACCATAGAGATTACGGCTATCTGAAAGCAAAATGCCACCTGTATGGAAATAATACTCGTACTTTGACGAGAAATCGCTATCTAAAGGTATACGGTATCGGACAATATAAACGTCGATGAACAGATACCTTTGGTTGGATAATGCCGGGATGAGCAAGCACGAAATCGTAAAGAGTTTCAGACTTCGTTTGGGACACATACCATTGAACAGCTTTGCCGCTCTTATGAGCAAAGCCACATCTCCTAAGTGAACAGAATGCGATGTAGCGAAGTATCATATTATGTTGGAATGTGTCCGGAATGAGGCTGGGTTGTATAATAATTAACACCAATTATAATTTTCAATCAACACCCGTTATTATGATATAAGGTGATGAAGTTAACGAACCATTTCAATACAGTACTAGTGCAATTGTTTTGTATTATTTTACTCGTAAAACTAAGTACCGATATAAGAGTAGTTTATGTGTAAACTAAGATAGTTTATAGCATAGACATTCGTGGTTTTTTAAATCTATTATTATTAAACTGTTGTAATAATTTCTTACATGGTAAATAAATAAATGAAAACGTCGCTATCATGTCGAATCGAATTTCAAAAATCCAGTGGGAAAACTTGCTTTACATTGCAAAGTCTTGCAATTCCGTTACCCCAAAAACAGAAAAACAAACGTTCTCATTTACGCCTGTAATCCAAACGGCAGTTTGCATTTCTGGCTGCAGCCATCAAACACGATCGTAAAGCCGCATCCAACATCGTTAGGATTGCAAACGCAGGTCCCACTCTGTTTGTTCTGTAATGCAATATTTCCGTGGTCACAGGTAGACTAACGTGTTGAAAATTCCACCAGCTTGGGATCCTGTTTTAGCTAAGACTCAAGCTCGACCTTGCACTGTAAGACCTTAAGATACTGTTAGCTCATTTTGTGTGGATAGGAACGTTACTTAATATTTTTGATTGATGGTAGTTTACAATATTTTCTAACTATGTAATAACAACTAACACCTTAGCCTACATGTGAGCACAAACGCTGAAAAGGGTCCGAAACGTCAGGTTTAAACAAAATGTAAATAAATCGCGAAATAATCCGTAAAAAGTTTTTGTAATGCAATGTTCATATTATCGACTATAGTTCTCTCCCTCAATCATTTCATTCAAACAAGGATCTTATTTTATCCCTCCACTGTAACTCCTGTTTACCAGGATGGATCTACATCTACATCTACAATCACAGAAAAACTGTCTTAAGACCAACTGCGAAATCAATTAGAAAGAACACAGGGGCGAAACAAAGCGACAGGTGGCAAATACATAAGACATAAGAGACTTTAGTGCAAAAAGATATTACACGACATTCCTACGAGGCAAGTAGTCAGACATTACTCGTATCCGAAGACGGTTAATGCATCTCAGAGAGGCAGAAAAAGTTTTTTTTTTGTGTAGCAGTCGCAATGTTCCTATGAAGCAATTTCGTATAAGGTATGTACCTCGCCCTCCGGCATCTGTAATCTCATTTCTCAGCAGGTACGGTGTCGCATAATCAACAGTGGCAACTTAAACTGAAAAGTTTATGTCAAATTAACACGCACTTAAAGAAAAATGGACTGCCTCAGGTGGGACCCGCAACTCTCGCAAGCTGGGTGATTGCTCTCCCAATTGAGCTACCGTGACACTTACTCATCGGTCCGAATTTCTTTAAGTGCTCTTTAGGCTGCAGCCAGCCATGATTCATCACTGTTGTGGGTAGATACCCACAACATCCGAATAAAAGACCTTTTCAGCTGTTTATCAATCGGTTAAAATGAATCAGCTTATTTATTAAGTTACTTTTTTTAGCATTAACAATGCAAATTTCTTTACAAGGTGAACTTAAAACACACTTTTACACTTTAGAAAAATGGACTGCAACATGCGGGACTCAAGCCCGCACCTCTCGCAAGTCATGATTCATCACTGTTGCGCAATCTAACCGCAACAGTGATATGTTATGCATCGCTGCAGCCTAAGACTTCGATAAACAAAGAAATTTGCATTGTTAATGATAAAAAAGGAACTTAATGAAAAGATAATGATGACTGCTGATGATGCCTTTGAGAGTAGGGTCCCTAATTGCAATACTGACAAACGCTGTACTCCTTCAAAATTATTTTACCTTCGGACATTATCCTTTCTGAATACGTTCTAAGAGTTAAAATAGAATGGCAGCAGCAACCAGCAACAAAGTTGATGTCAAAGGGTTGACATTAAACGAAGAAAAGAGTAACATCAAAGGTTGTCAGTGTCATGATTATGATGTGTGCTGTGTTTGGTGAGTACTGGAGCGAATACGTTCTAAAGAAGGACGAAAATAGACATACTGTTTTATACAAAGACTAGCTACTCGCCAGCGGTTTCGTCCGCGTGGAATTCGGGTATCTTATGTGTTATATGATTTTAAACTTTCGCGTTGCATTTTAACACTAACTGTTGGTTATCGGGTCTTAACGCGAACTATTTAATGAGTATTTAGGTACTCACTGCTCGACGTTTCGGCTGGATTGCACACAGCCGTGGTCACGAGCTGACTGGTGGAGTAAAAGAACATATCGCAGCTGTAAGGAATCGGCAGGTGAATAAATCCGCGGTTGCTGAGCATTTACTGGAGGAAGGTGCTAATCACTGGATGGAAGTGCACGACCCAAAAATCCTCTCCACCGATCGTTATTACTATCCTAGGATATTACGTGAAGCGATTGAAATCAAGAAATACAAAAATTTCAATCGGGACGACGGATTTAAATTGTCATCAGCGAAGAATCCAGTGATCAATAAGTGCAAACCGCGATTTTTACCTAAAAAGACACAAAGTGATACCGTCAGTGTTGTTTGTCGCGGTGACTGTACTAACATTTTTAATAATAAAAGTGTGAGGGTGGATCTGGAAACTGCGGCCGTCCCGAGCAGACGACGCCGCGCGCCACCAGTCAGCTCGTGACCACGGCTGTGTGCAATCCAGCCGAAACGTCGAGCAGTGAGTACTTAAATACTCATTAAATAGTTCGCGTTTAGACCCGATAACCAACAGTTAATCTTATATGTTAGTTTTTATTTTTATGGAAATAAAAATACAAAATGGATCCATTTTGTTAGAAAAATAATTTTACAAGTATTTTTTACAACTTCTTAATAGTAACAGAAACAAAGAAAAACTATAAACAATACACTACTGAGAGATAACACACAAAGCCAAGGTGGCGAGTTATAGGGGAGTCATATCTTCCCGCAATAGTCCTAAGAATGGAGTTGGAGCATGTTAAGCATATTATTTATTGAATTGTTGTACATTAATTATAGCCAATGTTCATCTGGGATAATGCAGGATTCTAATGGTTATAGATTTTTTTTAAATCAGTCTAGTTGTTTCGAAGCCTATTCAATTCAAACAAACAATCAAATATTTCCTTTTTATAACTTAATAAACCACAACGTATCTTGGTAAATTTTCCGCCTAATTTTTACCCTAGCCCAAATGTTTTCAAGAGAAATCTCATATATCTGTTCTCAGCAATTTGTAGAGTGAATATCTGGCCTTACTACTAATTTCATTTCTTTTTTTTTGACGTGACAACGTCTTATAAATTGGTTTGCCGGGTGACACCTCAAGAAACTGCGTTACGCTGCTCCGCTCACGTTTCGCGCGAGAGAGACAGAGCGAGAGAGAGAGAGAGAGAGAGAGAGATAGGCATACACACCGGTTCATGTTATACGAATGAATATTCACATTAAAATTATTTTACCACTCAGAGTCGTTGTCACGTAAAACTTTCGCGCGTATACCGACTTTACAGGCAACCAATTTTTTTATAATTTTTTATTTGTTATTATAAGGAAATTACTGCTTCTTTATTTTCTTCATATATATTTAAAATTTTATGTACCCTTTATTTGCACCAATGTAAAATAATAAAATAATTTATAAAAATCATAATATTATACACGCTAGGAGCACTTTTAGGATTACAATCTAGTTTAAGCTTAGTTTATAAAATTGTGATTTTGTAAGGGTTGTACTCTGTTTGTGTTCTTTAAATAAATAAAATAAAACCAAAGTGTTATGTATCGATTTTTTTAACATATCTGTAAAATAATGTTGTTTTTTAGTGACGCAAACACTAGACATTGAAAAAATGTATCATTTCAATATCAGTACAATATAATTACGTTTGTAAAATATCTTCTTTACAGGCGAATTTAATGTTAGCTTAGTTTTTTTATTTTATCAACCTAGTCCAACCTTAACTAATTTCACAATCTAAAACTAAAGATAACTCTGAATAAAGTCATACAAAGTTATCTTTACCAATTTGGCGTGTTAAGTGTGCATCTAGTTTACATATATACCACTGAATAAAATCTGCTCTAAATAAATAGTTTTATCACAAATAAAGCTTTGGTTGGTCGGCTCAACTAATGTCAGTAGTAAGGTCATGGTCGACTGCTCTAATGTCAACCATCAAACTTGAGCGGTTGCCGAGAGTGTCACTCTATTTGTTTTAGGGTTCAGTATAAAAAAAATCAGTCAGTTTGATTTGAATTGTTTGACGTTTATAAAGTTTAAAGTTGAAGAGCGATCTGTGTGACCGCAAGATCGCAAGCTTGTTATGATTGCAGGTCGCTTCATCCGCTCGTCGAAGACGACTATTAGCTTGTTCACGTAGACACGCGGTCACTATACAGGGTGTAAAAAACCTTACCGAAGCCGAATACGATTCTACCAATTGTTACGATCATTTCTTTCCTTTACACCTTACCTGGGAAGCTAACGGTCAAAGTTTGAAAAAAATTGATGATTTTTACAGAAATGTCTTCTGTCCGTTATTAATTAAATTTTTTCCAATGAAACATAATACACATTTTCACTAGTTCTTTCATGAAGAGCCTCTAAATTACACACTCCGAAATGAACAGCGCACACTCGAACCGAACCGCGTCGCGCGGCGTTTAGCAACACGCCCCGCGGTCACTTTCCCGAGTGCGCGCTGTACATTGCGGGTTAGTATTAAATTGTTATTTTTTTTGATGTTATAAAATAAAAGTAGTTTTCCAGCCAAAATTTCTTTTTCATATGATTTGGTTTGATGTACTGAACGCGTGGTTGACGGCTTCAGTAAGGTTTTTCTTACACCCTGTGTGTATATCAACACATGTGAAGTGATATCTAAGTGTTCACGTACGAAACGCACGTGTGATTTAAGTAGAGAGGTCGCACCCCCGCGTTCCTACGTGAACAAGCACTATAAGGAAGCCCTTGTTCAGAACTGGTTGTTTTACTAGGTTATTTTAATATCATAAATTTATTTACGTGTGAAATTAAGACACACTGGAAGAGGAACCCACAAACTTTCACAAATCGGGCGACTACTTTAACCAAGTGAGCTTCCATGACACTTAATCATCGATCCGATTTTTTCTACGTGCTCTTTAGACTGCAAGCCAGCTAATGATTCATCAATGTTGCGGTATGATACCTTTTTTTACGTCAGTGAAATACTGTTACGCATACCCACCAGCCGCGGGGGCAGCTGGGCGGGGGAGGGGTTATGTGGGACTTCAGGCCTCAGAGAGAGTACCCTTCTACCCCCTAAAAACCTGACTGTGCCCTCCGGTGCTATGTGAGTCGGGGACGTAGCGGGTTCACCATAGGCCGAGAGGCCACAGCCATCCACCGCAATTGCGGTATGATACCTACAACAAGCAAAATAAATACCTTGTGGGTTCAAGTCCCTGTTGTGGCAGTCTTTCTTTACTTTATTTTTTTTCGGTTTTAATTTCACATTGCAGATTTACCGCTTAGTACGTATGAATATCCCAGATTTGAAGCTGACCTTAGTTGGAATATTTTTGGTTTATAAAAAAAATATGCAGAACCCAAGGCCACCGGTTCGCACTTCACCCGTTTTTATGGTCCCATCGTGGCGTATGAGCACTTTATGTGCAAAATAAACATCAATGGCAGTACTTTTGGCGTTTACATTTATAGTATTGTGCACTTTGATGTTTTTTTTTTAAGTGTTAGTAAAGACCACGTTATTCGGCTTAGTTATTGCACACGATATCTTTTAAAATAGGCTGGATAATTACAACTAAGCTATTTTTTTTGATACCGAATGTACATTTAATCTTATTTGTGACTCTCAAAACAGTAATTTTGTGCACGAGCTGTGAAGCTACTAAGATGCTAATTAAATTAATATGCTATTTATATTTGATAAGTGATTAACTTGTAGAAGCTAATGTTAACTAACATATTAGAGTGCGTATCCTTTTCCGTTTTTATATCCTTGGTGAAGTAAGCATAATAAATTTTTTGGTAGGTACCTAAGCAAAAGTAGCTAGACTAGACATTGTAAAAATGCATAAAAAGGTAATTGTTTCATTCCAAGCATGCAGTCGCGTTGATTACAAAACCATTCGCAATGAGAACATCTCCGCTGTGAGTGGAACTCATTAAAAAGTTAATAAACACTCGTTCATTATTTAAAAGCAATTCGCTGGATGCAATAAGGGCGTGAGAAAAACAGTACACATCGGTTTCCGCTTACAAACATTGTTATTGTAGACCCGCAATAGGGTTGTTAAAAATGCAAATTTCAACTTTGGAAAACCTATACTATATATATATATATATATATATATATATATATATATATATAACGGCACAACCAGTTAAAGCACGATAAGCATTTCCAAAAGAATCTATGCCATCGTTTCTGAAATAGAATAGCTTCAGTTTCGAACAGATAAATTTTGAATTCAATATCTAATATATAATACGAGTATTATTGACAATGTAAATCTCTCTCGCGAGTACTTCATTGGTTCACTGTTAACAGTTTATTGCTTAACGCGACCAAAACTAAATGCATTTAATTTACAATGCCCAATGTCCGACAAGTTCCAACAAAGGTTATTGTTAAGGATGAACCACTAGTTACTACAAATACTACAATTTTTTTGGGAATTACTTTGGATATTCAACTCCAAGAGATACTACTAGACTTAAGATTAAGAGATCAAAGAGATTAAGCTCCGCTGCCTAAGCTGTACGAAAGATAAGGTTTCTGACTGATGTTGAAAGGGCAAGGCTAGTTTATTTTAGTTATTTTCACAGTATCATGTGATACGGCATCTTACTATGGGGCTATTGAAGAAATGGCGCTCGATTGAACGTGCTTGAAAAGCCCGAAAGTACCATAATCAAACAAAGATTCGTCTGGCAATTCTTTAGCAGGAGAAGGCCCGGCCTCGGAAAACGTGGCTGCACTCAGCGCACAAGGACGCTGCGACCACTGGTCCTGGCTGGAAGTAGTTAGAGGATGTCGCCCGGGATCGAGAAAAGTGAAAAAGTCTTCTAAAGGCATTATTCATCATCATTATCGTCATAGCTATATTGTAAAATTTACTACTACGGTGTAAAGATGACCAGTTTACTCGTATTTGATGATTTGGCTAGCATCGATCGAGAAAAAGTTAGTATAAGTTACCTTAAGCTTAGAAAAGCTCTGTGACAATTTGGATCGTATCCATTAAGCCTTCCTTCTGCTGTCCTTTCTGTTTGTAAATCTACGATCCTACTAAAGTTCTAAATCGAACTTGATATTGATAAAATCAAGTTACTTATGCATTTTACACATAAAAAGTAAAACAGATTGTACGTTTAAATTTTTAAAGCTCCAATTAGTTACAAACACATCCCTATTCGCAGTGCGAGAAAACGAACAAAAACAAAAACTAAAGCATTGTGCTCAACGATTTACATGCGGTTGAAAGTGGACTTTGTCACTTCGGAAAAAGGGTTTTGTATCAGCACTCGTTCAGAACTGAAAGTTAACTTTTACATAGCAAACGGAATACAATTGTGTGAGACAAAAACGGAATTAACCGCTGACGGTGTGCGGCTCACAGAACAAGGAAACTACGTAAAGGCGTAAGTGGGCGGAGCGCGAGTATAACTAACTGCATTCTCGAAGAACTACTTGACAATCGTGTGCGCGTTTGAAGCGTGACAGTAAAGTTCAAAAGTAGATATCGACAGATTTTAACGGCAAAAATTTGTAAAAAAAATCAAAAGTGCTTGTTTTGATTCTTATCGTACTAATTACAAGGTTAAACTTTCATTAATGGGTTTGTGCTATAAGCTCTCTTAATCTTATAATATAACGTATAGGGGCACCGGAATCTGATGACAATTCGAAATGTCAAGTATGAGATTTTTATACGGCAATAGTGACTTGCCATTGTCATTGGTCAATGTCAGCCGATATAATGAAAATTCATTGATTTATTTTTATCATGAATCCAGAATATTTTGAAGAAAACTATGCATTGTCGTGTTGTAGCCATCGTTTGAACATGAAAATCGATGTGTTGATCAACTGTTGTAATGTTTTATCAAATTGGCCGAAGTTTCTATTATAAATTAAAGAATAAAGGTGTTTTTGTACCTCGTGAGTAAACACTTTACTACCATGGGTAAAATTTCAATGAAGAGACAGGATAGTATACAAGAAACATTTCGAACAAAGTGAAAAAACTTATGATGAATGAAATTAATGAATGTGTTTTTCGACTATTTAGGTTGTTACGATTTATTTTTAACTAAATAAAAATAAAACATAAAATAATAGAGTAAAAAATAAACTTAAAAAAAAACTTACTAATTAACTTATATTAACTTTGTTTTACCTACGCTTCATTTCTAATTTCATGTTTAAATACAGTCTGTAAGTAAGAGATTAGTGCCTTTGTTAGTTTAATTGGCTGATCAATGTTATGTAAGAGTTAAAAAAGTTTTTTGGTGCTAGAATAGTTTAATTAAGTGATAAACATCACACACAGGCGTTGTCTTACATGAGCAATGCAAAGCGATGCGATGCCAACACCTTGTTCAATCGCGCTTCGTCACGTAGGACAAAGTTAGCCCCTTACCCGATTCTCTCTCTCTCTCTCTCGAGTATACGATACTTGACGATTTTAGTCTCTAAGCGACTAACGCCATACAAATTTCGAATGTCTGCACTGCAACGCAATCAGTGTACGAGTTTCAATCTTCGTTGGTGTGGTGGCAAAGTTTCTGCCTTGCATCCAAGAGGTCCTGGGTTCGAATCCCAGGTCGAGCCAAAATTGTTTCTGAGATTTTCTGTCATGAATTTCTCAAAAACAGATCGGAGTCGGGAAGTTGGCGGTGTTGCACCCCCGTGCCTCGGAAAGCACTTCAAGCCGTTGGTCCTGCGCCTGATCTCTCTCCGATCCTGTCAGATTGCCGTCTCACCGAACTTTGAGAGTGATGGAACAGTGTGAGCACTTGTGTAATGCGCTCACACTTGTGCACTATATTATCTCCCGCGTAGTCGGCTGCTCTCTGTTGAGATTGGCCGCCGTGGTCGAAATCGGCCAGGAGGACTATTAATTAACTATTAAGACGAGACTCAATGAATTTGTATAACGGAAGTCGCTTGGAGACTTAAATCGACGAGTATCGAAGATTAGCGTAGCCTAAGGGTAGGTAGCGAAGGGACTTATAGTGTAGATGTACATGCATTTGATATTATCACATCGCGTCGCACTTGTCGCATTTTTTGCTCTCGTAGGACAACGGGTCACAAGCAAATTACAAAGTATTAGTAGGTACTATAATTTTCTAAGAAATATAGATAACTAGCTGACCCGGCAACCGTTGTTTTGCCATTTTTTTTTTTATCACTTAGAGGTATGAAAAATAGATGTTGGCCTTTTCTCAGACCTACTCAATATGCTCACAAAATTTCATGAGAATCGGTCAAGCCGTTTCGGAGGAGTATGGCAACAAAAACTGTGACATGAGAATTTTATATATAAGATTTAAAAATGAAATAAAAAAAATATATATTAAAAATAGAATTATTTAAAAAGGTATGACTGGTAGAACATGCCCAATGGCGTTATGTCCACCATTTGTACATAGTTTTGTTGTGCAATAAAGCTTTAATAAATAAATTATAATAAAAATCAATCAGCTGACGGTTCAAATGCCGGCGATTGTATCGAAGTATTAAATTCATTATATCAAATTCGGAGGAAGGTTTTGATACCTTGAGATGAAATTTCTACCTAGTATGCTTCTCAGGCTATTTTAATAATTCCTATACATATAATGCTTCAAGAGTTTTCTTTTCCTTAACCTACTCCCCAAGACAGGTGTTGTAAATCTTCCGCTCAGCGAACGTACAAATGTGCGCCAAGACAAGACATCAATCAGAGCAACATCAAAACTTTGCCAAAAAGCGAATGAAATATTCAAACCGACGAAATATGTTCGCCGTAAACCCCCCGAGAATCACGGGGAATCCCGCTAATTTGGGACGTGGGGAAATTAAACGCAAAAACTGTGGAGCACACTCCCCGCGATATCAATGTAACGCGTCTCATTTATCACCGGCTTGAGGTATTGCGTATTATTCGTAGACAACATCACACCTTGAGGTGGAAGTGAGAGGAGATAGCGGGGAAACCATATCAAAGTTGATGGAATCAGGCGTTACTTTGCGGAAATCCATGACTAAAGCTGAAAAAGAGGATTATTTTGCTCTAAATTTCCACTAAACACTAAAGCTGAAAAAGAGGATTATTTTGCTCTAAATTTCCACTAAACAACGCCAGTCTAGGAACCAAAATACATCCAACTGTAATCACCTGAAAAAGCTAGAGCTGGTAGTCGCAGGACTTACAATACCTGAACAACGTGACACAGAAGATGCACCTGAAATCACAACACTCGACGCGTTTCGCCACCACACGTGGCATCCTCAGGAGATGTGGTCGCCTCAAAATAATCCTCTTTTTCGGCTTTAACCATATCAAAGGCTTAATAAGAGTCTAAACACACTATGCTGTAGGCAAGAAGTTCGGCGTTGTTACCCCTGCTAGGTATTTGAATTTCTGACGACACATTACGCCGAACATTTGGTAGGACATAAAATCTACCGCAAAACTGTGGTCGTGTACCTTCGGGGTAGTTGTGTTTAGACTACTATCTATTATTCTGTAGAGCCTACAAGTTCGGCACTAATGGAGTAGTTATTATAGTCGGTCAGATACGGATTTATGTCGTGTTTGTACCCAAAAACAGATAGTTTAGTCGTGCAAAAATATTTTTTCGATAAGAGTATTATGTTAATACCAAAGTTTGATAAATCGGACACAGCCTACACGTTACGAATGCAGTAGCACAACAAAAGGTACCTAAAGTAAATAACTACTTTGGTGATAGAACAATAAAGAAACGGTTGCCATACCTATTTAATAGTTTGGCCGGGAATATACGACGGGAACAACATAAAAATGTTTTTAAAAGAAAACTTAGAAAGTATTTTCTAGCTAACATAACTTAGTATTAAAGATTTGACTTAATATGTTAGAGACTCGTGATCCCACGGACAAACTATGTAAATAGTTTTGTAGGACTATTGTCATTTCACTTAAAAACGTTTTTTGTTAAATAAATAAAAAAAATTATGCTCATATAAAGGGTGGTGTAGTGGCTCCGCACTGGTCGGATACCCGATGGACTCAGTTGCGATTCCTTCCTCAGACATTTCATTTATTTATTTATTAGGGATAGGTTTGCTCTTGAACCAAGACTAAGCCCAACAAGGCAAAGTTTGAGTCTACGATGGATCATTTTTCTATTGCTAAATATTTTCACAGAATAACAATTCTGTTGAATGCAGGTAGCAAAACATGTAATTGAAACTAGCGCCACCACCACTAGACCACCGCCGTAAAGTTGCCTGCTTGTCAGTTTTCTACAGACTCTACTTCGGGGAGTGTGCTCATGAGCTCCATATGCTCATTTCACCAAGTCTATTTTACCAGAGAACCTCCAGATGTACGGCGGGTTACCATTCCATACTTGGTTGATATACTAACTATACGCACTAAGCGCTTCGCTTCATCCTTCATAATGCGCACAGCCAAGGAATGGAATGCACTTCCGCCGACGGTGTTTCCTCTTTGTTATAACTTGAGTTCATTTAAAGCGAAAGTCAATAGGCACCTTCTGGGTAAGCTCGCTACATTGTCGACATTTTCTTTACCTCTTAGAGGGAGAATGATATCGAGAGCGAACCCATATTAATAAAATAAAAAAAGCGTTTAATTTACAGTCGCCGTCTCTTATAACTTGGGATAAAAGCAAACTTCTGCCCGGCAACCAGAACGCGTAAGTAATGTAACCAGGCTATATATAATATTGAGTGCAATATATCAAGCCCTGACTGAGTGTTTCCACCGACGTGTATTAGTGTTGGTACACACACATTTTGATTCCTTTATTTCACGTGAGAGCGTTCCCTTGTACGGTGTCGTGATGAAATGTTGTGTACAGATTTGGTGTTAAATGGTATTTAAACGATTGTTATAGAGCAATAGGCATGATGACATCTGTCGTAAATATTTTCAAGACCATGGTGTCTTAAAAACATAACCTCTGTGAAGCTATACAAAACAATATATTTCCAAAAAGCTGTAGAAACTAATTTTTATTCACATAGAATTCAATAAAATTCAGCCAATTGACTTCGATATTCTGATACTAAATTATGACGTCAAATTATAGTATTCCCATACAAAATCTATGGACGCAGATCGTTTTGACAGATGATAAAGAGTATGTTTACTATTGGTGGTGTCATCTAGCCTATTGAACTGTTGAGTATTAAGTTGTCATAGACAAAGCACGGTAAAACGCGTCGTGCTTTCGTTACGCTCGCTGCTAAAGTTGGTAGGTACCACTCAAGTTCTCGTTTCTAGCAATCAATTTTCAGACTAAAGGCTTTGTCACACAGCAGGCGTGATACGTTATAACGTTTCGTTGGTGTGCAAAAATTTATGTGAGCTGTCAAACTTGGCGCAACGCGATTCTGGCAGTAGTGAGGCGTCCACGTCAAACTTGACAGCTAACATACATTTTGCACTCTTTCAACTCTTTACGCCGAAAAGCAGCTGCAACTATCTTTGTCCCGCCTTTAATCAAAAGACATATTAATGTATTACAAAGCTTGTAAGCAAAACACATTCAAACCTGTCAATCAACAGCACTCGCCAAATGAAAGATAAACCCAAATACAAGGACCAAAATTTAAAAATTACCCACGCAATCATACTGAGATGAAGATTTAAAGAATTGCCCCAAGTATACTCGCGTAAGTAAACCGTTTTAATAAAGTGTAGCGTCGGGGAGACCGCTCATTACCATTTCTAATACAGTAGGATCCGGTTCCTTTACTCTCCAAGTCGTTGTCCGTAGTCGGATGTAGCTATCCCTGTCATTCTTACTAGCTTACAAGCACGGTCGAGCGAGCGCACGCGCTTGCTAAACCCCAAAATACGAACGGAAAGTTTGAGAGTAAGGATCCTGTGCAAAGACCAAGAAAAGGAAAACGCGTAATTTTTGTAGATTTATTTATGTAGGATTAGATATCTTGCTTCAATTGTGTTTTGTGTAAATGTGAGGATTTTTCGTCCTTTGTGGTTTAAATAAAACATTTACTGCTCTTAAAAAGGCTCGCTAGTCCAAACAATGAAATGTGTGGTGCTTATGGCGCTTTGGAAGTGATACCAAAGTTGAACAACCTCAGTCGCGGTTGTGTGCGGGATGGGTGACCATTTCGACAGTTTAAGTGACGTATATTTACTTACAAGCATCTTCGTGCTTCAGAAAGTAAACTGTTGGTCCCGGTTAATATCGATAGATATTCGTCGTTAAGCCTGGTCTGAGGCCTTTGGACGCTTTAGGTAATAACATCTGACAGTATGGGTGATCACTTACCTTACCAACAACCCCTTCACCTATACACGCTTAGCCAGCGCGGTCGAGTGTGTCTCGTACCACCTCATAGTTGAGGTGAGGCTTGTGCCAAGCAGTAAGACTTATATAGACTTTTTTTAAATGACGACCGCTTGGTGCAGTGGTCCACGGGTCGGACTTCGAAAACCAAGGGTCGCGGGTGCGATCTCCGCACAGTACAAGCATAAGTGTGCATGAACATGTGTGTTTGTACTGGTTTGGGTGTTTTCTATATATAATATATACTTATTGACAAAAAAAAAAGAATTTAAGTATGTTTATCCGTTGTCTAGGACCCATAACACAAGCCTTGTAGCTTAATTTGGGACTAGAGAATTGATGTGATTGTTAAAAAAGGACTGATGAGACGATAATGATGGTGCCAAACAATCAAATGTATTTGACTACATATCAAATTGTTTTAACGAACACACCTAATACCGAGCACCAAACTAAGTGACCTAAGCTTGTGCTATGGTGACAAGGTGACTAGGATAACGAAATGTTTTAGTATTTTCAGAAAATTCAAAATACAATGTTTCCTAATGTTTTGATTCTTTTCAACATTCAATCAGTATTTTCCACTTTGCATGTAACTCGATCCAAAGTTTACGAGACTACGTTGACGGTTAGCTATGCAAATGTCAGTTTTGCACGAGCAAATCCTGGTGAATACTGACACACGTGGCTAACTTATACTAATATTAACATTAAATAACTCGACGGAAAAATACTTAATAACTAATTAAGTTTTGTGACAGCATCAAACATTTTTTTAACCCCTAACGACAAATAGGGGTGTTTGACCTTCGACCAAAAGCGCAGCGTAGGACGTCCACCAACAAGATGGACAGAAGACCTTATAAAGATCGCAGGATCGCACTGGATGCAGACCGCTTGTGATCGGTCGATGTGGAAAACTGTGGGGAAGGCCTATGTTCAGCAGTGGACGTCCTTTAGCTGATAATGATGATGATGATGATTTTTGTGGATTTTAGTTTTATATCACACAATCCTTCTCAAACGCGAGAGCACTGGCAAATATATAAATTCCAAAAGTCCCAAACCTGTAAGGTAAAGTTTTACGGACTTTAAATGACCGTGATGATGAGCTTACTTCTAAACAGCTTTTTCAAACATTAAGAATGTTAAGTTTTGTACATGATAGTTGTTGGACATGTCACTAAAGCATTCCCAATACTTATTTGTTGCTTCAAGCTTACAGCTTTATAATGCCCGATACCTTGACTGAACAGAGGGCGATTTTAGTTAGAGCACCAAAAATAAAAACAGCGGGTATGCGTTTTTTTTTTTGGGATATGTTTGCTCTTGACTCAAGACTAAGCCCAACGAGGCAAAGACTGAGTCTACGATAGAACGAGATCACCTAGAAGATGCCTGTTTACACTAGCTTTGAAATTTCCTAGGTTGTAATTGCAGGAAAACACTGACGCAGGTAGTGAGTTCTACTCTTTTGCAGTGCGCATCAAGAATGTTAATGAGTAGCGCTTGGTTCGTACCAGTGGAACATCGACACGGTTCGAATGGTATCCCGCGTTACATCTGGAATATCTAAATAAATAAAAAACTGAAATTTGGAAGTTACAAGTATGTTTTCGCTTGCATTAGGCAGTTTTGTAATCACGTTTAGTATCTACACTAATTGTTAAAACTGCTGAATTTAAAGCAGTTGTGCCGTAATCGGACAGAATTAGTAAATCTAATGTTATTGTAGAATAAATCCTTTGTGGCATGGCTAGGAAGTGTGACACGTATCAGGTCATAATCACACATTACATCCAATGCGAATTCGACATTGATCCCCCTGTCACATTCTTCTGCCGTTCTCCTAGATATATAAAGGTTCGATCTCATCCTGACCCGACCTCTGCCCAAGGTGAGGTATTAGTGTAAAATATCCACTCTTGTTCGCGCGGTGTGAGGTGGAATGCGTTTCCTGACTCACATACGGGCACAGCATTTGGTGAATGTTTTGTTCAACAATACAGGTTGAGCTGTGAAACCAAACTTGGTAGTGAAGAAATCCATTGTAATCCCTAACACTCCTACTATACTTGCTTGTTTTTCTTTCAATTTGCAATGTTATGATATGCATTTTTGTGTGGAGGTAGGTAGGGCTTGATAGTGATATACGCTACTTCTATCCTTTAAAGAAAAAAAACTATTCCCATTACCCGTAGATGGCGCCTATCGGTTAAGTTTTAAAGGCTATGCGCAGTTCCGAACACTGGTTGTGAAGATAAAGGGTTTCAGCGCTGACAAAGTCGCGGGAAGCCACTAGTGATTTTATAAATGTAAAAGGAATTATGTTTATCTGCGTAGCTTTCACTCTTCTGACTGAACCGAGTGGGACGAAGTTTATGACATAATATGTTAGACTTTGAGAACCGCAATTTAGTACTTAACTTAAAATATATTTTTATTTAAAAAAATTGCAATAGGTATTATTTGACATATTTTGTCATTTTATATTGTTTCTATATTATTTAAATGTAGATTTAAATAATATAGGTAAGTTTCATAAGAAATACTAGTGGCCCCCCCGCGACTTCGTCCGCGTGGAATCCCTTTGTTTTCGAACGGAATCAAAAGTATCCTATGTCCGTTTACTGGTTCTAAGCTACCTCTCCACAAATTTTCAGTCAAATCAGTTCATCCGTTCTTGAGTTATAAATAGTGTAATTAACACCACTTTCTTTTATATATATAGATAAAAAGAATTTTGATGGTCTGTTTTCCATCTCAGGACCATGACGTCTATTATTATTCTTCTGTTTTCTTCTGTCAGCTTTTAATTTATTTCTTGTTTTTTTAATAAACCTGATTTATCTCCCAGTCTACTTGTCTGTGTGTCCAGCGCAATAATGGAAAGCTGGCATAATAAATGGCGACGCGTCCTAAAGGTAGCGCGTTCTTTCATTTTTCCCTTGCTATATTAATCACCAGTGTGCGTTTGTTCGGTTATCGACAAATGTCTTAGACTGTTTGTCTATGGGCTCACTGACTATTATGGCGTGCAAGTTAGTTAGGTTAGTCTATTTTACACATCCTATTGTTGGGCACAGGCTTCGCTTCAACTCAAATATATGGTGGTAAGAGCCTTACTCCACCACGCGGGCTCAGTGTGGTAGAGTGCGACATAAGTATCATCTATACTTTAGTGATTTTATTTAAGAATTTGATGCATTGAACACTACGTATATGGCAGATAAGATAGTATCAAATATATTAATATACTAATATATTACAATATCATATACATTTATCTGACACAGTGGTAAGTAGCTTAAGCACTTGTGTTACAGAAATCAAAAACAACAGCGATATTACAAATAAACTTATAAATACATGTGACACCAAAACTAGTTCAAACAGTAATGTTCATGCACGCAAATGTTTGTACAGTGCGGGGATCGAACTATCGACCTCTTGGTGTAATAGTAAACTCAAAATTAAACCAAAGCGGTCGTCAAAAAAATATGCGCTTACTGAGCAAAACTGCATTTTACACCTAAAACGTCGTCACTAACTCGATCGTCCTTTTTAGGATACACCATATATTTTTTATACATAACACCATCCCAAAAGGTGAAGATCCCAGCTGTCAAATGGTGACGAAGGTTGGATGGCAATCGCTTAATAACCATACCTCAGATCATGTATATGGTGACCCTCGTGATAAAATGTCAACGTACGGAGAGGTGATATTTAAAACGATAGTTGAATGATATTTAAAACTAGTTTTAAGAACGTACTTTCTGAACCGACCGGTTGAGATGAAAGTTCATAAAATTTCATTCATATTTTAAAAGAGCGTTATTTTTTTGTATATAAAATAAACAGCTCATTTAAGTTCCTTTTCGTTCTTTGTGTTTTACTATATTAAATTAAATTAAAATTAATTTATTTCAGGTTACTAAGACCCATAATATAAACTTTAACCATACAAAATTATACAAAATTACCAAATATACATAATTAAGTTAATTAAATAAATTACGGTGATTAATTAGACAAAAAAACATAAAAAAACATTTTAAAAATTACATTAAATTATATCAAATTAAAATTTAATCAAACATTAAATCATTTATGGTTAGAAGTCAAAATAATAATAATTATAATATCCATGTACTCTTAAAAGTTAATTATTTACACATCATCTAAGAGGACGTGTTAAGTAGTACTTTCTAAAATATTGAGAATCGGATGTTAATTGACGTCAACTGGGTTCTTTGACAGTAAATTACATCTTTTATATCTAATGACGACACGATAATGTAAACAACAGCTTCTTAACAGGCGTATCACAAAAAAAATTGACAGCTGAGCCTTTTTTTGGCGAAAGCTTGAATTTTAAAGGATAAATCAAAAATCTGAGGCGGCTACAGTCCAATTTTCGTCATTTAAATACATATTAAGTAATCAATTGTGTTAAAACATTGTCAATGTACAGACTGATGCACTAAACTGGTTTTTCCTTTCGGCCCATATTCATATATAATATGATATACGACTATTTATCGTTAAAAATTAAAGAAAATGTATAACCATTCATTTTAAGTATTTAGATTTTAAAATCTGCGCGTAGTTTGAAAATCGAAACCACCGATTAATTATTCATACAACTATTTTTGTTTTTCGTAAAATACAGTTTCAAGTTACGTACAATTACTCACTTTTCCATAAAAATAAAAATAAAATACTCTTAATTAACAATTTCGCGAAACAGTATGTACAGCCAAATGGAATAGCAGTAAAAATCATGTCGAATATATTGTTTCACAAGCATTTATGTTTTCACAAAACGCTTGTTTTCTACGTTTCAAAAACGTAATTAAGTAAAGAGGTTTTCCTGCAATCTTTTATAATAACTGTGAAAGCGAACAAAGCGACTAGTGTTAAAACGGCACGAAAGGCAAATGCGACTGCACAAAACGAATTTGCATCCGGAAAAGCTTAGTTTAATAAAAAATCCAGTCCATTCCCATTCTGGGACAGAACACTGAAACTAAAGTCTTATTAAATACTTACTGCCTCGTTGGTGTAGTGGCAAAGTTTCTGCCTTACATCCGAGAGGTCCTGGGTTCGAATCCCAGGTCGAGCCAAAAATTGTTTCTGAGATTTTCTGTAATGAATTTCTCAAACAGCTCGGAGTCGGGAAGTTGGCGGTTTTACACCCCCGTGCCTCGGAAAGCACGTTAAGCCGTTGGTCCTGCGCCTGATCTCTCTCCGGTCATGTCGGATTGCCGTCTCACCGAACTTTGAGGGTGATGGAACAGTGAGTGCACCTGTGTATTGCGCTCACACTTGTGCACTATAATATCTCCTGCGTAGTTGGCTGATCTCTGTTGAGATTGGCCGCCGTGGTCGAAATCGGCCAGGAGGACTATTATTATTAAATACTTACTTATATTAAATGCGCAGCAAGTTTAAGCTGGTACTACTTCTTTTATTTTGTTTATTGAGACAACAACAACACATTAATGTTACTTTATTAATGTTATATTTAATATAAGGTACAGAAACAACGTGACTTTGACCTCTATGTCTGTATGTGTCTGTCGGTTGCATCGTAAGTCCAGAATGGATGGACCGATTTGAATGCGGTTTTTTATTCGAAATATAATTTAAACAGTTCTTAGCTATCGAAATAGCCGGTGTAAATTTGTCCAGCCGTTTAAGCCTACCAGCTGATTTTCTGGCTCGTTCGGGGGTTTTGATACCCTAAAGTTAGTTTTTATTAAAATTCTTATATCTACTGACAATATTATCTATTATAGCATTGTTTCTGATAAAAAGATATTGCTATCATCCCATACGATAAATTCACGTTAATTACACGAGGAAAATCATATGAAAAACTTACAATGAAAAGCGCGCGTTTTTGCCAAAGAACTGTACACTTTCAGCCATGTAAAGTAACCTTCATAACACTACTAGATCTTTTCAGAAGGCATCATAAATGACTACAGTTGAAAGAAGATTAAAAGAGGTTATTGAAACGAAATCGTTTTTTTTTTAATTTTAGCTGTTTATACTCGTTATTGAAATTATTCGCTTAGTACGTTCATGTGACATCTACTCGCGCGGAAAAACGTTTATATAATAGTGAGAGAAAAAATCCGCATAAACCGGCAAACCCTTTGAGCTAAAGATATTCAAAGAGTTCAAATCACTGACCCTCTAAAAACTTCAATGGGAGGAAAGATCAAAGTAAATTTATTAATTTGAATTTAACATTTGTCGTTATAAGATGATTAAAATAAGCATAATTTTGACCAGCAGTGTAAAAGACATTTCCAGAGGCTGTATTTCATGAAATTGTTTCCTGTCATGAAGACTTTGTTTACACCTTAGTTAATTTATATTATTATTAAACTTTTAATTAAGACATCTGTAAAATTTCGTTTTATTTTAACATAGTAGAATTTATTCACTAAAAGGTGTTTCTGTTATTTTTACAATTGTTAATGAAACAAATCAAAAGTTTTAGCCGACCATATTATTTTATTTAGCACTACAACACAGCACAACGCAAAACTGTCTCATTCAAAAATAGATATCTTATTTATTCGTACTGAAACGGTATATGACGTATCTTCAGAAACGATATAAATTTATACCCGCAATTTTTTAAAAGATTTTTTACTACTTTAGAAGATTTCAATGCACTGTGTGTCGAAATGTTTTCACTAAACCCCGGGCCCTGTATCACGAAACGGCCTATGAAAGTCCTCTGTGCTCTTAAAGTAAAAAAAAGGTCCGCGATGAACTCTATGACAAAAGTTTCAAACGGCTGTCAATATGGAACGTTTGTTAAAATAAATTCTAAACTGAAACGTTCCAGGTCAAAAATCGAAGTTGCTTTTTCCTTACTTTCGTGATTTGGCCCTAGAGGGATAATAATTCTTGTGCAATCAAAAAAAGTTTTCATTCGTAAATAGTTCGATCGCTAACCACTTGAATGGTGTCAAAGTCATTCACTGTGGCGGCAACGCGACTATGGAACTCACTACCCCTGGATCTCAAAACATCAGACTCGAAGCTTTCATTCAAGAAAAAAGTTCGAAATTTTCTAAATTAATAAATTGCATGCAATATTATATTTATATATGTTTATTATCCATATTAATTATATTTTGTATATAAATATATTATTTATTTTATGTATACAATAATATAATTTAATATTTACTTTTATTTATTGATATAATGATATTACCTATATGTATATATTTTGTTTATTAATTTTTGCGTTATTAACCACAATTATTCTTTCTTATTTAATTTTCACTGCACCCATTGCCTTCTTTCTGCATGACCTTCAGGTTGACTGGCAGAAAATTAAGTCCACCCTTTGTAAATTTCTTGTGCAATAAAGTTTTAAATAAAAAAAAAAAAGAAAATTAATGGTGATCAGTCGAAAATTGAAGTTCGTATACGAATTATCTTGTAGCTGTCATGAAATGCACCTGTCAACAGTAATTTGAAGTTATATATTTTGAACCAACTTCAAAAAAAAGGAGCAGGTTTTCAATACGACCGTATTTTTACACACCTAACTGGTCAAATACGATAACCGAGCGGAAAAAGTACGAATTCATAAGAATCGTACCCCTGAGCGCAACTATGGCATAATGCCTTCGCGAAAAACAAAGAATTACAGCGGCTAAATCGCTGACAGTCGCGAATTGCGACAACAGCATGCCGTTAGTGTGCCCTGACTCTTAGGTGTAAGATAGATTTTTGTGTCGTCAATAATAGACATTTATTTATATTATTGGTATAGTGGCAAAGTTTCTGCCTTACATCCGAGAGGTCCTGGGTTCGAATCCCAGGTCGAGCCAAAAATTGTTTCTGAGATTTTCTGTCATGAATTTCTCAAAAACAGCTCGGAGTCGGGAAGTTGGCGGTGTTACACCCCCGTGCCTCGGAAAGCACGTTAAGCCGTTGGTCCTGCGCCTAATCTCTCTCCGGTTATGTCGGATTGCCGTCTCACCGAACTTTGAGAGTGATGGAACAGTGCGTGCACCTGTGTATTGCGCTCACACTTGTGCACTATAATATCTCCTGCGTAGTTGGCTGATCTCTATTGAGATTGGCCGCCGTGGTCGAAATCGGCCAGGAGGACTATTATTAATAGACATTTTAGATTTTACTATGACAAAGTTCTTGTTCGTTAATACTTGGTGCATTTGTACACTACTGCACTTCAAACTTTACATGTTCGTTGCAAAATCGCTCTTATAACTACAAAAATAGACATCTCAGCGTTAAGCTAGAATGATGTGTCTGTACGTACAACTTAGTAGATAAGATCAGTCCAATCAAATTAGCGAGTCCCTTGGGCTTAGTTCAAATATAGCGATCTCGAGTATTTGAACAGACGCGGGATTAGCCAAGTTACTTCGGGGTGCTGGCTTAGATGTAGCGATAAGCGGAGTTGGATGAAATAAATACTCTTTGAAAATTCCAAGTTAGTCTTTCAAGTTTCTTGTTAAGACCGTCAGGGATTTTTCGTCCCTGTTATGTTGAATCTTGTGACAACAAATACGAGTACTATCATATCTCCATTGCACTTTTCATTATAATACAGGCTTCGATTAACGTTTTTAGAAATACTATTAAAAGTTGCTTGTTCTAACTATTTGACCCGTGGGTAAAAAAAATCATTTTTCACACCTCATGCTCGACAAAGTCTAATTATTTGTCACGAAACGTCAAAGCAAGTCTTTATTCTCTAGAGAAATAAAACTGTATAGACATTCCGTGAGGATTAAAATGATTTGAATTTGGACCATTGAAATCTGTATTACTTATAACTTACACATAACTTACAACCATTGCAAAGAGTTTTTTATTCTTGAATCAATTTTTTTTTTAAACTGGCCACCATAAACAGAACATTAATAAAAAGTGCCGATCAAAAAAAAATTGAAACATTTAAATTATTTTTCCATGAACTTATTAATAAAATGACTACAAGTGATAGTGCTTTAATTTAGAAGTTTATTAAAATATGTTTTGACATTATGAATAATTTACTTGAGGAAATATCTAAAGATAAATATATAAAAGCTTACGACGATCTTGAACAATGGAAAGCAATAAAAAAAGCGAAAGCTCTGTTAATATGGCCTCCGCATACGGTGTGGAAAGTTGGTTATTCCCCTCTGGAGTAAAGGACTGTCGGTAGTGTTGTAAAAGTTATTACTTTTAGGTCTAAACGCGATATATTAAATGAGTATTAAGTACTCACTGCTCGACGTTTTGGGTGAATTGCACACAGCATAGCAGTGTATGTCGTAGTCTTGGGCTGACTGAATCCCTCGTTTCTCTCAGGACTCTAGTATATGACTCGTCACATCACTCGTCACTTGTTACGCTCATGATTTAACGCCCGTGACTTAAAACAATATTTTATCCCTCGTTGCATAATTTGCTTTTATTTTCAGAACGAGTATTCATAAACTCTCAAGTTTTAATTTAAATTCATCGAAGTCTCCGAATTAAAAATTGTCATTATTAACGTAGTTTTGTGACATATATTGGACATATTTTGACATTGATACATTTTGATATTATTGAAGCCATTTAATTTGTTTAGACATGCACACCATTTTTATATTATACTAGCTGACCCGGCAAACGTTGTTTTGCCATATAAATGTAAAGGGTGGTCAACCCTTATCACTTAGGGGTATGAAAAATAGATGTTAGCCGATTCGCAGACCTACTGAATATGCTCACAAAATTTCATTAGAATCGGTCAAGCCGCTTCGGAGGAGTATGGGAACAAACATTGTGACACGAGAATTTTATATATGTAGAGATTTATATCTTATATATAAAATTCTCGTGTCACAATGTTTGTTCCCGTACTCCTACGATAGCAACAAAGAAAGTACCACGAACACCCAGACTCGTGACAACATTGAAAATTAGTTTTCCAAAATTGTCTACGTCCAGGAATCGAACCTGCGACCTGGTCGTAAAAGAGAGTTGTAAAAGGTGAAAATTTCTTAGATGTCAGAATGAAGATCGGAAACTTTAAGACACATCGGTAACGTCAATCTAGTTTGTGTGTTTACTTTTAAAGCTAATAAACAAGTTATTATAGACACAAACTATAGTTCGGTTAAGTTAATATTGTAAGAACAAATATTTGTTTGTAAGACACGTATTTACTTGTGCGGTGGTAAGTCTTAGTCAACAGAATTAATAATAAAATTATGGTAGTTATTAAAAATTAAGGTAGCTGAGTAAGCTGTGAAATAAAGAAGTCGGTCGAATTCAGATGTAAATATTGTAAAAAGTTACCTAAATTTGAACAAAATTGTAAAAAATTGTTCCACGATGGTGCAGATGCCTTGCAAACAAACTTTTGAAGTCGTAAATAAATTTAAATCTGTACTGAAATTAAGAGCATATTTTTACACTTGCTATAAAACTAGGTTTATTTTTAACTGTAAAACAAAATAATCATTGAAACAAATTCCAATTCCAAAAATTCCCTCTACAATGTTGCCACCTGGCAATCCGAATCAGGGAAACTTCTCAGCTACCCGCAATTTGCTAATTAAATAAACAGTCGTTTAACTAGTTGGTTTTCAAGTGGCCGGAATTTTAACTACCTCTAATTGTGAAGCAAATAAACCCGAGGGTCGAATCGTTGGTTTACACCTATTCGCACTAAGTGTTCGTTAGTAAAAAGAAGAAGAAATACGTTTGAAAAATAATAATAAAAATAAAACTGTTGAAATTACGTTAAATCTGTATTATTTTGTCCATTAGTAAACATATGTTCTTTTTTTTTGTAATACAAACGAGTAGTGAGAAGGTAGGAGAGAGGAAAAGTACACAAATAATATATGATTTACTAAACTGATAATTGGAAATGAACCCTGGAACCCTACACTGTATTGCGCATGCAGTGTTCCTATACTGGGGTACTGGAGTACCCCAAAATATAATCGCCCAAAACCTATATAAATAAAAAATATCTGACAAAAACATCCTTTTAATTACTTTAATTGTTACAATATGAGTATGAATCATCCAAATTATTTACATTATTGTGACAATCTTAACATCTTTGGCATATTTTACATTGGTGATCCAAATATTTCACAACTTTTTACTTACTTTCATTTTGAGCTCTCCTGATCGCTGTTGTCGTGGGCAGAAGTTCACAACGCTTGAGTGAGCATTCTTTAGACCCAGGAGGATCGACAGGCATTTGTTCTTTTAGTGTGATCGATATACTTTCTTGTATATTCCGCTTTAAAGTGGGTCTTAAGTCCAAAATTCATTTTGAAATTACAATAATGCATTTTATTATTATTATTTATTATTATTTCATACATTCAGCACTTCTAGACAGCCTAGGGTATTCACAAAATGGTTTTAAGTATTTTTTTGGAAATTTTGTTAGAAAAAATGACAAGAAAAAACATACATTATTCCGACACTGGGGTCCAGTACCCTACGACAAACGTGCACGCGTCTATAAAATCCGGCTAGTACCGTTCCTCTGCCTAATCTGTAGTGCGTGACTCTAAAAAGAAAAATATGACTAACGGCAAATCCTATGCTCTATGGATTTGCCGTTAGTCATACTTCCAAAATAAATTACAAAACAAAAGCTTGTGGGGTACTCAGAACCCTGAGTAGTAATGGTAACTTCTGACCAACGTTGATTCTGATTTCCATAGCACAACTTGTGCTTAAACTACTTTCCTTGGGATCAGACCAATGTATGCTATGTTGTATGTATGTATATTATTTAATAAGTTTTTTGATTGAAATTTGAATGACCTTGCCTGAATTAAAATTGTAGAAGCGTTTTCTGGCAAAGACTGAGTTAAAAATATAAGTAAAATATCTCAATTTTCAAGATAAATAGCCAACTTAGCAGTGCGACTGTAAAACCTTTTAATATAAATCCATCCGAGTATCCTCGACCTCACGCTAGAAAAAGAGGCGAGTTTATAAATTTTAAATCGACCGCAGCATCTGCTCTTTATAGATTACCTTTCTTATTAAATTAGAAGCACTACACCCTAATCTGTATTTATTTATTCCAGGCCGACCCTACTTAGATTCCAGAAAATACTTTCTCCTCAATATACTCGTAGTAAGCCAAAGAGGCTTGTATATGAGCACTCATAACGTACATAGTGTTGCCACTGTCCTAAAGGACTGTAACTGAGTATTGCTAAGTTTTTTCTTAGTTTTTTTAAACGCGGAAGAGCCTATTCTTATAGGTACTTCTCTATATATCTTCTCTATATATATAAAATTCTCGTGTCACAATGTTTGTTCCCGTACTCCTCCGAAACGGCTTGACTGATTCTCATGAAATTTTGTGAGCATATTAAGTAGGTCTGAGAATCGGTCAATATCTATTTTTCATTCCCCTTAGTGATAAGAGTTGACCACCCTTAACATTTACATGGCAAAACAACGTTTGCCGGGTCAGCTAGTTATTAAATAAAATTCGATTAGCTTTTTAAGCTATAGACATTACGTTAATATACAAAAAATGGGTCAGCGAAACCAATATTATTAAATGATAAAATGATACATTAACGGAACATTGCATTTTTGACCTGTCACGGTTTTGGCTATAGAATTTTACGGGCACCCAAGGGCATGTGATAAGAGAATTAAAAAGTTCAGCGTCATTTTATTCGGAATTTATGAAAGCTTTAAGCTTTTATTCGGTAGCGTCAATTATATTTATATTTTTTATGTGATGTGAAATATTGTTTACTGAAATATGAATTTTTTAATATTTTTAAATGTTTGCTGCATCTTACACAAACCTCACAATTATTGAAGTCCTTTTAACATTTTTTAAAATCTATTCATATAATAAAGCTAAAAAGGGAAACGTCTGTACATGGCAGGTGTAAAAAACTTGTCTAGGAATACTTAGAATCTGCTTTCTCTGTCTGTTTATTTGTTTGTTTGAACGTGCGTCATCGCATCGAAAATGGCTAAACTGATTTAAATGTAAACTTAGACTTAATTTAGAACATAGATGAGAATAAATTTGGTAAGTTCCCGTCACTAGCACATCTGCTGGAACATCATCTCATGGCTTTCATATTAAGCGCAATTATTTTGTTAAGCAAAAATATCATTTGTAACCTTTTCCATTAGAACAGAAAACCACACTATACAAAGTATTACACACTCAAAGGGATCATCCTCTTATAGTGCCGGTGTCGTATGAATTTATAAGATGAAATCTATACCCATTTATTATGGAAAGCACAGGGTTTTTACCAACTTAATATTCATATATTCATATTAGTAACGCATTTTTTTAATACAGTGTGTTTCCGAAAGACATTGTAAAATGCCCGTGCCATGATAACCTGTATGATTGACCGTAAAAAAGTTTCATAAAAGCCCAATAGGATTATAATAACAGTAGAAGGTACATTGTTCCATAAAAAGCGCTAGACAATTTTACAGATTTTTTCAGCTTAAAGTTTTGCTCTCGGAACTTTATAGTACATCTAAAAAGATTGTTGAAATATAAAGTAAACCAAATACTAAATAAAAAAAAGATTTAAACTAAGCTAAATAGCTATAAGTGCGTATATTCAGTTTTATATGAAGAGACTGAAAAAAAGTATAATGACGTCAAGTATCCATCACTGACTTGTGCTTTCAACCTAGAACAAAAGCGAGCAAACGCGTTTCGTTTCCCAAAACATATTTTCAAAAAAAGTTTTATACCATGAACAGATTCAAAACAGCAAACTATCATCATATTAGATTAATAAATTGGTGATTTCTTTTGTGGTTTAAAAAACGCATTTTGACCTGATCGTTAGGTTCAAATCTAGGCATGCTTATCTACGAGTAAGTGTCACCAGCCAAAAATATCTTCACATGTTGACTTGGGTGTTACAAATGTATAAAAAAACCTAATTCATATTTTGTGTGAATAAGCGATTTCTTTCAATCAAAGCCAAATATTTCTACTTTAGTTAAAGCATTTGGGCAGAAATGTGTGGACAAAAAATGTGTCCTTTACATTGCATGATCGATCGACAAAACAAACGATCAAATAGTATGGATGTGACGTTTGCCTTCGCCGTGGTCACATGACAACGAAGCCTTGGCAAACTTCATTTCAATACAGTTTGCAAACGATAGCGACTTTTGAAATCGACTTTGCAATGTTACTTTGTCTAAAAATTTATTATTTACATTGCAAGATCGATCGACAAAACAACCGATCAAATTGTATGGACATGCCGTTTGCCTTCGCGGTGGTCATTCTTCATTCAAATTTCATTTCAATAAAATTTGCTAAAGATAGCGATCACGATTTTTCTTAACGACTTCGCAATGTTACTTTGTCTTGGGACCTAGATCATCTACTGTTCACTCACTCGCATAATTCATACAAAATAATAAACTTACACCGTAAGTACGAAAGGGCGTGGACAGATTTAAAGCGTCAATTAGTACCCCACGGGCGCAGTGGCTAAACTTGTTCGTTGGGGGGACCAAAATAGTTTCATGAGTTCAAAGTTGTGATGTAAAGTCACTAGATGTGTCAGTGTTCTGTTACAAATGATGGCGTTTCGTGTGCGTTTGCCTGTTCTTCATCTGTGCCTTGTTCTAGTCATATTTTTTTTAAATAGAAAATAAAGTAGATTTAGCAAAGTCATGAAAATGTTGATCATGTTACTTATTTTTTGAAATTTAGTCGCAATAAAAATAATTTTAATGATAAATTGAAAATGTTTTACACATTTCGACTTGATTGATTCGTATTTATTTGCCATTTAACTAAACCCATTAAAAAAAAACATAAAAAGGAAATCTTAAAAGAAGTTAGGAATTATTGCCTAAGAAAGAACAACAATTAAAATCATCAACTAAATCAGATAATCGCTTCACTAAGTGTTACAATGTAGTCAAGTGCTTTATCTAGTAAACCTTAATCCACGATATCCTAACACCACACAGCTGTTTGAATGTTTCTACTTGGGTTTTAAAATTTAGTTTTACGGAGAGCGAAAAATACGCCAAGACACGCGATCGTAAACCAGAGCTACACAGACAGCGGTCCACAAACCAGCCGTATTCATATTTGCATCTTTACTTTGAAGAGTTCATATTATTAACACGGGTGACACAATTGACTATGTAAGAGAGAAGGAGGCACCTAAGCACAGGGCCAGCTTTGAACATTTGTGTTTTTGGAGCTAATATAGAAGCTAAATTTGTGGTGTTTTTTTAAGGTAGTGGCAACGCAAACCTGCACAACTGTCAGTTGTCACTATTGGCGTTTGACAGCCTGTCTTTGAGTTACGAGGTCTCAATTTGGAGTGCAAATGATAGGTTTTTTCAACTAAGCGTTACGCGCGATCTTGGTCATCCAATTAAAGTATATCGAGCGTTTTTCATATATCACGCACTCCCTATCGTCCAGTCTTTCCCAGTCATTCTTAATGTTGAGTCTATTAATATTATTAATTAAAAGTGTGAAAAACCTTAATATTTCGTTCTTTCATAACTGCCTCACGTGTGTTCAAAGCTGCCACAGAAACATTTGACTTCATCTTCTAAAATGAAGTTTGCGGCTATTTTTCGTAATAATATGACAAAATATACCTAAAGGGAAGATCTTAAGTACGTTCTCTAGTACAGTCCAACTTACAAGATCGCTCTATCAATACAGCCCGTAGACTTGTAGAGTTGTGTTTATGACCGCTAGAGAGCTCCGCGGTGCTGAGTGAAATGCTTTCCGAGATGACTGTACTTGGCCAGTTTACGTACCCACTCGTTGTCAACCATTAAAGGCCCCTTACACACTGCGACTTTGGAAACGCGTGGCAGCATCGTGACTTCAGCAATGACCAGATTTTAGCACCAATGCAGATATACATAAATACGTTCTTTGTCGTGGCGTCACTTTGCTTATGTATGCTATATTCTATATTACATGTAAAGTTAATTTAGTTTGTTTTGTTGGTGGTGCCATCTCTAAACAATGATGGTATCCACAGAAAACCAGCGTCATGGTTTGCCATGGCAATAATGTTGAGTGGGGGCCAATTCGGTTATACTTACACTTTACTTTTATTTTAGTTTTATAATATACTTAGTTCTAGTCCTGTGTAAATTTTCAAGTGTAGTTTATAAGCCAAATATTTTTTAACGCACGAACGAAACGAAACTGCATCGTTGCCTTAAAGTGACAGTTGGTTCCATCGATCCAGCGATCGCCAGACTACGAATTGTGACGTCACGTCACGTTGAAGACTACCTTGAAAATTGACATCATGACTCGCGGTCTTTGGGTCGCTAAGAACCGACTGTCACCATTAGGTAGGCACTCACTGCGACTTTTAGTATTTAAATTATACTATACGTACATCATTGTCGCAGTGAATAAGTCAGGATTGTTTTAAGCTAACATGGTCAATGAGAGCTTAAAAAAATGTTTAAACTTATTGGATTTTGTTTGTTGTCTGTATAACACCAGTTTATTAAGTATTTTAAATGTACGGAACTAAATGCATGCTATGAAACTCTGTTATTGGCTTTGAGTTATAAGAATACTCTGTACTACGCAATGTTACTTAATTAATTTATTTATTTAAAACTTGATTGCACAAGAAATGTAAAAAGGGTGGACTTAGTGCTAAAAGCATTTTCTGCCAGTCAACCTCAAGGTCATGCAGAAAGAAGGCAATGGGTGCAGTGAAAATTAAATGAGAAAGGTAAGTTGTTTCTGTCAAAAGTAATTTTAGTCTCCAAGCGACTACAGCCATTGAGGCTCGTAGACGAGTTGCGTCGCTGATATTCGTCAGCTCAATGAAATTGTATGTCGGTAGTGGTTCGGAAACTGTATCGTAGATTTGCGTGGCCTTGTGTACGAAAGGGCTTACTACTGATTCGCTTCGGTACTAACCACAATTGCTTAGGTAACTGCCGTTATATTTTTAGTCGTTTGTGTTTGACTTCCAAGTGGCTGGCAACAATGTGGTGCGTAATCGTGTAAAGTAAATGGTGATATGAATGTTTTTGTTAGGTAAGTATTTGTGTAAGCTCTATAGTTTTGTCGTTTTTGAAATAGAACTATATTTTTGAGCCCTTCGACGGATGTAAGTACATAATCATCAACATTATGCGACGTCATCCAATACTATACTGGCCATCAAAAAAAATTGCCCAACTGCATCAATGTTGTTTCCACACAATTCGTGAAAGTAATATTTCAAAACCAAGTGCCTAAATTTTTCTTACGGACACAGTTTATTATTGAATGTTAATTACGGTAGATAATAAGTCGATTTAAATTCATATAAAATATCAAAACAAGAGGTACATGAGGTGTTTTAGGTAGCTTTATTGACGCTCTACAGCCCTAAAAATTCACCTGCGCAATTTAAGAATATTTGGAATTCCTTGGCAAATCTTAGCTGGAATTGAACACCGAGCGGGAATTTCTCACCATCCTCTCTAAGCGTTTGTTAGCAAGGGTTAGTTTAGGTAGTGTAAATACCAACACTTAGCATGCAATATATATCACCTAACACCTTCTACCAAAGTAAATTGTTAACTTTCCCTTTGGTCGCTTGTGGACGTTTGATGTGGAAGTCCACATAAAAAGTTGAGGTCATTCTTAATCAGTTAACGTCTTGCTGTTGAATGTGATAAAGATGATAATGGAACTAGTAACGAAACAGTTCTTTTTAGGGTTCCGTACCTCAAAAGGAAAAAACGGAACCCTTATAGGATCACTTTGTTGTCCGTCTGTCCGTCCGTCCGTCTGTCAAGACCCTTTTTCTCAGGAACGCGTGGAGGTATGAAGCTGAAATTTATATCAATTACTCAGGTCTACTGTCCCTTGAAGCTGTGAAAAAATCAAACTTCTAAGCCAACGCAATCAAAAGATACAGCCGTTTATGCCGCAAATTTTCGACACTTGCAAGGGAATCAAAACCTACAGGGTGCTTCCCGTGAACTCAGAATCTTGAAATTTGGTACGAAGCAACGTCTTATAGCATAGATAAAGGAAAAATTACGAAAACCATAAATTTTTAGTTACATCACATAATATATATTTTTTTAATAATTTTAAACTTACTACCCATTTCCTCATAAACGCGTAGAGGTATTAAATTGAAATTCATACCAAATACTCAGGTCTATAATACCTTTAAGCTGTAACAAAATCAAACTTCTATGTCAACGCAATTAAAAGAAACAGCAATTTAAGCTGCATATTTTGAAACTCGCAAGTACTCGCAAGGGAATCAAAACCTAAAGGGTACTTCCAGTCGACCTAGAATCTTGAAATTTGGCATGAAGCAACGTTTTATAGCACACATAAAGGAAAAATTCCGAAAACCTTAAATTTTTAGTTACATTACAAAATATATATTTTTAAATAAATATAAACTTATTACTTTTTTCCTCATGAACGCGTAGAGCTATCAAGTTGAAATTCATATCAAATACTTAGATCTAATTGCCTTTAACCCGTGAAAAAAAATTCTAAGTCAACGCAAAAACGCAAAACGCAAAAGTACAACCATTGATACCGCATATTTTGAAACTCGCAACTACACGCAAGGGAATTAAAACCTAAAGACCACTTCCCGTTGACATAGAATCTCGAAATTTGGTAAGAAGCAATAGCTTACAGCACAGGTAACAGAAAAATTCCGAAAAGCTTAAAATTTTAAGTAGTTATACCACCAAAAAAATTGTGATTGTAAACATAATTGTAGTTACAGCAATGACCGCGAGTTAATATACTATGTATGGGGAGGGCAACATTTTTCAAACGGCAAAGACGACCTCACTCATCGTCATTCAATCCCGATGTTTTGGTGAATGTAGCTGTATAATCTAAATGCGTCCTAACTGCTTAAAGTGTTATACTTATAATTAAATTCAATGACATTATTATAAAGATAAAGAGATCTTTGTCTTAAATTTATGCTCCTCCATCTTTCCCCATTGTAATGTTATGAATTTCATTTTGCAATAAAAATACCATAGTTATGACTCGATTGTCGTAATGAACGAACTTTGTAAACCTTGCAGGTTTGTACGGAACCCTCGGTGCGCGAGTCCGACTCGCACTTGGCCGGTTTTTTACCGATGGAATAAAGCTGTCTATCTCTCTCTCATCAGCATATATAGATACGTCCCACTGCTGGGCACAGGCCTCATCTAAACTATGTAGTGGTTGGTATGAGCCATTATTCACCACTCGGGCTCAGTGCGGATTGGTGTCGGGCTGTGTGTGAGGTAAGTGACCAACCTTACTGTCAGATGTTATTAAGCCGCCCTAGAGCCTCTGACCAGGCTTAACGGCTAATATCTATCGATATTACCCGGGATCAACAGCTCAACGTGCCTTCCAAAACACGGAGATTCTTGTAAATAGACGTCACTTGTATGGTCAGAATGGTCACCCATCCCAAAAGTGACTACGTTGTTACGTTGCTTAACTATTGGTGTCACTACCAAAGCGTTGCCACCACTGCGCCACAAGCATCTTTATTAATACAGCTGTCACACACCCTAAACCACTCCTCAAAGCATTATCAGATGTCTATTGAATTACCTTGTAAGCAAGATAAGCCAATTAATGAAAGTGGTAGATATCAATATTAATCAGTCATATTATTATGGTGTCTTACAGTGTTCAATTAAAAGCAATACCGAATCAAGTTTGTCCTTGAGTTGCTCATTATTTTTAAGACTATTTTTGATCTTGTATCTTTTTTATTTTAGGATTCAAAGATCGAAGTGAAGTTTAAATCAACTCAGTCGTCTGAATTTAATAGAAAATAATAATATGATGTCAAATGCAAAACGTGTTAGCATTTATTCAGATAAACTTCAATCGCAGTTCATAAAGTCATTGACTCCTTAATATAATAGCATAGCCCTCATAATTGTACAAAAGAAAAATGATAACAAAACCTGGTCCGACTCCTAAATGGAACCAATCAGTGAAACCCTCCAAAACTCAATCAAAGCGCAGAACCATTAAACCGCGAAACCTTTCAATTCCAAATATCGATTCTACAATTTCATGGACGTAACTTGTAGAGAGCCTTATAACACGATCCCAAAACCAGGTCTACGATGGGGCTACTGTAAACACCAATACAATTATACGTCTTTAAGTCAACCCTTCCAGATTAATCTGGGAAGCGGAACGGACCGGAGCGGACCGGAACGAACTGGATCGAACCGGTCAGATCCGGATTTAATCATTATAATCGGCTGCGGTGGACCGCAATCGGTAAGTGGAATCGATTGTGTGAGTGCCGCGACCCGGGCGGTGAGGGATGAGGGCGCTACAAGAATCGACGTGTCGGAAAGACTTTAAGCTTGTGCTGTTGACGGTACAAAGTTGGCGAAGGGGAAATTCTGCTGAATTTTACCGAGGTTCTAATCCGAAAGTACATGCAGGTGATTTTTTTGCGCAATCATTTCAGAGTGCGCTGTCAACGAGCATGAGTGTGTTTGAAGGAGTTAGGGAACTTAATACTACGAGTAGATTGTAAGACATCAAACGATAAAACTGTTATGGAAATTAGTAGATACTTTATGAAGCATTATAAACAGTTGCTTAAACTAGCTAACCCAGCAAACGTTGTTTTGCTATATAAATGACTAGTGGCCGCCCGCGACTTCGTCCGTGTGGAAAGCCTTTATCTTAAAAATTCTTTATGAATTGTAGCCTATATGTTATTCTGATGTATAAGCTATATTGTGGTAAAGTTTCATTCAAATCCATTCAGTAGTTTTTACGTGAAAGAGTAACAAACATCCATACATCCATTCATCCATACATCCATACTTACAAACTTTCGCCTTTATAATAGTAGTAGGATTGTGGACAACCCTTATCATAAAGGAATATGAAAATTGATGTTGGCCTACCTACTCAATATGCTAGTACGCGAACGAAAATTGTGACACGAGAATTTCATATATATACTAGCTGTCCCGGCAAACGTTGTTTTGCCATATAAATGTTATGGGTGGACAACCCTTATCACTAAGGGGTATGAAAAATAGATGTTGGCCGATTCTCAGACCTACTGAATATGCTCACAAAATTTCATTAGAATCGGTCAAGCCGTTTCGGAGGAGTATGGGAACAAACATTGTGACACGAGAATTTTATATATAGTGATGATATAGATAAACCATTTAATCAAATTAATTTCAAACTTAGATACTAACGAATTGGATATTTAAAAACTTATTGACCAACCAAAAAAACTTCTACGTTTACAAACTCCCTGCATTCCAGCATTATGCAACAAAAAAAGCTCCGGAGCAATTTACTCTAACAATTGTTGCCGCATCACGTGGTCCAGTCACACATAGTACACTTATTTTAAGTGGGCTCACTACAATCTGAAGAAGAAGTTAGTTAGTTAGTAGGTAGAGTTGGATGATGACGGGTGTACTTCAAATGTACTCACTACAGCACATATAGGTACAACGACATCAATGTGTGTGTATGCCATGCGTATGCGCGTATGTGATAGCGACCATTTTGCAGAAAAAACTTGCTAGCCTGTTTGATGTGATGTTTTCTGTACTTGGTTACTCTGTATGAACATTTGAGTTAAGTCGTGTAAGACCATAGAAGTCTGTTTCCAAAAGCCGATCAACTTAAACACTTATCGACGTTGGAATTCAGGTAACAGCTATATGAAGCAAGCATATTTTTATTGACACCGGTACTATTTCAAAATTACTACCTAAATGACAGTGCAGGTCAATGCTGGATTGGCCAGATCGTCTTGGCGATTGGTGGTTATCGGCGCTGGTTGGGCACAAATAATATAGTCCTCCTGGCCAATTTCGACCAGCGCGTCCAATCTCAATAGAGATCAGCCAACTACGCAGGAGACATTATAGTGCACAAGTGTGAGCGCAATACACAGGTGCACTCACTGTTCAATCACTCCTAAAGTTCGTTGAGACGGCAATCCAACATGACCGGAGAAAGAATGGGCGCAGGACCAACGGCTTAACGTGCTTAACGGGCACAAATAAAAGCCTGCTATGGTTACAGGGCAGACTTGTTCTAACCCATAAGCCGTATCCCTTATGGGCATCTTGCCCGACTCCATCACCAAAACAGGTGGCCTTCTTGTATAACCCACTACATCTAACTCCATTATGTACATTCGCGCAGAGAAGTGACTCTCGGCTGCAACATTTCGCCGGCCAGAGGCAATAAACACGCACGCTTTGTATTCGCGCTCGAAAATACTTTTCTGCGCGACTGCCCCACGTTCAGTTTTACTTCAATTATAAAAAAGACTGGAGAACTATAATAGGCTTTGAGCAATGATATGAATGGAAAGTTTCGACGACCGCTTGGTGCAGTGGTCCACATGTCCGACTTCTAAAACCAAGGGTCGCGGGTTCGATCCCCGCACAGTACAAGCATTAGTGTGCATGAACATGTGTGTTTGAACTGGTCTGGGTGTTTTCTATGTATAATATGTATTTATTTACAAAAAAAAATTGGTTGCCTGTAAAGTCGGTATACGCGCGAAAGTTTTACGTGACAACGACTCTGAGTGGTAAAATAATTTTAATGTGAATATTCATTCGTATAACATGAACCAGTGTGTATGCCTATCTCTCTCTCTCTCTCTCGCTCTGTCTCTCTCGCGCGAAACGTGAGCGGATCAGCGTAACGCAGTTTCTTGAGGTGTCACCCGGCAAACCAATTTATAAGACGTTGTCACGTCAAAATTATTTAAGTATGTTTATCCGTTGTCTAGTGCCCGTATCACAAGCCTCATAGCTTAATTTGGGACTAGACAATTGGTGTGATTGTTATGAAATATTTATTTATCTATTAAAATATTAAGCCTATTTATTCGGAATGAAAAAAACAATAAAATAGGTAGATTATGTGATAACTTGCATTTTTGAGCAGATTTTATGCATGCACAGCAATTAAAAGCATGAAAGTAAATTTGTCTGCCTTTCTGTTACACCTGTAGATGTTTTTATCCCGGAACTTCTCCGAATAACAAACACGGTGTCGGCACAGCACAGTGCCGGTGCGCTGCCGCAAAATTATAATTTTATTAGGAAAGCAGGATTAAAACGATGGCAAAAAATACCCAGCTTTGACAAAAACTTTATATATACATTTAAACAGGTCTTAGCAATTATTGCGTATTTTGAATGTACATACATTCAAAATACGCAATAATTTTCGTCCTACCCCCATGAGTTGAATTCCATTAATGGCTTCCGGGCGCGAAACAATCATACTTACTTGCCTTGACACAGTAAGCTGATTCGCAGTGACAAATGTCTCATTCTCATGCATTTACACGGGATACGTCATCGATGTTTCGTCAAAAAACACGATACGTTTGTTTCGCGTCCGTGTGCCGTAGCATGCATAGCATAGCATTTGTAAATAGACTCACTAGTAGCACTTTTACACGTCGCAACATATTAAATTAACCCTTCCACATGTGAATGTAATTCCTTAATTCTACAAAACTCCGTGGGATAGGACGAAAATAATTTAATATTTTGAATTTACTCGTACATCTAAGGCCTATTCAAACTGTACACAAGAAGTTTTTTATCAAACCTGGATTTTTAGTAAATAGGTTTTTAGCCATCCCCTTACCTAACTATGCCTAATTAAGTGTAAGGAACCCATTTAATTAAGAACTAGGTACAATAATATTTATTTTACTATTTTACAACGAAAAGAATAACTTAACTAGTAAGATATTAACTAAAGTAATTAAATAATATTGTTTACGACCTATCATATATATGTACATATAGTGGTGCCCAAAAGGCTGGCAGCATTTCCTCTTTGGGTAGCCAATGCTATGCGTATCCACTCCTTTGATTACCAATGGCAGCCGGAAGGAAGCCTATAAATAATCATAACTCAAATTATTATATTTACTACAAGACGAAAAACATTTCGAACCTTTGTAAAACAAAAATGTAAAAAAGGCCTTGCAAAACGTTGGCTTTTATATTTTGTTCCCGCACAAAGCAACGGTCGCCCGCAACGAGGCATCTGCAGCACTTGAGATACAATTTGTTTTAAAAGTGGCGAATCACTTTTCCAAGTAACTGTACTCTTGTTGAAAGTAGTGCGGTAGCCGTTACAAGGTTCGTATTAAAAATGTGTTAGAAAAGTGTTTTCGTGTTTAGTAAGACCCGTGCACGACGTCTGAACAAGATTTTTCTTTACAATATTTGCTGTTACGTATCATACTGTACGTATCGGATTGCAATTTGATACGCAAGGGCTTAAAAGAGCTGCGCAACCATTAGGTACTTCGTATTGAGTAGAAACAAACAATAGATGAATCTTTCGTTAGACCAATCTATTTTATTTTGAAACGGAAACGGTCATTAGTACGGACGGAAGACGACGCGCAGCTCGAGTCCCGAGAGGTGGCAGCACCGTGGTCACTTCGGAGTTACTCAGCTAACCTCGTGCTACGACAGAGCCTAGAATGGAAGGTATATTGGACGAACGGACAGTCTTCATTTCGGCGTCTTAGAGATCGGACCTTCACTCTAGAAACTATAACGCGTTTCGTGTCTACTGTGTCAAAGTTAATTTGTGCGCGTTATTATTGTTCAAAGTGAATAAAAGTGTTATGATTGAGTTTACTGTGTTTTTTGCTCGATTATCCCAACTATACACACGATGTCCGACGATACCTCCGAAAATAATGACGCTCCGACAAGTTTAAGCAAACTTAGGTGAATTTAACTGTAGTTGAGTCGTACATTAGATACGAGTATGAACATAGGTGAATCGACCGTAGTTATATTGAAAATAGTTGTACCAACTTAATTTGAATTAATACGTATTCATTTGGTGTTCTGAAGAAGTCATTTGTGTGTAGTTTGAATGTCTATCGCATTTATAATGAACCCACATCGATTAAATTTTACAAAGACAGCCTTTCTCACTATCAAAACTTTAAGAGTAACTCTTACCATTTAAACAAAATCCTACATTGTCTATGGAATAGGAATTACGGGTGTAAATGTGCAACGCACCATACTGATGATGCCTAACATTTTTTCATTTTATTTAAAACTTTATTACACAATAAATGTACAAAGGGCGGACCTAATGCTAAAATCATTTTCTGCCATTCAACCTCAAGGTCATGCAGAAAGAATATGGGTACCATGTCGCTACATTGCCTATGTCGTCAGCATTTTCAACATTTTCGCAAGCTCTTCTTGAAATAACGTGACGATAAAAAAACTTAGAGCAATCAAACGAATCCCTTTGCGACGCTAGCCAATTTGCGCGCAGTCACACAGATTTAGAAAATCCTCCGTAAATCTGTTTCAAAACTAAAAGCCAGCGTCAAAATTCAATTGTCACTCTAGCTGGGCAAAAATGTAAGCGCGTATCAGTCGGAGAATCAAATTTCACGGACATAGCCGGGAGCGAAAATAGATTTTGAATACGAAAAATAATAGAGAATATTTTTGTGCTGGAATCATGTGAATGGATTAAAGAAGGCATGCGGAAAAGGGCAGAGATACTTCATAGTTATATGACTAGGGGACGTAAGCCCAAAACGGATAGGTATGAGTTAGTAACAAATATATTTTTCAACACACTTGCTCATAAAGTGGTTGTAATTTCACAGCAATTAGACTAATAATGCGCGACTGTGGAACTCACTACCCATGGATATCAAAAGATCGGACTCGAAGTTGTCGTTTAAGAAAAAAGTTTTCTAAATGAATAAATTGCATATATAAATATTATATATACATATATATATATGTATATATATATATATATTATATTATATATATATTATATTATTATATATTTTACTACTATTATAAAGGCGAAAGTTTGTAAGTATGGATGTATGGATGTATGGATGTTTGTTACTCTTTCACGTAAAAACTACTGAATGGATTTGAATGAAACTTTACCACAATATAGCTTATACATCAGAATAACATATAGGCTACAATTCATAAAGAATTTTTAAGATAAAGGCTTTCCACGCGGACGAAGTCGCGGGCGGCCACTAGTATATATATATATATATATATATATATATATATATATATTAAAGGGAAGCCCAGAAAAACCACTAAAAACATTTATAATCGTTTATTTTTCTACGAGCACATACACTTCGTTCTATGGAAACAGTAAGAGAGAGAGGGAAGATAACTTTCGGCGGGAAGCCCCGCGCTCGCAAAGGAGCTGCGTTCGGAAATCCCTAACAGTCGGCCTTCCTGATCTACTGCTCGCCTCGAGCAGTCTCATCATCACCCACCTTCTCAATGGTAACGTGGGGACTCCTCTATCAAAGCTTCTTAAGGCCTTGAATAGATGACCACAAATGCAATACCATACACCAGCTTCTTAAGGCTAGTTTTACTGCAGGTATCATCAACTGCTTAATGTTGAATGTAACCAGGTGACTTCTTAATGCCACCGCAAACCAACTTCTTAATGTTGTCATAATCAGTAAATGATTAAAGTGCACTTTCTTTTACGTCGCGACGTCTATTACTACACCTCTTAAGGCATGCATGCATCAAACAGCAGACCCTGCTGGCAACCTCTTAAGGCCAAACCACCGGTGACAAAGTAATTACAGCGAAACGTTCTTAATCGTTTTTACTTACTTTTACCACATTACATCACCATCTTAATGGTCACAACAATTTGTTACAAAATAAGCCTTAACTACAAAGCCTTCTGAATGACATATCAGAAATTGACACATTTTAACCTTAAAATAGGGTTTACAAACAAATCTTAATTTTCAGAGTCCGAGCCATCAGATACAGAACTATTTGATTGAAAAAGTTTTAGTTTATCACGGGCCATTACATTTTCATATGCCCTACTTCGACCCTGTGTACTCTTAATTACATATCGGTCACGAGGTAATACTTTACTGATCCTGAAAGGACCATCAAAACGAGGCACGAGTTTGCCACTTCGTAAACCCTTTCGTATCATCTTACGCTCAGCAAGAACCATATCTCCAACCTTAAAGGCAGGTGCGTCTCGTCTCTTCTTGTCAAAAGCACGTTTTGACTGTTCCGAAGCCTTAGCAGAACGAATTAAGGCCTCTTGCCTGGTATTATTTAAATCAGGCGAACGAGATGGGATGACAATATCGCCTATCAGTCGCGGCCTACAACCATACAACAATTCTAATGGACTTTTGCCAGTACTATTATTTACATTGGAATTGAGTCCCAATTGAACTTTAGGTAGAAAACGTTCCCAGTCACTTTGGTTATCACCAACATAAGATACTAAGGCATCAAGTATGGTACGGTTAAAACGTTCGACCTGCCCATTCGCACGCGGACTAGCGACGGCAGTCATGACATGTTTTATTTGTCTTTCAAGGCAGTAGTCCTTGAAATCCTTGCAGTTAAAAGCCTTGCCTCGATCGCTGATTATGCGAGTGGGAACGCCAAACGTCTTAATTAACACGTCAAATGCCTGCAAAACGTATTTACAGCTAACGTCACGGACAGCTTCAAGCCAGATAAACCTTGTAAATGAGTCTACAATCGCTAGTATATGCATTTTAGTAGGACATTTGCCAATCTTATTATCGTCACCGGAAAAACAGTCTGAAAACTCATTTAGTATTTTATCTAGCTGTGAAACTATGTCTGAAGGTAAGTTATCGCCGATTTTGTAACCCTTTTTCTCATCTGACAGGGACGCACGCGCTACACACTGACCTAAAGGTAAGGTAACACTATTATTGCTGATATTTAACACATTCAATACCGCGTGACCGTCAATGAACTCAGTTTCGCGTTCGGGTATCACACACTCTGCTCTAGGCATCCCGTGTGCTGTAGCATGAACCAATACGGGTCCGACGATAGGCTCCTCACAGGTAACTATAATCTTATTAACCCCTGGTCGCAACGTACAAACACTATCAAAGGGTATGAGTTTAACACGTTGGACGTCCTCACACATATTAGGTAATTCTGTTAGGGTATTCGCGTTGTACATGCGCAGCGATGTCGGAGTTTTTATTACGTACACGTCAGAATATTCGGTAAAAGGCTGGCCTATAATGACACCTATGTCTTGAGCACAATCCGGTACTACATAAGCGGAAGCTTCGCACGTTGCCTCGTCTGCACACACCTTTACCCAACTTGTACCCGCGGGGGTTATTTTAGACCCGCCAAAACCCCGGATTATGCAACCTGATTCACATGGCCTAATATCTAACTGCAATGTCTGGGCGATAGACTCCGTAATTGTTATACAAGTGCTACCAAAATCAATAAACGCGTACACCGGCAAGTCGTTAATTTTAACATTCATATAATATTTACTGCTACCAGAAGCATCCTTAATTATTTTCACCGATTGAGACTTTCTATTTTTTAGTTTAAAACACTCATCCTTAACATGTCCGGTGTGATTACAGTATGAACACTTCTTTATTTTTGTATAACAATCATTTTCGTCGTGACCACGTTTGCCACAGAACGCACATGTTAACGTTTTATCGGTTTTGTTACGTCTTTTTGTAGGGCACTTTGCTGCAACGTGACCCCGCCGTTTGCAGTTATGACATTGGATTTTTGAATCAAATAAAGTTGATTTATTCTGATCAGATATATGCACAGGTTGCGACGGTTGCCTAAACGCCGACAGATACCGAATAAGGCTAGGCGTATCGCGACAACCAGCAGAAATAGCACCGACTTCTATCAAGTTATTTCCAATTGTGCCTATTATTGCTTCAGTAATAAGCGAGTCGGGTAACCCGCACGCGTTGCCTAAAGCGAGCTTATCGTAATAAAATTGCAAGTAGTCTTGCTCGGGACGCCTTATTGTATTTACCAGTTCGCGCATTAAACTAATTTTACTACGATTGGAAGGAAAAGCCGTCAGCAATTGTTCCTTCCAATCGTTCCAACTCAGGTTAAGATCGCTCTGTTGGTCGTACCATTGCTTAGCGTATCCTTTTAATTTAGACGTGCAGTTAAAAATCATAGTCTTTTCGTCCCATCCGTACATGCTTGCAACACCTTCTATTTTTCGTATCCATTGTTCAATTGATGAAACAGTAGACTGAGGGTCAAAGTCAGGTAATGGGTCGTTACGACCTACGTATCGTATACTACTAGACTGGGCTTGCTGGATATTAACTGAGGTATCAGAATTAGGCACAAACGTACTATGTTGAACGGATTCACGACTACAGCTACCAGCCGCGGTTGTTATGTGATTACTATCCGATAAATAAGACGGAGCCGCCTTAGGCACACAATAACCGCTAACTATTGGCGGGCATTGCACGCTCGACGCAACAGGCGCATGGTGTACGCCGGCTACCGGTGGGTGCGCACAGCTCGTGCTTGCTGGCGCCGCACGCTGTATATTGGCCACCGACGGGCATGGCGCACTAATGACCGGAGTGTACGTATGCAAGGAGTCGGAGTAGGCATTCTCGTCCATTGTCGAACTTAGGTCCTTTGAACTATGTTCACCACCTCCGTTTACGCCACTGCTACAAGCTATTTCCGAAGTAGAACCGTTTACGTCGGCGTGACTACTACCACTAACGGTGGTATAACCAGGGCCATCGATATGGTTACTCGATCTGTCGTAGGTCGACGACATGTATGCGAAATCGTACCTTGGTCTGGCGGACTGGTTACCGCCACTGGGGATGGATGCACCTGAGCACTGGCCGGTACGCCAGCGAACTCCACTCGGGACAGCCATGGCGTCGCCGCCGCCACAATCACCGACACCGCCACCGGCGCCGCGCTCGACGCCGACATCAACGCTTCTGTCGCGGCGTCGCGTACGTTGAGGTTCTTCACTACGATTTACACTTTTAGGTCGTATACGCTTCGGCACAGTTACTACAGGTGAACATTGTGATGATAATGAACGCCGCCGATTCGAAATATCTTTCAACAGTTCGCAACGCAACTCATCACAATCACTATCACTTTCTTCGTCATTTACAACCTCACGGTACCGACTCATTTTGCGTTATAATTAAAACAAACAAAACACAAGTCACAAACAAATCCAAAGAAAGCAACTGCGTCACTCGAAAACTTTTGAACTGGTCCAAACCGGTTTTTGCACGCGCTGCGTCCCGGCGCGCGGCCCTATTTTGCCACTGTTCAAACTACACTTTTTACTGTTTATTTCGCCGAGATAACGTTTGTGTGAGCACTAGGTACACTAATCGCACTTCTGAGCTAAAGGGAAGCCCAGAAAAACCACTAAAAACATTTATAATCGTTTATTTTTCTACGAGCACATACACTTCGTTCTATGGAAACAGTAAGAGAGAGAGGGAAGATAACTTTCGGCGGGAAGCCCCGCGCTCGCAAAGGAGCTGCGTTCGGAAATCCCTAACAGTATATATATATATATATACTGCTCAACAAAGTCTAGGGAACAGGAGGTTTTTAGGGAATATTTTTATTTTTATATATTTTTGTTTTAAAGTTTATATACCAATCGATGCGCAATTTAATGCTTAATTAGTTGCGTATATAAATAAAGGATTCAGTTTTTGAATTACGAGGTAATTTTAATGAAAAACAAAGTTAGTGTATTACAGAACTAAACAAAGAAATTTAATTTAATAAAATTTCTTAAAAATTAAAACATTACAGTTAAGAACAAATATGCGGGGACTTTTTTAATAATCAGTTGGACCCCCTAAGGCATTAACAACAGCTTGACATCGTCGTGGCATACTGATTATGAGACTATCGATTGTCTCTTGTGGAAGAAGACTCCATTCTCTGGAGAGATGTGAAAAAAGTTCATCTGCTGTGTTCAAATTTTGAGGGAAATTTCTAAAAGCCCTTCTCTTTAGTAAATCCCACGCGTGTTCAATGGGATTGAGGTCCGCGGACTGAGCAGGCCACTCCAGCACTTCGATGTTGTACTCGCGGAACACATCCATCACCTGACTCGCAGTATGTGGTCGTGCATTATCTTGCATAAAAATAAAATCTGCACCCAGATTTTGTCGGTGCGGGATAACCACGGATTGGACTACCTGTTCGCAGTATCGCTCTGCATTTAAATTTACCCTGATCAAAACGAGATCCGTCCGTCCACCCAGGCGGATTCCAGCCCACACCATGATTGTACCACCTTGGTAGGGATGCACCTCCTGTGGGTTTTGAAGCCGACTCTGCCGACCAGGAATCCGCCAAACACGCACTCTTCTTGAATCTGGATGAAATCCGAAGCGAGATTCATCGGAGAACAGTACATGTGCCCACTGATCTACGGTCCACTGCAAATGTTCACGTGCCCACAATAATCGACGTCCTCGATTTCCATGACGCAGCGCGGGCACTCTTAGTGGTCTGCGAGCACGAAGATTAGCTTCATGGAGTCTCCTCCGAGCAGTCTGGTCACTGATAGCAACCTGGTGCTGCGACTGGAGGTCTTCTACCAACTGACGAGCCGTAATGGTGGGTTGCCTCCTTGCGACATTTTGCAAAAAACGGTCTTGCCTTTCCGTAGTAACCCTATACCTGCCTCTGTGCCTTTTGGCTACATCGCCAGTAAGTCTGTAACGTGCCCACAGTCTGCAGATAACGCTCGCGTGAGAATTCAGAGCAGCTGCAACTTCGCGTTGGGGTAGCCCAGCTTCCAACATTCCTACAGCTCGAATCATGTCTTCCCGCGTTAAATGACGTCGTGACATAATGGCCGTAGTCGCAAAAGTTACGAATAACAACAGTTAATTTTGTTTTTCAATAAAATCATAAAACAATAAAACAAATTTTTATCTTTAAAATTCTCATACAGTATCACTACACAGCAATCAAAGTGAAAGATTCCCGCCTTTAACGAAAATTCTTTTGTTTCTAATTTTTTTTTTAATTTCAACAACGTTTGATAAACATTCAGCCTACCTGTTTACCTCAAAGAGATCAGTACTTTTTTAAAGAAGATTTGACAAATAAAGTCATATAGTTGGCTTGTTCCCTAGACTTTGTTGAGCAGTGTATATATATATTATCCATATTAATTAATTGATAATTTAATTTATTTTTGCGTTATTAAACACTACCTTTCTTATTTAATTTTCACTGCACCCATTGCTTTCTTTTTGCATGACCTTGAGGATGACTGGCAGAAAATGCTTTTAGCATTAAGTCCACCCTTTGTACATTTCTTGTGCAATAAATTGAATTGAATTCTTGTGCATTTCTTATGCAATAAAGTTTTAAATAAATAAATAATGACACCTATAATCAAACTGTGACTTTTTCAATGCCATAACTCACTAGTGAGTTATAGATTTAAAAATAGAAAACTTTAAAATCCCCATTTTGTACGTGGCAGAATAGGCGCAACCCCTCTGCGCGGAAAATAAAGAATTAAACTTAATTCTAAAGCTCTTCCTACTAACGAAACACCAAGTACATCCAATGAATGGATTTCAACTACCTACACGAATAATGAGCCATTACAAATTACACTAGAACATGAAAGTATTTCAATAAATAATCTATCTGATGAGACCGCTATGCCATCAAAAGCAGTTAATTATAATTTTACTATCTGCACATTTACTGTTTCTCAAAATAAACTTTTTATCCACTAAATAAAATGAGTTTTTATTGTTATTTTATTCACAAGTGTGTTGAAAAACGTCGTATGATACACGTGTATATTGATGATTACCGTCCTCGACTCTCTTAAGAGCCTCGCCTACGGCTCGGGTCTCAATGGCGCCTCGGCGGTAACCACCAATGTTACACACTAGTACCATAATGTACTATTCAGTTTAAGATTGATTAGTTAAAGTTCTTTATGAAGAAAACTATGGTGATTACATTAAAAGTTCAAAAATCCATAAAAATCTGTTTTTTTTTTCATCTAACATTAGATTACCCGTTTTTTCTCTTTTACGAGTACAACTGGGGAGTTTTCATTTCATTAAATAAGTTTGAGTTTTAAAATATGTGATGTTGTTGTGTACAAACGGTATGACTTATATGTTTGTGGTGGTAATTAACGCATAAATAAATCTTTGAATAAAGATTATCTCCTGCTATATGCGTTACGTGGGTCACGTTAGTTGCTACCTCTCAAACAGATATTTTGAACGAAAAATCTTTGGAAACTTTCGGTATATCCGCTTTCCGTTTCGGCTCTCCGGAGTTTTGTCAAAGTTTTTTGGGTACTATCCAACAACCTAAGTTTATGTAGGTCTAGGTAGATGTGGGTCTGTGTCACTGGAGAATTTTAGACCGTCCTGTTTCTGGCTTAAACGTTATATGATAAAAAACCCACGAGAGAGCCAGGCAAACAACCGGTGAGCTTTAACGGCGAGTATAATTGGGATGATGACACTTATCTTAAATATTGTCAAGAACATGGTGTTTAAAAAACATAGCCCCTATGAAGTTAATACCCAACCAATATATTTCAAAAAAGCTGTAGAAACCAATTTTTAAACACACAAAACGCAATAAATATTCGGTCAATTGACTCCGATTTCTGACACATGACCGTGACGTCACAATCATTTATTACCATACGAAATCTATGGAGACAGACCGTTTTGACAGATAATAAAAAGTATGTCAACGATTGGTGGTGTCGTCTAGCCAATTTTGATCAACTATAGCTAAGAACCAGCATGATTAAGTTATCTTTTGAATAAAAAATATTGGTTTATCCGTTCGTCGGGAGCGAAGGTGTCACATACAGGCACACACAAAACACAAAAATAAAATAAAAAAAACACATACAGACTTATTACATTCTTATTTTTCGTCAGGGGCGAAAAAAAGACAATTGATCTGATTGGTGAAAAAAGTAGGTATTTTGTTTTTTTTGTCATCATGACGATATGTTTCACAAATGACATTTCAAAACAGGTCACGCTCCGTGGGTGACTAGTCCTTAATAGTTTCAGCAAAATATTGTTCTCACATTTCCTCTTTTATTTTGTGAACTTGGAATCCCACATCTCACGTCAGATTAACCAACCGTCTTCACTTTTACTGAAGGTACACACGATATCAAATCAAGGTAAATAAAGCAGCATCTTATACACTTGTAACAAAGGTGATTTTGCTAACAAACGGTAGCCTGATCTGCCGTCTTCCGTACACCCCTTACTATGTGCGTAATTGTGCGTTTCTAGTTTCCGTCTCGCTTGCTCGCACTCTCTTATTGACATGACTGACGGGAACAGATTGTGTCGACAAGGATATCGTTTTACGGGTCGAGTTTCCGACTCTGTTGACGGCATCAGGAAGATACGACAAATATGTTGATACAATTTACGAGGGTATCTGAGGGTAAATGTTGAGTTTATAATATTCTTGTAACACCCGAAGAAAAAGAGAAGTAATATTAGTTTAACCTCTTTTCTGTTTTTGTGTGTTTCTCTGAGCTCCCGAACGACCTATTTCAGTGCGGTGACTTATAAATATACTATAACATCACATACATTGACCTGACTCCGTGGTAAGTAGCTTAAGCACTTGTGTTACAGATATCAGAATCAACAGTGGTATTACAAATAAACTTAGATAAATACATATAACACCCAGACCCGTACAAACGGACATGTTCAAGCACACAAATATTTGTACAGTGCGGGGATCAAACCCGCGACCTCTTGGTTAGTAGTCAACTTCTTTCTTGACCATTACAGCAAAGTGGTCGTCAAAAAATTTGATTTATTTAGTAAGGTTTTTTATTTAGTTCGTCCTCAAAAAAAATACTAATATTCGTTCCTTCATATACGAAGCAACTAATATTAGTAAAATTACCATCTTATTAAATTATCATCCCCCAAAAAGATAATATTAAGACATTTTTGACCTTTAATTAATTAATGACGAATTGTACTTCAAACCCACTGAGTTATTAAGTTAGTTAGTTATTATTTTACTTTTTCGGTGCCATATAATAAATACACACATCAAAAGTGTATAGGGATCAAATATATTTTTGCAATAACTTTTCTCCTGATTGATATTAATTAAAATTTTCTTTAAGGATTCTTCAAATAAAGTGTTTTCGTTTGTCTACAGTAACGATAAACCAAGTCACCTTTGCATTAATAAAGAAATTTGCCATTTTCCTAATAAAGGGATTTTTGACATTTGAACCACTAACATTAAAGTTCGAAAAAAAAGACTGAAATAACAGTTTTCTTTAAAATTTTATTGGGTAACTTAAACAATTAATAATCCGTGTTTCTACCGCGAACACTAACAACACAAGAACATCGGTTTGGCATACTCAAAATGAGTTCATCCAAATCACGCTGTGGAATTGCCGCCCATGTTCGTTGCAACAACAAAAAAGGTCTTCTTGCGACACCTTTGATGTGTGTATTTTAAAAGTTAACTATTTGAATGCGTGTAACAAATTTATATGCTACCACCATGATGAGTTATATTTATTTTGGCTCACATAGAAGATTACTAGTGGTCGAGACAGTATTTTTAAGACGCGCATTTATAGCGGCTGACTCAGTAATTTAGAATGCAATGCAGATTTTTTTTTGAAGCTCATAAAGATATTTAAAAAAAATTGGTTGCCTGTAAAGTCGGTATACGGGCGAAAGTTTTACGTGACAACGACTTTGAGTGGTAAAATAATTTTAATGTGAATATTCATTCGTATAACATGAACCGGTGTGTATGCCTATCTCTCTCACTCTCTCTCTCTCGCTCTGTCTCTCTCGCTCTTAGGCGGGCTAACTGTGCTCGAGTGGAAGGGACGCGTGCCTTTCACTTTTTATGTCTGTCTCACTCGCTCTAAGGCGGGCTAACCATGCCCGAGTCGAAGGGACGCGTGCCTCTCACTCGCTCTCATTGTGAGCGTATAACGTGAGCGGAGCGTAACGCAGTTTCTTGAAGTGTCACCCGGCAAACCAATTTATAAGACGTTGTCACGTCAAAAGAAGGCGGATTAATTAGTACCCTTATATAAAATCTTCATATTATGTTCTGCTCTAATTCCGTGACCGTGTAATTACTTAAGTCCACGTCCGTCCAAGTTACGTCTTAATCATTACTTATTTAAATCCCGTGAACTAGGATGTTTAAGGCGGGAACTGTTGGGACTCTAAGCTGCACCTAAGTAGGCATTAAGTCTCTTGTACCACAGAACAGATGTAAGCAGAACGGAAACTTACATCAAAGGCTCGAATTCTTAAAAGCTCAATAGAAAGTCTAAGTGGGTTGGGTATATGATACCACAAATCGTTGACATTCTTTATATGAACTTTCTCGTCTCGTCTCGTCTCCCATAGATTTTGAATGGTGTTACTAGCGTGTGACGTCATAGAATATTAGAATAGAATAGAATATTTATTTATTTCAAAAAGACACAGTCATCATTCACACTCGTCAATCGTTGTATGTTTTGTGAATTTTTAATCAATATAAAATTGAATATTGCTAATTATAAGAAAGGGTCACTCAATTAAGGTGTCAAATTATGTGTTAATTATGAAAAATAAAGTTGAATTTATTGGTAATTGGTGTCAAATACCCAATTGTGGCACTGCGATATTTTCCTCACTCTCTGTCGAATTGTGCGTCTAATAGGCATGATGACACCTATCTTAAATATTTTCAAGACCATGGCGTTTAAAAACCATAGCTCCTATGAAGTTTATGCAACCAGTTTATTTCAAAAAAGCTGTAAAAAACAATTTTTAAACACACAAAACTCAATAAATATTTGGTCAATTGACTCCGATTTCTGATACATGACCGTAACGTTACGTTTGACGGCAGAAAAGTTCTGGGTTGGAGACCCTTCGACCAAAAGCGCAGCGTAGGACATCCACCGACAAGATGGACAGACATCCTTGTAAAGATCGCAGGAGCACACTGGATGCAAACCACTTGTGATCCATCGATGTGAAAAACTGTGGGGAAGGCCAATGTTCAGCAGTGGACGTCCTTTAGCTGATAATGATGATGAGGATGATACAACATCTATGGAGGCAGACCGTTTTAACAGATAATAAAGAGTATGTCAACGATTGGTGGTGTTATCTAGCCTATTGCGTCTCTGTCGCATCAAACTCAATTGTTCCTCGATACCTGTTTCAGCTTATGTCTTTACTGTGCTTGTACTCTGAGTAGTTTCGTCATACATCGGATTATTGGGTCTTTGTTCCTCACTACTAGGAGTTGATTGTGCTTTCAAAGTAACTAGTTGCCTTAAGGCCTTATTCGAGACCATGTATATCTTGCCCAGATAAGATAGCTAACATCACTTCTCCTAAGACTGGTCCAGTTACAGATAGATAGCACAGGAGAATATTATCAAGGCCTTATTAGGAAAATATTATATTTTTTTTAAATATTAAATTATTTACATAATAATTTGTTTATTTACTTAAACTTTTATGCACCGTGACACAATTGGCGGACTTAATGCCTAAGGAAATTCTCTATCAGTCAACCGCATGGAAATGCAGAAAAATAATTGGTGGCGGAAATAGAGAATAGCGAAGGAAGGGAAGAGAATTCACAAATGAATACCTATTCTTAATAAAAAAATACTTCATGATGGGCCTCTCATACTATACGCGTCCCAAACAAACCAGTTTATAGATTACTCTGAACATTCATTAGACTGTGCTTCATTACTTAGCTAGATATCAAACGTCTTCACTTCAACTAACGTTATTGTATCTATGACAATAGCATTAAAAAACAATTAATAACAATAGAGACAATGCAATCGAACAGCCATTGTTTTTGTGATTTGATAATATATCATCCAACGATTCATACTCTCAAATAAAGTGGTTCGTACTTAATCTATCACGCTCACTCATGGTACATTACTTACATGAGTAACAAAGATAGCGACATCGTCAACTGCGACATTGTATAAAACAGTATTTAAGACAGTAGCCTATAGGATTTTGTAAGAAATTTTAGGGTGAAACAAAGGATATCCATTTTACAAAAGTACGGTCGACTTACGCTGTGTTATGTTTACCCTGAAAATAATACTCATCCCGTTGGGATGAGGTGTAACCAACGCATATTGTTGTAGGCCATATCCAAGTTAAACATAATATTTGAGGTAGTTAAGGGACGGAGTATTCGCATAAATCTAGCTGGACGCGTGAATTGGGATGATGACACCTATCTTAAATATTGTCAAGAACATGGTGTTTAAAAAACATAGCCCCTATGAAGTTAATACAACCAATATATTTCAAAAAAGCTGTAGAAACCAATTTTTAAACACACAAAACGCAATAAATATTCGGTCAATTGACTCCGATTTCTGACACATAACCGTGACGTCACAATCATTTATTACCATACGAAATCTATGGAGACAGACCGTTTTGACAGATAATAAAAAGTATGTCAACGATTGGTGGTGTCGTCTAGCCAATTGTGAGGTCACAGTATGAGAGCGATGTTTTTGAATTCGTGTAGATTTTGTCACGTTTTCCCAGAAAGATTTTCTGCCTCAATTTTTTCGAATAAAAGCTTTTTCGTGTTAATATTATAATGCTTTGAATCAAGCTTAATTCACTCAGCTGAAACTAAAGCAGAGTGAATGCATTAAGAAGAGAGTAAAATTTTAGCATTCTTTTAGGTGTTGAATATTTAATTTTGTCTCGACAATTTTTAAAGAGAGATTTTGGGAGAAGAAAATGTAATCAAATGATAAATTTACTATGCATAACAAGGCCTTATTCGAATTCAATCGAAGTTATGTCTGCTTTAAGATGAGATATCTACAGAATTTTTCATTTGGCCACCTGATAAAACTTTTTTTTATGACCAAGCTACATAAAAATATACAAGCCCCTAATAAATAAGTTATTATTGTTTACATTCGCCTCTAAACAATTTAATCTAAGCCAAGTAAAGATAAACAATAATTTAAGCTTGTCCTTTAGATTACTAACTAAACACATATACAATACATACTTTACTAATTCAGCCACGGATTTTGCAACTTAACGCCATTATAAGTTTTACAGCATCACCACAAGCTCCAAGAAAACTTTAATTTGAAACTTCAGTAAGCAACATCATATAGTATAACTTGGCATATAAAATGATACATCAAAGTTCTAAAAAAATGTGTCAACTATTATATTACTTATGCTTAACTCTAAATAGAAAATACTAATTATTAATTAACTATAAATAATAAATAATTTTTAAATTGTGTACACATTTCTCAAGCTAATTGCACAGAACATGAATTCCGTTTTCAGAATGAAAAAGAGGGAACCAGATAATATTAAAATTACTCCCCCGTTTGAAGTTGTATGATAAATGTTGAGAAATATTTCGCCTCTGCCCAAATTTAATTAGCAAAAAATGCTTTCAATTTCCATGTTGAATCTATAGAGAGTTTTTTCCCTAACAGGCTGTACAGGATGTAAAAATGAAAAAGTTAGAAATGCGATATAAAACTTAAGTAGGTAATTCGTCATTGTTCAAAATATTTTTAGATCGTGAATAACAAATATTCAACCTCAAACATTGTGTAAAGAAAATTATAATATTGCGATTACATATTTAAAAGGTTTTCTTCTTTTTTTTGATATTGTGATAAAAATTTAAAAAACTCTCAGTTTTTGGAATGAATGAAATATTGAGATCAAATCAATTTAAAACCCAGAGCACACTTGCGGCAAACTGTTGCTGCGACTCCCTACTGCCGGTGATTGAGCCGGGCGTGGCAATTGGTTGAGATGCTGTCAGTCACGAGTCACAAAAAAAGCATATTATATGTTCTGGCACTAACTTATTTTTTTTTTTTTTGGATAGGTTTGCTCTTGACCCAAGACTAAGCCCAACGAGGCAAAGACTAAGTCTACGATGGAGCGAGCTCACCTAGAATATGCCTGTTCACTCTAGCTTGGAATACATCAATACCTTTATATTTATGAAAACATTTTAGTTTTTTATTTTTGGTATACATATAAACCAAAGTCTCAACAAAAATCATTGTTTTATCTTCTGCACCGACCCAGCGTTTCATATAAATATTCCTTTGCTTTAAGTACTCTTATAGTAATTTTTCCATAGACATTTTTCTTCATTTTTTGGAATATTTCTCTACAAAACAACACACCCTGTATAGTCAGTGTATTAGCATATTTATTGGGTGCTAAGGACAGTCAGCCTAATCGATATTGCCAACTTTCTCGCCCGCGCGCACTGAATTTGCTGGCCGACTGTATATTTGTAGTTAAAATGGTAATTAGTATGAATTTTGATGGAGCCCGTCAAAGGTGATTGGCCCGTTCTAAAATGAATTAATGAGAAAATTTTTGGCTAGTAAAGTTTTTGTTTGAGTGGAGTTTAGGTAACTAAAGGTTACCCGAAAATTTTAAGAACTAAGTATTATAATTTTTAATTGTTCGCTTAGCATATCTAAACTACTTTGAAATTATTTCTATGAAGATAGATGTATGTATGATAAATAAATTAAATTAAATTAAATGCGATACGCGGTTAGGTATTTACGTATTTACCTCAGATTTTTGCCTGACTTTTGACATAAAGTACGTTGGTAAAAACTTAGCCACGTATTGCGATTTATTTCCATTTTTAAGTAGTTCAAGAATAATTGTTTTCAGTAAAGTTTCTATGTACAAAAGTTAACCCAAAAAATTGACTTTTGTACTAGGGTAAGGTAAGGCTTCTTAAGATTTTAGATTATTCTTGAGATTAAATGAAAAGTCAAACCAAAACTTTGCACCAGTTTATTATTTATTTGTTTTAAGACTGAAATTTTCATTTACGAAAGAATAATTCAGAAAAGATTTAACTTAAAAAAAAGATTGAACTAATTATCTTATTATAGGAATAAATTAAAGCACATTATTGACGTTGTTTCAAACAAAGGATACTATTTTGTATCATTCCTTAAAACGATTGGCAGAGTAAACTAAGAAAAAGCAATCCATCTTCTAAATCCACAAATGCATTGTCTAATCTTATCGCGCGGGAATCGAACCTTGGCTCGTTCGCCAGTCACCATTGCCAACACGGTCTGCGGACTGATTCAACAACTAATTCTACTGTTCATGCGACTTGTTTTGTGTTCAGTTCTACTAATAAATTAACGCCAATTTAGTGTTTAGAATTGTTCGTGAAAACACTGTAACAAGTTTATCTGCGTTATTCGTCCAGTGGAGTAACGAACAACTATCGTAACGTATTCGTAGCGTTTACCTATCGTTAACTTGTCAATTTGTATGGGGAAACTGACAGTTTTTGACGTTTGGACGACACGAATACATTACGTTAATGTTCGTGCTCACCCCCTAGGGTACGTGAGAGACTTTTCGGCGCGACTCGCTATTGTGATCGTGGCAATCCATCGCCCCGCGTCAGACGCTGACAGTCGCCTGTCGCAGAGACAGTACCTATGCTGCAGGTGTACCTTGGGCCTTAAAGATGGTAGTAATGTGATAAATTTAATGCTTGAATGCTGTGCAAAAATGATAATTAGACAACAGCTTTGGTCTAGTGGTCTGAGGTCCAGACTACAAAACCGGCTGTCGCGGGTTCAAATCCTGCTAGGGGCAAATGCTTGTGTGATAAGCACGAGCATTTGTACCAGAGTCATGGGTGTTTATAAATGTATTTAAGTATTTCTATCCGTTATTCTAGTCACCTTAGCACAAGCTAACGCTTAGTTTGGGGCTAGGTAGGTAATTGGTGTGTTCGTTGAAAAAAAATATAATATTGTGATGAAGGTCATGCTTAAATCTTTGATATATAAAAAAGAATTTCTGTTCGTTAGTCTCGCTAAAACTCGAGAACGGTTGAACCGATTTTACTAATTTTGGTTTTAAATTATTCTTGGAAGTGATCAGTAAGAAATATACAAAAACATAGCGGGCAGGACAACGTCTGCCGGGTCTACTAGTGCTGTACAAAAAAGTTTAAGAATACACAAAAAATATGTAAGTACACAAAATTAAATTAGGATTACTTATTGTGTTCTTAATGCCATAGAAACAATCTAGACAGTAATTTACCTAAATTCTGCCAGGTAGAGGACAAGACAGAAATCCTTGTTCATCCTCAACTTGAAATGTTTAAGACAAGCTTATATCATCTTTGGACCGTGAAATAACTAACCAAATCACGAAGCAGAGTCACAATACACAAAGATACCGTGCCTGCGTATTACTTTAGCCCAGGCGGTAACTTTGACCCTTTACCAGTAAAAAGTTTTTTTTTTAAGCTGGTAATAAATAAATATACAACAACATCATAGGTAATTTGATTTGACTCCGTGCTAAGTAGCTAAAGCACTTGTGTTACAGATATCTGAATCAACAGTGGTATTACAAATAAACTTAAATAAATACATATAACACCCAGACCAGTACAAACAGACATGTCCATGCATATAAATGTTAGTACAGTGCGGGGATCGAATCCGCGACCTCTAGGTTAATAGTCAACTTCTTGACCATTACACCAAAGTGGTCGTCTGGCAAGTTTATTTCATTGTTTACTGTGTTTAGTTTACTGTTTAACCGACTATTTGTATCACCATTTATCGGACGAATATACCTTTACGTCATTTGGTATCAAAATGATTTTTTTAAAGTTCAAGCATTTTACTGAATGGGTCAAAGTTATCCCCTGGACTGAGGTGATACGGCACCAGTACAGTATGATTGAGACTATCAGCAATAAAGATGTGGTGTTTTATTATCATTAAATACCCCTTTAACATTGAATTTAAGTTTGCGAGCCGGACAAACACAAATATTTTGTAGGGTTTACAAAAAATATCAACATATACGAAATCGCAAGATAGTTTCGTTAGTCCTAGCACCGACATTAGAGCATAACAAATCTCTATATATATATATAAAATTCTCGTGTCACAATGTTTGTTCCCATACTCCTCCGAAACGGCTTGACCGATTCTAATGAAATTTTGTGAGCATATTCAGTAGGTCTGAGAATCGGCTAACATCTATTTTTCATACCCCTTAGTGATAAGGGTTGTCTAACCTTAACATTTGTATGGCAAAACAACGTTTGCCGGGACAGCTAGTATCTAAATAAAAATGGGCTTGCATTACCAATTTCAAAAAGGTGCTTTGGTAGAGGACTATCTGCCGTCTTGTTTAAGTCGAACAGAAATAAATTAATGTTGGATACGTTTAAAAGGACGTGTATAGAACACACAAAGCATTTTGTACGCGTAATGCTGGAAGCTCTGTCGTTACCATGTGGCGTGAGGGTAGAATAGACACACATTCATTGATATAATTATTATTAAGAACTTATGTATTCAGTCACAGTAGCTAGAAAAGATAATTATTTTGCTTTAATTTTCCGCTAAACGACGCCAGCGCAAGTACCCAAACACATCCAACCGTCGCAAGACTTACAATACAAATCACAACGTGGCACGGAAAATGCACTTTCCAGCTTTAGCCATGGATTTCCTCAAAGTAACGCCTGTACATAATTCCATTACATACGATTTGGTCAGTCACTGTCCAGTCAGACCTCACTGGATCCCTCCCAGTTGTGTCGCAGTCCTAAACCCGGCACTACTTAACGACTTACCTCACTTACCCCTGGGGTTTACGAGCTCTATGCGGCTCTGTCCGGTCGAGTCATGTTCGCACACACACAATACACACAAACGCGTACTTCATATAACAATTTAACTTGTCTTTACTTGAAAATAAAAAAAATCTTATATGTATTAAATATGATAGCGTCTTATTTTAAGGTAGTGGTTTATATGCAATAAATTATCAAGGTACCTATTTTTTACCTAAAAAATCTTGCTTGACTACAACAGGAAATGTATAGAGCAGATTAGTTCTTAAATATTTTTGATAAAAGTTTTTCTAGGGTGACCCTCACGTCTTTCCAAATACTTAGCATAGATGCCGTTCTAATTAATAGAGGTAACAGCGGTAACCAAATTTTTCGACGAAAACCTATTTACAGTTACCATACTTCATAACTAAGAACTAAGTAGAGTTTATCACCGAATACGAGTAGTATCATATTGAGGTAATATTAATAGGAGGTAATAGGTCTGAACCCAATGAGACCACTATGGTCTCCTTGGGTTGAGAGGTTGGGTTGAGTTACTATGGTTACGTTGGGGCAGAAAAGTTCTATAGATTGGAGACCTTTCGACCAAAAGCGCAGCGTTGGATGTCCACCGACAAGATGGACAGACGACCTTGTAAAGATAGCAGGATCACACTGGATGCACACCGCTTGTGATCGGTCGTTGTGGAAATCTGTGGGGAAGGTCTATGTTCAGCAGTGGACGTCCTTTGGCTGATAATGATGATGATGATGGTCTCCTCGTTACACTGTCGCTTTATTTTCTATAGTGGTATAGGTTCGTACCCTTCGCACGCAACGGATTAATTGTTCACTGCGTCCACTGTATCGGCAGCGATCGGATTGCTGACGCGAAGATACGTGAAGTAAGGAACAACACATTTTGAATAAAGAACATTCCGTTGCGCTCAGGTAGCAAATACATTACATGTAGAGGTATAATACTAGAGCTGTTACAATATCGATAGTGGACCGTAACTGACCTGCCAGTTTAAGCCCGATGCGCTTCCCGGGGGGCTTCAGCAGCTCTATGTGCGTCCGCCGTAGTCCTCGCTCCGTACATAAGCCGGAGTCCGTCGATAGAGATGTTTGGGATTTGAACACTGTAACAATACACACTCCATGTTAGTCTTTACTTTCTGCCTCGTTGGTGCAATGGCGAATTTTCTGCTTAACATGCCAGAGGTCCTGGGTTCGAATCCCAGGTCGAACCAAAAAAAATATTCTGAGATTTTCTGTCATGGATTTCTTACAAGCAGCTCGGAGTTGGGAAGTTGGCGGTGTTACAACTCCGTGCCTAGGAAAGCACGTCAAGACGTTTGTCCTGCGCCTGATCTCTCTCCGGTCTTGTCGGATTGCCGCCTCAACTAACTTTGGGAGTGAAGGGACAGTGAGTGCACCTGTGTATTGCGCTCACACATACACACTATAATATCTCCTAAGCAGTTGGCCGATATCTGTTAAGATTGTGGCCGCCGTGGTCGAAATCGGCTAGGAGAGACTACTACTATTACAACTAGTCTTTATTATAAATACACACTTTGCCACTGTAACACAAAGTAAGTAAATAGTGATTGAATAACAGAGAACAATTAAATCAGCTATTGCCTACTGCTGATGTACTTAACTGACTCGGAATTATACTTTGCAGATTCTCTTTCACTTAAAATTAGAAGAATGAAATCATTTATTACTTCAACATCCATGGTCACAACACGATATTTACAATACCAGGTGTATTGTAAATATAATCAATTGAACTCAACGTAATGGTGTCATTCTTGTAATTTAACCCCCATAAACGAACACCCCGTGTATGAAGACTCTAGGCAACATTTCAGGTGTATTCCATCCATTAAATAAACTGCAATGTTCAAAAGTTGGTTACATGGTAAATGGTTACATGGTTATATGGTAAAAGGCACTCTATTTAGTTCAATTATAAAATTCAGATAAGACAATGTAATAAATTTTGCTGTTTTGAAGTGGGTTTTATTGTTATTAGCGATTTCATTAAATGTTTTTTTTATGCCAAATAAGATATTAAAAGCCAAAGCATGTTCTAAAGAACTTTAAATCACACGATCAGTCACATCAGTTAACCAAACACACATAGTCAACCAAGTGAGCGACTAACTCGCCTAAATCAGCGTATCTCTCACTAGCAAGTCCACCATTGTTTTTCCTCGCTACAAACTTCGCGCTCGTTACCATACTGTTTTGCTGTTACTGCTCTTACGAACTGCCTTCCTACTCTACGCCGTTGCCCGTAGTTTTGGATGTAGCCATCTCTGTCACTCTTACATGCTTGACAGTAAGAGCGAAAGCGCTGGCTAGATCCGGAAATACGACTAGGGAATAGTTAGGGAGTAGGGCCTCTGCTTAGTCTTAAAATATTAAAGTGTTGCCACTTCGTATACGACCGAAGTTACATTCGTGGAAATAAAAGATTTGAGCGAATTAATGAGTCTTGAAAGGCTATGAATGTTTTGTCGCGGTTCATATGGGATAAGAAATTGTTGGAGTGTTAAAAAATCTTTAGTTGTGCATTGCACATTTAATGTTAGGTATAAGTTTCCTTCGTTCTGCCAGCGCACACCTGCGGTATACGGTCGCCACGACTCGCGACTGACAGCGTGTCATCCAAACCCAGCGGCTAAATCATCGACAGTCACGAGCCGCACGCGGCGATAGTTTGACGTTCACAAGTGACATTCTGTAATTCCAGTATAAATAAAATCATCATCATCATGGGGTGCCATCTTCAAATTGAAGTTTGGAGGTCAGCATGTAGAAACCGATGCGGTCTTGAGCCGCTCTTTTTAGCTGGTCATAAAAACGAAGTTGGTTCAGTCTTTGATGTCATCTATCCATTTTCTTCTGGGTCGGCCTGGTGACCTCTTGCCAGGAATCTTGAAACGTGAATTGATGTCAACTATAATGAAGAGGAAGGTTGCCTTCTTTGGACATATGCAAAGAGGTTCTCAATGTGAGTTTTTAAGGCTGATCCTCGAAGGCAAGATTCCTGAATAAAATATATTTTTTTTAATTTTGAGTACGAGTATGCCGTAGGTAGTAGTCCTAGGGCCTAAAGTTGAGAATATGATACGAGATTTTCAAGTCAATGTATTTATACCTTTTTTAGGCCACAATTGACCTCATATTGAATCATTTGTGATTCATTGTACACCACTTGCCATGCCAATAAACCAATTTGAATTTGAATTTATAAATCTTGGAACCACTTAAACCTATACTTAATATTATAAATGGAAAAGTCTGTTTGTTTGTCCTTCTTTCACGATGCAACGGAGCGACGTTATGCTATTTTTCGGAGGTAGGTAGAGGCTAAAGAGTGGCATAGGCTACTTTTTTCTGCGTGGAAACCTCTCAATCCCATGTTTTTTTTTTAAATCTACTCATGGCTTACCGATAGATGGCGCCACTCAGTTAAGTTTTAGGGCTATGCGCAATTCGGAGACAAACGCCTGGTTGTAAAGGTTTCCACGCGGACGAGTCGCAGTCAGCCACTAGTAACCTAATATGGTGGAAATGGTAGGCATCCCTAGCTGTAGGCTAAAGTTAGTTAGGTATCCTAAATTCGGTTAAAGCTGCAATTTAATACTCAGAATTTATCGATGCTTCCATCTGGTCACGTTCCGACATAACCTATTACGAAAACGCTGTTTACAAGTTGAAACTGATCGTTCATCTATTCTATTTTATGGGGTTTCGTTATTTAATTCTTGGTTTAATTTTCTTAGATACTTATTGAGTTAATTCTTTTACTTATAATCGACATCAAAAACTGGTTTATTGTGTCACCAATATCATGAATTGGAATTGTATGGTACGAGATGAGACACTTTTTGGACTTGAACTCAAGGCATTCTATTAAAAATTTGGGCATGTAGAGAAACATCCCTCTAACCGCAAAATGTTTCACCAATAAAAAAGACGCAGTATGCATAAAAGTTTACATTATACCTACCGTACACGTATGTTTTGTATTTTGCATCACTGACAACGGTTACATTTTGTATTACGAGTACGACTCTTGGGCAATACCAATCAAAATATTTTTCGACCACAAACAATACCTGAACTAATTTGTACCGTTGGTTCCGCGTTATAAATCACCACACTAATTTCGCATTTTAGTTTCAAACCAAGTCAACGAACCCGAAACATTTAAGTTTTAGTATTAGTACACTTGTAAACTACTAAGTGGGCAACAATAATACTGGGTAGTGCTGTCGTTCTATCGATAACGATAATTCACTACATCCAGACCGCGCGGTCCCGATGCAATTTGACGGTTATTGCTCTGGTGTCTTGGTGTAAGTGGAATGAGTTTGAATAAAATATGGGTTTCTGTCTCGAGCTTGTTTACTATACTATATAGGTAATTGCTACAACATATTTTATCCAATGTACTACCACGTGGATATCCTTGGTGGTGGCCAATGCTCAGCAGTGGAAGTCGAAAAGTCTTTCGACTTGATATAATTATGACGATATGATGATGACGATGAAGAGTAGCATGTGTACTGTACGTTGTCACCTTTTCCAGCAGTCACAACTTGTCACGTATAGTGATTTAGGCTCAAACGAATGGTATTCAACTAGCCATATCCAAATACAAAACAGCTAAATTCATCTATCCTTATTTTTAAACATTGTATACTCATTAAAATATTTACACATTTGAAATGTAACGCAGACTATTTCACACCTTCACAAGAGCTTTTCAACAAATTATCAAATAAACAAAAAAATATTCCAGTCTCATAATCTCGAATTTTAGATTCATCCCGCCATCGCGCCGTTATCCCAATAACAATTCAGATAAAACTCTCATCAGTCCGAGATCCGATTGGCGAGAGCAGTTACGCAAGCGATTATGCCCGATGAGACCCAATGAGAACATCGACATAATCGTTAGTCGTGATTGTCACATCACTGGCGACCGCGGGTACGGTCAGCATTTTTTTCCAAGTGGAAATGAAAGCTGGCGCAATATTGGCGCAAACTTCAGTTGCGCACTGTCTAAGCTACTGGCGTATTGGATTGATAAAATCAAATGACAATCACAAGTATTTTCGCAGTAGAAAAAAATCAACTGTCGAAAGACAAAATACATATATTCGGCAATTTTGCAAATGAATCACTCTCACATCGATTTGTGTGTGGTAATCAGTAATAATTTTCACGTTTGTATGTTTTTTTATCGTAAAAACTAATACAAAAATAAAATCTTATATATATGTATATATATATATATATATATATATATATATATATATATATATATATATATATATATATATATATATATATATATATATATGATTCTCGTATACTTGGTCTTCGCTTTCGTTTATAGTCACCATACCGAGCATCTTTTATAGTGTCTCTTTCGTAAGATGTTTATCAAGGTCACCATACTAACCTAACCTAGTGTCAGACACAAAAGGTGTTTATCATAGTCTAGTAAATGGCGCTCCTTATGGTCGCTAGCCCTCGCGCTGGTATGTGGTCACCATACTTACCTAACCAAACTCAATAAGTCTCCCTCCGTGAACTAAGCAAACAGCGGTCGCTGTTGAAACGTGCTCAAGAGGTTGAACACAACACTGAAACCAACTGAAACCTTCTGGGTAAGCTCGCTACATCGTCGACATCATCTTTGCCTCTTAGAGGGAGAATGATGTCAAGAGCGAAACCATATTAATAATAAAAAAATGGTTGCCTGTAAAGTCGGTTTTACGGGCGAAGATTTTATGTGACACCGATCATGTTTGAGTGGGAGAGAGATGCAAGGCATTCGCCCGTCCGGCGGGCCTCTCTCTCGTTCGGTGACTCATCGTAACAGACGTGAGCGGGCGTTACACTTTTTCATGAGTGACTCCGAGCCACAACCTAATTTAAGACGTTGTCACGTCAAAAACACTCGACGCATTTTGCCACTACTCGTGGCATCCTCAGATGTTGTCGCTTCGATAGATTACGGGATTACGTCGCTCGTAATCTGACTTCCAACTCTAGTTTTTTAAAAGTGGTTACAGTTGGATGTATTTAAGTTCCTGCGCTGGTATCGTTTAGTGGAAATTTAAAGCAAAATTATTCTCTTTTTCAGCTTTAGTCATGGATTTCTGCAAATTAACGCCTGATTCCATAAACTATGTATGAACGTCTGTGACAGTGAACTGTCCTAAGGAAACTAAGCGCGATTGTCATTTACATAAGTATTTGTCTTTCACGTAGGACAACACCAGAGTATATAGTGAGAGAGACAGAGAGAGAGAGAGAGTACTATATCGAATCGATTTAAAACGCTTTGATATGAAACAATTTATCGCGGTTTTTCTATTCTTTTCCCCTCTTTCGCTTTCATTTTAGACCAATAACCGCTAGCATTGTTGTTTGTAAATTTCGTCGCGGCCCGTAGGTCGTTAGTATAACTTGACGTTTGATACTGAAAAAGAAGGATTACTTTTTATCCGCTTCTAATTTGTGAGAAAGTTTTTGTCGTTGCTCGTTTAACGTTTTTTTATCTCGTTATGAGGGATGGCAGATGGAATTTTATTTTAAATGCAATTATAAGAATCTTTTTTGTCGCCGTTCCTTTAAGGAGTGTTGTTCGAAATTTGTTTCAATGGAGTTTTTGTTAACTTTTCTTCACTGAAGACGCCTCTCTTAATAATTTCGTACGTGTCATGTACATTTCTGTGTTTGTTTTTGATAAAGATTGAAAAAAAAAGTACGAAATTAAATAAATGATAAAGTTTCAATGAACATTCTTAAGAGTGACTAATTAACACTGGTTCATTTCCTCGTTCTAAATTTATTAGCTGATCAAAGTTGTAACCTCACTCGGGCTAGTTAAACTTTCGTAACTTTGCTGTTAGGGGCTCAAACTCTTAACCACAAATATTCAGCCAACTCATGTTAAGGGTTCAACCCATGACATAAGTATAATATCTATAGCACGAGAATATAACAATATATCAAACTAACTTTTTACTTTTTATGTTTTCAATGTTTTCATACTTAACCGCCTACAATCGATATGATTTACACCACAGTTTTAAGCCTAGAGGAACCATTTTTGTTTAATGGAGGAGTCCTACGTTCACATCAGTAGACATCTTACTGCTGATTATTTTAAAACCCCAAGCTCCACTTGTTCCAGTCAAAGCGGTTGACAGTGAAATTCCGTTACTTTATTCCTGTCAACTGTATTGACGCTGATAGTGACCGCATGATTTTTCAACTCTGAATTATATTAAACCAAGAGTGGTGCTAAATTAACTCTAGTACAAATTTATTCTAACTTACCTGAGATAGAACATTTAAAAAATTTAACCACCCAATGGCAATAAGGGTGGCAATTTAAAATTGCAACCCACACCTCACACGCGCCCGTCAACCGACGGGATATACGACGCGGGTGTCGGACGCAGCGCTAGGCAATATTGGCGGATACTTCGCAACAATTTGTATGTTTTGGGGGAAAACGCTGTCTGAATGTGTTTGGCCTTTGGTGCTCTATTTAAGGAGAAAAACTGGGTTAGTCTCTTTTTCCACTTTCTCCACTTTGGTGTGCCTTAGTTTTCACTATAACGTCATATTAACGTCACGACCCATAGCCACAACTTTGTCATCTTATTAGATAATAAAAGTGCTTGCCTGTAGTAATTGTGTTGAGATCGTGTATTACTGATTTGGCGCACGAGTTTTATTAACACTACGGGTGTTTTTTTTTGTAATATAGTACATCATCGCAGCTTTATCACCTCAAGGTAAAGATTAAAGATCACACGAAAAAAATACTGGACCACCACGAATAATATCCACAGTAAATTTATAAGCAATTCTAAAGTTTGTGTGCTTCTTGTCCATTAATTGTACTCGCAGAATGTAAATATTATACCTTGTTTTCGCCTTTGGGGTATTTGTACAATCTCCAAGATATTTTACCTCATATGGGGCCTCTAACTAATATAATATAGGTTCGATGTGCGGCTAAATACACAATCCACTGCAGGCGAATAACGTTCATCGTTACACTTAACTTATTAACTGGGGATGTTATGAAACTCCATAGCCGTAACTGTAACTAACGGTTAACTAGTATAAAAATACATCCCATTCGTTATTAAAATTATTTATTTAAGTGTCCATAGAAATCCGTATACGAAATTTCCTGCCTAGGTATCAAAATCCTTACTACCTAATACGGTAGTTGACACCACCAATCGTTGACGTACTTTTTATCAACTGTCAAAACGCTTTTCTTAATAGAGTTTGTATGGGAATAACACACTTTGACGTCATCGCGTGCAATGCCGACTGAGTGACTAATTATCATTTGAATTCCAATTAAAAATCAAATAATACGAACTGCAGAAAAATATTAGTGTAAAGGCATCTGAAGTTATGAATTATTTTAGAGAAAATCAGTTTTTGAATATTTCTTTCTTTTTATTTTTTACCTTTGCCCAGCAGTGGGATGAAATAGGTTAATAAAAAAAAAAAAAAAAAAAAAAGTGGAAACAAGCCTATTGTATTTCAACAATCCATGCTACTTTTTTGAATTTTATAGTCAAATTTACAAAGAGCCTACAATTTAATCAGCGATTTCTAAGTCATGAGCAGTTAGTATATCACCAATTTAATATAATTACCAAAACTTGTTTTTTGAATGGAATGAAGTTTGGAGGAATGTCTTCATTTTTTAATTTTGCATCTGAATAACAAAAAAATTAAATTTAAGCTATGAATATGTTAAATAGTCTGAAATAGAAATTTGGCTCGCAGCTAGTTTTAAAATGAAAAAAAAAAACTATTTCTTTGATAAACCTAAACCAAATTCAATTTCACTTATTACGGTATCCGAGCCGTAGCGTAACGTTAAAAGCTGTAGTGATTCGCGACAAATTTGTGTTCAAGGGAACCGTACGTGCCGAATCGAAAAAATCGCTAATCAATTTCTGTTATCGATGAATTTACGATGCCTAATTGGCTGTGAAGAAATTTTCCTTGTCAATATGCTTGATACTGCATCTTAGTCAATGGGGCTGAGTAATTCGATGGAGATAAGCTCTGGTAAATCGATTTTTTTAGTCGTAAGGTCCCGTTTTTGGTCTCGTGGTGTAAAACTCTCAAAATTCAGTAGATCAATAAAAAAAATTGGTTGCCTGTAAAGCCGGTATACGGGCGAAAGTTTTACGTGACAACGACTTTGAGTGGTAAAATAATTTTAATGTGAATATTCATTCGTATAACATGAACCGGTGTGTATGCCTATCTCTCTCACTCTCTCTCCCTCACTCTGTCTCTCTCGCTCTTAGGCGGGCTAACTGTGCTCGAGTGGAAGGGACGCGTGCCTTTCACTTTTATGTCTGTCTCACTCGCTCTTAGGCGGGCTAACCATGCCCGAGTCGAAGGGACGCGTGCCTCTCACTCGCTCTCATTGTAAGCGGAGCGTAAGGCAGTTTCTTGAAGTGTCACCCGGCAAACCAATTTATAAGACGTTGTCACGTCAATATTGAGCAGTGGCCGAAAATTATCACTACATAGTATAGAGCAAAAACGCTTCCCGCGTCTGCCCCTATATCTGTATGTATGTATGCTTAAATATTTAAAACTAAGCAACTATTGAGTGTTTTTATAAAAGATTGATAAGTAATAACACGGCAGGCAGGACAACACAGCACGTCTGCCGGATTCGCTAGTGGGTACTATAATAAAATAAGTGGTTTCTCTTATTTATTGCTTGTTTTTATTTTATTTATGAAACTGATCGTCGGTACTATGTGTTTCTTTTAAAAATGATTTGCCAAATATCTCATCTGCCCAATTTCACTCAGTGTATACCGAGACAAAAGTCAGGTCAAATAAAAACACAATTTAAACGATGTGACATGTAAAGTCAGAAATTAGCTTACATTCCACGTCGAATCATTTATCAAGCGAGCGAAATAAGAAGTTTAAACATGAGTAAATTGCAGCCCTCGTTAAAATGCTCAAAGGCGGGGGCGCAGTGCTAGCGTGTCACAAATAGTATTTTTTATTTTTTGTAACAGAATATTTTAAGAAGCTGTACATAAGTGTTTCTTTTTTCGTTTTGTTCCAAATCAAGTAGCTGTGTTAAAAAGCTATGTTATGTATGACGTAAGCACCAGAATAATAAAATCTTATATCTTTCACCAATATTTTATGGCACGTGTATTTTTATGCCTTACTCTCAACGGATGTGCACTTAGTACTTAATCAGTTGCTACTGTGGCGACCTCTACCGTTCGCCATCATAAGAACAGGCCTAACGGTGGCAAACAACAAACTACGGCCAAGAAGAGCCCTTTTCATCTAGCTCCTGTCTTTCAGAACTCGTCCATTGCTATTGCAGACCGTCTTGAGCTTCTTGGCGTGGAGTTGACGGCAAATCTCAACTTCGGCCCCACTATCGAGATCAAAGCCCAAATTGCAGCAAAAAAAACTGGGAATCCTGAACAGAGTCAAGCGATACTTCACAGCTGATCAGCTTTTAACTCTTTACAAAGCGCAAGTCCGATCCTGCATGGAGTATTGCAGCCATCTCTGGGATGGTTCCGCCAAATACCAACTTGCTGCTCTTGACTGGGTTGAACGAAGAGCCAAGAGGCTCATAGGTGACGAGAGGCTTGTAAGCACGCAGCTCCAGAGCTTGGCTAATCGCCGCAGAGTCGCCTGCTTGTCAATCTTTTACAGGCTTTACTTCGGCGAGTGTGGTCATGATCTACATCAGCTTATTCCGCCGGCCCCCTTTTACCATCGGACCACCAGACGTACCGCGGGATACCATCCGTACCGTGTCGATGTTCCACTGTTACGAACCAAGCGCTTCTCATCTACATTCCTGATGCGCACTGCAAAAGAGTGGAACTCACTACCTGCATCAGTGTTTCCCTGCAATTACAACCTAGGAATCTTCAAGGCTAGAGTGAACAGGCATCTTCTAGGTGAGCTCGCTCCATCGTAGACTCAGTCTTTGCCTCGTTGGGCTTAGTCTTGGGTCAAGAGCAAACCTATCCCAAATAAAAATAAAAAAAACACGACAGCGAGCGCTGATACGGCTCCTTAGGCCAGATATAAGAACCGCGGGATATAATACTTAGATCCAGGAAAATATAGATAGACCAATCGAGATGCTGTCTATCGGACCTTTGTCCAGACCCCGTACATAACACCCGGTCGGTAGGAAGCGCTGTTTTTAGCTTCCTAACTCTAAATCTGACAAATAAAGAGTGCAGTTAAAATGATTATTTTTCTGTTACTTTCTTTTTTGCCTTCCTTATTTAAAGTATTATAAAGTCGGGAGACTGTGCAGTGAGCCAGTGATTGACCATTGAAGAGTGATGACCACAACAATCTATTTCCTACTGAATCCAGTAAAACAATATTCCAAAAAATTCTTTTGGCTCTCACCTGCAACTTTTAATACATAGCACACATTTTTTTATATAGAACATAAATAGAAACAAAGCACATACCAGTAAACGTTTCTCTTATCACTTGGCAGACGCAGTTGATTATTTTTATTTCTTTAATTACCAAATATAAATCGTTCACTTAGTTTTTAAGAACATTGTGTAACTGCTAACCTTTGTGCGTTTTTAAATAACAACTGGAAATTAAAATATTCTTGGCTGTAAATATTAACAAACAAATATAGCGGATTGGGTAACTAAAATATTCTAGGGCACGTAAAAAAATATATTAATAAATAAGTAATTTTTCCCACAAAAAAGGCAAAATAAATTATTAGAGTAACAAGTAACAAAAGAATTACGCGCGGAAAAAAATCGCCTTCGATTTCATATATACAAACACATCCTACACAACCCGCTGATACTGAAGACCCGCCCGAAAACAAATACTGTACGACTCCGGTTCAGCGTGCGAGCAGCTATCTGCCGTTATGGTATTTGCAGTCTATTTCCAACTGCGCTCAGGTGTCGCCAAGATACGCGTTCTTGGCTCTCACCTGCAAGTTTTGGTTTGATTCGGTTTATTTAATGTTTAGTGGGTCCATTCAGTTTATTAGATACACGTGATATCTAGTTTGAACGTTGAAAAAGCTGTTTTGATTTCACTTACTATATTACTTTCATGGAACGAAAAAATATGTTACTAGAACTAAAAATGGAATTTTAATAGTAATAATAGTTTTAGTCATAACCAGTGTTAATTTGTGCTAAATAAGAATGGTAAAAGTATTATAAAAAAACAGCAAAATAATTTTCACCACAGAGGATCACTTGTCTAACGTTTATTAGATTATTTTTGAAACAGGCGTCTTACCAGCCAGTAACTTTTTTCATTAGTCGACCGATTCAGTTCAATGCAAGGCAATAATCATTTGCATTTCACAACAGCTACCTAAAATGAGATCACCACCGATATTAATGTGCAACTACTCGTTAATTTTATTATTCCACGAGGAACGTTATAAAATCGACTTTGACTACCTACCATTTTTCGATTCGACACGATAATAAAAGGACATATTAACAAAAATAACAAACAAAGCAAAAAAGTTATTGGCACTGTACTGGTCCAAATAGACAATAGCATCAGGCAGGTAAGTGTCACGTTCCGCAAAATCCTCTTTGGCTTTTTACTTTCCGCAAAAACACAGTTTTGTAAACTGCTTCCTCTTGAATTTGCAAACCTGTAAATTCTCGTTCTGGGAATCCAACACAAAAAGTATTGGTGTCCTGATATTCCCCGTCTGGTTTGGACATAACTTTTTATTTCTTTACTTTCTTTAGTAATTAGAATTCTAGTTACAGAGAATATTCGGGGTGTTTCGAACGTTAAACGAAGTTTTCGCGGTGAAGTTTCCGGTAGGTATTAATATAACTTTTGTTAAGTTTACAAAAGATCTTTGTTTGTTTATTAAGAGTAATAAGATTAGGAGCTTACGTTTAAAAACACTGCATAAGTTTGATAACTTATGCAGTATTTTTAGGAGGAAGGATTAATATCCTTAAACATAAACATGATATTGAATATTTATCAGTACGATAACAGTAAAAAATAATTAAATAATTCGTTATCTGCGAAATTGAAGTATATTCTAAAGAGATTTACATTTTCATTCATAATTAACACTTTTCATTGTTAAGGCTATTGGGTTGGCTCTACTTCAGGTTAAGTAGGTGGAAAGTGATGCTTTTGAAAACTACCCGGATCACAACTACGCCTTCTTTTATGGATGGTAGAAAAGTGAGAGAAAATTTGTAATAAAAAGACACCTGTTTAAAAGAATTATGTTATTTAACTTAAAAGTATGTTCGTTGAGACACTAGATTTAATAATACTCCTCCTAGCCGATTTCGACCACGGCGGCCAATCTTAACAGAAATCAGCCAACTGCGCAGGAGATATTATAGTGCACAAGTGTGAGCGCAATACACAGATGCACTCACTGTTCCATTACAGTTCGTTGAGACGGCTATCCGACATGACCGGAGAGAGATCAGGCGCAGGACCAACGGCTTAACGTGCTTTCCGAGGCACGGGGGTGTAACACCGCCAACTTCCCGACTCCGAGCTGTTCTTAAGATAATCTGATTGATAATCCAAAATTGTTTCTAAGATTTTCTGTTATGACACTAGATTTATTTGTATCATAACATAAAATGTTACGTTTGCGTGTTTTTGAAAACTTTTTTAATGTGCCATTTTTACGTAGTGCGACGAGATAAAGAAAGTCAATCACTGAAAACATCACAGCTGTTAATTAAAAATATGGAAACAAGTTTCTAGGAAGACTAGAAGTAGTTAGTGTACCAATAATGAAACTTAATCTAATATTTCTGTGTTACTTAACTCATTTCCAGCAAGTCTCCCAGGGTAAACTGGGGGCTAGGGCTACCGGCTTGAAAAATGAAAACCAGGAAGTAATGGTTTTATTATTTTTATGTTTTCTCTTTTATTTATTTTGTTGCACCGCCCAATAATCATTTCTGCTAAGCCCAAAGGTATGACTGGTAGAGAATGCCTTACGGCGTTAAATCCACCTTTTGTACAAAAATGTGTTGTGCTATAAAGCTTAAATAAATAAAGTTACCTTTATGAATCCCGTGAGCTTTGCTTTTAAACTTTTTTATGATATTATCCAGTTTATATAGATTTGAGATGAGATATGTATTAGGTAGGTGACTTAATAAATTATATAAATACTAGCTGTCCCGGCAAACGTTGTTTTGCCATACAAATGTTAAGGGTAGACAACCCTTATCACTAAGGGGTATGATGATGAAAATAGATGTTAGCCGATTCTCAGACCTACTGAATATGCTCACAAAATTTCATTAGAATCGGTCAAGCCGTTTTGGAGGAGTATGGGAACAAACATTGTGACACGAGAATTTTATATATATAGAGAAGAGATCTAAAGTGTCACACTGTCATATTAAATTTTTTGAGGTTTGTTTAGGTCCAATTTCGGCTGACTGTCTGTCTTTCAAGGAGCTGATTACACGAATACTTAGGTAGATCAAATTTTTTAATTAATTCTTATATTGCCGCTGTATAACCAAATAATAAATATAAATAACAATGATATTAATTTATTTATTATGTAGACACAAAACAGGTTACAATCAGGTAAGGTAATTGAATATAATGAGACACGTAAATGTATTCGCTAGATTACAGCCCAAAATATGTAACTGAGTTTGAAGTAAGATCATATTTTGTGGTTAACAGTGAAGTTATAAGTATTTTTATTTTTTTATTTTGATAGTTTCTTTTTGTTGCATTTCTTTTTTTTTGAGGGTATAAGACCACAGACCCTACGGTGTGGCAACCCTAACTGATGCCAATTTGAAATTTTACGACGACGAGAGTTATTCGCGGACCCGAGTTTAATATTTCAAAGGCTAATTACACTTTAGATTGTTGGTTGGTCTATCACTCCCAGTCGGGTTTTAGTGGTTGGTATTTTAACCGATGCGAGTCGTTTTGTCAGGCTTGGAAAATAGCTTTATGAGGCGTATACATCTTTTCGGTGTGTAGAGTGAACATGCGTATTCAATTTGAAGTCAAAACTTTCCCTGAATTAATTGACGTATAGTTGTACTTAAAGTAAAAATTTGCTTATTGTGGCCACTTCTTGGCCTTTCACTTGACACCAAGCTGAATTTACTCCTTCAAGGTGTGCTTGTGTGATAGATATTTATGTACAAGCTATCCCTGTGTATATGTGTGATATCCCTGTTGTCGTATGACCAAGCGGTCAACTCATTTAATCGCATGTAACGATGCAGCAAATATTGGAAATGTTTGTCTGCCAACCTTTCACGCTTTTTGTGAAAACTAAAAAAATAAAATATTAGCTGTTCGCGTAGCTGTTCGCGACAAAAACAATTAAAAGTGGTACATAAGTGAGCAACATTTCCTTAATCCAACTTATTTTGACTTCGCGAAAAACAAGCTGAAATGTTATTTCTAGTCATAAACCGAAGCGTTAGTTACATCACGAGCCCAGAGCTCTAGTTTTCGCGGTCAGGTACCACTCAACAGGCAATCCACGTACATTTTATTGCGCAATCCGTACCTCCACTACCTAGAGAAGGCACGAAGTAGAATCTACGTGGGGTTGGTTTTAGGTCCCTGATGATATTTATGAGTATTATGTGGTATCTAGTTAGATACTGCATAAAATCATTTGGGACGTTAAATATGGGATACGTAGTAACGTATCGTAGAACTTTTTTTTTTCACAACAATCACACCAATTCTCAAGTCCCAAATTAAGCTACGAGGCTTGTGTTATGTGTACTAGACAACGGATAAACATACTAAAATTCTTTTTTGTAAAGAAATCCATATTATACATAGAAAACACCCAGACCAGTTCAAACACACATGTTCATGCACACTTATGCTTGTTGTGTGCGAGGATCGAACCCGCGACCCTTGGTTTAGAAGTCCGACCTGTGGATCACTGCACCAAGCGGTCGTCAAACATACTCTGAACCAAACATTTCGGTGTGTTCAACTGCTAAGAGTCATAAGAAAATGCTATCAGAATATTCGTGGCAGTGGCGATTTTATGCTCCAAGAGCCTGAGGTCTTACTACGAAAAACGGAATCCGTCAAAACCATAATCGTAGTTTCATTTTATTACACAAGTACACATGACAGTTCGTCGAGGTAAAGCTGTGGCATCTTATACACACAGTAATCAGTGCAATGAAAATCGTAGGGTGAGGTCCTGTCGTCCGTATAAGTTCTCGTTTCGACGGATCTCGCTTCTCGTAGTAGGCCTTCTGATTCCCATACCGCAATCGTATCGAAGCATAATTTTAGTGCGAAGAAAGTGCAAATTCAAAAAAAAAGGCAGTTCAATTTTGAATTAGTCGCGTAACATGGGAATAAGGGCTTAGGTACTATAGGTGATTAAATAGTTTTTTTTTTTAAAACCCAAGGTAACAAACACCCTTAGATTTTAGTTCTTCTATTCGTACCTAAAGTAAAATATGTCTACGCAAAACGATACTAAGCTTACAAAATATACAACACTATAAATCAGCCTTATTCTTTGTGTAAGTTGGGAACTAACATTTATCATTTACGAAAAACTTACTCCTCAATGATCCAGAGTGAACTTTGGGAAAGTATGAAAAATGTTAACTTCCCATCTGATTCGGATGCTTTTTTGGGTAAACAAGGTTATGGGGTAACGGGTATATTGGTACAAGGTAGATAAATATATATTTTTTTGTTGCCTTAAAAGAACACAAAACAAAAGGATGTCGTTTTTGATAAATTTGCAATTTTGCATTTCTCTGTCAAGATCCTTAACGCGATAGCATGTTTATTAGCAACTAAAATCATTAATACGGAGAACGATACTATCCAACTTGCAGTGGGCCTGATCTTGGCAGTGAATCTTAAGAAACTGCGTTATTCGTTACAGAGAGCTAAGTAAATAATTGAAAAAAGCCCTTTTCTTAAATTGGGACCCAATCCTTAAATGCGATGCCGACATCGGAGGGAGCGCAGGACCCTAGCGATCAGAGGAAATATGCTGACTCGCAAGTTTTCAAGATGTACAGAAGAAGTCAAAATTACGCTTTTTAACACGGTTTTATTAGATCGGAGTGTATGTAAGTATGAATGTATGTAACGGAATTTCTGAGCTCAATTTTCACCAATTTCCAGAAATCAGATTTATTTGAAACTTTGCACACGTATTAAGTACAGACGACTATGCAATAATTTGATAAGAGTTTTCCATTATACTTATTAATTAGAAAAAAACAAAAATAAATAATAGTTTAAAAACTAAAAAAAAACACGCTTTTATTGCTAACTAAAAAGATAAAATAATTTCTGAGTACACGGAATTTATATAACAGTAGAGTAAAAAGTGTTGGGTGCTTGGTATAGTAGTATGTGAAAATCATCCTATTATTGGCAACTATAAAAAGAGAAGTATGAAAACGTCATAAAGTGCATCCTGTAATATAAATTCAGTGTACTCAGAAATTATATTCCCTTCTTAAGTTAGCGATAAAAGCGTATTTTTTTTAGTTTTTTAAACTATTAAATCCTACTGCCAGAGCCTGTACACCGGAAACACGGGAAACGACAGACATAAAGTCGATGTAAAAACTCTAAGGATCCAGCCGAGTTTTTGCAGTGCATCACGAATGTTTGCGGAGTACCAAACTAATGTCTTTAACGCAGTACTCCAAAACTATGTCCCTAATTGCAAGTGTTAGAAGCAGTCCTAATAGCATCCTGAAGACATTTGCGACTCGCTATACGTCTCCACTATGGAGAGCTTTCTTGGTAAGTGTGATCGTCACTGGTGCACACCCTCTTCATTAGTTCGTATTAATAGATATAAAATTGTACTTTACTAATAATAGTTTATTTATTAGCGATAAGTCATTTTTTTACTTACAATAATATGGATCTATGGTCTGGGATATTTTTTTTGTATTTTTTTTATAAACCTATATCATCCCACTGCTGGGCAAAGGTCTTCCCCAAACTCTTCTGCTGTTCCCTATCGGCGGCTAATTCCCAATCTGTTCGAAAACTCGTCAAATCGTCACACCATCTTTTTTGAATCTACCTATACGGCGATAGCGATCTGCTGGTATCCATTGTGTGACGATTTGAGCCCATCTATCCGGGTGCATCCTGCATACGTGACCCGCCCACTCCCACTTCAGCTTTGCTGTCTTTTCGACTACGTCCATTATGCCAGTTTTGGAGCGTATTGTGGTATTTCGGATTCCGTCAATCTGATTATTTAATTTTATTTATTTTTAAATTTCCCATGTCAGTCTAACCTTTCATGTCTCCAGGTAGTATCTTTGAACCGTGACCGAGAAAGTTAAAAAAATATATTTACAGAAAATGTACATACATAATGTTTTACAGATAACGTATATCTGTTGCCACTAAGTTCGACTTACACCCGCCTGGCTTTTTTCATTACACTTTCAGGGTCTAAAACATTTAAATAATCGCATTTTCGGCTCCATCTAACTCCGGGCGGGGCTGAACCAAGCCTGCAGTCACGCGCCGAGCGTAATAGATTACGTGATGCCGGTCTATGAGCTCTCCAGTACCCAGTCTAGCTTTAATTATCTTTTTGAGTAGGTGCCTAGTGTTACGAGTTAAGAGGGTCAGATGGTGGAATTCGGTAATGGAAGCTTTATGCATCTAGGTATTGGTAGTGTTACTTTTAATCATCCAGGTAGTTTGGGGACCGCGTAGGACGTGTAGGAGTATTAAATTAGTTTTTGAGAATGGATACCAGCAAGGTATGTGCAATGTTAAGTATGAGCTGCAATTATGTATATGTAAATATTATTAACATAGTCCGGTATCTAAACATATAAAACTGACTGACTGACTGACCGACTGATTAACTAACATAGTGATCTATTAACGCATAGCCCAAACAATTGAACGGATCAGGCTGAAATTTGGCATGCAGGTAGCTACTGTAACGTGGGCATCCTCTAAGAAAGGATTTTACAAAATTCCCACGGGAACGGAAAGTATACGCAGACGAAGTTGCTGGCGACCGCTAGTGAGAGATAAAATAATAATAAAATCATGCAAATGCAATGCAATACCTATTTCCTCATTAAACTAGATTTATACGTCTCGTTTCATCGTCATCATTAAAAGGTAGGTATATATTTGTTATGTACCATCGGTCTGTATGATTTCACCAAAATTAGATATTTGATGCAAAAATCCAACACGTTTTGTAGACAAGTTTAAAGCCATTTTTCATCACTTCCACCTGAATTTTAAATGTATGTAAAATGTGGACTTGCGCGCTGAAAGTCACGTACCACCATGATAATGAATTTCGTGCCCCAGTTACAAGGGAAAAGGGGTGACGAGACTGCCCTGTAAATACCCCTTTGTTATTTTTATGTGAGATTAACCTAACATCATTAAAATGATGGAGCCGTGCCATTCGAGTTTGACGTCAAAGCCCTTTTTTTGCTCGCGCGAGAAAAATCATTTGGCGATTTTTAATTGGGATAACGAAACCGTATCTTTAATTTAGTATTTTGCTTTTATTTTTTATTCGTGATTATTGAAAAAGTTTGTATTCTATTGCTTCTAATTAAAAATTATTTTGACACAATCGAGGACCTGATTATTTTTAATCAGACAAAAATTGTGTGGGCCCTATATAATTAAGGAATTTAAAGAAGAGACAACCGATCCATAGAGCGGCTTGATGTCCAGGGCTAAATGGAAGGCTCTTGGCTGCGCGGAAGGTCACCAACACGTTGAACCAACCATGGCGGTACACTTAACGAGTGTAGCAGGATGACCTCTAGCAGGGAGATATAGCGCGATTTCTAAAGGCGCATACTGTCGTCCTCATCTGACACAACATAACTACTACGACCACTCTGTCGAGAGTGATATTAGTCGCACTTAAAGTCAAATAACTGAACACAATTAACAGAAATAAAAAAAATCCTTTCGGCAACTAAAATTGACAATTATTATTATATGAGAGGAACGTAAAAAAATATAAAATATTAGGTGATTTTGATCGATTTATTGGACTGAACAAATTTGTTTTTTTGGTTTACGCGAACAGTAGACATTGAAATTAAACCTTTCTTTTTATAACTATGTAATAACAACTAACACCTTAGTCTATCTGTGACGCTGAAATGGGTCCGAAACTTCAGGTTAAAACAAAAAGTAAATAAATCGCGAAATAATCCGTAAAAACAAGTAGCAAAATATGTATGTTCAAACCGACGCAAACTTCTGTCGATCGCCAATTTCTTTAAGCCCGTGATTTTCTTCTAGAACAGTTCCGACCAATTTGAGGGTAGATACGTCCATGTAAACTGCGTCCGACCGCTGTTACAACTCATAAAAAAACTAGGAGATGGTAAAATGCGTGTTTTCCACCCAGATAGTGGCTCTTAGCACTCCGCACTCTAAGTTATAGGCACCTAACTTGATAATGTGAGTGTGGTAGTCAGATACCGAAAAGGGATGGATTCCAATATGTCTAGTAAACACATCAGTTACAGTTTAAAAAGGTGTTGCTACTGAAATCAGTAAAAAAACCTTATTATTATTATTACTGAAAATCAAAAGAGAATATTTAATTTCATGTGATACTTTCATGTGTTTTCTTAACTGGTTACCTAAATGACAAAGCAACTTTATAGTAATTTATTTAGGTACTTGAGATCGATCACTTGTACAGCAACAGCAGATCATATGAAATTGTAAACCCCTAATATGTATATTTCGGCGCTCGTTGTCTTTTCACTATATATTTTAGCTTCCACCATGTAATCATTTTTGTGATGACTGTTTGTGCCATCATAATAATATTAAATCACTGCGGATATCTAAAAAAAATGTGTTAAACAGGAAACGTTATTCTAATAATATTAATTTCTAGTTCCTAGGTAGTTGAATTAATGACAGCCCGTTTAGACATAGAGATTCTTTTATTTGAGCTTGACGTTTTCACGTATAACGATGCTTTCGTGATTATTATTTATTATTGATTTATTTAAAACTTTATTGCACAAGAAATGTACTAAGTTAATGCTTAATTTTCATCATTTACATATCATTTAATTTTCACTGCACCCTTTGCCTTCTATCTGAAGGCAATGGGTGCAGTGAAAATTAAATGATTCTGTATTACAACAACTGCTAACTTCGTCACATTGTGGCTATTGGACACAAATAAAGCAACGTTTTAGTCCTATTTATCTTAGTATATCTATATGAATAATAACTTTTTAAAAGTGACGTCAAAAGCGCAAATCTTTGACTTGATCCAATTTTAAAATTAAATCTAGGTTCTGAACATCGAAACAAACGGAGTATATAAATTCTAGCCGGATTGTAAAATAATTGGTTTAGCAATCTGACCACAGCACTCAGGTATGTTATACCTACTAAGGGACGTCCCTTGAGAGCGAAGAGGGTACATCAAGGGATTATTATCTATATTTCACCGGACTTACCTCGCGCAATGAGCGTGCGGTCCCTCTATGAATTTATTAGCGGATCAGACACTATTATTTTACATTTTAACAAATCCGAAACTCTCCTGTTATTACGGAAAAGGGTACCCATGAATATTTTATGGTTAAGGGGCCGTGACATTTTGTAGATCAGTAATAATTTGCTCCAATATTGGTGAGGGAAATATTTGCTGGTGGATTGACTTTAAGCGAATATTATGTTGGTTTTAATTTGAAGGTTGACCCCTATTTTGACTCATTAAAGCAATGCTATGAGGGTTGACTCAATAACAAAACAAATAAATTATGCTGATGAGAAATGAAGAAACGAAACCGATTTTGTTTCCTCTATGTTGTCTCTTATTCATTTTATATTTAAGAATAATTCATTAAATCATTTAAGTTTTAATATTCAGAGAAAAATATTCGAATATGAGAATAACTCTTTGAGTGACTAGTAGACTGAGTGCTTTTACTTAAATGTTTAGCTTTTAATCAAATTAGACAGCTTGTTTAATAAATAATGTATTTTAATTCTGGGTAAGCAAGAAAAAAAAACCTTTTCTTATAACCGAAACATAAGATGCAACAATATTAAAGGCTTTGTCAAACATACTGGCCATGTCTGTCCCAGAACCGACGAGAGGTGGAGCAGGAAGGTTCTCGAATGGAGACCACGCTTAGGTAAACGTAGTGTGGGTGTGCCCCCCATGTAGATGGACAGATATAAAATAAATAAATAAATATAAATATTTTACAACAATCACACCAATTCACTAGTCCCAAATTAGGCTACGAGGCTTGTGTTATGGGTACTAGACAACGGATAAACATACTTAAATACTTTTTTTGTAAATAAATACATATCATACATAGAAAACACCCAGACCAGTATAAACACACATGTTCATGCACACTTATGCTTGTACTGTGCGGGGATCGAACCCTTGGTTTAGAAGTCCGACCTGTGGACCACTGCACCAAGTGGACGTCCTGATGACCTGACGAAGGCAGCTGGTAGTGACTGGATGTAAAGGGCGGGAGATCGTGCGCTGTGGCGTTCCTTGGGGGAGGCCAATGTCCAGCAGCGGACTGTAACAGGCTAATAATGTTTGTACTGGCAGGCCTCTCTCACTCGATGTACTTGCGCGCGGTACGCGGTGCTACTCTCGCCCGCACCGACGGCGGTGCGAATTCAGTGGGCTGATTATGATGAAACAGAGACAGAACATGTTTTTTACATGCTTACTATTTAGGTTTCGGTGAAAACACACAATTCGTTCATTTTTTTGATCATTTAATTATTTAAAAAAATTGTTATTGCATTAATTCTATACATATCCGATTTAAAAGAACCTCTCACTAAATATTAGATTAACTTTCTGGGTAGATGTTGTAGAGCTCACCAATAACTATGGTTTCTAGTATGATGACCGGTACAGGGGTTCTGTGTGTGACATTTTTCAAATCGTATATTCCTGGAGTACAAAATATGCGAGATAGTGAGCGGTGATTGTCAAAGAAATTCTCAGTGCCAACATTAAATATTTTTCTGGGAACTGCAAACTGTATCTGAATAGCTTATGATATCGATAATAGATGCAAGGCATATCTGGGCTTAATATGCTTAATAAATTGAATATATTAGTGTGGCGATTGGAGTAAAATAATCCATGCCAAAAATTAAATACCTACTTTTTTGCATCCTGTCCTCCTGTTACCTTATAAGACAAAATTTGTGCCATATTTTTGATCTGGGTTGAACAAATTTTTCACAAACAGCTTCAAGTAAAAACTATTGGGTTTAATTTTTAGAATTTAAGTACCATAAAAATTGCATTATACTTTCTTTTTAGTATAAGCGACAATGTGTGATTTTCCTTTAAATCACATTGTATAATGCGAATAGGTTACCGCATTCATTTTATGGTAGCAGTGAGTACCTTTAAGATAAACATATAGATAGATTGGCTGTATATTGCACACCACAAAAAATACAAAAAATTAAAACACAATGTCATATAATAAAGGCGGCCTTATCGCTAAAATCGATCTCTTCCAGACAACCTTCGGGTTCAGGATGTTTCAGGCTATTTTGAGATTACTCTTAACTCCTAAAACAAAAACACACCAAAAGCTCGAGCTTGAACTCTTAGCTTATAATTAGTCACGACATCGTGAATCATTTATTTCGTGTGTACCACGAGAGCACATCAAATTAAACACTGCAACTTCTAATTCACTTGACAGAGAGTCGATTTTCCGACAAAAATAGCTAGCCTGATGTGTCTTGCGAGCTTCATACGAAAATAGATGCGCGTGAGTCTTTTGACTCTCTATTTGTCGGCGTTCAGAGATTCTTTGTCTCATTCAGTCCTTGTTTGGTTTAAACTAGTTTATTGAACTACATAATTTACATTTTCCGTTAATAGACGTTGACTAGTTAAACGTTTCTTTAATCTTTTTTAGCGTGCATATTTTATAAAACAAAGATTGTAATAGTCCTCCTGGCCGATTTTGACCACGGCAGCCAATCTCAACAGAGATCAGGCTGATCTCTGTTGAGATTGGCCGCAGGAGATATTATAGTGCACAAGTGTGAGCGCAATACACAGGTGCACTCTCTGTTCCATCACTCTCAAAGTTCGGTGAGAAGGCAATCCGACATGACCGGAGAGAGATCAGGCGCAGGACCAACGGCTTAATGTGCTTTCCGAGGCACGGGGGTGTAACACCGCCAACTTCCCGACTCCGAGCTGTTTTTGAGAAATTCGTGACAGAAAATCTCAGAAACAATTTTGGCTCGACCTGGGATTCGAACCCAGGACCTCTCAGAAGCAAGGCAGAAACTTTGCCACTACACCTACGAGGCAGTCAAAAACAAATATTTTATGAGACCCTCTGGATCCACGTATCAAGCAAACATTACAGTGTCAACAACAGATTATGAAAACGTTAAAATCGTTTAAAATGTAAGACTTATATATTTTGTGCGCTTTTGTTAATATGTATATTTCAAAAAGGATTATTATTTTTCCGTAATTTTACCGGGCGCTAAATGCATGCAGTTGTAATGGTTGTATATATTTTAGTTACTGCTTTTCAGATATACAGGGTGGAAAAAAAACCTTAACGAAGCCGAATACCACATATTCTACCAATTGTTACGATCATTTTTTTCCTTTACACCATACCTGGGAAGTTAACGGTTACTGAGATATTGATGGTTAAAGTTTGAAAAAAAATATTGATGATTTTTACAGAAACGTCTTCTGTCCGTTATAACTGTTTTTTTTTTCCAAAGAAACATGATACAATTTTTTTCTAGTTCTTTCATAAAAAGCCTCTAAATGGCACACTCCGCAATGAACAGCACACACTCGAACCAAACCGCGTCGCGGCGGCGTAAAGCAACCCGCCCCGCGGTGACTTTTCCGCGTGCGCGCCGTACATTGCGGGTTAGAATTAAATTATTTTTTTGATGTCAAAAAATAAAAGTTGTTTCCCAGCCAAAATTTCTTTTTTATACGATTTTGTTTGATGTACTTACTGAACGCGTGGTTGACGGCTTCGTTAAGGTTTTTTTTACAACCTGTATATTAAATTATAAAAATAATTTTAAAACTTGTAATGTAACAGTGAAGAAGAAGAACCTAGAATTACCGAGCTAGTATTATTGTAATTTAATGTTCGAGATAGGCTGATGAAAAAAAAAACTAAAACCTACTACTATCTTACCGCATTTGCTTGACCATCTTTTTTTTTAAACAAACTCTTGCCCCGGGTAAGTGCGCCAATCACCGACCCCTTGCTGCATAAGTATTTGCGGTGTTTTATTAATCGTTTTCTTGTTCGATTCGTTCCCAATTAGCCGCAATGGTTAGCGGATGGATTCAAAAATAGAATTCGCAGTGAGATCAAATGGAAGGAAATGCCTCTTCTCAACTGCAAATAAATCAGCATGGCTGTTATTTCATGACTCGAATGGCATTATGATTTGGAAATACATTTTGAATTTTGAAGAAGAAAAAGTAATCTAAGTATCTTTGGACACGAGTTATTTTAGGACGAACGGTTTCCTTATCTCTATATTATATTAAAAAATCTCGTGGCACAATGTTCGTTCCCGTACTCCTCCGAATTGACCGATTCTTATGAAATTTTGTAAGCATGTTGAGTAGGTCTGAGAATCAGCCAACATCTATTTTTCATACCCCTTAGTGATAAGAGAAATAGTTTTTATTGCAAAACAACGTTTGCTGGGTCAGGTAGTCTGAATATAAGAATAGAAAGAACTTCTAAAATAAACTCAATTCAATTTGATTTCAACTCAACACTTCATATAATATCAAAACGAAAAAAAAAACTTACTTAAATATTCATTTGAAACAGACCTTTTACCAATTAACATCAGTATTAACTAATATTCAAAATCAGAAAACTTTGACAAACTTTCTTTAATTTACAAAAACAATCTAAGTCGTCTCACAGTCATCCATTCCAAGAATATCAAAATCAAAGACAAATCGAATCAGAACTCGGATTTTAAGATTAATAAGTCCTATTTCATCTGGACCGATTTATAACTCGATTAAATTGTCACTTTTCAAAAAAGTCACTTTTCATAGCCTTCGCTTTATATTTGAACGGATTGGGTACAATTTAGAGACACGACGAGCAATCTAATAGGGTTGAGTTTTCAGTGCGTAATACTTCGAGTAATATAAGAAGCACCTGTTAATGCTGAAATGTAAGATTGTGAACACACTAATAAATATCTAAGGAGTGATACACACTTATGAAATATAGTATCGTGTTTACATTCACGACGACCGTTTGGTGCAGTGGTCTACATGTCGGACTTCTAAAACCAAGGGTCGCGGGTTCGATCCCCGCACAGTACAAGCGTATGTGTGCATGAACATGTGTGTTTGTACTGGTCTGGGTGTTTTCTATGTATAATATGTATTTATTTACAAAAAAAAAGTATTTAAGTATGTTTATCCGTTGTCTAGTACCCATAACACAAGCCTCGTAGCTTAATTTGGGACTAGAGAATTGGTGTGATTGTTGTAAAATATTTATTTATTTATTTATTAATGTCTTCTCTAATTATCCGCTTTGACTGCCTGACATTAATTGGATTGTATTTAATTTTTAATCTGTTGCTGAAATAAATAAATAAGTATAAAATACCAGACACAATCAGAGACCTTATTCTCTCTTCTGAATAAATCACAAATAACACTTTGGTGTTCACTTGCTCCCTGTTAATGCTGAAAATTAAAATTGTGAAAACATTAACAAATATCTTAGGATTAATAAATAAACTCATGAAAAATAGTAACGTGTTTTCATTCATGTCTTGTCTACTTTTCCTGACTGCCTGACATTAATTTGATTGTATTTAATCGGTTGCCTAAATAAATAAATGACGCCCATTTTGGTGTAACGGTTAAGAAGTTGACTATTAACCAAGAGGTCCCGGTTCCGATCCCCGCACTGTAAAAACATTTGTGTGCATGAACATACCTGTTGTACTGGTCTGGGTGTTGTATGTATTTATATATCTGTAACAAAAGTGCTCTAGCGACACAGTCGAAGAACTTATTCTCCCTTCCGAATAAATCACAAATAACACTTTTGTGTTCACTTGCTCTGGTAAATCGCTTGTCACAAATTGCGATTTGCCCAGCTCACTACGCAACCACTGCAAGGCCACAAGTGGGAAAGATATTCGTTTTCCAAAGTAAATATAACAAAACAAAGTTTTTGAAAGAGAAGTGAAGTTTTGATTTGCCTAAGATTATAGCCTTTCCCGTTCTTAATAATAAACTGGACGAAAAAAATACAATTCATTAGTTACTTGGTAGTTGCGTAGACAATATGTTATTATTCACGAACGATAGTATTTTACTGAATGTAATATTTTACTGAACGTAAGATTTAATTGAATGTAATATTTTACAGAATGTAATATTATGAGGATCACTTATTTATTAATTATCGTAAGTACATATTTACTTTAAACTCTAGCACGTGTACACCTCGTCTAACATTTGTCGGGATGATTTTATTGTCATTTTTATGGGCGCGGAACACAGACGTCGACATTATGAATTGGGTGCCGACTTTCGGGTATTTTACCCTAACAATGAGAGTGCGTGTGGAATGTGTCCCGATATTATTTATTTCATTACCTATGCTTTGTCTTCTAAACGATCAACATTTTAATACTGAGAATGTTGAAAGAGAAATATGGGGTCAGCGTTTGTACACACGAGAGCACATCATGGTAAAAACTGTAGTATTCTATGCAAGAGTAACAAGGGCGATTTTGCTTGGAAAATGGGTAACTGGATGTGATGTTGTTTGTACAATGTTGCGGTATTTTGCAAGCGTGCTGTGTTGGTAGCGTCGTAAAGATTTTAAACTTGGTGAAATTTTGTAATATTGTGAGTACGGAATTTGGATTATTCTAGCCTTTGTCGTGTGTAAGCTTAAAGCAAAAAAATTGTTTAGTAAAATTCACTACATAAAAAAGTTTTCTTTTTGGACAACCAACAATGGAAAAAATAAATTTAGTTTTTATTGTGGAGCAATAACCTGACTAGTGGTGAGGAACCTAACCCAAATCTGTCCTCAGAGAATAAGTGTCTTCAAGAAATTTAGGGTGTTCGGCGCCTAGCTAATCACTTGGCGTATATCTGATGCGAACATTAAATAGCATACACACAGCAACCCTCTATGTGACTCGCTAGACTCTAAGCACATAACAAACGAACGGACAGGCCATATAACTTCATATTACTTTCTTATATTGCGGAACCTATGACTCACAAAACTAACCCTTAATCGATACAATACATAACCCAAGAGTTTGGCATGCATCTGCATAAGTCCAGATGCATATTGGCTGGTGATTAGGCTGCAAGCCAACATAATTGAGATATATGGACGCCATGTGTCTTTGCCATGGTTTACGAGACCATCTTAACTTTGGATCAATTTATAGTAGATAGGAAAAAAGTTTTCTTTGCTTGTGATCCCGCACATGCCAGCTTGAGTTTTGGTAAAGATATGGATAGCAAATACAGCTATTGCGGGTTTGAATTTTGTTAGGGGCAAATTTTTTATGTGATGTTGTGTTAATAAATGTATTTTAGTATTTCTATCCATTATGCTTATCACCATAGCTCAAGCTTAGGGTGCGTCCAGATTACGTTACATTTTATAAAACTTCTGTTATACAACACGTCTAATATTGACATATTACAAACTATTTGGTATACAATGTTTTATAACATGCTTTGGACGCTTCATTACGCTAAGTTTAGGGCAGTTTTCGTTCTTCTTCTTCTTCTTAGCGTGTCGATGGAACACGAGAAATTACATCGTGGCGTAGTGTTCGTTGAAACTTTGTTTTTTTATTTGTGTTTCTTCAATATATTAGCTATATCCAATTTCTTTATAGCTGCATATTTGTAAGAAATTTGGCTTTTGCATTACAATTACTATTTAATGCAGTCCATTTTTCTGCTTGATTACAGGAAATTCCCTTAGAGGTTCTATTAGATGTAATCCTTTAAAATCTTAAATATTTTATCATCACCACATTTCAAAAGGAATACGCACCACGCAAGGAAATGGGTAAGCCAAAAGTTTATATTCAATTTTATTGCCTCAGTCTTAAAAATCTTTATAGTTTCACTGAATGTGAACCGCAGACAAGTTATTACGGTTTTGTTATTTTTCATAAAACCAGCTTCATTTTGGTCGTATGCTATTTATAGTTTTATAGATGACGCAATACATCTGTTTAAAAACGAATTTCTGTTTTATAATATTTTAGTGTGCAGTCCTTTCTTTGATCGACCGGAAAATTCGAATGTCTATGTCCTCAATAACCCATAGGTGGTACAAAATTCTTCGTGCATGAGTCCGACTCACACTTGGCCGGTTTTTTTTGTTATATTGTCTAGTGATAATTTACATAAGGTTTTTGTAACCATATCGAGTTTTTTTATCATCTACTACCGCATATGAATATATTAGTAACGCCAAAAAAATCATACTGCTCCGCGCGGTGACGCGTTGTCATTTTGTTGCAAGGCGCGTGTTTCATACAGTAGTTTTTACATGATAGAGTACCAAACATCCATACACACAAACTTTCCATACAAACTTTCGCTTTTAAAATATTAGTTGAATAAATCCATTTCCCCGCGGACCGCGACGAAGCGCGGTGCTATGTGATAAGCGCCTAAGAGTTTGTCTCACCCCACAACCAGAAGTTCAAGTTGGGAAGTTCTCTCGAACTTTTAAGGTAAGCATCAGCTCAACCTAAATACAGTTTAATTCCGTGTACACTCAGCCGGGTCGCACTCAGCAGTTTTTAATTTACTCAGTTAATATTCTCCAAAAAAGTTCACAACTCCAGACGGTTTCCAATCTCGGCATAATTTACCCCGGAACCGGGTGGGGAAAAGTTTTAATGTCCCACTTTCTAGATTTTTTTCCCCGCGGTTTTCGGTGAGGGTTGACGAGCGCGGATGGTAATGGGCGGTGAAATGACGGGATTTTAATCAGATCTCGGTTTTGTGACGCGTAATCGAGTTTGATATCGGTTTTGGGGCTGTCAAACTTTGTTCGTAGACAAGTGGGTAGTTAAAATGGATATCCATTCGCAGGTTTCCGTCAGACGGGCGATTGCGATAGCTGTGTGAACCGTTTATATAGTTGATGGAATCTGGCGAAAAAGGCGCTGGCGTCGTTTGGTGGAAATTTAAAACAAAATTCTATTTTTCAACCTTGAACCGTTGATGTATAAAACTTAAGAGAAAGTTAATCAAACGCGTGATTGTTTTAAAAAAAACTCTGTTTGTAGGACAAGATCTCAAATAAAATTAGACTTATCTAGATTTTTTTAGATTGTATTTTTATCTGACACTGTAACCGATTAAAAAGAAGTCCATGCTGAAAGACGACAAACAGAATAGAAATAAACAAATAGTTCCTAACTAGCATGAGGGCCCATCACTTTTTAGTTGAGGAAACATATGTACAATAATTATCAATGATATTTTAAGTTTAAGGGGCATATCACAATACTCGATGGCTAGGCAGTCTTTTGCCGAAAAGTTGGTTTTCAAAAGATTTATCGGAAATTGGAGACCGATACGAAGTAGGAATTTCACAACCACTTTGGTGTAATAGTCGAGAAGATGACTATTAACTAAGAGGTCGCGGGTTCGATTCCCGCACTGTACAAACATTTGTGTGCATGAACATGTCTGTTTATACTGGTCTGGGCGTTATATGTATTTATCAAAGTTTATTTGTAATACCACTGTTGATTCTGATATCTGTAACACAAGCTACTTACTACGGAGTCAGATCAATGTATGTGATGTTGTTGTACATTTATTTGGTAATAACATATCACAAAATAAATATTCTTATTACTTAACCGAAAAGAAAATTCGGTTTCGTGTCAACCTTTAAAATCCAATTTTTGACAAAAACAGCTCAGCTGTCAAAAACGACCTTTAAATGGAACTGTTGACTATTAACTAAGAGGTCGCGGGTTCGATTTCCGCACTGTACAAACATTTGTGTGCATGAACAGGTCTGTTTGTACTGGTCTGGGCGTTATATGTATTTATTAAAGTTTATTTGTAATACCACTGTTGATTCTGATATCTGTAACACTAGTGCTTAAGCTACTTACCACGGAGTCAGATCAATGTATGTGATGTTGTTGTACATTTATTTGGTAATTCTATATCACAAAATAAATAATCTTATTACTTAACAGAAAAGAAAATTCGGTTTCGTGTCATCCTTTAAAATCCAATTTTTGACAAAAACTGCTCAGCTGTCAAAAACGACCTTTAAATTGACCTGTAAAACGGATTGATGCTTATTTTGTCGGTTCGGTATTTTCTAGTGTATTCGGAATACTATATTATGTGTGAACTCGCTCATAAAACTATACATACGCTATATCATACACGTGACTGCCTCGTTGGTGTAGAGGCAATGTTTCTGCCTTACATCCTAGAGGTCCGGTTTCGAATCCCAGGTCGACACAAAATTGTTTCTGAGATTTTCTGTCGTGAATTATTCAGAAACAGCTCGGTGTCAGGAAGTTGGCGGTATTACACCCCCGTGCCTCGGAAAGCACGTTAAACCGTTGGTCCTGATCTCTCTCCGGTCATGTCGGATTGCCGTCTCATCGAACTTTGAGAGTGATGGAACAGTGAGTGTACTAGAGTATTGCGCTCACACCTGTGCATTGCGCCATGGTCGAAATCGGCCAGGAGGACTATTAATTAATTAACTATTAAGAAAAGTCTCAATGAATTTGTGTAGCGGTAGTTGCTTGGAGACTAAAATCGTCGAGTATGTAGCACAGATGCACTCAATCTGTGTATTGCGCTCACACTTGTGCACTATAATATCTTCTGCGTAGTTGGCTGATCTCTGTTGAGATTGGCCGCCGTGGTCGAAATAGGCCAGGACGACTATTATCATACACGTGTAAATGAACCTGTAAAACGGACTTTAAATGTGAAATCACCCTTAGCGAACGTCTCTCCTAGTTCTCATTATCTTCCGTAAGAGATTAAGGTCAAGCGATCCTTCGTTATTGCTTGCGAGCTAGCTGATATTCTGACTGGTGGTCTGGAGTATAATAATTTAAAAAAAAGTTAATCTTGCTCGTGATTTGCAGACTGGCTGGAATATTTTTAATAAACTTTACGAAGTTTAAAGCATTTTGTATGGAGGATAAAAAGATTTTAAAATATTGTGGTTTAGTAAAAATATTACCGGATTTTTGAACGCTAAATGTTAAAAGCTTTAATGAGTTTTAATCTCAGTCGTATAGTGACTGACTTAGTATTGGAATGTCCGCTGCATATATAAGTAATTCAATGTATTAAGTAATATAACAATAATAGGCATGTTACATACGCATGAAAATTTGAATTTGAATTTTCCTTGGTATATAAATTGGAATAAAAAATTGAACTCTTATCCTTATTTCAACTTAAAATCTTTCATAAGTAAGTACCAAATTAGTAAGTTCGGAAGAAAGTTTATTTCTAATTGTGTGCTTAAGAACATTGAACCAAGGCTGAACTTTGGGTAACACAAAAGTTTAATGCAGTAGTTTGCGGTCGAAATCAAATCAATCGTAGAAAGCTATTAAGGTTTGGCAACTTTAGGAGTTTGGATGTAAATAATTAATTTGTTTGTTTTGGACACTTTAGATGTATAAAAATAAGCATCGCATTCACCTTATTTCGGACGCCAGACACAAACACACATCAAGCACAATCATTTGCTTAATTTTTTTGAATGCTGTACAAATAAGTTAGTTAACTATCTTTTTGTGTGCTTTAGGAGTTTCATTTTATTAAATTATTAATTAATTTACGAACAATGTATCAGTTTTTTTTTAAAATTTCACGATGAATTTTTTCGAAAATCCATTAATGACTAATTAACCTAACTGACTTTAAACGTCTCGTAACGTTCTGTCTTGACCAATATAAATAAATAAAAATAAATGTAATAGATTAAATAAATTAAATAGCTTACCTACTCTGCCAGTTTTCAGCGATAGTTTACAAAAACAACAAAATCTAATTGCGCTGAAAGCCGGCCAAGTCCGCGCCAAAACGAAGCTTTGCCGAGAGTTCGCGGTCAGCGGAATTAAATCAATGCTCTGAACTTTGATTAAAATAAAAATAGGAAGATATGTATGTGGAATATGGGTGAACGAAACGCAAGGCTTAAGAAATAGAAATTATGAAATTTGTGACAGTAAAAAGAAAGATAGTATTGGATTTAAATGACAATGAACGAAGGGCGAGTCGCATGTTGAAAGTGCTAGGAGCAAAAGGTGTTAGTTAAGTAGTATTAGTGTCATTTAAGAAGTGTCTGCTACAGAATAAAGAAGTTTCATTAAACCCCACGGCGAGTTTTTCTTCCAGATCTTACATGTAGCGCAGATCTTATAGCGCAGAGGTGGCAGCGCTGTGGTAGTGCTACTAAAGCTTAGCCACCCCAGGCACGGTCGTATTTTAACAGGTGACAATTCCCGACTATTTAGGTGACGTCTATCAAAAGCATATTAATGGTTCGGATGGCACGTTAAGCTGTTAGTCTCGATTATTAACGAAATATATTATTATTTCAGCTAGGGCAGTTTGATAGCATATGTATGACAGTCAGGTCAGGATGAATTTTGTTTCAAATACCCTTCCACCAATCTGCATTGAGTTCACGTGGTTTGAGTATAACTCAGAGCACCTCATACTTGGCATTGGACGTAAATAGATTAAAATATTACAATGATAAATTCCAACTAGCGTGGGCTGAAAAGTTAAGCGATTGTGTGTCCCGTAAGTGAACCGACTGCAAGCAGGGATGCGTCATGCTCGCTCACCATCCTAAGGTAAATTTACTTTAACCGCTCGGTAATACGTATTTAACCAGCTAGGTAAACCTACTTTCATTTTATTCAACCTCACATTACTCTTGATAGTTCTATATAATAACAGCTATTAGAAAATTCGTAAACTAATTTAAACTTTTGAACTGGTTACGTTCAAGTGGTTTTCGATCGAATTTTTTGACGAATGTTCATTGAATTTCTTTCGATTGCACGAAAATCGACCTGTGTTAACATTATCTATTTTATCATTTTAATTGTTATTTCAAGAATGTATCTTATATTGTTTATATCAAAGGCTCCAATGCGACGTTTAGGTTTGGCTTCTGTACTAAATAATTCACTTATACTGAAAACGAGCGCAGTTTTCAGGTTTTGGTTCACCAAGAGGGCCGCCAGCTTATGTCGCATTACCTCACGTTGGAGCAAAATTGTTTTTAAGGTGGAATTCCGAGACGCGGTGCTCACTGCAATATGCAAGCAAAATAGATGCACGGTACTTTAGCTTTAAATACCGCGGTGTCGCCAGTGAATGCAGGCAGCAGTACTTGAAGTTCTTAGGGTAACGAAGCAAAATGTGATCTATGAAACCATATTACCTATCTCACCCGATCTTTGTCTGTCTGTCCAGCTAGATGCTTAAGTTTCATTTTTAAACATAGGGTTAAGCCGAGGTAGATGCCCCACTTTCGAAATTACTATATAACTTTAATAATAAAAATCAAAACAATGTACCTATTTATGAAACAAATTTATTCTTGGGAGTTTTGTCTACAAATTTACGAAAAGTAAAAAACGGCGTCTTCGATATATTCAAAGTGTTAGGGACTTTTGCGGACCTCTACACAAAATGCCCATAAAAATAGCGTTTAGGATAGATGACTCACTGGAAAAATGGGCATCTATCCTCCAAAATCTTTGAATTAATTTTGGCATTGCATGCTGTCGCTACGAGACATACAACTGATTCAATTAAGACAGATTTAGAGATTCTTTTGATAGATATGAGAAAATAAATGTAATTAAAATCGGTTCATCCTTACCACTGGGGCATCTATCTCAGTTTTACCCTAAGTCTTTATCAAAACCTTAACACAGTAGCGCGTCGTTTCTTGAACGTAGGTACAAATTTTTTTTCAACCGTTAATCTTGGATGGGCGCAAATCCGTCCATAAATGGTCATGCAATCAAAAGGACATCACACCGCGTCGCGCCGGCTGTGTAACAAAGCCTTAAGGAGTGGAAATTCTGTGCAATCTCATTGGTTAATATTTCTCCGTTTCTCCGCTCCACGTCTTCGCACCGTGGCGATGGACAGGCACCCTTAAGCTAGAAAGCTAAATTTTGTGTATGCTTATAATTTTGTTATCTGTACTAAACTTTGCAAAATAATACGACCTTTACCGTTATACATATTTCTGCGTAGATAAAAATAATTTCGTTCATATTTGCGGTTGCCAAGCCTCATATTTGCTCTGCCCACGCAAACACCGTCCCGTTAACAGGTTATGGGAAATGCCAAAAATATTTATTTTGTACATTGGCCAGCACAGCAGGCTACCCATTTTTGTAGCAAAATCACCCGTATCACAAGTGAATAAGATACAGCTGTGTTTACCGTGATGTGATGGTTACCGTACTCTTGCGTTTTATATTGAAAAATTCGATAGGCCAGTTAAAAATTATATTGACTTTGGCCGTTGTGCAAATACGTGCTGTAAATTGAAACCATAATATGTTTTAGAGTGTTGGGTTTTTTTGGTTAGTCAATATAATTTTTACTCCAATGAAAATCATATACCAAGGTAATGCAAAGTGCAAAACACTGGAAAGCGGAGACAATTGTTAATCTCACTATAACAAGCTTTTTATAAATTTTTGTTAGCACAAGATGACTACGAGGTATTGCTTCAAAATGATAAAAGCGCTTGAAATACCTAACTGAAAATGCAATATTGCAGCAAAAACGAATTTTCTGATAGCGGCTATGAAATTAATCGCTCGTAAAACAATACTGCACCTTCAAATAAATGATTAATTCGTTTTCATTGTTACAATAAATATTTTTACAATTTTAAAAAATTGGTACTGAATCACAGCTGAGTATTGGAGTACCTACCTTAACTATACGATTGAATGTATGCATCCAAATCCAAACATTTTTGCATTTCAAATGCACCTGTATACCATAATTACATAGTATTTACTTAAATATTAAGTTACTTTTAGTAAGCTTGTCACGTATAAATAATAGATTATCTGTAACCATTTAGGCTGCTTTTGGCCTATGCAATAATAATACGAAAGTGACATTATCCCAAATATTACGGAGCAGAAGACTCACTTAACTATTTCATCATAGTACATTCTTTGAGTAAAAGCTCAAAAAAGCTGCAGCCGCACATTTAAAAGCTTTTAGCTGTAATCCAGCACAGGGTAACGTCGCACTTACGACTATTTTCAAGCTTAATTAAAGCCTGTGCTAATTAGGTACAGTCAGTTACTAGTGTAAGGCTGCATGCACATTCGTACGTCTTGGGTTTTACGACGTATTAGATAGGTAGTTAGATTTACAATTTATTGTACAACACAAAACAAAAAACCAGACAAGTTTAACAAATAAAGATGTACAATTTAGGCGGTCTTGTCGCTTGAAGCGGTCTCTTCCTATGCGTATTTGGTATCCTAGAATAGCAGACGAGAGAAAAAGAAATTGAATATCTAATAAACTGTACTTTATATTTTCCCTTTGCTAGATATTGAGATAATGATGCATACATTTTGCTTTGCATCTTGCTTTTATGCTTAACTAAACATGAACAAAAGGTGGACTTATGACGCTAAACATTATCTACCAGTCATAGGTACCATTGGGCTGAGCAGAAATGAATAAAAATATGCTGGAAAAATAAAACTGTCTGAGCCAGGAATAAATAAATGAATATATAAATATTTTCACAACAATCACACCAATTCTCTAGTCCCAAATGGAATCGACTCTTAGTCTATCGGGTATCCGGCCTGTAAGTGGCGTCTTCACATTGACCTAAGTTTGCAAAGTGAGTGGTCTTCATTTTATTTATTTAACAGAAAACTGACTTACAGTCGCCCAAACCGTCAGCATGCTAGTCGCACAGTAAACATGGTCAAACAAACATTTTATATTATAAAATCAAATAAAGAAAAATAGATACATAAGGATTACCATATCATATGTCACAAATATTAAATATGTCAGAAAAAATACACATAAGAGTCAGTCAGAATTACAAAAATAATCAAATTATTATGTTGGTTCAGTAATACTACTTCTAAAACACTCGGGACACAAATTTTCTATATAATTAACAGCTTTATGCATGACTTGGCCAAAACTGTCAGCAAATATGTCAATACCATAGTCGTCGGCGAGTAAATCTCCTATAAGACGTAGAGCCCGAACGGTGGGTGATGATTCATGATTTAAAAAGTCAAGGATACACACAAACATTGAAACTGTATCTACAATTTTTTGATATTATTACGAGTTGAGCCCTTGTCAGTAGAATAGTATTAAAGTTTGAATTGATGTGTTATATTTTTATTAACAGAAGCGAATTTTTATTATCACTATTTAAAATAAAAAACACAAATACGCAGCTCATTTAGTCTTCTGCCTTTAACATATAATGACGCTGTGTACATCATCAGATTACAAAAGCAGTTGTCAAACGATGAGTGAAGTAAGTATATTCCAATTCCTAAAAAATAAAAACATTGTGAAACCTGCATTACGTTTCTTTTTTCCATCACACTGCGATAATGTTGAAAAAGTGCAAGATATACCTCCCGTCCACTGTACCTATAAAAAGAAGTTAAGCTACAGATACATTTTAACCCAGATTCCCCTACTGGCCGTTTTAACGCCCATCAAAAATTACTCTGAAAACCTTCAATTTGCGTTAGTTGTTACTTGTCATGGACAACTATTACCTTTATTCTTAGGTACTAGGGATTCTTACCTACGTTTAAGTTAGTGAATTTTGTGTTATAAAATTAGAATTACTTATTTTGAGGTGTTTTCTTGAAGTGTATTATTTTTTTTTCGTCATGGCCTATAAACGGTAAGTTATTTGTACGTATTTTGTTACAATAATACAATTACGTTGCTAAAAAAATAAACTGATATCTATCTACTTCATAATAAGATGTGAATATTTATTTAGTTTGACACATTTTTCATAGATATCGATGTTTCTTTTTCGTGGCCGTTATAACGCCCAGTAGGGGAATGAACGTCTATGGTCTCCTTTCAGATCTCATCATAATCGGCCTTTACAGCTCAATGAAATTATATAATAATTAGAATGTTTGGATGTTAACGAACCATTGCCAACTAGTATTGTAATTATACCACCCGAAAATGCGAATGACGTCACCGATGAGGACTCCGGCGACGAGGAAATCGTAAAGTTGTACAATCTGCTAGGTTCTCAACTGAGGAGTCAGGTTGATCTTATTTATTCAGACAATGATGAGAACTCAGATAGTGAGGATGACTTGCCGTTGTCATCACTTTGCAAAAGGCGATGCACTGATAATGAGTTATCAGCAGCCTCAGATCCAGTACCGAGTACTTTATATGATATTGTGGCGAATGAACCTGTAGCTGCATCATCAAGCGTACCAAAAGCTCAGAAATACAAGTGGAGAAATCACCGTAACCAGAACTCATTTCCAGAATGGAAAAATGAACAGGGTCTCAAAAATCTACAGCTACCGCTTTATTATTTAGTATTGCATGTTTGACGAGAAGTGCTTGGAACTGTTGGTAACTCAAACAAACGCGCTAATAAAAAATTTAAAAAATCGGCAATATTACGATAAGGGAAATGAAATGCTTCATTGGTGTTCTTTTGTTTAGTGGATATGTGCCTGTGCCTCGTAGGGACTTTTCCCATGTTTTGGGAAAAGTCATCCATCAGATACTAGACGATATGACTACATTTGACTTTTTTTGTGACGCGATGTCAAGAGATAGGTTTGATTTTAGTATGCGGAATATCCATTGTTGTGATAATGACACAATACTGAACAGCGATGACAAAATTGCTAAGCTAAGGTCTTTGTTTGATATACTCAATAGAAACTTCATTGATTTTGCACCGGTGATAATAAGGAAAATCAGATAGGTAAGATGTGCTATCTATTTGTAAGAAAAAATCCATCTTTACATCCTAAAGGTTGTTTTGTCGCTTATCATACTTATGAATAAAAAAATAGCCTTTTTTTCTGTAAATCTGGTTTTATTATGCAAGCATCAAAACCTTTTACTCATTCCCATAGTTATTAATCATAGCAGTCGATTCCCCTACTGGGCGTTATAACGGCCATCAATTTCCAGCTGAACCAGATGACCTGGATTTTTTTAAACATTTTTCCTGAGCTAATTAGTATCTACTTATAAATATATAACACGGAATCTAAAATATTCGACCAAAAATAGTTTCAGGGGAATCTGGGTTAATGTATTCTTGAGTAGTTTTCACATTTATTCGGTGTAACTTCGGACATTTTGTTAATGCCAGCCGTATCTTGGAAGCAGTGCTGCAGTGGTGTGGAATGGAATTAAGAGGACACTGAAGGTTTGTTATATTGTAAGAATGTTCTAGACTTATAAACCAGTGAACTGGTTTTACTTTTAAGATTTTGATTTAGTTGTTTTTTTAACATTATTGGCTATTCTGACTTCGAGTTTATTTACTTGAAATCTCGTGTCAAGGCAACAAAAAATCGCAGATAAATAATATATATTTTTTTACTTTTAAAGAACGCGAAATCTGTCAAAACTAAAACCATACTGTTGGTATTGTTTTAAAATTCATTATACCATCGACGAAGAGGATAATGGTGCTGGTTGTACAATAAGTAATATTAATGTAAAACAGTTTGTAACCTGAATTGTACAATTGTTTATTGTGTTGTTAATTAAATAAAAATAAAATAAAACTAAAATTTTGTAGGTACATTTAAAAGGTTTTTTTTACATCATTACATTCCTGATGCGCACTGCAAAAAAGTGGAACTCACTACCTGCGTCAGTGTTTCCCTGCAATTTCAACCTAGGAATCTTCAAAGCTAGAGTGAACAGGCATCTTCAAGGTAAGCTTGCTCCATCGTAGACTCAGTCTTTGCCTTGTTTGGGTTAGTCTTGGGTCAGGAGCAAACATATCCCAAATAAAAAAATATATAAAAAAACATCACCTACGCCATGTTTTTGAAATTTCTTTTTAACAGTTTATACTTATATCAACAGGCTTCAAACTTTATAATTATCACGTAAAACTAACTTTGTTAAAATATTTTCCTCGAACATTTCCATTAACAAATGTCATGACATTTCCACAAATATCTCAGCGAGTAAAAGTCCGATCAATTATTAGGTCCTTTAAGGAACATAAAGCAACCAATCTACAGTAAAATCTAAATGTTTATATCAAATAAAATCGAACTCTATTTTTTAAAACACTTAGTTGAAAAATGTATGTGAACAGTTTACATTTTTAGGAAACAACTTGCTTTTGAATAGTACATTTTTACCCGGGTCAGCTTTTTGTCCACAGAAAAGGGCGAGAAAAACAAATCACTCTTTTGTGTGGACCGTGAACCTTTTGTGATGTCTTGAAATTGTACCGTCAGATGAACAATTAAGATACGAATCGACGGGAGTGTACCATTTGGGAAATTCTTACTGCTGTGTTTTGGTGTTAGTGCTAATTTGCTTTAAAATATTCATTTTATAAGACAGTGTCCAAACAGCTCGTACATAATCGGGTTGGGCGATGCGTGAGTAAGTGACGTCATTTACTTCAGATAGTAACATCAATATTTATCACTCCGTGTCTTAAGTTTGTTTTTATTATCTTGCACCTAAGTATGTCTTCCTCATTTTCGTCATTGGGATTATCATCATCACATCAGCCTTTCGACGCCCACTGCTGAGCATAGGCCTACCTTAAGGATTTCCACCGCAATCGTTGATTTCCTCATCCAACGGCTTCCCACGACATTCACCCAGATCGTCGGTCCGTCTTGTATACCACCGTTCACCATTTTTTTTTCGCGGGGAATGCTTTACGCTTACTCTCCAACTCGGGGGAGATGGAGAGTTATGTGGGACTCCTACCATTTTAGAATGGTAGTTTACCCACTAAACCCCGCGGCACCTGCAGCGCCTGAGTGACAGTGCCATGAGAGGTTCATTCTGCCCACGAAGCCTCATTAGGATAGTGACTAATGAATAAGCGGCACTAATTAATAATTTTTCTTGATTTCGTTATACTGTCTTTTTAAAATCTTATTTTATTTTGTTTTTAAAGTAAAGTACCTAATTCAAGTATGTAACGAAACAGCATTTTTATTGCGGGTTATTGTCACTACTCAACACTATACGAGTATGACGCTGACGTCTCTTAAACGGCGGTATAATCTGTATTTTCCGGAAAATTACTTTCTGAGAGTATTGTTAATTAATTATTCAAGATCAAAACGAAGTCTTTAAATAATTAACTACTTACATTAACTTACGAGTTCACATTGAAGTCACAGGTCCGCTTTGCGCCTCCCCCAGAGTCCTTCTTACGTTATTAATTTATTTGTATCGTGTATCGTGCAATATATTACGTGTGCACCATTTTCGGAGCGTTCTTCAACTACTGGCCCGACTGACTACGGCTGCATACTGCTACGGTTACCCCTCCCACACAACACAAACCCGAAGAGGATAACACCACCTCTTAACATTGGTGTGCCTCTTTACAAGAATCATTTTTCTAGATCCATTCTGGAATATAGACTTAAGTCCCTCCCTACTGACCTCGGTTTTATTGAAGGAAAATGTTTTCGTTCCATTTCATACAAGTTAATGTTGACGTTCAAGTACTGCCAATAGAAGCTAACTTTTTCCTATAGATAAAAAAAATATTTAGTTTTATTACATCTGAGTTAAGATGGCTGTATATTGTAGCTAAGTGGTTGTACCTAGAGTGTAATTCATCTTATTTTAGTAAATGTGTTTGGTAGAGATATCGCAAAGGCACAGATGTAGATGAAATGACCAACCTTGCACCAATTATCTTGCACGAGAAAATAAAGAATTTTTATTATTATGGACATAGTCTGAAATAAAATTATCTTATTTTATTTTATTTTTATTTACTTCTATTTATTATAACAACGCAGAATATATGTGACTAGAAAATAGTTATTAGGATTGAATTGATCGCGATTTTAAGCATTTAAAATTTAAGATTGAACTTGTTTTCGGATGAAATCTTTACAAAAATTTTAACGCAAACACTTCAGAGACCAACTCCAGATAAATGAAATCGCCAAATGTGCCGAAAGAAAGCAGTATTCGTGCGAAAACGCAATATTCGTAAACAGCATTGGACCAAGTCAAATGTTCGAAAGAGCTCGAATCAGTGGCGATTGTTTTTGGAAATTTGAGCAAGAAAGTATTTTAAAGTGATATTATCGTTCGCAGAGCAATATGAACTTTGTACAATTTCATAGTTTTTCCTGGATACTTATTAAGTTGAATCTGTTTTTCTATACCGACATACATTTACAAAAGCTACACTATCAAAAGAAGACTTTCAAATTCGTAACCTATTTTAGTTTTTCTTTATTTTTAATAAACAAAATATTTACTTCATGAAATATCATACACTTTTCCAGACTAAACAGAGTTGAGCATACAATATCTACCAATTTTTATCTGTCACTTTAAAAAAAAAGGTAACGCAAAAATACAACTTAACCTACCTTTCACAAAGGAAAACTTTAATCAAAAACTCAAAGCGCTAGTTAACTACTAAACGAGCAGGTAACTCGTCTTGCCCCGTTCTCCCCCTGTGTCAAACTTTGAAATAAAACACAAAATAAGTTAGTGTACATTTTAGACAAGTGAAGTTCTAACATGTTTTGAACGATCCACGTTGTTTCAGCTGAAACTTTCATTGGTAAAACTTTTCTTTGATACTACAAGAAAGTAAAAATGTTCCTCTAATTCTATTTAGAGCAATTTGAGCCATAAAGTTTGAGCCGCTTGTAAATATTTTGTCATTATACTTCAAGCGTTTAAATTAAACTGAAACTATTTTTTTTTTCAACATTACCATTAATGGACGATGAGTTACGTAACGCTCTTTTTTCAGTATTAATAATCAATGGTAGGAAAATATGGCAAAACAATTGCAATGAAGAATCAAAACAAGCCTAGTTGACATACTTATTGTTTTATATCTTAGTAACCCTACCCCCGGTTGGTCGAAACAAAGATAACCTGTGTCGGTGGGGGTACTTAAGCAGTGCAGACGTCAGCTGTGAATGTGAAGAACCCCTGCAAACCATGGCCCACCTCTTTAACTGTCCCGCGTGCCCGACCACCTGCTCGCGTGAGGACTTACATGTCGGTAACCAGAGGGCTACCACGGTAGTCGCTTTCTGGGCAAGTAAGATTTAGCCCGTCTTGCCGTCACGAAAGAAGAAGAAGAAGAAGTAACCCTACATAATCATGTACCAGCACTAAATATACGGAGCTGGTTTATTATAGTTGATAGAATCAGACGTTACTTTGTGGAAATCCATGACTAAAGCTGAACTTGCGACTTCCAGTTCTAGCTTTTTCAGGTGATTACAGTTGGATGTATTTTGGCGTCGTTTGGTGGAAATTTGAAGCAAAATAATCCTCTTTTTCAGCTGGTTTATTAGACTAAGTGCTTAGAATCTCAATGGCTTACATTTTTTTTTAGAATATTGAATAGGTCTGAGAATGGGTAAACACCTATTTTTCATATCCCTTAGTGATAAGAGTTATCCACAATCATTTATATTGCAAAACAAAGATGGGCGGGTCAGCTAGTATTATCTAATATACTAAATTTATTATAAAATATGATTCATTGTATTATCAGCTCGGTGAAGGTCTTTTTAAGTTCGGATCTTAGACTACGTATTAGTATCAGTTCTATGCACACCCAACAATCATAAATCAAAATGATGTTCATAAATTGGCGAAATTATTTGACGACGACTTTGGTGTTATGGTTAAGAAGTTGCCCATTAACCAAGAGGTCGCGGGTTCGATCCCCGCACTGTACACGCATTTGTGTGCATGTACATGTCTGTTTGTACTGGCCTGGGTGTTATATGTAGTTGTTTAAGTTTATTTGTAATACCACCGTTGATTCTGATATCTGTAACACAAGTGCTTAAGCTACTTACCACGGAGTCAGATCAATGTATGTACTGTTGTTGTATATTTATTTTATTTATTTACTAGGGGACCCCCGCGACTTCGTCCGCGTGGAATCTCTTTGTTTTCAAAATCGCGGTCGAACGGGATAAAAAGTATCATGTGTCAGTTTCCTGGTTCTAAGCTACCTCTTCACCAATCTTCAGCCTAATCGGTTTATAATCGTTCTTGAGTTATAAATAGTGTAATTAACACCACATTCTTATATATTTATATAGATATATTAAACACTTACCATCCAATTCATATCCCTGCCCGCCCCACTGTGGCAGGTCCTGTGAATACGCCTTTGGATCACTCCGACTGCCTATTGAAATCTTCAGGCTCTTCCACAGCTTCATCTTGCCAACATATTTGTCAACTGTCACACGCACTGTCACCGAGTGACACGAGCTGTCAAACGCACTGCACTACACTGACACCGTCACTGAGGATAACCCGGGTATCATCTGGAAAGAAGAGAAAAAGTGGTTTAGTAGAGAATTGCTTTAGTACCTTATCCTCTTCATAATAAGAGGTACTACAAAACTGAGTCTTATTTCTGTAGCTAGAAAAATTGCTCTAAATAAATAAATAAATAGTTATACTAATTTATCTTTAGTTCAGCTGATTTCTACGCAATCAGATACGTGCTTCAAAATGATTTCTGATATAAGTCAGACAACTAAACTAAAATATATTAAGTACAAAACGAAGGTCTCTATCACTGACACATAAGAACTGTTCTTTTTCATTTAAATCTTACATACTCTTTGAAACTCGTTGGTGTGGTGGAAAAGTTTCTGCCTTACATCCGAGAGGTCTTGGGTTCGAATCCCAGGTCGAGCAAAAATTGTTTCTGAGATTTTCGGTCATGAATTTCTCGGCGGTTGGCGGTGTTACACCTCCGTGCCTCGGTGCGCACGTTAAGCCGTTGGTCCTGCGCCTGATCTCTCTCCGGTCATGTCGGATTTTGAGAGTGATAGAACAGTGCGTGCACTTGTGTATTGCGCTCACATTTGTACACTATAATATCTCCTTCGTAGTTGGCTGATCTCTGTTGAGATTGACCGCCGTGGTCGAAATCGGCCAGGAGGACTATTTTTATTACTCTTTGAAACCCAGACTTGTCTTTATTAGTCTTGCCAATAAATTTGTGGTATTAAAGTCTTCTCGCAAACAAATTTAACGATTAACTATTCCAAGATTTACTTCTGCATTAAACCACAAACAAACAAAGCATATTTTCAAAGATAAATTTATTTTAACCATCAGAATTGAAACCATCTAATACCACGATATCCCAATCAAAACAAGTCCAGCGACAGTCGTTGTCAAAATGCCAAAAACATGTGGTAATAAGAGCGAAAATCGCCAAAATTTTGCGACATCTCACCGATAACGGTTGTATTTTCACTCTCATAATACAGGTGCAGCTACCACGACTGTTTGATAAATGACATTGTTATGTTCCAACTCGAAGGTATAAAATCTTTCTTAAGTAAATGGAGCGAGAACACTGAGTTTTTTATGTGAAACTTAAAAGTTTACTCAAAGTAAAATATTGTTTGTAAACTCTTTTGCAAAAAAAACGGGCGCTTTAGATTTTTTCCTCTACTTTAATGAAGAAGAACAAGAAATAGGTTTTATTAATTTGACGATGTATTGGCATGTTATTTGAAGCATCCTGGCATGATTCTTTACGTTCCAAATTTAAAATTTGAAATTAATAAAAGAAAAAAAATGATTATTGTGGATTATTCTAAAATTGCTTTACTAATGGCGCGAATTGCTGAAACGATTTTTAACTGATAACGATATTTTAAAACTTTTTGGACATTTTCTGCAAATTAAACAATTTAATCTTTATTTTTACATTAAATACCACTTTTTGATATGAGTGATAAAGCGATAAGGGCCGGTAAAATTATAGCCCTACTTGAAGAAGGTTGTTCGCAAACTTACGTGTCTCAGCGGCTAAATGTGAGTCGTTCAACTGTCCAGAGGACTTGGCAACGGTATCAAGAGACCGGTTCGGTCAAAAGAAGACCCGGTTCGGGAAGAAAACGATGCACAGAACCAAGAGATGACCGCTTTTTGGTGAGTCAGGCGTTGCGGAATCGTAAGGCGTCAAGTGTGGACCTGAAGAAGAGCCTTGAAGAAGTAAGAGGAGTAGAAGTTAGCTTGTGGACGGTCAGGAGGAGGCTTTTGGCTGCCAATATCAGGAGTTACCACCCAGCTCGGGGCCCTAAATTACTCCGTGAGCACCGTGTTGCCCGACTTCAGTTTGCTCGGAACTGTGCTTCATGGACTCTGGAGGACTGGAATAAAGTATTGTTTTCTGATGAAGCTAGAATCTCTTTGTGTGGAGAGGACCGACGCCGGCGAGTGCTGCGAAGACCACGGGAACGCTATGCGGAAGTGTGTTTCGAAGAAATCACTCCTTATGGCGGAGGCTCCGTTATGTTTTGGGCAGCAATTAATTCGACGGAGCGTACGGAGTTAGTTTTCATAGAAAATGGAACATTAAATGCACATCGGTACATAATGGAAGTCCTAATTCCATATGCACAACCCACATTGACTGCACTTGGGGAAGATTCCATTTTTATGGACGACAATGCTCGCTCGCACCGTTCTGGCGACGTGGAAGCGTACATGCAAGAAGTTGGGATCCGTCGTTTAGATTGGCCAGCTCGAAGTCCTGACCTCAATCCAATTGAGCATGTCTGGGATGTTCTAAAGAGACGTGTAAGATCAGTGCAACCTGCTCCACAAAACATCAGGGAGCTAAAAAGAGTCATTGCAGAAGAGTGGGAACGAATTCCTCAAAACGTTATTAAAAACATCGTGGAAAGCATGCCCAGAAGGATTCAAGCTGTGATTTTGGCAAGAGGAGGTCACATTCGGTATTAGGTTTTTACATTTGTAACTTTATTTAATTAAAAAAAGTAAAAAAAAAATCTTATCTTTATTGCCGACCACTTCTTATAGTTTGGGCGTGTACATCGGTTTTAAAGAATCCATCGTTTTTTTTTTCTTTTAGTTGCCCGAACTCACTTCACGCGCATTAATTTACACGATTATGAGTATACAGACTACGTCAAAGAAATAAATTTCATTTAATTAACTCAAATCGACCTTAGAACGGAAATTTCCTTAGGTGCCCGTTTTTTTTGCAAAAGAGTGTATAATGAATACACTTTTAGAACAGCTGACGTTAACCGACAGACTAAGTCAATGTGCTTTGAGTGCTTTTAGCGCGGTCACTTTTTCTTCCTTTTTGTGGGTCATATTTTTTACTTAGTTTTTTTATTTTTTTTTATTTGCGATAGGTTTGCTCTTGACCCAAGACTAAGCCCAAGGAGGCAAAGACTGAGTCTACGATGGAGCGAGCTCACCTAGAAAAGAAAGCCTGTAAAAGATTGACAAGCAGGCGACTCTGCGGCGATGAGCCAAGCTCTGGAGCTGCGTGCTTACAAGCCTCTCGTCACCTATGAGCCTCTTGGCTCTGCGTTCAACCGAGTCAAGAGCAGCAAGTTGGTATTTGTTGGTAGTTGGTATTAAATAAATAAATAATAAGATATACAACAACATCACGTACATTGATCTGACTCCATGGTAAGAAGCTAAAGCACTTGTGTTACAGGTATCCGAATCAACAGTGGTATTACACATAAATTTAAATAAATACATACAGTACAAAAAGACATGTTCATGCACACAAATGTACAATGCGGGGATCGAACCCGCGACCTCTTGGTTAACAGTCAAATTCTTGACCACCATTTCACTGTTTACTGTGTAACCGACCGTGTGTATCACCATTTATCGGATGACGTATATACCTTTACTTCATTAGATTTTAATTTATCAAGTAGGTACAATCTCTATGAGAAAAAATAACGAATCATCTGAAATATTAGCGCGAATCCGCCTATAACCCGAAATTAAGTTTAACTAGTCACAGACAGTCAGCTAACCCGCCTCGTTAGTTTGGTTTAACGTCAGCATTGCGGTGCGATTGGGCCTTTGTGGACCTTTATTTTACTGGTTGGTACATCTGATGACAATGGTTTTATGAGATATCATCTCTTACATATAAAAAAAACAACTGATGTTCGTAAGTATCGCTAAAACTCGAAAACGGCTAAACTGATTTTAATAAAATTTAGTATCGAAATAATTGTGGCAGTCCAGGGAAAGTTCAAACGGCGAGAACTACCGGATCAGCTAGTAAATAAATAGATATAAACAAACAACATCACATACATTAATTTGACTCAGTCGTAAGTAGCTTAAGCACTTGTGTTACTGAATCAACCATAAGTAATATCGCCAAAACCAACCAAAATAAATACCAAAATAAACTTCAAGAAATACATAACCACCAGACCAGTACAAAGAAACATGCACACAAATGTTTGCACAGTGCGGTGATCAAACCTGCAATCTCTTGGTATACTCGTAATAGTCGACTTCTTGACAATTACACCAAAGTGGTTGTCAACTTTACAAATACATTGATCTATACTTTGATTTGGATTGAGCTTTACAAATAAATTCTTAACCGTTACACCAAAGTGATCGTTGTCTGATTGGATTAATAAATTGCAGTCTACTATTCTTTTGGTGTACGAATTATTCCAATTATGAGCATTCCATATTCCATGAGACTTAAAGAATTTAAGTATGTGGATCCTATATTGTAATAGCTTAAGTGCTCGCCTAGTCTGGTATAGAAAATATATTGCAAAAGTCTAGTTTATTTATCACTTACTAACACTATTTTTCATGCGTCGATCACAAGACCAGCCCTGTTTAAAGAACGATCTTTTTCAGGTGGTTGGCGCAAAAATTGTATTGCAACTGTTGCCAAACCTACCAATTTCCTTTGACCTGCAATTACAGCCGCACCAATAACAACAGTCACAGCCAGATAATTGTGTGGCTTGTAATACCCCACGGCTATTGGTCCAGAGATTACATTGTGCCAGTACTAAACACAAATGTAATTGGGTTTGTGAACGGCGACTAACACGGTTTGAGCTGGCAAATTGGCATGCCTTACATTTGTCACTCTGTGCAACCTCCAGGGATGCGATGTGTGTTGTGACTGACATGGAAAATCAAAATTATTGGCGTATCGCGTAGGGTGAAGTGAACAGTAACACCGGGATGCTTATTAAATGTTCGGCTATTTTTGTGGGTGAAACGTCACAATGCGTTCATTTTATTTTTCACATTAAAAGGCGATATCTTATTTTAACCAAATGGAGTTCAATCCGTAGTTAGTCACTGTCAGATAATTGTGTGACGTGTAATACCGACGGCTATTGGTCCAGAACTGTGCCAGTACTTCATTAGATTTTAATTGTGTTAACACAAACATTGCATTTGTGTTAAGTAGGGTTTGTGAACAGCGACTAACACAGTGTGAGCTGGAAAATTGGCATGCGTTATATTTGTCACTCTTAGATATCAGAAAAAATATCAACCCGTTGCTAAGCAACGCTGACTCCGACTACGCTACCTAATGCTCGTTAAAATCAGCCATATTATTACGAGTATATTTTGAAACTGTGAAACCGTACCGGGCATATTTGTGGGGCGATTAATTATTTTGAGTTAAATTATGTGGAATAAACACAGATTTTAAAACGGATTTAACGCAACACAAAACACTTTTTAAAGGTAAAACTTAGTATTTACCTTCCCGACGTTTTGATCCGGTTGCACAGATCATGGTCGCGGGCGAATATGTGAACATGAATTATGTAAAATATTTTAAGATTAAGGATTTGTTGTAGAAATCGTTGTGGTCTTTTGTTGTTTCATTTTTTACAATAACTGCCGATATTTTAACTATTTAAGTACAAATCTCAACTGAAATCATGTGACATTTGTTATTTAGTGAATTTTAACTAATAAAATGGCTTCAGTTCATTATTTTTGATGGTGATTAGATTAATTAAATAATCAGCAAATTATTAAACTACACTGTGTGCATCCTTCAGGGATGCGATGTGTGTTGACTAAAATGTAAAATCAAAACTATTGGCGTATCGCGCAGGATCTGGGTAAGTCAACAGTAACGCCGGGATGCCAATTGAATTTTAGGCCTCGTTTTTGTGTTGTTTCAAACACGATGAAAATCAAAACATAAGGGAATGTGTTCTTAAAACCTATTTTAAACATGGCGGTTGCAAGTGATATTTAGTATCTAATACTGCATAAAGATTATAATATCATTATTAATGTGTAAACTTTACGTTTCATATTTAAAGTCGATATCATGTTTTTTATTAAAAAAAATTAATCCGTACTTAGTCTAACGTACTTATACGTACCGTATAATTGAAGTTTCATAAAAAAAAAATAACAATCTTAGGGCAGTGAGAGTCACATGTATTTCTAACAAAAACGAAACGATTAAATTACTATAGTAATAAACTAATCCACCTTTTTTATGATGACTCAAAATACAATTTACTCTGACAACTTATCGGAAGCAATGACACTCAGGTGAGTAACGAAATCTTAATATAAAAATTAATCGCTGTGGGGTGAGCACGAACAATGTCTTAACGTATTCGTGTCGTCCAAACGTCAAAAACTGACAGTTTCCCCATGCAAATTGACAAGTTAACGATAGGTAAACGCTACGAATACGTTACGATAGTTGTTCGTGCTTCTTACCCCACTGTTCGTTAGTCCGAATGAACTGATTTTGATAATGAATAGTTCGTGGAAGGTTAAAGCGGTGAAAATATACAAAAAAAGCGAAAACAAACGGCAGGATGACGTCTGCCGGGTCCACTAGTAATGAAATAAATATGAGGACATTTATCTGATACGATAAGAGGCACGGGTGTCAGGATGAGGTAAATAATAAAGATAAAATAATATTGTTGCTTATAAGGGTCTTGTACGTTCTTTCTATTTTCTATTTGCGTTTGACCATATATGTAGTAACAAAATATATATGTTTTGACTAAAGTTGACACCAAAAATAAATTGTACGGTTAAGTTACTATATTTTTAGCATTAACATTGCAAACTTCTTTGTCATATGACATTAAAACACACTTAAAAAAAATTAAAATTTGGCAGCCACATTCGGGACTAGACGGATTCTAGTCACATCTCGCAAGCCGGGCGATTTTCAGATTCACATTATAAATCGTATCGTTTTAACTTAAATAATTTATGGAATGGGAGATAAAACACAAAATGAGAGTCTTTAAATGAAAGTAAAAAGGTAAACATGTGCTGGCCGTTAAACAAGGCTTACGTTCGCTATGACAAGCAAACCGCTCACAAAACACAGTACCGCATTGTCCGATATCACGCCGTCCTAAATATCCTAGGCCACAAAACATGGATCGGGTTATGCATAAAGCGCTTATTGTTCTTCTGTTATTCATAGAAGTGTGTCAAGATCAATTTAAATGTAAAAAACCGGCCAAGTGCGTGTCGGACCACGCATAAAGTAGGGTTCCGTAGTCAATTAAACGACTTTGGCGGGTTATAACTCGCAAATGGTAAATAAAGTTGATTAAAAAGTGGTGTATGGAAACCCTATCTTATTTTGATAGTCCTTTTCAACGATACCCCACACAAGGGGGTGCACTCAAAAAAAATAATTCACCCCTCCCCCCCTTTACATGTACAGGGAGCCTTAAAAAGGATAATTTTAATTTTTCGTATTTCAAAAAAATACATTTATATGTGAAGTATCCTCGAACCAACTTACATACAAATCAGTCCATAAACGTAGAAGATATTCTGCTGTGACAGACTAGGACGGACTGAACGATCTTATAAGGGTTCCTTGTCGGACTACGGAACCCTAAAAAGGTTTGTCCGATTGTTCGCATGCAAGCGTGTCGACTGTCGGTCCTGATCGACGGCGGATCGTTCACCCGTGACAGGGCATGAACCTCTTAAGTCATTTGGCAAGGTACTGTTTGCTGCCCTTCGGTTGAGCGACAGAGCTCGTCTGGATAGAAATTGATTTCGACAATTTGAACGGAATTTATCGGGGTGAATTTTTTAACCATGTCCGCTAAGTCTAGGGAATCTATTGGAAGGCATGTATACCTAGATGATGTGTTGGCAAAGGTGTGTGTTCTTTTGTGACAAAAGATAAAGATAAGGATAAATTTTGTGTATAAAACTAAAACATAAAAAATCTACAGAACCAGATGTAAAAAAAATGCCTACTACTATGTTAGTGAATGTACCTAAACTAAGCAAATATTTGCTTGTATTTCAGGTATCTATTCTTATTATGTAGGTTAGTGCTTATGTGTCAATTTAATAATAACACACTAACTGTTGAGGATGGCCAAAATAAAACCCCGGATTTCCTTTATAACCAGCTCATCATCGTATTTATTTTTACACTGTTTTTGACATAAATATTTTGAATGGTAAAAAGAAGGTACAAAACAAAAGTATATAAAAGAAAACTAGAATTTCGAAATATTGTGGCCAAAAAGGATCTTGCGGTGCAGGTCGCCAACACTAACAATGATACATTATAAGAAAGTGAAAGTTCATACTCATATTACATTATGTAACTAAATAACTTTTTTTTTTGGATTATCTGTTTTTATACTATTAGGCTAGTTGTATTATAATATCTTAGTTTAATTATCTTTATTCAAATAAAAGTATGTTTTCTCTTCATCCAATTAAGTTAAGTGACAAATTATTTATTATTGTAAATTGATCGTATATACACTTATTATATTACACAGGCATTAAATAGGTAAATTAAAATTATGCTACGACTTGTAAAAGACTTTCTGTGGCATCGTAAGATTTGTAAAGTCTCGTACTTGTGGTATTATTTTTCACATTATAATTTGGGTGTTTTCGACATCAAATATGCTTTGCACGCGTAGGTTCGAATTCCACTGTTGTGTTAAAATTAGTTTTCAGACATATTACCTAGTATGTTTTGAAACTGTGAAACCGTACCGTAATTGCGTCGCGATAAATTAATATGAGTTAGATTATGTGGGATATTTTAAGATTTATGATTTGTTGTAGAAATTGTTGTGGTATTTTGTTGTGTTATTTAAAAAAAAACTGCCGATATTTTAACTATCTCTACTGAAATTGAGTGGAATTTGTGTATTTTAACTAATAAATTAGCTTCATTTCATTAATATTTGATTAGGTTAATTTAATAATCAGCAAATAAAAAAACTACACAGTTTTTAAGAAATTGTACCTAATACAAAAATGGTAATCAAAGCAAATTTTTTAATATTCATTTTCCGTCGTTTTCTTTTCCTACAACGACCATTACCTTTATCTTACTTCAGAAAACCAAACCACAAAAATATATAAAGTGTGCACATATATCTCTACCTAAATAAAAATTGGTTGCCTGTAAAGTCGGTATACGGGCGAAAGTTTTACGTGACAACGACTTTGAGTGGTAAAATAATTTTAATGTGAATATTCATTCGTATAACATGAACCGGTGTGTATGCCTATCTCTCTCACTCTCTCTCTCTCGCTCTGTCTCTCTCGCTCTTAGGCGGGTTAACTGTGCTCGAGTGGAAGGGACGCGTGCCCTCACTTTTTATGTCTGTCTCACTCGCTCTTAGGCGGGCTAACCATGCCCGAGTCGAAGGGACGCGTGCCTCTCACTCGCTCTCATTGTGAGCACGGAACGTGAGCGGAGCAGCGTAACGCAGTTTCTTGAAGTGTCACCCGGCAAACCAATTTATAAGACGTTGTCACGTCAAAAAATATCAATTTTCTTGTATACGAGTTATTTCCCTAGACACACTGGCTACATTTTTCATGGCAGTTTTAAACAATAGTCCTTTTTCAGAATGCCCTGAACTAGCTGGCCAGTCACGATGACCAGCCAATCTGCACGAACCAAGTCGCAGGCTCAGATAGTCTATTCATTAATCATTACAAACCTATTCGCAGTGGAGTGTTGTTTGTTTGAGCGGTGAGTCAGCTCTAGTGTTGAGCCTTAAAAGTATCCATAGTAGGATTATTCTATTCTATCTTTTGACCAAGACTCCTTTCATTTAGTAGTTCAATTGTATTTATTGTTCACTTATGATCGAAGCGTTCCAAGCGCTAACGTTTGGTCGTAGCGTTAAATCTGGAGCAATAAGAGTGTTATTGCATAAATGCATTTCGTGACCGATGGATACCTAGCTTTCTTTGTTTTCTGTTTTGTCGGGTTCAGAGTTGATGAACTCAAAGTACACCAGGGCATAGTTAACTTATACTTTTGCGAGTAAAGTAAAGGGCTTACTGACTAAAACTAATAAAGAGACACTTGTAGGGTACAGTGAATACACTTGTTGAATATTACTTATCCATACCATTAAGCATGGTGTATTTTTTAACAGGCGCTAGGTTTTAGGGCATTAATTTTGAGTTCTAGTCACACCAGAAGCAGTAAAGTTCAAATGCATTGTATATTCCAAATCTATCGATATTTTTAACTATCGATAATGTCACATAACTAAACGACCGCTCAGTTTGCCCGCTCAGCTCAGCTCCGCAAGTCATTTATAGACGGATCAACAAACCCAAGATGTTTTGCTTGTATGCTCAGATTTTACAGCTTCTTGCTCCGGTATTACATGCTGAATATGGAATTACGAAACTCTAGTAAGCGATTTAAGCTGCTTAAATACCTAGGATGTGAAAGAGACGAAGTGAAAGCAAAAATGAACGTGGGATTCAAACTCAAATGAGAAAGGACTTAGATTTTCATGCTAGATTTGTGTATGAGTAGTAAGCACGTCGACAGCGAAACAGCTTGAAACCTGAAGTATAAAGTTACTTAGGATTGCTAATCAGCAGTAAATGAAGTATGTAATGTATCTACCTCAAGAGCCAAGTTTACATTTATCCTATAAAGATTAGCAATAAAGATTTTTTTTTAAATTGATACCAATATTACAAATGCGAAAGTAGCTCTGTCTGTCTGTCTGTTACTCAATCACGCTTAAACTACTGAACCAATTTGAAAATGACGCATTCCCATGGGATAATTCAGGTGCGCCGATCACTTTTACGACTAAACTGTTAAAAAGATTTAAATGAAATTTAGTAAGGAGATAGATTGGGACTTAGAAAAGAACATGAGTTACTTTTGACCGCGAGGAAATAACGCATTCCCAAGGGAAAAAATAATTACCGAGGAATCGGATTGCTTTCACTTCTAAATTACCAAAGATTTGAATTATATTTGGATAAAATTGGTATTACGGGAGAACAACGAATTCTACGAAAACTACCTAACGCGGACGAAGGCGCATGTAAAAGCTAGTGTTTTATACACTTTAAAATATTATTTTGTTAAATTCAACTCACATACAAGGCTAAGCATTTGTATTTGAAGAAGAATTAATGAAAATTCTGGCAAAAGTTGTTTCTTCAGTCTAATCTATTTAATCTTGCTCTACTCAACATCATACTAGTTATTTCTTTAACTGCAACTGAATGAGATCACTTAGACTAATCTCTACTTAATGATCCAAGACTAATGTAGATTATGAGCACTCTGAACAGTTGACGAACCGTAAAGATTACTCATGATCGTTTTGAAGAATCAATTACTGTTTATTTTCAGCTGCTAGCGTGCAATAGTCCTTACTTTAGGTTTTTCAGAAGACGTTCTTTGGAAGCAATTGAGCTGGATAAACGCTGCATATCGAAGGCGATAGCGTTTGCGATTTGTAAGAAAATGACGTCATTTACTTCACGTTACAAGAGATCCTTCAATATTTCAAGAAGATCGTAGAATCTAAGCGATTTATGTAATTTCTAAAATCAAACTTCTGTCAATGTATTCAACTAGCGCGGAAAATCTTATATATAAAATTCTCGTGTCACAATGTTCGTTCCCGTACTCCTCCGAAAAGGCTTGACCGTTTCTCATGAAATTTTGTGAGCATATTGAGTAGGTCTGAGATTCGGCCAAATATCTATTTTTCATACCCCTTTGTGTCCACAATAATTTATATGGCAAAATATGGTAAAATAAATAAAATACTACGTACTAATACGAACAGGGCGTATCTTTTGACATTGAAAGTCACTTTTAATTAAGTATCGTCTCAATTGGTCCACAGTTCTAATGAAATTAAGAGTTGATTTCTCCTTAGTTAAGATTCATTTCAGAACATTTGTTTTTTTCTTTTTAACCTTGAAAACTAAACTGATACCTTCAACAAGACGGCCAGGGCTGCACTCAGGAACATCATAAATTAAAACTTCAACTTTTAAATCATCATTCACCCGTGAAATAATGTATATCTCGGGGGTCTTTTCACAATTTCTTGTTCAAAAGCGTCAGGACAGTTATTAACTCGGCTGAGGTAAAAACGAAACTTATAATTGCTTGCGGGGACAAATTTGAAAAGTTCCAGCGAGTTTGGGGCACATCTGTTAACTTGATCCAATAAAAGCAGGTGATATCTAAAATACATTTAAATTTTTTTCGTGAAATGTTCGATGGAATGAGGGTAATTGCTAATTTCGGACCAATTTGTGTACGCAACTCCATTAGAAATGGTTCACGAAAATTTTGCATAATCACGTTACAAATAATATATTCCAGATTCCAGATAAAAGACGGCAGCGTCATTGGTATCCAAATTGCCGTTGCTTTATTTAAAAATTATATATATACTACGGGTCCAGTGGTTCCATGGGCTTACAATTCATTTCCAATGTTGGAAGAACTTAATAATGTTTATGTAAAAAAATACAGCGATTTTGACTTGCTTGGAAATTATATCTAGGACATTATTAGCACTATATCACATTTATTCAGAAGTTATTTTTGTCTAACGTAGGTACTAATAGTACTCGTATGTCTTAGGTACTAATAACAATGGCATTGTTATTAGTACAATTATTTTTAGACAAAATGTATATTCGTTCACTTGAATTATTTTGCTAACTGAAAATTATTATGTGAAATTAAAATAGTTAAAGCTAAAAAAAGCAACTTAAAAAAATTTATTATTCAGCTTAACCCCTTTTTCCTAGTACCAAAGTTGGAACAAGAAACAATGACGATCCCATTCCCACAAAATTCACAGACGACCGATCCCCAACAATGTAAGTATTTAGAGCGCACCTTAACCAAATCGTTAGCTATGAGCGCGGGCGAACAAAAACTGTGCAAACAAAACATGTTCCGCAATTTCAGCAAGAATGTTGGTCCTTTCCACATTTAAACGTTTTATTTTAATACCTTCATTGCCGAGCGTGATGATAAACGATACACGCCACAGCCATGGCTTGTGAAAATTAAATTTCACGATAATCGTCGAGAGCGTGAATGGCTGAACTGAATGTCGCGTGAATAAAGTGACATTTATAACGGAAGTTAAAACGCTGCGCCTGAATGCGGGCCTGGTCTTGAGAGGTGTAATCTCTTTTTATATTAGTGATGGTGTTTCGAGGGGAAAGAAATAGTTTTCTTCCCCCTTTTATTGTGATCGAGTGAGCGTATTATGATAAGTTTTGTTTAGCTTTATATAATTTCAAAGAATATTGAGTCATTTATGTTATAACCTTTGTTTTTGATAATAATAATAATAGTCCTCCTGGCCGGTTTCGACCACGGCGGCCAATCTCAACAGAGATCAGCCAACTACGCAAGAGGTATTATACTCGTAGTGCACAAGTGTGAGCTTCTTTTTGATAAAAACAATCTAAACGTGTGGATCTCCGTCTTATAATTACCTATTGAAAAGAAATAGATATATCAATATTTCAATACTCTAATAACATTTTACGTTTTAAGTATCGTTATGTAAGAACTAAAAAGGTATTATTCATGTCTGATTTCGGTTTCAAATTATAAAAAAACGGCGCCTCATTAAATTGGCATGATGACAGCTATCTTAAATATTTTCAAGACCATGGCGTTTAAAAAACATAGCCCCTATGAAGTTAATATAACCAGTTTATTTCCAAAAAGCTTTCGAAACCAATTTTTAAACACACAAAACTCAATAAATATTCGGTCAATTGACTCCGGTTTCTAATATATGACCGTGTCGTCACGTTCATTTATTCCCATACAAAATCTATGGAGGCAGACCGTTTTGACAGATAATAAAAAGTATGTCAAAAAATATCAATACATTCGGACACCCACAAGATACGAAATTACTTTATGGATCATAATTTGAAATATCATTTAATTACTTACCAGCGAGTCGCATCCAAATTTTGCGATAACGAGCTCTCCCTCCTTGTAATTAAAATAATTACAACGTGTCATTCAATATTACAAGTAGGTATCGCGGCAGAACCGAAACCCTTATTTGTTTTAGAATTAATGTTTTCATTTACAAGAATACGGCTCCAAATCAAGCTATTCATTTTTGTTTCAGAATCACTCTTATCACGTAAGTTTAAAACACCGCAGCGATTAACTTGACGTGTCGTGCGTACTTTGCAATATCGTCTATGTTAAAGTCATGATAGTTTTGAGTTAAGACATCATAAAATATCTCTTTTATGGGAGTTGATTAGAATTGATTTAAAAAGTTTTTCAAATATGTTTTTAGAGCCAGGGCACATATGAATATGGCATAGGGTAAAGCCGAGATAGATGCCCCACTTTTCGAAATCGCTCTAAAACTTCAGTTATAAAAATCAAAACCATTTATTTATGGAACAAATTCATTCTTGGGAGTTTTGTCTACAAGTTTATAAAAAGTTAAAAAAACTTTGTTTTCGATATATTCAAAGTGTTAGGGACTTTAGCAGACCTCTACATTTTGTGACATCCATCTCATACAGGGGATAGATGCCCGACTCATATAAATTGCGTTTAGGATGGATGACTCATCAGAAAAAGAGGCATCAAAAATAGTTGACTTCATTTTGGCATTGCATGCTGTCGCGACGAAACATACAACTGAGTCAATTAAGATTGAGTTAGAGATTCTTTGTTAGATATGAAAAGAGTATTTGAATTTATCTTCGCAGATAAATTCGACTAATAAATCATTCACAATAATCACACCAATTCTTTAGTCCCAAATGAAACGACGAGGCTTGCGGTATGGGTACAAGACAACGGATAAACATACTTAAATACTTTTTTGTTCGTAAATAAATGCATATTATGCATAGAAAACACCCAGACCAGTACAAACACATATATGCATGCTCACATATGCTTGTACTGAGCGGGGATCGAGCCCGCGACCCTTGGGTTTAGAAGTACGACATGTAGACCAGTGCACCAAACGGTCGTCAAAAATGCGTTTAGGATAGATGACTCACCGGAAAATTAGGCATCTATCCTCCAATATCTTTGAATGCATTTCGGCTAAGATAGAGTTAGAGATTCTTTTGATAGATAACTATGAAAAGATTAATTGAATTTATCTGCGAAACTAATGTTTTCAAATCGGGTCATCTATACTATAGTAGTAAAGATGACCTATCTATCTCGGCTAAACCCTACTGTTGCCTCGAATCGCGACTGTCACGCGTTGTCCCACGTGAACGCAGAGGGACGCAACGTGAAAAGCGCGAAGTGACGCGACGCGACATAATGCGATCAGTACCTACATGTATCAATGTCGCGCTTCATCACATAAAACATTATCATAAAAGGTACATTCGATATTGTCGCTTCGCGTCGCACTTGTCGTGATTGTCGCTCACGCAGGTAAACGGTTCAGCGATTTTCGCCGATGCGATTAGGTGCCTGCTATGCTATTATCAATATGTTTTAATCATATTGATCATGCTTGTGGCGCAGTGATTGCAGTGAAGGTGCTTGTGGCGCAGTGGTTGCAGCGCTTTGGTAGTAATACCAAAAGTTAAGCAACCTAAGGCGCGGTCATGTTAGGGATGGGTGACCATTCTGATCATTTGAGTGATGTCTTTTTACAAGCATCTCCGTGCTTCGGAACGCACGTAAACCTGTTGGTCCCGGTTAAAATCGATAGATATTAGTCGTTAAGCCTGGTCGGAGGCCCTCGGGCGGCTTAATAACATCTGACAGTAGGGTAGGTCAGTTACCTTACAAGCAACCCCTCCACCAATCCGCACTGAGGCCGCATGGATGAGTATGGCTCGGACCACCACATAGTTGAAGTGAGGCCTGTGCCCAGCAGTGGGACGTTTATAGGCAGATAAGTATATTAATCATAACATTTATTGCAAGTCACACGTTACAGTAAGGTGTTACAGTCTTATGAGTAAACTAGATTCGAACTTTCGATATGCCTACCTCCGCACTCCCACGTCGTATAGTTTTTGTAGTAAGATTTTATGTTAATAATAATCTCTATATACAAAATTTTTGTATCACAATGTTCGTTCCCGTAATCCTCCGAAACTGCTTCACTGATTTTTATGAAATTTTGTAAGCAATTTGAGTAGGTCTGAGATACGGCCAAACATCTATTTTTCATATCCCTTAGTGATAACTTGATATGGGTTGTCTACAATAATTTTAATGGCAAAACAACGTTTGCCGGGTTAGCTAGTTAAATTATATAAGTACTTTTTATGTGAGACTCTATGGCAGGCCTTGGTCATGTCAAGCAATATAGCTATATCGTATTACTGTTTATTCATAATATTTGAAATTTCATCAACAATATCATAAAGTGCGGTTACTGTAGATCTTACTGTCCTACTAAGTCTGAATAAAGACTAAGTTAAGAATCAAAGCACAATGTTCTCAGGTAAAGTTCGTCGGCCTTTTGTACAACTACAAAATGGCAACTCTTGGCTCAGTCCAAACAACTGCTATTCTCATACATTTACTAAGTTTCCTTACAACTTTGCCCATATACTTTCGATGGCATCAATTTTGTCGCTTCCACCAAAACTTTACATTTTTACGCCATTATTTAAAACGCCAAGCTTGGAATTGCTAATGGTTTTAAACTTAATACATATTTTTCATATAATTTCCGGCTGCACTTAGTTCCAAGTAAAGAGTATACGTCTTTGCTTCAGCCGGCGGTGTACTATTAATATAAACTTTGAGTCTTTTAAAACAAGGTCCATGTTTCAGCGTTAAGCCCCTTGATACGTTAATTGTAACAAATTGTCGCAGACTAAAGTTAGTGATTCATGTTTTGGAGTGGCGCCAGTGTAAATGTGTTTTAAAATTACCTAAACTTCAACTTGTTATGGTAGCGTTCGCTGTTTTGTTCACAGTTATATTTTAATTGCTTTAAAATCTTAATCTTGTTTTACTTTTAGTCACAGCTACGTTTAGTTCTACGAATATTTAAAAGTTTGTAGTAGCATGCGGCTGAATAACATCTGACTTGACAGTAAGGTTGGTCAATTACCTTGCAAACAAACAAGCCCTCCACCAATCCCCACTGAGTCGGCATGGTGGAGTATCGCTAGTGCCACCTCCTAGTTGAGGTGACGCGTGTGCCCAGCAGTGGGATGTATATAGATAGGCTGATAAAATGAGACGAGTAGCATAATTCTCTCCCAGCTTAAAAGCGTGCAATAATTTTTAAGTACTGGTGTAATGTTAACATTAAGCACAAATAACGCTCGAAAATATTTACAACCGTATTAAATTCAATAAAAACTAAATCATCATTACTGACGCGCGAAACGAAATTAATTGCCTGCATCGGTTGTTAATAGGAGCTTTAATATAAATAATGATCGCATAAATTAAATCAATATCGCATTATGTGCCATATTAAAATGAGTAACAAAACTGCAGGAGAGGATCAACATGTCGTCTATGTAAGCGGAAATGTGCTCTCGGGTTTGACAAGACACTTAGCAAGTGATGGGCTTAAATTTCATTAGTGGTACATTCAATGAATCATGTTTGCTGGCCTTCAGCCAACGAGAGAGCAGTTTAGTTTTAAACTGAGCTTCATCTGGTTTATATTTGTCAATATCCTTCTTATGGATGCGAGTTCTGTGCTCTTCTACTAGCCATTTCTAGATTGTATACTTCCCTCCCATAAAATGATTTTATGCTCCAATGTTCTTCTTCTTTTTAGCGTGTCGATGGAACACGAGAAATTATATCGTGGCAGCCCAGAAATCAACCACTTGTATTGCGGATCGATTGCAGTTCATTAAATCCGCTGGCGTGCAGGAGTTGGGATGCAAGAAAGGAGCCCGACGTACAAAGCTTTGGTACGTCTGCGGGGGCAGACGTATCAAAGCTTTGTACGTCGGGCGCATCCCGGGCAAGAGCTGGCGATTACCCAACGCTAACTGGCGAATTCTTCCACCATGATGGAACTCACAAATCCAGCTCTAATGTTGTCATATTTATAGTGTCAATGAAGAAACTACTAACTCCATAAAAATTGCTATTTACTACAGCGTTCTGATTTTTGTCATTGAGTCGTTGTGGAAGGATTAACTACTTACTCACGTATTCAAATGGGCCGAAGTAAGGAGAAAATGCAAAGGTTACAATGGCAATACAAGGCTTTATTTTGGAGAGCATGTGTCCGTGCGGTATTTGCCTACAGACTAAGATACATCTGCTGCATCTGCCCTGCGTGTCCCAACACTGGCAAGGATCACCAAAAGGCCACTGACAATCTTTCATCGGTAGCCGAGCTTTGGCCTTCAAAAATATAATCTAGAAGCCTGAGTCGGCACGCTAAGAATAGATAATTCTTATTTTATTTTTATTTTATTTTATTTATTAGGCACACCAACGACAGTTACAATTGATCAAACAAAAGAATTACATGCAGTAAAAGTGTTGCTAATTACACCATCAATTAAAAAAAAAAAACAACATGCTTGATACATAACTCAGACGTTACAAAATATGATAAAAATTTAAGCGATTTTGTTTGGAATAAATAATTGTGACAATGAGATATTTAAAAAAAATAGGATTACAAAAAACCTAAAATAACAAAAGAAAATACAAAACAAAAATAATAGGTAATGACTACGGCTGTAGTTGACATGAACTTGACCAGGGACATTGAATGATCATCGATCCATCCACTGCACCCATTATACAGCTTGCTAATCCTGCAGACTGGTGAGTTAGCTCCCAGCACGGTCCTGATTTCATACTTCAAATCATGTTGCGAAAACAACACTCCAATCACACTGAGTGAGAACTCATGAGTTAATATTTAGACGATAAAAAAAAATCTTTAATGTCTATTTTAATATTTGTATCACAAATGTTTCCAAGTGTTGAAAACAAACCAAACTGAAGAAGGTATATCACATTATGAAAACACACACGACCGTATAAAAGAGCCAAACATCAAAAATAAACACCGGCTCCATTCAAAGTAGAATGTAGCTTGGGACCGCGGTATATTTCATCCATTATCAATTTTATTACGCCCTATAAAACCGTTTTCTACACAGATTCCTGGGACCAAACAGTCGATTAAAATAAATCATTTTCGCCAAAGCGCAGTTTTACTTTGTTATTGAATTCGGTAGATATATTTTTGTCACACACAGAATGTGTTTTCCGTTGAAATAAATAACTTCTATTATATATATTTGCTATCAAAATCAGGATGCGGTTGATTTTTAATCTTCGTCCTTTTGTTTGTTTGTTATTGGTCGATCTGTAGTTAGTTCTGCCGCAAATGTTATATTCTTACATTGAAAACATTTCCTCTGGATATATTGCGTTTACTTTTTAACTGTAAGATTTTGATCGGCAGCGTCATGTTCTTGTTTTGGCCTACAAATTATATTGTAACGTAACAATAAACGAACTCATTTTTTTCATATATTTATATCTATATGCGTTATTTATAAAGATCTTACATGTACCATATTCAAGAACAAATAACCGATTCTATTCAATTCAATTTTTATTCTTTCTTCTAGAATCAATATTTCTAATCAATGGTTGTGTTTAAACATTTGATCAATCAAAAGATAATTTCGACCCCTTCGTATCTATGTCTCTCGTCACCCCACGTTTATACCATAGCCCCCACGTCCATAGCGTAATTATTTCGTAATTATATTGGTGACGCTCCCCCGCGGAGATCGATGGGGGTTTTGGCTTCAATTACAATTTAATATTTTATTTTATTGGTAACAACTGGAACATGAGATTTTAAACTTTCGCGTTGCATTATTACACTGTATACTAATACACGAGACTTAAACGCGTTATATTCAATGAGTACCTATTAAAAATTTAATTTCAAGTCCCGTGTATATGTCGCAGTAAGATAGATAAAGCCGTAATATAGTTATATCCCTAGTGATATAATTATATACCGTAACATTGCTATACGAAAGCGATTCATTACTATCTCACTAGGAATATAGTTATAAAACGGTTCATATAAAACTCAATCTAGTAATATAAGCATATCACTAAACTTGGCCCGTTTTATGACTATATTATTGCTTGCGTACGCTGTAACTTCTAAGTTACAGCGTAAGCAAGCAACAAGAATTAATTGACAAAATATCAAATGACTTTACTGAGAAATTGACTTAATCGTATCAAATGACAATGATTGATTCATAAAACGTTCAAAGTATTGAGATGATTAATACGCCTATATTATTTCAGATTGTTCCTGATAGGACTAAATTGAACACAAAAGAGGGAATGAACATTTGAGCAAAAGACGAAATTTATGTTAGAGTTTTATAAAAGCCGCGATAATATTTTCCATTACCGTGATCCCTTTTTAAGCTGCAATTTTTCTCCAGAAGTATTAATCTGTCAGATATAAATTAAGAGATCATGAAAAAGAAAGTATACAAATTGAACTTTTTTTCCCAGAACTTATCTAACAATATTTTTCATATGATGATAAGTTATGGGGAAGAAAGCTTGCTAAGACACTTCGATTTTTGTGATAAATCGCTCATAAACTCAATTTTATGTTTTGTTTATAGTGGTATAGTGATGTTTTTTTTAAAGAAACTTTAATAGTGTGATCTAGCTAGAGTGGCTCTTAAAATATTAATGATAAAATAAAGACTTAATTGTAAGCTCATTTGTTCAAGTTTCTATTGGAATATTTTTGGAAATAAAGACCTGAATAAAGATAATACTTTTTCAGTAGAATAAAACTGTTCGATCCGGAGATAAAACTTGTGTCCTTGGGGATCCGGCCCGTGTGGTAAGGCCTGTTAATTTACTAACACTTAGTTTGCAATGTAAATGGTTATCATGAAAATGTACAATTCCTTGTGTAAGGACAATTCCTTGTCCTTCGAATTGTTTCAGCTATTTGCTCATTTTAACTAAGATCTGAATATTCAACAACGAACGGTGCATATGAGCAATATTGTTAATTCGAACATCCATATTGTCTCTGCCCGGTCTGACTCTGTAGGAAATTACGGCCGATATTATCTCGTGTGAAGAGACCCTCATCTATTGTCTGTTATTAGGGCTAGGTAGTGCTGTTGACATCCTGTTGTCGATCTGAATTAATAAATAAATAATAAATGTTTCACAACAATCACACTAATACTCTATTATGCTATGAGTCTTGTGTTATGGGGCACTAGACAACGGATAAATATACTTAAATACTTTTTTTTGTAAATAAATACATATTATATATAGAAAACACCCAGACCAGTACACACACATGTTCATGCACACTTATGCTTGTACTATGCGGGGATCGAACCTGCGACCCTTGGTTTAAGATCTCCGACCTTTATACCACTACACCGTCGCGGTCGTCAAAATGTCTCTAGATAGAAAAACACCAATCAATAAATGAAGTATAACAATATGTAAAGGCAATATTTAAAATCCCTGTCAAACTCCACTCTTTTGTATTGGCGTACCTGACGAAGGATTATATCTTCGCAAGAGCAATGTAAACAGCATTAAAATAAGAAAAAATAAAAACTACACGCCTACAGTTTACTGTGAGCCACTGTCACTGTGAGCTAATTTACTGAGATACCAGTGAGCTATTCATTGGTTCAAAGCGCAATATCAGTTAAGGATACGGTTATTCAATTCCATGATTTTTGGAACTCATGCCCATTTAAATATCGAACACATTTCCTTACGACTCGACAACTGAATTGGACAATTCCCAGCTGCACGTATGCGGTGGGACTTGGATTAGGATAACGTTCAGCTCATTTTTGTTAGTTGATAATTCCCAGGTGCGCGTATGCACTAAAACTTGGATTAGGATAACGTTCAGCTCATTTTTGTTAGTTATAGGCTTCAGTGAGTATCGTGTTTATCGATACTCTGTTTTCGCAAGCACTATCGAAAAGCGATCGTTTCGATTATGAGACGACATGATTTGGATCGTTTGTCGCCGCTATGGCTATTCCTATTACCATCAACTTCATTGTCTAAATAGTTGTTGTTACACTATAGATTTAGGATACCGATCTGTAGTAACAGTTATCGTGCAGTACAAATTGTCATTGATATCATTTAGAAGATCGTTCCTAGCACAGTTGAAATGAATTTGAATATGTAATTTAATATTCCTCAGGAGAATAACGCTTTCCCTAATATTCTTAACAAATCTATAAAATGGCTCGGAGTCAAACTTTCTTTATTTGGTTTAGGTAATAAATTAACAAGGTTTTCTTAAGCACTCCGATGTCCAGTAATTAATTATACAAAGATGTAATCGATTAATGACTAAAAACACTCAGCTGTCGTTTTCAAACTGATTTTTAAATTATTAATTTTACGACGAAATTTTTAATAAAAATGACTAATTATTTCGAAGTTTCTAGAATGACGTTAATTAAAGGAAATTTTAGGATCAGGTGATTTCATAAACTTTAGGCTACTGAAGACAAAAAAAGTATATAGTTTAGCAATAAATTTATGAAAAAAAAACTCACTTAAAATGCTCGATTACAACACGTTACACAACCACACACCGATTGAAACCAAAAGGCTTGGAACTCCAAATTACCGTGGCTATAGCATAATAGAAGTAAAAAAATATAATTTGCACTGCAATTTCGTATCTCCAAAGTCGCAGAGATATTACGTTCATTAGGCTATATTATAGTGGTGATTCAGCGTATTGTTACCGATGATCAAAGACCAAATTGTGGTAATCACAGTGTAGATTGCTGACTGATACTAGGCTGGGAGGGTCAGAGATTATGACCACGTTTATGTTTAGGTAAATAGGTTCCTAGTTTATCTACGAAGTAGATGAAAAACAAATGAGGATTACCTATGTCAGCACAAAAGACGCGTTGACGTCTAGGATTTAGTACATTACGATGATAAAACAGAATTATATAGGAACAGCAGAGAATCAGAAGTCAAAATATTATTCAAATATTAACAATAAAGTATTTCGTAACCAATTCATCATACGGGGGGCTAATAATAAATTGAGCCTAATATACCACTCATCATCATCATCATCATCATTTGCCTATAAACGTACTACTGCTAGGCACAGGCCTCACCTCAACTATGAGGTAGTCCGAGCCGTACTCCACCACGCGGGCTTAGTGCGGATTGGTGGAGGGATGTTTGTAAGGTAAGTGACCAACCTTACTGTCAGATGTTATTAAGCCGATCGAGGGCCTCTGATAAGGCTTAGCGACAAATATCTATTGAAATTAACCGGGACCAACAGCTTAACAAGTGTTCCGAAGCACGGAGATGCTTTTAAATAGACAACACTTGTATGGTCAGAATGGTCAGCCATCCCAAACATGACCGCGGCTTAGGTTGCTTAACTTTTGGTATCACTACCAAAGCGTTGCCACCACAGCGCCTCAATCACCTCTAGTATGCCACCATGTCAATTTAATTATTAAATCTGACTGATGTCAATCATCAAACGCTCATTCATTACCAGACTCTACTGTACTCGTATAGGCGTATCTACATCGTGCTCATTACTGCCAATTAGCTGTCAAAAGTCACAGTATAGCACAGGCTACAACAGTAGATGTTTAAATAAAAATAATAAATAAATAAATATACAACAACATTACATACATTGATCTGACTTCGTGGTTAGTATGTTAAGCACTTGTGTTACAGACATCAGAATCAACAGTGCTATTATAATTCAACTTAAATAACATATTACACCCACACCAGTACAAACAGACATTTTAATGCACACAAATATTTGTACAGTGTGGGGATCAAACCCGCAAACTCTTGGTTAATAGTCAACTTCTCGACCATTACACCGGTTGTCAGCTTTACAAATACATTGATGGATACTTTGATATGGCTTAAACTTTACAACTAAATGTACTTAATAAATTCGTTGATGGAACAAGGACACCTGTATTTTTATAAATTATCGTGATAAGCATTCCTGTTGCAAACTTAAGGTAATATATCGATCCAAGCCTCAGACAATTGACTTTTTTACCGCAAAATCTAAAGGACACCTGTATTTCAAAATACAAGTTACCTGATGGTTTCCCTTCCGCTGAAAGCAGTGCAGTTGTACACTTTATTTTTTTATTATTCTTGGGATAGGAGTACGTACCTGGAATGAAAAAAAAATTCTTTGAACACTGTACAATTCAAATAAATCTATACATAATAAGTATTTTTTATCAAATATAAATTTCACGGGAAATACCGTTGATATGAAATTACAATCGTGAGTTGCCTTGTGAACGTCTCTTTTTACACCACACACAACATTATTCTCACACTATATACCAACGTTTTAAAAACCGTTTCACTTATAGTTCTATATTTTGTCAAAATAACGTTGTTTTTATTGCGTATTCTAAAAGATTTTTCAAATGAACATGCGATACTGCATACAATATGACTGTGCAAATATTGCTAATGGAATGGATCTCGTCGAAGATTCGATAGTTACCGATCCCAAGGATGTTTGCAGATTAAATTAGATGTTTGTGTAACTGATAATTGTTGGTGTTAACATCATGCGTCTGTGTATGTTTGAGCTAATTGGCATGATGACACCTATCTTAAATATTTTCAAGACCATGGCGTTTAAAAAACATAGCCCCTGTGAAGTTAATACAACAAATATATTTCCAAAAAGCTGTAGAAACCAATTCTTAATCACACAAAACTTAATAAATATTCGGTCAATTTCTGATACATGACCGTGACGTCACGTTCATGTATTCCCATACAAAATCTAAAGAGGCAGACCGTTTTGACAGATAATAAAAAGTATGTCAACGATTGGTGGTGTCGTCTAGCCCATTAATGTGTGTTTACATGTGGGTGGCATATTGACGGTTGTCGTGGATTTTCCTGTCAAAGTTAACTTAGAATGCAATAACAAAAAAGAGTTACTGATATTTCTGGATCAAATTGCTCTTTCGATTGACACTTAAAAGTTTGTATGTAACCGCCAGCGCACACCTGTTACCGCGACTCGCTACTGACGTGTCAACCAATTACCGAGGCAAAACCGTGAGGCGTCGTGAGTCGCGGCAGTTCGCCGCATGTGTAACCTGGGCCTAAATTACCTATAACACAAATACTTAATATTTATACAAAGTGACATTAAAACACACTTAAGGAAAAATGGGCTGCTACAGGCAGGAGTCGAACCCGCACCTACTACAGGCAGGACTCGAACCCGCACCTCTCGCAAGCTGGGCGATTGCTCCATTATTCCATTGATGGGATAGAAATCTTTTTTTTTTAGTGTGTTTTAATTTCACATTGTAAAGAAATTTGCAATGTTTATGCTAAAAAATGAAATGTGGTGTTGGCGGAAAATGGAAAGGATTAGTTGGATTAAAAAAAAGAATAATGAAGAAGTTTTGAACATCGTGGGAGAAAAAAGAGCAATCTTAAAGACCATTGAAGATAGGAGAGGAAAAATGTAAGGACACCTGATAAGACACGACGACCTTATAAGAACGATAATTGAAGGAAAAATAGAAGGGAAAAGGAAGAGAGGAAGACTTAGAAGATTTTACATGGATCAGATAAAAGAAAAGTTAGGTGTCGTGTCCTATCAGGAAGACAAAGAAATGGCATTGAATAGACCAACATGGAAAAAACTCCACCGACAAGAGCATAGCTATTAAATTTGATGATGATGATTATGCTAAAAAATAAAGTAACAGCATAATATCGAAATAAAATCAATTTGTAGTTCCGTTTACATTAATGCATTCTTCTGGTTTCATCATGTTATGAATTTAGCGTTTCAATTTGCCATCAATTTTGCTATTTGCCATTTCTGATCGAATGTAACTGCAGCTTAAATATGTACTTCTTTCACTCCGTTACTCCAGAAAAAAGAATATTATGAGAATAAGCTTAAGTATATTTAATTATTTGATTAAATAAAGTGATCTGAGAGGATCCGAACCCCTCACATTGCTCTGAGATGACATTATTCATTTGATTAAAAAGATGGGGATCAATTGTGTGATACCAAAAAACTTCAACGTCTATGCCAATGTACTTTAAACTGTATTACAATATATCAAGGTAGAAATTGAAAATATGAAAGCGATAAATTCTATGGTTATGGTTGATATCGTGTTGTTTATATTTATTAATATGGCTTCATTATGGCAAATTATGGTATTGTTATGGCTCATGGTTACCAAATTGATTTTTACGGCAATTGTTATTTTGTGTGTTTGGGACTTCGCGCAATATCGTTCAAATTCCCCCTTCCTTTAATTAAATGTTCCTATAAGCGAAGGTTGTTTGGAAGAGATCGCTACAAGCGATATGACCGCCTAAATTATACATATTTTATTGTTAAACTTGTCTGTAATTTTTGTTTCGTATTGTACAAAGTGGTAATCTATCTATCTATCTATCTATCGTTCATCTTCGCAGGCGGCGAACACCGAGGTCACCCGAGCCTGCACGATCGCGCTCTACCAGCTCGAGGCCGACCCGAACGTTCGCATCACATTCGCCTCCAAGCACTCGGCCCTCCTACACCTTTGTCGCGTACAAGATTGTTTAAGGGTGAATTTTACAGACTGCTAGTTTTATTTACATTATCGATACCCAAACAAAGTGTGTATACTAACGATGGAAATACAACTAATTTTAAGTCACTGTAGGCATAGACAAAGTTCTGTGGCAGTTTTTGTTCTAAAAAAATCTTTTTTAAAATTACGATAGTAATTTACTTTACTTAGGGCTAATTTTTCAATAGTCAGATAAGTACACATAGGACTGTTAAATATAAGCTGACTTAATTAAAAATGACATTCGGTTCGACCTTCTGCATAATCAAGTTTGACATTTCAAATCAGCCATTTTGGAACTCGATCGAACTGTTACCCTATCTGTCCATTGAAAAATCGGCCTTTGTAGAGAAGAAAAGAAACAAATAAAAAATATACTGACCGGTACTCCTGCATAAATAATAATAATAATAATAAAAGGATGAAATCAAACGAATGTGGCGATTAACCAATGTAATCATTGTTCCCATTGTATTATTTACCACAGGCGTCATTCCGAAACAATTACACCACTCGCTCATCACCCTCAACATTCCAGCTCTTACATACATTTCACTTCAAAAAGTAGTCATACTAAACACTTGCAGAACAGTCCGTCTTCAGAACTATGAGGAGCTCCAGCAGCAAACAGAAAACCATTCACAACCACATACTTCTAGCACCTCATACGCACTACACACTCTCAGACGAACCACACTCAGAAGTCAAACTATACCGATAACGTCATAATTTGGTTTTTATTAGAAATGTACTTGGCTTTGGCCCGTACATCTCTGGAATACCAGCTACATGCTGAGACACAAAAGTGTAAAAACAATAATAATAATAAATATTTCACAACAATCACACCAATTCTCTAGTCCCAAATTAAGCTACGAGGCTTGTATTATGGGTACTAGACAACGAATAAACATACTTCAATACTTTTTTTTGTAAATGAATAGAAAACACCCAAACCAGTACAAACACATATGTTCATGCACACATATGCTTGTACTGTGCGGGGATCGAACCCGAAGCCCTTAGTTTTAAGAAGTCCGATATGTAGACCACTGCACCAAGCGGTCGTCAGTAATAAATAAATCTGTTTTTAAAGTTCGTAAGCGACCCCAGTAGTAGCAACATTAACCGACAAATGAAGTTTATTTTAAAAACCGAACACTTGAAAAAACGTGTCAAAGATCCCACGAAACGCACTCGTTCTTAATAAAATCAACAATTCAGAGAAGTTATAAAAATAAAGAGTCAGGATGTCTCATCACGTGTGCGGGGTCATTAGGGACATATTCCCTCTCGCTCACACTCAGGGTCGAACTGCAGTCTGTCCTGCTCTTTTTGGGGTTCCGTTTTTACAACGTTGTGTAAAGTATTTTGGACTTGACGAAATATACGTCCAGCGAGAAAGTAGGATGAAGCTTTGACACTGGATGATATCACAATCTGATTTGTAACACCAATGATTTAAATATTTCACATAATGGTTTATCGAAACTTTTTTAACTTTTTCTTAGCATCCTGAACCTCTTATTTCAAAAAGACAAAACACTTAAAAAGATCTTTTCGGCTCCGGTCATCAGGGAGGATTCGAACCCTCGACCTATGGAAGTCCGGTCCAATGCTCTTTTATTTTAAGATTATTCTCTCCTGTTCATTTTTACAAGCCGTAAATAGTCAGAAACTGTCCAAATAGATGAGAAAGGGCTCGTTTGTTCTGATATTTTATGTTATTTTCATTCATTTTACACGTAGGTAACAAAAAATACAAACAAAAAAGCCATATTTTTTGCTGAGAAAAACCAATAGAGAATTTGTTATCTTTTTTTTTATATAAAGGTCTATGATTCTGATCGGTCCTAACGATTAAATTACAGAAACTAGTAATTTTTGGAAGGCCTGTGCCCAAAGACAGAAACACATCCGAAAAAAATCTTTACAAACGACCAAATAAACTCCCTTTACTATCGTCAGCCCACGCCCTCTAACAGTACAAAAGTGTTAGCAACTTGAATTAATGCCGGTTGTTCACGGGTGATATAAATAGCACATCGTTCAAAGGAACAGCGGTACAGATTTAGCTTGTGCCCAAATAGCTACGAGGGGTCGTCTGATGTTTTTAGTTATAATCACAAAAATCAGATATTGACCGAGGACTGTTAGGAAATCTTCTCTTCGCTATCTCTGATGGTTTATAATAATAATAATATACAACAACATCACACAATGTTTTACAGTAAAATGACAGTAGTCCCACAAAACTATTTACGTAGTTTGTCGGGGATCACGAGTCTATGACATATCAAATCAAATCTTAAATACTTAGTTAAGGTAATCTTGTTCCCGTCGTTCCGGGCAAACTATTCAATAGGTATGGTAACCGTTTCTGACTTCTAACATCTGACTTCTGTGTTGTTTGACGACCACTTTGTTGTAATGGTCAGGACGTTGACTAGTAACCAAGAGGTCGCGGGTTCGATCCCCGCACTGTACAAACATTTGTGTGCATGAACATGTCTGTTTGTACCGGTCTGGGTGTTATATGTATTTATTTAAGTTTATGTGTAATACCACTGTTGATTCTGATATCTGTAACACAAGTGCTTCAGCTACTTACTTCGGAGTCAGATCGATGTATGTGATGTGATGATGTTGTATATTATTTATTTATTTATTATTTGCCGAAGGTTCAAGTTTGTTTAGTGTTTAATGACAATGGCATTTTATTTCATTGAGTCAGTTACGTATCATGATTATGATGTGAAAAATATTTTACACAGTTCTGATCACAAAAGCTTATGTGAATAAATCGCAAATCGAAGTAGAAATATTATCTTCTCGCATGCAAATGGACCGTTGTCACAGATACATAACAAAACGCGAAGATAAATCGTTTTACTTACAACCATATTTGCGTTTCCTGAAAGAAACATCATCAAAGTCGGTACAAGGTTATTACGAGGACAATTTATTATCTTTTGTGCTGCGGCTACACTTAGTTCTCGCTGATGGTTTGCAGTGAAAATATACCTACATTAAAATGTACAGATGAGTTTATATCTTTAACTCTAAAGTGAGGCCATGGCACAATAATGCAGTAATTTATAGAATCGTCGAAAATGTAGGTTTAAAGAAATTTATTCCCATAGGGAATTTAACATTTCACTTAAAATGAGGTACAAATTAAATTTATTATTTATTTTTCTTGACTGCCTTGTTGGTGTAGTGGCAAAGTTTCTGCCTTACATCCGAGAGGTCCTGGGTTCGAATTCCAGGTCGAGTCAACAATGTTTTTGGGATTTTCTGTCATGAATTTCTCAAAAACAGCTCGGAGTCGGCGGTGTTACACTATAATATCTCCTGCGCAGTTGGCTGATCTCTGTTGAGATTGGCCGCCGTGGTCGAAATCGGCCAGGAGAACTATTATTATATACTATATTTTACAAATCGGTACGTACTGCTATATGTAACCGTAGCTTATTTTGTTAAGTCTTAAACTTTTACATTCTTTTAAGTCATTTGGTAGACCGTTAAATAGCTTTGCAGTCAAAGACAAACAGTATTGACTTTTTTCCATAGTTAGTCCTCGGCGTTATTGTATTGAGTTTATATCTATTTCTAAGGTAATGTTTACTTCTCTTGATATTCAGTTCTATGTTAGTTTTAATAGTAATGATTAATGGCTTTTTTATGAAGATGCATGTGTTATTAGTATTGCTGGGATAAATTAATTTATGCATAGTACACCACGAATAAATATACTGCCTACTATCCTATGTGACCATATGAAGGATCAACGCAAATCTAAAGCCATAGCACAACGTATTTTCAAAGTATTACGGTACTTGATAATCTAACACAGACTGTTTTAACCGCACGAAAAAAATCGCGTCATGGATCGCACGACTTTGACACCGATAAATGTTTTACACTATCTCTGACAAAAAAAAAACATTTAAGTGCAGCGCGTTATGACAGTAAAAAACAGAGAAAAAACGCATCTCTTATCCTTTTTCACTCATCCGTATGACACGTGTTATGCGTGAGTAGACGCGCCCTACGATTTGTGATTTTTTTCGCGCGTTAAACGCTCGGATTGTCTTGGCAGATTCTGTGTTTAAATTGTAATGACACCTGCCGTAAATATTTTCAAGGCTATTGCGTTTTAAAAACATAACCTTATGGAATTTATAACACAAAACTCAATAAATAGTCTTAATTGACTGCCATTTTTGACAAAATCTATTGAGTCAGATTGTTATGACAGATGATAAATAGGCTGGATGACACCACTTATCGTTGACAAACTCTTTATTATCTGTCGAAACGCTCTGCCTGTAGATTTTGTATGGGAATACAAGAACGTGACGTCACGGTCCTGTATCATAAATCGGAGTCAATTGATCGAATATTTATTAAGTTTTGTGTTTTTAAAAATTGGTTTCTACAGCTTTTTGGAAATATCCGTATATTTGTATTAACTTTATAGGGGGTATGTTTTTTTAACGCCATGGTCTTGAAAATATTTATATAGCTTCGGCGATGTTTATTGAGGCTCGCATAGACAGTTCCCCAGTAGTCATGGGTAAGCGGGTCGCCTCTGCCTGACGCCGCATTCGAGACAGCCCCAACAGTCTACTGGCGGCGAAAGGGAGTCGCTATTGCTGCCCTATTCCGAGGCACTGGAACAGCGTCCATTTTGGTTCTAGACCTGCTTTGGTAAATATCTGGAACAGCGTCCATGTTGGTTGTAGACCTGCCTTGGTAAATATTAGTTAAGCCATGTTTTGTATGATGTCTTTTTTTTTGGACTTACCCTAGCTCGTAAGATATTTTTTGTGACTATTAACCCACTATAGGTAGTGGGTTAGTAGTCACAAAATGGAAAGTTTATTTCTGAATTAAACAATAATAATAATAAAAACGCCAAGTTTAGTGGACAAGCTCTTAAGTGTGGCCATAGCATTTACAGGACACCATGTGTGGACACAAACAAGTATTAATGGAACATCCACTTAGGTTTTGGCTTTGATGTGCGCGCACTAGACCGTAAGGGAGAGAAGATTTAATTATTTCATTTCAGATAATATTGTTCTTAAATGATTGTTTGAAGATATTCATTCAGACACACGCTTTCAGAGACGAATTAATTTGCGCTTGAAAATATACGAGTGCGTTACTCGTATGTTCTTTGAGATGTAAGTAATTTTCAGCTTTTATCACTCATGGGTAATTTAATGGAGATCGTTTTCGTTAACTTATGTTTAATGTTGAAATAGAAATATTTATAACATATTTGTGGGTAAAATGGCCGAAATTACACCAATATCCATTTTTAATATCGTTATGTATTTCATTAAACACTTGTGCGTTATTGTCATGTTAAATACATGAGTGCGGTAATTTAATCTAAATCGCACGAGTTTTAAAAAAATCTTAGAAAAGAGTTTTTATGACAGAAAAGTGATCAATATTTTATGATTAAAATTAACTTTGGGGGATAAAATATAATAAAAAGACATTTAATTCATTAATTTAATTAATTTTGACAATAAATTAAAATCTGTACTACAAACATGATAATATTAATTTACTTTTTTAGTTATCCTGGCTGTTTCTGTACCTACCTTACCTACCAAAAAAAAACGTTGATCCGAGCGCATCATTGTAGATAATGTTATCATTTAGTTATTTTTTCCCGCAAATATGTTATAAAACGTCGTATTACATACGTGCGCTTTGAAAATTACAGCCTCAGCTTCTTTATAGCCGTCGCCTCACAAGCCGTAGCTCGGGCTAGCAATATCACCTCGGCTGTAGTTTTCAACTTACTGCTCTTAGGGCCGACGTCACCCACCGCTGCTGGAGGTGCCGTCGGCGAAAACAAACCTGCTCAAGGAGTCACCCCTGACTCGCGCACTCCGCACTTTTAATATTATAAGCAATCATACGGATCTGTTCATTTGTACCCTGAATGAAATCAACAGAGTTGCACTAGCTGTTATTTGTTACAATAATTAAATATGTACATAATTAATGTATTAGTTTAAGTGGTTCTGCAGTCAGTTAGTTTAAGCATATGGGCTGTACTGTCGCATTAGGTAAACCCTGTAATGATAGTATAAGTTTAATAAATAAATAAATAAAAATAAGTAAATAAAATACCATTATTTAAAAATGATATCCGGCCAAAATTTGGTCGGACAAATGTATAAATAAAAAATCCTTTTAAATAACATAATTTAATACGTATATTTATGCATTGATAGTATGCATCATTCACAGCCTGTAGTTCTTCTTTGTCTTTGTGGTGACGCCTCTGAGCCTCGAGTCCTCATTAAAACACAGCGTGTCATTTTAGAGACGTGTTAAAGTGAGCACTTAACAACTTGTGCGTGAAAAAATACTTTTATATTTTCTTCGTCATTGTGGTATCTTTTCACAATTTACAATATATAGCATTCCTCCTCTATTCAAGAGGAAGTGTAGTGAGCTTACCACATTACGTCATCACCCTCTGTGCGCTGTCACAGCATGTCACAAGCTATGTTAACTAGCGAATGCGAACTTGCATTATGAACAGACTCGCTGTCAAGATTTATGAATAAGTTAGGACTTATATGGATCTAGACATTGTACCGACGTGCATACTCACTTGGTATACTGTTAATAATTTGTTCCGGTTTGGGTATCCAGTCATTTTCATTCTCACAATATATGCATTTTGCGTGTATTATTATTCTTTTCCGTGGAATCTGTTTTCGTTCGCTTTTTACTGAAAAATAAGGAATTTCTAATTACGTGTTCATAAACGTCAAAGTTTGTATCACCTATAAATGTGATATTTCGTTGTAAAATAGGGAAAAAGGGTTATAACTAACTTTTAAATGGTTTTTCTCTCCTTCTCAGCATAATTATTTCTTATTGTGAACACGATTTATTAGTATTTTTCCGAATTTTGTACTTTTTGACACTGTAATTGACATTTTGAGTGACGGGAGTCTTATTATTTTTTTTTTCTGAAAATTGACAACTTTTAGCAAAGTTTCAATACAATTTCCATTTCAAATTCTGCAAAGCACGAGTTTTTCGCGTTCTATCCACGCTCTAAATTTGAACGGCCCGGCCCCTATATAAGCCCAGACCATCCATATCTGACTTATTCTATTCCTGGCTAACAGTAAACTCTTTACTATACGACACTTTAAGTAGTACTTCTGGAAGACCAGTACCTCTCTACCTCCGGAAGGACCTCACTCTCTTCAACACTGAGGACTGACCCCTCCTTGCCTGAGGAGGGACTGCAAGGAACTGAACTCTCCTAGCCTGAGGAGGAACTGCGAGGGACTGAACCCTCCTATCCTGAGGAGGGCCTGCGAGGGACTGACTCCTCCTATCCTGAGGAGGAACTGCGAGGGACTGAACCCTCCTATCCTGAGGAGGGCCTGCGAGGGACTGACTCCTCCTAGCCTGAGGAGGAACTGCGAGGGACTGAACCCTCCTATTCTGAGGAGGGCCTGCGAGGGACTGACCCCTCCTATCCTGAGGAGGGTCTGTGAGGGGCTATCCTCTCCTAGCCCGAGAGACTGCGAGGACTTGCCCCTCCTTACTCTGAGGAGGGACTATTCTTCTTTACCCCGAGGAGGGATTACCCACTTTGCTACTCGCTCCTATTAAGGAGGATTTTCACTTTACTCCCACGGAGGGAGCATTGCCTCCTCCTAAATTTATCTACATCGGATACATCAACTGCTTGCCTTTGCTGACAGAGCCATCGCGGCTACCTCTGCTGATCACCGGTGTCTTCACGGTCTCCGGCACAGCTGCGCTCCAGCTTCTACCCGCTTAATCTTGAGAAGACACCTACCCACGCCCACTCCACTCACTACACTCACTCATTTTCACTCATTCATTCCTCTCACTCGTCTAGGTTTCTTTTTATTTTTTTCTGTTTTTCTTTTAATATAATTTGTTTGTTATTTCTCAATTCTTTTCGTTTCCCTTTTCCCTTCTTTGGCGCTTCACGACAACATTTTGGAATCTAGATTTACAGGTTGTTGTCAAAGGGGTATGAGTAATATGGGCCAGACATTCCTGGGGCCTCGGATACTTTAAATACTGCAGGTAATATTTATGCAGTAGATAAAATCAACTGTCTGAGCCGGGGATCGAACCCGTGTACATGGGAATTCTAACCGCCTATACCACTCGCCCAACCGGGGATTGGTAAGCTACGCGTTAGGAAAGTAGTAGCAACAACAGGTTTTTCCATGTGTGTTCTTTGACTTTGCGATGACACCTATTTCGTGTGTTGCTTTTAAAACGGAAAATTAGTGTGACCCGCAGACGTTGTCCTGCCAGTTTTTAAGCGATTTTCCCATCGTGTAAACCAGCCCTGGATCCTTTCAAATATTTCAAGACTAAAGTTAGTCAAATCGGTTCAGCCGTTCTCGAGTTTTAGCGAGACTAACGAACAGCAATTCATTTTTATATAGGTATATAAGAGATATTTAGGTTATGTTTCACAAGATAATGCACAATGAAACCGTTCGATAAAACCACAAAGCTATGTCAATATTTAACATAAAATTGGCTCCGAGTAGCTTACGTCAAACCTCCATCAATCTGCTGCCGCTCAATTTGAAGCTCAGAGACATTCGCCAACTCATCAAACTATGCCCTTTCAAGAACGACTGAAAAGGAAAACGCCATAAATATAATAGTTGTTTATTTTCATCCGGTATCTATCCGTCGCTCCGTCAAACGGAGCGTGACCGGTCTCTCAGGCCGCACTCCCTAATGTTTCGGTTGTGTTTTTTGATATAGCCTGCGCGTTTGCTCGTATGGTCAAACTGGTAAGAGTTAAAGGGATGGCTGCATCCGAAAACACGAATGATATGTTATATGTATTGTGTATGGTCTCTGGCTATCTGGCATAGTAGAACCTACCGCTGCCGGTGACCAATTTGTATGGATTACTGTATCGGTGCCGGACTAAGATTCGAATTTGTCTAGGTTGGGAAAAAATTGTCATTGATTAATGGCTGGTCTTTTTTTGTAGCTTGCTTGTGGTAAATACCAAATAGGGTTCGGCAAATTGTTTGGAAATGAGAAGAGTAAAGAGGTAGAGATGTCTTTCCAGATCAAAGATTGATAAAATACAATGTAAAACATTGACTGAAACCAAAATAGGTAAACTTTTTAGACCACAGCTGACAGTTGACGACAGCTTTGGTCTAGTGGTCTGAGGTCCAGACTACAAAACCGGCTGTCGCGGGTTCGAATCCTGCTTGGGGCAAATGTTTGTGTGATGAGCACGAGCATTTGTACCTGAGTCTTGGGTGTTTATAAATGTTTTTCCTAAATATTTATATCCGTTATTCTAGTCAGCATAGCACAAGCTAACGCTTAGTTTGGGTTTAGGTAATTGGTGTATTCGTTGAAACAATTTATTTATTTATTTAGAGAAGCCTACAACTGTGCAGATTAAGTCGCAGTATTTTTCACTTCCATGGCTTACAATATCCGCTCTTCACGTACTGGGTTTAATTATGTTAAGTTCACATGTTGAACATTAAATATAACATCACATATTAAAACAAGTAGGTAGGTGTACATTCAACGACTATTTGTCGTAAAGAGGTAGTTTCAATAAAACAACATATCAAAGTATAATTTTGAACATGTTTCTTGTGTTGTTTTAAGCTTTGATTTTCATTGACATTAAAGAAGTTATTAACGGGATTTCTACCATGTAGCTTATTAATGTTATATTCCGTGCACGGGCACGTAACTCCGTTATCATGCAACGGTGCGGAAATATCTGTAACAAAAATAAGGTTATTTTTGAGTTCCCGATATTTCGGGTAGAAATCTATATAATATTTGATTTTCTAATTATCTTTGTCATTCTGTTAAAATCAATCAATTTTTGTATTTTGAGATGGTACTAAAGTGTCACTGTATTTTGTGATGTTGACTTTACATAAGATGATTTCAGTAAAAAGCTGTTTGACTTCAGTATTCAGCCAACGCCAATTTGTCCGGATCGCAGCATCGACTCTGGGTCTAAGCTGCAAAAAATATGTAAAGCCACGGCAATCGTTTACATTTCAAAATTGAAAATTTGTGGAGTTAAATAATAACGTTTATAAACTGAAATATTGAAAAAAAAAACAAAAGCCTGTTTTTTATTACAAAAAAACAATCGGTTGCGAACAGTAATGATAAAAAAGACAAGATAGCAACTTCTCTATACTGATAAAACGCCAACTCTAGAAACGTTGAAAGTTACTTATTGGTGATCCAGATTTCAGCTTACTTTAAATCAACATAATTACACAAACAGCTGATAAGTGCCAGTCTGTATTAAATGTTGAGTCTAAAAATAGAGCTCTACATTAATCCGATACACAAGGTTATGTTTAGGTTATTCTAACGCTTAGTTTGGGGACAGGTAGTTGGTGTGTTCGTTGGAACAATTAATGATTATTATTATTCCTCTCCCGCATCCATGTTTCATTTGACATCCTCTTTTTCATCAAGGCTATAAGGTTGCCAGTGCGTTTACTTCTTCACTGCAATAAGCCTTCAACGTTTACGCTTTTCAAGGCTAGTATGTTGGCACGTTTTCTTTTCTCTCTCGGCTGCTCTCAAACTTTATAAAAAGTTCGTCCCTCAAGGCGGAGTATCGGTCGTCGGATTTTAAGACCGGTCGATGTCCGAGTAACATTGCATGCATAAAACATGCGGCGAAATCTTAAATCTGAGTCGCGTGTGAGCTCAAGATAACGCTGGTTCACTTTGTCGAATAAGCTTGCTGGACGGTTGACGGATGATAGCGATTATTTGGATCAACCAATAGCAATTGAAATTTACTGGGAATTCAGATTGAATGGTAAATTAACAAAAAATCTTGAGCAATTCATTTCAAAATTATGAATTTCATTAGCGATTGCAAAAGTCGTAAGATTATTTCACGGCACTAAATAAATATGTTAGTTGTAAGCTGTTCTAACTAGACCAGATTTTTTTTTCTACAAAGTATACCTGACAATCACTACCTGCGTCAGAGTTTCCCTGCAAAATTACAACCTAGAAATCTTCAAAGCTATAGTGAACAGGCATCTTCTAGGTGAGTTCGCTCTATCGTAAACTCAGTCTTCGCCTCGCTCGGGCTTAGTCTTGGGTGAAGAGCAAATATGTCCCAAATTTTAAAAAAACAACCGTTTTTCTCAAGGACTGAAAATAACCCTTGGAACATAATAACGATATTTTCTTACATAATAATCCGAGATACAATAACAAAAGTTTTCTTGCAACAACACAAAATAGTACCACTAAATGCACGAAGCACCGACTAATTACTGTTTCCTTTAAATCAAACTTGTGCTGTTCTTTGCGAACCAACGAACGAACTTTATAAGGCCATCGATTTGGAACTGAAAAAAAAAGTAATTTAAAAACGGCCTCGTTCGGATTATTGAGTCAGTTTCCCCACTCAGGGAGATAAATTAAAAACCATTTTTCACGTAATTCCCTTGAGCGTTGGATAGGATAATCTACACAAATAGGTTTGCACGGGGTATTTCATATTGGCCTTGTTGTGGCCATTTTATTGGAAAAGACAATCGTCACTCTGGAATTCTTACATTGATTGTGACAGAAAGCGTTTTTGATATCATCGTTTTTGACTGTAATAAATATGTTTTTATTTTATTTTTTGATGTTTTTTTTTATGAAAGGGAAGGTCTAAAAAAGAGATGGTGCGACGATTTGGCAAAATATGTAACGGACTGGAAAACTCTGGACCTAGACAGGGATCGGTGGAGAGGTTCGGGGGAGGCATTTGCCCAGCAGTGGGATGATGTAGGCTAACAAAAAATAATGAATGATAATTTAATCACAGAGGTACTTAGCTATGTTTGGCCAAAACCTGTCAAGCCAGTGAAGCTTAACAGCTATATTCTATTATAATTAGGCACAGTTGTGTGTAATTAATTTTGACGACCGCTTGGTGTAGTAGTCTACGTGTCGAACTTGTAAAACTAAGGGTCGCGGGTTCGATCCCCGCACAGTACAAGCATATGTGTGTATGAACATGTGTATTTGTACTGGTCTGGGTGTTTTCTATGTATACTATGTATTTATTATTTACAAAAAAAAGTATTTAAGTATGTTTATCCGTTGTCTAGTACCCGTATAAGCCTCGTAGCTTGATTTGGGACTAGAGAATTGGTGTGATTGTTGTGAAATATTTATTATTTATTATTATTTAATGTCAAGTTATTTATACATGGTTACGTGGTTTATACACTCCTATTAAATTGAACGTAAGCGTTGGCTAGCAAAACAAAGAAAATTTAATCACTTTTTTAGGAATAGAAGTTCTATTATTATATATAACACACAACACAAACTTAGAATATATTTTATATTCTAAGTTGGTGTTCTATGTTTATAAGTCGATAAATAAGGTAATTGTAAAATTCCTTTTCTTATGTTCCGTAGTGAGCAAACTCGTGTATAAGCATAAGCCGTAAACAAACTTTGATGAATATCTATTTTTGTTTTGAATATCAGCGCCTTCTTATAAAAATGTTTACTTAGCTTACCATAACTTGAGAGTATTCTTTTAATAATAATGTTATTATTAAAATAATGTAATACATTTTTGGGATTTTCCTTTCATATGGTTGGGTTTATGAGTACCAATCCGAACCGCTTGCAAAATATAAGGTTTAAAAGCTAAATTTTGTGAGAGCCAAGTGTATCCCTCGGGTTTTCCCAAGTAAACGGTTGATTTTTGACATGTCAATCTTTTTACGGGAGTAGATTTGACTATAAATAATTACAGAAATGGAAATACACAATTTTTCATGTTGATTTTCTTAATACCTTGTAATGGGCTAAGGTGTTAGTGATAAAAGAATTCTTAATTTATATTCAAAATTACGATAAATTTAAAAAAGGTAGTTTATTAGTTATTACCGAAAATTCCGTATTACACGAACTTACAAAACGCTACGGCGTTGATATAGCCTACGAATTTTTTCGTTCATCTGTGCTACGATGCTACGAAGCTACGAAGGTGGCATTCACAGCTTAATGTAACAACATCATAGTAGTAGTAAAATGATTAAGTAATTTATTTCTTACTAGCTTTTACCCGCGACTTCGTACTCATTAGGTTCTTTTTTGGAATGCGTTGTTTTCCCGTAACACCTCAAAATATTTGGTAGTTTAGAAGTAAAAGCGATCAGATTACCCGCATAGTATTTTTTCCTATGGGAATGCGTTGTTTTCCCTCGGTCAAAAGTAACTCATGTCCTTTCATAAGTCTTAAACTACTCCTTAACAAATTTCATTCAAACCTGTTAGTAGTGTAGGCGTAAAAGCGATCAGCCCACTTAAATTTTCCTATGGAAATGCGTCATTTCCCCGCGCGGTAAAAAGTAGCCTATGTCCTTTCTCGGGTATCAAAATATCTCCATACCAAATTCATGCAAGTTGGTTCGGTAGTTTAGGCGTGATTGAATAACAGACAGATAGATAGAGTTACTTTCGCATTTATATTATTATAGTATGTATAATATGGATTTAATTCAACGCTACCAGCAAACTTCAGCACAACAAAGTAAATAAGGATGAATTCCAGTTTGCAGTATCGCCATCTCAGTTAAACTAAAATGACAACACAGTAAACAGTCTCAATGACAGTAACTTTTTAGTTTTAATACACCTGCTAGACGGGTGCAGTCTCTAATCTAGTGGGCTTACTACAAACCCCGTTGTTTTGTATTTTCGTTTTCTCGCGCAGTATGGTTGCGTTAAGTCATTACATATATCACGAAATAATTCAGTGATTTCCGTCGCTACAGTCTTAGTACTTAAGCGAGGTGCGACATAGTGCAACACCTTCAATTATTCTAGCCACATCTAGCAAAAATCGGTGGATAGATCGGACAAAGTACGTCGAACGTACACGTTATGGTATCTAGCGATATTCATACTTTATTTTACCAGTAACATGAAGTAGTCGCCACCTAAAGCCTAAAGACAGGGGTTGGACGCGATTTTTATCACTGTTAAACTGATAACGTGAATACTTACAATAAGGAGAAATATCTGCACCTTATGTGCAATAAACTTTTAGGTTGTATAATTTAATAAACGTGTAGATCTCATAGCATGACGGTAGTTTTGGTGTAGTAGTCTAAGGACAATAGCTTTGGTCTAGTAATCTGAAGTTCAGACTACAAAACCGGCTGTCGGTTTGAATCCTGCTAGAGGCAATTTTTTGTGTAATGAGCACGAGCATTTGTACTTGAGTCATGGGTGTTTATAAATGTATTTAAGTATATCTATCCGTTATTGTAGCCATTATAACACAAGACATCGCTTAGTTTGGGGCTAGGTAATTGGTGTGTTCGTTGAAACAATTCATATTCATATAACAAAGTTATAAATTTCAAAAAAATCTAAAATTGAGTTAACTATGCCACAACTTTCCTTTAATACGAATCTATTGAATGCTTTAAGATAGTTTTTTTTTTTACTTTAGAGAACTAGATGTGCGAATTTATTTATTTCACTAGTGCCCCCCGCGCTTCGTCCGCGTGGAATCCCTTTGTTTTCGAAATCACGGTCGAACGGGATAAAAAGTAAGCCAAAGCGGTCAGCCAAATCGGTTCATCCGTTCTTAAGTTATAATTAGTGTAACTAGCACCACTTAATATATATATAAGATTTAAGAGTAGGACACTAGACGGAGCTGAGATAACACGTTCGATGCCGTCGCCAGAGCTAAATATAAGACTCTTGATAAACTGCAATCGCTCGGCGAAAGCGGTTTACGTTTCGTGAACTCTTTGCGGGATTTAGAAATGATTTAAAGATATAAATATATGCGATACATATTTTCAGGTTGAATCGAGTTAAGTTTAAAATAGCTATATGTTTGTTTCTAAGTGAATTTAAGTTGAAGTGGCTATTGGTTCATAACGATTTAAAATAAATTCTCATATGCTTGACATAAAACTCTTATTATGAGTATGTAAATAAGTAAAATTTCTCGTTGTAACAGTTTTCAAACGTGGACAAACTAAGACTTCACCAATTTAAAAAAAAGTAACACCGTATTTAGTGTTGTGTATGTGAAGTTTTTTTTTCAGTTCGTATACGGAGTATTGATTGGTTACACACTTGCGGTATTTTGTCGCCTCCACTCGCGACTGACAACGGTAGTGGTCTAACATTGAATCAGGTAAATTTCAGAGGCAGAATGCTTGTTTCTTAACGAATGCTTTTAATTGTATACCTAGTTATTGATATTATAGTAATTTATCTGGCCACAGTTCTTAACACATCCTTTTCTTTTATTTACTTTCTTTACAGTACGAGCATAAAAAAAAATCTAAAAAATGAGATTTGGTTAAATGGCGTACAGATTTAACTAGGGTGTTTTATTTTATTTCGACTGCCCCGTTGGTGTTGTGGCAAAGTTTCTGCCTTACATGCGAGGGTTCGAATCCCAGGTCGAGCTAAAATTGTTTTCTGCCTTGAATTTCTCAAAAACAGCTCGGAGTCGGGAATTTGGTGGTGTTACACCCCCGAGCCTCGGAAAACACGTTAAGCCGTTGCTCCTGCGCCTGATCTTACTCCGGTCATGTCGGATTGCCGTCTCACCGAACTTTGAGAGTGATGGAACAGTGAGTGCACCTGTGTATTGCGCTCACACTTGTACACTATAATATATATTATCATGCGCAGTTGGCTGATCTCTGTTGAAATTGGCCGCCGTGGTCGATCGGCCAGGAGAACTATTATTATTATTATTTAAACGCTCCTTACACAGACAATCCAAGTATCATCGTCACGCAAACTGGTGGGTTGGATTGAACTGTCTCTTCTGTCTCAGTGACACTGTGTTCCTACCACGTGTACCATCCTTATTATGTCTACGTAATGTTGTATGTCTATGATTTTTTATGTATTTTTATTTCATTTTATGTAAGTAATGAGTTTGTATGTTTATAAATTTATTTAGTACTTAAATAACTTCAGTTAAATTGTTTGTTTTTACCTTTTAGTTTATGTGCACCGCCTAAATTTTCTCTGATTGGCCCTATGGTTGACTGGTAGAGAATGCCATCGGCATTAAGTCCACCATTGTACACATGTTTGTGCAGAACTTGAATAAATAATTAAAATTGATTCTCTAATGCTTCTTTTTTAAGCACAGAATCAAGGTTTACCTACTACGTATTTTCTTGATGTGACGGTGGTAAAATGTAGCTGCCTGGTTGAAAGTGAGACACCAGGCCCTATACACGAGTATAGTCGCTACGACAGTATGTCGCAGATGTGATCGCAAAAACGATCTTACAAAAGTTGTTTGTTTCTTACAAAACAGCGATTTACTCAAAGTTTTGATTTAGCGTCGAATTCAATTAGCAAAAAGCTTTTGACTTATTCGCAACTTACAAATTCAATTACGACTTGACTTAAGTTCGCAACAAAGATTTAGGAACAAAGTTACCCTATTCTATCGAACAGGTATTTTTTATTCAAGTTTCCAACAACTCAGGTTCTTTTGTTGTGGTTACTTTGACACACGTGAATAATCTGCAGACTCATATGTTTAACGATCATTTTTTTCGACCAACACAACTCAAAAATAAGTGATAGGTATATAAAATATTTAAGGACTTTAATTTCTTGTGTGTACAATAGATGCAGCGATTAAACGTTTTCTCTACTTACTTAGCAAAGGTGGCGTGCTAAAGTTTTCATGATTATTTTCGTGTTACACTATACCCAATTCTGATCCCAAAAAATGCGTATTTATTATTCTATCCGCTTATCCCGTTACTTTACCTCTCAATATCCTCAAAAACACTTCAAAAGTATTACCTCCGAATCGCGTTTAGCTTCAAATTGCTTCAATTAAGTGAAGGGGTCCCAAAACATTAATTCCGAACTTCTTGTTAACTGTAGAGACTGATCCGGTCCCGTGGGTATGACCTTCCCAATCTGATTTTCGAATTTATCCAGTTTATTTTTACCATGATCATACTATTGGGCAGAGTTCTTTTGCGCTTTGGAGCTAGTTCGTGTTGATGCGTTGAGTTTGCTAAGAAAATAAAATATAAACATACAACAACATCACATACATTGATCTGACACCTTTGTTAGTAGCTTATGCACTTGAGTTACAGATGTCAGAATCAACAGTGGTATTACAAATAAACTTAAATAAATACATATTACACCCAGACCAATACCAGACAGTGACAGACATGTTCATACACACAAATTTTTGTACATTGCGAGGATCGAACCTGCAACCTCTTGGTTAATAGTCAACTTCTTAACCATTACACCAAAGTAGTCATCATTTTATAAAATATCTTAATAGTCATTCAAGTTGTAAACTTGAAGAAATAATTCCTTATTCAGACAGTTGGATTTTCCTTTTCCTCTGCTAAAATGTCAACGTAATTAAGTTGTTGAGGAAAAAATGTCATCAAAAATATTTTACTGAATTAATAGTAGTAACGTTAGATGCGGTAAATACGTTTTTATTTCATTATGGTGAATCGATTTTAAAACATGCAATATACAAGGCATGCAATCTGCAAGATATCAAGACAATCCATTATTTTTAACCATATATACGGGAGGAATGATATTTATTAGCTTTGTACGAGAATCTTGTATTTGCGCGGCGATGTCACTGGGACGTTAGTATTAGATAGGCTGATCGTAAGATCCGAAATTAATTCCGCAATTTTCGGAGAAACGGCACATTTTGCAACAGGTGCTCAAAATGCCAGTCGTTCGAGACAATCGGTAATCTAAATCGATTAGGAGTTCGAGAACTCATCGATAACTGCTCCGATTAAAATTGAGGATAATGTTTTTGTGTCGATTATTAAATTTCATGTTGTCTTATTGGTAGGAATCCTTATTTGTTGCGATACTAAAGATGACTTAAATATAGGGATGCTATAAATCATGAGCATAAAAATCGAATACAAGTCCGTTTCAGTTGTTTGTCAAAAAAATTACATTATTGGCCAAACTGTCAGTCCAACGACCATGTAATGTTTTTCATGAAACCTTTCTTGGGTTAAATTAGAGGACAAACAACTTTAACAGAAGTTTTTTTTTTTGATGATGATGAGTTTTCGTAAGCCTACATGTTTTGATATTTTAACAAGGAGTGTAACTGACGCATCATCACTTCCGTTCTGAGAATGTGGGTTCATAAGATGTCACTGAATTTCGGGTTTCGTTACGTCGTCTCAAAGCATATTAACTTATAAGCTTTGAGAGTTAGCTAACTAAGTTTCATTCGCAATGTAGTTCACCATGACGAATTCTTACATTCAAAAGTTCTATAAACGTAAGATATTAACATCGATATTTCATCTACTAACTTCCAAGGGCGCTTTATCTTCACTTTACTATAGAGACAAGCAAATCACAACAACAAATTCACAGATAGTACACCGTAAACACAAGACATTTGTAGCGGAAATTTTTACTATTTCCCTTTATTGTTTATCTCTCAATGTTTATGCACCATAAAATAAATTACTAACACACAACCCAGATATTTTACGAGGGGTCTTATAACATTATCACAGTTTCCAAAACTTTCTGAGGGTCGAAATTCATGTTTATTGGGGAGGGGTGGGTGATGAATCGCTTTAAAACCATTTTATTCTATTTGAAAATTGCCACATTTTGTGTAAAAAAAACGGTAAATTTCTGCTTGATAATATGAGCAGATCCAAAAACTGTATGGAGTAACATGATAATAACCTGTTAATTTTGGTCATTAGTGTGTTAGCTAAAAATATTTTATCATCTATCTTCTTTATTTATAAAAATGAATTGCTGATCGTTAGTCTTGCTAAAACTGGAGAACGGCTTAACCGATTTGAATACTTTTGGTCTTGAAATATTTGTGGAAGTCCAGGGAAGGTTTAAAAGATCAGAAAATAAAAAAAGGAACGGGCAGGACGGGTCCGCTAGTCTTATAAATAAAAAATGAATTGCTGTTCGTTAGTTTCACTTAAACTCGATAACGGCTGTACAGATTTTGCTAATTTTGGTTTAATATTAATTGTCGAAGTTTAGGGAAGGTTTAAACGGTGAGATTTTTTTTTTTTAATTGCGTAAACAGAGGGCAGGACGACGTCTGTCGTAGTCGCTAGTTTTATATATAAAAATGAATTGCTGTTCGTTAGTCTCGCTAAATCTCGAGAACGGCTGAACCGATTTAGATAATTTTAATCTTGAAATATCTGTAGAAGTCCAGGTAGGTTTTAACGATAAAAATATATGTAAAAATTGCGAAAATAGCGGGCAGGACAGCGTTAGCCTTGTCCACTAGTCTCTTCTCTTCTCTCTTATACGTAACAATGAATTGCCGTTCGTTAGTTTCGCTAAAACTCGAGAACGGCTTAACCGATTTAGATAATTTTAGCCTTGAAATATTCGTGAAAATCCAGGAAAAGTTTAAAAGAAAAGATAATAACGGATAGGGCAACGTCTGCTTGGTCCGCTAGTGTAGAGTAAAAACAATATGAACCCTGTGTATTCTTAGTAAGCTCTTCATTTAAACTGAACACTGCATTGCATATTTCCTCATTTCTCACAGTTCTCTTGTTACTTACGATCCCCACGTTCTAAGATCAGAAAATATTGCAAATGTAAGTCAACAAATGTATAAAAATAGGACAATACGTGACTAGAATTCAGTTCATTCAAAGAAAGCCCTCGTGCATTTATTGTTGACCAAAGTTGTCTTCGAAAAAATTGTACATCAAATATTACAGTATCTAACTTAGCAATTTATTGCTTGAAACTTTAAAGAAAAATGGTAAGAATTTTTATTTAAATTTTAATAAAGCTCAAATTTTTTACATTTAAAACTATATCAAATATGATTTTGAATATCTTTATGCTACTTCCAACTAACATAAACGCGAACGTTTGTTTGTTGTTACACTTTCACGCCAAAACTACGGGATCGATATGGCTGAAATTTGGAATATATATAGATTTAAACCTGGAAAAACACATAGGACTTTTTATTCTATAAAGCTTTACGGTTCGTGTGGGATACGTGAAAACGGGCGCAACTTGCAGCGCACTGCAAGTATCTACCTAATGTATGAAAACTTTAGTTTCCAGAAGTGAACAATTTTTTTTTTGGGGTACGTCAACCACGGTGTTCAAATAAATTATATGCCTAACAGAGTCCCTACCTCGTGCATTTACTTTTGCTTATCGGCTGGAAACCAGGATCGTGACACGCTCTTGCTGCTTCTATTAGTGCTTCGGGGACCTTGTTGGAACTTAATAATAATAATAATAATAATTCCTTTATTTCAGGCAACAGATTTAAAAAAATACAGGCCCATATTATAAATACCTTACAGACTTACAGACTTAAAAAATAAAACAAAAAATAAAAATTTAACAATCTACATAGTTAAAATATTAACACAAATCACACGCGTCAGCGAACACATGTGTAGCTTACCTTAATTAATGTCTTGTTTTTAAATGTTTTTGTACTTAGTATGTCGTTGATGCCATTTTAATAATGTTCTATTTAATATGTCGGAAACGGTCATTAGTACGAACTACTGTCCGGAGAGGTGGCAGCACCGTCGTCACTTCGGAGTTACTCGGCTAACTTCGTGCTATGACAGAGCCTAAAATGGAAGGGATGTTGGACGAACGGGCAGTCTTCATTTCGCCATCTTAGAGATAGGACCTCCTCTAGGAACTATTACGCGTTTCATGTGTACTGTATTGATTGTTCCGAATCAAAGTTAATTAGTGTGCGTTTTTATCGTTGAAAGTGAATAAAAGTGATTTGATTGAGTTCACTGAGTTTATTTGCTCGATTATCCCAACTATACGCCCACACGATGTCCGACGATACCACCGAAAATAATGACACTCCGACATATATTTATTTACCTATCGGCGCGAATATACGTTCCTTTTGAGTGGGACCCCTGACCAACATAAATTCTGTTCGAAAGTAGGGCATTGACGTGTCCTGAAACCAAATGTTGAATCGTCTTGACCTTTTGTCCGCATTAGATACACGCGAATACCATTCTGAAATGTTTCATATTCGATAACTATAATCCTTGATAAATAAACATACTGTTTTACAATCGATGGTTTTTAAATTTTCCGTTGATACAAAAAATCATTTTTCTAGACAATGAGTTCTATCGTGATTATTGAATAGATTGAAAGTTCTTATCGTCATTATAAGGAACGGTCGATTTCTTTTTTCGATTCATTATATTTGGCATCAAGATCATATCGCAATTAAATAAATAAAAAATTTAACACCTATGCAAATTAATTTACAATGTGAAATTTAAGCACACTTAAAGAAAAATGGTCCCACCTGTGGCAGTCCGTTTTTCTTTAATAATATATAATAATAAAATACATTTTATTAAAATAAACTAACTTTTATTATTATTACTTAAACGAAAACTCGTCGACACTTGCATTCTGCCCATTCTTACCTACGGGGCGCAAACCTGGTCATTGACTGAAAGTCAAAAGCAAAAACTCAAGGTTTGCCAACGGGCCATGGAGCGGAGCATATTAAGTATAAAGCGGAGTGATAGGATCCGAAATACTACCATCCGCTCCAAGACTGGTATCGCTGATGTGGGCAACAAAGCCGCGAAATTGAAGTGGGAGTGGGCGGGTCACATCTGCAGGATGCATCCAGAGAGGTGGGCCCAAGTCGTCACCAAATGGGTGCCTACAGACGGCTATCGCCGAAGAGGCAGACCCAAGAAACGATGGTGTGACGACTTGGTCAATACAACAAGGGACTGGGAAACTTTGGCAATGGACAGGGACAGGTGGAGAGATTTGGGGGAGGCCTTTGCCCAACAGTGGGATGAAATAGGCTGAATAAAAAAAAAATATATATTTACTTATTCTCATTACTTACTTATTCTTTTGATCGTGTGTTTGAATTTCATAATAAGTATAACATATATTTTGCTATTTCTTAATCTTTCGCAAACTTTATGTCATACGTCATGTTCTGAGGCAAATCAAAGAAGTTTTCCAAAACTTTGTTATGGCGTTGATTTTGCATGTTACGCGGCGGGTCGCGGAGAATTCTAAATAATATGGTTTTCCTGTTGATATGACTTGTTTAAGATTGTTTCAACTCTTTGGTGTATGTTGATGATGTTATGTTGTATTCCGAAACTTTACGGAAACTCTTCAAGTTCAAGTCGGAGAAATTATTTATGAAATTTTTGTCCGCGGCCAGTGTTGGAAACACATGATACTCATTTGTGTTTCGCTTGTATGAATTAAAATAATTTAAAGTTTAATATTGTCATGTGTTTTCTTTAACTGATTGCCTAAATGACAAAGCAACTTCATAGTAAGTTTATTACTTAAGATCGACCACTTTTACAGCAACAGCTCATCATATGAAATTGTAAAACCCTAAAATGTATATTTCGGCGCTTGTTGTCTTTTCGCTATATATTTAAGTTTACACCATGTAATCATTTTTGTAATGACTGTTTGTGCCATAATAATAAAGAAAAAAAAGAAAAAATAATTGGATTCTTACTGTATTTTTTACTATATTTTCATTGTTTTCATTTTTTATATACAAATGAGCTAAAAGCTTTCAGTGGAATATTACACTTATAAAGGCCAATCATTTATGAAAAACTTTATTGATATGAATTATTAATTTTATTAATCCTGCTTCCATATTTACTCATTCAAATTTGATCGCGGTCTAAGTTCATTAGATATTATGGTCGATTTCAATATTTGATTATATGCATTAATTATTGTTCGTAATCAAAACGCTCTATTGGACTATAATGTTATACAATAATGGTTTTACGCTGTTCTACGGTATCCGGAACAAACCTTTTCTACAAATCTAAACCATCTATAAAATTTATATGTGTTTAGCTAGCTAATCCCTTTTTAGGTTTTTTTTTAAGTTAAACACAACTTAAAAAAAACCTTTACCTAACCTAATAGGTTTTTTTCTAAAGTTGTGATATTACTAGTAATATAACAAAACTTTTAAAAAAAACCTAAAAAGGGATAGGTTTTTTCATAGATAGGTAATTACGATATTTTTCCGTAACCTTATTATTTCTACTTTGATTCTATTTGACCTTTACTATTCCAGGAATGCCAAAAGTAAGGATTTACCTTCAAGTCTTAACATATTTTCAATTTCACAGCACCAAATTGATTTTATCAATGGTAACACCAGAGATAGTTTCATATTTGACGTTGGAACGTTTTGACTGATATTTCAATGTTAAGTATCTATAATTGAATCATTTTTTATCAACTAAGCATTAAGACTAATAGCTTTCGCTATTAACCGCGTGATTTATATCTAACTATACAATTGCAAGCTTTCGGAAGAAAAACTTGAGGAGGTACTTCACCTTAGAAACTATTGTTAAGTCAAACATGTCACACATACTTCTTAAAAAACCTTAGTTCCTACAGCAGCTAACGCAACACTAATTAAACATCCATACCGAATGGTAATTGAGGAAGCCGTAAACTAGATCGCAATTTGATTGATAAAACAGTCGTTCCTAATTGGCATGATGACAGCTATCTTAAATATTTTCAAGACCATGGCGTTTAAAAAACATAGCCCCTATGAAGTAATTATAACCAGTTTATTTCCAAAAAGCTGTCGAAACCAATTTTTAAACACACAAAACTCAATAAATATTCGGTCAATTGACTCCGATTTCTAGTGACGTCACGTTCATTATTCCCATACAAAATGTATGGAGGCAGACCGTTTTGACAGATAATAAAAAGTATGTCAACGATTGGTGGTGTCGTCTAGCCAATTGCTGGAGCTGAATGCAACTTACATTTGGAATGCTTTCGACGTACATTTGTTGTAAAGTTAAATATTGTTTTAAAATTTTCGAATTTCAAAAATAGAATTTCAATTCTTTGTACCATTATGAATATGTAATTAAATTTAATCACGTATACTTTATTATGATAATACAAAGTACATTAGTATGTACATAAGACTTGTTACAGATTAAGTATTTCATTCTAAACATAAATAACTTACATAAATCACAACAGGGAGGTCATTCCCTTACATTAGTATAATCAATTCAATAATTCAGTAGATGTCTATTAACATCTGATGTTGATGAGATGTTGAGTACAAAATGGAACTTTAAAAGCTGGAAACGTGTGGAAACTGCAAAAACAGTAAGCTTTGAACTCGAAATTCAACAACTTAGTGACTTATGTTTATGCTTTCTGATAGCGTATTGTGTCAGTCAGCTAAATTTTCCACAATCAATGGAAAAAACCCGTGGCCTTACATTTTACAAGTACGAATCAAACATTTGAAACCATTTTCAAATACAAGTTACAGACTGAACTAATGATAAAACTTTCCTAGCGAAACAATGTATCTCAAAATGCGTACAATTCCAATGTTGTTCGCGTAGTAAATTCACGAATCCCTGACCGAATAAATTCCATTGTGAAACAAACAAATTCATCGGTAAACTTTGTTTTTAAAACAAAATTGTCAGTGCCGCAAATGCTAAATTATCTTTTTTTTATCCGACTGAGGAAAAAACTCGATAGTCGGGTTATGTTTTCGACACGTTTGTGCGAGACTAAGTTTAATTGCTTCCTTGTTAAGAACCTGCTGATTGACTACTCAGCTGGTTTCAGAAATTTATCTAAAAATAATGAGGTGGTACGAGCCGTACTGAACAACGCGGGCTCAGTGCGGATTGGTGCAAGGAATGTAAATTGGGTAGTTCTTGCGAAATCTCGAAATTTTAGGTTAATAACTTGTTAAAGATCATGGTCAGAAATTTGCATTTTTTTTGTATGATATTCGTAGTACTTGAGATAGGAATGCTCTGTAATATGGTGGTCCTCAAAACAAATCAGTTTTAAGGCAAAAACGAGGGTATTAAAAAAAATTAAGAGTGAGGGAATGACGACTAGGTGAGGGAATGACATTTGTAAGTTGTTCATGTACATATTTTAACAATAAACCAATTTATTTTGTATTAAAACATTTTTATTCTTAAAGCGATACACTTTTTTATAATAAAGCTATCTTTCTCATACTTTAATGTCATCATGACAAAATTACTTACTGTATTTAGGAACTAAAATAGCAGGGAACATAAAAATATTAGAAATTAAACCAAAATAATCTTCTCAAAATTAACAATACAGAGGCTTCTTGCCAATAAAAAAAATCCTTATAAGTAATTTAATCAGTCTCAAAGTTTACAACTTGAGCAATGGCACATATAACTTAAAGTAAAAGGTAGGGAACAGTAACAATAGCAGGGAAAAAAATATTAGAAATTAAACCAGAATAATCTTCTCAAAATTAACAAAACAAGCATCTTGCCAATAAAAAAAATCCTTATAAGTAATCTAATCAGTCTCAAGTTTAAACTTGAGCAATGGCACATGTAACTTAAAGTAAAAGGAACCAAATCCTGGAGATGATCGAATCGTATAACAATCTCTATCAGAGTCATGAAATTTATCAATAGAGAATATTATTTAGTAAAATTTACCTCATAACATCCCCTTTTGAGTAGTTTTGGGGGCTCAATCTTTTGCAAAACATTTGTCCAGGCATATAACTGCTCATCTGTGATAGTTGGCCATCTCCAGGATTTCGTTCCTTTCTTCATGCACTTTACAAGAGCGCCTTCATCGGAAGCTGAAGTGATTTGGCCTGGGTATATTTCTTCTTCCCATCTGACTATGACATAATCACCTACATTATAATTTGAAATTATTGAAGAATTGCTACCAAATGCCTCAGACTTGGTATCTTCGTTGTTGCGTCTTGTTATTACAGAAGATGAACAGGCCTTAGAGTATTTTTGTTCTTCACTGCTCCTTGTTGCAATTGTAGGCAATTTTGAAGGTTTGTAATAACCTAAATGAAAATGACTACATTTTCCAATACAAGAGTAACAAGAGAGTGTTCTGAATTCTAATAAGCCGTCAGAGACGACAAATTGTCTAATTTTTTGAGTACCACGAAATCCAGAGATCGTGTTTGAGTGTTTCACTAATTTTTCTACTTCAGTAATTTCTGATGTCGTTACTTGAAAGAGTAGGATCGAAGGACATCTTTTAAGCAATATATCTTGAAGTTCATGTATGTTTACAATATCTTTGCCCTCAGCCACGGCTTTGTCAGCAGTTCTTTTCAAGGTGCCCCCTACTCCATCAGGGGCACCTTTACCATGTCCTGGTTCTGAGTAGTTCCAAGAAAAGTATGTCGTGCCCGGAAAAAAATCATTTATATGTTGAGAGACAATGTGAAACATAAACTTATTTTTATATTGATTCACTGGGCTGTCACTCAGCATATGTATTTTATGAATACTTAAATTCTGCCTTTTAAGCCATTCAAAAATTGGTTTTAAATGCGCCCATACCGCCATAGTATCGTGTCTGCCGTTGCTCGATAAAGAGCAAAACGTTTGAGCATTGACTTTATCATTCCGTCTTAAGTATAGTACACCTGTATGAAGTGTAATTTGTTCCCTCGCACCTCCGAAATGGACAGCCTGTATCTCTTCATTGTACTTACAAGAGTAGTTCTCACTGAAGTCGATATGGATTAGGACTTCGTTTTCCGTTAAATTACTTTTGAGATCTGTAATTCTTTGATATTGATGAAAGATCGTGGCAACATGTCGTAAAAATGTAGGCAGTGTTTCTTCTAAACGTTGAACTAGTTTTCGAATAGCAACATTAAACTCTTTTTTTACAGGTTTGCGTACCGTTTTAATCTGTCCATTTTTCTCATATTGAGTAGTTTCGTACAACCACTGGTAATAGGTTACTGTTTTATTCGGTTCAGGAAGATAATATTCCACTGATTTAAGTTTACAATCCGCACACTCCCTTGACAAACATTTTGGTGAACGGACATTGCATGTGATGGTGGCTAGCAATCGTGTAATATTGTTGCTAGGTAATGCCTTATTGTCATATAACTTTGAAACCATTAGTTGGTTATTTTCGTGAACAATACACGTGCAAGTATTTCTGTTATTAATGTTAGCCCATGTTACCCAAAAAGGTCTCATTTTGCAAAATGTCGCTAAGCTTATTTTATAATCAACGCTATTAAGAAATTTACTATGTAAATTTTTCAACGTGTCACATAATAAGCGTTTTTGTTTGACTTGACCCTTTGATCTTATATAATCTTTCTTTCCAGGGCACATTCTAGAATTTTCATCTTTTTCCAAGAAATCTATTACATCTTGCTTAATTTTTAACATTTTTGTATTTAGTATTCTACAGCCGGCTTTTTTGTAAGTTTTATGTTTGAAAAACGATTTAGACAAATGAAGCAGCTTATTCTTTTTTAGAAGATCCGGTTTCAAAATTTCATAATATTTCTTTTTATCCTGGTGTTTTCTTAGGCTATTATAGCTATGTTTTAGTTGATTGGTAATTACTTCAGAAAAAATAAGCTTCTTTCTTACCATTTCAGGAACTTTAACATTTTTTAGGAGTGCTGAAACTTTAGCTTCAGGAGAAGACATATATTTTTTAAATTTTCTCTGACATCTTTTACGATATTTCTCTTTTTTTTTTCATTTCTTCTTTTAATTTCTTCTGTAACTTGGAAATTTTTGCATACATTTTAGCTCTACGCCTTCTAAGTTGCTGCTTTCTTTGAGCAGCAATTCGGTCTCTGCGCTCTACACTATTTTGAATTGATGGATTTGGACTAGAAGGTGGTGTTTCATTTAAAATTCTTGTTAAATTTTTGTGTATTTGAACTTTTCTGTCCCGGTAAGATTGACTATTTTTCTTCCAATTTTTTCTTTTCATTCTTTTTTCCCTAGAACTCATTTCAGATACCGATTTCACTTGGCCTTTTTCCTTTTTTTTTAAATACTTCAAGTTTCTTTCAACTTTCTTTTAAGCGTAGTTGTTCTAAACTTTCTGGATCTGCTTTCATCTTTTCTCTGCGTTTTCTATCATATAATTTTTTTTTTAATTTTGCTTCTGCTTCTGTAATTTTTTTCCTTGCCATCTTGAGTAGGTCCTGAACAAGAAAAAAAGAGTTATTTTGGATTATAAAACTAAGAGAAATGATATCAGAACTCAAATTTGTTAAGCCACAGTAAAAATAAATCATTCCCTCACTAAACATCATTCCCTCACTATAAATTTCAGTGAGGGAATGACGGTGAGGGAATGACGAATTTAATATTATTCGACAAGAAGTCCCTTTATAACCTCACTTTTTTGCCAAATCTTTTGCGTAAGCATACAACATCCAAAACCCCTTTCTAATGTATACTCAATATAAAAATATATTAATTTACCTTTGTTTCTAACGATGTGATGAAATGATGCTGCAAAATGTAACTTTTTAATCTAATTCACAAAATAACGAAGACAGGTAAAATTCCGGGTATAAATAAATTCACAAAATGTATTATAACACAAATTCCTCACGCGCACACGGTAAAATCGCCATATTGAAAAGTTGACAGTACTACCAACTATTGAAAACTAATGGCTGCGTTCATAAATAATATAGATGCATTCAGAATTTAACTGTCAGTAAAGGTGTGAGGGAATGATTTTCTTTCTCTGGACACAAAATTAAATTAATGTAGAAAAATTAATAATTTAAGTTTTTGCAAAATTTTGTTATATTTGGAGATACTATTGTATTACTAATCTTTTAGAAAAACTTCAATGAAAATTTCTTAGGAATCTTAGTTTTTTACATTCATAAACATAATGATCTGGAGCTTGGGACAAGGTGAGGGAATGATTTTTGAGGGTTTTGAATTTTTTTTTAATAATTATTTGCAATCTCGAGTTAATGTTTATGCCTGAAATAAGTAGTCATCGAAGTATACATTGCATGTAAAATAATATCCGGCGACTAATATTTATCAATTGTTAAAAAAACTAAAAGGACAAGAATTTTGAGTTTTCACGAGAACTACCCGTTTATGAGGTAGATAAGTGTACCTTACTGTTAGGTGTAATCATTTTATTTGCAATACCACTGTCGATTCTGATATCTGTAACACAAGTGCTTAAGAAACTTACCACAGAGTCAGATCAATGTATGTGATGTTGTTGTATATTTATTAAATTATATTTTATTTGATTTTGTTGCGTCGCGTCGTACTAATAGCGTTTCTCTCACGTAGCACAACGGGTAAGACACCGTATCAACGCAAACTCCCGACATCCTTTCCTAACGCTGATGACATCACCCGTAACTGCCGACCGCGTATCGTTACAATCCAAGACAGTCTTTTGTTTCTTCTAACGAGAAAGCTTTAATTACTGTACCGGTTCCTATCAACGCTTTATTTAAGTCTTCCACGAGTTCTCTGCCCCAATCAAATACAAACTGTAACAGTATTTCACGAAGAGTTCAAAATCGAATGTCAGTTAAATGTCTGTTACTGAGATCTAAAATTTTATTTGAGCTCCAACTATTGATCTATTTGTAGCAAACATTGTAACAGATGTAATTTAAAGGTACTAAATTCAGTTTTATTTCGACTCTTTCGTATAACGTGTTCGTCAAAGGTTCTCTAATTTGTCACGCCACGTGTTTGTTCATTCAGAGTAATACCGACGCCGGGGAAAAGTAATTTTGTTTATTGTTTTAGGGATAAACAAGCATTGGGTAAACAGACTCGCAAATTCGTTTGTTTATTAAATTTTGGCGATGGGTTCGCGCACTTTAGGTTTATATATTTTACTATTAAAATAATTATTATATTAAAAATACGAGGAAATAATTGAACCATGTGTTTTGTGTGAAAGTCTCAACTTTTAAAGTATTACTTGAACTGGTTTGGTATGGTTTTGTGTGAAAGTCTTAACTTTCAAAGTATTATTGGTATGGTATTATGTTTCCTGACCTGTAATATTAGCAAATAACAAATCCTCAATTTTAATCATTTCAAAACTACAAAATGGTGTGAACTTATACATATACAGTATGATGTATTTCTTGGATGTTTCTATTCATAGGTGTATCTTATACTCTTTTCATCATATCAGCCAAACCACAATCTTATCTGATTCTGCATAATATTTTTAAACACACTCAATCGCGCTACGTGCTCTTACGAAGAGAACTACACTGTTAGACTGACTATGTTTTGGATACAACAATCGCGCTTGCTCACACTGCAATGCTCACTCGAGTGACAAGGATGAAACATAGTATTACTCGTATACTAATATCGTCTTTAAGAGTAGCAACTCAGTTTTGAGACGTATCGTCCCTCCGTCACGCGTGGTCGGTGTGTCACGCTTGAACTACACAATACTACGAGAAACGTTACTGCGTGATGTAATAAACTAACTCTCACGTAGACTATGGTTTATCGTGCTACCCAAATCTGTCGAATTCGATATTGAAATGTACGTGAGCAATATTATTTATGTGATACTTACATTTTTTCTGTTGATGTTAAAATAAAATAAACACCGCCTCAAAGCTTTATTAAATTGAGTAACAGTACGCATTGAGCACCTGCAAAACTATAAAATGGAACTTTGATAATCGTTAAACATGTATTCTTTGTTTATTATCACTTAACTGTCATTTACATACACTAGAAACATTAAAAAAAAAATACGACCGTTATATTATAAGTTGCGAATAAACTACGTCATATTACTACTAGTTTTCGGCACTAGATGGCACTGTATCGACTTGACACGGGAAAAACTGAATTTTCGGAAAATTCTTATCTCAGACATGATTTCAAACAAAATTTGACTCGAATCTTTCATACTTAATGGTATAGTACGAAAACCCTTCATGCGCAAGTGTGTTACGTAACTTATTAGCCGTTTTTTTTTTTTAATTGTGTTACAAACTTACATTACACATAACTAAAACACAACTAACCACACATAACTTGCCCCAACTAAATCAAATTCGAACTTAGAACACAGTGTCACGTCACTCGTGTCACGCCTGAACAAGTTAGCGGCGGTATCGTACTCGCGGGACGCTGTAACCGTCACCGCGTGATCCAATAAACGGCGACTCACGTACGCTTCTAATGCACGTCCGACGTACATTTTTGTGGACTACTCTAGAATTTTTGGACGAAGTTTTGACAACAATGTTTAAAGGAGGTTTTATTACTTGGAACGTCATGTCACATATGAAAAAGAACAGATGTCGAGTTTGAATTAAAATGCATCCTTTAGATCTGTCGCTTTGAATTAAAAGAACGACTTTTTTATCACAGCAGAGGCTGTGACGTATGTTTAGTACAAAGCAGTTGAATAAAGAAAATATTTTTTTACTTTTTTAAGTCAATCACTCACGATATATTTTTCAATCGACTTGCATCCAGTTTGATCCTACGACATTTACGAGTACAAGGTCATCTATTCATCTTGTCGATGGTCGCTTCGATCAAACCAATCTATATTTGTTTCTTTAGTTTACGCCAACAGTTGACATTGAAATGAGACACTTTTTTTTCGGATTACCTATTTCGCGATTTATTTACATTTTATTTTAGGCGAACCAATCTAGTTTTTACCTTATTTAATAAATAAATTGTTTCAGCAATCACACCAATTTTACCTAGCCCAAAACTAAGCGTAAGCTTGTGCCTTATAAATAATAAATAATTTTACCTACAAAACAAGCGATCTGCATCAATTTACTCAACCTCTTAGCAAATCGATAAACTCATTTTTACCTCTCACACTCAGTTTTCTTGTTCCTAAGAAGTGTAATTACTTCGTTATCTACCTAAGATAACAAAGAGGATACAACGCAACGGAAACTTGTATCGTTTCCCAAGTGTTTTCTTTGGGAAACAATGCAATGGTTTCGTTTTTTGTCTTTCAGCACGGATCACTGGTGTGTGAACGTCTGTTAGAATTGCAAACGCATAAATACTTTTTTCACATTACTGTAAAGACTGTTATACAGCTAGCACGATGGAATGCAATGCCATTTGCTTTCATGGCAAGTTTTATTATGTGACAATATCAGAACACAACCAGCTGGCAAAAGTGGGTGACAAAGCCTATTGAATGGTGTAGGTCGGTAGTTAAAGCACGGTAATATTATCCATACAGTATTCCAACTCGGCCGTGTTTTTAAAATAAGTACCTACCGCCGCGTGGTACGTAAACATGAGATAGGGCTGTCGCTGTACTCGCTGCCTACCTACAGCGTTTTAATTGCATCTGCCTACTTTGAGTTTCTATCTTGTTTTGAGATTGTAAATTTGTTACTTTTTATTTATAAGCACAGATACTTAGAGACAATATAAAATATTTATATGATTACATAAAATACTTTATGAATTGAATAGAAAGTGTTCAATTAAAATGCAAGTTGTTTTATTGATTGATAGATTTAATTAAAACCCATGATTATGTGACTTTAAAAACAAATCGGGCTAATAAATTTGCGACCGAAAAATATTTGCACATTGATTGTATTACTAATATTATTCTCGTATGAACGAAATGCTTTATTATTATATTTGAGTGTATAAAAAATCCACAATCCAAAAACAGCACAATATATTCAACTTGTCATGTTAAATAGCTACTTGCACTTATTTCTAGTTAAAATTCGGGCGGTTACTGATTAAAAACCAGCACACCGTCCGTTCGTCACTGCGCGCACTCGCGACTGTAGCATGCCAAGCGCATGCCTCGATCCGGGCGCGTAGGTATAGCTCGCGCGTCGTCCGTTTATATGAAGATGGAATACTGTATAGATAATATTACCGTGGTTAAAGTCAATATACATGTTTAAAGGATCTAATGACGAGCAATTTGGTGTAATGCTTTTTCTTTTTACTAGAAAATTATATCGCAAAATATTCTGATTCTGTTGGTTTCTCATCAGATATCGCTTACCATTATCGTAGCACATAAAAAAGGAAGAGGAATAAAAAAATCTCCCAACAAAATTAAGACTGCTGAGTTATTTGCAAATAAATTGCTTCACTGCAAATCTTCCAATTTACTTGGCCAATTTTCTAATTCAAATCAGAGGGCCTACTTTGTAACGCTTCGGTTATACTTTTTACTATAGCAGTCCCGTTCTCTCAGTTAGCAATACTATATTTTGCGACAAGGATGGCTGAATTCGATAGGAAAAGCGGCTTAAATGTTGGCCTTATGAGGTTTTATCTTCGGCTTACACAAAGCCGGGTTGTGTGTAAGAAAAACCCTAGTTTAAAGATAACAAGGGGTCAAGGGGTCAAGCTTTTGTTAGGGCAGGTTACTCATTTAACACAAGTGCACTTGAGGGACTGATTCACGATGGCTATCTGAAAGTAATCGCCAAAATTTACAGGGTAACACTAACATGCGTGATTTCTATTTGAAAACGATTGAAAACGACAATTACAAAACAAACCCATATAAGTGCGCGACAAAGTCTTGATTGAATTAAAGTAGAACATTACAGAATCGATTTATTTGAGACACACACACCCACCCACACACACACAAACACACACACACACACACGCACGCACGCACACACACACACACACACACACACACACACACACACACACACACACACACACACACACACACACATAAAAACAGAATTAACTAAGTCTCAATACGGACCTCACTCATTAGATGCCTGCAGCAGCGGCAGCGGATAGATAGCATTCTTTGCATGTCGAAAATGGTCAGAAAGTTATTGGTGAAATAGTCAAAAGATTTACTTTCTCCGCATACATCGAAAAGGAGGTTCACTACTCCATTTCAGAATAAGTTTTGTCGAATTACAATTCATCGATGACAACAAGTCGATTATTTGTTTGAACGATGCGTCATAAGACGTTATACCGATGATTCATTTCAAGCCCAAAAAGTACCTATCTTGTTATTTATTCTTGAAAAGCATTTTGAAACTATATTATTATAATACTTTTGATATTTTAGTACTCGTCTTAATTTCAATTTCGAACATAGAATGAGATACCGACATCATTTTATTTTTAATTTCGTATCGTTAAGAAGTTCATTTGTCCGCCATTTTCATAAGCGTCAGATTTCTTTGCAAACCAGAAAAATATTAAGTTCAATCTTTTGCCGGCTAAAAGATAAAAGAGTTTCTTTTGGCTTACTAAATATAGTTCTAAGCAAAATCATTTGAAGATACGTTAAGTGATGTAACCTTTTGACGATTTAGTTTATCGACAGTCTGTATAAACTTAAAGCTTTTTATCAAAGATCGACGTATCGACTTTTCTAATAAATATTTCTCGCAGTTATTTTATTAAAAGCTTAATCTCGAAACGAAAAACCATAGATATTAATTTTGGTGTACGTTTCTTTTAAATATCGCTCAAAAGAAAACTGACATTAATTAATTTATTGTAATTGCCTTTGCTTGGTGGCTATGTATGTGTGTATCGGGTGTGAATATAGGACGAGTAATGAAACAACCGTTCTCGTTAGAGTGCCGAGCGTACCTGTTTATTGTACGATACGTCACACGACCACTGTAACCCTACAGTATTCCCCCCTTCTGATTTGCTTTTGATATGCATAGCCACCCACACCTTATTTACGATACTAAATATGAACTCCTAATGCCATCGATAAAACAACGTAGGACATCACTAATCCACCGTTTGAGGGCAAGCACGATAGAGATGTAAAACATCCATTCAAATGGATCGAGAGTAAAATGCTATTACTTTTGAAGCAAAAATATCTTATTCAGTACCTTTTACCGATTAGGTATTATTCATAACGCGTAAGCATTATGAGAAATTGGGGGAGTTTCGAATTTATGTAAGTATCTTAGATTTAAAATATCTCGGTGTAGTTAAGTAGGTACTTGCGTTTCTGAAAACAACTTAGTAAGGCGAAGGTTAAGATTATTGTGAGATAGGTTTTCCAATCACTTTGGTGTAATGGTCAAGAAGTTGACTATTAACCAAGAGGTCGCGGGTTCGATCCCCGCACTGTACGAACATTTGTGTTCATGAACATGACTGTTTGTACTGGTATGGGTGTTATATGTATTTATTTAAGTTTATTTGTATTACCACTGTTGATTCTGATATCTGTAACACAAGTGCTTAAGCTACTAACCACGGAGTCAGATCAATGTATGTGATGATATTGTATATTTAAGTATTTTTTTACTAGCTGACCCGGCAAACGTTGTTTTGCCATATAAATTATTGTGGACAACCCTTATCACTAAGAGATATGAATAATAGATGTTGGCCGATTCTCAGACCTACTCAATATGCTCACATAATTTCAAAAGAATCAGTCAAGCCGTTTCGGAAGAGAAGAGGAACGAGCGTTGTGACACGAGAATTTTATATATGTAGAGATTTAATTAATTTGTAGGTATGCAAGACGCAAGACGCAGCTGGAAATCAGTGGGCAATCCATCAGTGATGATCCACGTCGAAGTCTTCCGTCCACTAATCATTTCTGCTTAGCCCAAAGTTATGACTGGTAGAGAATGCCCTATGGCGTTAAGTACACCTTTTGTACATAGTTTTGTTATGCAACAAAGCTTAAATAAATAATAATAATAAAGACTGCCTAGTTTTTCTATTTCTTAATAAACGCTTTCTAAAAGCAGTAGGTAAAAAAAGTATGCTATTTGAAAGTGAGCGAACTTTTCTAGATTCTTCGCGTGTATCTTTGTTTTCACTGCTGAATAAACGCTTTCTACGAGCAGAAGGTAAAAAAAGTTAATAAATAACGGTAACGATTTCTGAAATTTTTACTTTGCCATTTGAAAGTGGGCGAACTTTTCTAGAATCTTCGCTGTATATCTTTGTTTTCACAGGTTAGAAAATAATAACCATGATGACACCTATCATAAATATTTTCAAGACCATGGTGTTTAAAAAACATTACCTCTAGAAGCTAGTTAAACCAATTTATTTCCATAAAGTTGTAGAAACCAATTTTTATTACCATAAAATTCAATAAATATTCAGTCAATTAACTTAGATTTCTGATACTAAATTATGACGTCAAATTATAGAATTCCCATACAAAATCTATGCATGCAGATCGTTTTGACAGATGATAAAGAGTATGTCAACGATTGGTGGTGTCATCTAGACTATTATGTCTGCTAATACAAAGAATGACAAACACCCACCATCAATCCAAGACATTTGCCATCAAAGCCACGGCTAATTGCAATTGCCACACTGTCCCAAGGCGAGAGTGAAGGTTATGCCACAGTGTAATAGTATCAAATACAAATGCGTTTATTTGCGTATTTTGGGTGTTACAATAAAGGTCTTGTAGATAAAGTTATAGATAAAGTTTACCAAAATTTGCCACATTTTAGTCAGCGTGCAAATATTTATGCTTATGTATTTATAAATTAAAATTATGTCAGTAAAGGAAATCATCGCCACCGGACTAAATATATTTCTAGCGAGCAAACAATTCATTAATTTTATAAAAAATATGCTCAATCAGCTACGAATGTAACTTTGTTTTTGATAAGGACCTTGTCAGTACTCTTATAGCCTCTGGTAATGCTTTATATATCGAAACTGCATACCTCCATAATAGACAACACACAACTTGTCTTTCAAAATCTCGTTACTCATAATTGCTAGTGTGTGTCAGCTCCAAAATGTCAACGAAGTGGTCGCTTGTGTTTGGCGCATTGAGTCCTTTTTTTATTTGGGATAGGTTTGCTCTTGACCCAAGACTAAACCCGAGGAGGCAAAGACTGTCGAAAGGCGAAGTCTGCGATGGAGCGAGCTCACCTAGAAGATGCCTGTTCACTCTAGCTTTGAAGATTCTTAGGTTTCTACCACCACGCAATCGATCTTTGGTGACATTTTCACTTTGACTAGATGAAAGCTGTGCTGTTGCGATGCCGTTATAATGTGGTGTTACCTTTAGGATGTCATTAGTAACCGCTTTACTTAGCGAATGAGCATTCTCAGGGGTAACATCAAAACCTAAATACGGTGTGTCTAGTGCGAATCCCTGGGTGATTGATACTGTGTCTATATCATTGTATTTTTAAGGATTTATTTTCTGTAAATTGAGAAAAAACGGGTTTTGCTGCGATTAAACTAAAACATACTCCCTTTACATTTATTTGACACCCTCAGTTTATTTAAAATCATATCGCCTTGTTTTTCTGTGGTGTTGCGTTGAGCGATATACCCACTGCTATTAAATTTATTGCTAGCTTCACCCCAAGGTTTGCACCCTACTGAAAAATAACATGGAAGATAACATTTACATGTTTATGCTTTTATTTCAATCGCATCAAGTTTTGCTCGGTTATATTATATTACACAATAAAAATGCATTAAGTAATGTTTTTTTATAAGATTCAATAATATACCAATTGAAATTACAGTGCGTGAAGTAAGAATAGCAAAAAAATATTTAAGATAAAATTTACGAATAATCAGAAAGCGCCATTCGAAACTGCGGTACCACACCACACGATACGGTCAAGATTTTTAAGTAAATGACGTCATTAACTTCATTGAAACCACTTTTGTTCCGTAGTCAAGAGACTCTTATAAGTAACGTAGGTTAGTTTTGTAGATACATTCAGAATAAAATGCGACAACAAGGAATGATTTATTATGCATTTTTTGCAGTTGCAGTTGGTATTTTTTTTTTTTTTTTTTTTTTTTATTTGGGATAGGTTTGCTCTTGACCCAAGACTAAGCCCAACGAGGCAAAGACTGAGTCTACGATGGAGCGAGCTCACCTAGAAGATGCCTGTTCACTCTAGCTTTGAAGATTCCTAGGTTGTAATTGCAGGGAAACACTGACGCAGGTAGTGAGTTCCACTCTTTTGCAGTGCGCATCAGGAATGTAGATGAGAAGCGCTTGGTTCGTAACAGTGGAACATCGACACGGTACGGATGGTATCCCGCGGTACGTCTGGTGGTCCGATGGTAAAAGGGGGCCGGCGGAATAAGCTGATGTAGATCATGACCACACTCGCCGAAGTAAAGCCTGTAAAAGATTGACAAGCAGGCGACTCTGCGGCGATGAGCCAAGCTCTGGAGCTGCGTGCTTACAAGCCTCTCGTCACCTATGAGCCTCTTGGCTCTGCGTTCAACCGAGTCAAGAGCAGCAAGTTGGTATTTGGCGGAACCATCCCAGAGGTGGCTGCAATACTCCATGCAGGATCGGACTTGCGCTTTGTAAAGAGTTAAAAGCTGAGCTGGTATGACCTCGGACAACTGAACCTAGCATGTTATAAAATCCGACAACACCACATTTTCCCACACAAAAAGATGCAAGTGAAAATAACAGAGAATGTAACTATCTCTTTTCCTTTCACACACACGTCACAAGTTGATGACGAAAATCGAAATCAAGTTGTCATGGCAACTAAGCGTATATGTAATTTCCGTACATTTATCAAACGTAGTCGATTACAGTTTTCCTCATCAATTCATCACATGATACTTTATTTGGGGGGGGGGGGGGGGCAGTACACGCAAAAAGTACAGAGTAAAGCTGAAAAAGAGGATTATTTTGCTTTAAATTTCCACTAAACGACGCCAGCGCAGGAACCAAAATACATCCAACTGTAATCACCTGAAAAAGCTAGAGCTGAAAGTCGCAGGACTTACAATGCAATAGTAAGTAAGTAAAAATAAGTAAATAAGTACAATACCTAAGTGTAAGTCCTGCGACTTCCAGCCTTAGGTTTTTCAGGTGATTACAGTTGGATGTATTTTGGTTCCTGCGCTGGCGTCGTTTAGTGAAAATTTAAAGCAAAATAATTCTCTTTTTCAGCTTTAGTCATGGATTTCCGCAAAGTAAAGCCTGATTCCATCAACTTTAAAGAGCACAGAGAGCGCTATTGAAGCGAGATTGTCAACAAATACAAGCACTATGCGTACAATATTACTTTTCTAACAAACATTTTCTCGTAGATTGCAAAACTGTGCCGTTCTAAATCAATATGCAATAAACAGAGAACAGAAATTTTCTCGCAATTGTATAAACGAACCGCTTTATTCGTTGAGTGCAGTAATAGATTTCTGCTCTGAACTTTTAATAACTTCGGTCAAAGAGAATGTTTAGAACTAAATTCAGAGCTATTTTTTTTGTCTAGATCGACAGATTTGAAAATTCAATTTAGAGCGAGCATTTCTGTTAAAATCGACAGTTTCGTTTGCTATGAAAGAAGAGAACCATAGAAATCCTGATAGAGCTAACATTGAAATTGAAATAAATATAGATTTTGAGTTTTGCAATCAAATTATTTATATTTAGTTCTTTAGGGTAGGCACTAGCAAGTATGACTGCTATGACTATCGCTATTTCATTGCGAAAGTAAATATTTTACTTTCAGTTTCATGTCACGCTGCTATATAGCGGAGTGTGCGGAGAGCTGGGAGTACCTATCCTGATTTGTGTTTTAAATAATAATAAATTGTTACAACGAACACACCAATTACCTAGCCCCAAACTAAGCGTTGGCTTGTGCTATGGTGGCTAGAATAACGGATAGAAATACTTAAATACATTAAATACAACACCCATGACTTAGGTACAAATACTCGTGCTCATCACACAAACATTTGCCTTAGTCTGAACCTAAGACCACTAGACCAAAGCTGTCGTCAAATATATTTAAGAAGGATGCTACTCCAATGCTTATATTCACATGAAAGCGTTTTCGACTCTATTCTATCAAATTTACATAAAATATACGAAAAAAGGGAAACCGACGAATCGTTTGATAACTTCAAACGGTTAAGGAGGAGTCCTCCTTTTATCGCAAACTTTTAATTTTTGTTTCAGAAACGTTTTAATGTTCAACATTAATCAGATCTTCAGGGACAAGCGAAAACTTTCAAGGTCGTTGATGTTTAAATCTTACGGCAAAAAATATACATTTAAAATTGTGAGCTATTCAGTAAGGTCTATAGTCTCGTGAAAATACAATTAGATACGAAATTAAATTTAGATAAACTGCACATTACACAACAGATAGTAATAAAAAGGCTAAAGCAATAAAGGAAACATGTCATATCACCAAAATCACTTGCTAAAAATATTTAACTTAATACGAGTAGAATCACGTTCAGTTAAATTTTTGCGTAGATAGTACAGTGTTCAGCCGATCAGGCTATCCATGTTTGTTGTAAAATAGCCCGTATCACAAGCATATAATATAAAACACTGCGGTGTTTACCGTGACGAGCTGGCCACCGCACCTACAAGCGATACATTATTCGCTATTAACATTTTACTATGGGTTCCATAACGTTCCCATTTGATAAAAAAATAATATTGTCTCACATTAAAAACTGAGACACATTGACAACCTCAACTATGTATTTGCCGATATTTATTTTTGACTTTGGTCGTACCGTTCCCTAGCATTCAAGCTATTCAGACCTTATTTCCTTTCTCAATTGTTATAAATGTCTTATGCTGTTACAGCTCTAGTGATGTACATCAGCATCAATTTTCTTTTTAAAGTTCCCAACTGATCAAGTGTTAATAAACCGAGAAACTGCAGGTGCTGTCTCTACAAAGGTAGCACAACGGCTATTTACCCGCTAGTTGCGGATATCCAAAACTGCGAACTACCTAATAGTTCTAGTTACGAATAGTTCAGAACTCCCTTTGTAGCACGAGTACGTAATTTCAGCTTGGTACTAGCTGGTGGCTAATGAGAGATATTATTGGTTGTTGAACGGAGAGATTCAACTTACAATGGAAAAGTTAGCCTTGCCTTTTTATATGCGAACAATACCCTAAGCTAATAATCGCTGTTTCGAAATAGCGGAGTCACACATTTTGACTGAGTTAGGGGTCGTTAAACTTAAGGCTAGTAGAGTTAGAATGTGAACATTTTAGTGCTCGACTCTCCGATGGAATTTATACCTTTTTCATAACACCTAGTATGATTACCGATATGCCACATGCAGTAAGTACTTACCTGCGGTAGTCTTGGCAGCAGTTTACATGGTAATGTTTAAGTGGGATAAATAAATTCTATATCTTACCTAATCACTGGTCTAGCCCCGAATACCTGGTGAAAGAAAAAAAAATGTTATTTTTCATATTCAAATGATTAAAATACATGTTTATTACTTATTAAAAAAAATGTTTCAACGAACACGCAATTACCTAAGCATTAGCTTGTGCAATGGCGACTAGGATGACTGATGGAAATACTTCAGTAGTCAGTAGCTATGAGTATTTAATTTAATTATTTTTTGGGAAACATACAGCTATAACATTACTTAACAAAATAGGTATTTAAAATAACACATTATACTCATTGCAATTTAAAACAAATAGTAATGCTTTTCTTTCTAAACACTGTTACGCGTTACCTATTCAGTTAAGTTTTCAATACAACCTTTTAAAAGAACAATATTTTAATGAAAAATTACGTAAAGAAATCATAGTACACCCGGTATTCACTCGGGCTGTTGCGCGGGAGTGTTGGTTACTCAGCCGGCAAAAATGCGTACAGAGCGAGTACGGCACAATACCTTGTTCCTCGGCTTATGAACGTTTTACCCGCTGCTTTGACAGATAGTTTTAGCCCAATAAATATAAAACTAAATGTTGAAATGGCATCATCGGTGGCGGCGAACACCGAGGGCACCCGAGCCTAAACGATCGCGCCCGACCAACTCGCCACCGAGCCGAACGTTCGCACATTCGCCTTCAAGCACTCGAACTACTAACACTAACGTCGCGTTTTTGATCCAAGATTTTAGTCTCTGTATTATTTGAAGGCGAATTACAGCACCTTTTGATTACAGTCCATTATTTTATTAAACCTATCGATGGTTATCGATACCCTAACACTAAAACAAAATTTTATATTTCAATTATAGTAATTGTCCAGCGATTTATATGCACTTACTGAGACTTCAAACGTTTAATATTTGATTTAAGTTACTGTAAGTGTTATTTTTTACAAAGCTACATATTAAGTTTACTTGTGTGTGTTAAATGATAACCAAAAAAACTTAAATAATTGAATAACTTAAATTATTTCTAAGGTTCGGAAAAATGCTGAAAGAGGCAGGTAAATTATTTTTCAAATTAACAAGTTGTAGTGGCAATATCACAGTTTATATTTTGCACAATTTTTCCGTAGAGTGTAAGGAAAATGACTTATGAAATCGTAGTGTCAATTTATGTGTCACAGAGATTGAAACGGGGAAGATGTCTTGCACAGCCTGTAGGTGAAATCCGTTTGATATGTTTGTAGTGCCGAAGGAAATTGTAGTTATTTAACTTAACAATACAACTGAGAGCTTTTGGCGAAAACATTTTTTTGTACAGCTAGCGTGTAGCGGCAGTAGTCTAGATGACACCACCAATCGTTGACATACTTTTTATTATCTGTCAAAACAGTCTGCCTCCATAGATTTTGAATGGGAATACAAGAACGTGACGTCACGGTCATGTATCAGAAATCGGAGTCAATTGACCGAATATTTATTGAGTTTTGTGTGTTTAAAAATTGGCTTCTACAGCTTTTTTGAAATATACTGGTTGTAATATCTTCATAGCGGTTATGTTTTTAAACGCCATGAAAATATTTAAGATAGGTGTCATCATGCCTGTTGTCATCCGACCAATTTTATGAGTCACACCTAGCCCCTAGAAAAAATCGGGTCTAATAATAATGTACTGTTTTTATCGCTACAGAATGACGTACTTTAACTCGAATTGTTTTGGCAACTAAACATAAGGAATACTCAAGACAAGCTTTCGAAGCTCTGACTCAGACAAAAAAAATAATTCACAGCAGAGTTTTCCATTCACTGGGACGGCATGCGAAACGACATATTATTCTAATTAATAGTATCAGGCGTTACTTTGCGGAAATCCATAATTAGTATTAACATTGAAAAATTACTTAGCTTTAGATTTCCGCTCAGTTACGCCGGCATAAGTACCCAACTACACTACCTGTGACCACCGACTATGTTAGAGAACAAGCACATGCAAAAAGCACCGCCCGCCCTCCCACAAATCGCATGCAAAACAGATAATGCAATAATTAGTACCAACACCGACGTGCAAAAGAAAACCTCAACGCGTTTCGCCGCCTCACGCGGCATCTTCAGGAGGAGATGTTGTCGCCTCGGCTGCGCTCCGACGACTAACCTGTGAACGCTGGTGAGCAGGCCTTTTATACTTTTCCCCCACTATTGTTGTGACGTACTAGCGACCGATCCGGTCCTATTATTACTAATGATATCATTACTATTTTGACGGTTAGAAAAATTTAAAAAAATATTTAATAGTGGGCACGTTGTGTAACTGACCTGCTCATTCAGCAGTGTAAGCGAATTATCTTTATTATGTTTAATTATTTCTAATTGTTCCAAAACGGATAGTTTTAAACTTTTTTCGCATGTGTGTAAAATTGAAAATGTGTGATTATCAGGAATTCTATGTCCTGTGTCTAAAAGGTGTTTCGCGAAATGGGATTTTTCGGGATGGTTATTTCGATACGCGGATATATGTTCTTTATAACGTGTGTTGAAACTACGGCCGGTCTGCCCTACATATGTGGAGTTACATTCATTACAATTAAGTTTATAACACCAGATTTCTGGTGTTTATCAAGCTTATCCTTACCATTACATAACCTTCGTAATGAGTTATTTGTGTTAAAAGCTGCGTGCATATCGTGATTTTTTAGTAACTTAGAAATTCGTTCCGACACCGGTCCTAAATAAATCAAACTAGAATTATACCTGTTATCCTTTTTATCAGGAACAGCGTATAATAAACTAGTTATGATTTTGTTAATTTTATTTTTTATTAAACTGTCTCATAATGCATCTCTTGTATCCGTTTGAAGTGGCGATGTGGTAAAGAATATTTAATTCTTTTTTGTAATTAATTTCACTTAATGGTATTGTAAGAAGGCGATGTACATATGAGTTGAACGCGGCCATTTTATGTTGCCACGGATGACAAGAAGATGCATGAATGACAGTGTCAGTGTGGGTTGGTTTACGATATATTTGGAATTCATGCTTACCCTGCACCTTTGTTATTGTTAAATCTAAGAAATTAATACTATCATTCTGTTCTAATTCTAATTTAAATTTAATTTTGGGGTGAATTTTATTTATTTTATTAAGAAATAGATCCAACTGACGGTTTGTTCCGGTCCAACAAATCAATATATCATCTACGTATCTATAATAATAAAGAATATTCCTATCATGTATTAAGTATTTATTTTCAAAATTATCCATGAAAATATCTGCCATTAATGGACTTAAAGGAGAACCCATCGCTAAGCCCTCCTTTTGTCTATAATATTGATTGTTGAACCGGAAATAATTTTGTTTCATACATAATGTAGTTAATAATATGAGATCGTCTATCTCCCCCGGATGCAATCGTTGTTTTTCTAAATGGTACTTTAAAATAGTTAGAGATTCTTGGTAGGGTACATTGGTAAATAAACTATCGACATCTAATGATAACAACTTTGCATTCCGAGGGAGAGAAACAGACTGGATTTTTTTAATTAAATCCAAACTGTTTATAAGGGAATGTTTAGGATCGAATGACGATTTTGCCTTTAATAAATAATTTAGTTGTTTGGCTAGTTTATATGCAGGTGCGCCGATGTAGGAAACTACAGGGCGCATCGGCATATTTTCTTTATGTATTTTAGGTAAACCGTACAAAAATGGACTACGCGGATTCATTTCTAAGATTGAATTTCGAGTGGATGAATTATTTGAAAATATAAACTGAGCTGAATTTACGGCTTCTTTTATTTCAGAGGCAAACTTTTTAGTTGGGTCTGACTGTAAAAGGACAAAATCGTCATTCTGAATTATTTCCTCCACCTTTTGGACATAATTACTACGCTCCATAACCACCACCGTGTTACCCTTATCAGCTTTGGAGACAATCAAATTGTTTTCGGATATTTTTTGGCTAAGTGTTTTATAAATATGGTACTCTGGATTAGATGATCCGCGATTTGATTGTCCCAAAGCTGTTTTAATCTGATTAGCGGCTATATTTGTTACTAAATTTTTACAAAGTTGATCTTTTTTGCCACATACAACGGTGATCTCCACGTCAACGGCTAAACTTTCTAACGTTTTTTGATTAATAGATGGCTGTAAATTGTATTTTAAACCTTTATTTAATAAGGAAACTTCATCATTAGACAGCTGAACATTGGATATGTTTTTAATACGCGGGTAAAATTTATGAGTCTGTTCGTGGAGATCCCGTTGCATGCTAGCATTGTTGTTAGTGACCGACTCGCGTCTCAACACACGCAATTTTCTACATTGAACGAGATATTTTTGATGGGCTTCTTGAGAAGCAAGAAGCCTTGCTTTATCGTCTAATAAATCGAATTCTATATTATGTAAAGAGAAAGATAATTGAGAATAAAGAATTTTGAGATGTAGTTTGAGATTATCTCTAACTGAAAACCAGTATCGAGATTCTTCATTAAGCCAAATAGACTGCGCTTTTTTAATAGCTATATCCGCGGATCGATTATTCGTGTTGGAACGTAAATTGATGTATTTTGGAATAAGATTTTCTCGCTTACACTGCTGATTAAACCAGACATTTTGAACCGCCAAGCGGTGAAGCTTAGTAAGCTTAATGTATATACGTGCCTGTACAGCTACGCTAGCTGATTTAATATAATTAATAGTATCAGGCGTTACTTTGCGGAAATCCATAATTAGTATTAACATTGAAAAATTACTTAGCTTTAGATTTCCGCTCAGTTACGCCGGCATAAGTACCCAACTACACTACCTGTGACCACCGACTATGTTAGAGAACAAGCACATGCAAAAAGCACCGCCCGCCCTCCCACAAATCGCATGCACAATCCCACTATTGTTGTGACGTACTAGCGACCGATCCGGTCCTATTATTACTAATGATATTATTACTATTTTGACGGTTAGAAAAATTTGAAAAAATATTAGTGGGGGAAAAGTATAAAAGGCCTGCTCACCAGCGTTCACAGGTTAGTCGTCGGAGCGCAGCCGAGGCGACAACACGTCCTCCTGAAGATGCCGCGTGAGGCGGCGAAACGCGTTGAGGTTTTCTTTTGCACGTCGGTGTTGGTACTAATTATTGCATTATCTGTTTTGCATGCGATTTGTGGGAGGGCGGGCGGTGCTTTTTGCATGTGCTTGTTCTCTAACATAGTCGGTGGTCACAGGTAGTGTAGTTGGGTACTTATGCCGGCGTAACTGAGCGGAAATCTAAAGCTAAGTAATTTTTCAATGTTAATACTAATTATGGATTTCCGCAAAGTAACGCCTGATACTATTAATTATATTAAATCAGCTAGCGTAGCTGTACAGGCACGTATATACATTAAGCTTACTAAGCTTCACCGCTTGGCGGTTCAAAATGTCTGGTTTAATCAGCAGTGTAAGCGAGAAAATCTTATTCCAAAATACATCAATTTACGTTCCAACACGAATAATCGATCCGCGGATATAGCTATTAAAAAAGCGCAGTCTATTTGGCTTAATGAAGAATCTCGATACTGGTTTTCAGTTAGAGATAATCTCAAACTACATCTCAAAATTCTTTATTCTCAATTATCTTTCTCTTTACATAATATAGAATTCGATTTATTAGACGATAAAGCAAGGCTTCTTGCTTCTCAAGAAGCCCATCAAAAATATCTCGTTCAATGTAGAAAATTGCGTGTGTTGAGACGCGAGTCGGTCACTAACAACAATGCTAGCATGCAACGGGATCTCCACGAACAGACTCATAAATTTTACCCACGTATTAAAAACATATCCAATGTTCAGCTGTCTAATGATGAAGTTTCCTTATTAAATAAAGGTTTAAAATACAATTTACAGCCATCTATTAATCAAAAAACGTTAGAAAGTTTAGCCGTTGACGTGGAGATCACCGTTGTATGTGGCAAAAAAGATCAAGTTTGTAAAAATTTAGTAACAAATATAGCCGCTAATCAGATTAAAACAGCTTTGGGACAATCAAATCGCGGATCATCTAATCCAGAGTACCATATTTATAAAACACTTAGCCAAAAAATCTCCGAAAACAATTTGATTGTCTCCAAAGCTGATAAGGGTAACACGGTGGTGGTTATGGAGCGTAGTAATTATGTCCAAAAGGTGGAGGAAATAATTCAGAATGACGATTTTGTCCTTTTACAGTCAGACCCAACTAAATAGTTTGCCTCTGAAATAAAAGAAGCAGTAAATTCAGCTCAGTTTATATTTTCAAATAATTCATCCACTCGAAATTCAATCTTAGAAATGAATCCGCGTAGTCCATTTTTGTACGGTTTACCTAAAATACATAAAGAAAATATGCCGATGCGCCCTGTAGTTTCCTACATCGGCGCACCTGCATATAAACTAGCCAAACAACTAAATTATTTATTAAAGGCAAAATCGTCATTCGATCCTAAACATTCCCTTATAAACAGTTTGGATTTAATTAAAAAAATCCAGTCTGTTTCTCTCCCTCGGAATGCAAAGTTGTTATCATTAGATGTCGATAGTTTATTTACCAATGTACCCTACCAAGAATCTCTAACTATTTTAAAGTACCATTTAGAAAAACAACGATTGCATCCGGGGGAGATAGACGATCTCATATTATTAACTACATTATGTATGAAACAAAATTATTTCCGGTTCAACAATCAATATTATAGACAAAAGGAGGGCTTAGCGATGGGTTCTCCTTTAAGTCCATTAATGGCAGATATTTTCATGGATAATTTTGAAAATAAATACTTAATACATGATAGGAATATTCTTTATTATTATAGATACGTAGATGATATATTGATTTGTTGGACCGGAACAAACCGTCAGTTGGATCTATTTCTTAATAAAATAAATAAAATTCACCCCAAAATTAAATTTAAATTAGAATTAGAACAGAATGATAGTATTAATTTCTTAGATTTAACAATAACAAAGGTGCAGGGTAAGCATGAATTCCAAATATATCGTAAACCAACCCACACTGACACTGTCATTCATGCATCTTCTTGTCATCCGTGGCAACATAAAATGGCCGCGTTCAACTCATATGTACATCGCCTTCTTACAATACCATTAAGTGAAATTAATTACAAAAAAGAATTAAATATTCTTTACCACATCGCCACTTCAAACGGATACAAGAGATGCATTATGAGACAGTTTAATAAAAAATAAAATTAACAAAATCATAACTAGTTTATTATACGCTGTTCCTGATAAAAAGGATAACAGGTATAATTCTAGTTTGATTTATTTAGGACCGGTGTCGGAACGAATTTCTAAGTTACTAAAAAATCACGATATGCACGCAGCTTTTAACACAAATAACTCATTACGAAGGTTATGTAATGGTAAGGATAAGCTTGATAAACACCAGAAATCTGGTGTTTATAAACTTAATTGTAATGAATGTAACTCCACATATGTAGGGCAGACCGGCCGTAGTTTCAACACACGTTATAAAGAACATATATCCGCGTATCGAAATAACCATCCCGAAAAATCCCATTTCGCGAAACACCTTTTAGACACAGGACATAGAATTCCTGATAATCACACATTTTCAATTTTACACACATGCGAAAAAAGTTTAAAACTATCCGTTTTGGAACAATTAGAAATAATTAAACATAATAAAGATAATTCGCTTACACTGCTGAATGAGCAGGTCAGTTACACAACGTCCCCACTATTAAATATTTTTTCAAATTTTATAACCGTCAAAATAGTAATAATATCATTAGTAATAATAGGACCGGATCGGTCGCTAGTACGTCACAACAATAGTGGGGGAAAAGTATAAAAGGCCTGCTCACCAGCGTTCACAGGTTAGTCGTCGGAGCGCAGCCGAGGCGACAACATCTCCTCCTGAAGATGCCGCGTGAGGCGGCGAAACGCGTTGAGGTTTTCTTTTGCACGTCGGTGTTGGTACTAATTATTGCATTATCTGTTTTGCATGCGATTTGTGGGAGGGCGGGCGGTGCTTTTTGCATGTGCTTGTTCTCTAACATAGTCGGTGGTCACAGGTAGTGTAGTTGGGTACTTAGGCCGGCGTAACTGAGCGGAAATCTAAAGCTAAGTAATTTTCAATGTTAATACTGACATATTATTCTTCTGCTTTTTTTAACATAAAACAACATCACATACATTGATCTGACTCCGTGATAAGTAGCTGAAGCACTTGTGTTACAGATATCAGAATCAACAGTGGCATTACAAATGAACTTAAATAAATACAAATAACACCCAGACCAGTACAAACAGACATGTTCATGCACATAAATGTTTGCACAGTGCGGGGTTCGAACCGGGACCTCTTGGTTAATAGCCAACTTCTTGGCCATTACACCAAACTGGTCGTCTTTGTTGTATCACTCTTGTCAGTCAGATTGGTCGTGGTCGTCATGTAGAGGTAGTGTCGGAAGAAGAAGACAATACACGCCTCATGATGTCCCACCATTTCTCTTTGCTAGAAGTCATCGTACTTCATTCGTTAAGTGAACACATTGTACGAGTATTATACATTATATTACATTTAATTTTAATTTTATTTTGTGTCTGATTTTAATTTCAATTTTATTTTTAATTTCAGTTTTTAATCTAATAATGTTTGAATAAATTAGAACCAACATTAGCTTTTCAGATTTTTGTCATTTACAACAATTTTTAATTTTATTTTTATAATTATGGGATCCTACAAATCGCTAATTCGCTTTTTAAAATCCTTTTCAACCATTATCTATCACAGAAAGTTTTCTATTTCATCTACGAAGGTAAATATCGTCACAGACAACAAATTGAATACGAAGACAAAACCAAATATCAGATAACATGTCAACAATCATAGTCGTTTCTGGTGTTAGTGAAGCGAAAATATTCTATCGACAGCAACTTGGCTAGTGTTATTCAAAAAATATATCGATGGAGTAAACTAAATCTCTATGTATATAAAATTCTCGTGTCACAACGTTCGTTCCCGAACTCCTCCGAAACGGCTTGACCGATTCTCACGAAATTTTGTAATCATAATGAGTAGGTCTGAGAATTGGCCAACATTTATTTTTCATACCCCGTAGTGATAAGGGTTGTCCACAAAAATGTATATGGCAAAACAATTTTTGCCGGGACAGCTAGTTGACTATACGGAAAAACAACCATCATCAACAAACAGTTACCCTATTTGTTTTTAACTCACGACGAAAAAGAAGAGTGTTATAAGTTTAATCTTTATTCGGTTGTGTGTTCACCAGTTGTTTTCCTGGCTCATGTAAAGTTTTTTTTAAAGGTTAAATTTTACTGATACAAATTCAGTGGCATTTTGTCATTATCATTAATATAAACAGAAATATGTATGCTGTGCCTAAGAAAATACTTGTAATAGCGTAATATCCAAAGCACAAATTCACAAATTGTAGAGAAACAAGACTTAAAATTATTTGTATTAACGTAAAGAGTAATAATCCAAAGCACGTAATCAAAACATTCATCTTTTAATCAATGCAACAAATACACATCTGTTATTTCAATCTCATCGTAATAGTTTCGCATCTGCATAGTAAGTGTCAATTTTGACAGTTCAATGTAGACGCCACGACCATAACACGATCATAATTGCAGACCCACGCCAGCACATAACCTATGAACACAGCAATATCCTATTTAAAATTTAACTTTATGTTAAAAAGCTACAGTCTATTTTTTTTTAAACTTCGTATCAGCGGTATGTGTATTTTGCTGAAACTGTCCTTTTATCTCTTATCGATACATATGTCGACGAACACCTATCATTCATTATCTTGGAACACGAACAAGTACATGAAGTTTATACTGTTGGTTTATTTGACTTTACTTGTTTACAGTATTAGATAATATCGATAGAATAGAAGGACCGAAACCTCCCCTCTACAACTGTGTCGAGAGGAAATGTAGGACGTAATGACGTGTCAGTGAGGTGAATTTGATCTGCACTTCGTAAATATAATAAATTTTCTAATAAGACTACTTTTGCTTCGTAATTAAAAGGGCACTTTTATGTACACACAGTTAATAAGTGAATATAATTTGATATAATTTAAGGCTACCTTATAAATATTTATGTTCTGGAAAACGTTGATTTGACTAAACGCGGTACTATGGTAACATTTGAATGATCTGTAGTAGATAATCTCGTACGCGCACGGTCAGTAAGCATGAGTGACAGGGACGGCTATATTCGAAACTACGGACATCGATCATATTAGGTCCTTACCTATGAAATTGGCGTTTTGTATGGGAGGAACAAAAAGTCGAATTTTTTTTATATAGCATATTTATTTAATCAAAGTATGAGCCATTGTAATCTATGCACTTTTGCCATCTCATAGGTAGTTCATTGATCCCTTTACTAAAAAACCATTCGAACGGGAATCAATAAAATCTTTGAAGGCGACTTGGACTGCCCCATCTGAGTTGAACTTTTTACCTTGCAAGAAGTTATCCAAATTTCGAAAAAAATGGTAATCTGTTGGAGCAAGGTCCGGGGAGTACGGTGGATGCCTTAGAGATTCCAATTGAAGTTCTTCTAATTTGCTAGCCGTCTGTTGTGCAGTGTGTGGTCTAGCGTTGTCGTGAAGCAGCAGTGGCGTAGAGCGATTGACCAGCCTTGGTTGTTTAGCAACTAGCTTTTCCATCATGGTTTGCAATTGCTGACAATAGATATCTGCCGTAATCGTCTGGCCAGATTTGAGAAAACTGTAATGAACGACACCGGTGCTAGTCCACCAAACGCTTACAAGTAACTTTTTATTGGTCAATTTTCGCTTGGAGCAGGCTTTGGCTGGCTTGCCAGGGTCCAGCCATTGCGATGAGCGCTTCCGATTATCGTAGAGAATCCACTTTTCATCACAGGTAATGATTCGATTTAAAATCCCTTCGTTATTGTGCCGGTCAAGTAATGTAACGCAGCAGTTGACGCGCGTTTGCCGGTTTGCTTCACTCAATTCGTGAGGAACCCACCTTTCAAGTTTTTTAATCTTCCCAATTTGCTTCAAGTGGATTAAAACAGTTTTATCACTAACGCCAAAGCCTGCAGCTAACTCGGACGTGGTTTGCGATGGATCCGCTTCCACAATAGCCTTCAATTCTTCATTATCAACTTGGGTCTCCGGCCGTCCACGGGGCTTGTTTTGCAGGTCGAAATTTCCAGAACGAAAACGTTGGAACCAAAAACGCACTGTGTTTTCTTTTGCGACACAACCGCCATACACATCATTAACCCTTCGAGCCGTTTCCGCAGCACTGGTGCCACGGTGGAACTCGTACTCGTAAATAACGCGATATTTCAAATTTTCCATTTTGTAAATTGAGCGATGCAAACAGAAAAAAGATAAGTAAAAAAACAAATGAACGACGGTTTACGAAACACAACTACATGTGGAAATAGCTGTATAAATTTGAATTTCGAATTCCTAACCAAATAGGAAAAATTTGTGATCAAAGTGGCCAGTACGACAAAACGCCAATTTCATATGTAAGGACCTAATATATACACAGCGTTTCGGAGTAAGGTCCCAGGCGTTAATGGGTGAAACGTCGCGAATGCAGATTAGGCTAGCCTTGTATTTAGGCCTAGTGGATTCAGATCAAATGCAAATAAGCTGTTTGCCAACTGTAAACTTGACCATCTGATGAAACTTTTGCAGGTTATAAGTTAAATTGGAGTGGCATTGTAAGACATAGCCATCCCAATGGGTTTAAGTTATCTTTTTATTTTTATTAATATGGGTTCGCTCTTGACATCATTCTCCCTCTAAGAGGTAAAGAAGATGTCGACGATGTAGGGAGCTTACCCATTGACTTTCGCTTTGAATAAACTTAAGTTATAAGAAAGAGGGAACACCGTCGGCGGTATCTTTTTTTTATTGATGCGGTTGAAAATGCTTTATGCACCGTCACTTCTGCCGGGAAGCAGGGTGGTGAGTGAGACTCCCAGCGCCCAAAAAGGGTACTGCTCTGTCCTGAGAAGGACTGGGTATACCAACTTATACCTCCGCTGCCGAATGTCTGTCTGACTGTCTTCACCGAAAGGCGGTGTTGTGAGTACTGGCTGGAGCCTCGACTTCTGCGACACCGCCGGCAGTGGTCTGCCTAAACAGCGGGCCCAACAGCGCCCTCCTTGCGGAAGGTTGACGGGAATAGCCCGCAACGCCAAGCCGTACCCGTCCGACGAGAGTGGCATAAATAACCTGCACACCAGGCCAGTTGGCCGCCCTCTAGGGGTAGTAATGTATATTTGAAAAATATTTTAAAGGAGTAAAAAACAATTGAGCCGGTTGTTTTGCTAAAAGTAGCAATTTACTGGAATTACACCACATTATATTCTCGTAGAACTAAATAATACTTATACAGGGTAAAATTTTAGTGGTTGTTTTCCCGCAGTGACTTGATTCTATATCATTAGATAAATCGATTGTTTAAGTTATTTTTAAATAAAATCAACAAACATTTTCAACATTATGTATGGGCGGGCGCGTTTCATGGAGTGCTTGCAGTATGGAGAACAAAAATAGAACCTATTTAAAAATAAAAAGAACTACCATGATTCGATATTATTACAGAAAGTACTTCGTCCCGCAGCGAGAAAATATCCACTAAAATTTAACCTTGTATAATAGCATGGTGATCAGCTGAAGCATGTCTAAAGCTCATAATCGGTCTCCGTAGATGCTCAAATTTTCAAGTTGTAAGGGTACTGAATACAGCTCCCTGCCTTCACTAGGTCGTCTGTCTGAAAACACTGAAGTGTCAGTTTTAAGTCTGTCATACCATACTAGGGATCGAATTACAACACTGTTTACCCCTGAAGAGACGCGCTGCTAATTTTAGCATGATTATGTTCAAATAAGAATTCCAATGAGCGGAAAGCAAGATTTTATGGCTCTATACAGCCCAGTTATTTATTTATATCAATCTAGCTAGAACATGTATGAATCAATGTGCCAATAAGATAGGTCTGTCTAATTCAGAGGCTTTGATTTATACACTTATTTCGTTATCGGCAGGTATTACGAGTAATTGTTTCTGATTGAACTAATTTGTTTTTAATCCTTATAAGATTAACTGGATGTCGTCTTCTAATTTAGTGCTTGTTAGTTTTTTTTTTATGTAAAGTGTTATTAATGAAAATATTTTATGGAGTAATTAACATTCATTTAAAGGGTAAGTAAAAAAAACACTGATGATAACTTTGTTTTTACAATCAGTGCATGATCAATGTCTGACTTCAAGTAACTACTATTTTATTTAACATACATATTAAAATGTTTGTGTAAAAATTATAATGCTGGTGGTCATATTTCATTGTCTTGAAGTAAAGCCGTGTATTATTTAATGTCACACAAGCTTTCTTCGAAAAAAATAACTGTTATTTGGTAAAAAGCAGACCTGAAAAAGACAATATTACGTTTTTTCCAACAACAAAATAAAAAGTCGAAGAATAGGCAGAAGAAATAAGCCATTTGTTTCCATACTCCACCTCTTGCATTCCTGGAATAGCACGCCTGAAGGAATTTCTATTATCAATACGATAGTGAACCCAAATGTTTAGGTAATAATTCGTGGGGTCTGAAGTTATGCGTGTACGTTCATACATTTTGGCGATTCATTTATTAAGTGTTAACAAGTGGTTGAAGTAACTAAATTATGAAAGGTTGAAGGTATGCTTAAGCAGTTGACTACACACACCAACTACAGAAAAAGTAGTGTTGCAACACACACCCACACACACACACACACACACACAAACACACACACACACACACACACACACCACATAATCGCACATGCGTTTTGTGATTGTACTCGTAGCTATAAGATTTTGTTTTGTTATTAAGTATTTGTTGTTTAGTTTATCATTCATATTGCTAAGGAAGAGCGACTCCGTCTTGGCACAGGAGCTATGCACTTAAAAGGTCGAATCTACATCTAATATTGTTGTTATATTCTTTGCAACGAATAAAAGATTTTTCATTTTCATTTATATTTATACAGTTTTTTATATAAAAGTCTTGTCCTGACAATACGGAACACATAAAAAAAGAATCATCCAATATGGTGCAGTCGGTTTGAAGTTATGTGCGTACATGCATTTCGGCGATTAATTTTTATTTATACACGCCCACTAATCATTCATATTCATTCATTTATTGCATTCATGAGTATATAGTAGGTGACAAATACAGATTAAGTAGGTACATCATGAAGCCCATTTGGGCATGGCAAATTAAATAAGGCAATATAATTCAATGTCAATAATAATAAAACCAACAACAATCAAAGGTATAAGACCAGTCCAGTACTATTAAAATATAATCAATTATTCTAATCCAATTAAATACAATTAAAATTTAAATAAAACATGTCAAAATTAAAAATTAATATCAAATAAATAACATTAAATTGTCCAGCCAGTACTATTTAAATAAAATCAATTAATCTAATTTAATTAAATACAATTAAAATTCAAATAAAACATGTCAAAAATAAAAATTAAAGTCAAATAAATTATAGTACAGTTATTATTAGTGTATGTCAATTTTAAAATTAATATTAATCTGCAAAAAATTCATCCAAATCATAATAACTCTTGACAGTCAAAAATTGCTTTAATTCTTTTTCAAATTTATGCCCCTTTAATGACTTTATTTTGCTTGGCAAGTGATTATGCACTTTAACAGCCATATACGCCGGACCGGTTTTGCACAGAGCCAGCCGTGCCGTAGGCAAAACAAAATCATACGCGCGGCGCAATGCGTGGCGGCTCGTCACATCATTAACCCGTTGAAAGTAGCTACTGTGTTTTCTCACAAGCCGACATAATTCCAATATGTAAATACAAGTGACGGTGAGTATGTTATAGTGTGGAAATAACATTCGACATGATTCTCGCGGTGCCACAAATGCAATAATTCTCAGAAGACGTTTTTGTAATACTGATACCGCAGAAACATCCGTCGAGTTACCCCAAAAGATGATGCCGTACCGTATCCAAGAGGCAGCATGACTATGGTATGCCGTGAGCGCGCACTCTTCATTCGTATTTTTTCTAAGTTCTCGCAGCGCATACGAGAAACTACTAAGTTTGCCCAACAAGACACGAACATGCGGTTTCCAAGTAAGGGTCGAGTCCATGGTGATTCCTAGCAATGAAAATGTGTCGACCTGTTCAATTTGTTTCCCTTGGTGAGATATTGAGAGTGTTAGCTCAGATCTTTGATACGGTCTAAAATGCATTAATTTAGTTTTTTCAAAATTTAGTGTAAGTCCTATTTCTTTTAAGTGAGAAATAATTTTATGCAAACATTCATTAATAATATTGTGCAAAGTACTCACACTGCCCTGTTCACAAGTAACCAAAAGTGTGGCATCATCCGCGAATAAAACAATTTTTTGTGGGACTACTGAAGGTAGTTCGTTTATGTAAGCCAAGAATAACAAACAAGCTAACACACTGCCTTGTGGGATAGACCCAGTTATATCTTGACTGAGGGACCCTATTTGTTTTAGTTCCTTGGTGCTATGATCCAAATGCGTTATTTGCACCAGCTGTTTTCTCTTCGAGAGGTAAGAATGTAACCATTTTCTTGGCTTTCCCCGTATACCAAGCAATTCCAGTTTTCTCAACAAAATATCATGCAACACACAGTCGTACGCCTTGGATATATCCATAAAAATAGCAATAGCACACTGGTTTTTATGAAGCGCATTAAGTATTTCAACATTTAAGGTAAATACGGCCGATATAGTTGAACGGCCTTTCCTAAACCCATGTTGATTTGTATTTAAAACATTGTATTTTTCAAGAAAAGAACTCATTCTATGACACAAGATTTTCTCAAAAATTTTGGATATAACGGGTAACAAAGCGATAGGTCGATAATTTGAAACCTCATATTTGTCCCCCTTTTTGAAGATAGGCTTGACTACTGCCAACTTCAGTGCATCTGGACATACACCCTCATCATAGGACTGATTTATTAAACGTGTCAACGGTTCCACAAACTCGTTAACACAGTATACCAGTAGCTTACCCGGAATCTCGTCGTAACCACATGAGTTGTTCCGTTTAAGGCTCAGTATTGCCTTTTTCACATCTGATCCTGTGACGTCACTTAAGAACATTGAGTTTGCTAAATATTTAGTAGTTGACAGGTTATACAAGTTACCAGACACATTAGAATTAATACCTACATAATAATTGTTAAACTTTTGCGCAACTTTGGTTGGTGACTTTAAGATTTTATCTCCACATTTTAAAAAGATATTTTCATGTTTGGAATGTTTTATTCTTTTAATTTTTTCATTTATCATGTTCCACATTTCTTTATATTTATTGCTAGCATTTTTTAGCCTATTTATGTAACATTTCTTTTTTTCCTTGGCGATTATTTTTTTAAGAATAGTGGTATAAGACTTAGTGTAATTATTTAAATATTCATTATTATAAGTCGATTTTAGCATACGCAATATTCGTTTATGATAGCAACACTTTTTTAAACCCTTAGTTAGCCAATTTGTTTGTCGATTTTTTCTCAATGGAATAGTCCTTCGTGGTATATGTTTATTTAATAAGTCTTTTATTTGGGTTAAAAACATATTATAATTAATATTCACGTCAAACTTAGAATCTATTACATTATACCAATTTATATGTCCAATTTTTTCCTTAAACAAATCCATGTTCCGTTTGTTAAACGTTCGTTTACTAATTTTATAGGAGGTTACACTATTATCAATTATATATTTTTGTATAGGAACTCGCCCGACCAAGGTGTGGTGATCAGAGAGATAATTCTTTTCAACCGACGCCTCCATATCAATGCTACTACTTACAATGAATTGGTCTATACATGATGAGCTATTTTGTGTCTCTCGCGTAGGCTCTTTTATTAGGCATCGTAATCCAAAAGATTTCAACAGATTGACAAATCTCTGCGATAACTTTGAATTTGTAGTGACATCAATATTTATGTCTCCCGCTATAATTATTTTCTTATTGCATGATTGTTTAGAAATATGATGCAATAAGGCTTGCATCTGAGAGAAAAACTTTTCATCATCTCTCTCCGCACGGTATACGGATATAATAATTAAATTATATTCGACTAACTCTATCGCACAAAATTCGACAACAAATTCCATCGTAAAAGTTTTAATATCAAGACGTTCCTCTGATTTCAAATTTTTCCGAACAAATATTGCGACACCACCATGTATATGATTTTCCCGCACGAACTTGGCTCGCAACTCGTAGCCCTCCAGCTCATACAAATGATAGTTAGCCGGCGATAGCCAGTGCTCACCCAGTACCACAATATCCATATAAGTCTGCTTAGTCCATAAGTGTGACTAGTAGAACGCCGTAATGCCCTACGGCGTCAAGTCCACCTTTTGTACAAAGTTTTGTTGTGCAATAGAGCTTAAATAAATACGTAGATAGATTACTTTAGGTTTTGGTCAAGAATGACAGAGTTCATAGGTTGTATGTTTGATCGAATATTAATATCGTATATTGCATAAGAACCACACCTGCTGCATACGATTTCGTCGCGGTAATTGGTTGACACCTTGTCAGTCGTGCGTGAGCCACGACAGTATGCCACGGGTGTGCGCTGGCGCTATGGTTTGAGTAGGATAGAAGGTACATTACCAAGTTTTTGGAAACCCCAATGATATCTTCTAAACCAACATTCTATGTATGGAATGGTATGATTGTGATTTTTATTACAATATTGATGAAAATGAACACTGGCAAATAGTTAGTGCAAAAGTTTTGTGTTTATGAAAATGCTTGAAAACTGAGTCTAGAAATATTTGCTTCCTTTTGTGCATAGAACCCACGGTGAACAAGTTTAACTCGCACTAGCGCAATCTTTTTTTTTGCATTATCAAGTTTTTTATCTTATTTTCTACTGGGTTGTGGAAATTTCTAACGATTCTAAAATCCAGCTTTGCGCTCTTGTTATATCATAACATTGTTTTTATTATTAGTTATTTGTTTTGAGATCGCACAAGACTCAAACTTGGATTTGGAGATGCTTTCCAAAGCTCTTATCGCGAGTTTTTGTGTGTCAAAAAGTAACATTGTTATTTCTTGTTTTAGTTAAGTTTAAAAACATTTGAACACATAGCACTGTGCTTCACCTCATATTGTGTCGAACTCTGAAGTATCATATTCCTATAATTTGCTAAAAAAATCTTACTCTTGAACTAGTCCCGTTTTAGAAAATAAGCTGTTTTTTTTTTAAATATCATCATTATTATTTACAACTATCAGAAAATTAAGATAATTTATGGCCATTGTGCCAAAAATAACTAACCACGTAAGACATAAAAGTAATTTTTAACCGTCATGTTCATCATCATGATTTTTGATCACACACAAACGAACTACCCTGCGATTTGAGATTGTAAGTACGCCACTTATACCATACTAAATTCACCTAAAAGTCACCTATAAAAACACATTTGTACACCTAATCCTTACTATGGACGTAACAAAAATCTACGGACCAGGTAAATCTCTCCGGACGATTAAAAGGCTATCGCCAACGCTCCCGAAAGAAGGTAACGTAGGTATAAGGTATCCCTTATTTTCCCGGGACCCTTCACCTAACATTTCATTCTTGGGTGCGGCACGTGCTGGTACCAAGGTATATTATTAAATTCCAACATGAGTCCGAAATAGATACAGGGTGGAAAAGGCAAAGAATTCAACGGGGATGTATTATCAACTGTGTGCTACAAAAAAAGACCGTCTTTTGTTTCATGATTTAAATTGGTAGAAAACATTTGAGTACGGTCGTTAAATAACAGTTTTATTGCAATTCTGTGCTTGTGGCGCAGTGGTTGCAGCGCTTTGGTAGTGATATTAAAAGTTAAGCAACCTAAGGCGCGGTCATGTTTGGGATGGGTGACCATTTTGACCATTTAAGTGACGTCTATTTACAAGCTCCGTGCTTCGGAAGGTACGTTAAGCTATTGGTCCCGGTTAATATCGATATATATTAGTCCTTAAGCCTAGTCAGAAGCCCTCAGGCGGCTTAATATCATCTGAGAGTAAGGTTGGTGACTTACCCTACAAACGCCCCTCCACCAATCCGCACTGAGCCCGCGTTTCCTACAGTAAATGATCCCACGAATCAACTTAGACATGAGGAAACCGTAATTCCACAACAACAAAACATTGTGGTCATTATTGCCCGATTGATGGAATTTGGGGTTGTTAGTAGTACTCGTAACAGGAACCATATTGCTGTACCAGTTTTTCCATGTTAATAACAACATTGGTAAAATGGTTAGCTAAAAGTTTATTGTATTTTTTATTCGAAGTAATAACATTCAATTACGCTAGTCACATTGGTTTAGGCACATCAATCCCTGGGAAAGTTTTTGATCTTTTACTTGGCTATTTGTTGGAAGCGTTCATATAGTGCAAGTTCCAAGAAAATATTTTTCTCCTTGCAAAAATTTTCTCGAACAGGAAACTATAGTCTGATTTCCGGTCAAGTCTGTTAAACAAAAATCGGTTGTCTGTAAAATAATTGGGACAGATCATTTAACAAAGTATAAGTATATGAATATAATATAAAGCTTGGTACAGAGTGAGGTATTTTTTAATTGGGACTACATTTACGGCTGACATTTACTGATTAAAAAAAAAGTTATTCCTATTAAAATCCTACCACAGCTTTGGGACAATTTGTAGGCTGGTGCTGAAAAGATGCTGCACAAGAAACTTGGTCACCATTATGTCATTGCCTCTTTTTAAACAATGCATATTGAACAATGTACATAAATTTCGCTGTGATAAAGTCCGTACTTGTTTATCATACACACGGATCATACAGATAACCGTTATTTGAAAAGTTACTTTTTGACGTTTATATGATTATTTTTTGATAAACTTTTATCCATTTGTATCTTATTACATTTATTTTAAAACTAGTGGAATTCAGTAAACTATTCCATTCCAGAAACGTTTTAACTGACGTAGAACGAGGCAAGCAGTGTCAAAAATGATCTAAGGCTAACTTAAATGCCTATTAAAAATGTTTAAAACGTGGTTTTCAAAAAAATATTATTTTTCGGGAACTTTAGAATCTTTGCAACCTCTTAACACCGTTGTTCAATAGAAGTCCAACAACAACTGGGTAAAAGAAACATTACCAACGGCACATTGAACGATCCTCATTCATTGCTAAAGCGCGCGCAAACCAAACCAAACCGGCCATATTTCTTCCAAAACACAACGCATCAATCCCGCATCTATTCCGAAGGCTTCCGCACCAGAAACGTTCAGTGCAAACGGTTTACATGCCCCAATAAAAACAGTGGCCCGTAACAGCGCACTTTATGGGGCGCATTATGCAATAATTCAACCGGAGAATGCTACACGTTTGGAACTTCCAACGTGAGTTTCAAAGTTTTAGAAATTATTTGTCTCCTTCAAAACGGGGCGATGCGTTTCGCTCGTCGGTTAACGCTGCGATCGCGATTCGGAAAGAATTGCAACTGCATTTTTTGTTTAACTTAAAATTAAATAATACAAATTATAACATAATCATTCGTGCAAGCGGAAAGTCTATGAAATTAAGAAACGTGAGTAAAATTGTTATAAAAAAATTTAACTTCTTTCAAAAAGTCTTAAATAAGGAATTTTACTGCCCAAATTATTCTGAAGTCGGTGCCAGCAAATGTAGCACGTGCGAAAGATAACTCACTCAAAAATGTTTGGAAATATTTGAGGCTGTAATCGTACTATTTTTAATGTGCAATGAACTTCAAAATCCATAAATAGTTCTGACACATCCATCCAGTAAATTCCAACAACTGAAAAATCAATGCGAACCGAATGAAATCACTCCAATACCCATCAAACAGAGCCCGATATCCAATGACGCAGCGACACTGAAAATTACTTCATAGTCGGGGTATTGGTCCTACTCTAAGAGAAAATAGGTAGGTACCTATGTGTATTCTAACATCTCTACTTATTTTGTTAGATTTTTCAAAACCGTAAATATTCTGTGATGTTGTTGTTTTGGTCGCTCAAGTTAAAAATACGCATATCCTTATGGTTTGACTGGCAGTTTATTTTTAAAAATTAAACTTTTGTACAACTTTTACAAAGTTTAAAAAATATTATCAGTAGCTGCCAAGGAAACTTAGACAGCTAAGATAGGGATCTTGATTAACACCTATGCTGGAAAACAAAATTAATGATAAGAAAAAAAATGACAATAATTTATTTAACAGTTATAAAAAATATTTGAGAACTAGCTAACAAGTTATTTGTTAATTTTTTGAACGGTGACCGCATAGAAAGAGAAGAGGTTACTAGTTCTCTTTATCATTTTTAATACATCTACCCATACATCAGAATAGCATAACTGAATAGCGCCCCAGCGCAGTCGTTCGGAACACTGCCGAACTTTCCCGATGCCTGCAGCCAAAGTTGCGTTCGCCGTTTGAGTTACTGCATAATACATGAGGGCTTTAAAACGGTGAAATATACCCGTTGTAATCGAATTACTGAAATGAGGTGCTCGTGGCGCAGTGGTTGCAGCGCTTTGGAAGCGATACCAAAAGTTAAGCAACCTAAGGCGCGGTCATGTTTGGGATGGGTGTACATTCTGACCATTTAAGTGACGTCTATTTACAAGCATCTCCGTGCTTATGAAGACACGTTAAGCTGTTGGTCGCGGTTAATATCGATAGATATTAGTCGTTAAGCCTGGTCAGAGGCCCTCGGCGGCTTAATAACATCTGACAGTAAAGTAGACCACTTACCTTAAAAAAAAACCCTCCACCAAACCGCACGGAGCCCGCGTGGTGGAGTATGGCTTGGACCACCTCATAGTTGAGGTGAGGCCTGTGCCCAGCAATGGGACGTATATAGGCAGATGAGAATCGAATTACTAACAATTCCTACTATTTCTAATTGTGACCTATACAAATGACATTGCATCGAAATAATTGGGCTAGTCATGAAACATGGTTTCGCAATCCGTAAAGTTTTAATACTGTCACATTTTCGTCAGTGATTCAATGTTTCAACATGAGTTAAAAGCTCACAAATTGTTCACGTATAAATTTTAAAGCACGTTTAATCGGTGATTCAGTAAAATCTATTGTCATATATCATAAAATAAAATAAAATGTTTGGAAACTATGATAAATTCAAAACAATGTTAGCTATAACTAAAAAAGAGAATTATTTTGCTTTAAAGGTGGAACGTCGTTTAGTGGAAATTTAAAGCAAAATAATTATCTTTTTAACACGCTTTTATTAGATCGGGGTGTGTGTATGTATGTATGTATGTAACGGAATTTTTAAAGCTATTTTTCACCAAATTCCAGAAATCGGATTAATTTGAAACTTTGCACACATATTAAGTACCGATGACAATGTAATAATTTGATAAGAGTTTTCCATTATCCTCATTATCAAAAAAAAATAGTTAAAAACAAAAAAACACGCTTTTATTGTTAACTAAAAAAGAGAAAAATATTTCTGTGTACACGGAATTTATATTACAGTAGGGTAAAAAGCGTGGGGTGCTTGGTATAGTAGTATGAAAACGTCATAAAGTGCACCCCACTCTTTTTTTGTTCGTTAGTTAGTTTTTTTAGATTTTTCAGATGTAGTCATGGATTTCCGCAAAGTAACGCCTGATTCCATCAACAATGTTAGCTATAGCTAATGATTTTATTTTGTTTGCCGCAAGCCTCAAAAGCTTTAACTGGACGCTTTCGCAATCAAAACCGTAACCGACGCCATAATAGAAGGACATAACAGCAGGACCGTTCCAAAAGTAAGGTGAGCAAAGTGAATTATGAATCCATTAACCGATTAGATTAGGTAAGTAAAGTAATGCCCATAAAAAACTAGGGGCCTGGTATACGTGCTTCGTTACTTAAAAAGTGAAATATAAAAAAAAAACCGAAGAACCGCTCGATCAATTTCGTGCAAACTTTACATAAACTGTGCACTTAATAGTCCGAACGTAACCTAAAAAAATAGTTTGAGCCTGATCATTAGTAATAAAAATAACAACGTAAAGTAGCATCGATTTTTATATTAGGTCCTTACCTATGAAATTGGCGTTTTGTATGGGAGGAACAAAAAGTCGAAATTTTTTTAAATAGCATATTTATTTAATCAAAGTATGAGCCATTGTAATCTATGCACTTTTGCCATCTCATAGGTAGTTCATTGATCCCTTTACTAAAAAAACCATTCGAACGGGAATCAATAAAATCTTTGAAGGCGACTTGGACTGCCCCATCTGAGTTAAACTTTTTCCCTTGCAAGAAGTTATCCAAATTTCGAAAAAAATGGTAATCTGTTGGAGCAAGGTCCGGGGAGTACGGTGGATGCCTTAGAGATTCCAATTGAAGTTCTTCTAATTTGCTAGCCGTCTGTTGTGCAGTGTGTGGTCTAGCGTTGTCGTGAAGCAGCAGTGGCGTAGAGCGATTGACCAGCCTTGGTTGTTTAGCAACTAGCTTTTCCATCATGGTTTGCAATTGCTGACAATAGATATCTGCCGTAATCGTCTGGCCAGATTTGAGAAAACTGTAATGAACGACACCGGCGCTAGTCCACCAAACGCTTACAAGTAACTTTTTATTGGTCAATTTTCGCTTGGAGCAGGCTTTGGCTGGCTTGCCAGGGTCCAGCCATTGCGATGAGCGCTTCCGATTATCGTAGAGAATCCACTTTTCATCACAGGTAATGATTCGATTTAAAATCCCTTCGTTATTGTGCCGGTCAAGTAATGTAACGCAGCAGTTGACGCGCGTTTGCCGGTTTGCTTCACTCAATTCGTGAGGAACCCACCTTTCAAGTTTTTTACTCTCCCAATTTGCTTCAAGTGGATTAAAACAGTTTTATCACTAACGCCAAAGCCTGCAGCTAACTCGGACGTGGTTTGCGATGGATCCGCTTCCACAATAGCCTTCAATTCTTCATTATCAACTTGGGTCTCCGGCCGTCCACGGGGCTTGTTTTGCAGGTCGAAATTTCCAAAACGAAAACGTTGGAACCAAAAACGCACTGTGTTTTCTTTTGCGACACAACCGCCATACACATCATTAACCCTTCGAGCCGTTTCCGCAGCACTGGTGCCACGGTGGAACTCGTACTCGTAAATAACGCGATATTTCAAATTTTCCATTTTGTAAATTGAGCGATGCAAACAGAAAAAAGATAAGTAAAAAAACAAATGAATGACGGTTTACGAAACACAACTACATGTGGAAATAGCTGTATAAATTTGAATTTCGAATTCCTAACCAAATAGGAAAAATTTGTGATCAAAGTGGCCAGTACGACAAAACGCCAATTTCATATGTAAGGACCTAATATATAAAGAATGGAATGAGGCAAAACAACCGGTGAGCTTCAACGGCTAAACGAATTTTAACCAGCTATAGCTGGGATCCACCGTAATTAAATTATTTTATTAATTATAAAAAACGCACTGCAATCGGTCCACCCGATTAAAAGCTACGATTTCACCGACGGACACACTCAAACACACATACACACAACAGAATGGAAATACCGTTCGCCTCCGATAACGTCGTGACAACTTAGTGAATCCAAATGTAACTTCCATACATTTAAGAAACTAAGGGTCCTTGATTAAGAAAAAATATGAATGTGTTTTTTTTTTCTTAATATTTCACAACAATCACACCAATTCTCTAGTCCCAAAGTAAGCTACGAGGCTTGTGTTATGGGTACTAGACAACGGATAAACATACTTAAATACTTTATTTTTGTAAATAAATACATATTATACATAGAAAACACCCAGACCAGTACAAACACACATGTTCATGCACACTTATGCTTGTACTGTGCGGGGATCGAACCCGCGACCCTTGGTTTTAGAAGTCCGACATGTGGACCACTGCACCAAGCGGTCGTCGAAATGATGTCGACATGTGTACTTGAGACATGACAGTAAAAATGTGAATTTCAAAGTAAAACTATAGCCTATCTTAAGTAATTTATAGCATTAACAATGCAAATTTCTTTACAATCACACTAATATTACAAATGTGACAGTTTCTTACTTTGGATGTTTGGATGTTTGTCCGTCAATCACGGTGAAACTAATGAACGGATTCAGATGTAAATTGGTATGCCGACAGGGTATGTGCTGACTTACGTGATAGGATACTGTTTATACGGATAAAATGCTCACTCGTTGCGACGCGGGATATAAAAACCAACTAAAGAAAAATTTGGACTGCCACAGATGGGACTCATACCTCTTCCTAGCCGGGCGATGGGTCTTACTAGTCCAGATTATGGCAGTTTGATTTTTGGTGTGTTTTAATTTCATGATGTCTATCTACTGACTGTCCCTATACTACATCTACGCGTTAATTAAAAAAGCAAAACTCCAAGCGCTTTCATCTAAAGAAAAACAAGCAGACCAACAAACGGAGTTATATATCAAACATCTTACCCGGAGCCCCGCATTAAAAGTGGTTCATAATCTATTTTTGATAGTACTTTGACGACCACTAATGATCCAAAAGATACTTGGATTAGTCGGAAAGAAATAGGGCCGGTAAATGTGGAATGGTTTTAAGATGACGCAACCGAGATATCGAAATGTTTGGTTTGCCTAATGCGTGTTTGAAAACGTTCTATACAAATCCAGTCCAGTGTATAAGAAATCTCTAAAATCTGTTAACATTATATAATTGTCTTTTATTTATTGATATTATAACATTGTATCTATAAATTATGTTTTTTTTGCGTTATTAACCACAATTTACCTCATTAAATTTTCACTGCACGCATTGTCTTCTTTCTGCATGAGCTTGAGGTTGACTGCAAGTCCACTCTTTGTACATTATTTGTGCAATAAAATTTTGAATAAATAAATAAATAATAGAAAATCGATCGGTTCTTTACTTATCGGAAAAAAACTAATTTGATTCGAACAGTGTTCATTTAAGACATAAAACTGGTAAATTGACTTATTTCAGACATATTGAATTGGTAAAGTAACTATCAGAAAAAGTTGATTAATGAGTTTACAAAAATGCCGTTTAGCTATCGTTTTTTTTGGATACTATCGTCACTAGTTGTTTTGTAAGACCTAATAAATATAATTTTAAATGACACCTGAAAGAGTTATATTTAACACGAAAAGGCCTGCATTTCAAAATGTACCTACTATTTCACACTCACTCACTCACTCACTCACGCACGCACACACACACACAAAATACTGTATATTTTTGATATGTAAGTTTGCTCATACTGTGTACCTTTATATTTTATAAGAAGAGCGAGGTCTCCCGCCACAGGTACCACGAGTACTTACTGGGTAAATCCCAGCCTCCAGATTGTTTACGATTTATTGTGAGTTAACGAAATAAAGAATTTTTAATTTATTTTTTTTTCCTTCACAAACACATTCATGTTATCGATCTTGGAATTGTAGCGTCATAAAATGTAACTTCGTCTTCAAAGTAGACGACTTACTTTATGCATGAAACGAAGATTATCATACAACATATGTTTAAACCGTAGAATTCAGAGTTCACCTTGAAGCGTAAGTTATTATCCACTTGAATAAGTAGGCGAATTAATTGTCTACCTACACTTGGTATAAGAGAAGAGGATAACAGCAGACTCTATTCTTATATTCTCATTTCATATTTGAGAGTGAACTCACATAATTTGCAAGGTGATTAATAATAATAATAATAATAACGTTTATTTCAGGCTACAAAATTATAACATAACGATGGCCCATAATATAAATACCTTAAAGTCTAACATACATATTCTTATAAAACAGTTGATATATTAAAATAGTATCTATAGGTATTACACAAACACACGCGTCAGCGATTTGATACGGCACGCGCGGTGATGTCAGCATGAAGGCGTCCCCTGAATTTCCGAAAAACGACTCCCTGCGGCCAGAAGTCCTCCTTCCTTCATTAAGGTTACTAAGAAATTGTTATGAAATTTATAATATGGGACTGTATTTTTTATAATATGTTGCCTGAAATAAATGAATTATTATTATTATTAAGGTCTTATCACACAGACAAATCATCACACAATGAGAAAAATTTGTAGCATGACACAGATGCATGTTTTGATGTAAATGATTTTGGTGGAAACACGTTTTCAATGCGATGCCCTATCACTGTGCTTCATTGTTAAATTTTTCGTATAGAACTCAGTTTAAATAAACTATAAAATCTAAAGCCTTCAAAAAAGCATAGATCTAAAAGCTCGTTATGATAGTTTGCATATAAATCTCTGTCGGATCAGTTAATAAAATCTACGACCTATTTTATGTGAGCCCGACAATATGTCAATTTAAACACTGCGGCAGTTCTGCAGTGGTATTAGGAGTGATTTTGCAACAAAAATGTGTAAAAAAATTTCATTTGCGATTGTTTGTTTATATTATATAAAAATATTTATAAAATATAAATATTTTTATATAATATAAACAAACAGAGCTACTTTTATTCAGAGCTACTTTTATTCAAATATTATTAGATTGACAAATCAAAATTAAAATCAAACACAAAATTAAAATTTATACGAAAATTAAAGCCAAAATTACCATGAAAATTAATATGAAATTTAAATTAAAATCACAAATCAAAAATTAAAATACAAAATGAGTTAAAATTAAATTTATTATCTTATCAAACACAGCATTCCTGAATGAGCTGTCAATGTATTTTAATGTATTAAAAAATATTGACGCATCTTGGGCTAAGAAATATTCATGCCGTATATACCGTATTAAGTCCATACTTCATAGTAAGGAATAAACCTACTGTTTTAGTTTATTTTAGGGGAATAATCGTCGCCTATATCATGCCGACATTATCTCCCAAGTTACGAGACGTAATAAAGAAACCCGACGCTCAGGTTTCAAGAAGCTGCTAAACGGAAAATGTTGAAGCTTTATTTGAAATGCAAAGCGCACATTCAAGCAACAGAAAAAACTCATAATATGCAAAAAACCTAAGTGATTATTCTGTGTTGATAACCGTTCGTATCATAAGAATGAAAAATCTTGAATTAATCAGAGCCTTGTGGATAAACGTGAAATTAGGTATTAAAAATTATTTCGCTTTGGTAAGAAATATGTACTAAACGAGTTTGAGATAGCGAACATTATTACGGTATTCCTATGACTACGACTGTCAGGCCGTGCCTGGTTGACAAGCTGTAAGTCGTGATGTCACGGCGACAAATGGCTCAGATGTGTTCTGGCGATTAAAGATTGCCTTCGAGCTGCAGACAATCTTAAACTTCACCACAACCACAATCACGACGACTACCACCGCGAAGACGACAACTGAGGACCACTTTGGTGTAATGGTCAAGAAGTTGACTAGTAACCAAGGGGTCGCGGATTTGATCCCCGCACTGTACAAACATTTGTGTGCATGAAAATTTCTGTTTATACTGGTCTGTTATATGTATTCATCATCAGCCTATACACGTCCCACTGCTGGGCACTGGCCTCACCGCAACTATTAGGTGGTGCGAGCCATACTCCACGTTATATGTATTAATTTAAGTTTATCATGTAAGGTAGGGAGCTCGGGAGCATAAAGTAAACAACTGAATCTTAGCTATCTCCGTTTATTAATGAATGATTAAATAGGAATCGTCAATATTTATACATACAAGTACAACTACATGCTACACACACTACACGCCCACTGGCAAAAAAAAATAAAAATAATATGTTATAAGATTATTTTTATAACAACTAATACATATCTTCATTCATTCAGGTAAGTTAAAATAATAATGCCAATAACCTTTTTATAGAATAAAGTTACACATTTCCTTAAAACTATTGTCTATATGGTCTAGTCCTATTCTTATGTACTAACATTGGTTTACCCTTATAATCTATTTTTAGATTTGGTTCACAATCTTCGATAACTCTAAACGGTCCTAAGTACAATGGATCAAGTTTGTTTACACTTTGTTCGTTCTTTAGTAGTATCATATCACCAACATTGTACGTAATAGGGTTAGTATAACAATCATATCTCAATTTTCTTATTTCTTTACTTTTAATCAAATTTTGCCGTGCATCGTATTGCGATTTTTGTAATCTGAATTTAAGTTGTTTAGGGTAATCATAATGGTTGTATAATGGTTCAATGTCTGAAGATAAATTACTAGGTAAGTTACAAGGTTTTCCAAATACCAATTCGTATGGTGTATACTTAGTCTCTGTGTGGACGGTCGTGTTATAAGCGAAACACCAATAGGGTAACCACACACTCCAATTTTGTGGTTCTGTTTCGGTTTGTATTCGTAGGTATGACATTAAGTTTTTGTGACTATTTTCTAAACTGCCTATCGATTGATGATGATATGCTGTAGATGTGGTTTGCTTAATTTTGAGTATTTCGCACACTGCTTTCATAACCGTTGAAACAAACTCAGTGCCTCGATCAGATATGATTTGCCGAGGAATACCATAACGTAATATAAAATTATTTACAAATGCTGTCGCTACCGAAATAGTATCTTTATTATTTAAAGGGTACGCTTCCACGTATTTACTTAAATCACATTGAAGTGTAAGAATATATGCATTATTATCACTATCCTTAACTAAGGGCCCAACTAAATCTAAATATATCCTATCAAAAGAAGAATGACCTGTATCAGTAAGAACCATAGGTTCCTTAATATATCTAAAATATTTATGCCTTAAACATTTGTCACAACGATTTACAAATTCGGTCACATCTCTTTCAATGCCTGGCCAAAAAAATCGTCTTTTTATATTACTTATCATGCGCCTTATGCCGGCGTGGCCACTTGTAGGTAACATATGATAGTCGTTTAATATTACGCGTTGCGTATCGCGATCATCTATCCTCATGACACTATTTAAAATATAAAAACGTGGTCCGGACCAATTTTTTATATCATTTATAATACGAGTTAACTCTTTTATTTCATAATCATTATACTCATTTTTTATAATATAAACATTCTTTATTTTTAATTGATTACATGTATTTTCCAACTTCCTCACAAAGGCATCTCGTGCACAATATGATCGGAAGGATGGATTTATATTAATAATGCGTTTCTTTGGGTCATAAGCAAATAAATTACCTTTTTCTGGTGCATTCCTCTCTATCACATTCCATTCACGTCCATTTGCATATCTCAACTCGACACAATCCAATGGTTTTTTAAGTATTCCCACAACATTTGGTTGATCAGACCGAATGTTTGTAGTACTCTTATCCACCATAGGGTTGTCACAAGTGTCCTTTGAATCATTTTCATTCATTCTCTTGCTTTGTGCTCTAGTTAAAACACACATCACATGTTCATTCATCTCTTTGAGTTCGTCACTTGATATTCGGATGCGAGACAACGCATCTGCAGCTGCATTGTCCGCTCCCCTGACATACTCGATTACGTAGTCATATTCCTCTAATAAAAGTCTAAATTTTGTCAAACGACTAGAAGGATTTGCCATGTTAAATAGGTAAATTAATGGCTTATGGTCCGTTTTAATAATAAATTTACGCCCATATAGGTATGGTCTAAAATACTTTACAGACCAAACAATGGCAAGAAGTTCTTTCTCTATTGTTGGGTATCTAATTTCAGCTTTGTTTAAGTTACGACTTGCGAAAGCTATTGGTTTATTGTCGCTGTTACTTAATACGGAACCGATCGCGTAGCCTGAAGCATCCGTTTGTAAAATAAACGTATTATCGCTATCGAAATTAGGATACTGTAGTATTGGTGGAGATATTAATGACTGTTTTAGTGAAGAAAATGATTCCTGGCAATCTGTTGTCCATGCAAACTCCACATTTTTACGACAAAGCTTGTTTAGTGGTAATGATTTATCTGCGAATTTCGGTATAAATTTTCTATAGAAATTTGTAAACGCCACGAACCTTTTGACTTCATCGGCGTTTTTTGGCACTGGATAGTTTTGTACCACTTTAATTTTTTCTGGATCAGGTTTTATGCCTTCAGTTGAAATGACATGACCTAAAAATTGCATCTCTTTTCTTAAAAAATCACATTTGTTAGGGTTCAATTTTAAATTCGTTTGATGGAGTCTAATTAGAATGTCTATCAAATTTTTGTTATGAATTTCCAAATTACGACCGAAACAAATTAAATTATCCAAATAAATAAATAACTTGTCGTATGTAAGTCCCGACATAGCTATCGTCATGAGTCGAGAAAAAGCACTAGGGCTGATTTTTAATCCCATAGGAAGGCGCGTCATTTGATATTGTCCTGATGGGGTTGAAAAAGCAGTATATTTTCTACATTCTGGGCTTAGATTTGCTTGGTAATATGCTTGTGACAGATCTAACTGAGTAAAATACATTGCGCCCGACAATGAATCAAGAATATCGGTTATATTAGGTAATGGAAACTTATCGTCTAATATTCTATTATTTAGTTTTCGAAAGTCAATCACTAACCTCCACTTTTTAGATTGATCGTCTGATTTTTTAGGAACCAGTAGAATGGGGCTCGACCATTCACTCTTTGCAGGCTCTATAATGTTATCTGAAAGCATTTTTTGAATATGTTTCTCGACTTCGGCTCGCTGTGAAAAAGGTAAGCGATATTGTTTGACATACACCGGGTCTGCATTAGGTTTTAACTGAATTGTTTGATCGTATAAATGAGTTGTAGTTAATTTGTCGTTAGGTAGGTGAAATACGTCTGAAAACTTGGCACAAATATTACGAATGGAATCACTTTCTTCTTTATTTAAATGATTTAAATTTAGTTGTGAGAACATCTGGCGGACTCTGTCTCCATCAACGCTACTAGTCTCAAAATTGCATAAATCGTATTCGGTTAAGTTATGTATTTCCGGTCTAAAATAACTAAGGTTCACTTCACACTCGCGGGTATTTAATATCTGTAAGTAAATTTTACCATTTCTTGGCCTACATATACTACCGGCCATAAAAACTCCTTCGCATAATTCTTCTGGCAAAACTACACAATCATCGTCATTACTACTGTCTATTATAAATACTTTTTCGCACCTCGGTGGTATTGTTAAGAAACTCCCTTTTCCTAATGATCCGTTAATCATTGGCACTGTAATTATTTCGTTATTTAAAGTATTTAATTTGAGTGTATTATTTTCAAAGTCTAAAACTGCTTGATATTTACTTAAAAAATCTCGACCAATAATTCCAAACTGTACACAAGGTAGATAATCGATAACATAGAACTTGTGTTGAAATTCTTTACCATTTAAATTAAGTGTAACAGACACATGTCCAATTGACTGTACATTGCCCCCGATACCATTTATGTGTATGCGTTCATTATGTATTGGAAGATTCCATTTTAATGCAGTTTCGTATTTCAGCGCCGACATCGAAGCGCCCGAGTCTACTAGAAAGCTATATTTGGCATCTCCAAATAATAATACCACCGAACTACTGTAATCACATGATAATATGTAATTATTATCGAAAAAACTGTTGTAAAGTATTACTCTCTCGTTCAAAACTTTGGTTTGATGTTGAAGTTTGAACGGTGTTCTCAACGGAGTTATTGTTATCGCTATTCATGTAATGAACATTATGTCCACGATAAAAGGGCCTATTCTGTCTACCGCCGCGGAAAGGCCTATTCTGCCTATAGCCATTATTCCCGCGTGGCTGCTCTATCATTCGACCTTGTGATCGGTTGGCAAAACCATTTCCTTGGTTACCCCGTGAAAACGCAGAATTACCGTAACCTCTGAAGTAACCCCTAGAGTTACCCCTATAACTACCCCTGTTTCCTCTGTAATTTCTATGTGTGTTTGATCGTCCTCTTTGACCAAAATATACCGTGGCCTCTGAACTATTACTACTGCACGAAGCTTCTTCATCTTTCGCCGCACGTATTGTATCTTTCAAGGAAGAATAATTTCTGGCTGATAAAATGGTACTAAGTTGCCGATTTCGCAAGCCGTCGGTAAAACTCTTTATGGCAAGTTTTTCATTTAGAGGTCGCAAGATTTTATGCGCCGCCTGATTACCGTCGGCCTGTGATATTGTCAAATTGACAAACAACTCCTCAATTTTACTACCGTACTTATCAATGGACATTCCGTTTTGTCGCATCATTATTAACTCGTTATGAATGGAAGTGCTAGATTTCTTAGCAAGCAAATGGTCTCGCATATCTTTTATTAATGTTTCATAACTATCGTATGATTCTGACAAGCGTAATTTAGCACTTTCATTCAGACGTGTTTTTAACACAAAATTAATTAACATTTTCCTACCTTCATCTTGTAGTGTAGGTCCATATAGTTCTATGGCGTCAATCAAGGATTTGGTGACAGCCTCCTCGCCAGTCATCACCGGCAGTAATGATACTGCTGTTTTAAAATCAAAAGAAGTCATGGTGTTTTGCGTTGTGTTATTTTCAGTATTCACGACAGTGCACTCAGCTTGGGCACAAAAAAATTCTATTTGCTCAAAAATATTTTTAAATAAATCGCAATACGATTGTACTTCTTCGAGAATTTCACCTTTTAAATTACTGAGCTTAATTTGATCTAATATTACTAACATACATTCGTCAAACTCACTGCGTAATTGATTGGCCTCATTTAATTTTCGTTCTAAAGTAGCATGAGTCCTTTTAGGGTAACTTAATTTTACAAGGTTATCTTTAATATTTTTTAGTTTGGCACATATATTCTTTATTTCTTCAGCCATCCGATTACGCAATAATTATTATAAGTATATTATCATATATGATTAAAGTAAATATTAGGTAAAGTTTATAATTGTTCATTATTTTTATGATGACGAGCAAAACCACTAGTTGTTTGAGCACTTTATGGGTTATGAAAAGTTTTTTCTTACCGATTCACTTAGACACTTTCACTTTTTGTGCACACTGGGTCCTGACGGCGTTCGCACTCGTAGCACACGCGAGGCTCCCGGGTCGGTCGTCGCAAGGATCGTCTCAAGTTCTGCGCCAAGACTTCATTACGAATCCAACTGTGGTGGCACCTCTTGTAGATCAGATATAGTCCAAATAGTCCAGCAACCGCCAGCATGGTGCATATTAACATCAGCACGATACTTATATTGGATATGTGGTAATCTGCTGCGTTAGACCCCGAGGAATTTTGGGTCAAAAACACCTCGTCCTTTTCTATGTTGGATCGACACATTTTCACTGATTTTACTTTACTTTTTAAAAAAAAAATACTTTTATTCTTTACATCTTGCCCGACCGAACTCCGGCAGCCCGCCAAAAATGGCAAGGGTCGCCATGTAAGGTAGGGAGCTCGGGAGCATAAAGTAAACAACTGAATCTTAGCTATCTCCGTTTATTAATGAATGATTAAATAGGAATCGTCAATATTTATACATACAAGTACAACTACATGCTACACACACTACACCACTGTTGATTCTGATATCTGTAACACAAGTGCTTAAGCTTAAACTACTTACCACGGAGTCAGATCAATGCATGTGATGTTCTAGTATATTTATTTACTTATTTTAACAATATTTAACATTTATTATGCAACAATTTGTATGCAATCTCCAACTTACACTCATCTGTTAACTAAATAAAAAAAACTCAACTCAAGTGCATACTTGCGACTGCAAAAACACATTTCAACAATCTCCGTCTGGAAAAGTTTAAACCAGTTGAACCGTTCCCCAAATCCACCAGCCACTATCGGGCTGTAATGTTCTTGGTACGTGATCCATTATGGAGTAAATAGCACTTTTTCTTCGCGAAAAAGTGAATAAATAAAACCGTAACCGCTGAGCGTTCCGTACAAGTTTTTTTGACGACCGCTTGGTGCAGTGGTCCACATATCGGACTTCTAAAACCAAGGGTCGCGGGTTCGATCCCCGCACAGTACAAGCATAAGTGTGCATGAACATGAGTGTTTGTACTGGTCTGGGTGTTTTCTATGTGTAATATGTATTAATTTACAAAAAAAAGTATTTAAGTATGTTTATCCGTTGTCTAGTACCGATAACACAAGCCTCGTAGCTTAAGTTGGGGCTAGAGAATTGGTGTGGATGTTGTGTGAAATATTTAAAAAAAAATGTTTTCTCTTTTTTTCATTTGTAATAGTTGTGGAGGAGATTGTTATTAGACGCTGATCATATCTATCCTGTTCGGGTAGATATGATCCAAGTCGGGTGTCTCACTTTAAACCAGGCAGCTATATTATCACCGTAATATCTCGAAACAACGACGCTGCCAATCCATGATTATATAAGTGAAAGAGACGCATTAATGCATTAGTCCTACCCACTAATTTGAGTGGCGATCGCTTGCGGGATATAAGGAGAGTTTAAATAGAAAAATACTCAAAAATTAAGTATTTTTTTGCAAATTTCATTAATTTTTTCCTTTTTTCACTGAGTTGAAAACACACTGTTGTATACAAGTAAGTAAGAGCACCATTATTTGAGTCTTTACAAGATTGGCTTGTCGGAAAAAAATCGAGGTAAGTTATCAAAACGTGGTGTGTCTGACATTGAGCTACTATATGGTGGTACACATTTAGCATAGTTCTTATGTACACCCGGGTCGTTAAACGAGTATAGTTCTTATAACTATTTTAATCTATTATAGAAAGGCGCGAAGCAAGGTGTATGCGAGAAAAAAAGGTGAATGGATAACATGCTTAAAACTGTTCAAATCGGGGGAAAGTATTCGAAAAGCCTAAAAATTAATGATTTATTTGTTGACATAAGTTAATTTTGACAAGATTTAAACATAAGCCTAGTATTAGTAAATCGTGTTTTGTTCTTTTGAGATCTTATTTTAGCGATGCGCATTCAAGCTAGTATTATTCAAATTAGCAAGTTAAAACAGATAAGTTTGGAACATTATTTACTTTAAATCAGTGGTCTGTAATTTAAACAGGTATGGAACCCTAAACAGTGTCTCTTAGACCCATTTGCAAATTAAATGTAGTAAAACTCAGTTGGATAAAGGGTGTTGAACACAGCGGTTGAAACGGCTCATTTGAAACTCAAATTACTGACTTGGGAGACACAACGAAATAATTTCAAATTCTATAACGCAAAGCGATGACCGATTCGACTTTGCAAAATCCCTCGAAACTTCTAAAGGCGTGAAGATCGCCGAATTAGTTTCACCAATTTGTTGGTGCTTAATTTGTGATAATAAGTAAAAGTTGTGGCGCTGTCTGCGTTGTTTGTGAGAAATCTAATTTTATTTGTGATTTAATTAATACCTTCTTGATAGAGATAATGAACTACAACTTTTAATTGAGCTCAAATACCTATCGGTTTTATTTTCTAACATAATTGAATTCAAAAGGCATAAAGTATATGCCTAAATCTAGAGTTGTAGCTACAAGAGCTTAATTAGGCAGTTACGCTTAAGATATTTAACAATAATATATTACAACTAACCTAAAAATATTATTATTAACAATAAACAGTTTAAAAACAAACAAAAAATAGAAACAAAATATAAATACTATAGAAAAAAATCACCCCAGCTCCGACAATCGGTATCTATGTTGTCACTTATATCCTTAAGTAATTTGAATAATAATATTCTGGTAATTTTTTCATGTAAATAAACATTATCAATGTCAGATAATTAACCTTAATGGTGACATGAGAATTTATTTATTTTAGGGAATTTATATTCAATAGTCATAAAGAATATGTTTACGGATTGTAAATTTTAACAATGACACTAATTATTATTCACAGTTATTTTCACACTAGAGCAAAAAAAGGAAACATAATTGAGTAAAACATAAAATGAACGTGAGTCTTTTTGTCTTAATATCCAGAGTAATGATGGAAATTAGTATTTAATTTGTCCGTCCCACAATCAAAGAGAAATGCATTAATTTCGGCAGACGACAGTTACCAAGTGAGAACAAAGGAATGCTTACACTCAGAATCATTATGTTCAAGGCTGAATTAGTTAGGGAATGTCTAGATAATAATCATCGTTAGGAGACATTACTGAGGCGATTTTCTTTGAGTAAGATGGAGCGAGTATTACGAAAATGTATTTGCTGGCGATGCCTAAAGTATTAAAGACTAATATGTACTAAAAAGTGGGAATTATTTTATTTTAAAATGTTGCAGAATGAAATTGTATCTATTTCTAGTTCATTGAACCAAATGCCATCTTTCTGCATCACCTAACTTGGTTTGACTGAAAAATGCTTTATAGCATCGAGTCCACCCTCTGTACACTTTTTTGTGTTAAAATGTTTTTCCTTGAACCTTCGTCGAACATTTTGATTTATTTTTATTTTTTTTTTAATAATATAGAAATAACACTACTAAGCTCATTCAAATAACACTATTAAGCTGTTTTTAAGTTTTATTTATGGCCATATCTGAGTTTGAGCCACAATAAATGTACATTTCTCACAAGAATCTTGTGACAAACATTTTTCACGTTTCTCACAAAAATCAAAAACTTTTCTCATATTTCTTACAAAGAAACCTTAACATAGGTAACTTTTTACTGATAAACATTTAAACAAATACATGTCATGATTTAGATGGATAAACATAGGGTTGAAATATGTACATGGTATTTTTTTGTTTAATCAAAGAAATAAATTTAGGCCAATATAATGTGTATACGTATTTCATGTTGCGCCAAAATTAGGGTAAAAATGTAAACATTTTGGTCGGGTGTAATTTAAAAAATGTTGAATGAAGAAACATACCAGTCACAGTTGTTGAAGGCGGTGGACATATTTATTTTGGCTTAAAAACCCATCTACCAACTCAAATGTGGTGACTGCCAAATCCCACGCTCCGACTTTCGTCTATACCAACCATCCGATACTGTCTCCACTCATCCTCTTAAGGCACATTCCACACAAAGGTAAATTCGTTCAAAAACTGGAAAAAATATGGCCACGCGTCGACTGTTCGAAAAAATCTCATACAAAGTGCTCGCTAGGTGGCGCTACGGTACAAATGGTAATCTCTCGCACCGAATTGCACTGACGAATCCATTTTTTACCATTTTTTTTCCATTTCAGCCGCCGTTAAAAATTCGACGTATTCGTTTGATCGGTCCATTAAATTCAATTTGCTTGTATTCGAAGGGAGTTCGTCTAGTAAATTCTATTAAAACATTCACACTTTTTTGCCGTTTTGTTTCGGAAGGACGACTGACTAGTGCGGATTTTGTTGAAAAAATAATTTATAGAATCGTGTCCATTGTTAGAAAAATTGGTGTTCAAAAAAACAAAGTATTTACCAGTTGACCTATTTTAATAAATATTAAAGTAATTTAAGGAAAGTATCTGTAAAATAAATAAATAAACTAATTATCTATTGACGACCGCTTGGTGCAGTGGTCCACCTGTCGGACTTCTAAACCAAGGGTCGCGGGTTCGATCCCCGCACAGTACAAGCATAAGTGTCCATGAACATGTGTTTGTACTGGTCTGGGCGTTTTCTATGTATATTATGTATTTATTTACAAAAAAAAAGTATTTAAGTATGTTTATCCGTTGTCTAGTACCCATAACACAAGCCTCGTAGCTTAATTTGGGACTAGAGAATTGATGTGATTGTTGTAAAATATATTTATATTTATTTATTTATTTATCTAAGGCATTTTTAAAATATTATTAAATATCTTGATGTATAAAACAAAGGACTGACTGACTGGCATAGTGATCTATCAACGCACAGCCCCTGGGCGGATCGGGGTGAAATTAAGCATGGAGGTACTTTCTATAATTTAGACATCCGATAAGAAAGGCTTTCTCGAAATTTCAACGGGAACGGGAAATATACACAGACGAAGTTGCAGGCGACCACTTGTCATTTGTAATATTAAGCTCTATTTTATATTCATAGTCAGTTAGCGCTTACAATTACATAAAATGCAAAAAAGCTTATTTGAAAATACTGCATTACATGTACAAAGTCTAAACTAATTAGTATCATGTTAAATTAGACGAATTCACGTTTAGAAGTTACTAAACTTGATCTTCTAATGCCCATCTAACATGAAAACAATATCTTCGTCATTTTTTAAAAAAGGACAGTAAAAACATTTTTTTTTTGTGGCAGCGAACCTATCAAACCACTAGGGACAACCGTAAAATTAATTCATTTCAAATATAACATTTATATTTTTTCCACAATTTTCCGATACACGAACATGTATAAGCTAAAACGTACCCACTTTTACGTCACTACAAACACATTAAAGCAACTTCCCCTCACCTAAGTAACCTTAAGTACCCAAAGTGTTATGGCTTTCGAGTTTGCGTAAAAAGTACAGTCGGTCGCAAAAACGTTATACAATGTAAGTTAAAAAAACTTTTTATCGCATATTTAACAACGTAGCGTAGTAAATTTTACTTTGGAAACTGTTAACAGTAAGTAGATACTGAAAATCAAATGAGACAGAATTTTTAAAAGATTTACGAAGAGTGTGATACAAAATTGGAAAAGAAAATATGGATCAATAAAGTGCAAAAATACCTACTTGAATCAATTTAACTTAACTGAGTTTGACTGTACGCTAAAAAAACTTCAATCCCACAGAGACGAAAGCCGCTCATGGAGGTGAGAGGATAATGGTTTCAGTGGAAAAGTATTACTGAAAAACTTATTACAATATATTCCGGATATGTATTTTATTATTCAGCTGTGTCTTTTTTTTAGGAAATAATTTCAAACAAAAAGTTTTGGTAAACGAAAAACAGATCAGAACTAAAAATCTTACCAGCATAAAATAATATGTTTAGAAACGTTTAGATTTTGTCCCTTGAACCAGCACCAATTTACAATATGTGTAGGGACAGCCCTTTATGCAGCATCCCAAGAGCAGAGGGAAGAGCGGATAAAATGCCACTTCGAATGCTCAAAGAGTGCCTAACTGTGGCCGAACAACGGACACGCCCTCTCCAATCGCCAGCAACACTCCCGAAGGCATGTGGTAATCCGGCAAAGTTGATAGATTTCGCCAAAAGCCTGGGCTGGTTTGCGTAGGAAGGGAACAGAAAAACGCACTATAACTCAATCAAGCGGCTAATGTAGGAAGCTGAAGTGGCAGTGGGCTGGCCATGTCTGTCGCAGAACCGACGAGAGGTGGACGGATAGGTTCTCGAATGGAGACCACGCTTAGGTAAACGTAGTGTGGGACGCCCCCGGCTACATGGACAGATGATCTGAAGAAGGCAGCTGATAGTGACTGGATGCAGAGGGCGGGAGATCGTGCGCTGTGGCGCTCCTTGGGGAAGGCCTATGTCCAGCCGTGGACTTCAACAGGCTGTTATGATGCAGTGGCTAATTGTGGAATAGCTCAACTAAAAGTTAAAATAAGGTTCTTATCTGTAATTTTGTTTTCTTCTGCTACACTGGATTAAATTGCTGAGTTTCAATTCCAGCGCTTACCTAATGTGGGCGACTGTATTGTTGCTATCAGTGGTTAAACTTTCCATTCGCCCGGAGTCGAGAGGCCGCGTCTGTAGCAGAGGTGCTTCTGATCGGAGGGAAATACACTGCATTGGATAAAATGTACTTTGAGCCAGTGTTATTGTTGTTAAAGAAAAAATGTTTTTCTATAGTTTTTTTTTCTTTGGTTTTTCTAATGATTAGGAGTGGAACTCACTACCTGCGTCATTGTTTTCCTGCAATTACAAGCTCGAAATTTTCAAAGTTAGAGTGAACAGGCATCGTATAGGTGAGCTCACTCCATCGTAGACTCAGTCTTAGCCTCGTTGGGTTTAGTCTTGGGTCAAGAGATCCCTTTTTTTGGGTTGAACCAACCCAAAATAATGAAAATGGATGTTAAATATTTTGTGTCATTAATCGTTATAACTATATAATATTAGTTTAACTATGCAACGTGAAAGTTTCAAAGTGATTGTTGATCGTCATATCGACAAAGGTGCCGGCTTTTTTGTTTCCTTGGTTTACGCGAACAGTAAACATCGAAATGACACACTTTACTTTATTTCAGGTTAAAACAAATTGCGAAATTATCCGTTAAAAGTGACTCACTTCTATTCTATTTTTCAACATAAATACTTTTGTCTCTTGTGATGACGTTTTTTGTAGGTGTTGATTCTTTTAATGCTAGTAACTTTGTGCATATTGTCTAATTAATCAAGGATTTGAATTTTATAGGTTTTTAGGTGTAAACGACTTTGGCGGGCTAACTCGCAAATGTTAAAGCTGATAAAAAAGTTTTGTATGTAACCGTTATTTTCATAGTCCGTGTTAAGTATCCTCAAAGCAAGTTACATGCAAATCAGTCCATGAATGTAGAAGATATTCAGCTGTGACAACTAGGACGGACTGAACGATTTTATAATGGTTCCTTGAGGGACTACGAAACCCTAAAAATCAAAATGACCGTCCAACAAAAAAGGGGAAAATTACAATGTTGGTAGTTAAGGAATAAAAATTCTCAGATAAAAAGATGTTGACATGACTGAGTCAAAATTTCTAAGTAAAAAAAAATTGCAACTTGTTCAGGAAATATCCGATGATCACCTAAGGCGAATGTAAATGTAATCCGCGTGCTTATTAAAAAAAAGATACCGGATATTTTGAATATAAACAAAGAAACGAAGCACCGAACTCATCAGCCTTAATATTCCTGTACCTACGTCCTTGAGCAACTCCCAAATGAAAGAAATAAACCTCTACAAAAAGGTTTTAATAAAAAGAGTTTAACCCCGCAACTGCTGCATCACTGGAATATAAATCGGGAGTAATTTTGAAATTCAATTTAGAAGCACGGTTCATTCGGTGCAAAGGAATTCTTCACCCGACTCACGTTTCTTGTAAAAAGTGGAAATTGTACGTTACCTTTGCTCTTGTCAACTTCATTGTCAATGTAACTCGATTCTAGAGGATTCTACTCTAAAAGGTAGTATCTGTAGCTTCAAATCTAGCTGCCTTTTTTACTCATGCTTGATTGACCGTGCGAGCGACCGGGATGGGTTGAATCAAAAATACGTATAGAGCGTTATAGAGTAGGGCTTCAAAGCTATGTAGAGTGCATTTATGTCGGACATTTGGTGCAGGAATCAATGGTTGACCTCTGACTGTGACCCGACCTCGAATGGCGGTAGGGTTGCCCGAAATTGATTTGACTGTCATTGATTTTGATTGCAGCTATCCATCGAAAGTGGCAGGGGCTTCTCTTGTGACAGATTTATTAGGTAAATATTTGATTCGAATAATTTTGATTTATAAATAGTGTCCTAATGTTGATATTTGATATTAATAGGAGTATGCTTTTTTACATTTTTAATTTAGCCTATATCATCCCACTGCTGGGTAAATGCCTCTCCCAAATCTCTCCACCTATCCCTGTCCATTGCCAACGTTTCCCTTGTTGTATTGACCAAGTCGTCACACCATCGTTTCTTGGGTCTGCCTCTTCGGCGATAGCCGTCTGTAGGCACCCATTTGGTGACGACTCGGGCCCACCTCTCTGAATGCATCCTGCATACGTGACCCGAACACTCCCACTTCAATTTTGCGGTTTTGTTGCCCACATCAGCGATACCGGTCCTGGAGCGGATGGTAGTATTTCGGATCCTATCACTCCGCTTTGTACTTAATATTTTCCGCTCTATGGCCTTTTGGCAAACCTTGAGTTTTTGCTTTAAACTTACTTTGAAATATATGTTACGATAGAACAAAACCATGTAACAATGTATTATTATACTTAGTAGGTAGTGACTTCTCCAGTGCAATAGTTTTTTGAAGTGGTGAAACAGGGACTTGGCTTCATTTTGAAACCATATATAACTAAATATGGTTTTGTTTAAGCCCGGACACATACTTACTCTACGATAAATATAATCTATTTTCCGATATTATTTTTACAACCCTGAAGTATTTGGACCGTTTATTTGTCCCCTCAACTTTTACGCTGCCTTGACACTTCGATTTCCAATCAATTCGGATGATTTAAACTGACGCCATTTTGTTCCCATCGCTTTCCATTAGACGGTTATGGAGGCTATGGGATTTTCAGCTGTTCCCACTTGCTTTTATTGAGTAATCGCTGAAGACTTCGGTTGTGAACAGGGATTATGAACAGGGATTTAAGGATGTATATATATATATATATATATATATATATATATATATATATATATATAAAGACAAGTTCAATCATGTACTTTGTAGTTTCTGTTAAGTACGAAAGTTAGATTATTTACGTTAACTACACATGAACTCAAAATGAATTCAACACAGAAAAAAAATTATATTTAAGGCGGTCTTATTGCTTAAAGAAATTTCTTCAGTTCATTTTTTTTCCATTATTGTTTAATAGTAAAATTTATCAGAAAAATTTGTTTTAATATGAGTATTGAATAAAGTCGACGAAGAGTTGATGAAAAACAATTTTTATTTTTAATGCAAAATTTGTAAAAATTAAACCTACATCGTAGATAAACTTTTTACCTACACTATTTTCATGAAACCTACTAAAGCTGATTTTAAACGCTGAATTATCTCTTCCTCACACAATTGTATAACGAAAAATATATTTTAAGTAATTGAAACCTTTGCTATAGCTAGAAAAAGCTTTCTAATGAAACATTTTCAGCGTATAAATAAGGTACTATTACTTGGATAAACGATTACAACGGATATATATAAAAAAACAGATATTTTGATTTTTATAATCAAAATCGGATTTGTCGACCCCTTATTTGAATTCAAATAGGTTTTTGCTTTTGGTTTTCTTGTTTCAGAAAATCAAGTCTTTGCTAAAATAAAGTGTTTAATGGCATGCCATTTTGCTTCTACATGGTCCAATGGCAAACCAGCGGCATTCTGACGGCTGGCGACTGACTGACGGCCGCGGAGGTTGATACGCTGTCGGTTGCACGTTGCGTCACAGGTACCACCATACAAACTTCCTTAAGATAAGTTTGCCTAAATTGTGCATCTTTATGTGTGTGTGTTTTTTTTTGTGGTGTACAATAAAGAGATCTCTATCTATCTTACTAGTTTTTTGAGGATCAAGGGGATGATATCGGCGTCGCAAAAATAAAATAACTTTTGTGTTTTATTACCGTAGCTTAAAGGATTAATTATTATGACAAAGTATTTCGAATGATCACTACTTACGCCTACCCTTTGTCAATCGGGATTATCACACATTACCCGAGTTAAATGTAATGCTTGGGCTACGTACTTCAACACCACATAATATTAATATGTAAAGTGGCATTTAACGAACTCAGTCAAGTATCACATCACAGTCGTATAGGTAACATAACATAGTAAAAGAAAACAATTTAGCAAGTTCCGCTTTTCCGAATAAGCATTTCGCGCAAAAACGCAGCGACAGAGAAAATTGGTCGAGTGATAAATTACCGGGCGTATCGGTGAAACCGTAAAAAAGCGTTATTTACGATAAAAGAAATTTGCTGTACATACGTTAAATTATGAACTACCAATTTGGGAACGCCATAAAATATTTACTACGGAGCAATTAAAAAATCTCATTAATATTAATTCATCAGGTCAACAAAAATGCAACCCTTAAAGCAAGATTAATTCAAATGATAATATTAATTCAGGTAAAATAACTCCGTTTATAAATAGCAAAAGTTTGTGGAGTGCTTCACTCCGCGTCTACGAAGCCACGTAGCTCGTAGTCCGTAGTCTTTCCGTAGCACACTCGTAGCACATGAAGAAGGCTTGCTACGGAGGGTTTGCTTCTACCACGACGTGTGTGACGACGAGTTTATAGTATTTTAAACCTATCATATTGGAACGGATGTAAGACGTTTATATTTGACTTACAGATTGGTTTAGAACAAATTTTAGTGACTTCAGCAATACAGGATATCGATTTATTGATGGAAAATTATCTTAATATGGTTTTAAATAGCTAATAGTAAATGAGTTAAAAATTATTTTTTTGATAAACAGAGCGACTAGAATGGGTTTAAGAGTGAGCCGGGATAGTGTGTTTCAGATTACTTTTATATGAAGATAACTGCGTGGTATTTTTATATATAATTCGATCCCCGCACAGTACAAGCATAAGTGTGCATGAACATGTGTGTTTGTACTGGTCTGGGTGTTTTCTATGTATAATATGTATTTATTTACAAAAAAAAAGTATTTAAGTATGTTTATCCGTTGTCTAGTATCCATAACACAAGCCTCGTAGCTTAGTTTGGGACTAGAGAATTGGTGTGGTTGTTGTGAAATATTTATTTATTTATTTATAATTGTTGTGACCGGTGACTCGGGGGTTGACATTGGCCAAAGAATTAGCTTGACCATTCAGGTGGGTCTGCAAAATGAAATTTTTTGATTCTTTTTTGTATCATAAGTTAAATATTTTTACTAACGATCTTGTGTAATTTTAATAAGTTTGTTTCTTATTTTAATTAATTATGGAAAAATCATTTATTATAACAATTAGCAGCAGTAGTATAAATAATGAAATTTAAGGGAACTTAAATAAAAAACTAATAAGTTAGTGGCTACCAACACATTGTTGTAATAAATAATTGTATATTTTTTTCTTATATGACACCTCACCTTGATGACAATTTTAACTAAATAGCTTGTATCGGTGAACGACTCTATTCCATTTTTAATGTTCAATATACTAATTATGCAAAAACAACTTTTAAACAAAAGTAAAAAAAAATATTTGTAAGGAAAAATAGTATGTGTAAGTGCTAAAAAACGACAAACCCATATTTAATCAATCTATGTTATATAATACTGGACATTGAAATATTTTCTTAACTGGTACTTCTGCTTTTATCTTTATTACGGTAGTAGCACGTTGCTCACACATAGCGCACTTCCTCGGCAAGTCGCGAGTCACGAGTGAGCGTGGCTTAATAAAGCAAGCTACTAACTCAAGTGCCACCCTGGGTTCTTTGAGCAAGATAAATGTCACGCAGTCTGAACAATTTGTGATTATTTGATTTGCACTTAATTGAGAAAGTTGGAAATTATTGATTTAATTAAATCACTACGTCATTATTATTAATTCAAAAAGTAACGACCACTATGAGATTTTCTTATGATTGTACCATAACTTATGTTTTATTATCAGAGTTTACAGGTTTTCCTTTAGCATTGAAAAAAAAAAGTATTACGTCTTCTTTCGAATAAACCAGCGATGAATTAATCGTTTTCCTGTTTACCAATTTTTTTTCAAACAGACTCGTCTTAATACTATAAAGTATAACTCATGAAATATTTATTTATGGATGGTTTAAATTGGTAAGATATATAAACGAAAGTGGTGTTAGTAACACTGTAACTCAAGAACAGATGAACCAAGGCGGTAAGTTCGCCGGGTAAGCTAGTATAATTATTAAAAAAGAACTTTCATCCCTTGTTGCTCATTTGTGATCTACCGTTTGAGGTTAAAATTTTCAAAAATATAATACACTCTTTTGCAAAAAAAACGACCTAAGGAAATTTACGTTCTAAGGTCGATTTGAGTTAATTAAATGAAATTTATTTCTTTGACGTAGTCTGTATACTTATAATCGTGTAAATTAATGCGCGTGAAGTGAGTTCGGGCAACTAAAAGAGAAAAAAAACGATGGATTCTTTAAAACCGATGTACACGCCCAAACAATAAGAAGTGGTCGGCAATAAAGATAAGATTTTTTTTACTTTTTTTAATTAAATAAAGTTACAAATGTAAAAACCTAATACCGAATGTGACCTCCTCTTGCCAAAATCACAGCTTGAATCCTTCTGGGCATGTTTTCCACGATGTTTTTAATAACGTTTTGAGGAATTCGTTCCCACTCTTCTGCAATGACTCTTTTTAGCTCCCTGATGTTTTGTGGAGCAGGTTGCACTGATCTTACACGTCTCTTTAGAACATCCCAGACATGCTCAATTGGATTGAGGTCAGGACTTCGAGCTGGCCAATCTAAACGACGGATCCCAACTTCTTGCATGTACGCTTCCACGTCGCCAGAACGGTGCGAGCGAGCATTGTCGTCCATAAAAATGGAATCTTCCCCAAGTGCAGTCAATGTGGGTTGTGCATATGGAATTAGGACTTCCATTATGTACCGATGTGCACTTAATGTTCCATTTTCTATGAAAACTAACTCCGTACGCTCCGTCGAATTAATTGCTGCCCAAAACATAACGGAGCCTCCGCCATAAGGAGTGATTTCTTCGAAACACACTTCCGCATAGCGTTCCCGTGGTCTTCGCAGCACTCGCCGGCGTCGGTCCTCTCCACACAAAGAGATTCTAGCTTCATCAGAAAACAATACTTTATTCCAGTCCTCCAGAGTCCATGAAGCACAGTTCCGAGCAAACTGAAGTCGAGCAACACGGTGCTCACGGAGTAATTTAGGGCCCCGAGCTGGGCGGTAACTCCTGATATTGGCAGCCAAAAGCCTCCTCCTGACCGTCCACAAGCTAACTTCTACTCCTCTTACTTCTTCAAGGCTCTTCTTCAGGTCCACACTTGACGCCTTACGATTCCGCAACGCCTGACTCACCAAAAAGCGGTCATCTCTTGGTTCTGTGCATCGTTTTCTTCCCGAACCGGGTCTTCTTTTGACCGAACCGGTCTCTTGATACCGTTGCCAAGTCCTCTGGACAGTTGAACGACTCACATTTAGCCGCTGAGACACGTAAGTTTGCGCACAACCTTCTTCAAGTAGGGCTATAATTTTACCGGCCCTTATCGCTTTATCACTCATATCAAAAAGTGGTATTTAATGTAAAAATAAAGATTAAATTGTTTAATTTGCAGAAAATGTCCAAAAAGTTTTAAAATATCGTAATCAGTTAAAAATCGTTTCAGCAATTCGCGCCATTAGTAAAGCAATTTTAGAATAATCCACAATAATCATTATTTTTCTTTTATTAATTTCAAATTTTAAATTTGGAACGTTAAGAATCATGCCAGGATGCTTCAAATAACATGCCAATACATGGTCAAATTAATAAAACCTATTTCTTGTTCTTCTTCATTAAAGTAGAGGAAAAAATCTAAAGTGCCCGTTTTTTTTGCAAAAGAGTTTAGTTCTTCAAAATGTTTGCTCCAATTCAAATGCATTGAAAGGAAAACTGAACTCCAAATAGGAGGACGCATAGCTACATCAGCTCGCATACAATAATAATGTACGTTTCCCTCCGCGGCGAGAACGTTGTTTAATAAACCAGGCGCCATCGTCGCGAGCATTTCCCACCCCAACCCGCCACGTTCTTGTGTTTATAAAACTTTCGACGCATGGTACGATCGCAGTGTGCGAAAGTTTGTAGCGCCAATTTGAGGATCGTTGACGCGAATTAGGGAGTCCGTTGGACGATTTGTAGGTGAACGAGATGCTGTATGTGTATGCTGTTTATTGTTTTTTCTTTCTTTTTTTGAGAAGTTTGGATGAAAGGATTATAACTTAGATTTGTGAAGCACCAATACCCTATCTTTCTTTTGTTTGATTCGAGTCTGTATAATGGTTTCAAAAGCCACATATATTTTTAGGTTTCAAATTAAGAGTCATGTTATAAAATGTTTGACAGCTTAGCAGTTGTTGCCGAAAACTTGAATTTGAAATTAATTTGTAGGAATTTCGTGTAAACTATTGCGTAAAAACATTCTCAGTGTACCTACATAACGGAGGTACGTACGGCCAAACGTCAAGTTAATCACTGCGGTATCCTGTACCTACGTAATAAGGGTGATTTTGCAACGAAAATGATTAGCTTGATGTGGAGCTGTTTGTACTACATACTGCCTACTTAATGACTAAGCTGACAAAATTTTGCAATATGACTCTTAAATTGCTTATTTGAGTAACGTGACTATCGGTAGCGCCACGAACAAATCATTGAAAACAGAGCCAAAACATTGAAAAAAAAAACAATTATAGAATGCCTTATTTTAAGCATTGTTTTATTTTAATTCTTTATCCAAAGAAAATATTTTACAAACATCAATTTAATTAAACGTCCACATCTAAATGGGCATTTATAACATTTTTCGCTTGCTCTGTGCGTTCCAACTATTTTCTTCGTATTATTGTGCGGCCGCCATTGTGGGCCAACAAAAGGAGTTTAATAAAACTGACTGTGCCACAATATTGAGAAAGCCGAACGCAATATTCAACGTAGCTGACGACAATAGAAAAAACATTTTACATTGTTTGAAGCATGGCCGTTTCCGCTCGGATGGGATTCGGCTTTGCCGTGACCTGATGACGATTTAATGCTCCAAAAAGAGAGAGTATCTATCCTATAGAGCGAGATATGAAAACCGAATAGGTTAAACCTATATGAATCTAACAAAACCAATTTATTTCCAAAAAGCTGTAAAAACAAATTTTTATTTACAAATAAATTAATTAATTTTCAGTCAATTGACTTCGATTTCTGATACCATATGATGACGTCAAATTATAGTATTTCCATACAAAATCTTTGGAGGCAGATCGTTTTGACAGAAGATAGAGAGTATATCAACGATAAGTGGTGTCATCTAAATCATAAATGGTATAATGAGGCCTGCAAGCGTACGTCAAATATTGAACAAATTTTGTTTAATTGAAATCTTCATTTCTATTCTATTCTTTCGCGTTCTATTTTTTCGCGTAGCATCCTGCGTGATTTGGCGTAACGTAGTACTGTACAGATTATGTAACATTATGTTTAAATAACTTCTATTATATTCTATTTGGATGACCACTTTAGTGTAATGGTCAAGAAGTTGACGATTAACCAAGACGTCGCGGGTTCGATCCCCGCACTGTACAAACATTTATGTGCATGAACGTGTCTGATTGTACTGGCCTGGGTGTTATATGTATTTATTTAAGTTTATTTGTAACACCACTCTTGATAGGTAGGTACTGATATTTGTAAAACAATGTGATGTTGATGTATATTTATTTATTTTATTTATATAATACGCCTAACATTTCTATTTATTATTATTGTCCATTTAATCCAAACGTGCAACAAAAAAATTGTTTATTTTTAAATAAAAAAAAATATTGTTATAAATGATACCAGTTCAAAAGCGATACCAGATAATAAGGCTTCTCAAGGCAATATCTCGGCACTAGCATCGTATACACTGCCAGGCTTCACAGATTACGCTAAGCCGCGATTGTTACAGAGTCCTCAGCTCTCGCCGGTTGGTCCGGGACAAAAGGTCGAATTGGAAGGCTTAAGATTGGATGGCGAGGCAATACAGTGTCAAAGTGCACCTTAGTTTATGATTAGGTTTGGTACACATATTATTTTTGAAAGTGTTTACTATTATTCATCTCTATTTAAATAAATAATAATAAATTGTTTTAACGAACACACTAATTACTTAGCCCCAAACTAAGCGTTAGCTTGTGCTATGGTGGCTAGAATAACGGATAGAAATATTTAAATATATTTATAAGCACCCATGACTCAGGTACAAATGCACATGCTCATCAGACAAACATTTGCCCCTAGCAGGATTCGAACCAGCGACAGCCGGTTTTGTAGTCTGGACCTCAGACCACTAGACCAAAGCTGTTGTCAAATATTAATAAAAAATCAAATTCTAGTGTCACAATGTTCGTTCCCGTACTCCTCTGAAACGGCTTGACTGATTCTTATGAATTTTTATGAGCATATTGAGTAGGTCTGAGAATCGGCCAACATCTATTTTTCATACCCCTTATTAATAAGGGTTGTCCACCGTCAGCAGGACAACGTCTGCGGGGTCCGGTAGTATATTATAAAAATGAATTCCTGATTTCACTTATTTTATTTAATAAAATTCCATGAGGTACGAGTTTGGTTCACACGGAAAGTAAAATTAATAATAATAAAGTTTATTTTTACAAATTTTTACATTTGGTATCTTAAAAAGAAAAAAAAACTAAGTAGGTAAATTAAATTAGCTATTTAATCAACTGCTGTCCTCTAGCCATAAGTTGCCTGAAAGAAATTGCTCAATAATACCGCTGAAATAGATCCAAACGAAATCGTGAAAATATTGTAATTAAGTTTATTTTTTGATTGTCGTGTGATTGTGTATCCTTTGATACACAATCACACGGACAATCAAAAAATGTTCTGTTTTTCGATGAAATATCCATTACGTATTATTTACTTGTAACGTCGATATTGTCATCTTGGTCCTCAAGAGAGTAATGTTTAAAACGGTTTTTGAGGTGTTGACTATATCGAATTCCAACGGAGAATATTATACACACATCAAAAGTGTCTAGGGATCAACATATATTTTTGCAATAACTTTTCTCCTGATTGATATTAATTAAAATTTTCTTTGAGGATTCATCAAATAAAGTGTTTTCGTTTGTCTACAGTAACGATAAACCAAGTCACCTTTGCATTAATAAAGAAATTTGCCATTTTCCTAATAAAGGGATTTTTGACATTTGAACCACTAACATTAAAGTTCGAAAAAAAGACTGAAATAACAGTTTTCTTTAAAATTTTACTGGGTAACTTAAATAATTAATAATCCGTGTTTCTACCGCGAACACTAACAACACAAGAACATCGGTTTGGCATACTCAAAATGAGTTCATCCGAATCACGCTGTGGAATGGCCGCCCATGTTCGTTGCAACAATAAAAAAGGTCTTCTAGCAACTGGATACCCTCCATATTCGGCAGAGCTCTTCTCTGTAGCATATCCCATGCATGCTCAATCGGGTTCAAGTCTGGCGACTGAGCAGGCCAGGGCATGACATTGATGTTAGCTGCGGCGAGAGTCTGTCTTACAACTCTTGCGGTGTGCGATCGTGCATTATCATGCATTAACTGAAATAAGGCACCGATTTGATTGATATACAATCGTCTCAGCATAAATTTGAGCGTTGAGGTTGCCTCTGATCCAAATCAACTCAGTTCTTCCGCCGATCCAAATACCCGCCCATACCCCTTGAAATGTTCGTTCCATGATGGTTCCACCACTATAAGGATGGACTTCCTGGCAGGATTTTAATCGCTGTTGGCGTCCAGGGGTTTTCCAGTGTCGTATACGTCTTGTATCCGGTCTCATACCAAAACGAGACTCATCAGAAAAGCACACGAAACGCTATTGTCCTTCTGCCTAATTTCTGTGTTCAAGAGCCCATTGATATCGAATCCTACGATTGTGCATTGCTATAGGTGGTACCCTTAGCGGTCTTCGGGAATGAAGGTTCACTTCATGCAAGCGGTTTCTGACTGTTTGGTCGCTAATTAAGTTCCCTGAAAAGTGATGAAGCCTCACGGCTAACATCATGGCGGTTATTGTTGGAGCTCTTCGAGTTGTGATTTGAATGTATCGGTCTTGTCTCCGTGTGGTGCAGCGATACCGTCCTCCATGGCACTCAGCCACGGTACCAGTGCTTCGGTAACGTGTCCAAAGTCGACTGATAACACTCTGACTTGTATTCAGAGCTAAAGCCACAGTACGTTGCCGGGAACCAGCTTCTATCATTCCCACGGCTCTAAGCATTTCTTCCCTGCTTAAATGACGTCGCCGCTTCATAATAATGTTCGTTAATCAGTAGTAGGGAAACAGTAGCACTAATAATGTCTTCAATGCGTTGTATGTTTTTATAGGGAAAATATTGACAGCTGATTTTCATCTTTTACTCGAATTTGATTGACAGTTCCTGTTTCAAATTATGAAATGCACCAAAAAGGATCCATATTAATTTATAAAATCATAAATTTATTAAAAAGCCACATCTCAATCTCAAGAAATCCGCATAAAAATGCTTGATCCCTAGACACTTTTGATGTGTGTATCTTAAGCTGTATTAAATTTACAATATAATTGCAATCCAACGTAGAAGATTATCTACACTAATATTATAAAGCTGAAGAGTTTGTTTGTTTGTTTGTTTGTTTGTTTGTTTGAACGCGCTAATCTCAGGAACTGCTGGTTCGAATTGAAAAGTTCTTTTTGTGTTGAATAGATCATTTATCGAGGAAGGCTATAGGCTATATAACATCACGCTGCAACTATTAGGAGCGAAGAAATCATAAAAAATGTGAAAAAAACGGGGGAAATTATTCATCCTTGAGGGCTTCCGTTGCGTACGCTGCGAAAACGGATCAAGATACCAAAAATATTTGTATAAAAGAATTATTCCTCTTGAAATGATCTAAAAAAATGTCTGCGACAGTATATGTCTATCTTTTAAGATCAAGTCACTAGAACCGTTTTTGTGGTAATCAAATTTGGCCGAAATTAATGCATTATTTGTTAAGAGTTGTATCAACGTAATAATATTAATCTTTATCCAAATAAATGTGTTGTTAATTAAGAGTATTTAATTGTGAACAAAATTGTCTTTGACGTCACTTAATTTCAATGAATATCTTAGAAGATATAACAATTTTAAAATAACACCAATATAAAATTCACCCGCGCCGCATGATGTGCAAAACATGACGCTGCAATGAAGAGAGGCGTTGCTTGCGAGCGACGCGGAGAGGGGAGTGTAGCCTACGAGGTACCATGATGAACCAAAATTAGATTTGACCAGTTGCGTCATATCTTCACGTCGACCCTGCCACTGTGCCTAAAATGCCGGTTGTTGTGGAACATGACAGTCAAGCTGGCTCACCGACTACACGCCACTCAGCGTGCTATGGAAAGGTCTATGTTGGGGATCTCATTAAGGGATAAGATCCCGAACGAGTTCATACGACATAAGACTAAGGTAACTGATGTCCAAAAATGTAGCAAGCTAAAGTGGCCGTGGGCTGGCCATGTCTGTCGCAGAACCGACGAGAGGTGGCGCAGGAAGGTTCTTGAATGGAGACCACTCTTAGGTAAACGTAGTGTGGGACGCCCCCCGGCTAGATGGACAGACGACCTGAAGAAGGCAGCTGGTAGTGACTGGATGCAAAGAACGGGAGATCGTGCGCTGTGGCGGTCCTTGGTGGAGGCCTATGACCAGCAATGGACTGATACGATGAATGACCAGGTGACCGCATATATATATAATCTGGGACGAATGTTCCATGGTCCATAGAGCTTATGTAAAGAGGCTAGATAGGACTCTTAGAGATATAAGAAGCTGTGATAAAATTATCATCATAAAATTACTTTTATCTTTGCGGGGGACTTTCAACAAACTGTACCAGTAATAGTAAAGGGAACAAGGCCAGACATTGTAAAGTCTTGCCTTTAAAATACCCCAATATAGAAGTTTGCGAACATCTTAAATTTAACTACAAATATGAGAGCACATTTGGGGGGAGGTCGAAATAGTCCTCCAGGCCGATTTCGACCACGGCGGCCAATCTCAACAGAGATCAGCCAACTACGCAGACGTTATTATAGTGCACAAGTGTGAGCACAATACACAAGTGCACTCTCAAACTGGACTGTTATATCACTCTCAAAGTTCGGTGAGATGGCAAACCGACATGATTGGAGAGAGATCAGGCGCATGACCAACGGCTTAACGTGCGAACCGAGGCACGGGGGTGTAACACCGCCAACTTCTCGACTCCGAGCTGTTCTTGAGAGATTCATGACAGATAAGCTCAGAAACAATTTTGGCTCGACTTGGGATTCGAACCCAGGACCTCTTGGATGTTAGGCAGAAACTTTGCCACTACACCTTCGAGGCTGTGGTAGGGAGGTAGTATAACTTTTTCTTCAAAGTTACTTTTAATAGGAGACGGGAAAGTACCTCACTTTTAAAATAAAATTGCAATTGAACGAGATTAAGGATTAAGAGTGAGTAACATTAAGGACTTTATATCGAAAGTTCACCCTGAAATAAGCGAAATAGAAAAAAAAAGAACATCAATGGATGTGTCAAATCTTAAACCACCGGGACCCGACTTCAAATCTACTTTCTTCGCAATATGTAACGTGATGGTTGCAATAGTTTAGACTGGTTTACCAGTTGGTCATACAGTGCTTATATCTCGCACCTCAATAATTCCAAATTATTTACCTTTTAATTTTAAAAGAATTCAATTTCCTTTTATGCTATCTTTCACCTTTACAATGAATAAATCACAGGGGCAAACATTTAAACACATAGGAATTAATTAACGTCAAGACTGCTTTTCACACGATATGTCGCGTTGTCAAGATCAGACCTACAAACGCGTTGCGGACAAAACTAATATGTTCTTCTGATACAAGAAAATAAAACTGGAGAAATAATTAACGCAGAAGTACTTTAAGCTAATTATGTTCTTTTGAAAACTTAAAAAAAATAATTGTCTAAAATAATAACAAAAACATAAATTTGCAAAAATAAAATGAAGCCCAAAAAAAATATTCCACGCGAACGAAGTCGCGGGCACAGCTAGTGTACCATAAAACTTAACAAAATAGAGAAAGTAATGGAATAAAGAGATGGATGGAAATGAAATGTTCGTGTATTTTCTTTATTTTCGTGGATGTCGAAGTCGATCAATGTCAGCGACACACGAACCTATTTTGCATTGTTGCTGCGAAGAAATAAGTAACATTCCAATTTATCATTCTATCTGCTGGAGTAACGTTTTAATATCCACTGTACACACGACAGCACATCACGGTACTACAATTTTTTATATAAATATGTTATTATCTTATCCATTACGAGTATGTATATAAAAAAGTGATGTTAGTTACACTATTTATAACTCAAGAACGGATGAACCGATTTGGCTGAAAATTGGTTGGTGGAGAGGTAGCTTAAAACCAGAAAACAGACATAGAATACTTATTATTCCGTTCGACAGCGATTGTGAGAAAACAAAGGGATTCCGCGCGGATGAAGTCGCGGGGGAACACTAGTCTATATATAAAAGAAAGTGGTGTTAGTTACACTATTTATAACTCAAGAACGGATTAACCGATTTGGCTGAAAATTGATGGAGAGATAGCTTAGAACCAGGAAACGGATGTAGAATACTTTTTATCCCGTTCGACCGTCGCGATTTGCGCGTCCGTACGCGATTACTAAACAATGGGATTCTGGACCATTTTGGTGCAACAGTACCATCACTATTATCTTATAGTTTTGATTTTTTTACAACAAAAAACAGAATTTGTGTAAATTGAATCAGAGTCGACAGATTTCAGAGACAGATTTTATCTGAATCAAACACAAAAGATGTATAAAATATCCTATATTTAAACCTACAGATCATAACGGCAAATAAGGGTTCCCCGTGCTATGTCCTTGTAAGGTCACCATTGAGACCGCTATTATTTTACCACCATTATATTAGTCTCAAAAATTTTACCCTGTTTTTGTTCGCAGCCATTTTCAAGAGACCCTTTGATTAGTCTAAGACATAGGAGTAAGCGGGTCTGGATAAAATATAAAGTTTTATGGCCGATCTGAATATTCTATCTGCATTTGACTGGAAGATAATTATAAACTATTCGTTTCCTTATTTTTTAACACCGAGTTCACGTTCTGTGATCTTTTTCAGCTGTAACAATTGTCAATTCAAGTAACAAAAAAATTTCACATTTCAGCTGATGAGGTTATTTGTTATAAGAGTCCCCGGATAAAAGTAAGTAAAGTATTATCATTTGTTTTAATAAGTCCAAGGTGAATATAATACCATTTTCAGATTGCTAGCTACCACGAAAGAGAGCGAAAATGAGAATACTTATAATTTGAACTGAATATAATTATAGTTAATATTTTATAGTAGAATATATAATAAATCCATACTACGAGTAATATTATAAATGCGAAAGTAATTCAGTCTGTCTGTTACTCAATCACGCCTAAACTACTAAACCATTTTGCATGAAAATTGGTATGTAGATATTTTGATACCCGAGAAAGGACATAGGCTACTTTTTACCGCGGGAAAATTCAAGTGGCCCGATCGCTTTTATGCCTAAACTACTGAACTATTATGCATGAAATTTGGTAAGACGATAGTTTAAGACAAGAAAGTATATATGAGTTACTTTTGACCGCGGGAAAACGACGCATTCTCATGAGAAAAAATACTATCCGGGAAATCTGGTCGCTTTCACTCTTAAATTATGTACCAAAGATTTTATTTATATTTGTACTTATATAAAGTCGCGGGTAAAAGCTAGTAGTAGAATATATAATAAATAGCTTATAACTTGAAAAGAATAGTGTACAAGTGTTGACGATCCCTGCCACAATTTAGATGATGTTCTGAAATAATCGGCCCGCCGAAAATGTTAGGTGTTATTATTTTATTTCGTAACAAAGGCAATATTTCGAAACAGTGTTACATTTCGTAAGAGATAAACAAGGCAAATGGAGAACATTAATTTACAAATCAGTTGGTTGATTTTATTTTTCTTCAGTAGAACAGGTTTATTGAAAAGTACTTGTGTATACACAAATACATATTTAGAATTGATATTTATTATTAAGTTAAATTTATTGTATCTTGGGCGAATTATTATTTTGTTTGTGTAATTAAAACTAGAAAAAATATTGCATAATTGGTTTGATTGTGTCTTTCCCTCTATAATGTCGGTACTACGTCTACAATTAGTTAATTTTGCAAAGATTTAGATAGGTATCTAAAAAAATATAATGCTATTTTTGTAATATAAAATATATATATTTTAATATAAAAGGGATTTTGCGCTATAGCAGCATGGGTAGAACGGGGATTTAACAGTAGAAAATTCCTGCATTTGCACAAACAAAGTCACATAGGAAGACTCTTATCAAATCGTTATTTAGAGTAATGATGTAAAATTTTAACACACTTAAAGAAAAAATGGACTGCCACAGGCGGGACTCGAACCCGCAGCAAACCGGGCGATTGCTATTCCAATTGAGCTACCGTGACACTTACTCATCGATTCTAATCTGTAAGTGCCATAAAAATAAAAATAAAGTAATAATAGGTATGTGTTCCAGCAACCGTTTTAAAGGTTACCAGAGCTAACTTTAACATTGTATAAAACCACGAAGATTGGACAAAAACGGACCATCAAAGTTAATCACCAGTAACTAACGTTAAAACCCCATGGTTCCCGTAATTACGAGGACATTGAAGCCGTCGAAATGTAACGTTAAAGTGGTGCCAGCCTAAAGCACCATCGTTTAACCCGTCAAAGAGGAATCGTGTCATAATACCTTTGGTGGGGGCCCTCCGAGAATCACTGAAAAGGAATAGACATGCAAAAGAACCGACCGAAAAAGTGCAATTTTGGCAACGATCGACAAAATCCTAAAGTGAAAATGTTGAATCTGTGACCATAATGAGTGACAGGAAGAGAAAAAGTTCGTCTGATACGTTTGAATTGGCAGAATTTTTGGTTGAGACAAAAAATTTTTGTTGAAAAAAAAAAGTACTCTTTTACTAAGCCTCAGGTAAAAAAATTAAAAAAATTCAAACAAATTTTATTTTCAAATGATTGAACTTACTGCTTCATTTGCTTCACTGAATGAATCAGTGACCTGACTTAACTGAATACAACAACACGCCTACCACATTTTTGTTTACGAAAAGAAAATGATCGAGTGATTTCAGAATAAGTGCGGCGATTCATGAAACGTTCAATTCAAAAAGAGCTGAAAACGTTATTGTCGTTCGATGCCTTTTGTGCGCCGTCTATCCAGGATATCAATGGACTTGAATGCAAATATTACAATTCGCAAATACAAGTTTTGGGACGAGTGTACGTTCTGTTTGTGTTCTCAACTTTTAGTCCTAATGCCCATAAAGGAAGAATAAATAAATAATAGCTTAAAAACTGCGTGTATGTCGATTTCATAGTTCCTTTTTTTAGTTACCAATAATATAATGATTTTAATATATACTACACGTCACTCAGCGCGCTATGGAAAGGTCTATGTTGGGGATCTCATTAAGGGATAAAATCCGGAACGAGGTCATACGACATAAGACTAAGGTAACTGATGTCGTCCAAAAATGTAGCAAGCTGAAGTGGCAGTGGGCTGGCCATGTCTGTCGCAGAACCGACGAGAGGTGGAGCAGGAAGGTTCTTGAATGAAGACCACGCTTAGGTAAACGTAGTGTGGGTCGCCCCCCGGCTAGATGGACAGACGACCTGCTGGCAGCTGGTAGTGACTGGATGCAAAGGGCTGGAAATCGTGCGCTGTGGCACTCATTGGGGGAGGCCTTTGTCCAGCAGTGGACTGTAACAGGCTGAAATGAATGAATATATACTATACCAAGCACTTCACGTTTTTTACTCTACTGTAAATAAATTCTTTGTACTCAAAATAAATTTCTCTTTTTTCGATGGTAATAAAAGCGTGTTTTATTAGTCTTTTAAACTTTATTTTTATAGTTGATAAGGATAATGGAAACTTTTATCAAATTATTGCATTGTCATCGGTGCAAAGTTTCAAATTAATCCGATTTCTGGAAGTTGGTAAAATTAAGTTCAAAGATTCCGTTTTATACATACATACATACATAGCTAATGAAAGCGTTTTATTTGTTAAGTATTTTGCGCGTTTACAACGCTATTTTTTTTTTAATTTCCGAAAAGAATTTTTAAAAGTGTTGTCTTTTCGAAATTAAAAAAATAGCGTTGTAAACGCGAAAAATACTTAACAAATAAAATTATAGCCTGTTTCATCTTAAGCGATTGTTAAATATTTGTAAAAATATTTCTCTCGGGTGATTTGAGGGTGTCTCCCACAATCATTGATGAAACATACGCTGGCTCAAAGCGTTAAAAAAAAGCACTTACAAAATTCAACGACTCCATTAAGGTTCTCGGTAGCTCAGTGGTCAGAGCATTGGACCGGACTTCCAAAGGTCGGGGGTTCGATTCCTCCCCGATAACCGGAGCCGAAAATAATTTTTAAGTGTTGTCTTTTCGATAATGAAAGCGTGTTAGAAACCGAATAGCGCCAAAATCTTGTTAAAAAAAATACTTTCATAGTGTTGCTTTCGAGTTAAAATATGTTCAAGTGTCAGAAATCTGATGATAAAACTGTTTCGTGTTAATTGAGAATGATTAAATTCATTTATTTACTCGTTCAATCACTGAAATAAAGCTGCTATTCATTTAAGGCACATGTAACAAGGTAATGTGTGAAAACTCTGCTGTTTTCATAAGTGTGATATTAAAATGTCGTTCCCCAGCGAGGTATACAGTGAAAATTAATGTCACAATGTAAACAGACTGCTAGCAATTAATTGGACAAATGAACCAATCAGTTTTAATTGAAAACAAGCTGATACAAAAATTGGCGGCAATTTGCGATACTACTTTGGTTTTTGTGGAATGTTTTTCTGTGATCGAATCGGTTGGTCTGAAATCTTGATATTTTTGCGTTATGCTTTTGAACAAAAGGAAATTGTTTTTCATGTTTATAGTTATGGTTCATGGTAAGTTTAACGACAACATATTCTTGTTTGTGCGTTTGCTCTGTCCAGAAATTCTTTCAGCCTTATCAACGTTATTTTCTTCTACGACTAAACCTGCACTTGCACATACTTGAAGTTCGCGGGAAGCCGAAGCGGCTTCCCGCGGTAGAGAGCGGGGGAGGCTTATGTTCTGCAGTGGGCGTCAAACGGCAGATATAATGACGAAGATGCTCAGCATAGGCGAGCTGCTTGCTGTTGATTATAATTATGTGATTGTACGAGTAGCTACAGTGCCAAAAAAGTGTATTTCTAGAGCACTAAATACGTCGTGTGCATAAACTCTAGTGAAAAGCGTGGGCGATAGTAAATAAGGTACTTTTAGAAATTATAATTACAACTATTTTTTTTAAAATTAATGTTAACCTTTAACTATCGACCTATAAGTCTCACAGACGAACGTTTTTTGATTTTTTAATATTTTATGATGCAAGGAGCGTTGAAGGTCGTGTCTCCCGCTACCTTTCTCAACTGACAATTTTAAGGGTTAGACGGCTTCACGAGCGCGACGAGTGCACAGGAGCCTGTAACGAAGTTTTTTCCGTCTGACAGACGGTATCTATGTACAAAACTATTTTACGTCTATTATTCGTCAACTCGGTATTTATTTAGGCAGGTCCATAGTCTTGTTATCTTACATCATCGGGTGGCCAGGACCTTTTTAACGGTCAGCTACTTATGTCAAGTCAAATTTCAAGTGTAAGTGCCCGAGGGATATTTAAAATGTTGTAAATAAATTAAACACCCAAGATAACCTTATGGATTCTATTCGAGCACTGACTTTTACGATGCATACTGCAACATACATGTAATGTCACCGTGCCAAATGTAAGGCGCAATTAAAGTGCAATTTCATAATCGTGCATAATGATCAAAATACGAAATTAACTTAAACCATGTACGTACATCGTACAACCGTGACGTCCAAATATTTTTAGTGCGTATTAAGTTCGTGTTAAGTCGTATATTTATTATCCCTATGTTTGTTTGTATTATTATTAGTAATTAGGAGCAATCGCCCTTCCTGCGAGAGGTGTGGGTTCGAGTCCCGTCCTATTGTTTCGTAAAGTTTGTTAATTTACATTATTATTAAGGTTCCCTCCACACATTTCTGATATACAAGCGCCATTTTTGTACTACCTACCCTTGAAAAGGTTCTAGGATATTTTCTTAGAATTATCGCTTTTTGCCATTTACTGAAGTATCGGTCCATGAAAGTAAAAGCTTTAAGGGATATTTTATCACGCTCCCTACCTTCCTTTTCTAATAAAAAGGGTGAGTGTCCTAGATCTTAACATTTTTAGCACCCGACAAAAAAGAGGTGTGTTATATATGAGGTGGACCCCTATGCCTGTTTGAGTTTCTGTGTAAAAAGGAGTGTTATAAGGTGGACCCCTATGTCTGTTTGAGTTTCTGTGTAAAAAGGAGTGTTATAAGGTGGACCCCTATGTCTGTTTGAGTTTCTGTGTAAAAAGGAGTGTTATAAGGTGGACCCCTATGTCTGTTTGAGTTTTTTTTTTTTTTTCATATGAATAACCAGACATTTGGCCGCGATCTCACCTGATGGTAAGCGACGATGCGACCGAAGATGGAACATGTCTGGCTATTAACAGCCTATTCACTCTTTTCTTGTAAGCATCCAAATCATTATGTTCCGGAAATATTTTAGGCGGCAGCAAATTCCACTCCCTAGCCGCACGCAAAAGGAACGTAGATGCAAAACGTTTTGTACGTAATGTAGGCATGTCTACGACATAAGGGTGGAGACCTCGACTGCGTCTTGTGTCCCGGTAGTGAAAAGGGGCTGGTGGAATTAATTCGTGCAATTCCTTCGCACACTCCCCGAAATGTAGCCTGTAGAACACTGAAAGACACGCCACTTTACGCCTGTGATCAAGGCTTTGCAGCTTGCGTTCACAGAGTTCAGCATCTCCAATAATTCTAATTGCTCTCTTCTCTATCGATTCTAAAGCAGCCAGCTGATATTTGGCAGATCCATCCCAAAGGTGGCAGCAGTACTCCATGCAACATCGGACCTGAGCTTGATAGAGTTGCAGAAGCTGCACCGGCGTGAAATACCGCCTGACCTTTGAGAGAACTCCAAGCTTTCTAGCTGCAGTTTGGGCTATAGATTCGATGTACTGGCCGAAATTTAAATTGAATGATAGCTGGACCCCTAGAAGCCGCAAGTTATCGGTGACGGGAACAGGTACACCCCGGAAAGTCGGAGCCAGAACAAAATGGCTCCGTTTCTGTGTAAAAAGGAGTGTTATAAGGTGGACCCCTATGTCTGTTTGAGTTTCTGTGTAAAAAGGAGTGTTATAAGGAGGACCCCTATGTCTGTTCGAGTTTCTGTGTAAAAAGGAGTGTTATAAGGTGGACCCCTATGTCTGTATGTTTCTGAATTTTTGCGTGACTGTCTGTGGCATCATTAGCTCCCGTATGGATGGACCGTTTTCAATGCGATTTTTTTTTATTCGAAAGATATTTTAATCACGGGGGTGTTTACTATAGCTGGTCAAAAACCGTCCAGACTCCGAAGCTCACCAAATGTTTTCCTAACTCATTATTAGGTTTTCCAATTGGACTTATTTTGTTCTTTAAGCATTATTCGTCTCAATACGTTTTGTTACTGTAGTACTTATAACAATACATAGAGCTGCATCAATTGACATGATGACACCTATCTAAAATATTTACAAGACCATGGCGTTTAAAAAAAACATAGCCCCTATGAAGTTAATAAAACCAATATATTTCCAAAAAGCTGTAGAAACCAATTTTTAAATACAAAAACCTAAATAAATATTCGGTCAAATTGACACCGATTTCTGATACATGACCGTGACGTCACGTTCATATATTCCCATACAAAATCTATGGAGGCAGACCGTTTTGACAGATAATAAAAAGTATGTCAACGATTGGTGATGTCATCTAGCCAATTACAGTTTGCTCATAAGAAATTAAGACTAAATCATAATTTGGGAATAAACCTGTAAGGACCCTTAGATCGAACCAAACAGGCAGATACGGTTCGAGCTAGTCCTTGGTTCTACTACATCCAATGGACCTGCTCCTCTCCTAGTACTTCGGAGTGGTTTACACGCACAATCTTCATTTCTTAACAAGTATGAACGATTAATACATACACCTTTGCACCTTAATCCAACGTAATAGGGCTTAATTGATTTAACCTGATAAAAATTGTACTGTTCCACACCATCATATTTACACTGCCTCGTTGGTGTAGTGGCAAAGTTTCTGCCTTACATCCGAGTCCTGGGACCGAATCCCAGGTCGAGCCAAAATTGTTTCTGAGATTTTCTGTCATGAATTTCTCAGAAACAGCTCGGAGTCGGGAAGTTGATGGTGCTACACCCCCGTGCCTCGGGAAGCATGTTAAGCCGTTGGTCCTGCGCCTGATCTCTCTCCGGTCATGTCGGATTGCTGTCTCACCGAACTTTGAGAGTGATGGAACAGTGAGTGCACCTGTGTATTGCGCTCACACTTGTGCACTATAATATTTACTGCGTAGTTGGCTGATCTTTGTTGAGATTGGCCACCGTGGTCGAAATCGGCCAGGATGACTATTATTTATTTACACTGATATTAACAACCACTACGTTATTCTCACACTTTTTTACCCAAATCAGTATTCTTCTAACTTCACATAGACCGTCTTATTACAAAATCAACGCAGACCCCAACCCTCATCCACACAAACACAAGTGGAACTTAAAAAGCAGCCGAAGATAAAAGAAATCCAATATCTTAACGTTATTGGCTTCAAGAGCGATGTAACTTCGTTATTACGCCTCCGACGTATCATTCGAACTGGAAGGCTTACGAGTTTTCGTGAGCGTCAGCAGTTTGACATATCGCGTCAGATTATAACTTTCTGACGCGCGCAGAAGGCTTACTGACAGCCCGTTAACAGCTAAATAATGGGGGAGACAAACTTGTGTTTATCCTCCCCGCGATTTTGATATGCTTACGTGTTAAACGTTTAATAAGACTTTGAAGATGGATAGGTTTTTTTTTATATCACGATGAAGTTTATTAAGTAATTGACATTCAATTTTGCTAACCTGTTTCTCGTTTTGATGTACAGAGCTCGTTGGTTTTACGTTATGAATATTTTTAGTAACAGTGTACTACCACCTTTTAGACGCAAATGTAAGTATTGCCATTTTACAGTACAACCAAACTGAAAAATAAAAATATAATCTTTATCGGTTCAAGACGGTGCCTGTCCAGTTTCCTTTAATTTCAGCCTTTTTCAGTACTTTAAGTATTAATATATCTTTATACAACAGGTATGTATGTTAAAGGTATTAGGTATTGCCATATTATTTTGGTGAAACATCGTGATGTGTCAAGTTTGTTAAGTAATATAAATATTGAAGTTCCAACCCCATTGTATCCTATGTTTTATGTTTTAACAATGAATTTTGAAAAAGTAAAAAGAAGAACCTAATGACTTATTAGTAAGAAAATTACTCGAGCAATTATCATTTCAAGACATTTTCGGGTAATAAGAATTCTTTGAACTTAAGTTAAGGTTTTTTAGGGTTCCGTACCTCAAAAGAAAAAAACGGAACCCTTATAAGATCACTTTGTTGTCCGTCCGTCCGTCTGTCAAGACCGTTTTTCTCAGGAACGCGTGGAGGTATCAAACTGCAATTTCTATATGATACTTAGGTCTTCTGTCCCTCGAAGCTGTAGAAAAATCAACCTTCTAAGCCAACGCATTCAAAAGATATAGCTATTTAGGCCGCGAATTTCCGCAAATTTTCGAAACTCGCACGGGAATCAAAACCTGCAGGTTACTTCCCGTAAACTTAGAATCTTGAAATTTAGTACGAAGTCACGTCTTATAGTACAGATATAGGAAAAATTACGAAAACCATAAATTTTCAGTTTCATCATATAAAAAAAAATATTTTAGACCATTTTGAAAATTTCAAAGTTACTATATAAGAGTTATATACCTACAGGTTCGTACGGAACCCTCGGTGCGCGAGTCCAACTCGCATTTGACCGGTTTTTTTAAACATATTTCACCTTTTTTATAATAAGCCGTTTTGTAAAATTGTTATCAATGTCGCGTATTACCTTTTGGGAAATACGTATTACCGATTCAGATGTAAACTAGTTATTTTTATAAAATTGTATACGAGTGCAAAAAAATGTATATATATTCCCTTTCCCGATATCATAAACGAATAACAGGGCACCACTTCGTACGCGAAAAGTAATCACACTCACCCGACCGAAAATTGTTGATCGTTTCAATTAAAAAACCGTACACCATATTCAAACACTCACCGGGGACTTGAAAAATCCTTTTTTCCCAACACAAATTAATGAAATCGTGTTTAAACTTGCACTTGTCACCCGCGAGTCACACACAGAATTAAAAATAACATGTCACTCCAACTATTTTCGTACGCGCGACTTGCGTGCGGGAGCGAGCGCGCGACCCACACCTCCGACGGCCAAGGCGATACTGACTGTTCTCATTACGACTGCAACGAAACAAGGCAAAGATCCAAAGCCCGTTCAGCCAAGCATCAAACTTATTGAAGCATAAACAGGATAACCTCATAAATCGTTGGATCGCATGTGACGTGCCCGGATTATATTTATTTTTTCTGCAAAAGCTCGGGCGTACAATTTTTTCGGCCGGGATTTTCCGTTTTTTTTTTTAAATCTTGTATTAGACGCCTAATGATAACATTAATTTTTAATGTAATATTTGAAATGTTTGTCAAAAGAGCATATCTATCCGCCTTCATTTGTATTTTCTGTAAGTCATAGATAGATTCTATAGTAATAGGCATGATGACACCTATCTTAAATATTTTCAAGACCATGCGTTTATAAAACATAGCATATGAAGTTACTACAACCATTATATTTCCAAAAAGCTGTAGAAATCAATTTTTTTACACACAAAATTCAATAAATATTCGGTTAATTGACTCCGATATCTGATACACTACCGTGATGTCACGATTTTGTATTCCCTATATTGTTATACAAAATCTATGGAGGCAGACCGTTTTGACAGATAATAGAGAATATGAACGATTGGTGGTGTCATCTAGCCTATTGAGTAGATACGTTTACATTGGTATCAATAATATCTGAACTTTTCGTATGCATATCGTAAGCATATCGTACTTAATTGCTATCATTTAAACATACAACATACGGTACATTAAATATTATTTGGACAAAAATATCATTTCTACAAATTTTATTTTTATTTTTCTACAAAAAGCAATTTAGCAAATTTTCAATCGCAAAAATAACAGTTAAAAATCTCCTCATTTGCCGAAAACATACTAACTAAAAACATTGTTACAAATAACTTGCTTATCAATACGAGCATGGGCGTAGACGTTTAAAACAATGCTTCATTGGTGTGGTAGTGTGTGTGACGTCACCAGCTTACGTGTTAAAATACTTTAACCACATTTGTATGCACAAGCTGAGACTTCAAGAATCGCCCTTAAAAATCTGAGTGAAAATAATTAAATAAAATAGTCAAAATAATAAATAAAAAAAACTGTTGTTTGAAATTCTTATCATAGACCCTAACTATCTGCGTGTGATAATAAAGTGACGATATTCATTAGTTGTCACATTTCACCACTTCTTCTTCTTCTTCTTCGTCGTGCAAACCTAGGCATAAATAGTATTTATGCTATGCTATGCGGTGGCTGCGTTTTGGTGTTAAAAATATATAATATATTGAATATATAATTTAAGAAAAAGCATTGTCAGTAGCCTTCTAGGATTCCACCGCTGTAAAGTTCGTTAAGTTATAATAGTACATTATGGTACAAGTGTGTAATGTTGGTGACTACCGCTGAGGCGCCATTGAGACCCGAGCCGTCAGGTGAGGGTCTTAAGAGAGCCGAGGACGGTAATCATCAATACACACGTGTATCATACGACGTTTTTCAACACACTTGCAAGAAAAAAAACAAACATGTATTGCATAAATCGTTTAATTAAGTATGGGAAAATTGGGAAATGGCGCGCAATTTTTTTTTCATTTCTTATACTCGGAAAGTAGTGTTTGTTTGATCAGAGCAGCGGGTCGAAAACGATGCTTCCCTCCCTTAGGCGGGAAAGACTCATAGTAATTGCTTCCCTCCCTAGGGCGGGAATGAATTTTAAAAATAGAACTAAAATTGGTTATTTAGTCGGCTATAATTTTTTTTACATAATTAAGAAAAATATCGATTAAAAAAAAATGCTGCGGTCTTGTGAGTGTATACGGCCAATGTGAATTAAAAAAAAAAACCTATTAAAGTGGGATGGTCCGCGGCGGTGACGCGGGCGGTGTGTTCCATATTTGAAATTTAAATTAAAAAAGACTATTTTTTACTTTCCTTATATTTGAAATGAAAAGTAGAGTGTTTAACACGGGTGAAAGTCATCAATTCCCACTCGGACTATATCCGCCCTCGATTCGCTCGAGCGTCTAAATACCTCGTATGGGAATTGATTTCTTTCCACCCTTGTATAACAATGTACTATTTTGCACGCGCCAAATGTAAGGTGATTGATTACAGCCATACAGCCTACTTCAAAATGATAATTTTAGTGATAAAATGCAAATATTTTATAAGAAATTATTGTGAATTATAAATAATTTGATAATAATAAATGTTTTTTCGTCTTAATTAGGGACACATTTATTTATTTCAAAAATGTAAATAGATTTTCGATGGCATAAAACCTCTTTGTTGTTACAAAAAAAAACCTGTATTACCCGGTTAAATTGAAAATGCTCCGTTTACTCGCATATAATTTGCAGTTGGGTACTAACTTAACTTTGTAGGGATCATTCTATTATGCACTAGTGTGTATATGCACGTGTATGTTATAGTTCGGTTTATGGCCCTAAGAACGATATAATAAGGCTCACTTTACGAGCAAGTGTGTTGAAAAATATTTTGTTAAATAATTCAAATTAGACTAGGAGTCAGAACACATATTGAGTTAAAGTGAAATTTCGCTTAATATCTATTTTACCATAATCGATTAGATTTAAAAGTTGAGATATATAAGATCATAAAAAGTTTATTAATATTAAACACTTCGCGCCTTAATGTCTCACAAATCTCAAAAATCCATCCTAAAGTGGTCATATTATCACTTTATTTCGTCATATACGAGTAAACCCTTCACTCCACGCATCTTTATGCATTATTTTTATTTTAAACATAAGCAGCTTATCAGAACGTAGACTAACCTATATGTATAGTTACTGTTCTAGTATGGATACCTATTTATATGGATCTACGAGTACTTACTTGATTTACTATGCTTGAATACCTACTACGCTACTCTATGTGGCGAATAATGATGCTTAGAGTTTCACTGACGAATTATCATTTGGTATGAAAAATCCTATCTTAGTCTCTAAAATATTTAAATACTGTCTTAGGAAGGCATTTGTAATTTTTCATCGCGCTGCATTCGCATCGCATTCAGTGTGGCGAAACCTTTACGTTACTTCCTGCAAACAGTAAGCCGTATCAGTCAACTATGTAGCTTCGCTGACCAATCAGAGACTTGCATGTAGTTATAGGTTTATTGCCAAAAAAATAGAATTACTGAATGAAATTGCGGAAAATTTCATAACCAATAGAAAGGTGTCTACATGGTTTAGTCGTTGACAAAATCTCAGTCACCAACGCCGTAGCAATCACGAGAAAATCGCGTTTAAAAGTGCGCACCTACATCGCGCTATAAATGTTTTTGTTCCCGGCTGCTTAAATACCAGAACCGATCCCCTACTGTTGGTCTTCCTTTGGGTTCCTTCTTCTTACTGACCCGTTGGTACCGTCCCGCCCACACGGCAGTGATCCGTGAGTCCCGGACGCCATGGTACAAGGCTTTGCCGATGACATATAACCCGGTTCGCCGGACTCATCTTGACCATCCCATGATATGAATCTGTCTCCTAAGGGCAGTTGGGGTGTCCGGGGCGCTCGTGATCCGCCACACTGGGTGGTGACCGGCCGCGGGAGTTGGCCAGGCCTCCAGTGCCGCTTGAGGCGAGTGCTAAGCGCCACAAGCGCCACTGTTCGGTGGATGGAGGAGCCCAAAGGAGGTACCCGCAGTAACCAACCTGCGACAACAAAAGTGGAGTACACCAAAACCTTACATACTCGCAAAAACAACCTTTTGTTTATTACCAATATAAAGAAAACTTTTTTTTCTGCTACAAGGATGGCACATAGTATTGAATTAATTTCTCCGTTGTATTGTCAAGGCAAGCATTTATTTTATTTATTTATTTAAGCTTTATTTTACAACAATACTTTGTACAAAAGGTAGACTTAACGCCGTAGGGCATTCTCTACCAGACATACCTTTGGGCTAAGCAGATATGATTAGTGGGCGGTGCGACAAAATAAATAAAAGAGAAAACAAAAAAAATAAGAATAATATGACACATAGGATTAAATATACAATATATATATATATATATATATATATACAGTCGTGGTCAACTTATTAGGGACACTCTTTGGTTAAACCGAGTTGTGAATTTATTTTTTATTTTCCAATGAGTCTAAACCATATTCCATATCTCTTACATGTAAGTATAATTAGTCATTTATGTGCCCGATTATACAAACAATAACAACTTCTTAAACATTAAACCTCTTTGCAGTATAGCTGATAGATTATCGTAGTGCTATTTGTTCAAATAATGCTGGCTGGCCATTTAATTAGGGACACTGAGATATTGCGTTCTATTTTCAAAATTTGAATCTCAATACTTTTTTACTTCTTCTCTTATTGTTTTGTGGTAGTTTTGGCGGCAATCCCGATATTTATTTTAAGTTTTGGAAAATATTTTGAAGAAAAATGGATAAAAATAAAAGTTGCGATCCAACACTACGAAAAATTATCATGAAGTTTGTTGTCGAGCATGGTTGGCCATACCGAAGGATAGCAGAACATTTAAATTGTTCAAAAACTATGGTATACAATGCAGTGCAACATGTCAGACGCAATAACACAGATTTAAATGTGCCCAGAACAAAAAGATCGAGAAAAACAACTCCGCAAGATGATAGAATGATAACCAGGTTAGCTAAGAAAGATCCGTTTCTAGGCTCTATTTTAATTAAACACGAAGTGTTCGGGACAGACGAAAGAGCTGGTGTCTCAGCGAGGACCGTTCGACGACGTCTGGTAGAAGCAGGGTTGTTCGGAAGAGTGGCTCGCAAAGTACCATTGTTGAAGAAAGAACATAGAAATGCTCGTTTGGCGTTTGCACGTAAATATGGACATTGGACCTACGCCCAATGGCAACATGTATTATTCTCTGACGAGACCAAGGTTAATTTGATTTCTTCAGATGGAAGGCAATACGTACGGCGTCCAGTAAAAGCGGAAATGAATCCAAGATTCACAAAAAAGCAGGTGAAACATGGCGGTGGAAACATTAAAATGTGGGGTTCATTTTCTGGACGTGGAGTGGGACCTGTGAGGAAAGTTCAAAGTAACTTAGACCAACATCAATACAAGGCAATATTGGAGGAAACGATGCTTCCCTATGCTGAGGAGCATCTCCCTATTATATGGACGTTTCAGCATGATAACGACCCGAAACATACCGCCCGTTCAGTCAAGTCGTTTCTTACCAGTCAGTCAGTATCGGTGCTAGATTGGCCAGCAAATAGCCCGGACCTTAACCCAATCGAGTACCTTTGGCACGAAATCAAGAAAAAAGTAGCCACTTATCGTACCACAACTTTAGATGAACTTAATGAAGCTTTTTGTGAGGCATGGGCAAACATTCCTGTCGAAACATGCCAGAAACTGATAATGTCTATGCCACATCGGTGTCAAGCGGTAATTACTAACAAAGGTTTTGCTACTGGGTACTGATTTTACACGTAATAAAATGGAGCTGTTAAAGATATTATAATACTGCAGATTATTAGTTTTGTTTAACTCTATTTTTCATTATAGTTTACTGTCCTTAATTAAATGTCCAGCTACAGAATTATACCTTAAAATTGAATACATGTTCAACTTTTGATATTAAATACTTTTTTCTATTTATGTATTCTTTTATTTACAGCCATTTAAAGCATAATAATCCGACCAAATTATGCAAATAATAGTTACTGAGAAATCAATAGGGTTTTATATTTGTATGTACATAACCGGTTATTGTTCTTCACTATCTTGCATGTCCCTAATTAGTTGACCACGACTGTATATATATATATATATATATATATATATATATATATATATGATTACATATTTAAAATATGAAAAGTGGGTGCGAATGAGTCTCTCGAATGATAATTTGCTGGGAGCCTATTTTATATTTTCGGGAAGAGCATTCCAGAGCCTGATGGCCTGAATGTGGAAGCATGTATAGTGTTAGCGCACAACCCAGAATCTTCAAACTTCTGAGGCACTGACTATCAAGTCTATGGCTTAATACTGGGCAAGTGCCATCCTCAAGTAGGTATGTGGCACAAGCCTCAACATTTCAGCGGTTCGTTCTGTCAGATACCTATTTTATCTAGTCATTCTAGAGCCTCTTGCTAGGAAACTGGTATAAACTTATTATGACCGATTGACCGAGGATCGAGCGCGTCTTAGGCACCGGAATGGCGACAAACTTTACACAGGAGTGTGGATAGTTTTGAGACAAGGCGAGTTGAACACCTTGATGCTAAACGCCAAATACGAAAGACTAGGCCAAAATTCTCATACACATACAATTTATCTGCACCTTGTAACCGGGTCTTTAAGACAAAGTTTGGTTTTGCCAGTTACAGCCCATCTCAATAAAGATTGAACCTGGAAAATTTGCCGAAGTCGCCGTCACCGGATACGGTGAGGATGGCATGATTATGATGGATCAAAAATTTTTTTTTGTTTTTATTTTTACTAGCGTCCCGCCCGCGACTTCGTCCGGGCAAACGTGTTATCCCAAGGGAGCATTAAATCGGGAAAAAAAGTATCCTATCACCTAAGCCACCTCATGCACTACCAGAACATATCCAAATATCCAAACAAATAAACTTATATTATATATGATGTGATGTGATTCCAGTTAGGTTATATGGAACGGGATCAGACCGGAATAAAAAAGGTATACTGGTGAATGGCCGAATGATGGCCGGATGCATTTAGGTATAAAAATAATGGTCAGCGGATCAGTCTTTGGGATAAGACGTAAACAAACAATCCACGAACAATTGAAGATTATGAAATCCATAGTAAGTCATTTGAAAACCATCACCGTTATTGTTTTGATATTGTGAAGCATAATAACCATGTGTTTTTATATAGTTTTGCCCTTAAAACGTTTAGCCGCCATGTTTGTTTAAATTTTTTAGTTAGGGCTTAAAATAGACTTTAAGTATTATGATCGGACATTCTCGCGTTACAGTAGTTCGTCTCGGCACTTGTAATACTGACAAATGGTCAACGGTTGACATCGGGTGTTATGAATCATGCTTGCGGGCACTCTGCCAAAATGCTCGACGGCAAACGCTTGGTGTAATATGCAAATGTTGGTCCCAAGTCGCAGTCGCCAATGTTTGAAGCGGTCTTCTTCTATGTAGCAGTAAATCTGGATTTTATTTTAATGCTATAGAATAGATTTATTTTATTTTATTTGTGCACATTTAAAGTAATAAATTACAAAAACATATTAGAAATAACAAATAACAATGACAACAATTAGTAATTAGGAACTTAAATTGCAATTTCTGATATCATACCTTCAATGCTATTTTCATAAATAAATAAAATAAAATTAAACAAATCATAGGAGAGATTTATGAAACACGCGTAATTTTTCTAGGAACTACTAGTTTTTTTTTATTACTATTCTCCAGACAATTACCCACAATCTCACGGGGTGATATGTGCGATTCTTTTGCTAAGTTAGAGATGTGATATTTGCTTTTAAGAACCATGTAAATGCATTTTTGGAACGTAGTAAGGAATAACAGGTGGGTACGGGTGCCTACTATGAGTCTAAATTTTTAGTTACAGAAACGTAGCATTTAGCCTAAATATTACGTGATGATGTTGAATAGGCTGAGATTTCAATAATCACTGAGACAGCTAATGGATAGTCAATATCCATTAGCTGTCGAAACACAATAATACTGAAAACATAATTTACCACTTTTGTTTGCTGTTGTTCGCTTCGCGTCCGATTAGTTATTTTTAATTTGTATTTGTTTTAATATCTGGATAGTGCATATTTATTAATAATAACATAAGCCTAAAATATTGTACCACGATAAAGTATCTAGTTGTTTGCTATCCGAAATAAAGAGAAAAAAATATGGGTATGACGTCAGACTCCGATAAGAGGGTGGTGGGTAGCCTACACAACAAGTCATACTAACAGCTAAGTCCAGTACAAATTGTACCACTGGAAATCAAACCCTGTTCAGGACCTCTTGGTTCGAAATCAGCTGTGAAACCCTAGTCTAGTGCCTAGTGTGGTCTAGTGACCACAGAGGCCGCTCAAACGTGTAGAGATTTAGCGACGTGATGCGGTTATCTGAAAAAGATCGCTCTTAAGAATAAGACCGCTTTAATTGTGCATATTTCTGTGTATGTTGATTTTGTATTATTTTTTGTGGTGTGCAATATAGCGTTCACTATCTTTCGCATCGCTTTCTTCATTGGGACAGTAAGTCATCATATCAGCCATAAGAGGTACACTGTACATGATCCTCCCACGAGGATCTCAACAGCGATCGGACCTGTATTGCCCGCAACGAGGTCTTCCCGCGACGGTACACTAGATCATCGGTCTACCTTGGTAAGGTACCTGTCCACGGAGAGGCAAGAAGACACCAAGTTAGATGGCGTAAACCAACAGACAGCCATTGAAATAATACAATTTTTACGGATTATTTCGCGATTCATTTACATTTCATTTTAACCTGACGTTTCGGATCCTTTTCAGCATCCTTGGTCACTGGTAATCTGAGTTGAGTTGATTTTACCTGTGAGCCACGTGGAGATGTGACCGGAGTAAAAGCCCAAAGGACTATAAAACACCGTTTATATTATTTCGGATATATAACATACATAGACATATACACCATTGCGACGTGCAGTGTCACTCGTGGAACGTTTTGAACTTGCAAACGACTCATTAGGTGACACATTGGTGACTGCCTCGTCGGTGTAGTGGCAAAGTTTCTGCCTTATATCTGAGAGGTCCTGGGTTCGAATCCCAGGTGGAGCCAAAATTGTTTCTGTGATTTTCTGTCATGAATTTCTCAAAAACAACTCGGAGTCGGGAAGTTGGCGGTGTTACACCCCCGTGCCTCGGAAAGCACGTTAAGCCGTTGGTCCAGCGCCTGATCTCTCTCCGATCATGTCGGAATGCCGTCTCACCGAACTTTGAGAGTGATGAAACAGTGAGTGCACCTGTGTATTGCGCTCACACTTGTGCACTATAATATCTCCTGCGTAATTGGCTGATTTCTGTTGGGATTGGCCGCCGTGGTCGAATCAGCCAGGAGGACTATTATTAGGTGACACATTCTATTTTATACGGTATTTTACTAGAAACACAGTGGTCACTCTTATAAAACTAAAACTAGCAAACATATTGATGAATGTTGAGCGCGTCGCTAACACTACCTGTGTCCACATGTGTATCGTTTCAATGTCTAGTGTTCGCGTAAACAGAAGAAACCAATGACAGACAGTTTTTAAGCAATGGACATAAAGTTACGGGTAGAGTCTTAGCGAGGGGGAGGGATGACGGCGACAGATCATTATTTGAAATATGCATAAAGATGCAGCCTGCGCCCGGCGGATGTGTAAATAAACGCAATTAGGACGCGGCGCACCGAGAGGAATGTCTTTAGAGTCGCCGTGTGGTTCAAGTGCCAAGCTAAAGCGATAATAAATAAAGTTATAATAATAATATAACAAATATACAACAACATCACATACATCGATCTGATTTCAAGAGTAGTAGCTTAAGCACCTGTGTTACAGATATCAGAATCAACAGTGGTATTTACAAATAAACTTAAATAAGTACAAATAACAACCAGACCAGTACAAATAGACATGTTTATGCACACAAATATTTGTACAGTGCGGGGATCGATCCCGCGACCTCTTGATTAATAGTCAACTTCTTGACCATAGTTATATCTAAGTATTGTTGTCCAGCCAAGAAACAGTTCAGTAATTTCTTACACGTCACGACGGGATTACGATACGGCCGATATGCATCAGAATTGAGCTCAAATACTTTTTCACAAAGTCTGGGCAAAGGCTATTCGATAAATATTTAGTAGTCAACTAAGCAAAACGTCAGTCCTTCTCTGTCCTGCACTATAATATTTTAATATCTTAGTCAATTATCCAAATTTAACAATCTAAAATAAAAGACATATTAACAGACGAATAAGTCCATATTTGACTATGGTTTGGTGTTTAATTACAAAATGCAAAACCATTTGAAAACACACAACTCAAAGCAACATCGTAAATGTATACAGAGAAATAAGAAATCTTGAATTAAGAAATAAGAAGAGAAATTAGTTAAAGACAAATCGCTCCCTCCCAAACCAAGGACCGCATCCTAAAAATATTCGTCGTGTAGCCTTGAAGGTAGTAGAAGTTCAGCGAGCACGGAAAATGGTTCCGAGTCGCGGTTCCGCCGACCGCAAATTCTTTTTACACTTTCCTAAGGACGCTAGTTTTTTTACCGAGTGTTCAGAGCATGAGTTACGTGTTGTCACGAGTGTGGAGCGAATTGAAAATTACGGTTCTACACGACGGGGTAACATTCATGCTTGCCTTTTTGGATGGAAGTAACCGGCTAACTAAAGGTGTAAAGGTACACTATACACTGACTTAGCATGTGAAATTTAGTTTGGATCAGTAAGAGTCAGGGCACATAGTCATACTGTAGCCGCCATACGTCGCGATTATTAGCGATTTAAGGCAAGCGTCCTCCGGTCGGTGTCGTACGCATCGGACGCATCGCGTATAACAGATTAAATTTTCACTGCGTCCACTGTATCGGCAGCAATCAGATTGCCGACGCCAGTATCAGTAATCGGATGGGCGATGCCACTTTCCTTCGGATTTTTAAGATCGGTATTCCGTATGACGTCATCGGTTCGCATCGCATGTGATGGCCGATGAGCGATCCGTACGGTGCGGATCAATGGACGCTGTTGTATGAGTTCTTATTCTCTCAAGTCAATCTCAAGGAAATTTCAATTGTAAAATATTGTTCTACTATTATTATTATGCTAAATACTATTGTTAAAATGTAAACACTTCATATACCTGAAAAGGTGAAACATAGAGTTCGCATTTAAACAACCGACAGCCTCTGTATATATTATGATTATGATTTAAATCTGTTTCTTCGGTTTACGCGGACAGTATACATTAACAAGAGACACTTTTTACGGATTGTTTCGCGATTTATTTACATTAAGTTTTAACCTGACGTTTCGGACCCTTTTCAGTGTCCGTGGTCACAGTTAGACTAAGGTGTTAAAATGTCATTACATAGTTTAAAAAAAACCATTACTAGGTTATCATGAGGTAAAAACAAAATGTACAGAATTCGCAAAATAATCCGTAAAAAGTGTCTCATTTTAATTTAAAATTTGTTGCGAGCGATGCGTGTGATGCCAGTCTGTGGACGCTTGCCTTAGCCACGGCCATGGCTGCGTGGTGGTGGCCATGACACATTATGTGCGCTGCCGGCAAATGTCGGGTCATATCAGTTCTTTTATCAATGAAACGAACTAATTTATCTGCCCTGCTGCTATTTAAACCGTTGTCAGTTGTATCGGATGCAGCCATCTCTGTCACTCTTACGAGCTCTACCGTGCTATCAAACTCTCTAGCTAGAAACAGTCATGTCATGTGTGTGTTTTTAATTTACTTTAAAAATTGCAATTCAATGTTTTTAAGAGAATTATTTTAAGGGTATTAATTGAGCACTGTTTTTATGGAATAGACAAGTACACACACACACACACACATAATTTTGTTGTGACGGTCATCTCAATCGTTTTGGAATTAGAATTATTGTGTAAAATTCTATTATTTTCAATATTTTATTAATTTTTAAATATAGTTTAGTATGATTTGACATAATTTAAATACAAAAGATATAATAGTATGTACTCTATGACATTCATTATTATTTTTTTTACTTTAGGGTGGACATGTAAATTATTGATTATTAATGTTTTCATTGTATTAATTTTAATCGCATGACAACGAACGATTTGCATATAGAAAAATCGATAAATTTATCGATATATTTTAACATCTGAAAAATGTATACCATGTTTTATTCAAATAAAGATTACTCTATTCTATTCTATTCTATTCTATTCTATAGACCCAAAATACGAACGAAACTGTACGAAATTTCGACTTCTTAAGTCAATGCATCTTTTTCTTCAATCCAGGCAATGTTTTTTCAGTTAGTGTAGTAAGGAATACTTTTTTAATACAAGCGTTTTTCAACAAATAATGAGAACGCAAATCGGCCACTATGCTGGAACGCAGTGACCCAGACTATCCAAGTTTTTATACCAAAAGGCAGACTAGTGTAAGCAAAGCTTCACTATATGATATAAAGCAAAAAAAAGCTTGTACTTGTTTGTATGCGTAGGTTCTAAAAACTACTTACTCAACGGGATTTGATGCAGTTTCGGAGTTTATAACACAACGGAGAGAACAATATCTGCCGGGATCGCTAATCCATACTTCCATATTAATATTATAAATGCGAACGTAACTCTGTCTGTCTGTCCGTTACTCAATCACACCTAAACTACTTAACCAATTTGCATGAAATTTGGTATAGAGACTTTTTGATACTCGAGAAAGGACATTTTACCGCGGGAAAATAACGCATTCCCATGGGATAATTCAAGCGGGCCGATCGCTTTTGCGCCTAAGCCTTGACTGAACAAATTTATATGAAATTTGGATTAGATACTGTTTTAAACTTTCCTGTTGCATGACGGCCTAAAACGCCGGTCTCAAAGAAACCCGGACATTGTTAGTGTAGTTTGTCGGACTGACTGTACTGCAGATATAAATATCCAACAAATGCGGGTGGAAGAAGAAAACTCGACGCGCCCGAGTAGACGACGCCGCCAGCCTCCAGTTCGCCCGCGACCATGATCTGTGCAACCAGATCGAAACGTCGGGAAGGTAAATACCAAGTTTTTACCTTTTAAAAGTGTTTGTGTTGCGTAAAACCCTTAAAAAAATCTGTGTCTATTGGATTAGATAGTTTGTGTCTTAAGAAAGGGCATAGGTCACTTTTGACCGCGGAAATAAAAACGCATTTCCTTGGGAAAAATTACATTCCGGGGAATCTTATCGCTTTCACTCCTAAATTACCAAAGATTTGAATTACATTTTGATAAAAATGGTATTACAGGAAAACAACGCATTCCAAAAAAACTACCTAATGCGGACGAAGTTGCGGGTAAAAGCTAGTTTTACATAAAGCAAGTTTCATGACATCTTGTAGCCAAAATTATAGTTCTAAGGATCACGTGAACTAACAATCTATTGTTGATTCAAATAAACTTTGCGCTAGAACGTGGGCTGGTGGGTCAGGTTTTAAGAATCATGTTAAGGGTTCCTTCATAATTTATAACAAAATAACAATTCAGTGACAAAAGAAATCAGTCTATATAGTACGAGTGTAAGTAGTCTTTGCGTAGAGATAAGAAACGCTATTTGGATTAAAAATATTGCGGACGGCAAGTTCAAAGCGCTGAATATAAATTCCCAGCCTTTATTATGAAAATGGGGTGGTTTTTTATTCCGTCAGTTGAACGGCCGTGTCAATTTTGCGCCCCGTAATTTTTCCTCCATACATTTTTGATGACTCCAAAAGATTATTTGAATGCCCTAAAATACTTTGTACGGATTCCGGTGGGTTTAATTAAGGCCCGTGTTCTTTGGTCGGGTTTCGTGTATTCATTTTCACTTTTTGAGTAGAATATATCGTTAAAAATAAAAGGACAGATTAAACTGTGCCAAAGGTTATTCAGGAAGCTTCTAGGTAAACCGAGAGTCAATTTTGTGTTTCGCATGAGAATTACAGTGTTTCCCTGCAATTACAACCTAGAAATCTTCTAAGCTAGAGTGAACAGGCATCTTCTAGGTGAGCTCGCTTCATTGTAGAGTCTCTTCAGTCTTTGCCTCGTTTGGGCTTAGCCTTGGGTCAAGAGCAAACCTATCCCAAATAAATAATAAAAAGAAAAATTGCGGCTTTGCCTTTGATTTTAATTTGTGAGCATACTATAGAACCATACTTGCTTACTTATATTCAACACTGCATGGCCTACAGATAAATAACCATTCAGTCTTCGAAGAATATGAACTAAAGCGTTACCTTACGGATTTACTTTAAGTGGGAAAAACTTTAGGCAGTTGCGGGAGAAAAAATATTGAACACTAATTTACCTTCAAAATGCTTCTATGACTTGGAAATATCGCAAGACCGAGGCCGTTTAAGATTTCGGAATTATCCTCATCTATGCTCATTATGTATTCAATATCGTAGATAATGAACCCCAAGAATAAATTGCGAATGAGTTTCCAGATCTCCTATTATTGCGGCTAATCAAATCAGAAGCTCTACCAAATGACGTCACGATGCTCAACAAAAATGATGACGTTGCAAAAACGTTCCATCGTTTGTGCGAAATCATTCGTCCATAGGTACTTATATCAGCTGATTTTCATGAATGACTTGGCATTCATTCACAGTTGATTTCTTTGTGGCTCTGCCAGCCAATAAATACAAACAGGGCATGCGATTTGTGTACAGACTACATATTGACTGATGGAACCGCCCGGAATGTTGAATTGTTGTGTAATTTTACGTACCTACAAAAAGTTTGAAATGTTATTGTACAACGAATACGCCTTATCTTTTGGTAAAAAAATATTTCGAACCAGCTTTTACCAGCTAATTCGTCCGCATTAGGTGTTTATTTTTTGGAATGCGTTGTTTTCCCTTAATACAAATTTTATCCGCATATAATTCAAATTTGGTAATTTAGGAGTGAAACCGAAAGATTCCCCGTAAAGTAATTTTTCTCATAGGAATGCGTTGTTTTCCCGCGGTCAAAAGTAACTAATGTCCTTTCTTAAGCCACAAATTATCTCCATAACAGATTTCATAGAAATCTGTCCATTAGATTAGGCGTAAAAGCGATAAGCCCACTTTAATTTTCCCACGGAAATGCGTCATTTTTCTGCGGTAAAAAGTAGCTTCAGTCCTTTCATAGGTATCAAAATATTACCAAATTTCATGTAAATCGGTTCAGTAGTTTAGGCGTGATTGAGTAACAAACAGACAGACAGAGTTAGTTTTGCATTTATAATATTTGTATAGATACACCAAATTACATTTTGTATCTGTTGATTATCTTAGTAATGAACATTTCCAAATTAGGGTTTCTCATAATTGTTTACTGGTGGTAAAGTAAAGTCTCATTTATACTTACAAAAACTTATTGATCACACTTCGGTGTCGAAAACTAAGAAAATAATTAACCAATCCAGACGCCTTGAATTGTCTAGACGCCTTATAAAAGTTTAATTAAAACTGACGAAGGTTTCTAATTGCCTAGTTAATTAAGTAAGGATTTTATATAAGCCAGAATTTCATTTGTAATAATGAACAAAGTCAATAAACAAGTGTACAAATTTGTCAAAGTAGGTACGACCAAGTATTTAGAGTTAAAAAAAGCTTTAAAAAAATAATTTAGGAAAGATTTTGATTATTGAAAACCTTATCGATTGGGCATAATTTATGTTGCAGCATATTTTAAACATGTAAAAAAAAACTTTTGGTAGATATTATTGTGAGCTTTAACACAAATAATAATAATAATAACAAATATACAACAACATCACATACATTGATCTAAATCCGTGGTAAGTAGCTTAAGCAATTGTGTTACAGATATCAGAATCAACTGTGGTATTACAAACAAAATAAACTTAAATAAATACATGTAACACCCAGACCAGTACAAACAGACATGTTCATGCACACAAATGTTTGTACAGTGCGGGGATCGAACCCGTCTCGTCCCGTCGTCAAGAATACTAGCAAGTTCCTAAATGAAAATAATAAAGATTCCTTCCACTTTTCGCGAGACAACTTTCATTATGTATATTACTTCAAAAACCTGGTTTGTTAAGTGCTTACTGGTAGGTCTGGCAACAATCCAAAGATACTACACAGAATACGGAATAGGCTAAAAATTAACGACCACAAGATTTATTATAGAATGCAACCATTTTTAATTCCTGAATTTTAATAATTCATAGAACATCGTAACAAGTGACTCGAAAACTGTTCTTTAACTAACTAGCTTTCACCCGCGACTTCGTTAAATTAATTAAAATCGTTCTTAATTTAGGAGTGATCGGATCGGATTCCCCGAAAAGTATTTTTTCTCAAGGGAATGCGTTTTTCCCCGCGGTCAAAAGTAACTCAATGTCCTTTCTTAAGTCTCAAACTATCTCCTTACCGAATTTCATTTAAACCTGTTCAGTAGTTTGGGCGTAAAACCGATTGGCCCACTTGTATTTTCCCATGAGAATGCGTCGTTTTATGCCTATGTCCATTTTCGGGTATTCAAATATATAGTTTAGGCGTGATTAAGGAACAGACAGACAGACAGAGTTACTTTCGCATGTCTTTATAATATTATTAGTATAGATATAGATTTGAAATGAAATTAGAAGTATTACAAGTATACACACATTCAAGAATGGTTAGCAACAAGATCGTCCAGTCGAATGCATAAACTGACATTAAAAGTCCCGTTAGGACAGACTGAATTAAATTATTGATAAATATTTGATTCTTATGAACTGTATCATTGGTGTACATCATATCACTATTAATAAATATATATTTTATGCGAAAATCTTAAAATATTATAATAAAACTAGCCTTATAAAACTATAAAAACAGATAAGCAAAAAAAAGCAAACAAGGAAACAAAAATTTAACTATATAGAAAATATATCACCTCTAGCGTGGTCATTGGGTATTTTGCGCTTATTTTCTATTAAATCAGTTTATAGATGCCGGTGTTCAGGCTTTTTTACACCACAGGGTAGCACTTAGTGATTTGTTAGACTGTGACTTATTCCTAATCAAACCTATAGTTAGTGTTTTTTAAGACACTGAAACGTGGAAGCGCACTACTCCTGAAAATCTATCTAGGCTATTTTATCTCTTACCGACGGTACACAATCTTATATATAAAAATGAATTGCTGTTCTTTAGTCTCGCTAAAACTCGAGAATGGCTGAGCCGGTTTGAATAATTTTAGTCTTGAAATATTCGTGGAAGTCCAAGGAAGGTGTAATAATTAAGATTTTTTTTGAAAAAACAAACGGTAGGACAACGTCTGCGGTTCCGCTAGTTCTTATATATGAAAATGAATTGCTGCTCGTTAGTCTCGCAAAACTTGAGAAGGGCTGAACCGATTTCAATCATTTTAGTCTTGAAATATTCGTGGAAGTCCAGGTAATGTTTAAAAGATCTTAAAATTAAAAAACAAAGAACGTGCAGGACATCGTCTGTCGGGTCCACTAGTCTTATATATAAAAATGAATTGCTGTTCGTTAGTTTTGCTAAAACTCGAGAACGGCTGGACCAATTTGACTAATTTTAGTCTTGAAATATTTGTAGAAATACAGGAAAGGTTTGAAAGATAAGATAAGATAAGAACGGGCAGGACAACGTCTACAGGGTCCGCTAGTAATAATAAATAAATTGTTTCAATTAACACATCAATTAACTAGCCCGAAACATTTTCATTAGCTTGTGCTTTGCTGACTAGAATAACAGAAAGAAATACTTAAATACATTCTTCTTCGTCTTCTTCATCTTCTTATCGTGTCGATGGAACACGAGCAATTACACCGTGGCAGCCCAGAATTCAGCCACTTATATAGCGGATCGGCTGCAGGTCATTGAATCCGCTGGCGTGCAGGTGTTGGGGCACGCCGGGCACGATGTTAAGTGTGCCATAGTTTGCACTGCACCGCAAACACAGTCCACATCGGAGCTTGCCGAAAATCCTCACCTGGCCATGATCTCCTTAAATACATTAATAAGCCCCCATGAATCAGGTGCAAATGCTCGTGCTCGTCACACAAACAGTTGCCCCTAGCAGGATTCGAACCTGGTTTTGTAGTCCAGACCTCAGACCACTATACCGAAGTTGTTGCTGTGTCGTGATTTATAATCTATACTAATCCACACTAATACTAGAAATGCGAAAGTAGCTCTGTCCAGTTACTCAATCACGCCTAAACTACTGAACCAATTTGCATGAAATTTGGTGTGGAGATGGCTACTGTTTATTGCCGGAAAATGACGCATTCCCATGGAAAAATTCAAGTGGGCCGATCGCTTTCAAACGTAAACTACTGAACAGATTTAAATGAAATTCGGTAAGGAGATAGTTTGAGATTTAAGAAAGGACATAAGTTACTTTTGACAAGGAATACAACCATTTCCATGGTAAAAATTTCTTTCCGGGGAATCTGATTGCTTTCACTTCTAAATTACCTACCAAAGATTTGAATTATATTTAGATAAAATGGGTATTACGTGTGTTGTGATTTTTAGAATAAGTATTATGTCTTTTAGATTTTTAATTGATTATTGTATTTAAATTTATTAGATAATTTATTGAGTTTATTTTTAATTAATTATTCGTACTGTTTCGATATTTGGGTCATTTGTTTTTATCAGTAATTTTACATATTTTGTTGTATTTTAAATTATAAGTAAAATTATAAGTTTCTAACTGACTCTGTAGTACGAGCTTGATTCTGATTGGTTGGCGAACAGCCAATCGGAATCAAGCACGGTGGGAGGGATGTTGAGTGGTGACTTGGTTCCGACAACACTTTCTCGAGTCATTCTAGTCGGTGGCACGAAGCGAGCTCTAGCTCTGGACGAATACGTTATTGTAATTGTTGTAAGCAAGACAGTGTTATACGAATAAAGTGCTGTGTAAATATCAGTGGAGTTTTAAATTTACAAAACGTGAAAACAACGCATTTTCCAAAAAAGTACCTAATGCGGACAAATTCGTGTTTAAAATTTAGTGCTCAATACATCTCTGCTTTCCACTTTTTAATTCTTGCTTCACTGAAAAAAACTTATGAAAGATAACAGCAACTTCCCGCTCCCACTTACACAGATGCAGTCATATTTAGTTAGGCATGGTTAGTTTAGAAACTAAGCGTTAGTTTGTGCTTTGGTGACTAAAGTAACAGAAAGAAATATTAAAAAAAACTTTAATAAACACTCATGACTCAGGCTCGTGCTCGTCACACAAACACGTGCCCCTAGCAGGATTCGAACCTGGTTTTGTAGTCCGGACCTCAGACCAGCTGGCGTCGTGTTGTGTTTTATAATGCTCAATACATCTCTGTTCTACATTTTTTAATTCTTGCTTCACTGAAAAAAACTTATGTAAGACAACAGCAACTTCCCGCTCCCACTTACACAGATGCAGTCATGTTTTTTTGTATCATCCATCATTGCTATTGGTAATTACGTGACTTCACAGTTTTCTTTTCTTGTTTTCTGAATTAAAAAGTTCCGCTGGCAGAGCGCACGGTAGCGCTTTCGCCAAGCTTAAGTTAGAAGCTTTACACTGAAAACGAATTGAAAAAATAATAATCAGGTTGAATATTAGATGAAGGCAAAATGTTTGTCTAGAAGAAACTGCTTTAAGCAATAAGACCAGGCTTAATTTTACAAACATTCAAAAACGTTTTTTCATGGATTGTTTCTGTGTGAAATGAACAATAAAAGTATTTTTATATCTATTTCTTGGTCTATCTATTAGTCGTTATCGTAGGCTTAATAACATCTAACAGTAAGGTTGGTCACTTATCTTACAGCCACCCTTCCACTAAACAGCACTGAGCCCCCGTGGTGGAGAATGAGACGTTGTATATATAGGTATAAGAGATAGAGTAGATAGCTAGATATATTTATTATTGTCAGTATTAATGCCATACCTGAAATGATGTAATTTTATGCCAAACAATTATTTTGACGATTTTTTACCTATTGATTTTTAACCGTTGATTTTGGAAATAAAATCCTTTCTCAATGTAGAATTGGTCCAACAAGAAATACAGATAAAATAAAGGAAAAAATTGGGTTGTCTGTAAAGTCGGTCTGACCTGACTGTTGCCTCTTTGTCTTTCGTTCCGCGCTCTCAATTGCATTTCAAGCCTTGAATGGAACGCCTCAGTGCGAGGTAACGCCGCATGCGTCATGTTTTTTGGTGCGTGCAGCCGGCTCCATCGAATTATGAGACGTTGTCACGTCAAAAATACGGGAACTTGGCATATTTTTTAGGAAACAGACTGGCCATGGCAGAAACATTTGTACATCATAAACATGTGCCCTTGAACTGTTTTATTATTCTATTGAAATGACTAAACCATTCATAAGATAAGATTCATATTTCTTTCAGAAGCGTTAGGTTAATATTTCTTCAATGCCCGATCTTCAACAATCTTTGTTGCAAATTTAAAAAATATATACATCAAATTAATGTAAGAAAACCATGCAAGAACATTGGATTCTTCTACAACAAAATACTTGCAATACAAATTTTGAACGAGGTCACTCGAAAAAGTGCTAAGTGCAGCTATATCGTAGAGCGGGGAGCAAAAAATAAATGCCGCCATTAATCTTCGATGCATTCGCTCGTACTGCATTATCGAGTTAGTCTTCTAGAGCTAAAGAACGGCAGGGCATAAGCGGTAGCGGAGCGTTAAGTATAAAGTTACATTGATCAATCATTGGCGCAATGTGTGAACAAATTATGAAGAACACATTTGTTGGAACTTTACTGTCGATTTTTACAATTTTATGCAATTCAACTCACAAATCTGTAGTAAATTCATATGCGTAGCTATTAGCGATCCTGCATACGACTTAAAAAATATATAAGTAAGGCATCTAAATGAATATGTAATTCAAATTTCTAAATGAATAAATTGCATATATATTATATATATATTTTATTATTCTTATTAATAATTAATTGATATTTATCTTTTGTATATTATAATAAAATTTAATATTTACTGATCATTATTATATTATATCTATTTTGTTTATTTATTTTTTGCATTATTCACCACAATTTACCTTTTTCATTTAATTTTCACTGCACCCACTGTCTTCTTTCTGAATGACCATGAAGTTGACTGGCAGAAAACGCTTTTAGCATTAAGTCCACCCTTTGTACATTTCTTGTGCAATAAAGTTTTAATTTTAAAGGTCACATTACAGAAATGACAGTATACCGTCATCCTACTAATTACAACAGTTGGTACTAACAGTATCGCCTTTTGCCTAATGATTTGATTTACCTAAAGCAATATAAGCTGCTCATTTTATAACATGAAAATAAAATCAGCAGCAAATTGCTTGAATGAAATACAAATAAAATAAGAAAAATAAAATAAAATTTTGTCGCAACAAACTGCAGGGGGTAAAATCGCTTCCGCGTATGTATGTATCGATAATTTTATCGATCACCGCTGTCGATACCGGCGGACTCGATGAGGGCCCTCCATTACTCGATTACGAACAGCTGATTTAGGCGTCGATTATCCACGATAACGATTGTGTGATCTCGATAAGAATCCGAAGAGACTAAATTGGTTGCCATTGTGGTTAGTAATTGTCTGGTTGACTAATCGATTCATTTAGGTGATGAATCGAATATTTTTATTTACTTAAATTTAAAAAAAAACTAACTTTAGTTTTTTCTTCGTCTCTATGAAAGGATAAACACGTTACCGGCTAGATATTAGCCGATAACATGTTTTCTCTTTCGCTTTTCACTCGTACATTAGTAATTTGCCTCGAATTACATTTAAAAAAAAAACGTTTTTATTAGAGAGGAGACAAATTTAGATCTCTGTTTTAAAGTTAATGTGTAAGACAGAGAAAGAATAAAATAAAGCTGCATTAGGTAGAAACGTATCAGAAGTTCAGCACACCATTTTGATATATACCGTTTGTTTTACAACTATTGAACAAAGTGTATTATTCCTTTTCACCCCAACTATTCATTCCGACTTTGTGGCGATACAGAAATGGCGATTCTGTTCTAAAAATGACCCTCGAAAATTGCAAATGCGTGATTCGTCACGTCATACAAATTCGAGTGCGCCCCCTCAAAAAGGAATTGGCCATAAAGCCCTACAACATAACTCATAGCCCTTTGTACGACTTTAGCCATCCTGCTTCCTCCCACGGGTAAGCAGCATGAGTGACAAAGATGGTTATAATTTTGTATCTAAGTTTATATGCTTATATGGTAGAGTGCTGAATGACGTCACCCTCGCTATAATTTCTATATCAATCATGCAGTGCATTAATGAAGCATTTGTTGCGGAGCAAATTGGAATTACAAGACAGTTCGGTTTGATCTTGGCAGGAATTGGGGAATTATAGTGATGGTTACAATTGAGGTTGGATTTCTATGTACAAATTAATAATAAGAAATAATAAAAGCTAAGGAAATAGGAATTTAAAGATAATTTGATTTGAGTTTTTCAGGAAAGTAGGTCTTTGCGATGTGGGGATATACGTAGACTCAAACACCTTAATGTTAACTGATGCGATTTTAATGTGTTAAATAAGTAAAGACATAAGTTTAAGTACTATTGCATATGTGTGGGTGAGGTGCACACACACTACACCTTTAATAATACAAGCTCACTATTCAGATTGAATAAATTATTATGATTTCACTTCTTAAGTAAAATAAATAGATCATAATTCTTGATCCGATGACTCAATGATTTTTTAATCTATCAATGTTAATCACGCTTCACCACATATGACACTAAAGGTACAACAGGTAATTAGCCTCACACGGTTTTCATTTTTTTTTCTTTTAAGGTCATTGGGATGAGCTCGAACATTATTGTAACGAATTCGTACCGTCAAACTGTCAGAAACTAACAGATTCTCCATTGACATTCGAAATTGACAAGTAATAAGTGAACGCTACGAATTCGTGTATTTGAAGTGACGTAAACAAACAAAAAATAAAATGTAAATCTTAGGTTTGTAACGTTCTTCCTATCCTGCCTTTAATACAGCGAACACAGCATGCGATATGTTGACATGTTTGCGACTTCTTTTTAGGGTTCCGTACCTCAAAAGAAAAAAACGGAACCCTTATAAGATCACTTTGTTGTCCGTCCGTCCGTCCGTCCGTCTGTCAAGACCGTTTTTCTCAGGAACGCGTGAAGGTATCAAACTGAAATTTCTATATAATACCTAGGTCTACTGTCCCTGGAAGCTGTAGAAAAATCAATTGTCTAAGCCAACGCAATCAAAAGATACAGCCATTTAGGCCGCAAATTTCCGCAAATTTTCGAAACTCGCACGGGAATCAAAACCTACAGGGTACTTCCCGTAAACTTAGAATCTTGTAATTTAGTACGAAGTCACGTCTTATAGTACAGATGTAAGAAAAATTACGAAAACCGTAAATTTTCAGTTTCATCATATAAAAAAAATATTTTTGACAATTTTGAAAATTTCAAAGTTACTACTCCTTATCTACAGGTTTGTACGGAACCCTCGGTGCGCGAATCCAACTCGCAATTGACCGGTTTTTTTAATATAAAACAACATCACATACGTTGATCTGACTCCGTGGCGAGTAGCTTAAGCACTTGTGTTACAGATATCGGAATCAACAGTGGTATTACAAATAAACTTAAATAAATACATATAACATCTAGACCAGTACTAACAGACATGATCATGCACACGAATGTTTTTACAGTGCGGGAATCGAACCCGCGACCTCTTGGGTAATAGTCAACTTCTTGACGACTTCACGGCCGTTTGGTGCAGTGGTCTACATGTCGGACTTCTAAAACCAAGGGTCGCGGGTTCGATCCCCGCACAGTACAAGCATATGTATGCATGAACATGTGTGTTTGTACTGGTCTGGGTGTTTTCTATGTATAATATGTATTTATAAAAATAAAAAAAGTATTTAAGTATGTTTATCCGTTGTCTAGTACCCATAACACAAGCCTCGTAGCTTAATTTGGGACTAGAGAATTGGTGTGATTGTTGTGAAAATATTTATTTATTATTATTGTCGCCAGTTTAGATGTGTATAACTACATATTAATATAGATATGTAATATTTAAGTAAAAACTAATTTAATTTTTTCCCTATCAGAGGCCAAGGAATCGTGAAATATAACAAAAAGTAATGTGTATAAGGGTAATTCACTGTACGACAAAAGCTCTGTGATTTTTAAGTTTAAATCCTCAGTTTTGCATTTTTTTGGGGAGATATGAATACGGCATCCGCTAGTTACGCATAATTTACACAGCTATCTGATCTGTTGCATCTGAGCGCCAACAATAGTATGGACGCAACAATTCAGCTGAATTTCAGGTGCATGTATGAGTACTTAGATGTAACATGCTGATTGCACGAATACAAGTGGAACGAACCTTTACAGGGCGGACCTTTGGTAAGTATCTTTTTCCCGTTTGCCAAAGTAGGGTTATGTCTTTTGCGCGTATCTTGTAATATTCTATATGACTAGATTTCTTTTGAATCACTGAACGGATTAACATGATAATAATAATAGTCCTCCTTGCCGATTTCGACGACGGCGGCCAATCTCAGCAGAGATCAGCCAACTATGCAGGACATATTATAGTGCATCACTCTCGAAGTTCGGTGAGACGGCAATCCGACATGACCGGAGAGAGATCAGGCACAGGACCAACGGCTTAACGTGCTTTTCGAGGCACGGGGGTGTAACCCCGCCAACTTCCTGACTCCGAGCTGTTTATGAGAAATTCATGACAGAAAATCTCAGAAACAATTTTGGCTCGACCTGGGATTCGAACCCAGGACGTCTCGGATATAAGAGAATAAGGCAGAAACTTTGCAACTATACCAACGAGGCAGTCCATACATTTACATGATTGCCAGTATCAGCAGATTTGTCTTAATAACCAAAGTATTCTTAGATGGGTCACGTCACAAAAAACATGGTGGCTGTGCGACGCCATTGTTCGAATTAATTTTATATTTTATATGAAAGAAGTAATTTTACTGCCCAAATTATTCTGAAGTCGGTGCCAGCATGATCATTACTATGATAAAATGTAGCACGTGTAAAGGATAACAGTGGCACCGACTTCAGAATAATTTGGGTAGTAAAATTACTTGTTTAAAACGTTTGAAGGAGTAACGTTTTTTACATATCTTTTTAATGTATTTTCTTTATTTTTTCCGGCAAAAAAAAAAACTACTTTTAACCTTATTGGTAACTGAATCAAAAAGTGTTAAGATTTTTTTATAAGACTAAGATCACATAAAATATTTATGTATTTCTGTTAAAATTATTTCATTCGAATAAAGTGACGGAGCTTTCAATTTAAATATAGTGCCGCTTTATGGTCGACTAGCTGTGACGCGTGCGGTTGCAAAACTCATAAACCCGTTTTCTACGTATCCCACAGGAACCGTGAAGTTTTACGGGATAAAAAGTACCGTCTGTTTTATTCCAGGTTTTGTGTTATAAATCTATGTTCCAAATTTCAGCCACACCGGTCCATTAGTTTTTGCGTGAAAGATTAACAAATTTCATACTTAGTATACTCACAAACTTTCGCGTTTATAATTAGTTGATGGAATCAGACGTTACTTTGCGGAAATCCATGACGAAAGCTGAGAGAGAATAATTTAAAGCAAGTTATTTAAATTTCCACTAAACGACGCCAGCGCACTGAAACAACGCAACAATGACACCAACAAAACACTCTTGAATAGTGTGAGTGGTGTCAGTGTTGTGTTTTCAGGTGCATCTTCTGTGCCACATTGTCAGTTGTATTGTGAGTCCTGCGACTTTCAGCTCTAGTTATTTTCAAGTGGTTACAGTTCATGTATTTGGGTTCGTGCCCTGCTATCGTCTAGTGGAAATTTAAAGCAAAAAAATTTTCTTTTACAGGTTTTATAATATAAGTAGGATAGTAGGAAGATGTGGGTTACACCCGGTGTGTCTTGCCCCTGAGGTAGAAGCCCTCGATTCTAAACTCATTTACTATAGTTGATTTCCTCGGAAAACGGGTGCGTCCACCACTTGGGCAAGACATACGTACTGTGGACATAACCTACAAACCCAAGCAAAATTCAAGCATGAAAATGCAGAATATTGCAAATATTGAGATACGCGTCTACCACTACAGCGTACATCCAGAATTTCGTCTCCACGATCCCCTCCCGCGTTGTATAACTATGGCGCGTCAATTATCCAAATTGTTGAACTCGTAATGAAATAATTATTGAATAGCTGACAACTCATTCGTTCCAAGATTGTTATGAGATCATCGTCCCTAAAGGGCGTGCAAAAGTTTGATCTTCAAGACTGTTCAACTACTACAACAAACAAATACAAATAATTTTTTTTTATTGCCAACAAGATTATTGTTATTATATACATAAGGTAGGTACAGAAGATATTACACAATGCAAATGACGTTTTTCCAACAACAATACATATAACAATTAACTGTGGGCTCCGCACTAGGAAATTCCTGTGTCGTGGGCGACCGATGGTTCTTACAGGATTGCCACAGAAGAAGTAACTATGTGTTATGTATGAATTAATGATGATGAAGTATGTGTGTGTGTGCGTGTGTGCGAGTGTGTTGTGTATGTGAGTGTGTGTGTGTGAGTGGATGTGCGCTTTACAATCAAGGCTCACTCAGTAGTATTTTCGCAGTCTCCCAGTGCATGTATTCTCCAGTGAACTACGGCTGACATCGTAATTTAATGGCAGCGGGCGATGAATGCAAATCACGTGTTGATGATGAATGCAAATCACGTTTTTCCAACAACAATACATATAGCAATTAACTGTGGGAAATTCATGTGTCGTGGGCACCCGATGGTTCTTACAAGATTACGACGGATGCAAGTAACTATGTGTCATGAATGAATTGATGATGATGAAATACGTGTGTGCGCGTGTGTGCGAATGTGATGTGTATGTGAGTGGATGTGTGTTTTAAAATCAAGGCTCACTCAGTAGCATAATCGCAGTCTCCCAGTGCATATATTCGCCAGTGAACTACGGCTGACATCGTAATTTGACGGTAGCGGGCGATGTTTATAAATTGACGGCGCGAAAGAGGCACTGGCTGAGCCCATCGAATACTTTGGAGAGATAGCAAAAATGTACTACTCTATTATTATTGTATCATTAGTATTGCGTGGTGGAGTATGGCTCGCACCACCTCATAGTTGAGGTGAGGCCTGTGCCCAACAGTGGCACGTATATAGGCTTATGATGATGATGAATACTTTATTTCTCAAATGGAAATAAAAATATTTATTGTTATAATTGTTTGAATAAAGGTTAATCGTCAACAGCAGTATACGAATACTACGAGTATTAGCGTTTGAGTTAATCAACGTTAAATAGCAATTAAGATCAATAAAATACTTGCTATAAAACATTGTCATAAGTTTTAAAGTAGAAAATCGTACTACCAGAGATTGTTATTTTAACTTCTTATTTGAATAAGAGTCGATTTAAAATTTTGAAACATAATAAAAGGCTAGATATAAATATAAAGTTTTGAAATCTATTTTATTTTAAATTTTCATGGTCACTAACATTAGAGAAGTCAGTAACAGGAAAAGTTAGAAACTCCGTTAAGAACTTCTCTAATGTAAAAAAAAACTTATCAAAATCTTAAATTTAGTTTAATTGAAAATAACTGATTTAATTAAAAACACAGGAGGAGCCCATTATATAGGGCCCTTGCGAGTTGAATTAATTGCTCAAATTAATCAGCTAATTTACTATCTGCAAAAGCAATTATAAGTAAGCCCCCTTTTTGTATTTAAATTAAAACAGTGTAATAACCGGATTAGCTAATACGTCGGAATTACGCCATTTGTTAAGCCGCTGACTAATCTCTTATTTTAGCTGAGAAACAATTTCTTTTAAAAAAGGATTCTCACTGGGAAAATAAACATATTTCACGACTTAGGGTTTAATAAAACATTTTAATTGAGTACGCTTAAAATAAAGACGAGGATTTGTCATTCAAAACATTTAATGTACATTATGTAAGTGCTATTTCAATTACCGAAAAAAATCACGCCACAATTTTAACTGTACCTCTTTATATAGTTTTTACTTGTTTTCGAGGCAAATACTTAGTCAACAATAGTGCTTAGGAGATGCATGATGCAAAAGTAAGAATAGAATAGAATATAATCATTTATTTGCTCTTGAATATGGTACATGTCAGATCTTTAAAATAACGCATATAAGTCTCACATATTCAGCTATATAAAAAAGCATGCAAATATAAACATAAAATTGGAAACACATGGTACTCACATTACATATACAAAACATTAAATGGGTACAAGCAATTCATACCAATATTATAAATGCGAAAGTAATTCCGTCTGTCTGTATGTTACTCAATAACGTCTTAACTACTAAACCAATTTGCATAAAATTTAGTATGAAGATATTTTGATTCCCAATCGCTTTTAAGCCTAAACTACTGAAAAGATTTAAATGAAATTTGGTGAAGAGATAGTTTAAGACTTAAGAAAGGACACGAGTTTAGGAAAACAACGCATTCCCATGGGAAAAAATTCGTTCCGGGGGATCTGATTGCTTTCACTCCTAAATTACCAAAGATTTAAATTATATTTGGATAAAATTGGTATTGCGGGAAAATAACACATTCCAAAAAAAATACCTAATGCGAAGTCGTGGTTAAAAGCTGATAATATATAAAAAAAGTAATTGAAAATGCAATTACCATGCTATCGGTACTTAATATCAAACGGTAATGATTGGCTACCCTCAAGTTCCGCGCCGCCAACTCGCCTGTATCGAGTTTCGATCAGAAACTGTCCATCAAAAATATACGACCTTAATCCAGTGCGGTCATACAAAAGTTATGTGGGACATGTTGTATTGATGATGATATATAATTTACCACAAGGCTCTTGTTCAAACCGCACTTAAATAAATAAATATTTCACAACAATCACACCAATTCTCTAGTCCCAATTTAAGCTACGAGGCTTGTGTTATGGGTACTAGACAACGGATAAACATACTTAAATACTTTTTTTTTCTAAATAAATACATATTATACATAGAAAACACCCAGACCAGTACAAACACACTTATGCTTGTACTGTGCGGGGATCGAACCCACGACCCTTGGTTTTAGAAGTCCGACATATGGACCACTGCACCAACCAGTCGTCAGAACTTTACTAGATACCTACCATACAAGAACTTGTTATGTACAAGCTATGAAGGCAGCTACGTAGAGTTATTTGCCTTAGCTAAGTCATTTTTACATAGAATTTATCAAAACAAATAATTAATAAGAATAATATAAATAGTATTTAAAATAATATTTTAGTATTAGCCAGTACATGCACCATGCCAAGGTGATACACGTACTGACAGTCAAAGCGCTCGGCAAATACTCTCAGGAGAGTGTTTGGGCTGGCCCGCTCCCTGCGCCCCAGGGATGTGCACCTCTTGCGCATCATTGTGTAGAAGCAATCCACGCGCGCTTCAGCAAACATCCCTGAGGCGCTACAGAAGCGAGGCAGCCCCAACAGCACCCTGAACGCATTATTGTATTGTACGCGTAGGGCGATATACTGCTTCTGCGTATACTTCACCCAGAGACTGCTCGTGTAGAAGGACGTGCAAAATGCCCTAAACAAAGTGATTTTGACGCCTCTTGAGCACCGAGCAAATCTGCGGGCTATCATATTCGCACAAACAGACAGCGCCCTACGCTCCCTTTCTATGTCAGCATCATCTTTCAGGTCTGGGGTCATGTGCCCAAGATATTTAAACTCTGTTACCCTATTTAGTGAGCATCCATTTAATTTCGGTTCAGGTGTTTGAGTTAGGAACCTTCCCCGAACCTGAAAGATCATCCACTCACTCTTCTTGTCATTATACGTCAATCCGTGCCGCTTTGCATATTTTTCACATATGTCAAGCAGCTGTGACAGCCCACCTACTGAGGCACTCAGCAGCACCATATCGTCCGCGTAACTAATATTATTAAAGCAGACTCCATCAATATGGCAACCGACATGTGTGCTGCTGAGCTCCTCCACAAGCGCGTTTACATAAAGGTTAAAGAGTTTTGGCGAAATCAGCCTCCCCTGCCTCACGCCGCACTCCAACCTGTAAGGTTTTGAAAAGACCCCCGACCATCTTACAACGTTGATCTGATTCTCATACCAATATTTAAAAGTGCTAATTAGTTCCTTAGGCATCGATGTTTGGTATAGTTTTTGCCAAAGGATATCGTAGGAAACCAGATCAAACGCTTTCGACAAGTCCAGGAAGCACGCAAAAATAGGTGTGTTTTTATCCGTATAGTACTTGACAGTTTGCTTCAAACACAATATAGCGGCTTCGGTAGAAAGACCTGGCTTGAACCCGAATTGGTTGTCATGTATGTTAGTTAGTTAGTTAGTTTTGCAGGGCTTTTTCCGCACTTAGCCTCACGATTGGGCCATTGTGCGTGTTTGCCTTTATTCCAACCAGCCCAAGTCTTCCCAGAAGGCTAGCAGCCTGCCTAGGCCACTAAAGATTTCCGGGAATGATGTTGGGTTTTTTAGAATGTCTGCTCGCTGTTTTTCCACGCTTGTGCACTCCATGAGTACATGCTGTGGCGTTTCCTCTTCCTCGAGGCATCCTCTGCATCGAGGGCTGTTTGTTACACCTATGTTGAATAGGTGCTTGTTTAGGAGACAATGGCCTGTTATTATCCCTATAACTCTGCGTAGATTGTCGCGCGTTAGTTTGGCGAGGTTGCGGGCAAGCTTTTTAGATGGCATCTGAATTGCATTTTTAGTTTGCCTGCAGCCTTCACTGTTCGTCCATTCTAGCAGATGGTGTTTTGCGGTGTCTCCTCGCAGCCATATTTTTATTTGGGCCTGCGGTATAGGTAGTAGCGGTTCTGGGCCAAACACTGTTGTCGCGGATCCCTTTTTCGCGAGTTCATCGGCTGCGTCGTTGCCGAGAGAGTTGCTGTGTCCCTTGATCCACTGCAAGGTTATCTTATTTTTCCTTGCAATGTGTTGGAGTGCGTTGTGGCATTCCAATATGAGGGCAGAGGTTATGGTGTTGTTTTGTAGAGCTTGAAGTACGGATGCACTGTCCGAGACAATTTTGATGTTGAGGTCTCCGACGTCTCTGGCTGCAACCGCCTGTGCTGCTCTGATAATTCCGATACATTCTGCTTGGAATATTGTGTTTAGTTTGTCCAGGGTGGTTGATATGTTGATGTTTAAGTCGTATGAGAATACTCCGGCTCCAGTTCCTTGTGAGGTTTTGGAGCCGTCCGTGTATATCCTAACTTCTTTGACGCCAGAGTTGTCTTTCCGTTCTTCGGTAAGTTGGATAGTGTATTCTCGATCAAAGATGTAGTGGCATGGTATCCTGTCCATGGGTGCATCTAGAAGGGGTCTTTCCTTCGTGATGTCCTCCATGATTTTGGAGTGCGTTGTCATAGTGTTTTGTTTCCATAGCCCATTTGCTCTTAGTCTTAAGGCAGCTGCCTTAGCTTCTTCCTGTATAACCAGATGAAGAGGTCTAAGGTTCAGTAGGAACTCTAGGTTGTCATGTATATGTAAGTGTTTATCCAGCTGAGTGTTAAGCAAACTGTCCAGCACCTTTACGATAACAGTGGCTAAAGATATTGGTCGATAATTACACTTCTCACTAACATCCCCAGTCTTGTTTTTAATAATTGGTACCACCACAGTCTTCATCATCGGCACAGGCAAGTAACAATGTCCCACGCACAACGAGTAGAACATCGCGAGCACTCTGGGTAGATGATATCCCGCGAATCTAAGATGTTCAATGCTCAGGTCATCGTGGCCGGGAGACTTGCCCCTGGACATAGATTTTATTGCCTGTCGAAAGTCCTTGGCTAAAAACCGGACGCTGACCTTGCGGCCACTAGAACCCTCATCGCTCGTCGACTGTGTTGATCCCAATGGGGAATCTATGGTAAAATGGTCCCTAAATACGTCCGCTATTTCTGACGGATCACAGGCACCATCAACACTCACAGGCAGACCCGGCTTACTATTTAGTTTGTTAGTAGACTTCCAGAAACTGCGAAAGTCGCTCCTGGAATGATGTGGAGCCAGAATATCCATTTTGATTTGGTCTTTATGATTCTGACACCACCGTAAGCGTGATTTAAAAATTTTACGATTTTTCATGTCATTCCATACTCTACCTTCCGTCGGTCTACCATACAATACCCACAACTGAAACTTTGCCCTGGCCACCCTATGAGCGTCACTAACGTGCCTGTTCCACCCCATTACCGGCCTACGGAACCTCGAAACACTCGACGAGTGACTATCACTAGCTGCCCGACTTAATATGTGAACTATTCTATGGTACATATTATCTACGAGTATAACAAGTCGATGATCCAAATTATTACATACATAATCACAACATTTAGTAATTTCAATCGGAAAGTCAATTAATTTCAAATTGTCATTACGTAAACTATGATACATGTCACATTGATCAGGGTTTCTATCTCCCCATCGTACTTTGTTATGCAGCAAATCTTTCTTATAAAATTTAGGTTAAATTTTATCTAACAAAATTTCAATCACAAGGGGAAAGTGATCAGACCACAAAACGTCTTCTGCAACCTGAACACTTACAATCGTTTCCCGCGCAGATTGTGTAACTACACAATGATCAAGACATCGCTTTGATCCGTTCGCCTCGCTAATAAATGTACAGGTTCCAGATTCTAATCCCAACAGCTCGATGTCTGCACAAGACCACTGTGATTCTACACAAAAATTATGCAATTCGAAATAAAATCGTTCATGCGGATGAGAATTAAAGTCCCCGAGTATATAAACGGATTCTATACTATTATTGTTTATGATAGCGCTCACCAAGCTGAGACAATCCGTAAACTCCGTCAGGTTCACTTCTTTATCCGTTGGCATGTATACACTGAACACCAAGAATGACTTATGACCCGCGGTTACCTTTATAGCACACACTCGCGGGTTATCACACTGCACAACCGATACGTCTGTAAACACACTTTTCCGCCACAGCAGCGCGACGCCACCATAGGGGCGCCCGCGCAACATCCCGACGCCGGTGTCCACCGCGGAAGTCCCGGTGCATCCGAAATCCACGTCTCGCTCAGGAACGGTACATCTCCCGGCAGCAACCATGTCTCCTGTAAGGCTATTATGTCACATGTGCGACAAAATTGCCTTATACACTCCACAGAGCGCTTCACACTTTTGCAGTTGTAGCTAATAAGTTTGTACTTAGACTTTTTATCCATTTAAGTAAGATTAAGAACCAGACACTGAGCCTTTATTCACATCGCCGGCGTTCGATTTTCTGAATTTGAAATTTACAAATCGTCTAAAAATAATTCCTTTAGGCCATAGTGTGATATTTAGAAATAACGATAATTTGGATTCTGGCACAAAGAATTTAAATGCATTATAGTCTGTCGGTTTTTTTGAATACTATTTACCAAGTAATCAAATATTATAAATAAATAAATATACAACAACATCACTTACATTGAACTGACTACGTGGTAAATATCAGAATCAACAGTGCAGTGGTATTCCAAATAAACTTAAAAAAATACATTTAACACCCAGACAGACGAACAGACATGTTCATGCACGCAAATGTTTGTACAGTGCGGGGATCGAACCCGCGACCTCTTGGTTAATGGTCAGCTTCTTAACAATTACAATTATGTTTCATCAAATATTGTGTATCTAGATTCCATGATTCTACACTACATTGGTTCAGGACGAAAGATTACTTTATACCAACTTTATACTTATATATATAAGGACGCAATCATAACAAAACCCGCCTGTCTGTTAGATTAAAGTCTATCACATTGTTGCCCTTACAAATCACTGAGCGAATATGATTTTACACATCATTGGATGCCGGACCCGTAATAAATAAATCTAAACCACTCTATACTAAAATCGAGCATCAATTTTCCCTTATCGACATTTTATTATATAAAATGTTTATACAAGGTGGCAGAGTTGTAAAAGTAACGAGAAAAATCGAACCTGTATGTATTCGTTACTATTTTAATCGGTACTCGTTACTATCGTATTGTTACTCGGTAGTTTTGATACCTCATGACTCACATTCAAGTTTCGTATCAAATCGCGTTTTTTAAGTGTTTTGCGATTTTTAAACAAGTGACTATTCGTCATTATTGTAGCTTTCAGGGTCAACTCTTCGACTTTCATAAAAAATATACTGAGTTTGTTTAAATTAACTCATTCGAATCACAAAACATCATGCATCAGTACCGAAATCGTACGATTTGTTAAACTTTCAAACGCACAAAAGCACACGATCAGCCAAAACGTATCAAAACCGTATCCGTATCAACTTACAACAACGTTACTTGTGCGTACCGAACCATTTTGTACCCAAAGTTAGTAGGTAACGAAAGATGTGAGTAAAGACTTAGATTCGTGAGTAACGATTCGATAATCGATACTCGCGGCGGTACCCGTTACTCAATACCGAATACATACGGTTTGGTACAGCTCTACAAGGTAGCTTTGTGTGGTAATTGAAAAAAAAAACACTGTTCATTGGATGAACTTTTTTCCAGATCGGGCAAAGGAAAATATCGTTACAGCCTGAGAGCACGCGGATTTAATTCCGTTGTCTTATTCATTGGCTGCTCGGTAAGCAACAAACAGAAGATTTCTTTTCAAATTGATTGCGAATATTTTATCGGCCTGTGTGCCTCTGTAGATCTTTTGCTGAATATTAACGTCAAAATGTTTTACGATTGGTATGCCACTCGAAACGTGAACTAGCTTTGTTTATTGCGATATTGTTTGTTCAACCTTCTTTTTTATTTTGTATTGTGATGGAAATCAATTTGATATCAGTAAAAGACTTTACTTTTATTGTGAATGAAGTTTTTTTTTAGACACAACCCAGGACCCAGGAAAACGTAGATACGTTTTTCTAATCGAAATGGATTTTTTTTTCTTACATAAATATAGAAAAAATATATTTTTTCCATTAAGTAAATGAATAAATGTATTGTACTTAAAAAAAAAAAACTTGTGTGTATGTTATTAGATTTAGCATGCTGTGTTTGTCTGTAAATCTGTAGGGCAATTATCATAAAGCCGTATTAAATAAAATAAAATACAATAAATAATCGTAATACCAACATTTAAAAATAGATAATTAATTGTAATAATTATTCCTATAACCTCTATCTTTCAGACAAGGCCTTACACACCTATTCACAAGGCAAAGTCTCATTTGATCCATTAATGTAATATTTAAGGACAGGGTATTATTACTGTCATGAATTATTGACATTAACTTTATGCTTATGGACATGGTGTAATAAAGTCTGAATGTAGCTAGCTAGCTAACTCATATGTTACATCCCTACGTTGTTATCGCCAGCGCACACCTGCAGAATACAGTAGCCTCTACTCGTGACTGACAACGTGTCAATCAATCACCGCGGCCAAATAGTTGACATTTACGAGTCGCGGCGACAGAATGACGCAGGTGTACTCTGGACCTAAAGTAAATCATATTGTGTACAGAAGATAGCACTTCAGGCTACCCATTTTTGTTGCAAAATGACTCTTAATACAAGTGCGAAAAATGCCGCTGTGTTCACTTTGATGCTGTTGTTTGTAGTGTATTTTATGTACATTATGTACATACTTTTAATATTATGTATCTAATGATAAACATCCAGATCACATTCTTGATGGCCTAAAACCACTTAAATATTCACTCAACTTGTTTTAATGTTTTGTGAAAACGTGAACCATGTCGAGGTAGCTTTCTTCTGCCTAGTTTATGCGAAGTCGGGCACCTTGTTCACAAATGTTATTTCTCCTAAAACGTTTTTTAGTACGAGTAAACGTTAGTTAGTTAAAAATAATTTTATATTCTATTTAAAGCTATCAAGTATTTCACATAATCAACACATACGTCTATCCAAATATTACTGACACCCTCTATAATAAAGATCGGTGAATATTTATCATCGTAAAGTTTACGGTTATGGTACAATAACTCTCATAGGTTTTATTTCTATCAATAATAAGCGGTCAATTTTATGAAACCGAATTAATTATGATGGCTACGGTTAACTATGAAATGGTTCTTATACTTGCTGATTCTTTGGTTTGTTTTGTATGAATGATGCTGTTTGTTACACGGATCAAAACCTGTCAATATCACAGTACTTAAGTGCAGTAAAGTATGAACTTTATTAACATGAAGAAACTATGTTATATTATAACTATACAGGATGGCGACCATAATAAAACAATTGAATTTTAGTCTGTTACGCTTCCACGGCTAACTTGCTGTAAAGGTTAGGATAAATTTTGGTACACATACAAAGTCGTCACCATTATGTATGTGTATTAATTTTCATCGAAATCTGTTATGTAGTTTAGGTATAAAAAGCGTAACAGACAGAAAGTCAATTGGCTAGACGACACCACCAATCGTTGACATACTTTTTATTATCTGTCAAAACGGTCTGCCTCCATAGATTTCGTATGGGAATAAATGATTGTGACGTCACGGTCATGTATCAGAAATCGGAGTCAATTGACCGAATATTTATTGCGTTTTGTGTGTTTAAAAATTGGTTTCTACAGCTTTTTTGAAATATATTGGTTGTAGTAACTTCATAGGGGCTATGATTTTTAAACACCATGTTCTTGACAATAATTAAGATAGGTGTCATCATCCCAATTGTCGCATTGTGGTCGTCACCCTGTATTAGGTATTGATAGTATAATTCAATTATAAGATATAATTATTAAACTTATTTGTAAAAGGATATGACGGTCATCTTAAATATTTTGTAATTCTTATTAAACTGTTTAACGGAAACGGAAACTGTTTAATGAAATAATTTGCTAGCCGGCTCAGTAGCGCCCTCTTTAAAATTGTTAGACCGGAAGAAGTATAAAATTAATATTTTATTTAAAACAGGAAGTTTGCTCTGTAGCGCCATCTTTTATTTCAATTTCATTCACTTCGGACGTAGACTTAACGCTAATTTAAAATTGTATTAAATCAACCGGAAATCCGCTTACTTTTAAAATTATTGTATTTTAACAGGAAGTTTGAATATTTTAGTTTATATCAACCGGAAGTCTGCCTAGTTTTTAAGAATATTATATTTTAAACGGAAGATCGCCTAGTGGCGCTATCTGTACGAACTTTAACGATAGTTTACCGATATAAAATGTGAAACTGGCCGACTATGAGGCATTCTGTTACTTGATTTGAAAGAGTAAACACCTTACTTGGAAAGTTTCGAAGTTTTATTCCACCCCTTCTAACAAGTCAGAAGTGGGATTGGAGGGCATTTTTTTTTATGCCCAAACCTACGGCCACTATGAGTCGACGCCGTGTTCGAGGTGCTATCCTGGATTCATCAGATGAAGAGACTGCTGCCAACCCCGTTCCGACCAAGAAGCCCCGGAAAAAGCGAAGTCAACCCAATACCACGGAGCGGCTGACACGGCTGGAGAATTTACTGGAAGAACTCATCAAGCAGAAGGATACAAACACGCCTTCGCAGAATGAAGCTAGACAGAGTTCAACGACAACTTCGTCTTTGGAGATGCAAGGATCGAGGTTGCAGGACACCACCCAGCACGCGGATAATGTTCAAGGTATGTCTTGTGCTCAAAACAATTCCACTGAAAATCACATACCAATACATTCTTCAACCAGTAATGAACCTATTTTTGAGAATAATTTGGCAAATAACCCAGCACATGCCTTGAATGTCAACCACAATTTAAAATACCTTGGAAAACCTGATAATATTCCTAAGTTTGATGGAAATTCTAATACCATTTCTGTGCATACATGGCTACACCGACTGGAATCCCTGGCTACCATCTACGGCTGGGACGAGAGGACGCTGATACACCACATGACCACGAGCCTGGAGGGAAACGCTCTGCTGTGGTTCGGGCATCAGCAAGACATCAACATATCCTGGGAGGCGTGGAAGAATCGTCTGGCGGAGTTCTTCCCTGCAGGAAGAGGACTCGCAACAAAACTGCAGGACTTCGTTACGACACTTCAACAAAAGGATGAAAAGGTACTGGACTTTTATTATAAGAAGCTTGCGCAGGGTAAACTTTGTGAACTCTCTGATCATCTGATTTGCGATATAATAATTCACACATTCAGTGATCCACTGTTAAAGGCTGGAGCTCGAGGTGCAGGATGTAGGGATTTACGATCTTTACTCAACTACTTGACTGACGCTGTAGTTGAGCCATTAATTTCCGACAAGCAGCCAAAACCAAATGAGGAGCCCTTCCGGCTACGAAAGTGCTTTATTTGTGGGAGAAGAGGCCATGCTTCATATTCGTGTAGAGACAATGTACGTTGTTCAAATTGCAACAAGTTAGGGCACAAAACCGATGACTGTAGGCTTAAAAAGTGTTCATATTGCAACAAGTTAGGTCATGAACGTGATGAGTGCTATAGTTTGAAAAATACTAAAATTAACAATAGTCAATCGACAGCCAGTAAAACTGTAGATAAAATTCAAGATAAAAAGACACTTTATAATATTCGTCCCATCGATGAGGGTGATCGAAAATATCATAAAACCGTTATAGCAGAAGGTCATAAGCTAACTGGTTACATCGATTTAGGTAGCGCATGCAATACCATCACTTTGAGCGCGGCAAAACGCATTAATTTGAAATTTGACACTAACTGTAAAACTAGTATAAAAGGGTATGGAGGTCAAATTATTTCCCCTGAAGGCGAAAGCTCACTAAGGCTAACTATTGACGGTGTATGCGAAAATACTTCTGTTCTGGTCGTTCGGGATGATTTGCAAGACACTGATATGATCGTAGGTCGCGCGTTCACTGAACTACCTGGCATATTTTTGACTAAAACTTCTAAGACTCTTACATTTTCAAAAGACAATAGTGAATACGACCGTGTGAACTCCGAATTACCCTTTTCTGAAGGCTTTGATGATTGTCCATCTAAAATACAACTCAGGGTTCCTCGCGACACAGTACTTGAGCAAGGCCTAAATAGGATCATGATATGTACAAACGAGGACGTTTCTTTCGGGCATATTCGAGTCTGCAGATCTGAACATAGATCATTAGGTAAAGAAATCGATATCCTAGAGCAAGTAACTGAGGTACACGATAATATAGGGTGCATTGATATTTTTAATTTTCAAGTTGATACCTTGACTTTATTTTCTACACAATGCATTGCACGTGGACAGACACATAACAGTACAGACTACGATACTGATCTACAAGGCAATGATAAAAAATTACTTCATGAAATTTTAAATAGTTTCAGCCATTGTTTTGATGATCAATCATCTCTGGGGGAATTCGATGTTAGCATGAAAATAGAACTAACCACTGAAGTCCCATTTTATTATCGTCCTTATAGATTATCACTAAAAGAGCAAGACGTTGTTAGAAGTATAATAAATGATCTCATTGAAAAAGACATTATAGAGCCAAGTAATTCCCCATATGCTAGTCCAGTCATTCTAGTACCTAAAAAGTCAGGAGAATACAGAATGTGTGTTGACTATCGACAACTTAATAAGATTACGAAGAAAGATCGTTACCCGTTACCACTTATACAGGATCAGATAGACAGGCTTAGTACTGATAAATGGTTCACAAAACTTGATTTAGCAGTAGGTTATCATCAAATTAAAATGCACCCTGATAGCCGAAAGTATACTGCATTTGTTACACCGTTTGGTCAATTTCAATACAAGAGGATGCCTTTTGGCTTAGCTAACGCACCTGCCGTTTTTCAAAGAGCGATTAACTCCATATTAGGGCAATGTAGATTTGAATTTGCTACTGCATATATTGATGATATACTAATTTCATCAAAGTCAATTCCTGAAGCTTTCGATCACCTGAAACATATCCTGGAATTAATTAGTAAAGCCGGTATAGTTTTACGTCGCGAAAAGTGTTCCTTCTTAAAAACTAACGTAGAGTATCTCGGACATATAATTTCTAACGGAGAGATCAGACCAGCACCTGATAAAGTTAATGCCTTAAGTGAGTTTACAGCACCAACAAATATTCACGAATTAAGACGGTTTATTGGACTTGCAAGTTATTTCAGGAAATTCGTAGTATCATTTGCTAAAAGAATTCGTCCGCTGACGTGTTTACTTAAAAAAGATCAACCATTTATTTGGGGGGAAGAACAAAATGCTTCTTTTTTTGACATAAAGTGTGCTTTAATAAAAGAACCGGTTCTAGCAATTTATAACCCTAATCTAGAAACCCAAATTCATACTGATGCTTCTAGTCACGGGGTAGGTGGTATTCTGTTCCAAAAACAAGAAAATGATCAACTAAAACCGATAGCATACTTTAGTAAGCAAACTTCTGCGACAGAGCAGAAATACCATTCCTACGAACTTGAAGCAATGGCTGTAGTAATGAGCATAAGAAAATTTCGAGTTTACCTTATAGGAAGGCCATTTACGGTATTTACCGACTGTCAAGCTTTAAGTTGCACTTGGACTAAAAAGGATTTAGTTCCTAGGATAGGACGTTGGTGGTTAGAGTTGCAAAGTTTCGATTTTAACGTACAGTATAGACCTGGTACTAGGATGCAACATGTAGATGCCCTGAGTCGATGCGCTCTACCTTTACAACATATAACAGAGGAAAATTGGGTTGTAGCTGTTCAAAACGATGATGAAAAGTTGCGTAATATTATGATCAATATTAAAGAACCGGAAAATAAAGACCTTTACTTAATCAAAGACGGTATATTGTACAGAAAAATAGGCGAACAACATAAAATTGTCATACCTAAATCCGTTCGTTGGAGAATCGTTAAAATGTTTCACGACGATAATGGTCACATGAATGAGAATAAAGTCATTAATCTTATTCAGCGTGAATATTGGTTTGAAAAATTAAGGCGTTTTGTTTCAAAGTTTGTAAGAAGTTGTATTTCTTGTCAATTTGCAAAAACTCCAACTGGCAAACGTAGAGGGTTCCTGAATCCTATCGACAAAGGAAATATACCTTGGCAAACATGGCACTTAGACCACTTAGGCCCTTTTTGTGTTTCCGAAAATAAAAATACTAATCTCTTGGTTATCGTGGATGCTTTCAGTAAATTTACATGGCTCCAACCTGTGCCTGATACAAGTACTTTTCATGTCATAACTACAATGAATTTACTAATTCGTGTATTTGGTTTACCTAATCGCATAATAACTGATAGAGGAAAGTGTTAGATATAAATGTTTGCTGCGTAAAATGTAAACACAAATTGTCATTGTCATTGTTTATTGACAGCTCGTGTCACTTGTCAGTGATTGATTAATCTTTAGCTGTGCTGTTCACTCTCTCTTACTACTATGTGTGTTTTGTGCGGATCGATCGCGGCCCAGTGTTGCCAACCGTACTATTTAAATCGTATTTGTACGACCTTTTTGGCTTTGATACGATGTACGATCGTTAATTCCTAATCGTACGCAAAATGTACGATTTTTCAAATATCCTTATTATTTTATTTGTCGATATAAAAATCAATAATAACTACAGAACGAGCCTTAAAATATATTAAGATATAGAGTTAATACATTAATGATAGATACAGTAAGTGGAACATTGTTGGCTGCACAACATGTTAGGGCATCATGTATCGATTTCCAGCCATCCAGCGACATGTTGAGCAAATTAAATTGAAGTATGTACAAAAGAATAAATTCTTTGACTCTTGCATCTGATGTTGCGATACACGCAATCGTCGATATTTAGCGACTAGTATTTTAATTTATATCTGGACATGGCACTAGTGTGCCTATACCAAATATATGATAATTAGAAGTAATAAGTGATTTAATTATATTAGATAAATTTTATCTATCTAAAAAATTGTATTTCAATAACAAAATACACTTGCATTTCTTTTTTTTTCAAAATGCTGTAATTTTGTTGAATATCTTAAAACGTACTATTTTTTTTCTAGAATTCTTGGTAAAATACGATTTTTCCTACTGTGTTGTACGATCCTCTAGAAAATAAAGTTGGCAACACTGTCGCGGCCCTGTGTAATATTATCTTAATAAATCTGCAAATTAGCCTGATAAAAGTCTTTTCTTTTGGCCAAACCCTTCAGGTTATGGGCCCAGGCGCGCGATCGTATAATAATTTCGTCATATTTTCAATTATTGGCCAAATTCCGCACACACACATTGCACGTTGTTCCACCACCCCGGCCTAGAACATGGCAAACGTGACCAGCGCGTCATCCCTCGTCGTGGAGAAGCTGAAGGGCATCGAGAACTACCATTCCTGGAAATTCACAATGAGGATGGTGCTGATACACGAAGATTTGTGGGAATACGTAGAACATGTGAGTAGCGATAAAGCTCACGAGAAACACGTGCAGAAGGCGCTTGCGCGCATCGCGTTGTCGGTGCACCCGGCGGTTTTTCCACACATTAGAAATGCTGCCACAGCGCATGAGGCGTGGACCAACCTGCAGAAAGCATATGAAGACAAAGGCCTATGTCGCAGGCTAGGCCTTCTGCGGACCCTTTTTGGCACCAAATTGCAGGAATGCGCAGGTATGGAAAGTTATTTGAGTAAAATAACGGACACAGCACAGCAACTGTCTGATATCGGAGCACCCCTCGACGATGACTTCGTTGCTGTAGTGATGTTAAGTGGGCTGACAGCAGACTACGACCCACTCATCATGGCCATTGAGAACTCAAATACAAAATTGTCCACGGAAATTATCAAGAGCAAATTGCTGCAGGAAAACATAAGGCGAGATGACAAGAATGAAAATGCAACAGCGCTAGCAGCTATACGGAAGCCACCAAAGTGCTTTGGGTGCAAAAAGGTCGGCCACTTCATTAAAAACTGTCCGGCATCAAAGAAGAAGACTAAACCTAAGGCGGAGGAGGTGTCCAAATCTGCAACGCTGCTGACTGCGTTATCGGCTAACGTACAGAAGGATCTCTGGTACGTTGATAGCGGTGCTACTCGTCATATGTGTCATGATAAAGAGTTATTCAGTGATTTTGTGAGTGAAAAGTCATTACCAGTGTCAGTGGCTAACGGTGAAACCTTATATACTGCAGGACATGGGACGGTCAAAGTTCAATTACAAAATGGTGTAATTAGAGACATTAGTGATGTGTATTTTGTACCTAAATTAACCACTAATTTACTATCTGTTAGTGCTATGACAGAAAAAGGTTATAGGGTTGTATTCAGATCCCAAAAGTGCACAGTATATGACCATCAGTCATCGATATTAGCAAGTGCCACTTTAGACGGAGGTGTTTACAGGCTTGATACTGAAAGAACGGTTTTGTTTAATGCTCCTTCCCCACAGGCAAATCTTGTAACTAGTGTGGCTGCTGATAGTGAGGCTGCCGCTAAAAGCGAGGCTTCCACTAGCAGCTCCATGGCAAAGGTATGGCATCGGAGGCTTGGACATCTCAACCGTAGAAGCATGAATCTCCTTAAAAGAGGTATGGCAATTGGCATTTCTTATGACAGTTCTGATTTTGAAACATGTATTTCTTGTGTCGAAGGGAAGAAAAGTAGGTTACCTTTCCCTAAGAAATCTTGTAACAGGGCCTCAGAAATATTAGGATTGGTGCACACTGACCTGTGCGGACCAATGCAAAGCCCATCATTCAGTGGTGCGCGTTATTTCTTGCTCTTCATTGACGATTTTACGAGAAAAACATTTGTGTATTTTCTTAAAGAGAAAAGTCAAGTTTTGGAGAAATTTAAGGAATTTAAGGCCTTAGTAGAAAATCAAACCACCAAGAGGATAAAAATGCTAAGAAGTGACAATGGTGGCGAATACATTAATAATGTTTTTCAGACATTCTTGAAGAAAAATGGCATCCGGCACCAGACAACTGTTCCTCACTCGCCACAGCAAAACGGAGTGGCAGAACGTGCGAACAGGACCGTGATGGAAGCAGCACGGTGCATGCTCCAAGACGCAGGCCTGCCGAAGCAGTACTGGGCAGAAGCTGTCAACACAGCCGTGTACATCAAGAACCGCTGCCCCACCAAGGCCGTCCTGAATGGCACGCCAGAGGAAAAGTGGTGTAGTAAAAAGGTATCTATTGATCATTTACGTATTTTTGGATGCACGGCCTATGCACTGAATCCCAAAAGAAGTAAATTGGATTCGAAATGCAAGCGATATGTTTTTGTCGGCTATTGTGATGATACAAAGGGTTACAGATTACTAGACCCATCAGCTCCGACAAAAATTGTAAAAGCCAGAGATGTTACATTTCTAGAGCATGAAATTGTACATAAAGTGTCACATGATGATAACTTATCTCAGACAACACAAAATGTTGAATTCCAATCTATTCCACTTTCTGTCCACACAGAACCATCTGTTGTGGATACTGATTTATCTGATGACACAGATTTAGCGCCAGATTCATATATTACACAGCGCCGCGTCGCAGATAGACACAGTACGATCACAATTGATGATTCTGAGAGCTCGTCAGAGCCCAGTGATCCGGCGGATGAAACATACGTTCCAGATTATAATGAGTTGAGCACTACCGGGACATCAGAGCTTGAAGAATTCAGCGACACATTGGAGGCAATGTGTGCCACCATGATGAGGACGTCCTCGGATGCTGACAACCCACAGAGCGTACAGGAAGCGCTGGGAGGACCAGATGCCGAGCATTGGAAGAAAGCAATGTCTTGTGAGTATGACTCTTTTACTAAAAATAAATGTTGGACTTTGGCTAGCCCGCCTGCCTCGCAGAAACCTGTAAAGTGTAAGTGGGTTTTCAAAATTAAGCGAGGACTAAATGGTGAGGTTTTAAGGTACAAGGCACGCCTGGTAGCCAAAGGCTATACTCAACAGTATGGCATAGACTACGAGGAGACTTTCTCTCCTGTTGTAAGGTATTCCACCATTCGCACTTTACTGGCCATAGCAGCAGAACATGACATGGAAGTAGATCACCTAGATGTGAAGACCGCATTCTTGAATGGTGACCTCAAGGAAACAGTTTATATGGAACAACCAGAGAACTTTGTCATTAAGGGCCAGGAGAATAAAGTGTACAGGTTGAATAAAGCTATCTATGGCTTGAAGCAGGCTTCAAAAGCCTGGTACGAGAAAATTGATAAAGTTTTATGTGAAAAACTTGAATTTACTAGGTCATATTCTGAACCTTGTGTATATGTTAGATCATATAAAGACTCACTAATAATTATTGCTCTTTATGTTGATGACATAATATTGTTTTGTTCTCGAAATTCAGTTGAAAAACTAAAAGTAAAAACGAAATTAATGGACATTTTTGATATTACTGATTTAGGGCCAGCTCACCAAATTTTAGGTATGAGACTTTGTAGAGAAAATAATAAGATAACTTTAGATTTATCTAACTACATTGAGAGATTACTGCAAAAGTATAAAATGGAGGAATGCAACCCGGCACCCACTCCGATGGAGACAGGCTTAAAGTTACCTAAGGGTTCCGTAAAGGATGTAACTCTTGACTACAGAGGTCTAGTGGGTTCGCTTATGTATATTGCAGTATGTTGTCGACCTGACATAGCCTATGCAGTGAGCTATCTCAGCCAATTTAATGAATGTTTTACAGAAATACATTGGAAAGCAGCCAAGAGAGTACTGCGATACTTACGGGGTACTACTAACCTTTGTTTAACATTCCAGGAAGGTGGCCTTCAAGTCTCCGCTTATGCTGACGCAGACTGGGCAAATGATGAAGCAGATCGGCGTTCTTATACTGGTTTTGTTTTCAAGTTGGGTAAGTCTGTTATTTCATGGGAAAGCCGTAAACAGAAGACCGTAGCTTTGTCTAGCACTGAGGCTGAATACATCTCCTTATCAGACTCTTGTAAAGAAGGCTTGTTTATTTGTAAATTTTTGAAAGAGATACTTAATAGAGAAATTAAAATAACAATTTTTAACGATAATCAATCTGCTCAAAAATTGTGTAAAAATAGTCTTTATCATGCTAGAACTAAGCATATAGATGTAAGACACCATTTCATAAGACAGTATGTAAATGATGGAACGGTTTTGATAAAATACCTATGTACTAATGAAATGTTAGCAGATATATTTACAAAAGCCTTGTGTAAAGAAAAGCATAACAGATTTATAGGGCAGTTAATGTTATGTCAATAAAAATAGTAATAATATGAACAAGATAAGTTTATTTTTGTATGATAAAGAGTCCCTATAATTGCCTTCTGTTGTTTAATTGTAATGTAATTTAATCGACTTGTTTGTGTTAAGTGCTACTGTGTAAGGTAAGGTTAACAGAAGACAATGTTTGCTTCTATGTTCACGTAGAATGTTTTGAATTTGTTGTTTAAAAACATGTTCTCAACATGTGTAAAGAAATATGTTTTGAATTTGTGTTTAAGGGCCAGTGTTAGATATAAATGTTTGCTGCGTAAAATGTAAACACAAATTGTCATTGTCATTGTTTATTGACAGCTCGTGTCACTTGTCAGTGATTGATTAATCTTTAGCTGTGCTGTTCACTCTCTCTTACTACTATGTGTGTTTTGTGCGGATCGATCGCGGCCCTGTGTAATATTATCTTAATAAATCTGCAAATTAGCCTGATAAAAGTCTTTTCTTTTGGCCAAACCCTTCAGAAAGGCCTTTACAAGTCACCAATTTCAGGATTACTGTAAAACTAAACAAATTCGTCATATTCTTAATGCAGTAGCTTGTCCACGAGCCAACGGACAAGTAGAACGATATAATCGCACCATTTTACAGTCCTTGATTGCTTACACTGGGGAAAATGATAGTGACTGGGAGAAATTTGTACCACAAGTAGAACGTGGTATTAATACAACTATAAATAGTACAACTCTCAAAAGTCCATACGAATTACTATACGGATACAAACCTCGCTTCGAAATTGATTTACAGAATTCATCTCAAACTGTCCCAAACCTCCCTAGCCTGAGAGCTCAAGCCGAATTAAATACCGCTGAATCAGCTAAAAAAGCAAAACAGAGATATGATAGAAATAGGATTCCTAGTATTAAATATCAAGTAGGAGACTTGGTTCAAGTTCAAAGACGCATTATTAAAAAAGGTTTAACTAGTGGAAAATTAGTGGATAAATATGCTGGTCCCTATAAAATTTTAAAAGTTTTTGATAATGACAGATATAGGGTCACTTCTTTAAATAAAAAGGGACGAAAATACAACAATGTTATAGCTTCAGATAAACTTAAAAAATTTAAAATACAATCCATCACCGATAATGATACTTCCGATAGTGAAGAAAATTAAAAATAATAAATATTGTTGTATTTTCGAGGCTAAGACTAACAAGATACAATAACTTTATTGAACTTAGATACTAAATAAAATAAATCTGTAAAATAGGGTGTGTTCCCAAATGAAAATAGTCGGGTGTGTTCCCAAATGAAAAGTAATCGGGTGTGTTCCCAAATGAGAAGTAACCGGGTGTGTTCCCAAATGTAAAAGTAACCGGGTGTGTTCCCAAATGTAAAAGTAACAGGGTGTGTTCCCAAATGTAAAAGTAACCGGGTGTGTTCCCAAATGTAAAAGTAACCGGGTGTGTTCCCAAATGTAAAAGTAATCGGGTGTGTTCCCAAGTGTGTATAAAACAAGTGTCATAAGTATGAGTAAAATAATATGATTTATAAATATAGAGTAAGAGTGCATTATTTTGAAGCATTTTTTTTTTATTATTATATTATGATTTCGTTTTTTTTTATTATTACGAGGTCGTAATAAGTGTCAGGAAAGGCCGAGTGATAGTATAATTCAATTATAAGATATAATTATTAAACTTATTTGTAAAAGGATATGACGGTCATCTTAAATATTTTGTAATTCTTATTAAACTGTTTAACGGAAACGGAAACTGTTTAATGAAATAATTTGCTAGCCGGCTCAGTAGCGCCCTCTTTAAAATTGTTAGACCGGAAGAAGTATAAAATTAATATTTTATTTAAAACAGGAAGTTTGCTCTGTAGCGCCATCTTTTATTTCAATTTCATTCACTTCGGACGTAGACTTAACGCTAATTTAAAATTGTATTAAATCAACCGGAAATCCGCTTACTTTTAAAATTATTGTATTTTAACAGGAAGTTTGAATATTTTAGTTTATATCAACCGGAAGTCTGCCTAGTTTTTAAGAATATTATATTTTAAACGGAAGATCGCCTAGTGGCGCTATCTGTACGAACTTTAACGATAGTTTACCGATATAAAATGTGAAACTGGCCGACTATGAGGCATTCTGTTACTTGATTTGAAAGAGTAAACACCTTACTTGGAAAGTTTCGAAGTTTTATTCCACCCCTTCTAACAGTATGTATTTCATTTATACTTAGTATGAACTATGATTGGTATTTCTTTATGTTGGTTATAAGGTCACAAACAGACATACATACGGGTAAAGTAATTTAAAACAAAAATGATATTATTTATTCAATACTGCATTATAAAGCTCGTTTGTATCTCTTGTACTGTATTTCACAAATCAATTGTGTGCCAACAACCTAAATGTTGATGTTATTGTAACAAAATAATTTTAAGAGTTCTCATAAGAATAACAACCTAGATAAGTCATCAAATATCCTTGAAAACTGTATTTATATTTTTGCCTGCGTGAAATACCCCGTGTATTTCACGCAGGGTATAAACAGCTTTGTAAAATATTCTTAACTATCATTGTTCTAAGCTATCATGATCACCAACATAAAAATCACTGTGCAACAAGTGAAAAAATATTTTTTCACAGCAGCCAATTACTATCTCTCTGCATGACCTAAAACTTCGACTGGCAGAAAATGCTTTTGAGCATAAAGTCCACTTTTTGTACAACATCTATTGTGCAATAAAGTTTTTCAAATACTAAATACAACGGTGCTGAAATATCGAGAAGTCAATAATCACAAGTGTTTAAAATACATACCAATCTCAAAAATAACCGTTATTGTATCGTCATCATATCAGCCTGTTGCAGTCCACTGCTGGACATAGGCCTCCCCCAAGGAGCGCTACAGCGCACGATCTCCCGCCCTCTGCATCCAGTCACTACCAGCTGCCTTCTTCAGGTCGTCTGTCCATCTAGCCGGGGGGCGTCCCACACTACGTTTACCTAAGCGTGGTCTCCATTCGAGAACCTTCCTGCTCCACCTCTCGTCGGTTCTGCAACAGACATGGCAAAAATGTAGCAAGCAGAAGTGGCAGTGGGTTGGCCTTGTCTGTTAGTATATTATACGTATCAACTATTCTTCTATATTTATGCCTTATACACCGTTGACTACACACGTCCCTATGATTGATTGAACGAGGCGCAGGCGACAGGACAGGCGCCATAATCAATACTGCACGTCTGACGCTATCGTAATAATATATATCGCAAATCTATATTTGCAAACATTACGTGATGTCATTGATAATAGGCATGATGACACCTATCTTAAATATTTTCAAGACCATGGCGTTTAAAAACATAGCCCCTATGAAGTTAATACAACCACTATAATTCCAAAAAGCTGTAGAAAACAATTTTTAAACACACAAAACTCAATAAATATTCGGTCAATTGACTCCGATTTCTGATACACGACCGTGACGTATACAAAATCAATGGAGGAGACAGTTTTGATAGATAATAAAAAGTATGTCAACAATTGGTGGTATCATCTAGCCAATTTGGGTGCCGCAGACATTTTTTTATTATTTTTATTTGGGACTAGCGGACCCGCAGACGTTGTCCTGGCCGTTTTTTTTTTTTTACATTTTCTTATCCTTTAAACCTTCCCTGAACGTCCACGAATATATCGAGACCAAAATTAGTCAAATCAATTCAGCCGTTCTTGAGCTTTAGCGAGACTAACGTACAGCAATTCATTTTTTAACACGCTTTTATTAGATCGGGGTGTATGTATGTATGAATGTATGTAAAGGAATTTTTGAGGTCAATATCACCAACTTCGAGAAATCGGATTAATTTGAAACTTTGCACACGTATTAAGTGCCGATGACAATGCAATAATTTGATAAGAGTTTTCCATTATCCTTATTAACTAAAAAAATAAAAATAAAGAATAGTTTAAAAAACTAAAGAAACACGCTTTTATTGCTAACTAAAAAAGAGCAAATAATTTCTAAGTACACGGAATAAATATTACAGTAGAGTAAAAAGCGTGGGGTGCTTGGTATAGTAGTATGTGAAAATCATCCTATTATTGGCAACTATAAAAAGAGAAGTATGAAACCGTCATAAAGTGCACCCCACGCTTTTTACTGCACTAGTTTTTTAAACTATTCTTTTTTTACATTTTCTCATCCTTTAAACCTTCCCTGACCTTCCACGAATATATCGAGACCAAAATTAGTTAAATCAATTCAGCCGTTCTCGAGCTTTAGCGAGACTAACGAACAGCAATTCATTTTTTTTTATATAAGATAGGTTTGCTCTTGACCCAAGACTAAGCCCAACGAGGCAAAGACTGAGTCTACGATGTAGCGAGCTCGCCTAGAAGATGTCTGTTCACTCTAGCTTTGAAGATAACCGTAACGTAGCCCTTTGATACAAAAAATAAACCATATCGAAAATGTTACTTGCAACGCTTTTAGATAAAACATTAAACGAATGAAATTAATCCTTTAGCATTATGAGAGATTAATACAAGTGTTATAAGTTCGACCAAAGCTGAAAAAGAGGATTATTTTGCTTAAAATTTCCACTAAACGACGCCAGCGCAGGAACCAAAATACGTCCAACTGTAATCACCTGAAAAAGCTACCCTTTAAAAGCAGCTTTAGTCATGGATTTCCGCAAAGAACCGCCTGATTCCATCAATTATAAGTTCGACCCTATTTCTGTTTGTTAGTGTGTATGTTTGTTGTGTAGTATTGACGGAACGGATTGACCGATTTCAGTAGGTTTTTATTTATTTGAAAGATAGTTTAATTGAGGTGTTTTTTAGCGATGGCTGGTCAAAAACATTCCAGTCGTTGAATCTCAATGTTTTCCGAGCTCATGTCAGGACAGTTCGATAGCTATTGTATTGAAAACTGACCTTGACCTAAGCGCAATGTATGTCGGGTTGTGTTAAATACTACCTAGCATCAACTATCGTTTCCAAACTCTTATCCTATTGCTTGTTCTTTGGCCGTCTCAAATGTCTCTTCGCCTAAAAAAAACAATAATCACACCAGAGAGGTTCGACTCTAGCACCCAATGATCATGGATTTAAATCGAGCTTACACTGTCACTCATACTAGCTCAAAAGCGTATTTACATTGTCGATTAATAAATAATAATAAATTATTTATTTCGTTTATAACTTATTCCTAATTACAGGGTTGATTGAGGTCTCTATTTAAGCAAGTTATGCCTGTTTTTGGAGACATTGCTCTGCCTTATCTAGATAGTCAAGTTTTGACGGCGCGCAGACTTTAAAATAAAACAAAAGTTTTGATGTTAAAACACCGTATTGTTTAGTTAGAGGAAACACTTTTACACTTGGTTACTAAACTATTGATCTGGATGATCACAACTACGAACTAGTGATCTCGATGATCAGTACTTAAGCTAACACTCGCTAGGAGCGGAGAAGTACACGTGATGTGGGACGAGTTACGACTGCCGTATGGGATGCCCGCAGGCCTATATATAGATGTCCTCAGGACAGTCATGTCTAGAGTGGGGACGGGAAGCGTCTACCACGAATTAGTTGCCAACGGAAATGTTTAGGTTGAATTAAACAAAACATTTCCCATGAAATTTAGGCTCTACAATGTAGCGCAGGATGTTTATGTCTGAGGCTTGAAGAGACTCAGCAAACCAGTTCTCAAGAAATTAGCCAGTTACATTGTAGTAACTGTTTATGTTGCAAAATGATAGATGTGACATATCTGAGAGCTTTAGAAGACTCATCAAAACAATTCTTAAGAAGTTTGGCAGTTACTTTGTAGTAACTGCTTACATTGCAGTAAGTTTATTTATTGGGAACGGTGATAGAGTGGGATGGCAGATGTGATGACATAACTCCTCCCTCCTTAAGTTCGAAATCATCGGTTCTTACGGGAATCCGAGGATTTCGAGCACAAAAATCTGGATACATTTTCTTAAATTTATAACTTAAAATTATTACAATAGTGGTACACAATAAAACATATAAAATCACTGTTCCGACACTGACACTTTTTAGATTCACTACAATGGTTTCCATTTTCTCGGATTCCTTCAAAGCATATGTAAGTAGCTGAAGGTTTTCCAGGTTGATGTCATCTATGTTGATGGGCTTGTCATCGCTACCTGCAGAATTTGGTAATTCAGGTAAATTGATCTTAGGTGTCTTCTCATAACTGATTTTTCTTGCACCAGAGTGATGTCTTCTGAGTGCAGTTTCCTGGATCTTAATTTCACAAAATCCATCCATGCCAATGAGGTAAGTGCCATGCAACTCACGACGGGTGATTTCGCCGTTGCATGTTTCCTTCATAATTACTGGTTTCCTGGAATACACAATCCACCAGTTTTCGTAGAACGATTTGATGTATAAGTCGCTTATCTGCACTGAAACGGGATGGCATGTAGTAATGCTATTTTCAGATTTAAGTAAACTGGAAGTACACATATCTTTATCATGGGTAGCGATGTCTTCATCGCGACATAGGTAGAGGTTCTCGTCGATCTCCTGACACGGTTCGGGGAGCGACCAAGTTTTCGCCTCTTTTACCAGTAAATAAGGGAATTTAGGTGCAATTATAGTGGTAACATTATGGGAGTTAAGGACGGGTAAAGGAAGGATTCTGTAGTAGTTATACATTTCAAAATTTGTAAGGGGAATACTCATGATAAACGTTATTTGATTTTCTTTAAAATAAGCTTTTAACTCTATTGTTATCAATTCAATCTCTATAAAAAACTAATTTATTACTTTGCTCTATTTGTTGTAAAACCTCTAATAGTTCCTTATAATCAATTACAGATTGATGTAGAATCCTTAATCCACTAAAAGCTATTGCTGTTTCAACTTCATCCAAATGTAAAAGTATAGTTTGAAAATTATGTAAAAATAAGTTAAAAGTTGTTAAAATCTTGTATTCAATTCTAATAAGGTTTGTTTCATTTACCTGTTTTTTTAAGTTTAAAAGTTCTTGATTTATTTGGATGAAATTGCTTTTTGTTACATTTGTATTGTAGGTAATTACTCCCGCCATTTCGGATAAAATAGTAATTTTATTAGAGATATGCTGAATTATAACTGGCTATTGTGCTAATCTTGAATCTGTTCTATTCATACGCTTTTCTTCTTTTTACTACTTTTTGACAACGTCTGTCTCCTGGTAGTCACCAATATAGAAACAAACACATTTTTCATCTTTTATTTAATATTTCTACAACAATCGTTATCAGCACGAAGTTGTATTTTAATTAAGTACGTGAGTGTGTTTCGTAGACATAGGAAAATTTAAAAGTTCCGCAAAATAAAATGTCTAGTGGTGACGGAAATATTAGTGATCCCAGTTTACCAGGAACCAGTTTCGGTTCGGTAAAGATGCTGGTTAATAAGGACGGTTACCCTACGTGGAAGTTCAAAATGCGTATGCTGCTGCTCCATGAAAATTTGTGGAGTGCAATAGAAGGGTACACCGAAGGAGACGCGACAACCGAAAGCGTGCGAAAAAGTAAAGATCAAAAGGCTTTAACTAAAATTTGCCTGTGTCTAGATGGTTCTGCAATCACACATGTTAGAAGTGCGAAGACAGCCAAAGAGACTTGGGAAGCTTTACAAGCGGCATACGAAGATAAAGGTATGGGACGCAAATTGGCTTTAGACAGAAAGTTATATCGGTTGGAATTAAGCAATTTTGACACCATGGAAGGTTACATTAATGCAGTGATGAGTACTGCCCAAGATTTAGCAGATATAGGCAAAGTCATACCAGGTGATTCGCTAGCAGCTATTTTATTGGGAGGACTTGACGCGCGATTTGAACCTGTGGTTATGGCGTTGGAAAACTCTAATATAGTTATTACCAGTGAGTTAGTCAAAGGGAAGTTGCTGAATAGGATCACTCAAAATGAACAAGAAGTAGGTTCTGCTTTGAATACTAGATCCAGTTATAAAAAGAATCGGTCGAAAGGAAAGGTACCTGTATGCTATGAATGTAAACAGCCAGGCCATATAAGGCCAGATTGTCCTAATAAAACCAAAGACAAGAAAACTGACAAGAAAGCCAACAATATCACATTATCATCAGCTCTGAATGATAAAGTTATGAAAGATAAATGGTTTATCGATTCAGGCGCGACGAATCATATGACTTCGAACATAGAATGGATGAAAAATATAAAAAGTTCTAATGGAGGTAGAGTTATTGTGGCTAATGGTGAGGAAATTGAATGTCAAGGTTTTGGAGATGTTTCAATTAGAGATGGAGGACTTAATCATAATATTTCAAATGTTGTTTATGTTCCTAATTTGAACTCTAATTTAATATCTGTTAAGAAAGCTGTTGATAAAGATTTAACTGTTGTTTTTGATAAGAATGGTTGTAATTTTTATAATAATGATGATTTTTCTTGTACAGGTAATGCTGTTTTACACGGTTCTGTTTGTGGTGGACTGTATACCTTAGACTGTACTGTAAATATACACCAAAATTTGTCTGTTTTTGATGTGCATTTAAAGGAATCAGACTATAACTTGTGGCATAAGAGGTTAGGACATTTATGTCGTATTGGTATGTCCAAGCTTAAGGATGGTCTAGCCGAAGGAGTGCACTATAATTTAGTAGATGGAGAACCATGTGTGGCTAGCGTAGAGGCTAAGCAGGCACGAAAACCCTTTAAGCAGTGTTAGTACAAGAAGGCTACAATTGTTTTGGAGTTGATCCACAGTGATTTATGTGGACCGTTGCAGGAAAAATCTTTTCAAGGTAACAAGTATATGCTAATATTTGTTGATGATTTTTCACGGAAAATATTTGCATATTTTATTTCTTTAAAAACGGAGGTTATGAAAACGTTTTGCGAGTTTGAATCTCAAGTAGAGAGAAAAACGGGAGCAAAAATTAAGACGTTGAGAACCGATAATGGGACCGAGTTTGTAAACAAAGCGTTTACAGACTATCTTGTATCAAAAGGAATAGAACATCAAACCACCTGCAGTTATAGTCCTCAGTCCAACGGAATTGCTGAGCGCACTAATCGCTCCATAGTGGAAAAAGCTCGTTCTATTCTTTGCGGTAGTAAACTTCCAAAGGCTTTCAGGGAAGATGCTTTTGAAACGGCAGTTTATCTGAAGAACAGGTCTCCTCATCGTGCTCTTGGTAACCAAACTCCGTTTGAGAGATGGAATGGTAGAAAACCTAATTTGTCCCATCTGAGAGTGTTTGGTTGTAGGGCAATGGTTCAAGTTCCGTCGTGTAATAGAAAGAAATTAGATGCGAAAGCAGTAGAAACTATTTTCGTAGGATATTCAGAAGATCCACATAGTTATTTCTTTCGTGATGCTCGCTATCCAAGAAAGTTAGTGAAGGCTAGGGATGTTACTTTCTTTGAACATTGTTTTTCTGATTTGAGAAGTTTGAGCTCTCCAGGTATTGGAAACATGATTGAACAGAAGAATCTAGCTCAAAATCATTTAAACAAGGCACCGATGTCTATTAATGTAGACATGTTTAGCGGTGAGGAAGAAGTTCATTCAGAACATGTTGTTGAAGAAGAAGTAGCCAGCACTTCACCAGAGTCGAAGATTGATACAGTTTTGGAAGAAGATGTAGAAGAATTAAGTCGGATTATCACTGATGATAGTTAAAATGTAGCAAGGACTAATGCTGAAGAAAGCAGTCTAGAAATCTTTGATTCTGCAGATACAGACTCGAATCTTGAGCCAAGATACTCACAAAGAGAAAGGAAGCCAAAAAGTTTTGGACCTGACTTTATGTTGTATAAGGCTGCTGTAGAAGACCTGGTAGATGAAGAAGAACCCAGTTGCTACTCAGAAGCTATCAAAACTGAAGAAAAAGAGAGCTGGCATAATGCTATGAAGAAAGAGTATATTTCTTTGCTGGAAAAGAAAACATGGGTACTAGTAGATAGACCAAACAAGAAGATTATACCCTGTAAATGGGTATACAAACGAAAGAAGGATGCCAATGGAGAAGTTTTAAAATACAAGGCTAGGTTAGTAGCCAAGGGTTTTAATCTGACTGCAGGAGTGGACTACTTTGAAACTTTCTCTCCTGTTGTCAGAAGTTCTTCTTTTCGTACTCTGCTTGCATTGGCCACTGAAATGGACATGAAAGTGAGGCACTTGGACGTAGATACGGCGTTCCTCAATGGAGACTTGGAAGAGGAAGTATACATGGTCCAACCTCAAGGTTTTGAAGTCCCTGGTCAAGAGAGTAAAGTGTGTTTGCTCCGTAAATCGCTTTATGGTCTCAAGCAGGCACCACGGGCGTGGAACAAAAAGTTGAACGAAACTTTAACCTCTCTGGGCTTTATGCAAACTCCTTCTGAACCCTGTGTTTACACTAAAAAGTTTGATACCGAACTTGTCATACTGGCTGTTTATGTTGATGACATTTGCGTTTTTCACAAAAATGGAAAATTGGCTGACATTGTCAAACATGATTTGAATAAATATTTTGGTGTAAAAGATTTGGGAGATTTAAAATATTATTTGGGTTTAAATATTAATCAACCCCACGGAAAAATTGAAATAAGTCAAACAACTTATATTTTACAGCTATTGAAGAAGTTTAATATGGACTCCTGTAAGTCTGTAAGTACACCTTTATTGAAGGAAAAGTTTGAAAAAGGAAAAGGATGCGTTGATGAGAATATTCCCTATAGGAGTCTTATAGGTGGTCTAATGTACTTGGCAGTAAATACTAGGCCAGATATAGCATACACTGTAAGTGTTCTGAGTCAATTTTTGACCTGTTATAATAAGACTCATTGGACTGCTGCTAAAAGAGTTCTCCAATATTTAAAGGGTACTATTGATTACAGCATCAAGTACTCCAAGAATGGTGGAAAGCTGGAGTGCCTGGCAGACGCTGATTGGGCAAACTGCACAATGGATAGGCGTTCGTATACTGGATTTTATGCAACGTACTGCGGAGGCCCTGTCTCTTGGGAAAGTAAAAAGCAACCAACAGTTGCTCTTTCGTCAACGGAAGCAGAATACTAGGGCGGTTTGATAAGTCCATGACTTTGAAAAGAAAAACATATATTTTGTGTACAAAAACATTTTATTTTTCTACATACTCTCCTTTCAACTCTACACTCTTTTTCCAGCGATGCTCCAATCTCTTCAACCCATCCAAAAAATACTTTTTGTCAAAGCCTGCAAAATAGGCCTCGGTTGCAGCTATCACCTCTTCATTGGATGAAAATCTTTGCCCAGCAAGCCATTTCTTCATGTTTGGGAAGAGAAAGAAGTCACAGGGGGCTAAATCTGGTGAATATGGAGTGTGCGGCAATAATTCGTATCCTAATTCGACAAGTTTTGAAGTCGCGACTGCAGACGAGTGGGCCGGAGCATTATCCTGATGAAATAGAACTTTTTTCTTTGTTAGATGCGGTCGTTTCTTCATCAACTCTTCATTAAATCTTTCCAGCAATGCAGCATAGTAAGCACCGGTTATTGTTTTGCCTTTCTCCAAGAAATCGATGAAAATAACCCCTTGACTGTCCTAAAATACTGTTGCCATCACTTTACCAGCCGAACATACCGTTTTTGCCTTCTTTGGTGCACGTTCGCCGGTAGAAGTCCACTGCTTTGACTGTTGTTTAGTCTCTGGCGTATAATGGTGGACCCACGTTTCATCCACGGTTACGTACCGACGCAAAAATTCACTTGGATTGCGATTATACATAGCCAGACATGCCTCAGAAGTAGTCACGCGTTTTCGCTTTTGGTCGACTGTCAGTAAGCGCGGCACCCATCTTGCAGAAAGTTTTTTCATTCCCAAAATATCGTGCAAAATATGAAAAACTCGTTCAGTTGAGATGTGCACAGCCTCAGCTAACTCGCGTATCTTTACTCGACGGTCAGCCAAAACAATATCGTGGATTTTGTTAACAATGTCCTCAGTGGTTACCTCAATCGGCCTTCCTGGGCGCTCGGCATCATTGGTTGTAATACGTCCACAACGAAACTCAGTAAACCATTTATGTACCATTCCATGAGACGGCGCTGAATCCCCGTAATATTTTTTCAACTTGTCTTCGGTCTGCTTAATGGTTTTCCCGCGTAAAAAATAGTGTTTAATCAAGACTCGAAACTCGGATTTCTCCATTTTCGAAGAACACCTTCACAGCCGCCAAACTTCTTTTGTTATTAAATATTGTTTTCGCGCCATATTTGAAAATAGAATTATTTTAGGTTCGCAAAAATATTACTTTTAAGAAAATATCATTAAAAATAAAAAAAGTTTCTATTCAGCCTGAAAGTCATGGAGTTATCAAACCGCCCTCGTACTTGTCTCTTACAAGCGCGGCAAAGGACGTTATATTCTTACGTCGTTTTATAGGTGAGTTGACAGGCAAGTGCGATATCGCAGTTATAAAGAATGATTCTTTAAGTGCACAGAAACTTGTTTCGAATCCAGTCCATCACAACAGAACAAAACACATTGATACACGTTACCATTTCATAAGGGATAAGGTAGCCGATAATATTATCGAGATACAGTTTGTACCTACTGATATTATGTATGCTGATGTATTAACTAAGCCACTAGGACCTTTGTTACATCAAAAATGTGTTGCCGGACTAAGGTTGTGTAGAAAGTAGTTATTTGTTAAAACTTAACAGATTTCAGATTAAGGTAGGGTTTGTTGAATTATAACTGGCTATTGTGCTAATCTTGAATCTGTTCTATTCATACGTTTTTCTTCTTTTTACTACTTTTTGACAACGTCTGTCTCCTGGTAGTCACCAATATAGAAACAAACACATTTTTCATCTTTTATTTAATATTTCTACAACAAGATAGCGTCTTGTTTAGATTTTAATTCCATTATAATGTTATCGTATTTAACTGCATCATCATTATCCAAATTCCCAGATATTGCTTTAATAATAGATCCTAATGGGTTAATTAATTCTCTCTTTATGCGGCTAATTGGTACAATTTCTTTAAATTTTTGATTGGTGATAAGCATTAAATTGTCGGTTTGTGTTTTTACATTATTAAACTCTAGTGAGTTTCCTATCTTAAAATTATTGATTACATGTTTCTTAAACTCATTATACCTAAAAGTGTTATAATCTAAATCTATTTGTATATCGGATAAGTTAAGTATTTTAAAAATTGTCCATTTGTCATCGCTAATGATGGCTTGGCCTTCCTTAATAGGGAGTAGCCCAGGATTCTTGTCTACTTGAAGGGCCTGGACGCGGATCGTCAGGGTTGCCACGAGCAGGGGGTACCTGCGGAGGACGTTTTATATCTTTAATTGGTACTTTAGTTTGCCTATTTTTGGATTTTACTTGGGCAATGTTTCTACTAAGTTCTCCAGAGATTTCAGCTTTTTCGTATCGCGGTTTATCTTTACTACGTCTTGTATTGACGCCTTTTATAAAAACTGTGTCACCTACTTCCACTGGGAATTGGGCTTCACCGCCACGTTTCTTTTTAATTTCCTCTTTGGTTTCGATGATTTTTTGTGTTAAGTATTTATAAAGGTGTTTGGTTTTTCGTACATGTTCTTTTACTAGTTGTTGCGTATATTGCCTATTAAAATCGACACTAAATGGACTTGAAGAGTCGGTATGTCCGAAAGTTATTTCAAAAGGTGTTAATCCGGTTGTTGAATGTATTGTTTGATTGTAAGCTGAAATTGCATACGTCATCACTGATGATGCGTCGGAAAGTTTTTGTTCGAATTTGGCTAGTCTGTAAATTTCGATAATTGTAGAGTGGAAACGTTCGACGATTCCCATCGAATTAGGATTATGTGGAGTACCGATATGTAAATCAATTTTGTGAAAAGATAGCATTTCCTTTAAGAGGGCATTATTAAATTCCGTTCCTGGGTCAGAGTTAAGTTTACTTGGGGTTCCGTAAAATGAAAAATATTTAAGAAGGGCTCTAACTACTTCCGGTGTAGATCGATTGGGTATTTCAATTGCTTGTCCCAATTTGCTGAAAGCGTCTACAATCGTTAGATAGTACTTTCCTTCAATGGTAAACAAATCCATAAACAATTCCTGAAAAGGTTTCGATTGTGTTTGGGTTAATTGAAGTTCGGGTTTAAAGGGTTCCTGTCATATTTCATGCGTTTGCATACTTCGCATGCATTGATTACACTCGAAACGGTTTCTTCCATTTTTGGCCAGTAATATTTACGTTTTAATCTAATTAATGTTTCCCTAATTCCGCGATGGCATGTTTTACCATTATGCGTAAGTAAAACTATTTCGCGTTGTCCATTTTCATCGGTAAGTAATTATGCGTTCGGTACATTCAAAGAATTTAACTGTGTCCTTTTTGAAAAGTCGGATAACTTCCGCAACGAAGTTTTTACGAAGTTCTTCGTCGAAGAAATAAATAAATGATTTAACTTTAGGTTTAGTGTATTCTTTTAAAAATTTGGTAATTAAATCTGGTCGGTTTACGGGTAAAGTTATTTCTAAAATACGTTGCTTTGAATTTGAATTGTCTAAAACTGATAATTTATTTAATGTCCAAGATGCTATAATCATTTGATTAGGTTTTTTTTTTTTTTTTTTTCTATTTATTTGGGATAGCAAACAACTACATACTTTATCGTGGTACAATATTTTAGGCTTATGTTATTATTAATAAATATGCAGTCAACACACTATCCACATATTATACAAATACAAATTAAATTAACTAATCGGTCGCGAAGCAAACAACAGCCAACAAAAGTGGTAAGGTGCAGTCACCAGTAGTGTAATATGTGGAACTAACTTTATAACTAACTAACTATATATATGCTCATGTAAACTAATATACATGCTACATAAAATAATAAGTGATCAAAAAAAAAAATTGCCATAAGGAAGTAGTCATAATTAACATTAACTGACAAGTTAAAAAAAAACAACAAATACTCGTAATTATTTAGAAGTCGGATAAGATTAGGTTACTAAAGAGGGTTTAGCATACTTAAGATAGAACGCTTGAATTGACCTCCGGATAAATGAAATATGTCAGATTTAATAAAGTTATTATTATACAGATCTAGCATTTGTCGTAGGGGTGAGCGAAGACCCGCATTCGTACGATATTTGGCAGTTGCAAATAGGTTAGGCGCGCGCCGCACCTGCCGCCTAAAAACAGTTCTTGGGACAATATAACATATACCATTGGTCAAATCAGTACAATCAAACTTATTATTAACAATACCATGAAGTACCATACATACAAGAAGTTTTCGCCTGGATTGAAGAGGGAACAATTTATATTTATCTAACAATTGCTCACTAGACATGTAAGTGCCATAACACCTATAGTGCATTGATCTTAAATATTTACATTGCACCCTTTCGATTGATTCAGCATACTTTTTATACAGTGGGTTCCATATTGGTATAGCATATTCAAGTTGGGAGCGGACCAAAGTTTTATAAAGATATAAGTACGTACTAGGCTTCTTAAAGTGTTTAGATGACCTCATTATAAAACCATACATTTGATACGCTCTTTTAACAATTTTATCTATGTGGAGGTCCAAATGCAACTTATTGTCCAGTATGATTCCTAAATCACGCATTGATGTGACTTTATTTAATAAAACATTGCAAAGAGAATAGTCATAATTTATAACACTATGTTTTTTAGAAAAAAATATACAACTACACTTTGGCAAACTTAAATGCAATTTATTGTCAATGCAGTATTGAGAAAGCCTGTTTAAATCCTGTTGTAATAAAACGCAATCAGATATCGATGTAATAGTTTTAAAAATTTTCAAATCATCAGCATACATTAAAAAGTTACTATTGTAAAAACATTTTTTAATATCATTGATGAAGATTATAAACAAGAGGGGACCAAGAATGGACCCCTGCGGAACCCCTGAAGTCACATGAATACTATGAGATTGAAACCCATTGATAACGACCTTTTGACTTCTATTCATGATATATGACGAAAACCATCTCAATAAGTTTCCACGAATGCCATTATAGGCAATTTTCATTAAGAGCAGTTCGTGGTCTACCTTGTCAAAGGCTTTTTGAAAGTCTGTATATATGGCGTCTGTTTGAGTGTTATTATCCATGTTTTCAAAGAGAGAAGAAACATATAATAACAGATTGGTGATAGTGGATCGTCCTTTAACGAAGCCGTGTTGTTCTTTCAAAATGTTCTGATGTAAAACTGGATAAACTTCATTATGCACCAGTCTTTCAAAAAGCTTCGACAAGGCAGACAAAATAGATATTGGTCTATAATTCTCCACTTCATGCTTCGAACCCTTTTTATGCACAGGCACTATGTTAGCCCTTTTCCAGATCTCAGGAAAGATTCCAGATGTAATGCATTGGTTGTAAATAATATAAAGGGGCTTACTTATACTTTCAGCTGATTTGACTAGAAAGATTGCCGGGAGTCCATCGGGGCCTGAACCTTTCGATGGATCTAAGGATTTAAGTTCTCTGCGGATCATACTTTCACTAAAATATAGATCACATAAGTGTATATTGTTATTGGGAGCAGATGTCGTGGGCTCAGACCAATTATCCAAAGACAGAGTCGATGGCTCATAAACAGAGTGGAAAAATTCAGAGAACAAATTACAGATTGTATCAGGTTCACTGGCTAAAGAACCGTTATAAAACATGGGTGAGGGAACACTGGCTGAAGTTTTATTTTTAGAAATAAAAGACCAAAAATGTTTTACGTTAGCACAAATACTATTTTCGACTGAGCCGATATATTTTGAAAAGCATTTACGAGATTCTAGTTTGAAACGTTATCTAGGTTTGTTATCTATGGCTTCATTTAAAATGGGAATACCTTCGGTATCGATATCTTTAGCGGAATGCGCGGTTACGGTTCCGGGATTTGATTCCGGTGCCTAAAGAGTACTGGTACTTGAGTCTGAACGGGCATATCCGTAGAAACCTTTATCTTTACGAGAGAAATTTGATTTGTCTGACTTAGCAGAATCTGAAGAAATACTAATTGGAGTTGGGGGTCTATCTGTATTTACGTTAACTTTCATGGAAGAATTATTGTCGTCTTTAATTAAAGCATTGATACGGACGCGTGACAAAGCGTCAGCGTTTGTGTTTTGCTTACCATTTTTGTAAACAATGTCATAATCAAATTCTGATAATCTTAATTTCCAACGGGTGAGTTTACTGTTTGGTTGTTTTATTGAATTTAACCATGCAAGAGGACGATGGTCTGTGTAAATGGTGAATTTCCTTCCGTAGAGATACGGCCTGAAATGTTTAACTGCCCAAATTATGGCTAAAAGCTCTTTTTCAATAGTGCTGTAACGTGTCTCGGATTCGTTTAAGGTGCGACTTGCGTATGCGACTGGTTTATCGCTTCCCACGGTTCCTTGGGATAGTACGGCGCCTATCGCGAAGTTAGATGCGTCAGTAGTTAAAATAAAAGGTTTTTGAAAATCTGGATATTGGAGTAAAGGTGCGTTTGTTAATAGCTCTTTACATGTTTCAAATGCTTTTCTGTATTTCTCGTCAATTATAATTTTGTTTTTCTTTTTGAGGCAATTAGTTAGAGGTTGGGTTATTTTCGCGAAGTCTTTAATGAATTTGCGGTAATAACCGATCAATCCTAAAAAGCTTTTAATTTCTGTGGTTGTTTTTGGAATTGGAAAGTTAAGTATGGCTTTAATTTTGTCATTATTAGGTTTAAGACCTTCCTTTGTGATGGTATGACCAAGGTAGAGGACTTCCTTCCTAACAAATTCGGATTTGTCTAATTGGACTTTTAAATTTGTTTCCCTAAGTCTGTCAAAGATTTTTCTGAGTTTAGAAATGTGTTCTGGTAAACTTGAACTGAAAATTATGATGCCATCTAAGTAAACGAGGCAATGCAAACCTTGAACGCCGCGAAGGACATTGTCCATTGCGCGTTGGAATGTGGCAGGGGCTGTCTTCAAGCCAAAGGGCATACGTAAGAATTCGTAGTGTCCTGCTTGTGTACTGAAGGCTGTTTTCTGTCTATCTTGTTTTTCTATTTCGATTTGATGGTAGCCACTCGCTAAATCGAGGGTAGAGAAGTAAACTGATTTACCTAGTTTGTCAAAAAGATCTGCTATGTTGGGTAAAGGGTATTTATCGTCAGTGGTTATGTCGTTGAATCGACGGTAATCAATGACCATTCTAAATTTTTGTTCGCCCGATGCGTCTATTTTTTTAGGAACTAAGTGAACAGGGGCATTCTACGGGGAATGTGATTCCTGGATTACGTTGTCTGCTAAAAGTTTTTCAATCTGACTATTTATTTCTTGGGTTTGGATTGGAGGCAACCTATATGGCCTGACATAAATAGGATCTTCGTTCTTTGTACGGATTTGGTGCTTTACCTTATTTGTGAAAGTTAAGGGGAGTTTGTCACAGTAAAAGATGTCTCTATATTCATAACAAAGCTTTGTAATAGCATGACGTTCTTCCTGATTCATATGATCTAGTCTTAGTTTATTTAAGTTTTCTGTTAAAATTTCATCTGTTTCTAAGTTATTTGGCAAGTTATTAATGTTGTTAACGGGAATTGATGTTTCTTTGAATGGCTCTACTTTAAAAGGTTTTGAAATTGTTATGGTTACATAGTTATCGGAAATATTTTGAACTATTGTGTGGGCGTATCCTTTATTGCATCTTATTAATGCACTAGGCATACGAACACCTTGACCAAAGTCTCGGTAATCGATGATTGCGTCACCGTTTGATAATTCAGTAGGTAGCTTAACGCGTGTCTCCGATCTCGGGGCTATACGCACTTCGTATGGTGGGCTATATATTATAGGAATCTCGGTATTGCGAATTCTGAGAACCTGCCTATCCATATCAATTGTTGCTCCTAACTGTTTCAAAAGATCACTGCCTATTAGACCATCGAAACGATCGTCTACACTGCATACGTAATATTTATGATTTCTTGGAGCCATGAAAGATTTAAAAAGAGGAATGTGGATTACTTCATTATGGCTGCTTCGTGCATGAGTGCTTATTACTTCGAACGGCTCTTCATATTTGTACGCGTTGAAGTATTGATTAGCTAAATAAGGACTAATGAACGAGCGCGTGCTTCCTGTATCTATCATAAATTTAGAACCTATTTCCGGAATTATGATATGGAGTAATCTTAAGATTCCGTCATAGTTAAGATTGATTATCTCTGATCGTTGCCCGTAGAGGCTTCGGTACAAAAATATTCATCATTGCCCGGTTGTTCTACGCTTTCCTCTTGTTGTTGTTCGATTTCCTGATTTTCGAAATCTTGGAAGTTGTTACAATAATCATAATAATCTATTTCGTCTATTCCGTCATCGTAATAAAATACTTCTTCGGGGTTTTCTAAATTATTCATTAGATTATGTCGTACTGGAGCTGCAGTACGCATAGATTTCTGACGTCTGTATTTAAATTGTTAGAAGGGCGCTGAGCTAACGGAGGGTTGCTTACGCCGAATTTAAATTGGTTGTTCGGGGATTGGTTGAAGTAACCAAATCTATTATATTTATTATAATTTGAAGGTATGCGGTAAGGCATTGGCCTAGGATTAAACATGTTGTTATTTTGAGGACTGTAAATGGGTCTCGTTTGATTGGGTTGTAAACCGAATTTAAAATTTGTTTGGCTAGGTAATTTATAATTTTGGTTTAAGTTTGGGGTAAAGTTAGGTTTGTAGTTGTTTTGGGGAATTCCGAATTTAAATGCTTGCGTTGGCGCTATGAAGTTAGGTTTGAAAGCTGTTGAATTTTGTAAAAAGTTTGGTTTAGGTGCTGGAGCACTTTTGTTTTTGTTTTTACTATCATATTGGAATTTGAAGTTTTCCTCCTCTGTTACAATGGCTAAGGCCTGTTCCAGAGAGGTGCAACCTTTTAATCGAATAATTCGTATCATGTCTTCGGAGAGGTTGAATAAGAATGTGTTAAGTGCTAAGTTATCGTAAATGATAACTTTCGCTGCTTTTACGCCTGTGTCTTCAATTAAATTTACTTTAGATAATAATGTGCTGCGTACGGCTTGAATTCTATGACACAGATCAATATATGATTCTCCTGTTTTGATTTTAATTTGCTCTAGCTCTATGGCTATGCAAGCTTCAGAACGCGGATCTCCAAAATGCTGGGTTAATACCGATTTTAAAGTTTGCCATGTATCGATATCGTAACGCTCACTTAATAACGCTGCGGCACGACCGCTGAGCCTACTTGTTACGGCATGGAAAACATATGTGTTTTGTAACACATTTTCATCTGATGATCTATAAATATTTATTACATATTCACATTTTTTAACAAAAAGATTTAAAAGTTTTGGTTCGCCTTCGAACTTGGGTATTAAATTTAGAATTTCACTGGGGATGGCGTTAATATTAACCATCTTTACAATTTACGTTTAAAATCACTTATTTAAATCTTTTAGTTAACACACAAAAAATAATACACACAATTTAAAATACACACAAAAATAAAATAAGTACAATAAGATAATAGCTTTGAATAATTTACAATTTATTTGGATATTAATTTAAAGAGTTATGGATAACCAATTAATTAATATCAATTTACAATTTACTTTATTTGGATAATTAATTAAAGAGTGTTGGAATTACCAATTAATTAACATCAATTTACAATTAACTTTATTTGGATAATTAATTAAAGAGTGTTGGAATTACCAATTAATCAATATCAATATAATTTGCATGAGTATTAAGTTAAAGAGTGTTGGAATTACCAATTAATTAATCTCATCAAATTTATCATTTAAATAATCTTAAAAACTAGCGCTGGCGTAATCCTGAGGTTAAGGAACTACGAGCAAATAACGTTTCTCACGATTTAGGGTGAAATAACATTACAGGGGTGCCAAGGAAAGACTGGTAAAACGGTAGCGAAGAGGTTTACTCACAGGCCGCTCCAAACCATGTCTTCTAGGCTGGTGTAGAAGTGTTGCTCAGCTGCTGCTGCTGCCGCCCGGTGAATTATTTGTTTGGTTCGAGGATCCCGCCGTTGTGCACTTGATAGTACAGCCGCGAAGCGCGAAAACAGTTATCTGGAACTTTATAATTCGTGAACGCAACGCGAGATCCTACCGGCTGCGCCAGTCAAATTTTGACGGCGCGCAGACTTTAAAATAAAACAAAAGTTTTGATGTTAAAAACACTGTATTGTTTAGAGGAAACACTTTTACACTTGGTTACTAAACTATTGATCTGGATGATCACAACTACGAACTAGTGATCTCGATGATCAGTACTTAAGCTAACACTCGCTAGGAGCGGAGAAGTACACGTGATGTGGGACGAGTTACGACTGCCGTATGGGATGCCCGCAGGCCTATATATAGATGTCCTGAGGACAGTCATGTCTAGAGTGGGGACGGGAAGCGTCTACCACGAATTAGTTGCCAACGGAAATGTTTAGGTTGAATTAAACAAAACATTTCCCATAAAATTTAGGCTCTACAATGTAGCGCAGGATGTTTATGTCTGAGGCTTGAAGAGACTCAGCATAACAGTTCTCAAGAAATTAGCCAGTTACATTGTAGTAACTGTTTATGTTGCAAAATGATAGATGTGACATATCTGAGAGCTTTAGAAGACTCATCAAAACAATTCTTAAGAAGTTTGGCAGTTACTTTGTAGTAACTGCTTACATTGCAGTAAGTTTATTTATTGGGAATGGTGATAGAGTGGGATGGCAGATGTGATGACATAACTAGATACACATAAAAACAAAATAAACAGAAATTTAACAAAATAAAATCAGGATTGAAGCTAAATAATACAATTCTAAGTGAGTGTGTGTGTCGATAACTCAGTTGAATGAATGCGTGCGTTGCTTCGGTTCTAAAATAACTTATCGTTACGTCAACTTATAATATTCTCTCAAAGCCAACCGTACCTCGCATGCGGACGCTAACGATCAATGTAAACCAGTGGTAATAAGCATCTCAAGTGGTCCGCGAGTCATGTCACTAAATATGTAAAAAGATTCAACACAACAATGCCTGGCCACAACGCGCAGAATGCTGTTCATTCATTCATTCATTCATTTTCACTAACTTATTCACATTTGCATACTAGGTGTATTTACATTATATACATGGTAGTTAAAAGCCATCTACATAACACACTGCAAACATGCCTGATGCACTGCAGCAACGCGGAAGCCCCAACTACACACTGAACACTTTGTATTGCATGCAGAGGGTGTTAACTGTCTTCAGCGTATATTTCACTCAGAGGCTGACTTATGTAATTGCGTAAAATACGTTTGCGATACTGAGTATAAGAACTTTGTATTACCGAGTAGCGTCTCTGAGACGGAGCAATAGTGTCGTCTGAATCGCGTCTGCGTCATATGGGAGCTTTGATTGATGAGGCGTGACGTCACACAAGATAGGCACAGACACACAACAGCATATCAAAGTAAACACTTCAGCATGCGCTTGTATTAAGTGCGATTTTGCTACAAAAATGGATAGCGTTATGTGCTGTTGTATGATCGATCTGGCGAGGTGTACAATCACAGCATAAAACACAGCTTCAAGCTGAAGACTAAAGTGTCTTCTAGGAATTTAAACAGTGTTCTATGTGGCAACCAGAACCACCTGCCTCTTTTAGCTTCATTTTAAACAAATTTCATCCCACTGCTGAGCAAAAGTCACCCCCAAACTTCTCCACCGATCCTAATCTTTCGCCAGCAACTCCCAGCCCCTTCCAAAGGCAACCGAACGCGCTTTCATTATTTAGTCATTTGTGATCACAATCCTTTTTTATCTAAAATTTTTAATGGTAGTTGACACCACCCATCGTTGACGTAACGCTTTTCGCTATAAAACTTGGTGGGAATGTTATACTATGACGTGTAATATGCCGATGTGTTTTTTTTCGATTTTCGATCAATCAAAAATCAAATGATAAGTTTAACGATAGACGGTATTAAATAACGAATTCTGCAGAAAACTACAGTCATTAGAATTATTATTTATTTTAAGTGCCAACAAGCGTTTTTCGTGTTTAAGTTCGTGTTCAGGTATCTTAAAATCATCCCCCATTTTTCTTCAAACAGAACTATTACGGCTATGAGCCGTAATTTTTCATTAAAAAAAAGTATTAGATACATACGAGTTCTGAAAATGGCCAAGTCACTTTACTGATGTTAATATTTTAGAAAAAAGTTTTAAGCAATCTACTTTAAAGCTCAGGGCACGTCAGCAACTATCTGTCGCCGCTATTCTTATCCAACAGCGTGGAATTTCAACCAATCGCTGACGGGTTTTGGCGAAGGTACGCAGCATGTGTAGCCTTAGCCTTAAATTAATATTAAGTGGTCCTTGTTCTATAGGTAACAACTCTCTAAGATAGTTAAATCAAAATAAATATTATGTATTTGGACTAGTCAGATAATAGTTATCCTTCAAAATGTTGCTATGCCCAGTGCAGGGCGTCACATGTACCAATATCATTCAAACTTTGCTACTAACTTGATGGAATGTGACATGCAAAAAATGATTTGAATTTGAATCCTTTCTTACACCTATGTCAATAAAGTACTTTTTTTTTACAACAATCACACCAATTCTTTAGTCCCAAATTAAATACTTTTTACATACTTAAATACTTTTTTTTTGTAAATAAATACATATTATACATAGAAAACACCCAGACCAGTACAAACACACATGTTCATGCACACTTATGCTTGTACTGTGCGGGGATCGAACCCGTGACCCTTGATTTAGAAGTCCGACCTGTGGACCACTACACCAAGCGGTCGTCAAAACTTTGAACACTTTTGTTCACCTTTGTTAGTAAAGCACATGTTGTATAAGTCTAGTGGATGCGTAAGTCAACAAATCATTCGAGCGTGCGAATAATCATTCGCCTTTACAAATGAACAACATTTTGATCGAGCGTTCTCCTTGAGGTGTCCGCACTAAATAGTGTTGCGATACCATCGATAATAGTTCTATTATCGACTGATCGGCTATCGGCTGGCCATGTCTGTCGCAGAACCGACGAGAGGTGGAGCAGGAAGGTTCTCGAATGGAGACCACGCTTAGGTAAACGTAGTGTGGGACGCCCCCCGGCTAGATGGACAGATGACCTGAAGAAGGCAGCTGGTAGTGACTGGATGCAGAGGGTGGGAGATAGTGCGCTTTGGCGCTCCTTGGGGGAGGCATATGTGCAGCAGTGGACTGCAACAGGCTGATATGATCATGATGATCGACTGATAACCTCGAAAACTATTCAGCGTATCGATCGCCTCTCGATAATTTATCATATTTATTTAGTGTATTTTAGTATATATTATGTGTATTTATATTTATGTATTCTTATATAAATTTACTGTATATTTTACATTTAATCTCATGTGTCATATTGTTGGTATTATTATTATTGCATTTTCTCTTTTATTTATTTTGTCGCACCGCCCAGTAATCATTTTTCCTTAGCCCAAAGGTATGACTGGTAAAGAATGCCCAACGGCCTTCACCTTTTGTACATACTTTTGTTGTGCAATAAAGCTTAAATAAATAAATAAATTTAGCATTTTATTAATAGTCAGTATAAAGTTTTATGTGTCAATATAAAGTACGTATTGCTAGAAGCATTAATACTTACAAAAATTCCGATATTTTCGATAGACCATCCAAACTTGCGGTACATACGATTGCCTTTCGATATTTATTCAATGGTGGTCCATCGACACACAACACTAGCACGAAATTCCTCACCCACCCCAAGATACCCCGGAATACACTGACAAATATCATCGCCTGGCAAGGGTCGCATATCGGCCACTATAGATCAAGCGCCATTGATTCGGGTCTGGTGAGGAATTCTAGCAATCTCAGTGTTTGTTTTGGCGACGCAACTGAAATGTGGCGACTGTCTTACGCGTGTGCGAGTTATGGCCTGAAATGGGAATAGTTCGGCTAGTTCCCCGGAGCGGAGCCGTGTTCTTTTCAGGACGCTGGGAGTCCCACACACGGTTGAGGCCCCCCGGCTTCGGCTATGGCTCTTAAAACGGTTTTCCTGCGGAAAAAAAAGGTTCGATTGGAGAATGTCCTAGCTAAAGCTGAGTTATTTAAACAAAAGTTATAAGACGTAAAATACGAATAAGTGTCATGGCTTAGTGAATTTTAGGTTTTGAAAAAGTTGTGCTCTATGTTAATTATACCAGCAGTAAATTTTCGACTTATCTATTGTGCTTTATGTTAATTATCAGTAATTTAAAAGTATCTTAACTTAGCAAAATAATTTACCTATAATGAAGTGAAAGTAAAGAGTTAGTTTTTGGTTCATGTTTTTCTATAGATTTATATACTTGAATAACATTATTTTCTCCTGTAGGTACATTTGAAGTAACTAGGCTAAGTTTTATGAATATAATCTACCTTCTGCGCTCATCGGAGTTATCATTTCAACTTCAAGACCTTCCTCCGCCAAAGTATGTATTCTCATTACCATTTGGTTTACCAGTATGTGTGATGTGCATTCTAAATAATTTAGCATTTTTTTAAAAACCATTCGTAATATTAAGGAAGAACATGAATATTCTCTCTCATCTCATCAGCCTATATACGTATAGCCTATATATATACGTCCCATTGCAGGGCATAGGCCTCACCTCAACTGTGAGATGAAAAGCCATACTCCACCTCGCGGGCTCAGTGCGGATCGGTGGAGGGGGTGTTATATGTATCAATATAAACCGGAACCAACAAACCTTACGTGCCCTCCGATGCGCGAAGGAGCTTGTATATAAATAATGCGTAAATAAGATGGTCGGAATGGCCACCCATCCCAAACACGACCGCGCCTAAGCTTCACTTTGCTTCAAAACACAAACACCTTACATGGGCATTATAAAATTTAAATTATATTATAACTCTTTCATCGTAGTACACCTTCAGTCAGTATATTGTTCCCATATTCTGACCTAACTAAACACGACTTAACATAAAGCCGCAGTATATGTTATTTCTTGTACAATACGCTCGTTATTCGTTAAAGAGGCACCTCACCCAAGCCTTGTCAGCGGCACACACGATTTAATCATCATAATTCCACACTTCCTCGCTATATCTCCACGTTCCTTGCAACGCAAGACGTGCACTCATTGAGGTAGCGTTCTGAGACCGACCACAGACTGCAATTGCAGGCAACACAGCGGTTGTTTCACCACTTGTTCGTTTTAATGTTGCATCACGACATGAATAGCAAATTGCAGCTTTAGGCGACAGTCGGGCTGATACTTACATATTTCGAAAAATCTCATGTGTCATATTTTGGTATTATTATTATTTTTGTGTTTTCTCTTTTATTAATTGTCGCACCGCCTACTAATCATTTTTGCACAGCCCAAAGGTATGACTGTACCAACCTTTTGTACATAGTTTTGTTTTGCATTAAAGCTTAAATAAATATATAAAACCGGTCAAGTGCGAGTTGGACTCGCGCACCGAGGGTTCCGTACAAACCTGTAGATAAGGAGTAGTAACTTTGAAATTTTCAAAATTGTCAAAAATATTTTTTTTAATTTTTTTTTTAAATGATGAAACTGAAAATTTACGGTTTTCGTAATTTTTCCTATATCTGTACTATAAGACGTGACTTCGTACGAAATACCAAGATTCTAAGTTTACGGGAAGTACCCTGTAGGTTTTGATTCCCGTGCGAGTTTCGAAAATTTGCGCCCTTAATAGCTGTATCTTTTGAATGCGTTGGCTTAGAAGGTTGATTTTTCTACAGCTTCCAGGGACAGTAGACCTAAGTATCATATAGAAATTTCAGTTTGATATCTCCACGCGATCCTGAGAAAAACGGTCTTGACAGACGGACGGACGGACGGACAACAAAGTGATCTTATAAGGGTTCCGTTTTTTTCTTTCGAGGTACAGAACCCTAAAAAAGGGAGCATTCCAAGACAAACCGCCAACGCAGGCGAAACTATGGTTGTTACTTTAATCTGTCTAAAATGGATGCAAATCGCAGCCGCGGCTTTATTGCGTGGCACATGTGTCCTCATTACGCGGTGCCACCGTTTAACCTAGGTTGGTGGTTTGTATCAGAATGCTGCCTTTATCAAACTAAGTGGTGTAGCAGCCACAGTGTTGGCTTCGAATACAGTCTGCAATCTGACAATGTAAATTTTCTCTGCCACCTTCTATTTGCCATTGGGATGGTATTTGGCACTAAAAACTGGTTGGCGGTTGGTCCCGGTGGATTATTTTCTTTACTTAAAAAACAATTTATTTGTTACCCATAGTTTATAGCATGAATGAATTATTATAAATGTTAATGCTTCCAAACTAGTCCAATACAAAATTGCCCTGTCCCTTGCACTGTTTCTAACAGGAGAAAATGAGATTAACGCATTCTCATTTACCATCGGGGCGGTAAATAGGAATTTCAAATTCGAATCATTTATTCGTAATACACAGGTGAATATACGAATATATCAATGTACAAATACAGGTTATAAAGAGTGCGCTGTGATCAGCCTTGTCGGCATACAAATGTAGCGAAAAAGAAAGAAGAAAGAAATACATGTCAGAATTCATGAAAAATGTCTATATCCAAAAATAAATAACATAATACAGCATCCACAAAATAATATAGTCAAATTAAATTAAATGTTACATGTCAAATAACACCACCTGGATGGTACATGGGTTTTTTGCATGATTGCGGATGGTGCAATGAGAACGTGGCAGATAAGAATAAACCTAAATCTTCATAAAATTGATCACAGACTTGATTGCTCGGTAGCCTTCAGTCGCGACGCACAGACAAATGGTCGCCACAGTCTCGCCTGCGGTAGCTACGTGCAGTCCGTCTCGGAATTCCACCTTCATAATATGTGGCTGCACACAGCATCACAAAGGCAGCACAACGGTCTTTAGTTAGCAACGGGGCCAGATAACGGCGGTAAATTGGCGGTATTGCAGCAACAATAGCAGTTAATTTAATATCGTCCTATTTATTGCAGTTCGCGTGGCTGCATTGGCTGTGGTGAAGTGACCATGCATTAACAATAAGGCGGAATAATACGTTTTTTTTATTTATTAAAATGGGTTCGCTCTTGACATCATTCTCCATCTAAGAGGTAAAGAAGATGTCGACGATGTAGCGAGCTTACCCAGAAGGTGCCTATTAACTTTCGCTTTGAATGAACTCAAGTTATATGAAACAGGGAACACCGTCGGTATATAATCACACACGTATATAATCGTTTTTTTTTTGGCACTGCTTACAATTTTTCAAGCGCTATTTATAACCCAAATCAAGATGAAATCTGCTACTTTGATTACTGAAGGATGCTAAGGTTTTGAATTTATAACAACAAAAGTAGCTTAAAATACTTGGATATATTTCACTTACAGTTATTAGATAATAATAGATGCTATAAAAACAAACACAGCAATGCTTTTGACATCATATCTTAATGGGAATAAATATTATGACCACCAGAAAATACTGTGATACCCTAAGCTCTTTTACAAAAAATAAATACTTAACATCAAAAAAGTTAAGCTTCAAATAATAATAGTTCTAGCTATTTTATTCACTACTGCAGTAAAAATTGTATTTAAAGACCAAAAATAGTAAATGATCACCAAATTTTTGCAAGTGATTTGACGTGCTACTTTTACCCAGTTAAAACGAGTGATTGCCAAAAAATGTGATTGTATTACCAAATGATTCCATATTAAGTCATTTATTAGAACGAACGGCCAAAACTAAAAAGTATTAATCACACTAATATTATGAATGCGAAAGTTCCTTTGTTTGGATGTTTGTCCGTGAATATGAATGAGTATGAATCTTATTTGTTTTAGAGCTCTATTCATTGACTTATATATATTACTCTATTACATTTAGTAGAACAAACGCACATGAAATTTTTTATTACTGGTTAATAATCAGTTTATATCCTACTACTATTATAAAGGCGAAAGTTTGTAAGTATGGATGTATGGATGTATGGATGTATGGATGTATGGATGTTTGTTACTCTTTCACGTAAAAACTACTGAATGGATTTGAATGAAACTTTACCACAATATAGCTTATACATCAGAATAACATATAGGCTACAAATTCATAAAGAATTTTTAAGATAAAGGCTTTCCACGCGGACGAAGTCGCGGGCGGCCACTAGTAGATACATAAAACGCTTGAAAACATTTTTCAAAAGTAAAGAATCAAACTAGGAGTTTATTCACTATGTGGAATCAATCCACACTTTGCCTGCCACATGCGGGATTCGAACCCGTAAGGTGATTGTTCTCCCGATTGAGCTACCGTGACACTTACTCATCGGTCTACATTTCTTTAAGTGCTTCTTAGGCTGCAGCCAGCCATTTTATTATTACATTCACCATTTATCTTTAAGTATATTTTAATTTTACATTGAAAAGAAATTTGCATTGTTATTGCAAAAAAATTATGTAACTTAATTTATTTACTGTGTTAGGGTAAAAATATTAAGGAAGCGTAATTTATATTAAAAGGTAAACGAGACGCTAATTTTTTTAATAAAATGTGAATAATAGTTCGATGTTAATTAACAATTTTTGGGTCAACTATGATTTGTTTGGGATCAAAATTCATCATTTGCCTAAATAGGATTGAAAAATATACATACCTTGGTTATAGTTTTAAATTTAAATGCGGTTTTATATTCTGGTGATTATTTACTACTTTGCCTGTGATATTTTACTAAGTATGGTTATCAGTTAAACATAAGCCTAATTTAATTGCAAGCTCTTTGAGTAATTTATTTTATTTAATATTTATTACCTGTTTGAGATGTGCCTATTGTAAATATTATCTATCAGTGTTTGTATTTGATGACCTTACATTAATCAAGAGCCAAGAGGCTCATAGGTGACGAGAGGCTTGTAAGCACGCAGCTCCAGAGCTTGGCTCATCGCCGCAGAGTCGCCTGCGTGTCAATCTTTTACAGGCTTTACTTCGGCGAGTGTGGTCATGATCTACATCAGCTTATTCCGCCGGCCCCCTTTTACCATCGGACCACCAGACGTACCGCGGGATACCATCCGTACCGTGTCGATGTTCCACTGTTACGAATCAAGCGCTTCTCATCTACATTCTTGATGCGCACTGCAAAAGAGTGAAACTCACTACCTGCGTCAGTGTTTCCCTGCAATTACAACCTAGGAATCTTCAAAGCTAGAGTGAACAGGCATCTTCTAGGTGAGCTCGCTCCATCGTAGACCTAGTCTTTGCCTCGTTGGGCTTAGTCTTGGGTCAAGAGCAAACCTATCCCAAATAAAAATAAAAAATAAATCGCATTAGTTTTTAATATACTGTGTAATAGTTTGGATAGGTCTAAAATAAAAAATATATAAATATTTTCCTATTTGTGTCCTGTGGGATTTGACATCCTGGTGATCCTACTATTGTGCGCTTTTCTGGCGCTTTGCTTAAAGGTTTTACACGATAACAATAAACTTGTTTTGAACTTTTAAGTGCACGGTCGATTTGTCTCTAATACGGAGAAATGTATCGCCGTAAGCACAATTCAGTTTTATCGTCATTTCAGGCTTAAAGTTTTACATTAGTCTTCAGAAATTAATACTTCTGAAAAACAAGACCGTTATTCGGGTAGTGTTAGTTCAAATTCAGCTACATGTTTGCTATTTTTGAAGTTTTGAGAAAGTAGGTAATTTTAATACAATAAAAAGGGATTTCCAAACAAACGAAGGCTATAAAATCAATAAAGTACCAAATTTTTTTTTCCATTTTTGTATCTCATCAGCCTATATAAGTCTGGGCACAAGCCTCACTTCAACTATGAGATGGTACAAGCCATACCTCCACCACGCGGGCTCAGTGCGGATTGGTGGAGGGGTGTGTGTAAAAGTAAGTGACCGACCTTACTGTCAGATGTTATCAAGACGCCCGAGGGCCTCTGACTAGGCTTAACGACTAATACCTATCGAAATTAACCGGGACCAACCTCTTAACGTGCCTTCCGAAGCACGGAGATGCTTGTAAATAGACGTCACTGAAATGATCAGAATGGTCACCCATCCCAAACATGACCGCGCCTTAGGTTGCTTAACTTTTGGTATCACTACCAAAGCTCTGCAACCACTGCGCCACAAGCACCTCAGCCAATATTGTATAATATTTAAAAAAAATGCATTTATTTCAGGTGATAATAACCCATAATTTGAAAGATACAATCATTACCTACAATCAAATTTAAAACACATAACAATTATTAAATTCATTCACTATGTACTTACTAATATATTTATTACATTCACAAAATAATAATTCTTTGCTACATCTCTAAACCAGGTAATTATCTCCTCTTCAAATTTACCGAAATATTATATCTGCAGCCTGAAAATGAATGAATTCTTATGAATATAATTATGTTGCATATCATTAGGCTAAATTACAAATATTTCAGATTACATTGCGGGCTATTTACAAGCATCTACGTGCTTCAGAAGGCACGTAATGCTTTTGGTCCCGGTTAATATCGATAGATATTAGTCGTTAAGTGTAGTCAGAGGCCCTCGCGCGGCTAATAACATCTGACAGTAAGATTGGTCACTTACCTTACAAAAACCCCTCCTCCAATCCGCACTGAGCCCGCGTGGTGGAGTGTGGCTGTGACCACCTCATAGTTGAGGTGAGGCCTCTGCTCAGCAGTCTTCTTCTTCTTAGCGTGTCGATGGAATACGAGAAATTATATCGTGGTAGCCCAGAATTCAGCCACTTGTATTGCGGATCGACTGCAGTTCATTAAATTCGGCGGTTTAGTTAGGGTTCTTGGGGTGGCATGTGTTCAGATATCGGGCATATCATATTATCTATTGTATCTAGAAAATCCCCCTTATTACAAAGATTATAAGGTGCCATAGTATTTCCTTTGACGTGCTGTTTTAATTACTTAAATGATGCATGCAGCCATGCACTTACATAAAGATCGGTACCACTGATTGACAATTATCATTTAGCATAGTAAAAGCTACTAAGGGATTATAATATGATTAATTGAAAAATACACGTTATTTTTCACTTTAAACTCATTTTTTGACAATAGTAGGTAGGTCACTTTTTTACAGAAAAATCGCAACTGAGATAAATTGTTTCATAACTGTACTTTCTATTCACCCTAATATTATAAATGTGAAAATTTCTTTGTTTGGATATTTGTCCGTTAATCACGCTGAAATGACTTAACGGATTTTGATCAAATTTAGTATACCAACAGGGTATGAGCTGACAGAGGTGATAGGATACTTTTTATCCCGATTAAATACTCCCTTGGGATAAACACGGTTGCACGGACGAAGTCGTGCCGCTAGATTTTCACAAAACTACTGGAACCCAAATTTTTCACGTTACACATTTTCAACTTGAAACGAAATGAAACTGAACTTTCCCTTCGACCTCAAAATCACCGTTCAATCAGCAAATCAGGCACATTAAGGTTAAACTCCAACCTTTTTCAGGATTTCAAGTAGCTGCTAACTGTAAAACTTTTCACCTCGACTCTGCTAACGAGTGATCGGAAACAGCTCGAATGGGTTTATACGAGGCTCTATTTTGTATAAAAGCTGCTTACATACTCTCATCTAGTTTTCTCTTTTACTCCTGCTAACGGAAAGTGCGAGTGAACGAGATAGCATAAGTATTAAGTACGTATGAGGTTTTTCAGGATACAGATACAGGCCTTATAACTCAGAATTCACTCAGCCCCATTAAAGTTTTTAGGGGCACGTAGGAAGGTGAAAGCATGACCCTGCATCATTGTAGTAGTATTGTGTACTTTTTTTTTATTGGACTGCCTCGTTGGTGTAGTGGCAAAGTTTCTGCCTCACATCCGAGAGACTCTGGGTTCGAGTCCCAGGTCGAGCCAAAATTGTTTCCGAGATTTTCTGTCATGAATTTCTCAAAAACAGCTCGGAGTCAGGAAGTTGGCAGTGTTACACCCCTGTGCCTCGGAAAGCACGTCAAGCCGTTGGTCCTGCGCCTGATCTCTCTCCGGTCATATCGGATTGCCGTCTCATCGAACTTTGAGAGTGATGGAAAAGTGAGTGCACCTGTGTATTTCGCTTACACTTGTGCACTATAATATATTCTGCGTAGTTGGCTGATCTCTGTTGAGATTGGCCGCCGTGGTCGAAATCGACCAGGAGGACTATTATAGTCCTCCTGGTCGATCGACAATAATAATTATTGTGTATGTGTGAGGCAGAAATATACCGCTCATATTTCTCCCTCTCTCTCTCCTTTTATAATTAGGTGAGTTTGATTGTTAAACTTCAATTCGACTGTTTTCCGGAATCATCTTAATTTTGTTTTTAATAATAATAATAATTGTAATAAATAAATATACCTACAACAACACCACATACATTGATCTGACTCGATGGTAAGATGCTAAAGTACTTATGTTACAGATATCAAAATCAACAGCGGTATTACAAATAAACTTAGATAAAGACATATAACACCCAGACCAGTACAAATAGACATGTTCACGTACACAAATGTTGGTACGGTGTGGGGATCGGACCCGCTGGCAGTGCTTAAGCTACTTTCCACGGAGTCAGATCAATGTATGTGATGTTGTTGTATATTTATTTATTATCCTTTTACATCTAGTTACTTCATATCTTACAACATAAGTACCCAATAGTAGCAATATTGCCAATACAGTTCAACTTTTAAGTGGATCCCGATGCCTTATAAACTATTCATGGGCACGCCGGAACCCACTTCCATCCAGGCTGTGTGTCTAGGACATACTTTTTCATGTACAAGCTAAATAATTGAGAAACTCTAATGTTTGCTGAGTGCCGCGATGCCGGTAAGTGCCGGTAGGTGATACTGGTTCTCGTTGAATTTAGGTTTTGTATGTGAACTAGGTGTTAATATTTTGCTGCCTTGCTACGTTTTTATAATAAAAAAGCTGATACTAACGTTCGCAAATTTAACATTGATTACAATGGAAGCTTGACGTATGTTTGACGCTTTATCATTTAAATAATTGAAAGAATATTTTATCATCTAAGTTATGTTATGTTTAGGTCTAGGTATTTATATTCTTTAGATGAGTATTATAATAAAAATTGTCATTATTCAATAATTAATGTAATTTAAATTTGTGACATATATATAATAGACATATTTTGACATTGTATAGATATAATTAACTATAGCGGTTATTTTCGTGCACAATATTTAATGTTCATTTGTTTTATTCCCAAATAAACTTTATTATTATTATTATTATTATTATTAATTATTTTGACATAGAATAAATACATTTTGACATTATAAAAGGAATATTGTAGCCATGTAATTTGTTTACTCGTATACATGCACGCCATTTTTTATTTATTTAGAAGTATGTAATAAAAAGTAATCCTAGATCTTGCATGTAATAGCTGATTCATATTTTATACTTCTATAACGGCAAGACATAGTGAAACCATGCTGCCATCTACATCACCATCTGTATAATGCCACTTGTGTCTATCAAATAAATTATTTCAAAATTTACACGGTAGCACTGAGTCAGATCAATGTATGTGATGTTGTTGTTAAAAAAACCGTTTGTACCAGCCAACGAAAAGCTGAAAGAACAAGTCTTAGAACGGCCAAAATATAAGGCTATTCATATTTAAGGCTATTCACTTGATAATTCAAAACCCCGACAACACGCTAACTTGTTATCATAATTTCGGTATCTCATGAAGATGTTATGATTACACAATGCTTTCGGCAAATTCTTAATTAAACACATAGTTGGTAATACGAGAATACGCGAAATCAAGTCCCACGTCTGGAATTTAATGAGAAGCTAATAAAGACGCTCTTTGGTTGGGCCAGGAGAAGAGCGTTTGAGATTTTTTCTTTCGGAAAATGTGTGCACGTGTTACGTAGTGACACAGTAATCTCTTAGTGACACTCAATGGCGGTTAATAAAAAATATATTTTGTGCAAATAAAAAAAATTTAAAAAAACAATAATCAATTCATTTGAATTGATTATTGTGATGATCAATTCATTTGAGTTGATGATTATATAATAATTTATTATCCATAAAATATCTAGACAAGAATTATTCTCGTCTGTATATCCGGTATATACCAGGGATACGTTACATCCGTAGGCACAAGATATGCCGTCATGCCTTGTTGCATACTGTTAAAAACAAATTTCGTTACTTACAAGTTTTAACTTTTCCGCTAACGAAATGAACATTTTTGATTGCATTAAAGTCTCTAATTGGAGAAGGTCACAATGACACATAATTATTATTTTTAATTCATAGAAATCATTTGTTAATCAATCGTATAATTGCTTTTGCCTGTTAGGTTATAAACAACCTCGCGGTTCAAATTGTTAAAGAACTGAATAAAATATTGAAGGAGAAAAAATATATATTTGTCAATTGACATCAAAACGTTATAGCAATTGTAAAAGAAGAAGAAGAAAACATTTTTATTCAGTATCACATTTTGACCAAATAGAAAAAACATATTTAAAAATCACATACACATGAATAGTCCTCCTGGCCGATTTCGACCACGGCGGCCAATCTCAACAGAGTTCAGCCAACTACGCAGGAGATATTATAGTGCGCAAGAGTGAGCGCAATACACAGGTGCACTCACTGTTCCATCACTCCCAAAGTTAGGTGAGACGGCTATCCGACATGACCGGAGAGAGATCAGGCGCAGGACCAACGGCTTAACGTGCTTTCTGAGGCACGGGTGTGTAACACCGCCAACTTCCCGACTCCAAGCTGTTTTTGAGAAATTCATGACAGAAAATCTCAGAAACAATTTTGGCTCGACCTGGGAATCGAACCCAGGACCTCTCGGATGTAAGGCAGAAACTTTGCCACTACACCAACGAGGCAGTCGATACTGAAAGGGGAGCCTTAGCATAATGTCAAATCATCGAACGCGTTTTCCTCTTCCTCCCATTAAGTGGCCCTACACATATTACCTGCATACAGATATAACGATATAACGAACAGTAAAAGCATCCGCGGCGCGTCACCGAAAGTAACGACGTTATAACCGTTATCGTTACTCCAGATGACGGCCATAGAGCCGAAGACGGGATTTCCGTTTAACGATGCATTCCAATTTCGAAATTAAACTTCGGTTATGAGAGCTTCTGTGATTGACTCGTTGCGGCGAGCGAGTCGTAAAAAGATTTTTTGCAAATTACTTTTTTTTTTAATTTTCTTCATAGAGGATGTTTAATGTGAAAGCTTTAATGCAGCTTTCACAACATTGCCATGCAAACAACATTTTGTCAAGTGACTTTTACAGTTTACGAGTTACTCAAAATAAAGGGCTGGCTATGTTTTGTTGACTGGAATTTTGAAGTAGGTTATTTTTTGCATTGTAAATGAAGGATACCTAGGTAACTCTCAAAATCAAATGCTTTTTAAGTCATGTGTATGATTTGATATAGAGAAAACTGCTTACTAATGTATTTACCCACTTACTTATGCCTGTAAGTATGTACATATTTAGATAGAGCCTTAAAATTTTAGCTAATAGTGATGTTCGAGTGTGATCGTTCGATGTTCACGTTACAATTTTTTGAATTATACCCTTATAATTTTTATTGATGTATAAAATTCACAGCTCTTGTTCCTAAACAAAAAAATATTAAACTTACAGACTAAACTTGTTTTCAGTAATCCAAGGCTCTTTTTCTTTACACACAAACAATTCTACAATGAGTAAGAAGTCCTTTTCCCCGTATTTTAGTGTAAAATCAAAAACGGGTGACCAGGGCCATATAAATCAGGCGAGTTTAAACTGTCCCCACGGGAGGATGAGTAGTGTTGTAAGCTTGTTGTAGCTTGGTTACCTACTAGAAAATATCGAAGTTATTGTGACCCACATCAACATGTAAGATTATGAAAAAATCAGGTATTACAAAGTAAGAAAGAACATACTAATTAATTAGTGACATCGAAAACACTTACAAATAGAAAATCTGTAAATTTGTATAATGAGATTTTGAAAAAGTTTCAATTAAATTCACTGTCATCTTATTATCAGCGTTTAATCTATTTATTGGTTACTTAGCTTGACATCTTTCAGACAATCCAATCCTCTTGAGGACCAAGAGCAAGATATCGGCGGTGTAACAATAAGATATCTAGCAAGTCACGCTACCGTGCCCGTTGCTCAAAAAACTACCAATGAATGCGACTTAACTTTTCTTTATACTTGCAAAATATGGAGCTTGAAAGAAATAAATGCAATTATTATTATTAACTATTTTTAACCCATGACGAAAAACAGGGGTGTTATAGTTTGACCTTTTAGACCGATTTCAAATTGATTTTTCTATACGAAAGAAAGTTTAATCACGGTGGTTTTAAGCTATGGCTGGTTAAAATCTGTCAAGCCGTTGAAACTCACTAGCTATTTTTCTGGCTCATTCAAGGGTTTTTGACGTGACAACGTCTTATAAATTGGTTTGCCGGGTAACACTTCAAGAAACTGCGTTACGCTCCGCTCACGTTCCGCGCTCACAATGAGAGCGAGTGAGAGGCACGCGTCCCTTCGACTCGGGCATGGTTAGCCCGCCTAAGAGCGAGTGAGACAGACATAAAAAGTGAAAGGCACGCGTCCCTTCCACTCGAGCACAGTTAACCCGCCTAAGAGCGAGAGAGACAGAGCGAGAGAGAGAGTGAGAGAGATAGGCATACACACCGGTTCATGTTATACGAATGAATATTCACATTAAAATTATTTTACCACTCAAAGTCGTTGTCACGTAAAACTTTCGCCCGTATACCGACTTTACAGGCAACCAATTTTTATAAACTGGAAAAATAGTTTTTCCAGGTCATATCGATACTCAAACTATATACAACTGTGCAACACTACGAGTAACGGCAAATAAAGTGTCGTTATTTAAAACAATCGGAGGTATCCCTCCGGCGCAACGAGATATATTGCATCCGCCTCGCAATACTGGGGGTAATGGTTGTTTAGATTTTTAATGGAACGCGCAAATTTACGGAAGAAATCGTCAACTCATTTACAATTTGAGCCGCAACTGTTTGGAAACTGATAACTTTGTATTTCCGTGGCAGAACGATTTACTTTTTATAGTAGTATATCGAGTTATGCTAATTATTATTTTTAATGCAGGTCAGTATTTAATAAAAATTGTATGTTCTTGCAGTATTGAACTACAAGTGCATCGTCAAGAGCGGCCGCCCAAACAAATATTGTATTTTTATTTTATTATAAAAATCTTAGACATCGCTTGCACAACTATGATAGAATGATTTCACTGCGGTAAAAGAACCACTCAATGGTCACCCTGTATATGAAATCAGTTTCAAAACAGTCACGGTTCAAATTGTTTTTAAGTTGACGATTTTTTTTTTAAATTACAAGAAAAGAAAATCTAGAAGACTAAGCGAAAGGTCACTCAAGAAATCTCAGAAAGTACAAATGCTATTAGTATCAAAAAATCATTTTTTAAGAGTCAGTTTCATGTCGTCTGCATAATTATTTGTTTATTTATCGCTCCGACTAAAGGATATTGTTCGATTCTCTGCAAGCAATTTCTTCGAACATGTTTACTAGGATTTTAATAATCATTATCTCCTCTTATGTTCGAAATTTTCTGGCTTGGTTCACATGTAAACTTAAAATGAAAACGTCTCTACCCAAGGTAGGGAGTTTACTAAGACACCTAAAGTATTGTGTGGTACCTTGAGATTTGTTGATTAATGTAGCCATTTGCCTGTGGTTTCTAGAAGACTCACAATAGACAGTTTCAGAAGGTTCGTTTACGCAAAGGTTTTGTTATGGTGGAATAAGTAAGTTTTTTATTTAATTTTTATAAACGACATCATCTTATATATTGATCTAACTCCGTGGTAAGTAGCTCAAGCATTTATGCTATAGAAGTCAGGACCTTCTCAGAAAGGTGTTTTCTTATAATACTAATAAACTTAAAAAGAAACATTTAACACCCAGCCAAGGAAAAAAGACATGTTCATGCATTCACGAATGTTTGTACAGCGCAAAGATCGAACCTGCGACCTCTTAGTCTAATAGTCAACTTCTTAACAATTACACGAAAGTGGTCGTCAAAGGTTTACGTTAAGATGCAATAATCAAGTTCCTTATAAATTGATGATTTCAAACTAGTTTAATTAAAAGAATAACCTTTAACAACATAAATATACTAGTGCAATCTAAAGAATTACTGGCTAAACCTAGATGTGCCAGATTTTTAAAAAGATTGGTAAAGCTGGTTTTATTTAAACGCTGTACTTTCTTTATTGCAGCTAGCAGCAGCTACTTGCAGCTGTAGTTTTATTGTGATTTCATTGATTTTCAATCCACGTTATCCTCTGCTAGGTCTGAAGTTTTGAAAAATAGACAAAAGCCACAATTTCATTGATGACACCTCACTTCGAAAAGACATAACAATTAAAGAAATATATTTTTGGCTCTGGTCATCAGGGACGATGAGCATCCATTAAGGTTTCTTGGTAGCAGTTGGTTAGAGCATTGGCCCAGACTTCCAAAGGTCGGGGTTCGTTTCCTCCTCCTCCCTTTTCGAATTTAAATAAAAAAGCGTTGTGAAGGCTAAAAAAAACTTAATAGACACCTCACTTATTCGTCCGTATGACACGAATGCAATGCTAAAAATAAAATTTCTCTATAGAACTATTTTGTAAAAGAGCTTTCGCTGCGTATATACACACTTAACCCAAAGGCTCGCTATTTAACCGGATATAGCTGTTACCTAACCTCATAACGAAAAGGAAAAAACTATTACACTACAACAAAGCCTCCTGTATTTGTCTCAATTGTCCCGGTGGCTGCGTAGGCCGTGAAATATAGCAACATAACGTTGGTTTAGTGTGTATTATTATTGCTATAGGGCTAGAGGAAATACAAGAGATGAAAGACAATTTTAGGTGTTAGAAAATATTCTTAGATAAAAAATTCCGTTTTGTCTTCATAAGCGCATAAGCGATAATAAAGCGATATTCATAAGCGAGCGAACTGTTAATAAGTATGGAATGATGTAATTAATAAAGCTCAACTACTAATGACCCACACTTGCTACGCATGGATGCAATGCTGATACCAAAACACATTTTCTCCACTTAATATGATTATCATCTATTTTCATCTACAAATTGTATTGCTTTGAAATATCATGGTTACTAATGTATGTGTTTGTCAATAACCACTCACCCGCAAGATCTCCAGTTACTCCGTGGTCATGGCACCTGCTACAGTGTCGAAATATCGGGAACAAACATATAGGGTTAAATGGTAGAAATCATTTGAAAGACTATTCTAATCTTCACATTGCTCTAATAAAAAAATGCAATCCTAATCATACTATGATGTATATGACTTCTAACTACGAATATTCGCGACTCGTATTTTCACTTACCCTAATCTTATAAATCGGTCGCGATCCAACAGTAACTAATTACACGGTTTCAATTTAACACACAGGCTTCAGGCTTAAACGCTCACACTAGCTTCCTACAACAGAATTCAAGCAAGGAGCTCACTCACTTAAATTTGCTTACATAGCGCATCATGTTAAGGCATCCATTTCATTAAACAACCACAGTACAACTAAGTTATTCTGTGACACATGAACGAAACGTCTAAGTAAGCACAAGTTATGTTTTCATCCCATCTATTCGAAAAAGACGATTTTGGTCGCCTTAAAGTGCGCCCAAAGGTGATGCTTCTAAGCGACATAGGTACTATTACTCTACTCTTTGCCACAGACTGTCCAGCGGGCAGAAATGAGATTTTGGTCCTCTTTATTGAAATAAGTGCGACCAAAAATTCTTTTGCTCGCACTTATTGAATTTGGAACATCTTAGAGTTTCCCGCCGAACGCAAGAGACTGGCTGGTTAGACGGCACGTCCGTCGACCATCGCCCCGCCACCGCCGCTGGCAACTGAGTAAAAAAAAAAACGCGCGAACTACGGCCCGCGTTTTCATAAATTTTCACATTCAAGTTCTTGGTTTTGATAAATTATATTCTCATAGAGGGTGATGAAAAGTAGAGTGTATCATTTGGACGCAAATATATTTTTGGCTCGGGCGACGTACTTTGAATCCCTCGCTTCGTTCAGGATTCTACTTTAGAATCCCTCGCTACGCTCGGGATTCTTCTCCAGAATCCCTCACTTCGCTCTGGATTCAAAAAAGCGCCCTCGCCGTAAAAATATTATTTTGCTTCCTCATGATACAATCTACCTACTTAGGACACGAGTACGGATTTTGACCAACCAACCATAGCTTAGAAGCACCGTGATTAAATTATCTTTCGAATAAAATAAACCCACTTTGAAACCGCGGATGCACCGATTTCAAAGTATCTGAGTCATGTGTGTTTATAAATGTATTTAAGTATTTCTATCCGTTATTCTAGCCACCATAGCACAAGCTAACGCTTTGTTTGTGGCTAGGTAATTGAGGTGCTTGTGGCGCAGTGGTTGCAGCGCTTTGGTAGTGATAATTAAAGTTAAGCAACCTCGGGCGCGACCCCTGTCTGTTGTGTATGTCTGCCTGTGGCATTGTAGCTACCGAAAAAACCCACTTTAATAATTATAATAATAAAATTTCAACGAACACACCAATTCTCATCAGCCTTTATACATCCCACTGCTAGGCACAGGCTTCACCTCAACTATGAGGTGGTGCGAGCCATACTCCACCACGCGGGCTCAGTGAGGGTTGGTGGAGGGGTGTGTGTAAAGCAAGTGACCTACCTTACTGTCAGATGTTATTTAGCCGCCGAGGACCTCTGACCAGGTTTAACGACTAATGTCTATCGATATTAACCGGGACCAACAGCTTAACGTGCCTTCCGAAGCACGGAGATGCTTGTAAATAAATGGTCAGAATGGTCACCCATCCCAAACATGACCGCGCCTTAGGTTGTTTTACTTTTGGTATCACTACCAAAGCGCTGCAACTACTGCGCAACAAGCACCTCAGACCTCAATCTGAACAGGAATTACCTGTGTGAAAAAAGAATCAATTTTTGTTCCCTAACACCTTTTTCAGCTACTACACAAGTTGACTCTCTAAACCTGCTTACATAACCTAAATAGACTCCGCTTCCCAGTAAAAAGGGGCAAACGTTATAAGTTGAATAATTCTCCGTCATCATTTGATAACACAATACTGTCACAACCTGCTATAATGGACAGAAAAAATGTGAGTCGCGAAGCCACGTCGAGTCTCTATGACAAACGAGGGCACCACGCGACGCAAATGTGGGGGAAAATAATTATGTCACGACGTGCGACGTACGAAATTACCACAAATAAATTTGACATGGCTTTAAGCTTATCTGAAATATATCCGAGTCGATTGGAAATAAATGTGCCTTTTAGGAAATGTGCCTGTCCTGTCACTCCTACTTGTTAAGCCCAATAATTTCCAAAGACTATTTATTAAGTTTTTATTTTTATTATTTTTATTTCTCTCGGCTGATTTGACGGTGTCTCCCACAGTCATTGATGAAACATACATTACATACAACAAATACAAAATTCAACGACACCATTAAGGTTCTTGGTAGCTCATTTGGTTAGAGTATTGAACCGGACTTCCAAAGGTCGGGGGTTCGAATCCTCCCTGACGACCGGAGCCGAAAATATTTTTCTAAGAGTAACTTCTTTTCGAATTAACGAAGACTAACTAAAATTTTGTCTGAGCCTTACGATACCATTTCGTACCGGGAAATGATTCAGACACACAGAAAATACCGTTATTTACGACTGAAGCATACTCAATCGAGGAATATTATAAACCAAATTAGTTCAAGACCGATAACAGCGCACTCCAGAACAATATTTTGACTTATTATAGTTCTGAATTATGTTTTCGTTATGCGGAATGCAGATAAAGAATAAAGTGGGTGACTGCTTTGGAAAGCTATTTAAATTGAAAATTATTTGTTCGAATTTCAAATATCACTTTTGAAATTTGTTCGTTCCATTTTATGCGAATTGTTTTGTTATCACATATGTCTACTAGAATAATTTTATACTTGACTTGCATGTGTTCTATTAATCGTTGTACAGTTTATTCCAAGTACATCAGTTAAATACTTAAAGTTGTCGATTAAAGACCCTCAGCGCAATAAATAAATAAATAAATATACAACAATATCACATACATTGATCTGACTCCGTGGTAAGTAGCTATAGCACTTGTGTTACAGACATTAGAATCAACAGTGGTATTACAAATAAACCGAAATAAATTCATATAACACCCAGACCAGTACAAACAGACATGTTCATGCTCACAAATGTTTGTACAGTGCGGGGATCGAACCCGCGATCTCTTGGTTAATAGTCAACTTTTTGACTATTACACAAAAGTGGTCGTCAAATTTAAATTACATTAATATCCTTTCCATGCATACGACTCTTTACAAAACTACACACGGTATTGTTTGTTCATTAAACGACCGGTCACAGGATGTATTTGCCGTTCGCGGCGAGTGGGAAAATGTTATGACTCCGTTATAATAATTGACTCGCAAAATACTCGAGTACGCTGCAGTCCGAGTCCGAACTATTTCAACTTTGTGCACCTGGCTTTACAATTGTGTTGTCTGAATGTCCATATGAAACTTTGATTATTCTGGTAGTGTAATTAAATGATCGTAGTTGCCTGTGTTAGTTGTGCTCAACGTGATTTGTTGCAACGTAAAGTTCTGGATGTAATGTTTCCTTTGATTTTCCATGCATACGAGTTTGTAGCAGCATTTTCCTTGAGCATGTTTATTGTTTATGTTCTTTATATGAAATTAAAACACAAACACACTTGAAGTTAAATGGACTGCCACAGGCGGGACTCAAACCGGCACCTCTCTTAGGTCGGCCGATTGCTCGGTGCATCGATTCGAGAGGCGCGGGTTGTAGTCCCGCTTATGGCAGTCAATTTTTCTTTTAGTTCACATTGTAAAGAAACTTGCATTGTTTATGCTAAAAATAAAGTAATTAACTTTATATGTTTTACACGATAATTATTATTCTGTTACAGAGTTTACTTGTCGTGAAAAACATTTTTATTTGACGAAACACGTAACTTAGTAATAGGTAACATAAATTGCCGATAAATTGAAAATAACCTTAATTATCGTACGAAAGTACCTAATACATAATTATTCTGAAAAACGTTTATTTGCTTCGCAACTTTATGATTATTGGATACTAAAACAAAACTTCGGGGCTGCCAACTCGGAAATTCATAACTGTTTCCACAATACGAGCCGAATTCGGTTTATGAGTACGTAGATTTATTATTTAAAAGTGTAATTAAGATTTTTCAGCAAACTACTACGAACATAACACATTTGCCATTAATTAAAATACCTACCTGCTATTTAGTTCATATTAGTACATTCCTCAATTAACTTTAATAGTTCCTGGCTTGATTTTGCTGGTGAAATCATTTAAATATTATGAACAAGCAAACATTGGGAAAATCTGATTATTTCTCACCATAAAGACCTATTTAACCGCATTTAGTCCATAAAAACAGAATATCCATTGTGTCTGTGATATGACGGTCAACTCAATAGGTTAATTAAATAATTATTTAAAGTTTATGTTTGATCGTATAACTATTTCACACATCCACGGACTTGCATGCCTAAAGACTTTATTAGAATAAAACCTCTATTGTATCTGGCAGACTGTCCGTTAATATGTTAAGCTACCTAACAAATTCTAGGAGTTCAATGTAAACGATAACCTTAGAACGTTTCCACACCATTCTATGTGTTTTGCACCAGAACACTATTTCTAAGACGGGTATTATACTTACGGTATTACTAGTGCTCCGCCCGTGACTTCACTTCCGTTCACGCAAATAAAGGAATTTAACCTTTACAGTTCTCGCTGAACAAAGTTTGAAGTGAGTCACAAGTCCAAGAAAAATGGTTGTATGATCCATTTTTCTAACTTAAAATTATCAATTAAGATAACCTGATACACGTCATCAATTATTTACCCATACGAATTTTGTTCATTTAACTTCAAAACTGAAGAAGTTTCATACAATTTTCTTAGCATATACACTACTGCAAACATGCATGAAAATTTTGTATCATGCTACCCATGATACAAAATTTTAAGACCCTAAGCCTGTTGGTTTGGGTTGTGCATGCATATTGTCACACTCTCCGTAGGGGAGGGGATCAAAATAAAAATAAAAGTTTAACAATAGATAAGAATTTATTAGGTGGGTTCCGAGTTCGACCGAATTGATGTATTTTAGTCCCTCTCACTATCACTGTTCTGTCGGTCAGTCAGTTTCTCTTTTTATATATTAAGGCTGGAATGTGCGGAGTGTATGAAATACGGCCGACGCAACTCAGACGTGGCTGAAACTTGAAACTTGTGGCGAATTTCAGCTGAAACTTTCAAACCAAATAAAGTGCTGGTAACTTGATAGAGGCGTGCGAGTTCAGGAATTTATAATACTGATTATCTTGGTGCAGATATTTTCAGTTTTGTGTGATGTTCAAATTTAACCAAACGCTCTAAAGTTGAAAAAAAGGATTATTTTGCTTTAAATTTTCAATTAAATTAAGTCTGTCGACAGTCTGTCGAAGCGACAACATCTCCTGAGGATGCCACGTGTAGTGGCGAAACGCGTCGAGGTTTTTGTTAGTGTCACTGTTGTGATTCCAGGTGCATCTTCTGTGTCACGTTGTGAGTTGTAGGTATTGTAAGTCCTGCGACTTCCAGTTCTAGCTTTTTCAGGTGATTACAGTTGGTTGTATTTTGGTTCCTGCAGTGGCGTCGTTTAGTGGAAATTTAAAGCAAAATAATCCTCTTTTTCAACTTTAGAGCGTTTGGTTAAATTTGAACATCTTTAGTCAAATTTTCAGCTTTAGTCATGGATTTCGCAAAGTAACGCCTAACTATATCAATAACGCTCTATTTTAACTGAATACACTATTGCCTGTCGTATTTACGGAACACGCATCTTGTTTAGAATTTAGTTGCAAGTAGTGGCTGTAATTATAAAAGTAAACGTTGTCATGTTTCTAAGACCCAAAATTGAAAAGGAATGTCCTAGGATTAAAAATTTATTTCAGAAACAATAATGTGTTTTCAAGTTACTCTTCGTAATACTTTTTACAGAATATCTAATACATTACAATTAGACCACAAAGGCACTTAATATGTACTCGTTATGTCATTATAGCACACGATAATGGAGATTCCCACATCAATTACTTAGATGACTATGCGTATATAACCAGACCAAAGGTTCTACCCTGGAAACATTGTACGTATTTTCAGCGTATGCCGTCACATTTTAATCATGTATCATAACCTCACCTGTGGGGTGAGTGCGAACATTTTCGTGACGTATTCGTGTCATCCAAACGTCAGTGGCGTGAGCACGAACATTATCGCAACGTATTCGTGTCGTTCAAACGTCAGAAACTGATAGTTTCCCCAAATTGATCAGTTTTCGATAGTCAAACGCTACGAATACGTTGCGACAGTAGATCGTGCTTACCCCACTGAAACTGACAGTTTCCCTATACAAATTGTCAATTTAACTATAGGTAAACGCTACGAATAAGTAACGATAGTTGTTCGTGCTCACCCCACTGATGTACAGTGCGGGGATCGAACCCGCGACATCTTGGTTGATAGTCAACTTCTTGACCATTACACCAAAGTGGTCGTCTTTAAAAGTAAGCCCCTGTTTAGTCATAGTTTGATTACTGACTGATAGTAGAGGCTGGGCATGTAATTGATAAATTGCCGAAGGATATTGAATGCTTTATAACTAACGTACAGTAAAACAAAAAATATTGTTGTGTACACTTCGAAACAACTGTACTCATTTGGTGGTTAGTTTAGTTAGGAAATTGTAGCATGCTCAATTTCGATAGTGTCGATATTGGTACATAATGACGTCGGAAAACTTCTTATATTGATTCATAACCGTAATTCTAGCATCAAATTTAATTTTTAGCAGGTAGAGCACCCGAACATTTCGGCATCAACACTTTTCACACTTCTATAGCGCTCGAGTTTTTCGGCTCTGCGATAAAAGATAGAGTTAGAGACGATGAGAAATAATTTGATTGTTGGTTTGTAGATCAGACTCCGGCCGCTTGAGCTTGCAAACCCATATATACTGCACCGTGAAATCATTGCTTGGAGTGAACATTCATACGCTATGTCAACTTGCTCCATAGTTTACTGACACTCTACCTCGTAAATAAAAGAGAGCAAGCACTATTTCCAAAGAACAACCCGCCTGTCGTGATTTCTAAACTGTATTAAGCACGTGTGTGGCGTTGTAAGTGAATTAATAAAACCGGAGCATCGGCGTAATGAATAGCGTCATACAACACAATGGGGCCAGGAAATACACGTATATTTTATTTTATTTTATTCTCTTGGGATCGTTGACAACAGGTCATTTACCCCGACGCGCCACTTGATGACTTATTAAGGAAAACAACAGCTATACAAAAGTTCATGTAGGGTGAATATTACAATAATAGCACACTAGCATTAAGCGCTTTCACTGTTGAGTTTTACATGTTACGTCAAATAGACTATGCAAAAGAAAAGGTAATACCTAACATGAAATAAAACAGAAACACAGACAGGAATGGACAACAGTACATCAGGATAAACACGTATGTCTGCAGAAACAGACAGCTGTTAATTTAGGCTATTTATATTGAAATGGCTTGGTTTTTCAGCTTTTCAAGGCAAAGATACGCGTTCACAAAATGTCTGGTACATCCATACTAATATAATTAATGCTCAAGTAACTCTGCCTGTCTGTCTGTTACTCAATCACGCCTAAACTACTGTACGGATTTGCATGAAAATAGTATGGAGATATTTTGATACCCGAGAAAGGACATAGGCTACTTTTTACCACAGGAAAATAACGTATTCCCTTGGGAAATTCAATCGCTTTTACGCCTAAACTGCTAAACAGATTTAAATGAAATTTGGTAAGAAGATAGTTTGAGACTTAAAAAGGAACATGTTGCTTTTTACCGTGGGAATACAACGCATTCCCATGGGAAAAAAATACTTTCCGGGGAAACTGATCGCTTCCACTCCTACATTACCAAAGATTTGAATTATATTTGGATAAAACTGGTATTACGGAAAAACAACGCGTTCCTAAAAAACCGCGTACCTAATGCGGACGAAGTCGCGGGTAAAAGTTAGTGTAATTAAAAATTTCTAAAGAAATCAGTCGCGCGCTATCTCTAGAAAATGATAGCGTCATATGTCGCCCAATGCAAAGTGGACTTTCGGTCGTTTCGTCAGTTGAATATTTAATGTAACTTTGTCTAGGGGGCAAGGTATACTTCTCTCTCGTTTCGTGGCCCCACTGTCTCAACTAAGCCAGTCAGGTGAGACACGCGATACGCGGTTCCGGTTAGCTCCACAATGCGCGGGACCTCTCAGATACAGCGATTGTGCGCTTTGATTTAAGGCTGCCACTTATCTACCCCTTTAGACAATGTGCACATGCTTATCACCTGTAAGGCTAGGTGGATCCTGCTCCTTTATAATAACAACTTTCAAAAAAGTTAGAGATTTTCTCTCTCTCTTCTCCTTAGGATTCATTTAAAACACTCATTAAATAAGTTAATTTATTTTTAGAATGCCTAATACTTTGCTTAAAGTTCCAAGCGCGTATCTTACTTATCTCTTAAAATTCAGCACGCGTTATGAATTAATTAGGCTAGCGTAAATTAAGTAAATTGTCACCTCTGGGAAATTTTGCTACACAAAAAATTGGTTGCCTGTAAAGTCGGTATACGGGCGAAAGTTTTACGTGACAACGACTTTGAGTGGTAAAATAATTTTAATGTGAATATTCATTGGTATAACATGAACCGGTGTGTATGCCTATCTCTCTCACTCTCTCTCTCTCGCTCTGTCTCTCTCGCTCTTAGGCGGGTTAACTGTGCTCGAGTGGAAGGGACGCGTGCCTTTCACTTTTTATGTCTGTCTCACTCGCTCTTAGGCGGGCTAACCATGCCCGAGTCGAAGGGACGCGTGCCACTCACTCGCTCTCATTGTGAGCGCGGAACGTGAGCGGCGCGTAACACAGTTTCTTGAAGTGTCACCCGGCAAACCAATTTATAAGACGTTGTCACGTCAAAAATTATACAGCATGATGCTTAAAAAAGTAAAAGAATAACAAACATTGAAAGAAAGTAATGCAATCATTGTTTGAAATTTTAGCCATATTGGACGACTAATATTCCTGCCATAGCTTGGTTAAGTTAAGTTATGTTTATGTAATGAAGCGCTTATAAAAAAAATTTCAGAATTTTATAGGGAAATAATACTTAAACCATTAGGGTTTTACGCACAGTAAGCATATATATGCGACTGCAGACAGGTCTGATGGGCCTGAAACCCTGAAATCCTTGAGGAAATTTTGATTAAGCAACAGTACAAGGATAAGTGTGCATGAACATGTGTGTTTGTACTGGTCTGGGTGTTTTCTATATATAATATGTATTTATTTACAAAAAAAAGTTATTAAGTATGTATATCCGTTATCTAGTACCCATAACACAAGCCTCGTAGCTTACTTTGGGACTAGAGAATTGGTGTGCTTGTTGAGAAATATTTATTTATTATTATTTAATTAGCAACAAAAAAATAGCCAATTTTTCTATAGTCAGATAAATAGTTATTTGATGTTAACAATAAGCTTACCGAATTTGAGATGCTATTCGGTTTGACCTTCTGCATAATCAAGGTTGACATTTAAAATCAGCCATCATGAAATTTTGCCGATAAAATTCACGCTTAAATTGACGCTATCAGTCCGAACTGAACTATCAGTCCGTCAGTCTGTGTATTGAAAAATCAGCCCTAAGTATAAAATTTACTATTTAGATACCTGTCCCCAATGTGATTCAAGAACTTAGGAAATAAAATGAAATATCACACTTATTCGACCCCATTATCGCAGCAATTGTTATCATGGCAAAATATGTATATCCTTTGTTCTCCCCAAGTACGTATTGCTTAGCTGAAACTTGCCAGTAATGTATTTGTCAGCAAAGTATAGTGGCGCATGGGAGGAAGTGAAGTTTATTCAGGCATGCTTTTTTTTCGTCAATGATGACAATTATTGTATATCTTGCTTTATTTATAAAAATTTAGTGACTGTGCATAAGTAGTGTGATATCATCGTTAATGGTGATATCTATAGGTATTTTAATCTTGTTTTTATTATTATTTACCACCACCCTGTATAATATCACTGGACGTGACTTGGTAGACGTTACTCCATTGGAAATAACAAGCAAAGCGTTTTATTGGCTACTGAATGAACCAGTCGGAGCACGAATACTGTAAAATAATAACAAAAGTTCAATTATGATGTTGTTTTCGTGTGCAAACTATTTCGCCTGAAAGCAATAATAATTTATTAAATTGCATTGAGACATTTGCAAATTATTATGTATTATATTTTTTTTCCAAACATATCTATCATTACAGGATAACACCCAATGCGATAGTTTATCTAAATGAACACAATCTATTAATTCTAGTATATAACAAATCTATGTGTAGCAAATAATATATAATATATTATGTAACCTTTTAATAATTACTCTCATCAGCTAATGATATTTTGAAAGAAAATAGGTAATTAGTAAGTAAGGTAATAAGATATGTAAAAAGTATCTATCTGGTTACTGAGTGACGCACCAGAAATAAAGAAAATCACGGACAATACCTACATAAAAAATCTGATAAACTCCAAAAATAAGTACACATTTCTCTTAAGGGTCATTCTTTGAAGCCTCGATTTACAGTGTCCGGATGCAAAAGACCTCAATTTTCGTTCATTTTAATATTTGTTCCTACCACTAATTTCCATCAATTTTATGAAAATAAAGCACTGAAAAAAAACCTATACAACAAAAAATTGATTCCTCTGGTTTATCCAAGTTCCCGAATTCAAGGTGATATCGTCAAAATCTTTCGCAATATGAACATTGCGTTTAATGTTACATGTTCAAGTTTTATTCAAATAAATTTTTAAATTTATTTTTATTAGATATATATAAACAAATGCCCACATGTCTCTAACCATTCGCGTAGAAGATTTAACACTTAGGTATTTATTTACACAGTTCACATTACTTAAAGTAACATACATAAGATGGGTTTTTGTCCTGCATGCCAACAATTAGTGGTGTTTTAAGTATCCATAAGCTACCAGTTTTGCACCGGAGTTCCGGAGTTATAAACGTTAACGATTTAAAACGATTTCTCTGGGCTTGGTTCCGTAAAATTTTGATCACTCTGTATTAAATTGCATCATTGTTTTAGCTTTTAGAGCTAGGCGTTAATGTGCTAAGAGTAGCTCATCAGCTGTATTTCCTGGTCTAAACTATTTTTTTGTACACTTTTCACTTACTTTTTTTTGACTCCTCTTGGGTAATTTTGACCAGAGATATCAATATTTTTATGAAAAATTCACAATAATATCATTTTTTTGATTTGTTTGTTAAAACTGTTTTTATTCTTGCAAGTTATATTATATATATATTATAATTGCGATTTCAGTGAAAAAAAAATAGAAAAATAGTCTTTTTACAGATAATGAAGGTGCAAAAAGTTTATTTTTTTACCACCTAACAGATATCTCCCCGCAATCTGATGTTTAAAAGTAAATTACTCTCGGTATGACTTATACAATTTATTTGTTTTTGTTAGTTTTTCATGGTAATTTATCTGCTTAAAATAGTTTTTAGTAATTTCTCTATTACTTTTTTTATTCCTCTAGGCACAAAAATTTCATCACGTTCCGTTTTGTTGGTCATAATTGAAATTTCAGTCTTTAAATACACTCTATTTTAACATGACTCTTAAATATTATCAATAGTAGCAGTTTGGAAATTCACCAGAGGAATGAATCAAAAAAGCCCAAGAAATACCCTTAAACATAATATATAAATATACTATCTTTTTAAGGCAGTTGTCGTGTTAAAGCATTTTATTCTAGCTTTTGAACCAGGCTAAAGCCTGCTAAAACACTCAAGAGCGACTTAACTAACTTGTTTAGATCGATTCAACAACTCTGAATAATATTTATTTATTGTAAAAGGTTTAATTGGAAAGCTATTCTCTTAGATTTTAGACTCTCAAAATGTATAAAGTATCAGATTCATCTCAAATCTAATCTAACATTTTTTTGTTTATGTTGTATTTAACATGACTTGTTTTTTATAAGCTTCAATTAATTAAGATCTTCCGTTTATCTTTCTTAAATACATCTCAACATCTTAATATCAGTAAAAAATATACAGAAAAAAAATTCATGTTTTGATACAATAAAATTGTGAGATTTAAAAACCTTGAAAAATGAACGTAATAACTTTGATGAATGTTATTTTGTTATCATAAACCTCCCTAAGTCACCACCTATTACATAAATTTTCAAAGTCACCCTTATAAATAGATGTCCAATACGTCACAGGCAGAAGGGTTGATTGAAACATTGTATTTACCTATTTAGAGTTGTTTATCAAGAAATTAAATATCGTGTAGAAACCTGTCTAAAATAACTCGTTCGTTTAAACTCAGTTACAGAGTTTACGATTTCATTAAAGATCAAAGCCTCCTTTGTTTCAGCCTTCATAGTAACTTCACAATTTGGTTATTTACGTTACTTTTTGTAATATCCAGAGCCTTCCATAATATGACAGGCAAATAGCGCAGAGCAGACATTTCTGACGCTAAATTAGCCGTAGGCGTTTTTCGTGTCGAAATATAACTCACTTAAATAACAAGTGAAAATTAATTGATATTTTGTCGTAGAACATGAATCCAATTTGAGGGAATAAAACATTACAATAATAACATTGAGTCTTGAAAAAGCCAAATATTTCACTTTCGAGAGTAGGTATGAACATTTTTTGTGTTATCATAATTTTCATGTGGCTATACTTATTTTTTTTCGTTAGTGTAGTGGAAAAATTCTGTTTTACATCTGACAGGTCCTGGGTTCAAATCCCAGGTCGAGCCAAAATTGTTTCTGAGATTTTCTGTCATACTCATGGTTTTCTCAAAAACAGCTCGAAGTCGGGAAGTTGGCGTTGTAACACCCCCGTGCCTAGGTGCGCACGTTGGTCCTGCGCCTGATCTCTCTCCGGTCATGTCGGATTGCCGTCTCACCGAACTTTGCGAGTGATGGAACAGTGTACAACAACACTTGTGCACTATAATATCTCCTGCGCAGTTGTTGAGATTGGCCTCCGTAGTCGAAATCGGTCAGGAGGACTATTATAATTATTTACCACCTTTTAGTTAATGTGAGGCCTATGCCTAGCAGTGGGACATATATAGGCTGATGAAAAACTTCAAAAAGTTTTCATATTACAGTTTACCTTTTGTTGATTTGTTTTAACACATTCAAACCTATCTTATCTTAAAACCACTAACAGCCTAAAAGACGCCGTGAGCAGTCAATTAATTTACGACCCCGTATTAGGACCCAAGCCATGGATATTTAGGACAGCTGTGAAGCAATAAAGAGGTCTTTTCGGACTCCCCGAATCCCACAGGTTACGATTGCTTAGCGGGACACCGATAAATAAGTGGGGAATAAAACGGTTCCAAGGATTTTGGGATCAGGAAGCAGAATTATGCGACAAGGAAATCGGCATCGCTACCTAATTGTGGGAACTTGCCAATGTTATCCTCAAAAGCGAGTTATGGTTTGGTCTTTAATGTTTTTAGAGCAGTTAACATTTTCAGTAGGTTTGTTCACTAGGAACATTATCTAATTATTGGATTTACTGTGTAATACAGGCCCAGGGCAGGGCACACCTGCTGCCGATTGTCACCGTAACTCGTGACTACCATCGTGTCAACAAAAAATACAAAACATAAATATCAATCAATTAATCAATATAGAAAATAAAAAAATATATAAATATATAATCATACATGACGACCGTTTGGAGCAAAGGTCTACATTTCGGACTTTAAAACCAAGGGTCGCGGGTTCGATCCCCGCACAGTACAAGCATATGTGTGCATGAACATGTGTGTTTGTACTGGTCTGGGTGTTTTCTATGTATAATATGTATTTATTTACAAAAAAAAGTATTTAAGTATGTTTATCCGTTGTCTTGTACCCACAACACAAGCCTCGGAGCTTAATTTGGGACTAGAGAATTGGTGTGATTGTTGTGAAATATTTATTTATATTTATATTTATTTATTATACATGCAATTTATTAATTTAGAAATTTTAGTAATAATATCGGTCTCTTCGGTTCTTCTTCGCATGCTTACCTATTCAGTAAGTAAAGTTAGTTAGCCTTTCCTTTCCTGCACAGACATTAAGTGCTAATAATTGGTCGCATGTTTAACTCTACTTGTTTATACTCATCCCTTAAGAAGTACCGTAGTTTTTACTCTCATTTTTCCTACTCCAATTCCAACCTTACTCACTTAATTTAAGAGTTAGTAATACTCGTAGTTAGGCGCAAGGCACTGGACTGCTGATTAAAGCCAATTCGAGCACTATACAGTTGTGTTAAGGGTGATTATTGTGAACACTGGTGTTCATTTCTATAAGCATGCTTTTGCGATTCGAAGCACGCTCATTGGGTACATGAGATGTAATGGCCAGAGGAAGAGGGTGAGTGGTGCTGGGTCTGCAATGTATCGATATTTTACCGACAGATATCCTACTAACTAACTTCGGTGTAAGAGTTAAGAAGTGGACTGTGAGACCAAAAGGTCGCGGGTTCGATCCCCGCACTGTACAAAAAATTGTGTGCATGAACATATCTGCTTCTGTCTGTCCGTGAACACCCAGACCAGTTATATGTATTTATTTAAGTTTATTTGTAATACCACCGTTGATCTGATATCTGTAACAAGTGCTTAAAACGGACTCAGATCAATGTATGTGATGTTGGTGTTTATTATATTACTAGCTGTGCCCGCGACTTCGTCCGCGTGGAATATTTATTTTGGGCATCATTTTATTGTTGCAAATTTATTTTTTTGTTATTATTTTAGACAATTTATTTTTTAAGTTTTTTAAATCACATAATTAGCTTAAAGTACTTCTGCGTTAATTATTTTTCTTTCGACTGCCTCGTTGGTGTAGTGGCAATGTTTCTGCCTTACATCCGAGAGGTCCTGGGTTCGAATCCCGGGTAAAGCCAAAATTGTTTATGAGATTTTCTGTCATGAACTTCTCAAAAACAGCTCGGAGTCGGGAAGTTGGCGGTGTTACACCCCCGTGCCTCGGAAAGCACGTTAAGCCGTTGGTTCTGCGCCTGATCTCTCTCCGGTCATGTCGGATTGCCGTCTCACCGAACTTTGTGAGTGATGGAGCAGTGAATGCACCTGTATATTGTGCTTACACTTGTGCACTATAATATCTCCTGCGTAGTTGGCTGATCTCTGTTGAGATTGGCCGCCGTGGTCGAAATCGGCCAGGAGGACTATTATTACTATTAATTATTTTTCTAGTTTTATTTTCTTGTGTCAGAAGAACATATTAGTTTTGTCCGCAACGCGTTTGTTGCGATCTTGACGACGCGACATATGTGTGAAAAGCAGTCTTGACGTTAATTAATTGTAACGGTGAAAGATAGCATAAAAGGAAATAGAATTCTTTTAAAATTAAAAGGTAAATAATTTGGAATCATTGAGGTGCGAGGTATAAGCACTGTTTGACCAACTGCTAAACCAGTCTAAACTATTGCAACCATCACGTTACATATTGCGAAGAAGTTAGATTTGAAGTCCGGTCCCGGTGGTTTAAGATTTGTAAGTAAAATTATTGGGGCACCTATTTTTAACTTGAGGGAATATGGGGGAAGGCCACTTGTGTTCAAATAATTATTTTATTAATTTCGTCTACGCTACAGTTTCTCACTCCCAATATTGCCCATTGATGATCTTTTTTTTCTATTTCGCTTATTTCAGGGTGAACTTTCGATATAAAGTCCTCAATGTTACTCACTCTCAATCCTTAATCTCGTTCAATTGCAATTTTATTTTCAAAGTGAGGTACTTTCGGGTCTCCTATTAAAAGTAACTTTGAAGGAAAAGTTATACTACCTCCCTACCACTGCCTCGTTGGTGTAGTGGCAAAGTTTCTGCCTAATATCCAAGAGGTCCTGGGTTCGAATCCCAGGTCGAGCCAAAATTGTTTCTGAGATTTTCTGTCATGAATCTCTCAAAAACAGCTCGGAGTCGAGAAGTTGGTGGTGTTACACCCCCGTGCCTCGGTTCGCACGTTAAGCCGTTAGTCATGCGCCTGATCTCTCTCAGGTCATGTCGGATTGCCGTCTCACCGAACCTTGAGAGTGATGGAACAGTGCAGTTTGAGAGTGCACTTGTATATTGTGCTCACACTTGTGCACTATAATATCTCCTGCGTACTTGGCTGATCTCTGTTGAGATTGGCCGCCGTGTTCGAAATCGGCCAGGAGGACTATTTCTACCTCCCCCCAAATGTGCTCTCATATTTGTAGTTAATTTTAAGATGTTCACAAACTTCCATATTGGGTTTTTTTTAGGCAAGACTCTACAATGTCTGCCCTTGTTCCCCTTGCTATTACTGGTACAGTTTGTCGAAAGTACCCCGCAAACAAAACAGTAATTTTATGATGATGATATTATCACAGCTTCTTATATCTCTAAGAGACCTATTTAGACCCTCTACATGAGCTCTATGGATCACAGAACATTCGTCCCAGATTATTATACTTGGTCACCTGGTCATTCATCGTATCAGCCTGTTACAGTCCACTGCTGGACATAGGACCGCCACAGCGCACGATCTCCCGCTCTTTGCATCCAGTCACTACCAGCTGCCTTCTTCAGGTCGTCTGTCCATCTAGCGGGGGCGTCCCACACTACGTTTACCTAAGAGTGGTCTCCATTCAAGAACCTTCCTGCTCCACCTCTCGTCGGTTCTGCGACAGACATGGCCAGCCCACTGCCACTTTAGCTTGCTACATTTTTGGACAACATCAGTTACCTTAGTCTTATGTCGTATGACCACGTTCCGGATCTTATCCCTTAATGAGATCCCCAACATAGACCTTTCCATTGCACGCTGAGTGACGTGTAGTCGGTGAGCCAGCTTGACTGTCATGTTCCACGTTTCGGCTCCGTAGGTTAAGAGTGGTAGGACGCATTGGTTAAACAACCGGCTTTTTAAGCACTGCGGCAGGGTCGACGTGAAGTTATGACGCAACTGGTCATTAATTAAATCTAATTTTGGTTCATCATGGTAACTCGTAGAGCTACACCCCCCTCTCCGCGTCGCTCGCAAGTAACGCCTCTCTTCCTTACAGCGTCATGTTCTGCACATCATGCAGCGCGGGTGAATTTTATAATGGTGTTATTTTAAAATTGTAATATCTTCTAAGTTATTAATTGAAATTAAATGATGTCAAAGACAATTTGGTTCAGAATTAAATACTCTTAATCAGCAACACATTTATTTGGATAAAGATTAATATTATTACCTTGATACAACTCTTAACAAATAATGCATTAATTTCGGCCAAATTTGATTACCACAAAAACGGTTCTAGTGACTTGATCTTGAAAGATAGACATATACTGTCGCAGACATTTTTGTAGATCATTTTAAGAGGAATAATTCGTTCATACAAATATTTTTGGTATCTTGAACCGTTTTCGCAGCGTACGCAACGGAAGCCCTCAAGGATGAATAATTTTCCCCGTTTTTTTCACATTTCCCATGATTTCTTCGCTCCTAATAGTTGCAGCGTGATGTTATATAGCCTATAGCCTTCCTCGATAAATGGTCTATTCAACACAAAAAGAATTTTTCAATTCGAACCAGCAGTTCCTGAGATTAGCGCGTTCAAACAAACAAACAAACAAACAAACAAACAAACAAACAAACTCTTCAGCTTTATAATATTAGTGTAGATATCTTGTCGCACTCGAGTGATGAAGCTGACTCTCGGTTTTCCTACTATGGAATTCAGTTCATAGGAGTTCGCAATTTAACGGTGATATATATACAAGGCCAACTAAAAACTTCCTTAAAACTTAAATAATGTGAAGAAGCAGAGAGTACACCTGTATTTTACCGATAAGCAGTCGATCTCACAAAAGCTCTGTATTAAGAGATAGTTATTTAATTCGATATTTTTAAAATTGCTTGCTTAAATGTCAATCAGACATTCTTTGCGTCTTTCTCTGCTCTTCTTTTTCTTTTCATCCTGGAGAACTTAACATGACATATTCAATCATTTTAAGCACTCGCTCAATAGGCTAGATGACAACACCAATTGTTGACATACTTTTTATTATCTGTCAAAACGGTCTGCCTCCATAGATTTTGTATGGGAATGCATGAACGTGACGTCACGGTCATGTATCAGAAATCGGAGTCAATTGACCGAATATTTATTGAGTTTTGTGTGTTTAAAAATTGGTTTTTACAGCTTCTTGGAAATACATTGGTTGTATTTACTTCATAGGGGCTATGTTTTTTAAACACCATGGTCTCGAAAATATTTAAGATAGGTGTCATCATGCCAATTGATCTTATTTTATTTAACGATTTTATTAGCACTCAGATACTCGCTCTAAACAACTTTAATCTCACATTTAAATTCATACTTATCACACTTTTTTCTCTGCTCTTCCTCACTCTTTCTCCAGTTTCAAGATCAATGTCATTTATCACGTTAAGACACATTATTGTGTCATTAAATGAACGTCTAAATTACATTTTAACAGGCTTGAAGAAAATGTCTCCTTTAATATTTGGGCCCTACCAATGCTTCGAGACAAACTAATAATAAAAATAATAAATTAAATAAAATTCACTTATTTCGGGTAACTGGGACCCATAATATTAAACACATAAAGATTTGAATGATAAAATAAAAATTACGACAATTTCATAAAATAAAAATGAAACCATGCAATTAGTATGCAATGCAAGTGAAATTAAAAATTAATATAATGCATGAAATTAAAATAAAAACCAAAACAATACTAAAATTAGAATAGTCAAATTAAAAAAAAACAAGTCATATTATTAAAATAGAACAGTACAATATAAAATACACAAACGATTAGCTATATATAACATAACTCATTATCATTCTGTGTCCTATGGCGAAGAGGTTTATCGATAATGTTTACACCTTGCATCCCTTCCTAGGGCGTGACTAAGGGGTGTAAGCAAGGTGTCTAATGACCAGCCGCGGATCTGCGCCCGGCTACTAGCGAATGATTGATTGGCCTTCACTGGGTGTAGGCATGAAGGCTCCGGGTTCGATTACTAGTGGCATGTAACCCATGTCAGTTGGAAAATAAGAGTCAAGGCAATACGCAGGGTTGGGGCTTAGCACCAGTTTATTCAATAACGCGGTACTACGGTATAACATTTTCGGTCATCATTTTAACGTTACATGTACAAACTACGCCACATTTTTGTTGCAAAATCACCCTCATTACGTAAGTATAAGATGCCGGAGTTATGAACTTGACGTATTGCCGTATGTACCTTTTAGCTGCGAAACCATGAAAAAAAACTAAAATAACAAGTACAAATAACATTCGCCAAAAATATTTTCAGGCCTTCTTCAGCTGTTCAACTGAAACTTAAACGTTTTATTTCACAATACCATTTTTTAAGTCATAGTGATGTCTGTAGGTGCAAAATATTTTAAAGTGTGGCGACCTCTACCATTCGCCATCACAAGTGCATACCTAACGGCAAGCACAACAGCGAGAGCTGATACGGCTCCATAAGGCTAGATGGCGCTGTTAGCCTAGTACCGGCCAAATGATACCGGCCTAGTACCGCACATGAACCGCGGTATATAAGATTTCGATCCAGAATAATATAGATAGACAAATCAAGATGATGTTTATTGGACCTTGGTCCCCGACCATAACACCCGGTCGGTAGGAAGCGCTTCCCTTTAGCTTCCTAACTCGAAATCAGTTGCACCAAAAAAGTTTTGATATAAACTTCATTTCATCTCACCCGTGAGTACGGTAAAGCATATTAAGTAATATTAAAACAACTTTAAGACCACATTAATCCAAAATAAGACGAATCAAAATATCACTTAGCTATTAAATATCACTTAGTATGCCCTAGCTGTGCCCGCGACTTCGTCCGCGTGGAATATTTATTTTGGGCATCATTTTATTTTTGCAAATTTATTGTTTTCTGTTATTATTTTAGACAATTTATTGTTTAAGTTCTTAAAAGACCATAATTATTTTAAAGTACTTCTGCGTTAATTATATTTCTAGTTTTATTTTCTTGTGTCAGAAGAACATATTGGTTTTCTCCGCAACCTGATCTTACAACGCGACATATTATATGTGAAAAGCAGTTTTGACGTTATTCCTATGTATTTAAATGTTTTCCCCTGTGATTTATTCATTGTAACGGTGGAAGATAGCTTAACAAGATATTGAATTCTTTTAAAAGTAAAAAGTAAGTCGTATGGTATCGTTGAGGTGCGAGGTATAAGCACTGTTTGACCAACTGCTGGACCAGTCTAAACTATTGCAACCATCACGTTATTGCGAAGAAATTTGATTTGAAGTCGGGTCCCGTTACATATAATTGGTGGTTTAAGATTTCTAAGTAAAATTGTTATGGCATATTTTTAACGTGGGGGAATATGGAGGAAGGCCACTTGTGTTTAAATAATTATTTTATTAATTTCATCTACGCTACAGTTTCTCACTCCCAATTTTGCCCTTAGACACATCCATTGATGATCTTTACTTCCTATTTCGTTTATTTCAGGATGAACTTTCGATATAAACTCCTCAATGATACTCACCCTTAATCCTTAATCTCGTTCAATTTCAAATTTATTTTCAAAATGAGGTACTTTTCCGTCTCCTATTAAAAGTAACTTTGAAGGAAAAGTTAATACTACCTCCCCCCACTGCCTCGTTGGTGTAGTGGCAAAGTTTCTGCCTAACATCCACGAGGTCCTGGGTTCGAATCCCAGGTCGAGCCAAAATTGTTTCTAAGATTTTCTGTCATGAATCTCTTAAAAAAAAACACACCAGCCGTTGAGTCCCACATATGTGGGACTCAACGGCTGGGCTTTTACGCATGCCCCCCCACAGGGGGGGCATGCGTAAAAGCATTTCCACAGCGGGAAAAAAAAAAACGGTCGACGTGAAGATATGACGTACCTGGTCAATAATTAAATCTAATCTTGGTTCGTGGTACCTCGTAGAGCTACACTCACCTCTCCTCAATTTTTTCTTAAATATAATTCCTTCGAGTACTTAGGTAGTATCGTATTCAGAAGTGACGAAAAACGATAAGAATAATAATATTAATATTTGTTTCTGTTCAAATTCCACTAACAATAAAACGACATCTCGCTGAATGTTGGGACACAAGGAGATCAGTGGTTGATATTGTGCTCTGAAATTCCAGTATGTACCTACGTTCAAGTTATAGGGAGTAAACGTATCCGCCTTAAGCAAACAGATGCCGCTCAACCGCCATGAAATGTAGCTCTTGAATCGGTAGAGGGCGCGCATGTGCCAAGAGATAGGTACCCGAGTATTATTCAGGAAAAGCAAAAAAATATTATGCCTTTTGATTCAAAAGGATATTACTAGCTTTTTCTTTAAGCGCGTTTTTTTTTTTCAATAAAATTTCCTGAGGACATACCATTATCTTTCCCGTTATCTATTCACAGCAATAAAGACGAAAACGTATAAAAATGTTATTTCACATTGTAAAGAAATTCGCATTGTTAACGCTAAAAAATAAAGTAACTTAATAAAGTTGTGTATTTTAACAACATGTTAATAGCAGTTTCGTGACCGCAGAAAAATTATGTGGTCATTTCGTTTTATTAGATGTTGCCATATTTTTGTAACAACTAACTCGGAGTAACATTGTTTAGCACGCATATGATTGCATCTACATATTCATTAAAAATATCAATGTTAGTATTCATAATAGTAGCTTCAGTGATACTGATATTTATAGTGATACGATGGAATAACAGGCATAAAAGGGAATTGGCTGAAACAATGAAAAATAACTTGAAAAGATGGCCTGTGGTTGGTCATGCGCATTATTTTTTGGGCTCAAACTCCGGTAAATATATACGTATAACTCACAATATCAAGTGAAATACTTGCTGCGTGTTTTCAACGTTTTATCAGAAAAAAAGTGCGCGACATGTTTCATTGGGTAGATCTCATATTATAGTAGACTCTGGTAGTGCTTTTCTGTTGCCAAATATGTCGTGCCACAGATATAATAATGCCCTATAGTCGTGCGATATCCTAAGCCTTCCCAAGACGTTCCTAGCGATTTTTGACATCCAAGTTGAAAGTGAATTTTATTTTTATTAAAATTCCAGATATAATGGAGTCGTTTTGTAAAATTGGAAAAGAAAGTATAAGATGTGGAGGCTCAACCTGCATTTGGCTGTTTAACACATTGATTGTTAGTAAGTCATTGTAATTTATCCTAATTGTTAAGTTAGAATTAATGCAACGGTGCGTATTTTTTCATATAAACTGGAGTCATTGACCTGAATAGGCTAGATGACACCACCAATCGTTGACATACTTTTTATTATCCGTCAAAACGGTCTGCCTCCATAGATTTTGTATGGGAATACATGAACGTGACGTCTCAGTCATGTATCAGAAATCGGAGTCAATTGACCGAATATTTATTGAGTTTTGTGTGTTTTAAAATTAGTTTCTACAGCTTTTTGGAAATATATTGGCTGTATTAACTTCATAGGGCCTATGTTTTTTTAAACACCGCTGTCTTGAAAATATTTAAGATAGGTGTCATCATGCCAATTTTATGTTTATGAGGAAATAAAATTCAAACTTCACACCATTGCTGACAAATACACACCGATGTACGTTTAAAAAAATCTAAAAGTCGTAGACACGTGATGAGGTCAGTGGTACTGAATAAAAAAACTGGGTCCCAATTTCTATATTTTTAGTTAGTAATATTAGCTTAGCTTCTGTAGCCTACCTTTAGGTATATTATTATCATTAAATGTAGTTTACTAGAACTGTATTCATAATAATAGTCCTCCTTGCCGATTTCGACCACGGCGGCCAATCTCAACATAGATCAGCCAACTGCGCAGGAGATATTATAGTGCACAAGTGGGAGCGCAATACACAGGTGCACTCACTGTTCCATCACTCTCAAAGTTCGCTGAGACGGCAATCCGACATGACCGGCGAGAGATCAGGCGCAGCAACGGCTTAACGTGCTTCCCGAGGCACGGGGGTGTAATACCGCCAACTTCCCGACTGCGAGCTGTTTTCAGAGATTCATTACAGAAAATATCAGAAACAATTTTGGCTCGACCTGGGATGCGAGCCCAGGACCTCTTGGATGTAGGGCAGAAACTTTTCCACTACATCAACGAGGTAGTTATGCAGACTGTATTCATACTGATTTCATAAATCTGTTCGTAGTGATGACTGATCCTGTAGACACCGAGGTCATGCTCAAGACTTGTTTGGAGAAAGACGAGTCGGTGAACGTTTTCCATGAGCTCGTAGGACGTGGCAGTATCTTTGCACCCGGTAAAATTAACTGTGCTAACACATGACCTTAGCTAAACGAAAGTGAAGAGCTTTTAAAATGTACATCAAATTTAAGCAACGCGCATATCGGTCGTATTTTTATAGATGACTGTACTGACCAGGCATTTTTATATCAGACTAGCGGACCCGACAGACTTCGTCCTGTCCGCTGTTTAAATAATTTACCTTTCTCATTTAATTTTCACTGCACCCATTGCCTTCTTTATGCATGACCTTGAGGTTGACTGGCAGAAAATGCTTTTAGCATTAAGTCACCCTTTGAACATTTCTTGTGCACTAAAGTTTGAAATAAATAAATAAAATAAACTATTTCTGAACGTTTAAGCCTTCCTTGGACTTCTTCAAATAATTCAAGACTAAAAATATGCAAATCGGTAAACCCGTTTTCGAGTTTTAGCAAGACTAACGAACAGCAATTCATTTTTATATAAAAGATTTAGAAACCTTATGAAAGGACAAACATTAATTGTTCGAAAACCTATACCTATAGACCGTAATTTAAGAATTTTAAAATACAGTTGCAATTTCATTTTATGAAGTTTTCATTTATTAGCTTGTGATAAGGACATAATGTTGGTGATTCATGTGTACTGTTAGTGAAAAATCTGACTTTACAGTTTCAATATGGCGTCCTCGTCGAAAGATTCTCGCCTCCCAATTCAATATCAAGAGGTTGTTAACCTTTATGGGAATTTACTCCAGAGAGAGCGAAGTATTGGTAGACAGGCTGAAATCCACCGTTAATACCGGTACTTTTTCACTGTGGAACTACATCACTGCTTACACTATGGACACAATTGGAGGTAATGTCCTATAATTTATAATCTTACAATTTAAAGATGGCTATCGAATTTCGTGATAACCTTCGTGTTTGATCATCGGTTTTTAACGTGGTGACGTTGAAGTTGATAAAGAGAATTATTTTGCTTTAAATTTCCACTAAACGACGCCAGCGCAGGAATCCAAATAAATGCAACTGTAACCCCTTGAAAAAACTAGAGCTGGAAGTCGCAGGACTTACAATACAACTCACAACGTGACACAGAAGATGCACCTGAAAACACAGACACTAAAAAAACAAACAAAAATGTCACCCGGTCCAAAACAATGGAGAAAACCATTTTATACTAAAATAGAGTTTTATTTTATATATTTTATACTAAAAGAGTATTACTAAAAACTTAAACCTTGTCTTTCGAAAAAAATATAAGTAAAAAGGCTGAATATTATTCTTATATATAAAATTCTCGTGTCACAATGTTCGTTCCACTCCTCCGAAACATATTGACCGATTCTTATGAAATTTTGTGAGCATATTGAGTAGGATTGACTCAGCTAACATATATTTTTATACCCCTTAGTGATAAGGGTGGTCCACCCTTAACATTTATATGGCAAAACAACGTTTTCCGGGACAGCTAGTAAACATGTATTATTTTCAGAGACAATTCTCGGCACCAAGTTAAACGCACAGAAGCACAACAACCACCCATTCCCAAAGGCTTTTGTGGAGTTCCAAGAGCTAACTACAGTGCGCATCTTCCAACCTTGGCTTCGGATCACCTTTATCTATAAGCTGATGCCTTTCAGCTCTGTTTGTATACAGCTATGCAAATTGATGAACGACTTTGTTAAGCAGGTAAGTTTAAGACTATAACTTCGTAGCGGCCTTTGGCTTTTTGATTTATCCTTTTAAATTCAAGTTTTATTCAAAAAACTGCTTAGCTGTCAACATGTTGGTGATATGAGCCTTAAGTAGCCGAAAAAAATATTTTGTACAATTTTTAAATTGTGTATCCACTTCGCCTCCTTGGTACCTCAGAAGTATAGTAGTTTTGCATACGAAGCTCAAAAAAAATTTTTTTTTTCACAATTCAAAAAAATTCAAAAATTATTTATTAATAACAATAGTGATTTGACACTTACATTGGGAATCTCCTTTTAACCTAAAACACTTGTGTTAGGAGAAACCCGCTCTTTCTGTGCGTAAGTACATTAATAAAAAATGTTCATTTTCATCAGATAAAATCAAATAACCTAGCTTACAAGCAAATCAAAATCTTTGTTTTGTAGAGGTATATTAAGTTTGTAGTGTCTTGTTCGTGTCTTTTTTCTTTGTTGTATATAATATAAATATGTGTGTGTGTGTGTTTGTTTGAATATATGTGTGTATATTTGATTGTGTGTGTGTGGGTGATGATTACAAGAGTGCGTTTGTGAGTGTAGACTACTCATAACAACTTGTGTTCTAATTTAGTAAGTCTTCCGTGTCCTCGTAATTTAGAGTTTTTAGTCATGTCAATAAAAGCTTTTTACTTTCTCGGTAGGTTTTACCATATATTTTTATTTTTTTGTTTACTTTGTTATAGATCCTTTTAGATTACCCGACATATTGTTTTGAAGCAAACACTGTTCGGTATATATCTTGTGAAAGTACAGCATTCTGTATCTATACATAAGGTTTTTTGAATTTTCAACGTACATTGTAATTTATATAACTGCCTAATTGATAAAACATCGGCCTCTTCATTATAATAATTTTGTGGAAAACCGTTTTACTTTTCTTAACATTACTTTTAAAACTGATCTTTGGGCTCTCTCAATGTTGATAAATTTAGTCTTGTAAGTTCCCCCCTAGATCGATAGGCAGTAGGAAAGAGTAGACTGGACCAGAGCTTTATAGATATAAACAATTAGCCGTTTATTGGAAACATGACGAAGATATTTAAAAAGCCAAATTATTTTTCGGGTACTAGTTTTAAGCTGGCGTATTACTTGACTTCCTAGTTTTATTTTTCTGATTTATTCCAGAACCATACCCACTTTATTGCTAATATTGTGTTTTCCAGCTCATCGTTGAAAAACGCCAAATTTTCCATTCTTCCCGGAAATATGAAGAGGAATCGACGCATAATATCACTGGTAATAAATAAATTTAACAACTTTGATTGTATTTTGCTCAGATGAACGTATACCATTGTACATATACAAAGGATATTTCCTTTGTGTTAGTGATGAAAATAACGTGAGTCTGAGTGTCTTTTTACAATCCGCTTAATTGGTGCTATATTTTTATATAGCACTAGCTGTGCCCGCGACTTCGTCCGCGTGGAATATTTATTTTGGGCATCATTTTATTGTTGCAAATTTATTTTTTTGTTATTATTTTAGACAATTTATTTTTTAAGTTTTTTAAATCACATAATTAGCTTAAAGTACTTCTGCGTTAATTATTTTTCTTTCGACTGCCTCGTTGGTGTAGTGGCAATGTTTCTGCCTTACATCCGAGAGGTCCTGGGTTCGAATCCCGGGTAAAGCCAAAATTGTTTATGAGATTTTCTGTCATGAACTTCTCAAAAACAGCTCGGAGTCGGGAAGTTGGCGGTGTTACACCCCCGTGCCTCGGAAAGCACGTTAAGCCGTTGGTTCTGCGCCTGATCTCTCTCCGGTCATGTCGGATTGCCGTCTCACCGAACTTTGTGAGTGATGGAGCAGTGAATGCACCTGTATATTGTGCTTACACTTGTGCACTATAATATCTCCTGCGTAGTTGGCTGATCTCTGTTGAGATTGGCCGCCGTGGTCGAAATCGGCCAGGAGGACTATTATTACTATTAATTATTTTTCTAGTTTTATTTTCTTGTGTCAGAAGAACATATTAGTTTTGTCCGCAACGCGTTTGTTGCGATCTTGACGACGCGACATATGTGTGAAAAGCAGTCTTGACGTTAATTAATTGTAACGGTGAAAGATAGCATAAAAGGAAATAGAATTCTTTTAAAATTAAAAGGTAAATAATTTGGAATCATTGAGGTGCGAGGTATAAGCACTGTTTGACCAACTGCTAAACCAGTCTAAACTATTGCAACCATCACGTTACATATTGCGAAGAAGTTAGATTTGAAGTCCGGTCCCGGTGGTTTAAGATTTGTAAGTAAAATTATTGGGGCACCTATTTTTAACTTGAGGGAATATGGGGGAAGGCCACTTGTGTTCAAATAATTATTTTATTAATTTCGTCTACGCTACAGTTTCTCACTCCCAATATTGCCCATTGATGATCTTTTTTTTCTATTTCGCTTATTTCAGGGTGAACTTTCGATATAAAGTCCTCAATGTTACTCACTCTCAATCCTTAATCTCGTTCAATTGCAATTTTATTTTCAAAGTGAGGTACTTTCGGGTCTCCTATTAAAAGTAACTTTGAAGGAAAAGTTATACTACCTCCCTACCACTGCCTCGTTGGTGTAGTGGCAAAGTTTCTGCCTAATATCCAAGAGGTCCTGGGTTCGAATCCCAGGTCGAGCCAAAATTGTTTCTGAGATTTTCTGTCATGAATCTCTCAAAAACAGCTCGGAGTCGAGAAGTTGGTGGTGTTACACCCCCGTGCCTCGGTTCGCACGTTAAGCCGTTAGTCATGCGCCTGATCTCTCTCAGGTCATGTCGGATTGCCGTCTCACCGAACCTTGAGAGTGATGGAACAGTGCAGTTTGAGAGTGCACTTGTATATTGTGCTCACACTTGTGCACTATAATATCTCCTGCGTACTTGGCTGATCTCTGTTGAGATTGGCCGCCGTGTTCGAAATCGGCCAGGAGGACTATTTCTACCTCCCCCCAAATGTGCTCTCATATTTGTAGTTAATTTTAAGATGTTCACAAACTTCCATATTGGGTTTTTTTTAGGCAAGACTCTACAATGTCTGCCCTTGTTCCCCTTGCTATTACTGGTACAGTTTGTCGAAAGTACCCCGCAAACAAAACAGTAATTTTATGATGATGATATTATCACAGCTTCTTATATCTCTAAGAGACCTATTTAGACCCTCTACATGAGCTCTATGGATCACAGAACATTCGTCCCAGATTATTATACTTGGTCACCTGGTCATTCATCGTATCAGCCTGTTACAGTCCACTGCTGGACATAGGACCGCCACAGCGCACGATCTCCCGCTCTTTGCATCCAGTCACTACCAGCTGCCTTCTTCAGGTCGTCTGTCCATCTAGCGGGGGCGTCCCACACTACGTTTACCTAAGAGTGGTCTCCATTCAAGAACCTTCCTGCTCCACCTCTCGTCGGTTCTGCGACAGACATGGCCAGCCCACTGCCACTTTAGCTTGCTACATTTTTGGACAACATCAGTTACCTTAGTCTTATGTCGTATGACCACGTTCCGGATCTTATCCCTTAATGAGATCCCCAACATAGACCTTTCCATTGCACGCTGAGTGACGTGTAGTCGGTGAGCCAGCTTGACTGTCATGTTCCACGTTTCGGCTCCGTAGGTTAAGAGTGGTAGGACGCATTGGTTAAACAACCGGCTTTTTAAGCACTGCGGCAGGGTCGACGTGAAGTTATGACGCAACTGGTCATTAATTAAATCTAATTTTGGTTCATCATGGTAACTCGTAGAGCTACACCCCCCTCTCCGCGTCGCTCGCAAGTAACGCCTCTCTTCCTTACAGCGTCATGTTCTGCACATCATGCAGCGCGGGTGAATTTTATAATGGTGTTATTTTAAAATTGTAATATCTTCTAAGTTATTAATTGAAATTAAATGATGTCAAAGACAATTTGGTTCAGAATTAAATACTCTTAATCAGCAACACATTTATTTGGATAAAGATTAATATTATTACCTTGATACAACTCTTAACAAATAATGCATTAATTTCGGCCAAATTTGATTACCACAAAAACGGTTCTAGTGACTTGATCTTGAAAGATAGACATATACTGTCGCAGACATTTTTGTAGATCATTTTAAGAGGAATAATTCGTTCATACAAATATTTTTGGTATCTTGAACCGTTTTCGCAGCGTACGCAACGGAAGCCCTCAAGGATGAATAATTTTCCCCGTTTTTTTCACATTTCCCATGATTTCTTCGCTCCTAATAGTTGCAGCGTGATGTTATATAGCCTATAGCCTTCCTCGATAAATGGTCTATTCAACACAAAAAGAATTTTTCAATTCGAACCAGCAGTTCCTGAGATTAGCGCGTTCAAACAAACAAACAAACAAACAAACAAACAAACAAACAAACTCTTCAGCTTTATAATATTAGTGTAGATTGTTATTATTTTCAAATAGCGACCATCGTAGGTATTCACATATGTCAGATGGTTCAATGTGAACGGTGAACGGTAAGTTATTTATTACGTTTATTTTAAATGCATAAATGGCAATACAGAATTACATTTATTAAAGAAAATAAAATAAAAATTAATTAAAACGGTTTTATTGACAGCGTAAGATCTAAAAGCTTGAAAAAAATAAACGGTAGGTCACGAAATAAAATCGTTGGGCCCGAATTTCCATCCAGACAACTTAGTTTTAACGCTACACGCCAAGTGCTCAACGATTTTATTTTATGGGATCTACCGAATTATTTCTTAGCTTTTACGTTTAAAAAAAATAACTCATTTTTATTTTCATCACATTCGTAGTACCTACCTATTTTTTTTCATAGCGAACGGTATTCTACTAGTCAAGCTTCTATATATTTTTTTGTGTAAATCTAAGATGGCCGCCACTACTGAAATGTTGGCTTACAGATTTTAACACGACTACCTCAGTATGGGTACCAAATGACGCTTTCATTTGGTATTGAGGTAGTCAACATTTCCACAACATGATACACTTTACGATTTACACAAAAATTTATATGTAGATATTAGCTAACTAAGCAACTAAAGAAGTGTACCAAATTTTAGATTCATCTGACAACAGACAGGGTGTCAAATTTCAACTACTAGATTTTACCCAAACAAACAATTCACAAACAAACGGGGCAAGCTAAATAAAACCGTTTAAAAATACTACGATTCGTCTGTTTATCCTATTGTTTTCATACCTGAAATATATATATATATATATATATATTACAATAGCTATATTTATGGGGCCTTTACATGTAGACAAAGCATTTTGTTGCAAAATCAATTACTACTGTCTTAGTTTTCATGGAGCTTTAAACCACCTTTTTGTGCCACTGTATGTACCACTGGAGGAGCACCTTATAACCTCCGACGAAAAAAATATGTCTATGTCTGTTTAAGTGTGTATTTGTGTTTGTGTGTGCGTCTGCATGTGACATCGTAGATACTAAACGGATGGACCGACATTCAGTGCGCTTTTTTATGCTCTCAGAAATATCCGTTTAGATATCGGAGCTTACCAGCTGTTTATCTGGCTCATTTAGGGTTTATTTAACAGATCAATTAGTTTTTTGTTAACCTAAAGTTTCTTTGGGCAAGTTGTTGAGTTATACGGGCACAACAACACCCTTTACCTGTTTATTTGTAAATCCAGTATACTGGATTATTGATTATTTCTGTATTATAATACAGAAAATTAGAAATGTGGAAACACTATATTTCTAATTTTTTGTATTATACTGGATGTTACAAATAAACAAGTAACAACCCTTTACCTGTTTATTTGTAACATCCAGTATAATACAGAAAATTAGAAATGTGGAAACACTATATTTCTAATTTTCTGTATTTTACTGGATGTTACAAATAAACAGGTGACAACCCTTTACCTGTTTATTTGTAACATCCAGTATAATACAGAAAATTAGAAATGTGGAAACACTATATTTCTAATTTTCTGTATTATACTGGATGTTACAAATAAACAGGTGACAACCCTTTACCTGTTTATTTGTAACATCCAGTATAATACAGAAAATTAGAAATGTGGAAACACAATATTTCTAATTTTCTGTATTATACTGGATGTTACAAATAAACAGGTAAAGGGTGTTGTTGTGCCCGTATAACTCAACAACTTGCCCTAAGAAACCTTAGGCGAATTCTCCAAATAAATTTGGCTCTTCCATAGTAAATCGATCATCTGATAAACAGTTTTATATGGGAGGTCCTAAATTTTTTTTGGAGAATTCGCTTTAGATTTCTTTGGGAAAGCTGTTGAGTTATACGGGCGCAACAACATCCTTTAACCATTACCCGTTTTTTTTGTAACACCCTGTATATTCGCTATTTCCAGACATAAACTCAGATCGACCGAAAGCAATGCTAGAATCGTTCATAGAAGCAGCAGAATTCACAGACGTTGAAATGCACGAAGAAACCTTAGTGCTCGCGTTGGCTGGCACCGACACCTCAGCAGTGGGCGTGTCCTTCACAGTTCTTCTTCTGTCGCGACACCAGGATGTACAGGAGAAGTTGTTTACAGAGTAAGTAAATAAACAAAAATTGTATTGTACAAGCTACGTACATTATTTCATAAATCGCGGCGTATCAGCGCACCGTCAGCATTTTTCAGGTCATTCATAGAACTTTCCATTCATAATTAGTTTCAATATTTCACCAGTACTCGACGAACTACCGTAAACTACCAAAATTTCATAAGAATCGGTCAAGCCGTTTCGGAGGAGTACGGGAACGACCATTGTGTGTGACACAAGAATTATATATATATATATATATATATATATATATATATATATATATATATATATATATATATATATATATATGTTTAAAACAAAATAACAAATACGTCGGAAACAAAAGCTTTGAACGTATGTACTAAAGGCTAGCGTTTATAAGAATTCTGTTAAATATTTAAAACTACGGAACCAGAACCCATTTTTTGATTTTATAGCGATTTTCTGCATTACAAGCTTATACCCGCGACTTCGTCCGCAATAGGTAGTTTTTATTAAGAATGCGTTTTTCTTCCCGCGGTCAAAAGTAACTCATGTCCTTTCTTATGTCTCAAACTATCTTTCTACCAAATTTTATTTAAATCTGTTCAGTAGTTTAGGCGTAAAAGCGATCAGTCAACTTGAATTTTCTCATGGGAATGCTTTTTTTTTCCCGTAGTAAAAAGTAGCCTATGCCCTTTCTCGGGTATGAAAATGTCTCCATAGCGAATTTCATGCAAATTGGTTCAGTAGTTTAGGCGTGATTGAGTAACACACAGACAGACAGAGTTACTTTCGCATTTATAATATTAGTATGGATTAACGGGATGTGCAGCGTCTTTGTAATTTACACCATTAATTCTTCTTCTTAGTCGGTTTCTCTTGGCACAGCAGTCATGGTCATGGATAAATTTAAAACAGTTATAAAAGATGTATTAATGTCGAAAGGATATTATAATGGAAATGTTTGAATGTAAATAATTACAATTATTTTATAGAGGACAATATTCAAATTTGAATAGAGGTAATGACAATAGTGACTGATTTTCTTGCGCCGCTTCTACTCAGCACTGGCTCAAATTGTTCCAAAGCGGTGGTAGGGTTAATTTAAATGTTGGAACGTGTAAAAGTGCTCCTTGTAAGTCTATTTACAAAAATAAAATGATTTTATTGTTGTCCTCCAATCGCAAACTTAGGCTCGCCGCACAGTAACCCGCCACTTTGCTCTCACTAAGGCATTGCGCACACACTCATTTAATGGGAATTCGGTGAGAGTCTTGACTCCAAATCATCGGGTAGCTACGTCATTCATATCTTGACATTCATTAGCAAATATTTTTTATTATAATAAACATTTCATTGCGTAATACTAAACCTGTTTTATAACTAGTGATGTACAAGACTCGAGGCGTCGAGCCCTGTTTTTGAAGCCTCGAGGCGGAATGGCAAGGCTCAGTGAGCTCGGTAGGCTCGGTGCCCCGAGCTTAGCCGAGCTGCGAGCTCTCTGAGCCATGCCTCGAGGCTATAAAAGAGCTCGAGCCGTGAAAAGAGCTCGAGTCTCAAAATGAACGCAAGACTTCGTTTATGTATATGACTTTAATGTCTCCGTAACTAAGTAAAATATAAATAGCCACATTATCTAAACATATTATATTTTTGACTATTTATATTTTTTTAAATTCACCCCCCCCCCCCATTTAAGGGATTGAATTTAGGGGTTCAAGTTTCAAAATCAACGCGGACGAAGTCGCGGTTAAAAGCTGTAAATAAATAAAATATCTAAATAAAAAGTGCAAAGTAATCAATCTAGCTTTCGAAAAGGCTCGAGCTCTCAAAAAGGCTCGAGCTCTCAAAAAGGCTCGAGCTCTTAAAAAAGGCTCGAGCTCTCAAAAAGGCTCGAGCTCTCAAAAAGGCTTCCGAGTCGTCGAGCTTCATTTAAATGAGGTGAGCCCTGTAAACGACTCTGAGCTCTCGGCAAAAGGACTCGGAAGCCTCGAGCCTTGTACATCACTATTTATAACCCATCAGTTAAAACGTAACCCTAGGGTTATTCTTAATTTGACGGAAACAACATGATAATTATAAAGTTATGTTTTTGTTAAACAATGTAGGTTGAGCTACGTGCAAATTATAAATAAATAATAATAAATATTTCTCAACAAGCACACCAATTCTCTAGTCCCAAAGTAAGCTACGAGGCTTGTGTTATGGGTACTAGATAACGGATATACCTACATACTTAAATACTTTTGTTTTTTGTAAATAAATACATATTATAAATAGAAAACACCCAGACCATTATATGCGAATAATTTATATTTTATGACTTGTTTATTATTTTAAAAGAACGCCAATGTTTCAACTATGCGCCTGAAGGTTACAGCTCTGATTTAAACTGAAAATTTTATGTTATTTATTCGTCTTGGTACGATTCTTATGCATTCGAACTTCTTTCGCACAGTAATTCGCATAGAGCCAACTAAAACTAGATACATAATAAAAACTTTAAATTAGTGTTGTCCGGGGCATTTCATGAAAGCTACAAGATATTTCGTATACGAATTTCAAATTTCAATTGGTCAGCACCACACATTACGTTCGGATGTAATCGTTCGATATTTTTTCGATTGACGAGAATTCCCCCCTTCATGGTGTCATGTTCACAAAATATTCCGTTTTTCTACTACAGTATTTTTTCCCATTAGATTACAAAATTATTTTGGCGACTCTGACAACCAAGTGACCGGTGAAGACTTACCACATCTCAAGTACCTGGATGCAGTTCTCAAGGAGACGTTAAGGCTGTATCCTCCGGTGCCACTGATCTCAAGAACGACCGATCAGCATCTGACGCTACGTAAGTGAAAACAGTTAAAAGGGTAGAAGATATTCGTAACGAGGTTCCTCCGTGTAAAAAAAAAGGATTATATATCAATTGTATGATTTTCCTTGCCTCAAATATTGTTACCACAATGCTCTTTGACAAATGTAGGTATACATATATAGTATCTAACTCTCAATTTGATTTTACTAAACAAACATAAAACGACTCTAGGGCGATATTCGGTATACTTCATATCCTCTTTTTGTGAGAGAACATGAAGGTAACAATTTATTATGCTGATGACGAATGTATTATGTTACCTATTACGAGTATGTTACAAAATGTTAAAACTGTATGTTTTCCAAAAATTTATAAAATAATTGAAAAAAAACTTCCTATCTCCATTCATTATAGCGTCAGGCAGAACCTTAATTCCTGGAGTAGGAGTATTTATCAATGTGTGGGCGATCCACCGGCACCCTCACTACTGGGGCTCTGACGCTGAACAATTCAGGCCTGAAAGGTTCCTGGAAGGCGAGCTGAAACATCCAGCTGCTTACATGCCCTTCAGCCGCGGTCCGAGGAACTGTTTGGGTAAAATGATAGTAATTTAAAAATAGTGATAAATTTTTTTTAAATTATTTTTTCAACCACCACACAAATTAACTTGCCCCAAACTAAGCGTTAGCTTGTGCTGTGGTGGCTAGAATAATGGATAGAAATACTTAAATACATTTATAAACACCCATGACTCAGGTACAAATGCGCGTGCTCTCCCCACAAACATTTGCCCCTAGCAGGATTCGAACCCGTGACAGCCGGTTTTGTAGTCTGGGCCTCAGACCACTTATCCACAGCTATCGTCACGGGCACGTTGTAAGCAAAATTTTTGAATAGAATGAAATGAAAAATCACAAAGACCCAGGGTCCGGGTTTGATTCCTGGCTCAGATTAAACTGGTAACTTTTAGATACAACTTATTACCCCCATCCTTTGGATACTTTAACGCCTGTATGTTCTCTGCTTGGACCTGAGGTTGACTGGTAGAGAATGCCTCCGGCATTTAGTCCGTTACTGTACACAAAATGTGCAGAAGTTTTTTTTTTAAATAAAATAAATACTTTTCATTGACCACTGAGCACGAAGTCATTAACCTGGACTGAGCGTTTTGTTTCATGAAACAACGCCGGAATTTAAAAAAATTACAGACATAGGTCTAAATATCTATCAATATTCATACTTCTGATCATTTCTTTCAGGCTTACAATACGCGTCACTGTCAATGAAAACAGCATTGATCAATTTGGTGCGGAACTACAAGTTCTGCGCACCTCCCAGCGATGACAGCAAGATATTAAACGTTAAATACGAGGTCTTGTTGAAGCATGCTGACAATTTTCGAGTAAGACTAGAAGCTAGACATTGAAATAATTGTATTTTTGTTTTAAAACGGTCTAGCTTTTGAGTTCTTCACATGTTGTTCTTTAATTATTTTTATAAAAATAAAAACATTTGTTGCCTTTAAGTTGTGTACGTATTTTAAAACCTTGTTCAAATTGGTATTAGTAGATAAGTCACCGTTACGTCAACCGTTTTTTTACCGTTTTTTTTATTTATGTGAAATTAAATAAAAAGTTCATTTTAAAAACAAATTTATTAATTAATTAGATAATTAATTAATTAAATTAATTAATTAGATAAATAATTAATTAATTCGATGATTAAAGAAGATTCTTTATTGAGACATGTTTAGCAATAGTTCCTAGTGTTTTATCGTGATAATCATTCACGTTGCAAACTTAAAATAACATTTTTGCAGTAGGTTTGATGTCTGCCTCAGACAATTGATTTTTTCAACCGCAAAAATATTATTTTATGTGTCTTTTTCCCGCAGCATGCACCTTGGTGCAAGTCTTCTGCTTTGACAAAAGACTACATGGAAACACCACATAAAGACCAAGAGAGACGAAATAAACCTAAAATAGGTACAAATACATGTACGTTCTAATGGCTCGGAACTCAAACTACGAGCTAGTCACTCGTAGTACGTGTTTAGTGGAAATTTAAAGCAAAATAATTCTCTTTTTCACCTTTAGTCATGATTTTCCGCAAAGTTTCCAACAACTATGTCACAATTGATCGTTTTGAACGATGATAGTAGAACTGTGTCTACGATTGGCATATTTGAAGAGTTTCTTAATGATAAATAATACGCAGCGTCGTTCTGCAACGGTTATTCGAGACTAAACTGACAGTAGTACAGAGCGGGCGACACAGCTGAGTGTGACGACACGTTAAGGATACCCTCTAAGTATCAACAATATATAACACTCAATAACCAAACTTTTGTTGCTTATCTATCTTAGTCAGCTAAAAACCACATTAGGGCATAATATGGTGTGGCAGTCAAAAGAAGCGATTGATTGAGTCTACCCAAGGGAGAATAGTTTTAAAATGTTAATAATCGGTTTTGGTGAAATATCCTTCATGCATTTGGTCTTAAGATTGCCCAAAAAGCTTTTGTGGAGAACAACGAACTACATTGAGCGCATCTGAATGAAGCTCATCAGATTAAAGACTTTGGTAACTTGAGTGCCAACTTTTTAAATGTTTTTTTTATGAATAATTAAACATTGCCTTTTTATATAAGTAACATTAAAATTGTAACTTGCTAACAATGGTCTAAAATTCACATTGAACTAATTTAACAATAATTTTAGATGTATGAATATATTTATTAATTATTTATATATGAGTTACAAGTCTTGACGCGGATACAACTGTTTACAAACTTTTACATTAAATTTAAAAATAAACAGAAAACTACAAATTATTCTTTCTCACACTGAGAGAGTGGCGTGGAGTACGCTTATAAACCCTTTTTTGAACGCTGCCTTCGTTAGGTGAAACACGTCTACCTTGTTTAAACTTTATGTTTGTAGATCTGTTGGAATTGAATAAAATTTGACTATACTTCATTATCTATTTAGGTTTCCGAGCTCGTGTGCTTAATTTCAAAAGTAGATGTTGTTTCACAAATTTTTCGAACACACAAGCCTTTACATGAAAACTTTTTTCCTTCTGTATCTAAGGAGTATCACGTACGAACTTAATGGCCAATAGATAGCCTTATTTTCCTTCGTATCACTCTAGACAAAATGGCCTTGGTCGTCATGTAGAGTCGGATGTGGACGACAGTATACGCCTCACGCTGTCCCGCTATTTCTCCCTGCTTGAGGTCATCCTGCTGCACTCGTTGAGAAATATACTTACACCAAACGAATAACAAGACTTCCTTGATATAGTCTTGCTATCAGAAAAGTCATGTTGAGTACTTTATTTTTGTAAGATACCTGCTTTCCAGTTACTTACTTACTTACTCCTATGGCGCAGCGACCCAAAGTGTGTCTTGGCCTCCGACACAAGAGAACGCCATCTGATCTGTTCTTGCGCCGCAGCTCTTGCCAGTCCGTAACTTGTAGCTCCTGCAGATCTGACATGACGGCGTCCTTCCAGCGGTATGTTTCCAGTTCATCTTAGAATAAAAATCAGTCGTCCAAGAAAACTCCAGAAGAATATACGCCTTATACATAACACTAGTAATAAACAAATCTAACAACTTTTATTGTATTTTGCCCCAGAACCGTACACGATTACGAAACACAAAGGAAATACCCCGTGTTAAAAATCACGCGTCATTTTACAATCCTACGCTTAATTGATGCTATATTTTTATAGCTGTTATTTTCAAAGAGCTACCATGCACGTTCTTAACTTGAGCCAGTCAAGACAACGGTAACATCTGAAATGTCTGAATGGAAAAACGTAATCACATTTATAAAACGCCATACAAAAAATTTCAATTTGTCATGTTTGGGATGGGTGACCATTCTGACCATAAATGTGACGTCTATTTACAAGCATCTCCGTGCTTCGGAAGGCACGTTAAGCGGTTGGTCCCGATTAATATCGATAGATATTAGTCGTTAAGCCTGGTCGGAGGCCCCGGGCGGCTTAATAACATCCGACAGTAAGGTTGGTCACTTACTTACCTTACACACACCCCTCCACCAAGCCGCACTGAGCCCGCGTGGTTGAGTATGGCTCGCACCACCTCATAGTTAAGTGAGAGTGAGGCCTGTGCCGAGCTGTGGGACGTATATAGGCTGATGATATACAAAAAATACTATGATTCGTCAGTTTAGCCTTTGTTTTCATTCATGAAATATACGCGTTTTGTTTGTGCTCTGTGCCTGTCACTTTTAATTATAATCGGGTTGTTTGGTGAAGTACAGATGCCTGCAAAGTACACAATACATATTTTTGCTAGATCGACTGAAGGCATCGCTGTTTTATAGTGCATTAAGCTGACAATCGGTTCCTAGCGACCGAGGCGACCGCGACGCAAGATCGCGACTTGGGACGTGACGGGACCCAGTATTTGAAAGTGACACACTTCACGAGTGAATCGCGTGACGTCACTAGTTTTGGTCTCGCGCCTCGGTCTAGAAACCAACTGCATTCTTTTTGGAAGTGCTGTTACTCATACCCGCCAGCCGCGGGGGCAGCTGGGGGTTATGAGGGACTTCACAGAGAGAACCCTACCTACCCACAAAAAACCTGACGGTGCCCTCCGGTGCCATTTAAGTCGGGGACGTGGCGGGTTCACCTTACAACCGACTGCATCCTTGTGCAACTGTACTCATTGAAGTGTAATGTGACTTCGAGCCTGTTTTGTATATTCTATTCTTTTGGTAATAACTTCCCAAAGTATAGGACTTAAAGTTTTCGCATAGGTGTCTTCTATTGGCTCTACACCGTTCCGCTGAACACCCTGTAATATAGGTAGTAGTTTGTAAAATAGGAAAAAATCATAAAAACAATATGAAAACACGTCAGAAACTAAATAATGTATGCTTTTGATCGTATTACAAGCTTTTTGTTTCATCTTAACATTTTGCAAGTGTTTATAGGGGGTATAGATTATATTATATGGAGATTATAGGAATAGATGTAGATTATGGGAATACAAACAGAGTCAATTCATGAAAAATCAATAAATGAAAAGTTTTAAAAAGTTTGTACAATTAAGGCGGTCTTATTACTTATAGCAATTTCTTCCAGACAACCTTAAAATATTTTCTTGTAGTGGTTTTATTTGTCATTGATGAGACATGCGGCGTCATCCTTATTCACGTCATTAATAAGCGTAACCTTATTTATTATGCAAATTACTTCTTTTATAATAAACACATTTGATTCCGAATTAGTAAGCCTGTTTCTATAAAGCAAATCAGTCAAAACGTATCCCAAGAGCTAGTATTAATTTGACGGAAATAACATCATAATTATTAACATATGTAAAAACATAATAACAAAAGTTAATTATTAAAAGGTTGAGCTTAGTACGTGCATTTTTTAAATAACTTGTTTCAACGAACCCACCAATTACGTAGCCTCACTAAGCGTCAGCTTGTACTATAGTGACTTGGATATAATAAGAAATACTTAGATACAATTATCAAACTACCATGACTCAGATACAAATGCTCGTGCTTATCACACAAACAATCAACCCAAGCAGGATTTGAACCTGCAACAGCTGGTTTTGAAGTCCATACCTCAGACTAATAGACCAAAGCTGTCGTTGAATTAAATGCAAACGACTTTTATTACATGTATATCAAAAGGCCGCTAAAATTTCCACTCAGCACCTGAATGTTACCGATAGGAAAATTTTATGTTAATGCAAAACTTGCATTTATTTCCTAAAAATAAAGTTTGCACAACTTTAATACTAGGCAAAAGCTACAATAAAAAAAATAAGCTTGCCGTTCCAACATTTCCGCCGACGGTGTTCCTCTTTCTTATAACTTGAGTTCATTCAAAGCGAAAGTCAATAGGCACCTTCTGGGAAAGCTCGCTATATCGTCGACGTTTTTTTTTACCTCTAGAGGGATGATGTCAAGAGCGAACCCATCCTACTACTATTATAAAGGCGAAAGTTTGTAAGTATGGATGTATGGATGTATGGATGTTTTCACGTAAAAACTACTGAATGGATTTGAATGAAACTTTACCACAATATAGCTTATACATCAGAATAACATATAGGCTACAATTCATAAAGAATTTTTAAGATAAAGGCTTTCCACGCGGACGAAGTCGCGGGCGGCCACTAGTATTAATATGTTTTTTTAAAGATTTAGTTTTCAGAGGGTTAGCCATTCATTTATGGGTTTCATTGAGTTAGTATTTAATTTCAGAACAGAATTCATAAAATTTTTATTGCATTGCCTATTTACATATTTAAATTAGATGCTAAAGATGTTTTCATGTCGAAAAGAAAAAATAAGGAAATATTTGTATGTCAATAATCATTGTAAATTAAACATAAAAAGAGGCAATGAAAATAATGACTGAGTTGGCGCTGCTTCTTCTCAGCACTAGCGCAAATTATCCCGAACATAATAGTTTTTACGATATTGTTTTTCGTAGTAAGGATTCGGTTCTCAAAGAGAGGTTAGGGCTGTGTCCACCAGTGCCATTAATCTCAAGAACGACAGCGACGATCATCATCTGACGCTACGTAAGTGATAACAGTTGAAGAAAGAGTATAATTAATTCCAGTCGATCATCAGTCTGTTTGCTTAAGCCGTTGCGTTTTTTTAAATAAAAACGATCAGTTAAATGCTAGATGTTGGGCAGTTAGTAGCACAAGATTTCTGTAGTTGTTTTAAATTGTGTAAAACTGACCAAACTTTCAGAAGGCTTATAGAGCTACACCCGTTCCAAGATGCTTAATCGTTTCAACAAGTACACAAAAAACAAGTAAATAAGTGGAAATTAAAAAAGTTAAAAAAAACGGATCTGTACAATATAGAAACAGTTCGGATGAGAAACTAAGTTTTGTCTTTAAATCTACAGCTTAAAAGCTCATTATAAAACTAATAAAGATTTAACACCGAATGTTACTGGTAAATTACCGGGCAATAAAACTACATCATGACAAATATTTTTGTTGAAGGTAATTTTAATTAATGGCTCACATTTAGTTAGTTATCATTTTCCTCTACGGGTTTTTGCTAAAAAGCCAGCCTTTATCATTATAACTGCGCTAGCAAAATTCGGCATTAACGTGACTTTGAAAGCAAATATTTTTTTGCATCCACATAGGTTTGCAAATATTTTGTTGTTTTTTTTTAAAATTTATTATGAGAAGCAGAAAAAAAACCTTTGCAAAAGTCAATTAACTGATACTTGATAAGTAACTAAATAGACAAGATACATTTCTCATCGCAATATCCCAAATGCTTGGCCGTATCTTCATCATCAGGTGATTTTTTGGACAACATATCTGCTCTCATCCAATCCAAACGCTTAAGCCGGATACCCGACACCAAGTTGCGTAACACTACGCCGAATAAATAGTGTATTGTTTTGTTTTATTTTTATAAGTTATATTTATGTTTTATAAGAATATGTATTTATGATATGGGCCATAATTTTGTTAAAATTCGTTGCCTGAAATAAAAGTTATTATTATTATTAAGCACTTGCGTTATGGAAATCATAAACATCGAAAAAATTGGTTTTCTACATTGTCCAAAACGTATTAAGGCTGATTTTCCAAAGTATATTTGCATGTTTGACAAGACAAAACATGCTGATCTTGTTGTTTAGTGCAAATAAAAATATTTCATTTTGTAGACGACATCTAAATTGGCTATTAAAGTGACCTAAGTTAGAACAATATCCACAACGATCATAGTTAAGGACAAAAAATAGTTAACGACTGCAAATATTGTGAGACCAAAAGAAACAATGATTACGAAACCTTGAAAAATAAAAATATAGGAGTGTCTCAGTACTTAGTGAACTCTGAGCACGAGGCCATTATGTCCTATCATTCCAAGAAATCTCAGTGCAAAATCGCTGTCAGATAGAGGTTTCAGTTTACGCTTATAAGTACTTATCAAAGGGAACAGAATGTCGAATAATAGTCCTCCTGGCCGATTTCGACCATGGCGGCCAATGTCAACAGAGATCAGCCAACTGCGCAGTAGATATTATAGTGCACTAGTGTGAGCGCAATACATAGGTGCACTCACTGTTCCATCACTCTCAAAGTTCGGTGAGACCGGAGAAAGATCAGGCGTAGAACTAGCGTGCTTTCCGAGGCACGGTGGTGTAACACCGCGAACTTCCCGACTCCAAGCTGTTAAAAAAGAATTCATGACAGAAAATCTCATAAACAATTTTGACTCGACCTGGGATTCGAACCTAGGACCTCTCGGATGTAAGGCAGACACTTTGTCACTACACCAACGAGGCAGTATGTCTAAACACCTATCGTCACTCATTTCTTCTCTGTCCTTTTAGGTCTGCAATAAGCTACACTATTAACGAAGACCGCTTTGATCCATTTGGATCCAAGGAACGACATGTTTTTAGCCTATCAGCGATGACAGCAAGGAATTAAATGGAAAAAGCCAAAGGCCGTACACTCTAACGTTTCGTTTGTATTTTCGGAACTAGCCAGCGCTCTCGCTCGCACGGTAACGCTTGTAAGAGTGACTGAGATTGCTATATTCGAAACTAGGGACAACGGCTTAGAGAGTAGAGGGCAGATCTTTTTGAAGTATGCTTACAATTTTCGAGTAAAACGTGAAGGAAGACATTAATATGATGAATATTTGGTTACCGTCAGGGCAAATGAGCGATGACAGAATCATCGCGACTCGCAACCGATAGTGTGAGAACCAATGGCCGTAGATAAATCGCTAACAGTCGGTAGTCGCAGCGACAGTACGCCACAGGTAAGCCCTCGGCGTTAAATTTATTTTATTTTACTTTATTGGCATACACAACAGGTAACAATCAACAGTATCAAGCATGTAACTAACTTAAGTAGCGAACTAGATTGCAACCTAAAAACGTTAAATAGAAACATATAAAGCAGGAAGCAGGTAACTCAGTGGAGGATACGTCTGACGTTGTATCTAAATGTAACATATTTGGAGTTAAAAATATCAAGATTGTCACTCTGTAGCAATTCGTTGTAAAGACGACACATCCGCACCACGGGATTATAATACGATGTGTTGTTACGAAAGATGTAAAGAACGAAAGTCCTTCTACGGTTGCGGGAGTGTATTCTAGCGTCAAATTTAAGGAGAGATAGTAGTTTAGATGAATCAAAAGTAAAGTGTAAAATTTTATGCAAACGAAGGAGATCTTGTTGCTTTCGTCGTGTTTCTAGGGAGGTAACTTTGAAATGAAGAAGCCTGTCAAATTTTGACTGTTCTATTAAAGTTCGTACAAATGACACTGCTTTGTTTTTAAAAATCTCAAAATAAAACAATGATTGATTTTAGTTGTTTATTGTTAGTAATATGTTGTGTATTTTAAAAAGTGGTTTGAATAAATAAGTCCATAATTCAAATTAATAGCATTGCTGTCTGTTGCAAATCAAATTAAAAAAGTTCTTCCAAAAACTCTTTCATTTATTTCTTTAATGCAACATGCTTAGTGGTTTCTAATCCATATTAAATCTCTTTTTATATGTTAACAAGGTTGTTGTTAAGTACGGTGGCCAGCATGTCACGGTAAACACTGCGGTTTCTTATGCGCTTGTGATACGGACGATTTTGCAACAAAAAGGTGTTCTTCACCAGGCACAGGTAATGGTAATCCTTAAGTTTTGGCAAAGACATCCAATGATGAAAGAGAGTAGGGTCTTGGACACCACCAATCGATGACATATGTAAAGAACTATAAAAAAAAGAACTTCCATAGTTGTTGCTTTACAACTCAAAGACTTAAATCAAAGATTACCAAAAGATAATTGAAAAGGTTTGAAATCACGTTACCTATGGAAAAAGCAGGTTTTGTTTAGAACAAGACCATACTGAATGGAACATGGCAAAAAACAGTCATGAAAACATAGGGCAAAGTTTAACAACTTAAATGTCGAAGCCTCTACAGCGTCCTATTACAGATACGAGTACACTAAATTAAGTAATTAACCTAGGGGTTTCTGAGTATTATGCCGGCAGTTTTCCATCAACGTGGACCGGTGACCACATATTACTATAAGGTCATTGGTCTCATATATGTACGTCAATAAACAATTTCGCATAAACACATGAAATAGTTTTAAAGACGGCACAAGGACTTATCACGTATATTTTAACTTAAGTCTCTCTTGCGGTTGGACGTGTGTAAATGTCACATTTCGACTTGTGACGTTCTGTTTTCGATTTTCGCGCCTAAATACAATTATAGCTTAAGTGTCTTAAAAAATATGTCTGATTTTTTTTAATTAAAAAAAATATATTAATTAATAATGTTGTGGGAAATACTTTTAGTACTACTGACTGTGGGGTCTGTTATAATGTGGGTTGGAAACAGGGGCAAAAGAAAATTGTGCAAAACAATGAAAACAGAAATGACGAACTACCCCCTAATTGGAATGGCACACCAGTTTCTTGGTACCAATGAAGGTAAGTTTTTAACATAGACTGATTACTTTTACAAATAGACCTTCATTTTTTTAAATATATTTTTATAAGTTGAAAAAAAACTATGATTATTTAATTTTCGTAAGAGTTTGCATTTAAAAAAACCTACTGACAATAACCTACCTCAATATTTCGTAGGATGACTTACTAAATAAAAATAATAAATATTATCTGATCTTTAGACACCATCGGTTGTCTCAAGGCCGTGATCTAGCGAATTGTCATTCGACTCTAACTGTTCAATACACGCATACAAAGCAGCTTGTATGGAATTTGGATGTAGGACAAAATCGTTCGCGTTCGTATTAGGAAGTCATAAATAAAAGTGCAATATTGAACATCGTTAATTAGTCATTAATCATTCTAATCTTAAGTTTCGTGACAGTCTGGCTGTTCCAGTACAATACACGACATGACACTGAACGCAGTCGCGAAGTCCATTGTTTAGTCGGAAATAAACAATTAACAACATTAACAATAAACTAGTCAGATGCTCGCGAAATTTCGAGTTTCGCATTCGTTTTTTTTAACCGGCCAATGCCTATCCACTCCTCATTTTTGAATTCTTAAAAATACTTTGAGAGCTATATAAAAAACAGGTAAGTAATTTTTTGCCGAAAACTTGGTTTTCTAGGGATAAATCGCCAAATATCGTTATTACATACATATTATGTAATCTATTGCGTATAAACACTGTCAATGTACACCATTGGGCTAAAAGGAAAATCCAGCTCAGTTTTCGGCAAGAACTGCTTAGTTGTCAAATGTGAACCTTTAAGCAATCTATTACTCTTAAGTAGAAATGACTCGCAAAATGTTGGTAACTAAAGAACGCCTTGACCAATTTACCCAATTCTTTTTTCACGATATTCCAAGTACGAGGATGGTTCTTACGAAGAAAAAAAAATAAAATAAAAAACAACGGAAAGGACAACGTCTGCGGTGCCCGCTAGTTATTATTATACTCGTAATATTATAAAACACTTTTCTGCATTTTACAGCATCATTTTAAAAGACACGTGTTTTGCTAACACAGGGTTAAAAATCAAGTAAAACAATTTAAACAATTAAATCAAACTACCTCTAAGTGATTGTCGGGTGTGATATGAACCTAATAATTGTCATGGGTGAAGGTAATGAGTTCTCGTTCATCTATAATTGTCCTCGTATTATTAAACGATTGTTATCTTACTATTAGCGAGCCGTTATTTAAAATACTTGTGTTTTATCTCAGGAAACAACAAATTAGCAATAAAAGTAGAATGTTAAGAATTAATGGATAAGCGACAATCTTTGAAGGCAGGTAGAGGCAACTAAATCCGGTGTATCTTCTTGATTAAATTAAATTACTTCTTTTAGGGCGTGTTTTTACTTATTTAAATGGACATAAATGTAACAAATATTAGTCGTTAAGCCTAGTCGGAGGCCCTCGGGCGGCTGAATAACATCTGACAGTAAGGTTGGTCACTTACCTTACACACACCCCTCCAGCAATCCGCACTGAGCCCGCGTGGTTTAGTATGGCTCGCACCACCTCATAGTTGAGGTGAGGCCTGTGCCTAGCAGTGGGACGTATATAGGCTGATGATGATGACGATACTAGTTCGTTAGCATTTTCTTAATATTGGCGGTTGCTATGCCATTCGTTAGAAAGTGGTGCAACATTATTTCGGTCTAGTTCAGTAAAACTGATTTTCATTTTTCTAGACAGAATGACAACGTTGAAAAACTTGGGCAGGCAGGCAATCAAATTCGACGGATGGTCCTCCATTTGGTTTGGACACCGTATGTTTGTCGGTAAGTGATTATATATTTTTTGTATATTTTACGAAAGACACGTACCACTTAATCACATAATGAAGATCTGTACTCGTACGTCTCGTAGGTAGCGAAGCTGGAGCACAAAATCACACTCACAATGCAACCCGAGATATCTCTAAAGATTCCGATTGTTGCTCAAATCAATTTTTTATCTATTAATATAATCATATATATTATGTTTTTCTTTTGTACAGGGTATATCTGTTAAGTGTACACAGTAAGAGATATCTTAGAGAAATAAAAAAAGAATTATCTCCCTATTTAAAAATTAACTTCTCAATTCAACTGTATCTACTACTAAGGGTTTGAAGTGTTGTATGTCCGTAGTGTACCTACAGGTCCTACTCCTCGGATTTCCAAATGAAACGAAGCTTAATTTGCAGATCCTTGTTAGACAAATATTGATAAATATTGTTACACTAACAGCACACAAATACAACTATAGCACGTAACAGTTATGCCGTATTATTTGAGAGATAACGCAGCGGTGATCGCGAGAATAAAACACGTAGCAGTGGCCGTGACCGGTTCCTCTCTGCGCGATGCACTGCTCGGCGCTCGGGCTCGCTCGAACTTCGCTCGGCGGGAGCCGCGCGATGTTCGTTGTGATGACGTCGGCCGGCGGACGTTGGGTCACGCGCACAGTTGAAGGCGAGCTGCGCGATACGTTGCGATGGCGACGGTCGGCTATGTTAGTTAGGATTTATTTGTGTATTTTATATATTTTATTATTTGCATGTAGTATGGTATTTATAATGTGTATTTATATAATGTAATGATTTATATATTTTTGTATACTATAATAATAAACATATAGGTATGCTATGTAAGTAAACATTATTATGTAAGTATATATTATACATTTATGTATTATTATGTATGTATATAATATAATATGTGGCATCTCGCCACATCACTCCCCCCCAGCGTCCTTCAGGGGCGATAATGGTCAGGGAAGCGTACCTGGCGTCCATATTTAGTAGTATAATTAGACTTCTTTATATTTTCTGTTGTCTGATTTTCTTTATTTTCTTGGACTTTCAGGTTTTCTTTTTCTAAAGTTTTCTTTTCTTTGCTATTGTGTGTATCGTTATTTTGCAGTAGGTAGGCCGGTTTAAGTCGATCTATCGATACTGTCAAATGTTTATTCTTCACCAAAATTGTGTAATATTTTTCATTTCTTTGTAAGACTGCATGAGGTCCTGTGTAGGCGGGCTGTAGTGCGCCACGTAACGCGTCTTCTCTTAAGAAAACGTGTGTGGCTGAAGCTAAGTCCTTAAATACAAATGGTTTCTTCTGACCATGCCGTGAGGTCGGTACAGGTCGAAGATTCTGGACGACGTTTCTCAGTCTTGCAGTGAAATCAGTGATGTCGCGTGTAGTTTCAGTTGTTGGCTCGAAAAATTCGCCAGGCAGTCTGAGCGTCTCTCCATATACTAGTTCCGCGGGGGATGTCTGCAGATCGTCTTTGAAAGCGTTCCTGATCCCGAGTAAAACGAGTGGAAGGGACTCGGTCCAATTATCTCCGTGGCACATAATGGCGGCTTTCAGCTGCCTGTGAAATCTTTCTATTATTCCATTGCAAGCAGGGTGATATGCCGTTGTTCTTTTATGTTTGAAACCTGCTATTTGAGATAAATATCTGAAGAGAGCAGATTCAAACTGACGTCCACGATCAGTGACAATGTCTTCTGGGCATCCAAAACGCGATATCCATCCAGATAAGAGTGCTTTGGCCACAGTCTCAGCCGTCATATCTACCATTGGCACTGCCTCAGGCCATCGAGTAAACCTGTCGATGGCGGTAAGACAGTAGCGGTAATCGTTTGAAGCTGGTAAAGGGCCGACGATATCAATATGGACTAGGCGAAACCTGGTTCTTGGCAGCTTAAAGGTGCCTAAAGGTGAGTTAACATGTCTTGTAACTTTCGACCGTTGGCAGTCCGTGCATGCTCGTGTCCAATTCCGACAGTCTCTTTTTAAGTTAGGCCACACAAAGCGTTCAGAAACTAGTTTTGTTGTGGCTTTAACTCCGGGGTGACTAAGCGAGTGAAGGCATTTGAAGACTTGCATTCGTAATTCTGGGGTCACATAGGGTCTTGGTGACTTTGAAACATCACAAAAGAGTTCTGTGCTAGTTCCGGACATTTTCATTTTGATTAGGCGCAGGGAATATGTGGTGTCTCCTTTCACAATCCTATTCAACTCTGTGTCATCTTTCTGCTGTTCAGCTAGCAACTGCAAATCCACAGGTTCTTCTAGTGCTTCGATCCTGGATAAGGTGTCAGCCACAATATTATCCTTTCCTGATATGTGTCTTATATCAGTTGAAAATTGTGAAACGAAGTCTAGGTGTCTGTGTTGTCTCGGAGAACAGCTTTCTTTCTTAGAGGCAAAAGCGAAACATAAGGGCTTGTGGTCCGTGAATATGGTGAAAACGCGTGCTTCCAATATATGTCTGAAATACTTTACAGCTTCATAAATTGCGAGTAGTTCTCGATCATAGGGTGAATACTTTTGCTGAGCTGGGCTAAGTTTTTTCGAGTAGAATGCAATTGGTTGCCATTGGTTACCTTTTTTCTGCTGAACAACTGCTCCCATTGCGGTATCGGATGCGTCAGTGACCAGAGCTAAATGAGCCTCACAATCTGGATGAGCAAGAAGAGCAGCTTCACCTAGGCTTCTTTTGCAGGCTTCAAAGGCTGCCAGAGTTTCACCTTGTAGGTCAACTGGATGGTTACCTTTTACTGAGCCAGTGAGAAGGTTGTGTAATGGGGCTTGAGTTTTAGCTGCGTGAGGCAGGAATCTCCTGTAGAAATTTATCATCCCTAAAAATCTTCGGAGTTCTTTAACGGTTTTGGGCGCTGGAAAAGACTTAATTGCTTCTATTTTAGCGTCCAAGGGTTTAGTGCCGCGTTCAGAGATGTGATAGCCCAAAAATTCGACTTCCTTCACGCCAAATACACATTTCGACGGGTTTATAGCCATACCGTACTCTTTCAGCCTTGCAAACAGTTGGCGCAGATGGTTCTCATGAGAAGATCTATCAGGAGAATATACCAAAAAATCATCCAAATAAGCGTATACGAAATCCATTCCCCGAGTGACCTCATCGACAAAACGCTGGAAGGTTTGTCCGGCGTTTCGAAGGCCAAATGTCATAAATGGGAATTCGTATAATCCAAAGGGTGTAGATATAGCTGTTTTGCAAATATCTTCCTTATGAACAGGTATTTGATTATACGCTTTCACGAGGTCCAGAGTAGAGAAGACGTGACATCCAGCTAGGTTGTGATTGAAGTCATGAATATGACGTATTGGATAGCGGTCTGGAACTGTTCGAGCGTTGAGCATACGGTAATCGCCGCAAGGTCGCCAACTGTTATCCTTTTTTGGCGCTAGGTGGAGAGGAGACGACCAAGGGCTTTCTGATGGTCTTGCTGTTCCATTCTTCAGCATAGACTCGAACTCTTCTTTGGCTATTTTCAGCTTATCCGGTGCTAGTCTTCGAGGATTGCAATGAAGTGGAGGACCGGGCGTTGTTTTTATATGATGCACAGTGTTGTGTTGAATAACGCGGTGTATGCCAGGAAGGCGAGTGATTTCCGGGAACTCGCGAAGGATTTCATTGTATTTAGAGTCTCCTTGAAGTACCTTGACTGACGATATAGTGTCAGATGGTATGACGGTCATGGCAGGCGTAGACAATGATGTTGTGCGATCTAGTAGGCGTTTATTCCGGATATCTACCACGAGATTATAGTGTGCTAGGAAGTCTACTCCAATGATAGCTTTGGTGACGTCAGCAACTACAAACTGCCAGTTGAAATCTCGACGAAGACCAAAGTTGAGTTGTAAATGTGCATGGCCATAAGTTTTGATAACTGACCCGTTAGCTGCGTATAGGTGGTAGTCGCTTTGAGGTCGGCGTGAGTGTAAAGCGGATCGAGGGAAGACGCAGAGATCACTGCCTGTATCAATGAGAAACTGCATCTTAGTTCTTCGGTCCGTAACAAAGAGGCGACCAGAGCTTGTTGGGCTGTCGTTAGTCGCCATTATCGACTGCCCCGATCGTTTCCCGAGTTGTTAGGAGTAAAATCGCAGGGTTTTTGACATCTGGTAGACCTGGTGTTGAATTTATAATGATACCAGCAAATAGGGTGTCTCCTATAACTCGATTGCGACCTCGTGCTGCTCTTTCCTCGCTGGTGCTGGTCATTACGTCTGGTTCGCGAGCGTGATCTATTGTTAACCTGGGTTGTCAACGCCTGTACTTGCCTTGTGAGCTCGGAGATCTGCTTGGCCATAGCGTCAAGAGGAGAATTAGCAGCGCATGCCGTACTTGCTACTTGAAAGCCACCTGGTACAATCTCTTGTATGCGGTCAGCTAGTTCTGCTAGTGACTCAAGGGGTGAATGAGGTTGTGAAGCTACCAAGGTTTGAATATTCTGAGGCAAGCGGCTGGTCCAGATAGTCTTTAAAAAATCGTCTGGCATATTAGGACCTGCAAGGTGACGTAGGTGTCTCAGGAACTGAGATGGTTTTCTGTCCCCCAGCTCCTCGTGGAGGAGTAGCTGCTTGACCTCCCTTTCTCTGGAAGCGGAAAGACGTTTAATGAGCTCAGTCTTCAATTTATCATATTTTCCTTGTGCAGGTGGTGAAATGATTATGTCTTTCACCTCGGCTGCATATTGATGTTCTAGCGTGGAAAGGACGTAATAAAACTTGGTTTCATCTGCGGTAATTCCTGCTAATAAAAATTGTCTTTCCACCTGAGCAAACCAAACGGCAGGCTCTTGAGGCCAAAATGGAGGTAAACGAGCGGCGACACGACAAATATCGCTTCCACTGGAACGCGGTCCTACGCTAACGGTTTCTTCGCCGCTAGCGTCCGCAAAATTGTCACTTGCAGATTTATGTGCTTCCATTTCTTTGGATGTAGGTTAATATGGTTCAACACTTACAGTTTTCGGAAGGTTTACCAGATCCGTGTCCAATGTGGGTCACCAGTGAAGTGTTGTATGTCCGTAGTGTACCTACAGGTCCTACTCCTCGGATTTCCAAATGAAACGAAGCTTAATTTGCAGATCCTTGTTAGACAAATATTGATAAATATTGTTACACTAACAGCACACAAATACAACTATAGCACGTAACAGTTATGCCGTATTATTTGAGAGATAACGCAGCGGTGATCGCGAGAATAAAACACGTAGCAGTGGCCGTGACCGGTTCCTCTCTGCGCGATGCACTGCTCGGCGCTCGGGCTCGCTCGAACTTCGCTCGGCGGGAGCCGCGCGATGTTCGTTGTGATGACGTCGGCCGGCGGACGTTGGGTCACGCGCACAGTTGAAGGCGAGCTGCGCGATACGTTGCGATGGCGACGGTCGGCTATGTTAGTTAGGATTTATTTGTGTATTTTATATATTTTATTTTTGCATGTAGTATGGTATTTATAATGTGTATTTATATAATGTAATGATTTATATATTTTGGTATACTATAATAATAAACATATAGGTATGCTATGTAAGTAAACATTATTATGTAAGTATATATTATACATTTATGTATTATTATGTATGTATATAATATAATATGTGGCATCTCGCCACAGGTTAATAGTTCTACTGTGAGAAAGCAATCAATAAAATATTTTTCATCCCACCATCTCGGAAAGAGTCATTCTGCTCTTCAATATCTGAGTGGAAAAGCCGTTTTTATTCACTAGAGGTTAAAGTAAATTTGAATTTAGAACATCGTGTGCACCAAGTTTGTGAATTAAAAAAATCATTAAACCTATTTATTGCTACCTCTATGGTGCTAAATATATCATACAACATTTTTTAATTTGTTAAAAACTCAAACTCGGAACCTGCATGAGTGATTCTAGCAACGAGGAAGTTTGTTTGACGCCAACAGAATTGACTGAAAATGTTAATAATGCGCAAATGATCTTTCTCCCTCAACAATCACGCGAGAAGTATTCAAAACAGTACGTTATGTTCAACACGTGGCGACTAGCAAAAGGAGCCAAAACTTTCTCAGAAAACGTCTTGCTGGCATATTTTATAGAATTATCCAAGAACAAGAAAGCAAGCACTCAAAAAACAGTACACAAGTGACCAACACCAATGTTACAGTACCCAACAAAAATATTACACACAATTTAAATAACTGTAGCAACGTTACTTTAAATTTTTATTAACTATACCTTAGTATTATTTTGTTATAATTTAAAGATTATTCTGTCATAATGTAGTAGTTAATACCTAAACTGAAATAAAAGTAGCTATCTTGTGATTGTCAACGGTTTTATTTGCATTTAGTCATTTCCTCGCTGAGATGGAATGAAAAGTTACGTGTTACAAAGATTTTTCACCTCGTGCTCTTTTGATTCCCTCGCTAACGCTCAGGATTCTAATTTTGAATCACTCGCTGCGCTCGTGATTCAATTTTAGAATCCTTCGCTTGCTCGGTCCTCAAAATTGAACACGCGGTTATCAAGCAACTTTGCACTCTTGTATAACAAATAACTTTACCTACTTAACATTTCTAAGCAAACTGAACATATTTTTGACAGTTGTTGCCGACCCCATCGAAGCCGAGTTTGTTCTCAAGACGTACTTAGAAAAGGATGATGTTCTAAAAGTGACTCAGCAACTCATTGGGAACGGCAGTATATTTGCTTCAGGTTGGTTAATTACGTTGATAAATTAATTTAACAACATGAGTGAGAAAACTAAGCCGCGTACAATATTGTTATTCTTCAATAACCGAAGAAATACTAAGTAAAACAGCAGTTAAAATCATGAAACATTGACAATTGGAATAAGAATGACATCGCTCATAGGTTTTCAAGAACCCAATGTACGTATTATATAGGTATAGCCCTAAAATTTCCAATTGGTCAGTTGTCAGTCACGAACACTTTTGTCAATGAACTGCGAGACCAGAACAAACTAATAGTGTCATAATTTTGTTTGCTAGACTTATAATCTACGTCAAACAAGTCAAGGTTAGCAGTTAAGTTACTAAAAATAATGATCTTGACATAGTTTAGAACTAGTTAGTCTTTCCTAGAATTATTTTCTCAACATCCTTTCTAGAAAAACGGACTATACCTATATGAATTGGGTAACCAACCACCAATCGCTGATGTATTTTTAATGAATTGTCATAACGCCAATCTCCCATTGATTTTGTACATCAGTTACAATACGTCATTATACAAACCCGTCCATCGGAGTACTTACTTTTTGTAAGTTTTGTCAACTACATAACGCAAATAAAATGTAAATTCCACTTAATAATGAATTATATTATGGAATTTGGATTTTGAGATTCTTTTTGTGGAAATCATTTTAATGCTCCTAAATATTTGGTTTTTATTTTTATTTTACTTTGTGATGGAACTCGAAACTGTTGATTGGATTTAGGCTTATTTCATAACCAAAGACGAAGTTCAATAAACGGATACAAATTTTTTTGTATTTTCTTCAATTTTTACAAAAGAATATGCATCCTTATTTTTATTTAATCATTCAAATGCCATTTTATTTCCGCGAACACAATTAGAAGTTTTATAACTGTTAATTCTGAATTAGCACTTAATCGTCAAAAATACGGTTAAAAATAAAAAAAAACACGTTGTAACATACGTCATGACAATTATCACCCTGACCACACTAACAATATTGGTTGTATTCTTCGTTATTGATACAAAAAAAAAGTATTTTTGTTTTTTTTTGAAGTCTTATGATGATGACCTTTTTGCACCAGTATATTAATTAATGCGCATTGTGGCTATATAATGATAAATTAATGATTACACAACCAACGTAAGTAAATGACTACTAAGGTCTTCCTTATCTAAATATTCCTATTTAAAGCACAAGTTCACGCTTAATTTAGGACGAGAAAATTGCAAGAACAATTTATCAATTATTAATTTCATCTTTTTAGTGCCAATATGGAAGCCTCGGCGTAAGGTGCTGGCACCGACATTCGCTCTTCGGAATCTGAACCAATTCGTCCAGGTGTTCCAGAAGCAGAGCTCCATAATGCTGGACCAGCTGGCATCGGTGGCTGATAAGGGCACATTCTCAATTTGGAAGTTCATGACTTCTTACACTATGGATTCTGTGTGTGGTAAGCCAGGCACTCCACGTAGCGGTTAGAAGTTTTAAACTCTAGCAATATGTACCGATCTTGTATCTTTTACGGTCCAGAAAGTATAGGTAAAGTAATAAACACAGTTTATTTAAACGTAAGCGCAGTCAGAGTGGAACTTAGTGTCAATAGTGAACTGATACGAACCAAGCGCTTCTCATCTCCATTCCTGATGCGCACTGCAAAAGAGTGGAACTCACTACCTGCGTCAGTGGTTCCCTGCAATTACAACCTAGGAATCTTAAAAGCTAGAGTAAAGAGGCATCTTCTATTTGGGCTTAGGCAAACCTTTCCTAAATTTAAAAAAATGTTATCATCGTGTAAAAGCACAGAAAAAATATTTTTAATATTCAATGCAAGCCGTTTGCCGCTTATGTTTTTTGGAATCTATGACAACGCCAGCTTACATTAAGCAGCTTAAATTTAATACAAGGGTAAGTTTTTTTAAATATTTAACACTGTTTACTGTCTCGCTGAGATAAGCCTTTAAATCAAATAAATCTGTGATGTTAAAATTCTTAATCATGAGGTAGATATTAATTCATTAAGAACCTTAAATAAATCAGTATTTCATGGTCAAGGTTTACCTAAACTAGTTCGATTTTGTAATATTTACCTCCAAATAAACATTGATAATTATGTTGCAACACACCATGATGATATAGCCTTTGAATTTGCATAAACATAGAAAACACATGCTTCGTCTCATGGTTCCGATTATTTAATTTGTGGTGACCCATTGAGGATACTGAGTCATATTTAAACAGATGTACTTAATGAAACAAGCGATATAGCGTCTAACCCTAGACCTTATTTAATACGCTTTAGATTGCAGATAGTCAGGATTATTACTGCAAAAAGCTATCGACTAGCAAGCAAAAAAAAATTCTTATATTAATAAATAACAGTACCACTGTTATTTTTTAATATAAGAATTTTTTTAGCGCAAAATCTTTATTCATTTATTAATTTACATAATGCATAGTTCACTTAAAAAAAAGTTTCACACATGTACACCCAGTAGAGTATGGCAAATACTGAAAACATTATTATTGCATATTGTTAGGAAACTACTTATAAAAATTGTTTAAACACTTAGTTTATACAGTGAGATTAAACATCCAATATAATTAAACTTAAAATTCGCACAAGCAAGTATTTAACAACGACACTGTCCAACCGAAGCAGCTTTTGACAAATAAATAACACTGCACAATTATTTGGACTTTAAAAACCTCGAATTCCGTTTTAAAAGAATCATGTTTCTATGAAATCAATTATTTAGCGACTTACCAGAAATTAAAATGTCAGTGCTGAACGCAACGCTTTTTAAACAAAAGATTTCTTTCCAATTAGGAATGTAGGTACAATTTCTTAATCTTTCTTGTTGTGAAAAAAGTATTTTAATAAGAAAACACCTTTTTGTGTCGGGAAAAAGCTTTACGCTTTAGTTGGCAATGGGTTATGTGGGACTCCTGACCTTGATTCGATCATGTATACCCACTAAATACCAGACGGTACCCTCCCATTATTAAGACAAGGCCTAAAAGTTACAAACAAAGTTACATTCGTGGCTAATTGAGATTAATTTTTATAATATCAATGAATATTTTGCTCGCTAGAAATATATTTAGTCAGGTGGCGATGATTTCCTTTGCTGACATAATTGTAATTTATTAAATAATAAGCATAAATATTTGCACGCTGACTAAAATTTAGCAAATTATGGTGAACTTTACCTATAACATTATCTACAAGACCTATATTGTAACACCCAAAATACGCCAAAATGCGTTTATTTGCGTATTTTGGGTGTTTGTATTTGTAAGCACTACCGTATTAATTTGTGGTGGGGCTATTATTGTCTGTTATTTACCTACTGTCATGGCTTTTTAATAACCGGTATTGGTATCTAGGGACATGGTCGGATGCACGACCAAGACAAGCCAAGCAAAGCGCAATACCACTTCTACGATTTCTTGAGGTTCTTCATCGTTTTTTAACCCTCGGTGGAAAAGAGGAGTGTTACAAATTTGATCCTATGTCTGTTTGTGTGTCTATATGTGTTTGTGTTGGTGTGTATGACTGTGGCATCGTAGTTCCCGAACGGATAAACCGATTTCAAAGCGTTTTTTTTTATTTGAACGATAGTTTTATCATTGTGGTTCTTAGCTATGGCTGGTCAGAAACCGTCCGACTGTTGAAGCTGTTAATTCTATGAGCTGAATTAACAGCTTCAACAGTCGGAAGTTTGTAACACGCTTTTATTATATCGCCGTGTATGTATGTATGAATCTATGTAACGGAATTTCTGAGCTCAATTTTCACCAACTTCCAAATCGGATTAATTTGAAACTTTGCACACGTATTAAGTACCGATGACAATGCAATAATTTGATAAGAGTTTTCCATTATCCCTATTAACTAAAAAAAATTTAATAATAGTTTAAAAAAACTAAAAAAACACGCTTTTATTGCTAACTATAAATGAGAAAATAATTTCTGAGTACACGGAATTTATATTACAGTAGAGTAAAAAGCGTGGGGTGCTTGGTATAGTACTACATATGTGAAAATCATCCTATTATTGACAACTATAAAAAGAGAAGTATGAAAACGTCATAAAGTGCACCCCACGCTTTTTACTCTACTGTAATATAAATTCCGTGTACTCAGAAATTATTTTCTCTTTTGAAATTAGCAACAATAACGTGTTTTTTTTTTAGTTTTTAAACTATTATTTTACTTTTTTAGTTGCTCATCCTTTATATTGTATTTCAGAAACAACGTTAGGTACCCAAATAGGAGTGCAGGCAGCACGCGACCACCCCTTCTTGGAATGTTTCGAGAAGTTCGCGCAGCTCACCGGGGCCAGGATACTGCAGCCGTGGCTCCACTCCAACTTCATCTTCAAGATGACCAGCTACTACACGAGAACCCAAAAGTGTGTGGATATCATCACCGAGTTTGTGTCTAAGGTAATAAGTTTGTTTATTTAATGGCATTTTTTACGTGAGCAACGCTAAGCGACAACTGCGGTGCGACGCGATGAGACATATACTTGTGTCAATGTCAATCGCGCTTCGTCATGTAGGGCATTTTCATAAACGTACTATCGCGGTCCACATCGCGTGCAATCTCGCTTGCTAATTGTTCCGTTTGTGTCGAAGTGCATGCAAACAATTTTCGTTAGAAAGTATATTTGATATTGTCGCATCGCGTTCGTCACGCTTATCTTTTTTTCCGCTAACGTAAGACAAAGGGTAAGACGACTTTCAAATGTATATGGGTAGAAATGGATGGAACGGTACCCTTCGTCCCCGAGTTAGACTCGCATTTGACCGATTCTGATATTATAGATTAGCGCATCCTACCGACGTTGCCCTGCCCATTGTTTAATGTGTTTTATTCACTCAGTAAGAACCATCCTCGTACGCACGGCTTCACGTCAAGCTTATCACTGCGGTATCTTATACTAACGTAATAAGTGTGATTCTGCAAAGAAAATGAGTAGCTTGATGTAGAGTCGTGTGTACTTCAAAGAATATCATAAAAAAGAAGCTGCTGAGTTGCTCTCGACATTTGCGCTTAGCTATACACTCAGCTATTCATTTTTATATCAAAGATTTATGTAATTATTCATTCACTGCTTTACATTAAGATAAAAGAGGTTTTTAACATATCACCACATCTAAGCTAAGTTAGTACATAAATAGATTTATTGTTTGTTGTTTGTTTCACTTGGAAAACTTATCATAAACAGGTCTGATGTATATATATTTTTTTTCAGATTATTACTTCAAAAAAAGCCGAGTTGAAAGAAAACAGGAATGTCGAAGATGGTAAGTCCCCTCATAAAATTTTATATAAATAATAAGAATCCTCTACACATCAAAATTACCACCAACAATTGGCATGATGACAGCTATCTTAAATATTTTCAAGACCATGGCGTTTAAAAAACATAGCCCCTATGAAGTAATTATAACCAGTTTATTTCCAAAAAGCTGTCGAAACCAATTTTTAAACACACAAAACTCAATAAATATTCGGTCAATTGACTCCGATTTCTAGTGACGTCACGTTTATTATTCCCATACAAAATCTATGGAGGCAGACCGTTTTGACAGATAATAAAAAGTATGTCAACGATTGGTGGTGTCGTCTAGCCAATTACAGAACCGTGACAAAATGGAAAATAGTATCTACATTTTCTCTTCCGGGAATCAAAGTCAAGACCTTGGAGAATGCAACATTTTGATAACCGGTGCCTACATGACTTAGCCTCAATTCCCACAAAAACAAAATAAACTGATTGCATATGATATTGCCTCCTCCAAAAATATTAAAATTCCTGGATTCAACGGAGATAAGCAGGGAAGTTTAAACTGCTACAGTAGACCAAAGCTGGTCGAGTTGGCAATATACCTCTAAAACCCAAAGACAATTTTATAATAAATAAATAACTTATTGCAGAAAACCGAGTCAAGTCCTTCCTTGAGCTTCTGATCGACTCATCAGGCGGTGACAAAGGTTACACAGACCGGGAATTGCTAGAAGAGTCCTTGGTGATGCTGGTTGCTGGCACCGATACGTCGGCTGTGGGAGCATCGTTCATTGCTGTCATGCTAGCCCAGCATCAAGACGTGCAGGAGAAGGTTTTCACGGAGTACGTTTGACTTCCTTTTTTTCCTATCCCCCTGGAAAATGCTTGAAAAGTCCGTGGAGATGCTTGCCGGCACTTAGGGGATTAGTTCAATGACGTTAAGCTAGCTTAGCATCTAAGGGTGCAGGAGATAGTTAACAAAAAATCATGTGGCATTGGGCTACACATAACGGGGAGTTGCTCGAAGAGTTCTTAGTGATGCTGCTAGCCGACACCAATACCACGGCTGTGATGGCTAGCTTACCATCAAGACGTGTACGAAAAGTTTATAAGGAGTAAGTTTGCTTTTCCTGTTTCCCATCGTTTGGTCGTTTTTAATCAACTCATACCAGGTGTCAAAATTTAAACATAGAACATTTTAAAAACTGTCCTCTAGCGTATATTGGGAAGTACAGTATAACTTGTGAACGCATCAATTAATAAAGACTGGATCAAACTATTTCAACAAAATGCAGATTCTTATAATTTTACCATGTGTTTTCATAAAAAAACATTCTGCACGATTATTATACGAGTATAAACCCTCATAACCATCTTTTTTGTTACAGACTGCAAGAAGTTTTCGGGGATCCCGACAAACCTTTAACGGCTGAAGACCTGCCGCGGCTGAAGTACTTGGAAGCTGTCATCAAGGAGACATTAAGGCTCTACCCGCCAGTGCCAATAACAGCCAGGAAAACTGACAGAGAGTGTGTTACACGTAAGTAATTAATTTATTTTAATTAATCATTAATTATTTCGAAAATATCTCACTTCGATAGACTTTCACTTCCAGTCATCGTTACCATCATTTTCACCTCTTTACTTACTTGTATGTACTTAGTTAACAAAAGCCTGTCTTTTTAATTTGTGTGAAATATACGTGCTTTGCACGGTGTTCATAATTGAAGATACGTTTTGATGTGGTTTTGGTTGCAATTTATGGGCAATGGAAGAAAACTTTGTAATATTTAGTTTGAAATGTTATTTTAATTAATTTTAAAATGAATCAACGAGGTCCAAAAAACCGAAATTGTATTTTTCGTATGGGTCTAATTGTAGGACTTATCTAGCCATGGTCAGAGCTTGACTATTCTTACAATCAGATTCTCCCTGTACATTTGATGACACTGGTACCCTTTATGGTCATTTTTATTCCAGCGGCCGGCATAAAGCTGATAGCAGGCGTGGGCATAGTGGTGCACATGTGGGCAATCCACCGCAACCCGCGCTACTGGGGCGCCGACGCCGAGGAGTTCAGGCCGGAGCGGTTCTTCGACAGTCCTCCCACGCATCCTGCTGCTTATATGCCATTCAGCTATGGCCCGAGGAATTGCCTTGGTAAAGATTTCATCTAAACTCATCAGCCTATCTTTACACGGTAGGTGGTACGAGCCATACTCCACCACGCGGGTTCGGTGCGCATTGGTGAAGGGGTGTTTGTAAGGTAAGTGACCAACCTTTTTGACAGATGGGTGTTATTAAGCCGCCCGAGGGTCTCTGATAAGTAAATAATATTAGGATATCAAATTGATGAGTGAGCTAGATAGAGGAGCCTGGCAAAAACCGAGTCAAACGTGAAAACTGTATGATTGTGATTTGATAATGAATTCAGTTAGTCAAAAAGATTTAACAGAATTTCAATCTTGATAGGTCCATAAGTTATGTATGAGGTTTCAAAGTTAACAGGCCCCCTAGAAGGTGGACCGACGATCTGGTGAAGGTCGTGGAAAGCCGCTGGATGCGGGGAGCGCAGGACCGATCGCGATAATAATCCTTGGGGTAGGCGTATGCCCGGCTGAGGGAGGCATATAATTTAGTTTTGCAAAGATAACACGAAGGACCAAACTAAACACAACTAGGTGGCAAATGGGTGCTTTATAAACGCCTTATTGATTCCTAACTGCAGTGCTGCTCGCTTGCAGTTGGTGCTAACTCTAGAAACTATAGGTGTTCACTAATGTGTTCTTTGTAGGAAACTCTTTTGAATTTTTTGATGCAAAGTTGCGTTAGAGTGTAGTTTGTCTACTGAGCTTACAGAATATTTTGTCTGACTCCTATGTACAGTTCTATGTAAGTATTCAATAACCAATAGTTAATTTTTGCAACATTAGCTTAGCAAGGCCTATTCCCTGATTTGAGTCACGATTTCAATGCCGCAACTTAGAGATTACAACAAACCCTTTTTTTTAACGTCAGGGAAATTCTGTTACGTATACCCACCAGCCGCGGGGGCAGCTGTGGCTTATGTGGGACTCCAGGCCTCAGAGATAACCCGCCTTCCCAATAAAAACCTGACGGTGCCCTCCGGTGCCATGTGAGTCGGGGACTTGGGATTACAACAAACCCAAACCCAACTAAGCTTACTTCATTATTTCTATAACAGGGTACCAATACGCTATGATGTCGATGAAGACGGTAATAGCATCAATCCTGAGGAGGTACCGGATCGTTCCCTCATCAGCAACAGTGAACAAAAACGAGCCACTACGCGTACAGTTCGACATAATGATGAAACACGTCAACAACTACGAAATTGCACTCGAGACTAGATAGATATGCAGTCAATCTGTGATAGAACTAACGAGAATTGAGTAGGAAATTTGTTAATTTATGGTAGACTAAGGTTTTTGGGAGTAAAGTTGTTTTAAGCGATGACACTGTTTTATTTTATTCTTTAAACCTCATTGAATTCACAACCACTTTGGTGTAATGGTCAATAAGATGACTATTACCCAAGAGCTCGCGGGTTCGATCCCCGCACTATACAAACATTTGTGTTCATGAACATGTCTGTTTGTACAGGTATGGGTGTTATATGTATGTATTTAAGTTTATTTGTAATACCACTGTTGATTCTGATATCTGTAACACAAGTGCTGTAGCTACCTACCACTGAGTCAGGTCAATGTATGTGATGTTGTTGTATATTTATTTATTTATTGAATGATTTATGCCTACGCTTACTTTCGTAGTTGGGTTTGATTTCACTTAAAAATTATGAAATTATAATAATAGCAACAATCAACTAAGTACTCCAAATAAAGTTCAAGTTCCTATCTATGGGCCTGGAACTCTAGATACGTTAGAAAAAGTTAATGGGACGCGTCCGAGCGTGAATATACGCAAACATCCTTTTTTGCCATTAAAAAAGCATCTTCCATTTTCTGGTTCACTAGCCCTTTTCCTTTAAGAATAAGGATCAAATTACAATTTTCAATTGAATTTGCAGATAGAAGTCACGATCAATTTCCTTATGCTGAGAATCTCGTAAGTTCCAGACTTAGATGGACAAGTTGTAAGTTGTAGCCAGGGGTGTGTAGCTAGGAATTTTCCAGTTTTTTGAATAAGTGACTACATGCTGAATCTTAGCAAAAATAACAGGTAAAGTTGATTTCGGTAGACCAATAGTTTTGACCGCCTTATTCTCAAGACAAATAAATGAAGCAGCAAATGAAGCAGCAATAAAAGAAGTAGCAATTCATATCGTTTACTGTCTTCAGTAAATTTAAGCAGTATTGAAACAGTCTTTGAGAAAATGATAATGAATAATCTTTATTCAGTCATGGATACAAAATTAAAAAGTAGCCACAACTCCATGGAACTGCTTTATCAGTTAAACAAAACTGCTATAATCATTTGGACCAAATAGTAAAAAAAGTAATCAATCAGACTACTTTAAATAATTATTTTTTTACCTATTTACAAGACATAGCCTAAGAAAAATATCGCAATTTCTTGATCAGGATGACAAGTACTAGAAATTATTAATGTTAAACCTTGAGATTAATAATTACAGCAATTCGGGAACGGTCAAATCTCAAAATCCGAGAGAAATCCCACCAATACTATAAACGCAAAAGTTTGTAAGTCATCATCAGAACAACAATATAGACTACAAGTAAAATTAAAAAAAATGTGAAGATAAAGAGTTTCGGAGAAAATGAAGTCGCGGGCGGCCTCTTGTCTTGTATAACCTAAGATTTCTAGAAAACTAATTAAAATGAGCCAGACCAACGTTCAGCACCCCTGTCTGCTCAGGCGGGTTCAGTCAACCCTCGCGCTCCCGGCCTTCGAACGCACTCCTGCGCAGCGCGCCGGTGCACTCCCACCTGACAAGGTAAGGTTTATTATTGTGTATTCTTTTTATTTTATACAACATACACACATACTGAAGACCAATATTACCAAATTTTGAGAGCTGAGTCAAAATGAGCTGAGTCGTGATCCCACAGACAAACTATGTAAATAGTTTTGTGGGCCTATTGTCATTTCACTTTCAAACGTTGTTTGTTTAATAAATAAATAAGATAAATAAATAATAAATAAAACATTCTCAATGTAAGTACATAATGTACATAAGGTCCAAACTTAATTTGCCTTTTTTACCTCCGTTCTCGACTTTGTTAATGTTTTTAAGCCATAGATTAATTAATATGTATGAAATTATGGAATTTCTACAACAAAGCGGCCTCCGATTTTCATTTAAACCTTTGAAATCCAAGTTTTTGACAAAAAACTGCTTAGCTGTCAAATTTTTGTAATGTCTCTTAAGGATTAAAAAAGAAAGGATGAGGTAAGGATAGCGATTCATTGATTTATTATAAATTTTAGATTTAATAACTTGGGTTTAAAACGGAAAACATCTATTATATTTTATGGTTATTAAACTAAGGTATTATGATTTTATTCTACTTTATTAGACATAAATATGTTTGTCACTTTTTCTGTGAATTCGTCCAGAAGTCGTTAAATGTCGAGTTTAAATAGATATTAAAGTGATAAAACAAAATCCAAATAGTAGTTTGGGATCAATGCCCAAAGCCTTTCCAAGCGAATAAGCACAATTTGTCTGATTTTTTATTAATGGTTCACGTTTGACCTAACAAGGTAACATAAAATTACTTTAACAGTCATTTATATCGCATTGTAAATGGACGTAATCACAGATTTCATTGAAATTTAATTAGATGTTATAACTAAATACACAAAATCAATGATCACTTTCTTTCATACAGGTGAAAAAAGCCTCGTTTTAAAATATTAAGAAAGTGACTTTTACATTGATCCACATATTATTGACACTAAATCTACATATTAAGCGTTTATTTTAAGCGCAACACTTTCGCTGCTTGTATGGTCCTTAACTTTTTTTACACCTACGATATAAAAACGAGGTTAACTTATCTTCAACAGATGCAGTGCTTCATCTGTGTAACGTATATGATCATACTCTGCAGCGCTTATCCGACCAAAAACAAAGAACTAACGATTCCTCACGAGAAGAGATCATTATTCCGTGACGTCATCGAATCGTTGAGAATCCGAGCCCAGCTTCCCGAAGATCTCAATCAAAATGAAGATAACAACCTGTCACAAAACTACGACAGATACGGATATGAGAACGAACCTCCACATTTGCCAAGCGATGCCGATTTTATTCCTCGAAGGAACGATCGAATAGAAATGCCTACTTTAAAATACAGGTTCCCGAAAAGCTTGAACGATACTGAGGAGAGAATAGCAAACGTAACCACAGAAGAAATTGTAGTTTTCATAAATACACATAAAGAGACTAAGACAACTCAAAAACCAAAGAAACAGAAACGGCCGCCAACGCCTACCAGAAATAAAGCTCCTATAAAAAACAAGGAAAATGAAGAGGTAGAAGAGGAAATAGACCAGACACCTCTGCCTGTCGAACCTGCCCTTCCAATGACGAATACAATGAGTGGTCAAAGCCAGATTGGCAACAGAGAATCTCAGACAGTAGTCAAACCGACTGTAATAGTTAACTTCAGGGGAACTTTGAGTCATCGAGACAGTGACATAAGACTTGAAGGCAGAACAAAGAACGACACCGATCGCGCCGCTCAAAACATTTTCAACATCAACCAAGAAGTCAATTTTGAGCCTCGTAAAGACGTTATCAAGGGTAAACCAAAAGTGGGCGATATGAAGCAGAAATTCAACATTGTAGCCGATGTCAAAGCCAAAGTTGATGATGACATGTTGATGTGTGAAACAGAGTCTTGGAACCCAAAGAGAAACGAACGCGAGGGCCGTGAAAGTAACAAAGTGTTGCAAATTTTATTTTCTTTATAATTAGCATGTATCTGTCTTAGTTTGATAAGTATTTAGAAAGTTTAGGTTGAAAGCAGTTGGTCATGAAAAGAGCTTAATTAGGTGATAAATATGTATGTCGAGGAGATGGATGGTGTCTGTTATGATCTATGGATGGCAATAGCATTAGTATAATTTTACGGTTCGAACTAACATGGTCAGTGTACTTTGTATTGTCAATTATAAGCTTAGAAACATACAATTAAGAATATAATTACATATCAGCTCCAATGACTTATTCGTCTAACGTTATATTGAATGAAGATACGAAAGCTTTTGGCATTAATTGCCTATTCTATGGCACTACAATTTATGATTATTTGAAAGCTTAATCTTCACTTTTTGTTATTAAGTAGTATATTATTAGGTTTATTAAAACATCACAAACTAAATGTGACATTTTAATTGCAATGAATTCGTTGTTCGTATATATGAATGTCCGCATTAATTTGTAGTTTAATTGTGAAAACGTTTAATCTTTATGATAAATAATTGATTGATAGTTTATTAGCAATGAACCAATGCGGAACACAAAAAAATTCTAGAATCCTGTTTTCTTGTTTTCTTACCCCTATAGCGCAATATGTCCGAAGTATTTTAAACACATTTTATTTGTATTAATCAAAGTTATTACTTGACGTGTTTGTGTCTCACTGAAGCACAGGTAGGAAATATCTGTCAAACCCAGTCCATTTTTAGGGTTCCGTACCTTAAAAGAAAAAAACGGAACCCTTATAATTAGGGTTCCGTACCTCAAAAGGAAAAAACGGAACCCTTATAGGATCACTTTGTTGTCCGTCTGTCCGTCCGTCCGTCTGTCAAGACCCTTTTTCTCAGGAACGCGTGGAGGTATGAAGCTGAAATTTATATCAATTACTCAGGTCACAGTAGACCCTTGAAGCTGTGAAAAAATCAAACTTCTAAGCCAACGCAATCAAAAGATACAGCCGTTTACGCCGCAAATTTTCGACACTTGCAAGGGAATCAAAACCTACAGGGTGCTTCCCGTGAACTCAGAATCTTGAAATTTGGTACGAAGCAACGTCTTATAGCATAGATAAAGGAAAAATTACGAAAACCTAAAATTTTTAGTTACATCACATAATATATATTTTTTTATAATTTTAAACTTACTACCCATTTGCTCATAAACGCGTAGAGGTATTAAATTGAAATTCATACCAAATACTCAGGTCTATAATACCTTTAAGCTGTAACAAAATCAAACTTCTATGTCAACGCAATTAAAAGAAACAGCAATTTAAGCTCCATATTTTGAAACTCGCAAGTACTCGCAAGGGAATCAAAACCTAAAGGGTACTTCCAGTCGACCTAGAATCTTGAAATTTGGCATGAAGCAACGTTTTATAGCACACATAAAGGAAAAATTCCGAAAACCTTAAATTTTTAGTTACATTACAAAATATATATTTTTTAATAAATATAAACTTATTACTTTTTTCCTCATGAACGCGTAGAGCTATCAAGTTGAAATTCATATCAAATACTTAGATCTAATTGCCTTTAACCCGTGAAAAAAAAAATTCTAAGTCAACGCAAAAACGCAAAACGCAAAAGTACAACCATTGATACCGCATATTTTGAAACTCGCAACTACACGCAAGGGAATTAAAACCTAAAGACCACTTTCCGTTGACATAGAATCTCGAAATTTGGTAAGAAGCAATAGCTTACAGCACAGGTATCAGAAAAATTCCAAAAAGCTTAAAATTTTAAGTAGTTATACCACCAAAAAAATTGTGATTGTAAACATAATTGTAGTTACAGCAATGACCGCGAGTTATTATACTATGTATGGGGAGGGCAACATTTTTCAAACGGCAAAGACGACCTCACTCATCGTCATTCAATCCCGATGTTTTGGTGAAAAATGCGTCCTAACTGCTTAAAGTGTTATACTTATAATTAAATTCAATGACATTATTATAAACGATAAAGAGATCTTTGTCTTAAATTTATGCTCCTCAATCTTTCCCCATTGTAATGTTATGAATTTCATTTTGCAATAAAAATACCATAGTTATGACTCGATTGTCGTAATGAACGAACTTTGTAAACCTTGCAGGTTTGTACGGAACCCTTGGTGCGCGAGTCCGACTCGCACTTGGCCGGTTTTTTTTTATACATTGATCTGACTCCGTGGTAAGTAGCTTAAGCACTTGTGTTACAGATATCAGAATCAACAGTGGTATTACAAATAAACTTAAATAAATACATATAACACCCAGACAAGTACAAACAGACATGTTCATGCACACAAATGTTTCAGTGCGGGGATCGAGCCCGCGACCTCTTGATGAATAGTCAACTTCTTGACCATTACACCAAAGCGGTCGTCAAATTGAACACAGGACATTGTCTTCAGGATAGATACGGCACGGCAAAGTAGGCTTTACCTAATTTCTTACGTTCCGTTTAATGTTCAAGATGGTATTTGTTGTTCAAAGCGATTTCCTTTTTTGGATTTTATGGCCCAGTCCGTTAGTTACTGACCCAGTAGGCCCACTCTGCACCTAATTTAGTAAGATATACATTGGTAGGCTTCTTATTTTTACAAAAGTTTTGGTAAAATATGTATTTGGTATTTAACCTATTTAGATTAACCGTATAAAACCCTATTTGGGGCTTGTTGATGTAGTTCGCTGAACAACTAACAGAACAGCAGCGTCACCATACAAAAGACAGTATTTATAATATAATAATAATAATAAATTCGTTTATTTCCAAAAGTATTTTTTACATAATGTTACTGAGTTTTCCCGGTAAGTAGTCTGAGACACTTGTAATGGGAATAACTCGCTCTTTCCCTCGGTGGTTAACATTATAGTACCAATTTTATTTGAGGCTTTTCTTAATAGAGCACAGAGTGATTTTAAAGAAATACCAACACAAGTGAAATAATCTAATTCATTTATTTCAAAGTGGTAGGATGGCTTTTAGACAGCTTTTAACTTTAAGGTAAGCCTATATGTGACGGTAAGTGTTAGATCTTCAATTTCTCTTGTACGGTTCATATTTTGAACACCACAAAACATGTTTTCATTTAATCAGTAACCAACATTACTTTTACTTTTCCTATAATAATAAGCCTTTAAGCTTTGAGTGGATTTATTTATGAACAATTTAAGTGTAAGCATTTACGTTTTCTGATTTTTATTTGTTGAAGTGTTATTTTTTACTTTAGTGCAATTACGTATAAGTACCGATAAATGTTACCAATTCTTTCCTTGTCAATCAATGTCGCTTTGATCAATAACATAGAGAAAACTTTTGAGTTCATAATACTAGACTTACGTAATAATTCAAAATTGAAACAACTGAAAAATCGTTACCCAAATCTCATAAATAGCATACAACGTGTAATGCTAATAATCGATTTGTAAAACTTAAATCTAAGAACAATGGGCGAAAAATACATTAACTTTAATTTAGAGAAAGAATTCGCAAGAACGATATCTGAAACCATCAAAAGAAACTAGTTTACATCGAGAAGGTCACTTTCTTGCGGTAGACCTTATTCGTTGCTGTGGTCAGTCGATTTCGTTTTCATAATATTTTTTCATTTATAAAGTATATCTCGTTAAGCAATTTTATTTTTAAATATGCAAGTGTAACACTCAAACTTGAGCTGTTATCATAAAAGGTATACATTTAAGTAAAAGTATACATTTCATCATGAGTGGTCAATATAATTGATGCTTGCAACATAGCATAGTTTTTTTTTTATCACATCTAATTCGATTCTGCTGTCTTAAGACAAAAAAAATAGCGAATCTAAAAATAGCGATTTGCATAACTTCAACACAAGACAAAAAAATAGGCTTGTCGTTCCACATTTTAGGCTTCATAAGGTTGGTCACTCATTTATGGGTAGATGTGTATCATTTTTTAATAAATTACCTGAAAATTTAATTTCATTGCCTATAGATAAATTTAAAACAGTTGTTAAAGATGTATTAATGTCGAAAGGATATTATAAAATTGATAATTATATAAATGACAAAGATATATGGAAATGTTTAAATGCAAACAATTACAATTATTGTAAATCAATTTTGAAAAGAGGCAATGACAATAGTGACTGAGTTTCTTGCGCCGCTTCTTCTCAGCACTGGCCCAAATTGTCCCGCAGCGGTGGTAGGGTTAATTTATATGTTGGGACGTGTAAAAGTGCTAGTTCTTAGCCTACTTACAGAAATAAATGAATTTTATTGAATTTTATTTTTTTATTTACCACTATTTCAGCAGTCCATATTGCTCGTTTTACAACATTTTTGGTGAAATTTGTACATTGTATTTAACCTAAATAACCGTATTTGGGGCTTGTTAGTGTAGTTCGCTATAGTGTGTAGTCTAGTAGACTAGTGTCTAGTAGTGTTAGACCTTTTTTACGATCAAATGGTCTCAAATCTAAAACTTTTCTGTTCCAACGGAATCACTGATAACTGAATTTTGTCCTAAACATTTCACCTTAAGACCAATTTTATTTTAATATTTAACTCGTATAATTTGCATGCAAAAGTTTTATTTTATGATCCGTAGACAGCCGGAAGCGAAACTCCTCAAAATTATGTAGTCAATAAAGATGCAGAGATAGAGTCTATTAATGTCAAATTATTTTAAGGTGATTGCAAATATTATAACGTGTCATTTAGTGTGCGTTAATGAAATAGCGTGTGAATTACGGTTTATTTACTGGTACCTACGTACAAAACAAACTTTTGTTGGGTTTGTTAACTCAACATCTTTAGGACCAAAATGTCGGTAACATAAATCTTTTTAGATCTCGTTTCCACAGCACAAAGAATCATATAAATAAGTTTTTCGTTGAGTTTCAATAGGCTAGATGACACCACCAATCGTTGACATACTTTTTATTATCTGTCAAAACGGTCTGCCCCCAAAGATTTTGTATGAAAATACACGAACGTGACGTCACGGTCATGTATCAGAAATCGGAGTCAATTGACCAAATATTTATTAAGTTTTGTGTGTTTAAAAATTGGTTTCTACAGCTTTTTCGCAATAAATTGGTTGTATTAACTTCATAGGAGCTATGGTTTTTAAACGCCATGGTCTTGAAAATATTTAAGATAGGTGTCATCAGGCCAATTATAGCGTGACGGTTAGTAAGAGAGTTTAACCTAGGTGGCTATAAAAACTGACGATATTTCACAGTATTAAATAAAAGATTTTTGGTTGTATATAGAACATGATTTACAAAATCGAGAATAAAATAAAATACAATATCTATAACATAAGTATAAGGTTACAATTTATAATTAGTTACACTTTGCTATATGCTGGTACTAGCTAGCGCAGAGCACTAGGAGGAATAGTGGGCACTCGGTGACGGTGTTATGAGCTCGGTACCGTTAAACAGTAGTATCCAACACTACCTACATAAAAAAATATGTTTTGGAGTAACTAATAAATTTTGTAATATTTAGAAGTGGAGTAAAAACTGGGCACCAGGACGCGGAGAGCCGCATCACAATAGTAAAGTTATATTTAAGAAAAAATAGAATGAATGGCTTCAAAATAAATGTTTTTATAACTTAAGTGAATATTTTAATTGTACTACTTTAATGTCTATGATATTTAATCTAATAACATAATATAATCAAAATGTACCTACTATTAATATTTGCATGCCTGTACGCAGGTTGAATACACAATACTTTTATTTCTAACACCTTTTATTTTATTTTAATTGCAAATTTGTTGTATTCTTGCAAATAAACGATTTCTATTCTAAAAAGTAAAAGGAGCACTTCCCTGAGGTGTCCGAGACGAGGGCGGATTTCGGAGTCAGGTCACCTGCAGCTGGTGGAAGGCCGTATGCCGTACGCCGAATGCCGTATCAATAAAAAAAAACATTGACTCAAGTCATTGTCGCTCGTTGACAATGACTTGAGTCAATGTTTTTTTTTTGTTTTGTCATAGTGACGTAATAGTATCAAAATAAACAAATAAATAGAGGAATGAAAAAAATAGAGTTAAAATTTAAACGTAACAATAAGTTGGGGGGTTTTATGTTGTACTCATTAATATAATTAAGCCAAATTGTAGACGAAAAGTATTTTATCTTTTACTAAAAATATCTCCTAAGATCTTTACCGAAAGTGGTAAATACAGAAAAACCGTTTTTCAATATTTAAAAACTTATCAACGAATGAAAGAACTGTTTATACTTATTACATAGTTTATGATCATATAACTGCCTCAGCGGCAATAAGATCAGTCCCATAAAGGTCCGTTAGCATAAATTGTGCAAACGAATTTTCTCACGTCAAATTTTAATTCCGCATCAATAAATCAGGTTCGATACATTTTAATGGCTGTTGTCGAACCCATTACGAGCAGTATCGAAGTGAAGTCGGAACCAGCCGCGAAATTTGGAGCACACAGATTGAATGGCAAGTTCAAGATTACGATAAAATATTTTCACACGTTCACCCTTACGAGGAGATGAGCTATCTCGCCTAGCTAGTGTTGTTGCAGTAATAGTATCGAATATTTATATAATAAATAAACTATCATTTTATAACAACATTAAAACTAAATTTCACGGACACCACATCTAGGATACCAAGTAAGCTCAAATAACTTCTACATCCATGGTTGCTCGGTGATGGTAAACAAGATTGACGACAGCTAACTGCTACTCTGAACTCATATTGTTTGAATATCTGTATGCGCTTGCTATGCTTTTTATTCATTATTGTTTTATATTTGTAATGTTTTATCTGTTAGTGATTTTGTATTAATTCTTTGTGAGAAAATAAATATCTTAAACCTGGACCTACCTACCTAACCTATTTTAATTCTAAACATACTCGTATTATATTTGTATTATTCTTATCTATATATATATATATATATATATAAAAATGAAACCCGTTTTTCTTGGTCACGGCATCACGCGTGAATGGCTGGGCCGATTTCACAAATTTTTTTTTGTTGTATTTGTTATTATTAGGAGAAGGTTCTTACGGAAAAAAAATATTAAGAAAATCTCTCAGAAAAATTGAAAAATATACATTTAATTTTGCATATTTTAAAAAACGCGCGTAACTAATGTCATTCGATGACATTGTTCAATCATTGCAACGCTAAGGCGGTACGAAGTTTGCCGGGTATTCAGGTAAAAATAGTAAGCCTACTCCACGAAATTTTACTTAAATTTAGAACGAACATTGTATATATCATGAGCTCGATAATTTCTTATTTGCTATATCACATAATAGAATAACACTTAAAATTTTAATTGAATTGAAAAAGAAAACGAGACAGTAAAAAAACTTTTGGAACAATAATATCATTCGTACCGAGATTCGAACCCGCGCCACCAAGATGGAAGCCAAGCCAATTAGATCAAACGATTGATGCTAAACTTAACAAATTTGACTATGCTATTATTTCTTTTTACGGACTGACAGCGCTTGTCACTGTCACATGTCGCTCGCAAGTGTTAGGCATTGCTCGTCTGTCGCTTTTTTAGCGCGGTCCCATACGATTCCATACCTAGTAAATATCTTGTCGCCACGCTGTCGCTGTCGCCATGGCCCCGCTTGTCGCAGAATTCGTGCGCGCGGCCTAAGTGATAGCATTATTACAATGATGATTGACTGGCAGAAAATACTGTTTAGCAAAAAGTCCGCCTTTTGTAAAACTTTCATCATCATTATCAGCCAAAGGATGTCCACTGCTGAACATAGGCCTTAATTCTGCACTAAAGTTTTCAAATAAATAAATAAAAATATGATCATATGTATGTGTTATAATAATACAAGGTACTTTGATGTAACTATGTATTTACGACATTAATGACAAATTTTAGGCTAAGTATTTTTTTATTGGAAAACGTTACTGCTGCTAACAAATCCACATTCAAATACTGAGCAGAAGGTCAACTTTTCTTAGCATTTCTGGAAAAACTTGACCAAAAGTACCGCTATGCGGTGGTCTTAATGCTTGGACAAACAAAACAAAGATAACACCATGGGCCTAAGATAAACATGACATAACAAACACACGCGACTCGGAATACTTCGACGATTTATGTAATTCGGTCACCGATAAAATCAAATATATATAAAACACAATGTTCAAGAAATATCTCTCTTCGAACAGGAAATATTTGAAGATAGCATTTATTTATGGTGTTTCTTCGATTGCACTTAATCCTTTGATTAATTCAATGTAGCCAGAAAAAATGTATTTTTCAACCATGGACCGGAAGAATTGAAAAAGAAATAGTGAAAATTTACTAATAATGCAAGCACTAATGAATGACAAATAGTTATTAATTAGCAAGGAAGCTCGACTTTCCAATTTCACATCCCTGGTGTGATACTATGGGAACTCGCTCGATTATCCAATAAACATATTTTTTTATAGAAAGTATTTTATTCCTTACAAATGAAGTTATAATTTAATAACTAAAAGTAAATTCAATTGAATGCAATTGACAAGGTGACCTAAATGAGTAATTTTACTGAAGTAGTATTAGACAGGACTCTGCAACTACCGCATCAGCATTTCAGTAATTTAAAAAAAAAAATTTAGAAATAGTAATTGAGTTTGGTTCAGTACTGTTTGATAATTTTTATGGGATCTATTAATATTATTTTCAAACGTAGATAACTAACTTAAACTGTAAAAACAATAAAAATATAACCGTACTCATCAACAATAACATCGCACTGCAATCGAAAACGTGCCGCCAAAATTCCAATTCATCGAACTCTAGAGGTATATCACATCACGTACTCGAACGCAAAAACAGTGGTAAAGAGAAGTGTGATCGCGCAAAAATTCTATCGAGAAAGTGAAAGGAGGTAGGGCCTACGTGGAGCTATAGCAAAAGCTGCGCGCGCAGATGACAGACCAAAGTTGCCGGTTTGACTCCGGACGGTGCGCACGTCAAATCTGTAAATCTGTTTTAACGAAATCGGAAAAATGGCACAGCAATACTTATACGTATTTGCGGTAAGTGATTTTTAGTGTTATTAAAGATAGTTAGAGTGTTAAATTAGAAATGACAAGCAGTGCTTTTTTGAATAGAATTACGAAGATCGTCGCATTTTTTGAGTAGGTGTAAGACTCTAAGGAAAGTTAAATTTTAATTTAACTTTGCTTATTTTCTTACACACACATATTTAGTGTAATTAAAGATTGGTTTATGACTAATATTGGTAAAGTTGAATTACAAATAAATAGTACCTACCAACCTATCAAGTATCCACACAAATGTGTAGGTGTAGAATACAAAGAAAAGCTCACTTCACTATAAACTCCGATAAATAGAGAAGTTGATGACTTATTAAGCTCGCCTTAGCATTGCTTAACTTACCATTTCCTACTAGTATTTTGGCAGTTGCAATGCTGTTTGTTGATGTTGATTTCATATGTTTTTCACTTGTTTTATCCTTAGCTTTTAAGGCACGAGACAATTAAGTATTTAACCTTTGAGATTATCCATCAAGTCAGTCAATCAAAGAGCAAATAGATCTATTATTACATGCACTCCAATAGTGCAGACTGGTTAACCTTTAATTTTAAATGGCTGTATGACAAAAACTCGACCGACAAGACAATTTTGTGTCTAGGAATAGCTTGTAGGTGGAACGCACGGAAGATGGTTTCAGTTCCTATATATAGTGCTAGTTATTTTATAGCTTGCATGTAATCTATCTATAATATAAAAATTAATCGCTTAATGTGTTGGTAAGTGTATAACTCAAGAACGCCTGGACTGAATTTGGCCAATTCTTTTTTTTATGATATTCCTAAAAGTGGGATAAGAAAAGAGACCTACGAAGAATTTTTTTGCAAACATCAGCTTGCAACTAATGTTATAAGATTTTGTCAAGGAAAAAGGAAACTGACTCAGCCAGGAACTGTTTTAATTTTTGTGAAAAGTAAGCCTTTACATACGCAGCAGGTATTATATATATATTTTTATAATTTTTAATCGCGATTACGAATTTCAATTAAATTAAAATTATTAAAGATTTAAAAAAAGTTCACGAAGATCCCCAAAAGTTGACCAAACCTGTCCCCAGAGCTTTCCATTACATTTTAACTTGTCATTTTCAAACTTTTCATCTAAACCACTTACCCGTAATGTAGGTAATTTATTCAACTCATGCGTGCACATAAACGCGATAAACAATCAACGCACAACTTGTTAAATTAAGATGTCTCTATGATAGAGCAAAAACACGTGTCATCTAACGCATTAACCTCTTTTGACATGACAGATGACAAGAGGTCTACTTGACTTTCTATAGAATCGGGACAACATTGTTAGTGAGTGAGCTATGTAGGTTTGTCTATATAATTATAAAAGGCTTTTGGATGACATTAAATGTGCACCTTATATATCCACGTTCTACCTAACCGAACTTGAAAGGTAAATTGAACTCTAAGCATTTTTTTTCGACGCTAATTATTATTTCAGAATAAATTATAGCGTTCAGCACTATATATATAGGTATTGTAAGATGCATTTAGGTACTATTGGTAATATTATTTAAAAAAAAGTTAGTTCCAGAGGTGACCCCTCTACAAACATAAGGATCTTAGTTATCTGAAATAGAAACCTTTTTTGATTATTCATTATAAGCTCTACATAACATTATATATTTGTAGATATAAAACTAGTAGTCATACATACATACATGTACCGTTAGTTACGATTCCTCAAAGACAGATGATGAACAATAGATACCACAACATATCTCAATAGTAGACAATCTCGATTTCCGTAACATAGTGTCGACACATGCAAATCATTGTCGAGCCCGATTGTACCACAATTTAGGTATGTAGAACATAGCAAGTACAGTACAACCGCGTACAATGGACACTAAGATTAGAGACAGGTACATTGACCCCGGCCGACCTCGTGACCCCCAAACACATGAGACAAAAGAAGATATTAATCATAAACCTGTATCACAAAAGGTGTACGAAAATGTACGACCCGACCGCTTAAGCAAATAAGGTTTGAGTTAACTGTCTCAACCATTTTTGGGCTTGAGCGATTGATCATAATCTGGCCTTAGTAGAAGATGCAGTGTATTAAAGAATTAATTAGCTAACTAACTGTAATTTTTTTAATGTGTTTCAGAAGTTTTATACTCATAATTTCATTCCAAACACCCGTAAAGTGTTCAATACAATCTCGTCTATCCTATTTACAAAACAGAAGTCTTTGATGTTGAAAGTTATTGTGTATCTTATTATTATCTTAAAAAAATATTTCATTATCTAAAGGTATTATTTGCAGATTAAATGACTCTTTCAAAGCTGTCCAAATGTACCCTTCAAAAACCTTTGAGTTTCGGTTTCTAAATTATGTTACACTTGACTCGCAATATTGGCACCGACTACAAAACTACATTATCCCGAACTGCGAATTTATTTTGTCTTATTTTCGAGCCATTACTGCATCATATAAGCCATTATAAGCGATAAGCAGGCGTTCATTATGTCAAAATTGACTGGATTTTGACTTGATGGACGCTTGCACGAACACTGACAATGATACAAAGATTTTACAACCTGGTCATGTTTTGACGTAAAAATTCCAAACTTAATTGCTTATCAAAATGAGACAAGTTTTTAAGCTCATTAAAAATGGTACTCCAGATATCGAAATAACATCAACGTTATAAGACCATATAACGATAATAACGGTTTAATCGCCAATCGTGTATGTATGTGACTCACAACACAAAAATACCTTTTTCGATTATGTAGAGTTAGCAAAACCAATAACTACAAATAACTTTTATCAGTCTAAAAATGTTGATTGATATTTATTGAAGTAAAAGAAATATTTTGCACCCTAACCTTTTGCAAAACAGTTTTCGTAAATGGTATTAACTGAGTGATGAAAATGAATTAAAATTGGCTTCGGCAGGTAAACAAAACCTTGTTTCTATCTTGTTTATTTAGAGCACAATTTGTCAATAAAATACAGTAAATCAATTTTATTTCTTAAGAAGATGATTAATGAAAATAAATAAATATACAACAACATCACATACATTGATTTGACTCCGTGGTAAGTAGCTTAAACACTTGTGTTACAGATATCAGAATCAACAGTGGTATTACAAATAAACTTAAATACATATAACACCCAGACCAGTACAAACAGACATGTTCATGCACACAAATGTTTCTACAGTGCGGGGATCGAACCCGCGACCTCTTGGTTAATAGTCAACTTCTTGACCATTACACCAAACTGGTGGTTAAAATGAAAATAATGGTTGAATTTGTAGCGAATGTAACAGTTTTTTCATGCAGACCGTACAATTAGGTTTCGGCGCGATGCCAAAGTAAGGCACCTTTACTTGCAATTTGACACGGTTTCATCCATCCACTTCACTGAATTCAAATACAAACATCATAAGGTTTAAATTCCGTTGCCAGGTCAACCTACCTACAGCATCTTCATAACAAAAGTAACGATACTTCAATTACAATCTAATGATATTAAACTAAAGGCTTAAAATTGACTGCCAGCTGCAGCGTTGTACGTTTTCTATAGGTAAATAAACACAAGTCAAGTATTTTACTGACAGTTACCGGGTTTGGCTACCGTTTGACATTAAGTATATTGTGAAAAATCTCCAACATAATGTACTACACAACTAAATGTATCTATATGCAACTAAAATAAATAGTTGTATGCAATTTGGTTGTATGCCTTTTTACAAATTTCCATACACACAAAAGAACTTACTAACTCATTAATGTAAAATAAAAGCATCATTTCTTTAAATAATTAGTTTCAAAATTAGATACAGCAGCTTTATTTATATATTCATTATTTTATTTATAAAATATGTACCTATTGTTATTTCGTGACTTTAGTTTTTTTTTGACAGATGACAGTTTGCTGAAGTTCCTCTTAAAAGTAAAATAATGACTCATACATAACTGTAAAAAAAATACTAATGCTACTTAGAATAATGCCCTGGGCAAATTTGCATAACCTTTGACCACCATCTAGTAAGGTAAATAAAAAATAGGTGCATGTTAAATTTAAAAAAAATATATTGACACTTTGTAATTAGAAGTTAAAGATGTTTAGCTTAGGTTGTTGAAAACATAAGTGTGTTAAATCAATTTAATTTTTTTTACAACAATCACACCAATTCTCTAGTCCCAAATTAAGCTACGAGGCTTGTGTTATGGGTATTAGACAGCGGATAAACATACTTAAATACTTTTTTCGTAAATAAATACATATTATACATAGAAAACACCCAGACCAGTACAAACACATATGTTCATGCACACATATGCTTGTACTGTCACTTCATCAATCAAGTCACTTTTTACAATAAATTATAACCCAAAACCCTCATAAACAATTTTAACTGCACAACACGCCGTTAAAATATTTAAACAACTGTCACATCCCTCGTGTAACTTCCTTGTATGACTTCACGAAATGAAATGTCAATGATCTACCGATAAACAAAATGCCAGAGACGATTTTGCGTAGGTACCTACCTGGTACCCGGATCCACACAATACCAAGAGTCAAATTTAAAATGATTAGTCTAATTTTCAAGCGATTTTTGTTTTACGAGTACATGTGGTACGAACATGACGAATGAGTTATTAGTTTTAGAAAGCTTCAATCTAGCAATAAAAAGTGCAAGTAATAAACAAAACTACTTAGATATATACAGTGTTGATCACAGTCATCCGAACAGCATTCAAATACGACTCCAAAGATGTCTGTGCAACATTCGATTAAGGAATCAAAATAACATATCGTTGTTGCTACTTAAAAATATTTAATTCAATCACTGCGTCGAATCAAATCATCCGGTTCAAGATCAGCGAAAGTTGATTTCGTTAATACATAATTAATTTAATGTAGGCATTCTATTTTTATCGTCCAATAAAAGTAAAACTGTACATCTTACACCTGTTGATTTTATTAGTTGTGTTAATGCAGACAGTTTTATTGGAAAGATAAAAACTTGCGAACCTAAAAAGAAAACAATGTAAATTTGAGACAGGGATATGTTGATTGACAAACAAGAAAGTGGTTGTTTTAATAGCTTTTAACTCAAGTACTTCACATTTTGACGTGACAACGTCTTATAAATTGGTTTGCCGGGTGACACCTCAAGAAACTGCGTTACGCTGCTCCGCTCACGTTTCGCGCGAGAGAGACAGAGCGAGAGAGAGAGAGATAGGCATACACACCGGTTCATTATTTTACCACTCAGAGTCGTTGTCACGTAAAACTATCGCGCGTATACCGACTTTACAGGCAACCAATTTTTTTATTTCATATTCAGTACCGAAATAAATATGCCCTCAATAATTTTTTCATATCAACTTTTTCAGCTCCTGACTGTTGCTGTTCTGGCTGCAGTTACAGCACGGCCTTCAAATGAGTAAGTATTATTTTCTTCACTTAATATCCTTTTTCTTACGAACTTGATATCATACGCATTGATAATTTCAAAATATTGGTGATATTATTTTTAACAAATTTTAAGTATATTGTACAAAATACCTGATATAAAAAAAATCTAAACATAATCTTTAACGCGTAAAAAATTATCAGCCTTATAAACAATTTCTGTTTTTAGAACTTCACTCTTTTACTGCTTAATACAATTCTTCTTTACGTTTTTTATATGGAATCAAAATATATGTAGTAAATATTAGAACTCACGCAAAATACATTAAACGAGCACAACTAACAATCGAACCAAGTGGTTTAAAAGTGCACTCAAGTGGTCTTCTATATGGGATCCTAATGGTTCAAGGTATGACACTCTTAAATTGTATTGACTCATGCTTCAAACACCGCTTATTTTACATATATTACACGCTAAATTAATATTCTGCTTGGATGTGGTTATGGATTTAATAGACGAAGAACAAACCACTCTACACTTGTTTTCTTATATTTCAGGGCAACGACACCTATAGCTGTTGAACTAGAAGTGACAAAGTACGATGACACGAATGAGAAGGAAGAACGATCATTAGCTTACGAAGTGAGTCCGCAGACTGATCCTGGTAACTTAGAAGACATTTTAGAAAAAATTAAAGCAGTCAATGAGGGACTGAAAACACCAACGAGAAGACCTCCCATAAATTACAATGTCCAGCCCCAAACAGGAGGTGGCTATATTATTGATAAAGACATACTTGAGAAAATACAACAGATCATAGCAACAGGAAAACTTAACCCTTCATCACAAAAACATCACGACAGTAACGCTTTAAGAGAAGATCTCGGAGCTCCTCGATATTCAAGACACAGGACCTTTGGATTAACACCCACCTTGCAAGTCGGAAAAAGTCATGAGCAAGTTCCAATGGCTCCTGTGCCTTATGTGACAAATATGCCAGTGCTTGTCATGCCCTTAATAAATCATATAAACAACAATGATTTGGAATCGAACATGATCGACTCACCATTGGCTTATAATACCAGAGCTGGTCCATCGTTCCCTTGGCCATTGGGACAGTTTTTTCCAGTTTTGATAAGAGATCCTTTACTTAACTTCATTGGAGGTGGTGGTTGGAATAACCTCATTCAGTACGGACAAAGTGCTGATGTTTGCAGAAAACAAAAGTCAGTTGAAGATTCTGAAGAAGATTTGGATGAAAACAATGATGCTAACCTAGAAGATATCAATGAGGCTTTGGAATTTTTGCCCAGCACTAGGCAAGGTAGAGAATTAAAGAAACGCAACATTTCAAGTAAAAGCACATTAGACAATAATATTGATAACCTGAAAAAAATCAAGAAAATATTCTCCGTTAAAACAACTACTCAAAAGCCAACAAAACAAGCTTACATAGAAGACGAACAAGATACAAAAACGGCAATGAACGATGGTGATCTTCGGTTTCCATTTTTCGGAGATTGGACTCTATTTGGCAATAGAAAGCCCGTTGCACCTAGCCCGGGATTTTTTATCAATAGATTGAAAGTCAGAAGAGGTGGAGTTGCCATTGCCGGGCCAGGAGGAGTGGCAACTGCTGGAAGAGGCGGAACAGCCATCGTTGGACCTGGAGGCCTCGCCTACACCCAACCCGGAGGACTCGCAGTCGCAGGCCCGCACGCTCGAGTCGTCGCCCTCTCACCGGAACACGACCTGTCATCCATCGTCGCGCGTCTTCAAGCACAGTCAGCGACCGATGGTTCTGTACCACGATTATTAGAAGCCATACCTGAAGGAAAAGTAGTTGCAAATGGCCCTGTAATATATTACCACCCTAACGAACAAACGTGATCATTTTTCTAACCTTACTTCTTTTTCATCTGTCTGCTTATCGATTAACTTGGGTTCTTTCGGTTTGTTAGATTCTACCGAGGATGGAGACGGTTACCAGAGGAGTACAAAAGCCATGGATTCAGCAGAAGATCGGATGAGCAGCAATACAACGGCTACTTAAAAGATCCATGGGGGCATAACTCCTTCTTTCTGTCTCTGAAGCCGACGGCACACGCTATTAACAGTCCTTATGGGGTTGCCATCGCCAACCCTGTGTCCCATGTGGTCATCGCTCGGAATCAAATAGGTTCTATTTCTCATGCACCGGTAGCATCTGCTGTGGTAGGACCAGGAGGCATTGCTCATGCTCAATCAGACCTTTACCTGTACGAATATTACTAATTTATTGGTGTAACTGTCAAGAGTTAATCTAGGTTAATTTAATTTAAGATCATTGTCATATTGATCATGCTGTAATTTTATGTAAACAACATTTATTAACTTTGTTCAGATAGACTGATTGAAATACTCAAATTTCATATTAACAACTTCATACATTAACTTTCTTATATTCATTCCTAATCACATTTGTTCATCTTTATTGCTCATTCATCAATTTAAAATGTTATTTGAAAAGTCTGAATATTTGCATTTATTTGGATTATTATTGTTTATTTTTAATTATACTCGAAGCTAAATTAAGTAAATTATTTTTATGTAAAGTATTTATTTTCATGTAAGAAACAAGTTTATGTCGGAAAATATTTTCGACTGCAACCTTGAAAATATCTTTCGAATATTATTTCGTTTACATGTATTTGTTTTACTTATTTATTATATTGATTTGTTTTCAAACGTGCTTGTTTCATTCGCTATGAACCCTCATATAACTACTCGTATCAAACAAAAATAACAGAAAAAACTTACATGGTTTTCTTCATCGAATGTTATATTGATGTTTTTGTTCAAGCAACAAAATAAAATAAAAACATTTGATGAATCATTGTGCATAGTACAAAAAATATAAGATACAAGATCTATTTTGGTGTTAATACAATTTTATCATTCCATACAAAAGTTTCTTTCGATCATGTCATACCGAAAATATTTGTTTTTATTTATTTAACAGAAGAATGAACTTACATTGCGTATAAGTAAAGCATATATTCCCAAAAAAACGAAATTAGATAAAAACTAGCTCAAATAAGAATAGATACTAATTAAGACTTTGAGTATAAGTTGACTATTTCTATTACATTGTAAAGTAGAGCCCATCAAGACTGTTTACTTTAGGTACGCCTGAGGAAGGAACCACGTACCTTGAATCAATTAAGAATTTCATTTGTTTTGCATGTGGAGTTAATTGGTCTTTTTTTCCCATAGACATTACGCTGAAAACCCATAACCGAAAGAATTACTGAAAAATCAACCTTTAAAAATATTTCTAAATTCTCTCCAGCGCATCTTCAGTACAATACCTGCCATTCTACGGTGGAGGAAAAGGCCAGTACCTTGAGGTAAAAAGAGACAGCACAGGAACGATCACAAGCGAAACAATCGTTTCCGAAGATAAAATAAGCAGTGAGAATATTGTTAAGAATAGCAATGAAAATCTCCTATCAAAAGTACTGGCAGCAAATCTGATCAGCTTAAAAACAATTTCTACAAACCTGCTTAAAATTCATACGCTAGGAAGAAAAACGGGTTCTTTAAAGAATAATGAGAAGAACAGATATAAAAATCAACTAGCAGCGTTAGGGGAAGCTGCTTCGAATACCATCAAACTAATAGAAGAAATAGGAGAGGATGTGGATATGCTATTCAAAAGTAATGTTACTCAGAGGAACTACGATGACAGTGATGATTACGTAAGTACTGACAAACATTCTTACAAAGACAGATAGAAAAATGTATCAGCTAATACAAGTTTAAGGCAATAGAACTTTTTATAAAAACTCAATGAATTCAAAGTTCTTTGTGTCACAATGCCTGACGAGACTTCGCAGTCAAACAGAATATATTGCAAAGAGATTAACAATATCAATCACATTATCGTTAGGTATATGTATCGTATGGGAAATTGGCACATAGTTTTCACATACTTCGATATCAACAAAGTGTAAAAAAGTGTGTCAAGTCATGTATCTTCTTTTCATCATGTCACGTATAGCATTTATTTTGTGGTGAATTTTTGAGTTTTAATGTTAAGTGAAGCCAAGTAAACACAAATGACAATATAAGGTTAACACTTTCCTTGTCCACAGATTGAAGAAGAAGGGGTGGGCATCGAAGCACCTACCGACAATGATGAAATACCACAAGTTCCATTGAGTGGAACTATTATTGCTGAAGCCAAGCCTGTGGGTTAGTAACCTGATATCCATACTTTACTTAAGCCATAATAAATCAACCCTAAAACGGCCGATTTAGACTTATACAGACGATATTATCTAGTTTCAGTGTTAATTTTTTAACTGTACTCGTATATGACAAGTGTCATAGGCCAGACGTAAGTACGTCTGGCCCTAGCCAGCAACGGCTCCTAAGCCGTTGGTTATATCACTTTAGTAAACTTTGCACTAGGTATGGGAAATCCTAACACGATTGTAAGTTAGTTAATGTTTTTAGCAACCATTTATTATAACTAACCACATTGCTATGACGGAAACAAGCAGCTGCAACTAGTTTAAGTGGTACCACGCCACCTTTTCTGTTTATAGCAAAACCAAGAAAATCATGATAAACGTATTATAGAACAAACGTGAACGTGTCTGTTTGTACTGGTCTGGGTGTTATATGTATTTGAGTTTATTCGTAATACCACTGTTGATTCTGATATCTGTAACACAAGTGCTTAAGCTACTTACCATGGAGTCAGATCAATGTATGTGATGTTGTTGTATATTTATTTATTTTATTATATTTTTATTATCGAGGACACTAGCTGAAAAATTGTCAATCATCAAAATTATAGTAATTATAAAATTATATTTAACTTACATGGTAGACGATATAAATAATTTTAACTATTATATACCTAATGTCCAATTTCAGGTCTAGCAGTGATCGGTGAGAACGGCCTCGCGGCCTCGCGCCCCATAGCAACCGCGGTGGCATCATCCGGAGTAGCCCTGGCCAGACCCATCGCCACCGCAGTAGCCGGCGTGGACCCTGCTGCTCTAGGCATCAACTTCCAAGTCAACCATTACGAAAAGAGTAACGCGAAGCTGGAATCGAGTAAATGAGCCTGTGATGGGTATCAGATTCATGTGGTGATATATCATTAAGCTACTAATATAAACTATGTAGATTTTAGATTTGAAATGTCGTATTTTGTAGATGTGCCTCTACCAGAGAGCTAATGATTATTGTGAGTGAAAAATTATGGGTATAAAGGTTGTCAAGTTGCAATTATTCTACGGTAGACATAAAGAAAAGAAAGGGCACATCTATGATGCTCACACGACAACTCGTTTTTTCTAAACATTCTTTCTTCTAAAAAGTTAACTTGTTTATTTTTCAATATTATTACAACATAACAAACTAGGAGTAAATTATTCAGATCAAATGTATATTGACAAATCGATAATCGTTGTGATTGAAATTGCATGAAATGTGATGTGATAAGATTGTCTTTTAAAGACGTAAAATTTTATTTATAAAATAAAGTAACTTAGGTTGTGTCTACAACGTTTTGCTGTTTTATTGTGTTTCTTTTTGAGTATTTATAAACTTGTCATCAGATAGTTCTTAGATGAACAGTGGGATTTTTGACCAAATTTGATTCTTACTTCGAGTTTTGTGGTAAGAAGACAGAAGGCAATTCAAGGGGGAATCTTTAGAATTAGAAAATTGTTTCTGGGTGTGACTTTTTACAAACATATCATCATATCGAGGTAAGAATTAGCTAGAAGAAGAAGATAAGATAAGAAGAGAAAAGAAATTTAGCATAAGCATCATTAATTTCAGTGATTCAGCGAGTTACAGTATATTGTGACGGAACAGTTATGACATTAAGATAACACGTTAGCTCGGACTTACCAATGCAACAATAACCTGCACATTTTGTTTGTGAATATTACTAAAAATCTATTAAGACCGTATAATAAATTACCAAGAAATTGAGTTATAAGTCAAAATATATGTTCTTTGTACATGCCTCCGACTGCATGTTATGTATGATGTTGCTTAGTTATTGAGTTTTGTATCTTGTTCTACCCTTTCAGATTCTGTATGACTGATTTTTATGTAGCCGGGTTCTTTTTTGCCATGATTTTATTCATGACGTTTTAGTTAAACAAATAACGTAACTATAATTATAATTGAAATCCTTGTGCTTAGCCCTTTAAAACCAAGGGTCGCGGGTTCGATCCCCGCACAGTACAAGCATAAGTGTGAATAAACATGTGTGTTTGTACTGGTCTGGGTGTTTTCCATGATTTATAATATGTATTTATTCACAAAAAAAAGTATTTAAGAATGTTTATCCGCTGTCTAGTACCCATAACACAAGGCTTAATTTGGGTTGGGACTAACGAATTGGTGTGATCGTTGTGAAATATTTATTTATTTAATCATGTAAATCCGTTCAGCGATTCCAGTTATAACAGGTCATAAAGAATATAACATACATACAAGATACGCGCGAAAAACATTACCCTTCAGCAGTTGAGAAAAACGCAAGAGGCTTGGCAAATTTGCAAATTTATACGATGCATTTTTCCGATCGCCCAGCTATGCGTCTCACGCGCACAATTATTCGATAACATCGCCTCACTTGTAAGGGCATAAACGTGATCTGAAACCATTATCTCACTTTTGGACATTTTGTATCATGGAGCATCATCATCATCAGCGATGATGGGAATATTAACGGCTGGTTTCAATATTTATCTTTGACTCGAAGTCGAGTGAATTTAAGCCGTCAGTTTCGTGCAAAAACGGCCGTAACCTCATTTAGCTTTGAGGAAACTGAGAGTTTTATAAGTTTCCGTCAAAGGTTGTTTATTATGTTTTATATACTTTTTAGTAAAATGAAAGTGTCCAGATTAAAGTGGAGATGGGCTGGCCATATAGCTCGCAGAACAGATGGCAGGTGGCCCCGTAAGGTTGCTGAGTGGAGTTGACCCTGGTTGGGACGTCGGAAAGTCGGGAGACAACCCACCCGTTAGGTCGATGACATTGCAAAAGTGGCAGGGAGGGGCTGGATGCGATTGGCACGGAACCGCAACACTTGGCGTGCTCATAAAGAGGCCTGTACCCGACTATGGGTGACCACTGGCTAAAGAAGAAGATACATCTTAGAGTAGGCTATTTTTTTACAAAATTAAGAACGTTTAGGAAGTGACTAAATAGTTGTATCACCTGATAGATAAGGATTGTTTTTTTTTAAATATAAATACTTCTGCTTTAGGTACAACATCCTACATCTCTTTATTGAAATCAAAAATCATTGTAGTATTTACATGTCTATTGTTTTCGCTAAGTGTGACTCAAAAAGTCTTCAAGTCGGGATTTCCTACTTCATTGGGCATTAGTAATTTCTATATAAGTACATGATTACCTTGAATTTGTAACCACAGGAAAGGTGACAAATAAGCATCATTTTAACGTTGCATTTTGACGAAGATTTTTGTCTTATAAATAAATAAATGTTTCACAACAATCACACCAATTCTCTAGTCCCAAATTAAGCTACGAGGCTTGTGATGGGTACTAGACAACGGATAAACATACTTAAATACTTTTTTTTGGAAATAAATACATATTATACAAAGAAAACACCCAGACCAGTACAAACACACATGTTATGCAGGGATCGAACCCGCGACCCTTGGTTTTAGAAGTCCGACATGTGGACCACTGCACCAATCGGTCGTCAAAGTCGTATAGTTAAATTGTATTGCAATGTCCAAACGAAGTTTACTGATTGCAGTTAGAACGTCCAAGTTCACAAAAAAGGTTTAGAAAAGCTTTTTTAAGTGTCAAATTTTCTTTGTTTCTTGAATTTCAATTTCTATTTGATTATCTCTAATATGTGTACCACGTATATTAACATATTTTCGTTTTGACCTTGATCACCTAATACAATGTTAGTCTAATCCTCAATACCAATATTAAATATGACAGACCCACGTTATTTGAAATTATCAATTCCACGTGTTCATTTATAATCTTCAATTTACTAGTAAATAAACATGATACAGATACTGCGTTTGTTCCACAAATATTGCGCTATACTTTTTCCATAGTTACACATTTATGGGCATTGTTGCGTAATGCGATTTGCATTTACTTTACGACAAAGGCAACTTTGTTTTTTAATAAATTAATTAATATTCCAATAAGGTACAATATTGAATTAATATTTAAATGTGTACGATGAGATTTTTTGTAGAGTCAGCATTTTATTTTAAACTCAACTTTTATTAAAATTGACATCTCTTTTAATTACTTGTAAAAAAAACTATTTATTATAAATAAGGACGATTTCCATAATAGATTTATAAGAAAAGTTTTTGAATTACTTAGATTATGTGTAAAAAATATTTACATATAAATGAAAACGGTTTCAAATTTTCACAATAAATCCGGATTCGGAATTACATATTTTTTTATCAGCATTTGTATCGGACGACCACTTTAGTGTATTGTCAAAAAGTTGACTAGTAACCAAGAGGTCAAGGGTTCGATCCCTGCACTGTACAAACATTTGTGTGCATGAAGATGTCTGTTTGTAATACTACTGTTAATACTGATATCTGCAACACAAATGCTTTAGCTACTTACCACAGAATCAGATCAATGTATGTGATGTTGTTGTTGTATCAACCCTAATCGTAAGCTTAAGCTATCGCAAGCTTAAACATGAAATTTACGAATATGTAACTTAAAAGTACCTATTTTGTAAGCTGTACAGGAACGAGAGTAATAAAAACTATATTACGACCAAATAACAACATTCGCGGAAACAAATACGACTGACTGCATTTTATTTCTAAGAAATGCGACACACTATGAGTGAGTCCAAAACGGGTTCATTCTTTGATGGGTGACCTAACTGTTGATCTGGATATAGGCTCTACAAATTGTAGAGAGTGTATATTTCAACCACGTATGTGTCGCAGGTAATAATATAAATTATATCGCTGAAATGAGGCCGTTAAATTGTAAGGATTTAGACCCGTTGACAATTTCCCGGATTTTTTATAATTTATCTAGCGAAATTATAAAAACCCTGATTTCAAAAAAATTCTGTAACATTTTAATTGTGAAATTCCTAATAATAATATTAGTGTAACAGAAAGCGACTAATTCAATCCCTAATGATAATATGTTGTATGCAACAGGTAGGTATGTTTAAAAGAATGCTAGGTTTTAGTTTTAGTACTTTTCTATCTCATCGTTACCCACTATGATGAGCGACAGATGATAGCCGATAACTGTCAAGATGTAAACAAGTCTAATATAGAAACTACTTGCCTATTACCTACATAATTTCGCTTTAAAAAAACCATCAGATCACATTTCCTATGTTTCTCTAAGGGCATTCCTGCATCTGCCTCATCAATCAGGGCATCATTCAATGTCTGAATACAATAATGCGATTCCGACTGACTGACTGAGATAATACATTCAAAAAGACGTAAGTCCTATAAAAGAATACATATAGATCGCTTCGCATGACATTCAAACGTTTTTAAATGAGCCGAGAGTAGTAAAATTATAATTGTGCATAGAAATAAAGACTTCGATGTGTCTGCTTTTATGCCTTTCGTTTACCATGTCTAGTCATAGCGGAAGAAGACAATAATCTTACGAATAAAACATATTTACTATCGAATAAATAACGCAATCTCAAGGGTTTTTATTGTTTAGATGAGTTACTAAGTTGGCACACGGCCAGACTATTTCTTAATAGGGAAATTATTGCAGAAGATTATAGGGAAATTACACGTTTTTAAAAGTACACAGATGAAAAGATTGTATTGTTCAAAAAAGATACAAGATTTGATATCCAAAGAGGAAGGGCCTTTTAAAGTGTATCAAGAACTATACTGTATTATCAGGAAAAGTGCCAATCCTAGTCAAAAAGTTTGTAAGTACCAATACTTTATATAATACGTAATCACGCACTTAGAATCCTTATCAGAATTTAATCAAGATATACAGGGTGTTTCTCCTAGAGTGTCAAGCCTTGGGCAGGCAGGCAGCTGAGAACCATACCTATCGCTTTCATTGCTAACTAAAAAAGAGAAAATAATTTCTGAGTACAAGGAATTTATATTACAGTAGAGTAAAAAGCGTGGGGTGCTTGGTATAATATGTGAAAATAATCCTATTATTGGCAACTATAAAAAGAGAGTATGAAAACGTCATAAAGTGCACCCTACGCTTTTTATTCTACTGTAATATAAATTCCGTGTACTCAGAAATTATTTTCTCTTTTTTAGTTGGCAATAAAAGCGTGTTTTTTTAGTTTTTTAAACTCTAATTTTTTGTATATGAAAACGATACATTTCGCTGCGCATACTAGCCCCGCTAGACCACTCTGTCGGCCTACTGTATGGTGTCAATTGCTACAACCATTACCTGTGCTCAACTTGAACTTAAATGCTATAAATCATCATAGAATAGCATAGAATAACAAAAATTAGCAAAAGTTTTAACATATTAACAGTATTTAAATTACAAAATTTCCGACTTATCAATTTCAGAGACCGATTTCAGCAGATAGTTTTTTATTAAGTTTAACAATTTTTTTGTATTAAAATGAAAGAGCAGCTTTAAAAGGTAATCAGAAACTATGAAAAGACTTATTTTAATTTATTTTTACGGTTGAAGATTCCATTCTGCTCTGATCGTTCCCAAATATTTCGATATCGATGCTTTTTTATATCTAATTTCAATGTAAAGAAAGAAATTATTTTAATCACAAAAAAACAATCAATAGGCATTATATTGCAAAAAAAACAGTCAAAGCAAAAATATTTTTTCAAAGCCGGACAAAAATAAAATCTTTAAAAATATGAAAATTAATTATAACTCGAAAACTACAAAAAATCGCTGAACATTATGGGGGTTAAATCGATAGTTATAGTACTCAGCTATCACCCCGGCACCAGCTTGATTTTTAGGTCTATCGGTTGTCATCACCTCTATACACTTTGATCCTGCATACTTGATAAGGTCGCAAGCATAGAAGTTCAGTAAAAAAAGGTATAGAAACATTTCCTTCGCAAAAGACGATCTAACTTATTTACTCCGCTTACTAAAAGTCAAAGCTAGCCCTCATCGCTCAACCTCATATAAGCGCCTGCGCACGCGCACGTTGCATTCCCGCGCGACTACTCCGTCGACATGGCCGCTCGATACGTGAGTACATCATTATTATTTTTTTTGTTTTTTTTTTACTTTTGGATCGAGGCTTAATTGGAATTAGGTTGAAGTGTGAAGGTTTTAATCCAAATTTAAGATAATTAGAACGGTAATCGAAATAAGGGGTTTTTTTTGTCATAGGGAAATGAATTTTAAAAACAACTCAACGTTCTTGCAAAAAATAGGTTATGACCTATGAAATTGTAGTTTTCACTTTGCACCTAAATTGGGAATCTTCGGACTGGGTGGGAGTTCAAAAATTCAAATTAGTCTAAAATCAAAGCTAGATATGAAGCCTTTAAGACTATGCATTTCATTTTTTTATATTAAAATTTTTTTAATAAAATAATTTGTTTTAGCCAGGATTGGGCTTAAAGCACAAGTTTGAAAAACTTTTTTTTTTGTTTTGCTGTGTCAGTAGTGCTACAAAAACGGTTGGAAGAGTTTTGAACCTGTATAAGTAAGGCTCAGCTACCCACTGCATGTTTTTTTGTTATTTTTTTATAATTTGCTTTTTGTGTGGAGAAATTCGCAGTTTTGATTGCTTATAAAATGAAGTTTTCTCAAAACATGGTATCTATTGATATACCGTTGGATTTCAATTGTGTTAAATAACATTTTGGGTATTCCAAACATTTCAAATACAGGGAGCGCCGTTTGTCCTGTTTTTAATTTTTTATGCAAATCTAAAAAAACATGCAATCAATAGCGAAACCTAGTTCAAAGATACCTTAAACACCTGAAACCGTTTCTGTACAACTATCTACTCAGAGCAACAAATAAAACTTTCGAAAAAAACACATTATTTTTTATTTTTCATGCTTATGATTGTAGCCTATTCCTAGCGTAAGAAAATTATTTCAAAATGAATGAAAGGCATTTTTTAAACACAAGTTTTCTAGCTTTTATTTAAGTCTATGTTAAAATTTTTAGCTCTCAACCAGTAAAAAGATATTCAAGTTCAAAGTTACAAGAAAGTAAAAACGGCAATTTCATAGGAATGATATATTAAAAGTTCGTATGTGTTTATTTTTCCTGAAACCATATATATTTTTGAATTTAAGATTGATATCTATTTATTCATTGAAAAGCCCACTAAACGAAAACTGTATTCTGACGTTAATTCCATATTAAACAAAAATAAGGATCATTACTTTGTGCTTTGCATAAACAACTAACTCTAGCCAATGTAGAGACGTTGTTGATTTTTAAGTTAATTTACAAGGAGTGGCTTCTAACTTATTTTTTTATGTCTAACGTCATGTAATTCAAAATACTACATGAGTACTTCATGAATGCTCAACGTCAGATAAACAGTGCTTTAAAGGAGTGATCATTAACATCCATAAACTATAAAGTGTACCTCATGCTACCATAAACATCTTGGTCAAAGTTTCAATTGAAGCTGACATTTGAAGGGTTCAAGTTTTTCTCGTCCGATTGATTGACTACGGCAGCAAATTGTAATGTGCCATCTTTATCGCATTTGAACCGCATCAATAAGTTACTAGTACTTAAATGGATGTTAATTTTGAAAGCTGGCGATTATTGCTAGCTTCTCTATTTGGTTATACACGTCCATATATTAATTTAATAAAAACTGTATTCAAATATGTGGTTGAAGTATTTTTTTTCAAACACCCTAAGTATTCTAGAATTCAAATAATAACTTCGGAAAAACCATTAGAAAATTAATTATTCACATTTATCGTCATAATCAGTAATAAACCTCCTCCACAGATTTCCTAGTCTATCAACTGTCAATGAAGATTAGTCAAGTATTTGTTGTCATAAAAATCGTTAAAGCCTTTTTGAAATGTTTAAATCAACAACTATTAATTTTGTTTGCGCGTATAAAAGCAATCTGCGATTTTCAGTCGCATTTTTTAAATTTTATATCAATAGCCACAACCGAAAACCGACATATACACTCTTTCAACCGGCAAACGAGACCCATAGTTTTCCTCTGTGCAACAACAACTAGGTCGTCGACCAACGACGCGCGTCCCTCTGCGCCGCGATCCACAATTACCTGCGCAGGAGTGGCGCAAAGTCATTCTTCGCGACAGGTCACATATGACTTAGTGGCATACCGCGTGGGTAAATACGTGTGACAGTTTTGCAAGGGTTGCGAAACACGGCTATGGGTTTTTGAATGGAGTATATAATTTTATGGTGGCTAAAACGACCAAGGATTTAACGACGTTTGTAATTGGCTAACAAAGTAGACTCAAGTAGACCAAAAGATGGAAATATTATGAGAAATTAACATGATCTTGTGTAGCCAGTGGTTTCAGTAATTAAATCGGGTCAGTAAACCGGATCTTTGGTGTCAAAAAGTCACAGTTATGAATTATGAAAAATGAATCATCGCGACAAATGCGCCGCTATTAATAGAATTCGATACTTATTAGAAAATTATAAACTTGCATGCAAACTCATCATCATCATCATATCAGCCGTTTACGCCCACAGCTGAGCTTAGATTCCCATCGCGATGGGTCCTACGCATCCTGTACCCGTGACGGTATGAAGTACTACATATCTGTGCGCGACCTTCACCAGTAAATTAATTACACAAAATAGGAACTTAATCCTGCACTAAAATTCTGTGAACATAGAGGGTTAGACGCAAAATATACATATATTACATAAATGCAAAATTTAGAACAAGTTTAGGCCATTTGTGTATTTGAAAACAAAATATAGACCCGTTGGACATTTTAAGCACGACTCATCTGATATGGATATAGTTCTTGGTACTTTAACAACCAAAAAAGTTCGTGGATAACAATCAGATGAAACTTGTTACAAGTTTTTACTACACAGCTTTTGGCAGGATATGTTATTTATACAATCCGACAAGTAAGTGATCAAATAAAAATTCGCTAAATATGATAACAAAAACATACAATGGAAATTCGATTGACAAAAAAAACTTTTAGAAAAGAAAATGTGACGACCTACACCTGGCTGCTGAGCTTCAGCATGTCAGGTACTGAGGGACAACCAGCTACCAGCACCAAGCCGTTGCAGACCCAACCTGCCGTACTACCATACATGAAGGGCGCCACTAACAAGATCGGAAACATCTTGAAGTTGCTTCAATTAAAACTTACTTCAAGCTTCAAGGTCAAGTGTAACATACCTCTTCAAGATGCAGGGACGTGCAGACTGGAATGTGATTGCGGACTCTCTTACATAGGGCAAACAAAGCGTAGTATAGGCATACGAATAAAAGAACATACAGCCGACATAAAACATGGACGTGGAATAAAATCTGCAGTGTTTGAACATGCATAAGATATACCTAACCACTTTATTACCACCACGCTTTGACCAACCGAAAGTCCTGAATTTGAGTAAGGGCATTGAAATTCGAAGACACACTAATTTTAATAGAGAAGATGGTTGGAAAATTCCACCAGCTTGGAATCCGGTTATAGCCAAGACTCAAGCTCGACCCCGCACTGCAAGACTTCAAGATATTGTTAGGTCTTTTTGTGTAGATAAGAACGTAACTAAATATTTTTGAGTGATGGTAGTTTACAATTCTTTCAAAACTTTGCAATGACAACTAACACCTTAGTCTACCTGTGACCACGGATGCTGAAAAAGATCCGAAACGTCAGGTTAAAATAAAATGTAGACAAATATATCGCGAAATAATCCACCAAAAGTGTATAATTTCAAAACCAATAAGAGTTCAGAAGTTCCCGTGACCTACTTACTTAAAATTAATCATAACTTCAAATCAATTAAAATTCTTCATCCCATGTGTCAACCAATTTACAAAAAAAAATAAAGTGAGCAATGCTGCAAAAAAAATCTGATGTACTAAAAAGTTACGTTACTGTATTTTAAATTAATTTTACTTTGGCTGAATTTCACTTGTGGAAACTGTAGGTCATATATTTTAGAACACTTTGTGACAAGTGGTGACAAAGGGCAGAGGTCAACGCCCTAATGACGGTTCCATGTCATCGACCGCCAAATGCACAAGGTCGAATTATTCGTATTGTCCTGACACATTTTGTTGGACTTCGCGGTAAAGGAATATAAGAAGAAAAGATAAGATAATTCATGAGTCAGGGAAAAGGAGTTTAAACACAAATGAAACGGTGACTAAAAATGCTAAACATGCCTTATTCCCAAGAAATTGTTTTAATATTTAAATAACCCTAATATTTGGTATATTGAAAACATATTTTCATTAAATATTTTTCATTTAAAATTTAAGTGTACTTTCAATTTAAGTTAACGGAACGATATAGGATATGTAACATTATGTAATGCATGTGTTTGTAACAATTAGTAACGAATTTTCTTTCACATTCGTTATTATGTGTGTATGTGAATTTCACTACACATAACCACTTCCTTAGTTATTCGAGCATGGCATAAATTATAGTTCTAGATATAAAGTAGCTCATTCATATACAATACAAGACGTAATACTATGTAATACGGTATTTGTGTACTATATATGCTATAATCAGGCAATTAAAAAGATAGCGAAAATTTAAGTTACATGAGTAAAACTCTTGTGCTTTCCTCGCTGTGATAAGTAATAGATACTTGAACATATTTTTTCCTATGCAAGATAATAATAATAATAAAAGTCCTCCAGGCCTCCAGGCCAATCTCAATAGAGATCAGCCAACTACGCAGGTGATATTATAGTGCACAAGTGTGAGCGCAATACACAGGTGCACTCACTGTTCCATCACTCTCAAAGTTCGGTGAGACGGCAATCCGACATAACCGGAGAGAGATCAGGCGCAGGACCAACGGCTTAACGTGCTTTCCGAGGCACGGTGGTGTAACACCGCCAACTTCCCGACTCCGAGCTGTTTTTGAGAAATTCATGACAGAAACTCTCAGCAACAATTTTGGCTCGACCTGGGATTCGAACCCAGGACCTCTCGGATGTAACGCAGAAACTTTGCCACTACACCAACGAAGCAGTTTATGCAAGATAAACAATATTACTTATGTACGTAACTCTACACAACAAAAGAAATGAACAGAATAAATACCTTCATCAGCTGTTGAAGTTAAAATATATTTAAAAAATATATGGACCCAGTGGGAAAAGTAGAACAATAGAGTCGTGGACCTTTGGGAATAAGCCTTGTCAAATTGGTAGGTAGATTTTCTGCTGCTTTTTTTTATTCCTCTGGGCACAAAAAATTCATCACCAAATATCTCCCCTTTCATTGGTCAGAAATTGTTGCCTATTTAAAATGTCAGTTTCAAATACACTTTAGTTTAACATGACCCTTAAATTTTATCTATATTTTCAGTTTGAAAATTCACCAGAGGAATAAATCGAAGAAGCCAAATCCCAAGAAATACCCTAAACTAAATTTTCCTTTTAACCCATCGTTCTTTACGTTGGCTAGCACATCACGAGTAAACACTGCGATATTTTATGCGCTTATGATACGGGCGATTTTGCAATGGGTAGCCTGATTTGCTGGTTACTTTACATTGGCAATGTTTTTACGCAATAGATTACTTAAAATGCAATAACGAAATTTCTACTACATAGCGGTCTTTACAATTTTATTCATCCTTTGAAAACCAAGTTTTTGGCAATAAACCTGCTAAGCCGTCACAATTTTGTGATATGGCACTTGGAATCAAAGCGTTTTGATACTTTCACCTATTTTTCCCTGACAAATTAACCGTTATCACTCCTTCAGATTATCATAGATTCTTCTATTTACCAACACATTCGCTAACAATGTTATCTCGATGACCAAACCATCGGCAACTGATGTAACGATATGACGAATCATTTTACTCGTACGTGCGGCAAGTGGGTGAAGGCTCTGACGGAGAGTACATACTAATCAGTATTCTTCCTTCCGATGGGACGTGGTGTTGTGACGTTTATACGATGATGGGAAACATGTTTGGAACAATCTCTGATTTGACAGCTAGAAAATTAGCGGGCCCAGCAATCATTGTCATGCCGATCGCTTCTTTATTGCTTTTCTTCGTAGAACCATCATTGTATTCAAAGATTATTATAAAAAAAATAATGAGCGAAATCAGTTTAGTTGTTTTCGAGATTTGCGCTTATTAAGACATTTTGCGATTTATTTTTATAGGTACTTATATCAGATGTGTGTGTAGCTCTTTCAATACCCTCGATTTTGATGATGATGATGATGATGATGATGACTTATACACTGACAACCACTTTGATGCAATGGTCTAGAAGTTGACTATTAAACCAAGAGGTCGCGGGTTCGATCCCCGCACTGTATAAACATTTGTGTGAACATGTCTGTTTGTACTGATCTAGGTGTTTTATGTATTTATTTAAGTTTATTTGTCTGTAATACAAGTGCTTAAGCTACTTACCACAGAGTCCGATCATTGTATGAGATGTTGTAGATATATTTATTAAAATGTATTAAAATTTAACTATCACAATCAGTTTATCCGCTGAAACCCGAAAAGATGAGAAGATAATACTTGTCAATAATAAGAACACCTAACCCAACCTAACATCGCTCCTTCTCGGTTATATACTATTTTCAACGGATGATTGTGATTCAAAAGAGGCCTAAAAAAACCTAAACATCATCTCAACTTCAGTGAAGGCAACATCAACATCCGACTAAAGAAAATGCGTAAGTGCACAGTTAATTCGAGTATTCTTGAGATAACATCCGTTCGCTGTTAAATTGATCGTGGACGTCCTTAACTGTCAGTTACCAGTCAAGCTAAACACGAATTAAAGGGCCATGGTCCTGCATTCATACCATGAGTATAGTCCCATGTACTACGCTGCCTCGCGTATTTACGGATGCGCCAAGTGTGAAGTTTTCAGTATCATAGCACTTGCTATATTATATATGTATGTGTACTGTTTTACACATCCATGATAAATGATAAATATTCTTAAATCGTCTGTGATTGAAAGTGCTTGTCCAAAATGCGTAGACACGATTTTATTTGTTGTGTCGTTACAACTTGGCTGCCTCGTTGGTGTATTGGCGAAGTTTCTGCCTTACATTCGACAGGTTGCTAGGTTGCAATCCTAGGTAGAGCCAAAAACTGTTTCTGAAATTATTTCCTCTGAGTCGGGAAGTTGGCGGTGTTATACCCCCGTGCCTCGAAAAGCATGTTAAGCATTTCAGTCCTGCGCCTGATCTTATTCTGGACATGTCGGTTTGCCGTCTCACAGAACTTTAAGAATGAAGGAACAGTGAGTGCACCTGTGTAATGCGCATACACTTGTGCACTATAATATCTCACGCATAGTTGGCTGATGTCTGTACGGTCGCTGTGGTCGAAATCGGCTAGTAGGAACTTAACTTAACTTTACTTTCAAACAATTTGGTTTCTCGTATTTTTTATTGTGATAACTCATTGCATTTAACTTCTAACGACTACGAGAGGAGAGGGATCTTTTTGGTACCTAAATATTTTTGTGTACTACGATAGAAGATTTAAAAACGATTTTTATGTTGTTGTTGTTGTTGTTGGAGTCCTATGGCACCCCCGTGGTGCAAAGGGCCTTCGTGAGCTGTCGCCATTTCCTCCTGTCCTGCGCTTGACTCTTGACATCCTCCCATAGTAGACCTGCAGCTGTTATCTCCTGGTCGATGGTTCGTCTCCACGAATGTATCCGTCGTCCGCGTCTTCTCCTTCCATCGGGCTGCCATTCAAAGGCCACCGACGCAGCATTGCACTCACTTCGACGCAGCGTGTGCCCTATCCATTGCCATTTGCGTTGAGCAATTTCCTGCTGTATCGGCAGTTGTTGGCATTGGGCCCACAAGTCTTCGTTGCGAATTGTATTAGGCCAATATATGCGTAGAATAACTCTAAGGCACTTGTTAACGAAGACCTGTAACTGGCTTGTTATCGCTTTCGTAACTCTCCAAGTCTCGCAGCCAAACAGGAGAACACTCTTGACTATAGACTCGAAGAGTGTGAGTTTGATGCGGCGGGTTAGAACATTTGACGTCCAGACGGGTTTCAACTGGGCGAATGCGCCTTTCGCTTTCTTAAATCTCGCCTCAACATCGTCGTTTGCGCCGCCCTTGTTGGTAATGCAACTACCCAAGTAGCTGAACTTGCAGACTGTTTCTAGCGGAGCATTATCAAGCATGAGAGGTGCGTTGTTCCTCGACATAATACGCATATCGACGGTTTTTCGGCTGTTGATTCTCAAGCCCATCTCATTTGCTTCCGCTTTGAGATCGTCTAGCTTTGCTTGCATTTGTTCTAGAGTGGGTGAGATAAGCACTATGTCGTCAGCGTAGTCGAGATCCTCCAGTGTGCTGTCACACCATGTAATGCCCCTTGGTGTCGCTACGGCCTTTCGCATGACGTCATCAAGCAGGATAATAAAGAGAAGCGGCGACAGCAGGCAACCTTGCTTTACGCCAGCAAAATGATTTTTATGTGGTTAAAATTAAAACCATGAAGCATAGCTTTGGCTCATTCTAGCTGAACAGAGCTGAGTATTGACAAACATTTTATGCATACCTATGTGTTCACCGGTTGCAAAGATAAACGTGGCACATAGATTGATGACATGATGTCTATTAATTACCATTACCGATCGATCGTCATAGACCGATATATGGGCATACATTTGCATTCATTTGTGTAAGAATACACGGAAACGCAACCAATTTTGATATTTTCTCGTTTTGCATTTTCCAATTACTTGAGTTGGTTTCGCAATGAAAAATGAGATGTGGGAACTCGTTGGGAGGCTCCATCCTCTATCTGTTTGAGGAAAATAGCGAACGTGATGAATACCGAACGACTAAACCATTTTTTCTGTAATAAATAAACAGAATCAGCTATTGACCAAGATTAAAAAAAAATACATATTTTTAAAAATTAGGTCTTTTTCATCATTTTTCTTATTCCAACATTATAACGTATTTTATTAAATATCGTTGCTTGGAAGTCAAGTCAAATTAGGGTGGATATCCTGCATTCTGTTGGTTAAAAATGGACTATAATTGTATTATAGCCAATGTTTGTACGACCACTTTGGTGTAATGGTTAAGAAGTTGACTATTAACTAAGAGATCGCGGGTTCGATCCCCGCACTGTACAAAAATGTGTGTGCATGAACATGTCTGTTCGTACTGGTCTGGCTGTTTATATGTATTTATTTAACCCTAAAGCAAATTTAAGTAACGTAACTGGTTATGTGGGGGTCACGCGGCCCCCAATAGAAAATAGTTCCTAAAATTGAAATTTCTGTCATTTTATTTAAAACGTATTTGGAAACAATAAATAACAATCCTGTTTAATAAAATCAATAACATTTCATTTATATGACTCTTTTCACCTCTGTACTACAAAAGATCACAAAAATTTGTTAATTTTTTGGTATCTTTTTTCTAGCGTCACAATTGTCCAAAAAATAAACGATTTCTTCTAAAGTCTTTAGCCAACCTTTGTATGTTTTCTTATTCGTTATAATATTAACTTCGAAAAAAACTGAAATAGTCCTCTGATAAACTTTTAGTAAAAAAATCAACACCAATTATAAAGTCTAAAGGCTAAGAAACATCAAATGGTATATTCTGTCTTGCAAATCATCGCATAGCACATTTGTTTTACTAATGCTCTTTGCAAATGAAGTACTTGCAATTGTTGCATTTTATATCAAATTTTCCGTCTTTTTTTCTGTCACATAAGTGACAGCGTCCTCATTTTATGGCGTTTTGGCTCGAGCTGGCAACTTCAGGCGTAAAATTCGTTGCAGATGTTCCAGCTACATTGTGAGATGCTACAAACGATCAAACTTGTGTTTCATTTCTCGTGATTTAAATGATTCTTTAAAAAACACGATACAATAAAATAATGTGAAAACTCTAAACTTACGTATCTGGTATTGTGGGACCTACTTACTACGGAGTCGGATCAATGTATGTGATGTTGTTGTATATTTATTAAAAAAAACATGATATTTTTTATAATTGTGGAATGGCGAGGACAATACCATCTAACCATTAATAACACGAAGGCCTTAGACAAAAAATATGTTGGTATGTTTGGTATACCTTCAGGGCATACTTACGAGCCATGACACACCAACGGTATACTGCTGGTGTAGTGGCAAAGTTTCTGCCTTACATCCGACATGTCCTGGGTTCGAATCCCAGGTCGAGCCAAATTTGTTTCTGAGATTTTCTATCATGAATTTCTCAAAAACAGCTCGGAGTCGGGAAGTTGGCGGTGTTACACCCCCGTGCCTCGGAAAGCACATTAAGCCGTTGGTTCTGCGCCTGATTTCTCTCCGGTCATGTCGGATTGCCATCTTACCGAACTTTGAGAGCGACGGAACAGTAAGTGTGCACCTGTGTATTGCGCTCACACTTGTGCACTATAGTATCTCCTGCGTAGTTGGCTAATCTCTGTTGAGATTGGCCGCCGTGGTCGAAATCGGACTCTTATACTGCCCCCGCAACTGTCAGCGATTTGACTGCGATGATTGGTTAACGACACACTGTCAATCGCGACTCGCGGCGACAGTATCCCGCTTTAAAGCTACGAAGCTGACAAAGATGAGACGTTTGTTAGTTTTACTCGTCTGCCTCGCATTCAAATGTAAATAGTTAATTTTTCTCGGTAAGTAATTGCCTACGACGCCTTCGGTTTGAATGCTTTGAATAGTTCATTAGTGATTAATCGCACTGTTTATTCTAATTGCAGTTTTATTTACAATATTAATTAAATAACGCTAGGTCATAGGATAGGTAGATCTTGGTTTGCTCGATCCTTATCTGACACGTGTATCTTTGAAATCGTGTTATAATTTTCAATAAATTATGTAGGTATATACGAGTAGTCAACGTTATAACAAAAACTCTAACCGCCCTCAAAACCTAGGCAAACACATAGATTTGCCCCGGGTTTTGAACTCGCAACCATTGTGGTTCGAAAGCCAAACCATTACACCACCACGGCCGTCACATGTTTGTATTCCGGTAAAACTAAAAACAGACATATTCAATCATACGTAATTGAGTGATTTTGATGGAATGTAAAGAAAGTCTATTAATTAATAAAAGTTCATAAAACACAAGGGCAGGCAAACTATACCTATACAGGATAGGCACTCGTACATAAATGTGTTGATATTGACTTTGAAATGTTCAATTAACTCCCCACAGACATCAAGAACCTTCCTTTGTCTCGTCCATGTTTGATAACGACAGTAAAATCATGCAATAGATGGTTATGATCACTATCGCAAGGCTCATTCATAAGATGAAAAAAAGTGTTTCTACTTAAGACTATTCGTACTCGACTCATCGTAAATCCAACTAAGAAAAGCTCCTTGTCTTATATCTTAATTGTATCGAAAAATTGTTTTTTGTGTTATCCATATATATTTTGCACAAATTCCCCATTCCTGTTAATCAAATGTTCCTTTAGACGAAGGTTGCCTATAAGAGATCGCTTCAAGCGATAAGACCGCCTAAATTGTACATCTTTATTTGTTAAACTTGTCTGTAATTTTTGTTTTGTGTTGTACAATAAAGTCTTAATCTATGTCTTACAATGCCACTCCAATTTAACTTATAACCTGCAAAAGTTTCATCAGATGGTCAAGTTTTCAGTTGGCAAACAGCTTATTTGCATTTGATCTGAATCCACTAGGCCTAAATACAAGGCAAGCCTAATCTGCATTCGCGACGTTTCACCCATTAACGCCTGGGACCTTACTCCGAAACGCTCTGTATATATTTCGAGTATGCCATTCTTTTATGACTGCCTAGTTGGTGTAGTGCCAAAGTTTCTGCCTTAAATCCTAGAGGTCCTGGGTTCGAATTCCAGGTCGAGCCAAAAATTGTTTCTGAGATTTTCTGTCATGAATTTCTCAAAAACAGTTTGGAGTCGGGAAGTTGGCGGTGTTACACCCCCGTGCCTCGGAAAGCACGTTAAGCCGTTGGTCCTGCCTGATCTCTCTCCGGTCATGTCGGATTGCCGTCTCACCAGCCTTTGAGAGTGTTGGAACAGTGGACCTGTGTATTGAGCTCACACTTGTGCACTATATTGGAAAATTATTGGAAAAATGTTTTTATGCTCTTGATGAATTATAACTGTAAATGTGTAAGTGAATGAAGTTTGACAAATTAATTATTGACATTAGAATTATTATTGACATTTATATTAAATTTAATTGTAGTACTGATTATTTTAAGAATTTTTAGTTTTTAGCGTTTTTATATTATTTTTTTAGTTTTATTTTGATGTAATATTCCACACAAAGATATTGTTATGAATAAAGAATTGAATTGAATATAATATCTCTTGCATAGTTGGTTGATCTCTGTTTAGATTGGCCGCCGAAATCAGCCAAGAGGGCTATTATGCCATTCCATCCTGTTTCGGTGCCAAGCTTTTAAGAGTGAGAGGGATGGCTACATTTGAAATAGGGACCGCTTACTGAGTAGTCTCCGATTAGTGAGATTTCGCGAGTGGCGCAAGAGTTCGCGTTTTCCGTCAGCCTGGCCTTAGGACCTCGGCGAAGGTGACCGTGGGCTTCTGACAATGAATCTTAATTAGAGTACTAAGCATTGATTTGTTGATATGCCAAAGACGTGAGCTGTGTACCTGGCTTATTCATAACAAACAAAATCGGGTGAAATAACAATTTATGCGCCTTTTTTAACGATTCGATAAGTAGTCTGTGCGTGCACCCACAACCCTTGACAGTAAGTTAAAGTAAGCAGGTATAAAATAACCCCTGAAAACACCTATTTCAGTTGCATTGTGGGGTTTTGATTAATTCTTTACCTCAGTTTTGATGACACGTAAAAAAGTTGAGCGAAGTCGTAGCCGTGTGTGCGCCCCCAAAATTGTTGAATTAGATAAAATGACATTCATGTGGTCGGAAACTTGGTACTCGGAAGGCGGTTAATCAAATTTCAATTTCATTAATTAAAATATGTAATGTTTTTTCCAGATCGCTCTAGCAGCTCTGTGCGCGGCGGCGAGTGCCGCGCCGCCCACGCCTCCGCGATTGTACACGCAGCATGCGCCTGCACATTTGCAGCAACAGATCAACCCGTAAGTTACACGCTTGTGTTATTGCTGTAAATATTCTTGCAGGATTAATAGATTTGCATCCAAGGGTAAAGTACTGATGTGTGTAGTTGCTATGAATGTCATCGCTTTAAATGTTTTATCCGGAATATGGGATTGAATATTTTTTTGCCTATACATAAAAGATATAAATCTTTGCAAATAATTTGTCACCGTAATGATTACTAATGAAATTGATATATCGTTTAAATTATATTAAATATCATATACAAACAGGCAGAATGCAATAAATAAGTGTTTATTTCTTTAATAGATTCAGAGTCAATAAAATATTATTTCAGATACGACTACTACTTGGAAAACCAAGAGGTAGCTAATTACTACAACCAAGCTCAGCAAAAACAAGGTAAATAATGAAACCATATTTTCTATGTATCTGATTTCGAATTGAGATACACATATACATACCCCGTTTAAACCTAAACTGATTGAAAGTAATGTTTTACTATACGACTAGAAAAAAATCATCAAATCTATCGTCTCCCACAGACGTTGTCCTGTCCATTGTTTTTTTTTAATTGACTTGCCAAGTATCGTGTTTTATCCCAAGGGAGCATTTAATCGGGATAAAAAGTATTCCATCACTCAAGTCAGCTCATACCCTGTCTGTATACCAAATTGCATCGAAATCCGTTCAGTAGTTTCAGCGTAAATTTTTATTTATTTTGTTGCACCTCCCACTAATCATTTCTGCTTAGCCCAAAGGTATGACTGGTAGAGAATGCCCTACGGCGTTAAGTCCACCTTTTGTACAAAGTATTGTTGTGCAATAAAGCTTAATTAAATAAATAAAATAAATAAATGACGGACAAACATCTAAACAATGAAACTGTCACATCTATATCTTGTATACTTATAATAAATTACCAAAATAACTATTCGAGGGTGTTAATAAGGGATCGATACTGATGCCAAAAACGCAATCAGTAAAAAATTTCGTCTGTTTCTATATTCAAAAACTACCCGTACCCGACGGACTTTAACGAAACTTGGTAAAACTGTAATTCAAACTCATGAGTTGGCCATGATATACTTTTCAACACGCTACAATTAATAAAAGCAAAGCAGTGAAGGGAAATGTTGGGAAAGCGGCAGAAGTTACTCCATTTTTTAAGCTTCTGTCGGGTGTGAAACCTAAATGATTAAAGTTACACAGAATAAGTGTATGACGGAAATGTTGTCCTTAAAATTATATTAAAAATATCCCACAACAGTATATATCTATCTTTTATGGTTGACTGACAATAAAACGTGTAACTTTCGAAAGCTTAGCAGTTCGAAGTTTTCTGATTTGTCCACTCCTACGTTTATTACACGTCAGTCATCTAAATATATAAAACTCCAAGGTGACTGACTGACTAACATAGAGATATATCAACGCACAGCCCAAACTACTGGACGAATCGGGCTTATATTTGGCATGCATGTGGGTTATGACGTCGGCATCCGCTAAGAAAGACTCTGTTTATCTTTCTACCCCCCAAAGGGGATAAAATAGGGGTTGCAAATTTGTATGACACTAGGTAGCAAAAAGCTAAAGTCCACGCGGATGAAGTTGCGGGTGGCCGCTTGTCAATAATGTTAGTGTGATACATTATTTGACAGCGCACTCCGGCAATGGGCAGAATGGAGCACCATCAAGACTAGAAAGCTTAGAGCCTGACAGCGAAGTGGAACTTATCCCTGGAGCTCAGCAGCCTCAGCAACCGCCACAACAGGTAAATAAATAAACATACAACAACACCACATACATTGATCTGACGTCGTGGTAAGTAGCTAAGGCACTTGTGTTACAGATATCAGAATCAACAGTGGTATTACAAATAAACTTAAATAAATAAACTTAAACACCCAGACCAGTACAAACAGACAGTGCGGGGATATAACCCGCGACCTCTTGGTTAAAAGTCAACTTCTTGACCATAACACCAAAGTGGTCGTCAAGGTACTAATATAAAATAACTAATTTAACTTAAACATAAAGCAAGTAGGAACTTTAAAAGTCAAACATTGTAAAACCAATTATCAACGGCTACACATATTACATGAGCAAAGTTCACTCGACGCAAATAAAGTCACAAGGCAAGCAGTAGGCGTTTTATCATCATGAAAATCACGCTTTGATTAAAGTAGTGTATTTATTGATTAATTGTGGTTTTCAGAATCCAGTGTCTCCAAACATACCTGGTTTGATCCCTGGCCAACGAGTCTTCATCGTTCACATGCCAGTGCCAGGATACAGGTAAGGAATCATTCACACGGCATTTGTCCTGCACGTTTTTTTCTTTATATAAAATTCTCGTGTCACAATGTTCGTTTCCGTACTCCTCAGAAACGGCTTGACTGATTCTCATGAAATTTTGTGAGCATATTGAGTAGGTCTGAGAATCGGCCAACATCTATTTTAAGAGTTGTCCACCGTCAGCAGGACAACTAGGAACGTATAAATAGTTACCAAACAATGAACATACATATATTCACACGTGAATTACCGAATCTACTAGGGCGGTTTGATAAGTCCATGACTTTGAAAAGAAAAACATATATTTTGTGTACAAAAACATTTAATTTTTCTACATACTCTCCTTTCAACTCTACACTCTTTTTCCAGCGATGCTCCAATCTCTTCAACCCATCCAAAAAATACTTTTTGTCAAAGCCTGCAAAATAGGCCTCGGTTGCAGCTATCACCTCTTCATTGGATGAAAATCTTTGCCCAGCAAGCCATTTCTTCATGTTTGGGAAGAGAAAGAAGTCACAGGGGGCTAAATCTGGTGAATATGGAGGGTGCGGCAATAATTCGTATCCTAATTCGACAAGTTTTGAAGTCGCGACTGCAGACGAGTGGGCCGGAGCATTATCCTGATGAAATAGAACTTTTTTCTTTGCTAGATGCGGTCGTTTCTTCATCAACTCTTCATTAAATCTTTCCAGCAATGCAGCATAGTAAGCACCGGTTATTGTCTTGCCTTTCTCCAAGAAATCGATGAAAATAACCCCTTGACTGTCCCAAAATACTGTTGCCATCACTTTACCAGCCGAACATACCGTTTTTGCCTTCTTTGGTGCACGTTCGCCGGTAGAAGTCCACTGCTTTGACTGTTGTTTAGTCTCTGGCGTATAATGGTGGACCCACGTTTCATCCACGGTTCCGTACCGACGCAAAAATTCACTTGGATTGCGATTATACATAGCCAGACATGCCTCAGAAGTAGTCACGCGTTTTCGCTTTTGGTCGACTGTTAGTAAGCGCGGCACCCATCTTGCAGAAAGTTATTTCATTCCCAAAATATCGTGCAAAATATGAAAAACTCGTTCAGTTGAGATGTGCACAGCCTCAGCTAACTCGCGTATCTTTACTCGACGGTCAGCCAAAACAATATCGTGGATTTTGTTAACAATGTCCTCAGTGGTTACCTCAATCGGCCTCTGGGCGCTCGGCATCATTGGTTGTAATACGTCCACAACGAAACTCAGTAAACCATTTATGTACCATTCCATGAGACGGCGCTGAATCCCCGTAATATTTTTTCAACTTGTCTTCGGTCTGCTTAATGGTTTTCCCGCGTAAAAAATAGTGTTTAATCAAGACTCGAAACTCGGATTTCTCCATTTTCGAAGAACACCTTCACAGCCGCCAAACTTCTTTTGTTATTAAATATTGTTTTCGCGCCATATTTGAAAATAGAATTATTTTAGGTTCGCAAAAATATTACTTTTAAGAAAATATCATTAAAAATAAAAAAAGTTTCTATTCAGCCTGAAAGTCATGGAGTTATCAAAACGCCCTCGTATGTACATTGCTTGGTCACTATTTATACGTATACGTGTGCATACACACATACACACACACTAATAATGTAGTATTGATAATTAATTTTAGTAGGTTAATTGTAGTATTGTTTTAAACTAGAAGCCTGTTAATTTAGATAGTAAGGTTTATATTTTGTAGCTATGGAAGAGCGAAAGCACCTAACACAGGCAAAACTTTGCTTAAAAGGTGTATTCGATCATTATTAATATATTGTTAAATTTGGTTACTGCAATAAATAATTTTAATTTAATTTAACTTTAAGACGTAGGTACTAGCGGCCGCTCGAGACTTCGTCCGCGTTCCAGTTCGAACAAATGTTAGAGTTTTGAAAGAAAGAAAGAAAGAAAACATGTTTATTCAGTATCACATACTTTACAAAATAGAAAAACACATATTCAAAATCACATACACAAGATACTGAAAAGGTGGGCACTCAGCATGTGTCGTAGCATCTCAGGAATGCCACGATGCTGGTCTTTGCCGAGTCTACTTGTCGAGATCTTTCTTTAAAACGGTACCTCAATCATATTTTAGATCCTAGCACCGCGATTGCGACACGGGCTAGTGTGAAAGAAAAACTCTTACAAAAATAATATTATATACACTGTTCCGTAGTCTTATTAGTTTTTACAGGATAACATAGCACAAAAATATATTCTTTTCACTTTTCTTTAATTTTAACTATTCATTTCGAAGGTACAATCCTACTGAAATCCAACGCTGCAAATAATGATTTTCATGCGTACTAAAGCTATAATTCTTCACACGTTTTCAGACCAGGATCGATCGGTGGCTACCAACCGGTGTACATAGTGGCTGCGGCACCCCAGGGTAATGTGCAATACCCGGGCAATGTGCAGTACCAGGGCAACGCACAATACACGGGACCAATTAACGGTAAATTCTTTGTTCCAAAACCTTGATAAGACATCACATTTTAAAGCACGTCAGTTAAAAAACACAGTTACAGACATCGCTACTTCAGGCTAACTATTTTTGTTGCAATTTCGTCCGCGCATCATGCCGCAGTATTTAACTTGATCCTATCGTGAAAGTAATTTCTCCGCAGACCCATATACACGTTTTAAAAACCCAAACGCAGCTCCGGGACAATTTGTGAGATGGTGCAAAAGAAAAGCTCTACAAGAAACTCAATTATACCTATGGTTCAGAACTTTTTTGAAGAAAATGGATAAAATAGCTGATATCAGCTCGTTCATTATGCCACACAGGGGTTATCCCAACTGCTCTGCTCAAACATACTGTCCAACTAAAAAAAGACGTGTGGCACTCGGGGACTGCCGCGTTAAAACTTTTGTAAGACTCTACGCATACGCCTAGTCGCACGCACACAAACACAGTGCCGAAGTCTGCCGAACTGAAACAACGTTAGACGATGTGTTAGGTTTTTTTCGTTACAGAATTTCTTGATTCGGTCGACGCGCTCAAAGCCCGCGATAGAAGCTATGCAATAGCTTGAAAATAATGTCAAATGTGGTATTATAATACCGTTCTAACGTATAACAGGTTACCAAAACGCAGTACTCCTGGATCCGTCTGGACAAGCAGTCATATCACCCCAGCTGCTGGGCTACCCTCGGGTGGGCGTGCAGCAGCACCCAGGCTTCCTCCTGGCTCCGCAGCTCCAATCCTTGAAGGGACCATACGAGCTGGGCTACCAGGAACCAGTTGGGCCTTATCAGTAAGTATTGTAGCTAAGCTGAAATTAACGACGTTCAAAGATAATTATGCCAAGAAGCAGTTTCAGATGTTTTTGCAGAATTAGGGTGAAAGCCTGCCAACGTTATAACGGACTAGCTTTTACCCGCGACTACGTACGCATCATGAGGTAGTTTTTTTGAATGCGTTGTTTTCCCGTAATACCAATTTCGATTTCGAAAGCGATCAGATTCCCCGAAAAGTAATTTTTCGATGGGAATGCGTTGTTTTCCTGCGGTCAAAAGTAGCCTATGTCCTGTCTCGGGTATCAAAATATCTCCATACCAAATTTCATGCAAAGTGGTTCAGTAGTTTAGGCTTGATTGAGTAACAGACAGACAGACAGACAGAGTTACTTTCGCATTTATACTATAAGTATGGATTATTTTCTCACACATCAAAACCAATCTAACTACGACATAATTGTCATACTACACATCTATCAGCTATTGATTACCTTAAAAGAGGTTGCAGCATCAAACATAACGCAAGTCGTTTAAACTGGATTCTACTGGGAAGCCTGTATTCACCGTTGTGCATATTGTGACTGAAAATGATGAATTTGATTCTAATGATTGTAAACTTGTTGAAAGATTCAGAAAGTCCATTTGGATTTTAATCTTTCACGTTGCATTTTAACACTCATTACTGGTTATCGTGAGTAAACGCGATATATTTTAATGAGTATTAGGTACTCACTGACTGACCACTCAGCTCGTGACCACGGCTGTGTGCAATGCAAGGCTGAGTACCTTACTCACTGCTCGACGTTTCGGCTGGATACTCATCAAAATATATCGCGTTTAGATCCGATAACTCGTAATTAGAAGTCCATTTGGAGTAAAGATAATTTTAAATGTCATTCTTGCGCCAGTCTGGGTAAGCATAACCCAAATATTAAACCGGACAATGTCACTTTCAACTGCTTTGACACTGGTCTTTGCATGAACTTTCACCTCTCGGTTAAGATAACCCAATGGTCGTACAAGTGAGGCTTATTCGGTGATTTTTATTCTGCAGGCAAGCTCAACCCGCCCAGCAAGCGCAACAAGGCCAGCAGCCAGGCACCAGACCAGTCCATCTATCCCAGTTGATCACACTCCAAACACATGCAGCGAACGCTGCCAACAACCCGCGAGCTGCGAGCAATGGTTCGTTAGTACTTATACCATCCAATTATGTAAATCTCTAAAGTCTCATAAACCGTCATATAATCAAAGAATTTAACAGCTTTAAGTGTACCTTAGATATGCTTGTCAAGTCCGTCTAAAAACTAAACAGAGAGTATTTTTTGCTTATTCTATTTTTAATAAAATAGTCAATTTAATGACATGATATTTTTGGACGAACTATAATAATAGTCCCTCTGGCCGATTTCGACCACGGCGGCTAATCTCAACAGAGATCAGCCAACTACGCAGGAGATATTATAGTGCACATGTTTGAGCGCAATCCACAGGTGCACTCACTGTTACATCACTTTTAAAAGTTCGGTGAGACGGCAATTCGACATGACCGGAGAGAGATCAGGCGCAGGACCAACGGCTAAACGTGCTTTTCGAGGCACAGGGGTGTAACACCACCAACTTCCGGACTCCGATCTGTTTTTGACCAAATTCATGACAGAAAATCTCAGAACTATTTTGGCTCGACCTGGGATTCGAACCCAGGACCTCTCAGATGTAAGGCAGAAACTTTGCCACTACACCAACGAGGCAGTCAACAAACTATATTATTACTATAAACTCTGCCATTATGCAATACTAGCTTCCCGCTGACTTCACCCACGTGGAATTCGGTTCTCTAATATATTAAGCAAAATACAGCCTCTGTTCGTTCATCAGGGATAATGTAGACCTATTTAGGTCCAGTAGTTTTTGAGCCTATTCAATTTAAACAAACAAATATTTCCCCTTTATCATTATAGACAAAAATATATCTGATAATGAGAAATATTTGGTGACCCTACGATAAAAAACATTAAGGCTTATGTCAAAATTGACAGCAAATCAATGTTGCTTACAGTCGCGAGTCGCTGTGACAATATGCCGCAGGTGTAGCCTGAGCTTTATAACCTCCGTAGTGGCAAACGCTATCCCCATCTATAATCAAAATTGAAAATATATAATTCCAGAATCACCTCAGAACGTAGAACCGAAACGGCTGGCGCAGTCGCGCGAGAGCACCGAAAAGGAGGCCGACGAGCGCCGGGGCCTTGGCCGCCCCACACACGCGGCTGTCAAGCCTTAGTACCCTGACATAAGGTTTAAACATTACAATAGTTATAATATACGGGAGTTATACCATGTACCTTATTATTTTTGAGTTCCTGAGTTGTCGAACGGGCGTCAAGCGTATTAAAGGACCGAGAAGAAGGGAAGACCAATATGTCTGCTCATAACAACTTACCCGCAAGATCTTCAGTTACCCCGTGATCATGGCACTTGTAACAGGGCCGAAATACCTCAAGACCTCCCTCTCACCCAACATCTATGGAGAGATGGGTGTGGCTGAAAATCAGCGCTGTTTGTGATCATATCCCAAGTAAGCACAAGCTGAGCCACCTCCAAGTGCTTTGTCATGTTTGTTTGCAATAAAGATTTCATTATTATTATTATTATTATTAACTCAAAAACAAAAAAGGTACATAGTATATCACGTATATCTATTATAACGTTAGTGACGATTCAAGTTAAAACAATACCTACAAGTTTTATACAGTGTAGAACTCTGCTGCGCTCTTCATAATGATAACAATAGACGCAAGCAGTTCAGTTGTATAAAAGCTGCTGAAAAAAATTTCTGCTGCCCAATTTTTAACCTTCTTGGATTGTTTTCATTCAATTGGATTGAAGAATCCAAATTCTTTCGTTGGTAATATTTATATGATTTTGAGAACTATGTACCTACTTGATCCTTGCTTCTTCTAGAAGCTGATGAAATAATAAATAAATTCACATAAATAAAATCGAAGTACTGATCATCATTTTATAGTAATGGAAATTGATTTCTCGAGCTCATGGATTGTATGAATTGGTAACGTTTGTATTATATTGAAATGTATTAATTTATTTTACCGTAATGCAAAAAAAAAGATTATGTTTGTATTACAAAGAAAAATAAAAATAAAACATGTTAATTTGACCATGACTTTATTGTACCTGAAAGCATATATAGCGGAAAATATGTTATGGGTTGAAACGAATAAATTGATTAATTTACGACTTATGTTTTTTCTTCTACATGACAACGAAATCAAATTTAATTGCGATTAATAATTATATTCTAAAAAATATAAATGAACTTACTATTACTTATCCCTGTAGCTTACTCGTAAATTGAATAATTTCTACTTTATAAAGTCATCATTATTAACTAACTTGAAACAAACACATTTTTCTGTCCTATTTTCATAATATCTTGTCCGTCTTTAATCATACATATAATCAAAATTTCCAATCAATAGTGAAAATGATTTCTCATAATGAAGGAATGATGATTTTGCAAAAATATCACTTATTAATGAGATAGAACGTACACACAAATGCAAACCCTCCTCCTCACAAAAAGCGAGCAATTTTCCTTAACCCATTACTCCTGCCATCTAGAATTCGAACAATCCCAGTCATAACGTATGTTCTACACTTCCTAAGAAGCGTAATAGCAAAAACTCCTGCGATGGTTTCTCGGTAGCCCTTCAGATATGGAGCGATAGCGCACGCGAGTGGCGGAACCGCTTTCTACTGCAGGGCGGGTTAGGGCTGGTGCTTTTCAGATAAGTAAGAAAGAAAGAATGATAATACAATAATAGTCCTCCTGGCCGATTTCGATCACGGTGGCCAATCTCAACAGAGATCAGCCAACTACGCAGGAGATATTATAGTGTACAAATGTGAGCGCAATACCCAGGTGCACTCACTCCATCACTCTCAATGTTCGGTGAGACGGCAATACGACATGACCGGAGAGAGGTCAGGCGCAGGACCAAACGGCTTAACGTGCTTTCCGAGGCACAGGGGTGTAACACCGCCAATTTCCCGACTCCGAGCTGTTTTTGAGAAATTCATGACAGAAAATCTCAGAAACAATTTTTGGCTCGACCTGGGATTTGAACCCAGGACCTCTCGGATGTAAGGCATAAACTTTGTCACTACACCAACAAGGCAGTTACAATATTATTAATAGAACCAAATTGGATCCCACTCAGCTTTGTTGCCATGGTGACTCATGACGCTGTTTTTCAGTGGGAACCATTGAGATTGAGAGATGACCTTAAAATTAACAAAAAAAAATACATAAAATAATTACCAAATGTCTAATTAAGCAATATAAGATATTTTACTACCTGAACAACGTAAAAGGAGAATAAAAAACAAATCAGCTTTGTGTGTGTGTGTGTGTGTGTGTGCGTGCATTTGTAACTACATGAGTACTTATAGGTACTACATAAATTAAAAATTAAGAAAACCCCTGATATGAGCTAGGAAAACGGATAGAAGCCACTATAATCATCCGTTATATAACGCACTAAAATCATCCGTTCGAGTGCTACGATATCACAGACAACCACAGAAACACAAACACACGCAAACAGAATAGGTAGGCGTCAAACTTATAACACCACATTTTTTCGTCAGGGGTTAAATGAGCTTGGTAGCGTTGAAAGCTTGCTTAAATAACACGGCCACTTCAAAGTGAATGACAGCAGAAATGACATAACCTTAAGGAGACATACGTTTTAAGTTGGTTGGATATTACCTACTTAAGAATGAGAAAAATGTACCTAGAAATTGAAGCGACAACCTCTGAGGTTAAAGACCAGTGAAGTCAATCAATAGATGACATGAATATGAAAAAAAGAAAAATATTTTATTCGTTGCAAAGAATATAACAACAATATTAGTGTAGACTCGATCTTTTAAGTGCATAGCTCCTGTGCCAGAGGGAGTCACTCTTTCTTAGCAATATAAATCTTAATTATAAACTTAACAACACATACTAAACAACAAAACAAAAATCTTATAGCTACAATCACAAAAACGCATATGTGTGTGCGTGCGTGTGTGTGTGTGTGTGTGTGTGTGTGTGTGTGTGTGTGTATTGTGTGTGTGCGTGTGTTGTGTGTGTGTTGCTACCCTACATTTACTGTAGTTGGTGTGTGTAGTCAACTGCTACGCTTAAGCATACCTTCAATTTCCTCATAATTTAGTGACTTCAACCACTTACTAAGGTTAATTTTGCAATCCCTATAGGTCATTGGGTAGATTTCTAAAACTTTGTTTATTTGGTTATATAAATACGACGCTACGATGATTTTGTGCGAAACTTGTGTGTGTGCTTTGGGTTTCCATGACATTGTGCTTTCTTCTTTTCTTAGTAGTAGTTTTTGTTATAATTTGAGTCCTTGTGTATAGATAGACTACTATAGTTATTATTTAGATCAAAAAAGTTTGGTTTCCTTAAGCTACTTTATTTTTAGCATTAACAATGCATTTTTTTACAATGTGAAATTAAAAAACCAACTTATAGGAAAACGGACCGCCCACAGCGGGACTTTAAACCGCACCTCTCGCAAGTCGAGCGATTGCTCTCTCAACTGCAGCCTAAAGAGCACTTAAACAAAATCGGACTTATGAGTAAGTGTCACGGTAGCTCAATAGGGAATATGCATAAAATTTTAAATGACCTAATTTTTTTTTTCTCAAATACTAATTATCGTTATATTATAATGAAAAGATTTTTTTTTATTAACTTATTATTTAAACCCCGAAAATAATATTCAAAAAGTGCAAAATAAGGGAGCGACATTCAAACTTCCAAAACGCGCCACCGGCACCGTAGGTCGAACGTAATGTGACGTCATCTGACACAACATTGTATTGTAAATATTACGAAGTAACTGAAAAGTCCATAGTAAACACTAAGGTAAACACCCTCTGGACGTGTCATGTGACGTCATGCAAAGCGCGCGCAAAATGGCGGCGTTTTTTAAAAATTTTTAATTTAAAACATTAAAAAAAAATTTTAATGTTTTAAATTTCATTTTTTTAAATATCTAGAGTATTTTGAAACCCATTAATATTTTTTTCTATGTTATAAAATAGTAAACTATTAATTTAAGACAAAAAAGAAAAACATGAATATTCCCTATTGGGAGAGTAAGCGCTCGACTTGTGAGAGGTGCGGTTTCGAGTCCCGCCTGTGCCATTTTTCTTTAATTTGTTTTAACTTCACATTATAAAGAAATTTTCATTATTGATGCTAAAAAATAAAGTAACTTAATAAATTAGCTGATTCACCTTAACCGATTGTTAAACAGCTGAAAAGGTGTTTCATTCGGATGTTGTACGTATTTAACCGCAAGAGTGATGATGAATCATGGCTGGCTGCAGCCTAAGGAGTTCTTAAAGGAAATCGGACCAATGAGAAAGTGTCACGGTAGCTCAATTGGGAGAGCAAGCGTCCGGCTTGCGAGAGGTGCGGTTTCGAGTCCCGCCTGTAGAAGTCCATTTTTCTTTACTTTAAGTGTGTTTTAATTTCACAGTTTGATTTCTGTTTGGGTGCAAACAAAAACCTTGTTCGAAAATTAAGTTCAAAGCTTGGATTTATATCAAAAGTTCATTAAATTTACAGTTTCTCATTGGCAGCCCTAAACTTAGTGCTCTTAAACCAGCTGCCACGCCACCTAGCGGTCGTTTCAGGTTATCCGCGATTTGAGACTGCGAGGACGAGACCCAAACGGACAGTTCGTGCCAATTTAGATTAGAACTATGATAAGGTGTTTTGCGAGTACCTGGTGGATAGAAGAGCAGATATGAGATAAGAATCTAAGTGTAAACATTTTTATTGAAAGTTTACTACAAAAATAAACTAAGGAAAAATATATTATAAAACATCTCTCAAACTTTCAAAAAAAGTACTTGATATCTTTTCATTCATTATAAAAACAGGGATCAGGTAATTTTCAATGTAGTTAAAAAATAGGGATGTACTTATCTAACGCGTTAATGTCTTTTGTAGGAGACTAAAAGTAGACAAAATAACATTTAGAAATTTTTATGAAAAAAAACTACAAGAATATATCTGACTAGATTCCTGACAACGGCTTCGCCCGCGTGGAATTTGGTTATCTAATTTACTAATAATAATAATGTCATTTATTTCAATCATCATAAGGATCATACAATTACTATATTAAATAAATATAGCCTAAATGATCATCAGTTATAATGTAGGATTCAAATGGATTTTTTTTCAATGTGTCCAGTAGTTTCGGAGCTTATTAAATTTTAACAATCGTTGTGTAGATAGATAGAATTTTCTTCTTGTGATTGCAATTAATTAACTACAAGTTATCTCCGCTAGCAATTAAATCATGTTTATATCGTATCACGTCCACAGAACATAATTGCCCGACCAATTCCTTTGTGGATCATAAACTAGAGAACCTAAAAGAGAAATGGCTCGTTTCGTAATAGATATTCCGAAAATAAATCTTATTGCAACAATGTTAGAGATCTAAAGCCAATTCCTAACTTGATGCAGCTATAAATGCTATGCACCTATGCTTTGGATTAGCTAAAATAAATCAGGACTTAATGGTAAGGATTCAGGGCTGAAATCGGTGTACTGCGATGTTAGGGTTGCAGTGTCTGGTGTTCATAAGGACCCATAGGATAGGAGTCCGTTACAGGTTCATTCGCAATAAAGTATATCGTAAAGGTAGAGACCTACTGAGCCACAAACTATACAAAACTTAAAGATAAAGTCACGTGTTAAATAATAAATAATCCATACTAAAGTTATTAATGCGAAAGTAACTCTGTCTGTCTGTCTACTCAATGACGCCTAAAATACTGAACCAATTTGCATAATTTGGTATGGAGATATTTTGATACTGAAAATGACGCATTCTCAAGGGAAAATTCAGGTGCTCCGATCGCTATTACGCCCAAACTACTGAAAAGATTTAAATTAAATTTGGTAAGGAGATAGTTTGAGACTTAAAAAAGGTCATGAGTTAATTTTGACCGCGGGAAAACAATGCGTTCCCATAGAAAAATATACTTTCCGGGGAATCTGATCGATTTCACTCGTAAAGTACAATTAATATAAAATTGGTATTACGGGAAAACAAAGCATTCCAAAAAACTACCCACCTAACGCGGACAAAGTCGCTGGTAAAAGCTAGTTCTATATGTTGAATATATAATATGTACTAATAATAGATAGATAGATAGATAGATTAACACTTTATTGTACAACACAAAATAAAATTACAGACAGGTTTAACAAATAAAGATGTACAATTTAGGCGGTCTTATCGCTTGTAGCGATCTCTTCCAGACAACCTTCGCTGAAAGGAACAATTAATTAACAGGAAGGGGGAATTTGAGCAGAATATATACGGATAATACATAACAATTTTTACGAAACAACAATTTTTACGAAACAAATATGTACTTTTTAATAATATGTAATATGTATGTATATGCAATAATATGTGCAATAATATGTGTGCAATAATATATGCAATAATATGTACTTTTTAACTAGAAACTCTCAAACCGAAAATCTCAAACGTTTCCAATGCGATGTTCGACTTATGTTGTGATTGTAATTGAGTCTACAGGATGCCAGAAGTTTTATTTTTGAATAAGCAACCGCACTGAAAACGGTCTATCCGTTCAGGAGGTACGATGCATCAGACATCATCATACACAAATACGTACACGCAAACACTATAACTTGAATCACCCCTATTTTTCGTTTATCGTCGAGGGTCAAAATAGTATGAAAACTTGTTCACAAAAGTTCCACACACAGTTTGATTTAATAGTTATTTTATTGTTTAACACAAAACAAAATCACAGACAAGTTTAATAAAGAAAAATGTACATTTAGGCGGTCTTATCGCTTGTAGCGATCTCTTTCAGACAACCTGTTAATTAAATTTTCCTTTCAAGTTAAAGGAACATTTAATTAACAGGAAGAAAGTAATAGTTTAATAAAGCAGTGTATAAAGTAAAGCGTGTAAGAAAAAGAGCTATTTCCTATCTTTCAGAGTGCCACCAGCTTTTCAGTAACGGTAGTAGGGCATTCTTAGTGATGCAGCTAGCTTCGTTAGGGCGGAACGTCGCGGGTTCCGTGATCGTTAAGTCACTAGATTGACGTAATGGTCCGATGATTGACCCTGACGTTATGGGGTTCGATTTCTTGCTCGCGTCAATTTATAGTCGCACTTTACTATAAATTTCTCTAAATTTAAATACATTTTGTCGCACCGCCCACTAATCATTTCTGCTTAGCTCAAAGGTATGACTGGTAAAGAATGCCCTACGGCGTTAAGTCCACTTTTTGTTGTTTTGTTGTCCAAGTTTTGTTGTGCGATAAAGCTTAAATTGAAAACATACGAAGATAATGTTAACTTTACTAAAACACTTCAAGCCCGGTTCAGGTTCAGGTGAAATTATCCGTGAAAATAATGCGCCACTGCACATTAACTAAGTGACTAAACATACATTGATTACAATTCATTAGCTAGCAACTCTCATCTTGACTTGTACAATCGCCCATAGCGTATTTAATAACGAGCAATCAGCTGCCACACACAGTAAGCAGTTTTCACTGACGCATTCGCAATTTATTCTCGCAAATTGGCCACAAAATATCTACAATCACCTCGAGCGGAGAGTTCGAAGAACAATACGAATCCTACAAACCGCATTTCACCTATTTTTACTGACCTGCATCATATGGCCTTGATACTGCATCATTATTTTAACATCCATCACCTGCTTTAGTTTGATTGATGTCTGTAAATACGATTAAAAAATCAACGTGCATTCGCTACTCCACCGCCGACAAAGAAAACTAATCTTTATCATTTTCTGTACAAGGACTAAAGCACCCATCATGACTGAGATTAAAGACCAACATTTGTATTATGACTTTATGCGCCTTGATATTGGCATCATAATAGGAAGACAATGGCCACCATAACCAGACCCATCAAACTACAAATCTGATAAGCAGTACCTAGAGTTTATAAACTTCTGAGGGTCTGGGCATGTTGGCGTATCGATAATGATGACTCACTCAAATTAAGTTGGCGCTTTCCAAACGAAAGGTGTCGAGACATCGTTGCAATTATACGACCGCCGTCCAGCAGGCAATTACGATCTTTTTGCCGCAGCCCCGTTATGTTGGCTTAGGTGCGGACCGCAGGCGCAGCCGGCGCAGTGTGGACCCTGGATCCGTGGCGGCCGCACGCGTCTGGAAAACATAGCAATGTCCTCAAAAACCTTTATTATCTTAGTCGCGATAGCCTGCGCGACGCAGGCCGCGGCCAGGCCTGTACGCAGGACCCTTAACTTCAATATGTTCCTGCTAAAACCGAGGCAAGACGCACCAGACCGATTCCTGCTGACGACAGATGGAGTCTCACGTTTTGGACCTATCCTGGAGTATTTGGTGCAGCGGGTGCAAGGCCTCATGTCTGTGAGGAGGCCGGTGGAAGAGAACCAGCAAGTTGACTATCCTCAGCCACAACATCTTCAGCAAGAAGTGCCGATAGCTGACGCAGCGGAGAACGAGATCGATGGACTCCAGAAGGCCAGGATGCCGGGTGTCATCGTGCGACCGTCGAGAACCAAACCCGGGACGTACGAGGTGGAAATTGACGTCGTAGTCGACGACGGACAACCCGATGACAAAAAGCAAAACCAGTGACAGTTCTAACGGTTTTTTCGTGATGTTTCAGAAATTGCATTTATTTTATCATAGTTTAGAAATGGTCTCAGTTCTCGCAGTCTTTAATTCTTGCCATAACTATTAAGTTAAATGAAGATTTGTGTTGCCTTAAGATTTTCATGTGTATGGAATATGTTAATTTACATATGGCATGTTTAAGACTACGCTACGACAGTTTAGATCTCTTAGAAAAATACTATTTATTGTTAGAATTAAATCTTATTTGTTTATTCAGAGAATTTGCAGAAGCATGTAAAATTCATGGATGTAAAATAAATTTCTTTGAAAAAAAGCTGTTGGCCCTATTTTATCCATCCCTCATATTTTTTGTAGAAAATTTCAGTGCAAAACTTTGAGTAAGGCGAGTTGAAAATAGGATGTAGTAGTTTTAAAATAGTAACAGTAAATTATTTAAAAAATCGCACCCTTTTTCCTTAATCAAAGCGTTAGCTTGTGCCTTAAAAATCACTTACACGGTAAAGAACTACTTACATTTTTTTTCTTTCTAAAACCCAAAATCGCTACATAACATAAAACGCAGAAAAAGGATTAACTCATTTTTTTTAGTATCAACAATGCAATTGTTTTTACAATTGAAATTAAAACACACTTAAAGAAAAATGGATTACCACAGGCGGGACTCGAACCCGCACCTCTCACCTGCCGGGCGATTGCTCTTCCAATTGAACTACCGTGACACTTACTCGACGATCCAAATTTCTTGAAGTTTCCTTTAAGTGTATTTGAATTTCACATTGCAGAATAGCTTTAATGACATTTCGATGAGCCATAAAAATCCGAAGTTGCAACGTTAGGTAATAGGCTAGATGACACCACCAATCGTTGACATACTTTTTATTATCTGTCAAAACGGTCTTCCTCCATAGATTTCGTATGGAAATAAATGATCGTGTCGTCACGGTCATGTGTCAGAAATCGGAGTCAATTGACCAAATATTTATTGCGTTTTGTGTGTTTAAAAATTGGTTTCTGCAGCTTTTTGGAAATATATTGGTTGTATTAACTTCATAGGGGCTACGTTTTTTAAACACCATGTTCTTGACAATATTTAAGATAGGGGTCATCATCTCAATTAATTTAACGAGTGTTAATATCGTCTACAAGAAATCTATTGCTGACCCATAGGTTGTAAAATTGACTAGTTTTGTTTATTTGTTTATTTTAGGGATTACAAACGAACATAATACATGAGATGGCTTAAATATAAACTTATGTAATTTAAATAGTAATACATTCTTCTACATAATGCACGTATAGTTGCAAGCAGCTTACAAGGGGGACCTCAGAGTATTCTTGCTGGACCTTCTTAACAATGATGAACGATCTAAAATTCGTATTTTGTGCAGTTATCATCATCATATCAGACTTTTGACGCCCACAGCTGAGCATAGATCTCCCCCAAGGATTTCCACTGCGATCTTTCCCACAATTCCCTTACCATATTCATCCTCCCCAATGACCGGAGCCAAAAAAGATTTTTTTAAGTGTTATGTCTTTTCAACTCTACGAGTATATATTTTCTATATAGTTATTATAGGTAATGAGTCGTAGATTACGGAATTAAAGATTTCTATCAATACCTTCTTTCTCAAGTAATTATAAATACTTGAACCGCAGATTTTTCATCTTATTATTTCATAGATTGTGCATCTTTCTCTGTATGTTGATTATGTATTATTTTTTGTTGTGTGCAATAAAGTGTTCTCTATCTATCTATCTATTTTTTTCTTTTGACTTTTCGTGTTAGCATTAGTCAATGACATGTCATACTAACTACTACTGTGATGTTTTGTTTAACTATCGCCATAATTAGACAGACAAATCCGCAAATTGATAATACCCATTAGAGATACAGATCCCCCACATAGATTACAGTACACTAACCGCCAAGAAAACATAACGAGACGCGGAAAAAGCACATCTGACATTAAGTTATGTAGGTAATCGGCGATCGCCGGCAATTTGCGGCGATCTGTGTCAACTGTACATAATTAGGCTCGCATCCAGTTACGGTAGATAAACATGATAGCTTTATTGCGTGTGCCCACAGTGGGAATAGGTAAAGCAGGTTTTCTTCGCATAAAGAGACCGATCCGGGCCCTTATTCCGCTAAAGCAATTCCAAAATTGTCAAAATCTTGCCATTTAATTAAGACTTTGATGCGATAGTGATATAAGAATAAGGCTACATATATTTGATTAGTGTAGTTTGAAACGCTTTCTAATCAAATAACTTGTAGGAAAGCATACTCATGGAGATTAATTTCAGTACTCTTCAGTGACACAGCTTTACTTTAAATCTTAGAAAATTATTCAAATTTTAAGTAAATTATTATTATTATTTTATTTTGATGACCACTTCGGTGTAATGCTCAAGAAGTTGACTATTAACGCGAGAGGTCGCGGTTTCGATAAACATGTATGTTTGCACTGGTCTGGGTGTAATATGGATTTATTAAGTATATTTGTAATACCACTGTTGATTCTGTTTTCTGTAACACAAGTGCTTAAGGTACTTACCACGAAGTCCGATCAATGTATGTGATGTTGTTGTATATTAAAAAAAGTATAGCCGATTTAAAAAGTGATTGAACACACACGGTGGACTAACTAACTAAAATGTCTGAAAAACTATCTGGTATGTACTTTAAATAAGTCTCCTTATTATCTTTCCCAGCAAATGTTTCATAGCAAAAAAACCAAACCTATAGTAGCTTCTTAGTGCAAGAAGATAGAGAGTTAGGGTAGTGTAACATTGTTGCCAAGGAGCGAACGTACTACACTTTTCTATACTGTAATGCAGTAACTATCGGGGATAAACGCAGATTTATTGCTGAGGGCTGGACGAAAGTTATAGGTAACTAAATGTATGTATCGCAGCTTGCACCGCTATGGCACAGAACCCTAGTTTCAGTCCTCAACCTATTTCACAATTTGCCAATGCATGAATTTATATCCAACTAGCTGACCCGGCAAACGCTATTTTGCCATATAAATTATTGTGGACAAACCTTATCTATCACTAAGGGATATGAAAAAAAGATGTTGGCAGATTCTAAGACCTACACAATAAGCTCACAAAATTTCGTCAGAATCAGTCAAGTCGTTTCGGAGGAGTATGGCAACGAAAACTGTGACACGAGAATTTTATATATTAGATATTATTTATTTACATCAGATAGTTTACAAGGTGTTTTTCGACGGACAAAAGATGTGTTGCAACTTGCAAGCAATTAAAAATGTTCCGTCAATAAAACAATACGACGTACATTATTACTCGTATAATGTTTTTTGATATGCAAACGCATACTTTCTCCTATCATGTAAAGACTTTATTACTCTAGCTAGGTCATAATATGCCGTTCTCAATAATACAATACATTTATTACTTCGATACTTTCTACGGCTCGTTGGTGTAGTGGCAAAATTTCTTCCCTACATCCGAGAGGTCCTGGGTTCGAATCCCAGGAATCGGGAAGTTGGCGGTGTTACACCCCCGTGCCTCAGAAAGCACGTTTAGCCGTTGGTCATGCGCCTAATCTCTCTCCGGTCATGTCGGATTGCTGTCTCACCGAACTTTGAGAGTGATGAACCGTGAGTGCACCTGTGTATTGCGCTCACACTTGTGCACTATTATATCTCCTGCGTAGTTGGCTGATCTCTGTTGAGATTGGCCGCCCTGGTCGAAATCGGCCAGGAGGACTATATACTTTCTACGGCATTTGACGTTATTATTTGCATGTGTGAGTTGTTTATCTATTTTTTAAAGGATCTTGGAACAGTCAAGTAATGTACAAACGTTATTCCAATAATGAGTCAAGGGCACAATTAAGTGTTTAACGGTCATCATTACCCATTAACTCCAAAACCTAAATAGTTGTGACGCGGTCCAGATACAGGATGTCGACGGGGATGGTTAACACTGGTTTTCAAGATCACAATTCGATTCCCAGACAGGAAAATGCAAAAAGAAAGACCTATATTTGTTCTGGATGATATTTAAGATGTTCAGAAAGCATTTAATAAAAAATATGTTACATTGTTTACTTTGGGTTTTGAGCACTGTGGATGATGCTGTCCGCATTAAGTAAAATAAATAAAATTGGATGAAATATTTAGATGCTTCATGATTAAACCCTGCTAGGTGCATCCTTCCTTCACTATTTCTTGGGTTTGAGTCAGTTTCCGGGAGAGCACAATATTTATATCCATGAATGTTTTCTACGATATATCATAATATTATCATGACATCCATCATCTCTATCTCTATATATATAAAATTCTCGTGTCACAGTGTTCGTTGCCGTACTCCTCCGAAACGGCTTGACCGATTCTCATGAAATTTTGTGATCATATTGAGTAAGTCTGAGAATTGGCTAACATCTATTTTTCATACCCCTTTGTGATATATAGTATATATCACAAAGGGTAAAGTACAAACAACTTACAAAGGGTAAGTATATATAGTCCACACTTTACATTTATATGGAAAAAGAACGTTTGCCGGGTCAGCTAGTATAAGATAAATAGGTAGATTAACACTTTATTGTACAACACAAAACACAATTAGGTACGGTGGCCAGCAAGTCACGGTAAACACTTCAGTATCTTATGCGCTTGTGATACGATCGATTTTGCAACAAAAATGTTTAGCCTTATGTGCTGGCCACTGTACAGACAATATAAATAATATAATTATGATTTTTCCGCACCCTGAGTCTAGGTAGGGTCAAAGCTTGTAACGTCGTAAACTCAGATGTTCGCAACCAAAAAGTAAGATCAAACGGAGTAAGCACAACAAAAGAAACAATCTCCAGCGAAAACCAGGACGAAATCGAAAACACATTTACGATCCAAAAAGGGGGGAACCTTGGAAAGAAATGCTATCAAGGCCACTCCAGTAGGCCACGCACTAACTGTTCTGAATGACAAGTTGACATCGCATGCGTACGCGCATATCCTTGCCATTATAGAGCTCGGTGCGATACTGGACACACCCTGTGTAACGATTAAACAGTTAAGTGGAACGCGGATTGGTGATTACGGAAAACAATTGAAATGACGGATTTGAGATCAGTTTTCGAGTTGAACAGTGAGTGAGCATCGCTTAGAGTGAATAGTATAGTGGCCAGTAGTTTATTAAACTACCTAGTAAATTAAGAAATTATAGAGTTTATCTACAAGGCCTATACGAATAGTAGTGACAACAACATCAAGCTGAAAACAATTAATACCCAAGACTAAAACTCAATAAGTCTGACAAATCATGAGAACTACTTTCTTCGCCTGAAATAGGGCAAACTGACAAAGTGAGATCTTACAGCAAGAAAACTAGAACAATTAACAGTCCAAGGATTGCAAAACCAGTGAAAAAAGTGCCTCCCTATCATTCGAGTTATTATCAGTCCTGACTTTCAAAGTGTCCAGAAAAAAATATATCGAAAAGTACTTTAAAAAATACAACTATTTAAACCGTTTAAAAATGTTCAGCTACACACTGATATTGACGCTGTGCGCACAGCTCCTGACAGTAAGGTCAGCGCCACTACAGATGCAGTACCAGAGCCAACTGTCAGTGCAACCAACACAAGAAGATTTGCTGCAGCATCAATTGTTTGCCTTGCAGCAGTTGCAGAGTCTGCAGAACTTGCAGATGATGACAAAGCTGAACAATTACTACCCACAGGCGGTGCAGTAAGTTTACTGTTGATATTTTATGTAGCAAGCGTTTGTGTATCAGTAACGAAGTTATGTTTTTATTTTGTTTTTTAAAGAAAGTATAAATTTAGCGCTAGTTCTTAAAAATTTATAGAGCTGTACATACATTGTTTTAAATGTGAAATTAAAACGCACTTTAAAAAAATGGACTGCCACAGGCGGAACTCGAACCTCTTGCAAGCCGGACTATTTAGAGAGCAATCGCCCGGCTTGCGAGTGGTGCGGGTTCGGGTCCCGCCTGTGGCATTTCATTTTTCTTTAAGTGTGTTTTATAACAAATTGTAATTAAATTTGCAATTTTGCCTACACTGTTGTTTGATTCAAATAAGATAACTTAAGTTCCAATAACTGATTTACAGTAATCGCTATAACACTTTTTACCTTCAAAACATTACATTTAATGAATCAAACAATAAATAATTATATATACAATATATAATAAATAATACAATAAACCATTAAAAAATAAAAGGAAATCAAAATTTGCCGTATAAGTATATATTTTTCATGAACCAACTTTAGCTCTTCTAATAAGCCAACCTCAGTTAGATTTACGAAGGAAAAAACAAACTCTCCTAATTGACCCATTATTACATCACTGCCATAACAAATAGATAAACTTCTAAATCACTTTCACTTTCCCAATTAGTGACTGTTTATATCACCTCAAATTTTAACATCAATTAATAAAGTAACAACTTCCGAAAGCACTAAAACGAATCAACTTTCACATTTCAGAAGGCAGGACGCGCCGTTGATGATCCTACTACCAGAGACAAACAATCCACAGATAAACAATTGGAATGATATTAACGAACTTCGAAAACACGTGAACGTAAAAACAAAAAATAACGAACAAAAAGACGAAAATGGTGATTCAGATTCTGTAGTAATAGACGCTGAAACTGAAATGGAGCCAATTCCTGAACCAATTCCAAGAAGACCTATTCTTCTCATACCAAACAGAACGAGAGGTGTGATTGGAGATCTCATATCTTATATTCCCTTTCTACCCGTAGAAGTCAACGTCCCTGATACTATATCCTGGATATACAACGGAATCGCCGGTATCATTTCTGGTATCGGTCAAAGATTCCCGTTTAAGAAACCAGCGCAGACACCAGAATCAAATCCCAGCTTAAGGATTCTTATGCAGAGACTCCAGAATCGGAACCATAATATTCCGGCGCCTATTCTTATGATGCCCGATGTGGCTCAGGTGTACCCGATGCAGTTTTGAATAAAGTTTATGTGTCACTTCATATTTTATTTTCGATAAATCATAATATTATTCGAAAAAAACACTATGATCAAAGTGTAATGCTTTATTTGTCCAATTCATTAATAAAAGGTTATTGTCTTAACATTTTACACTTAATACTAACTTAGTAAATGGTAACAAACTCAATACCGATTGCAAGACTGGGTTCAAGAGTGTAACAAAATAAAAACCAATGTTTGAACCAAAATTACGCGTTACACTATCAAACGCCGATCATTTCAAACTGTTTTCATAAATACTGCAATTTCAAAATTAATTTTCAATAGATAGTTACTATAAAAACTAATAAGAATGTAATTTATTGTAACTAAATCTAAAATGGCAACGGTATTCGTACCTAGGTTCGACAGTCTAATTGGAAATCGATTGAAGGTAATGAAAATGCGTTACTTACATACAAATGTTCAATTAGACTACCAACCGGCTAAAGGCTATCACATACTTGTACATCTAATATCCTGTATACCGTATTTGGTTTCAAACTACTAAATAATAGTAGGTGAAACTCAATGGATATTTTATGTTAAGTTCTAATAGCTGGACTTGACGATGCTTAATAATATGTTTTGTCAATCACGACAATATCACTCAAATTTATGTTTTCACAAATCAGGTTTCTCGGGATTTGATTTTATTTACTTTTTAGTTGACAAATAAATGTAAGTCGACCAATTTTAGTGAGTCATTGTGTAGTTATCCCCACTAGACACAAAAAAGAGGGGCAATGTTAAATCTACTAAGAACTTATTTAAATTGACGCGTCTTTCATAAGTTTATATTCACATGCTTTAAATTAACCCTGGCAATCGCCAAGTCCAAATAATCTAAACTAAAACTCCTACTTAGAAACCGCCTTGGGCGCGGTTGATAGCAACAGTGTCATGGTCCACTGGATGTCCAGGGTTGACGCCACCACCCTGCGCTTCACTCTTCGGCACGATGATGGACACTGGGTAGTTGAAGCTGTAGAAGAAACCTCGGGGAGGACCCTGGGAAGTATAAAACATGGTTGAATGTCACAGATGCAGAGCCTTCTCTCTAAGTCTGCTTATGCGATGTTCATGAGGCTTCCAGATCAGGTTTCATTTTTGAGAGATGTGCAAGGCGAGGGAAGTGTTTGTAAGTAACTTATAGAATTGCTTTACTTAAATTCGGCAAATGAAGCGATTCTATCATATCTTTGGTGGAAATACAGCCTCACTGCTGTAAATTCAACATTGTTTTCTTCAAGTAGGAAAATTTTACATTGCTTAGAAAGTGTGTTTGAAGATGGGTTATCTTTAAACACACTTTCTGCCACTCATGCTAATGGCTCATGCTGCCCGTGCAAGCTACCAAAATGGCCAATGTCAATGAACTGTCAGCGTGTTGAACAGTGTGAAAGTAGACCCTCAATAGACTTAAATTCTTTACACGGGTACCTATAGGCTGGATGACTAACTCGATAACCCAGTTGCAGAGCCTGTGTTTAACGGTATTGACAATTGAACAATACCTTAACTTTTGTAGATTACGGCAAAATCATGACAATAATTTACATGTTGTAAAACCTGATGGTAAACATTAATCGAGTTTTCATTCGTAATCGTCATACTTACAGTAGGTTCAGGTTCCGTAGTGGTGCTGATCTGCTGTCCATACTGCTGCTGACCTGAGTACTGGTTCTGTCCAGACTGTCCTGAGTACTGGTTGTTCTGGTAGCTGCCCTGGGCTTGGGTTTCTGAGTAGTACGCCTTGCCTTCCCTGGCCTGGCCTTCGGGCTGAGCGAAAGAGGACTGCACTTCTGAAGCTTGGGGCTGGTAGTCGTAGTTGTAGTTGTTGGATTCTCCCCTAAAATAAATACTCGTATTTTAGATAAGAACAACATTACAGGATTTGTAATAATTGTGGTGAGGTTAGTACTTGCTTTCTAATTGAAAACACGACACATTTGTGTCATACCTATATACCTAAAGTGAATCAATATCTCTCTAATAGCACTCTTTCTGATTCTTCATCTCTATCATTTGAGATACTCGACTGATAAAACATCAAGCACAATACTAAGGGATGATATATTAACTTTTTTATTTCCAAGATACCGTAGTATTTTCTAATTATTACACTTTATTTAAAGACTGGTGAACTGCTAAAGATTACGGGTCTTATCCTACCAAACTTTCCCACCCCTTTTACGGAGAAGATGCAGCTTTCACAGAAACTACAACTTAGAAAAAATAAAATCCGAATGAACACAAATAAAGTTACTTAGGTTTAATAGCTTACTGGAGTTGAGCGTTAGGGTGCAGGTTGGCATCAGCGGCCTCCTTCCATGCCTTCTCGTGGGCGAGGCGGGCTTCCCTCACGGCTGCAGTCTCTTCCACTGGTTTGAGTTCTACCTTGGGAAGGTTGTCCTCTTGGTGGAAGCCTTGGCTGTCAGCCCAGTAGCGGACCTAAGAATCACCTTATTGATTATAAAAAATATCAATTTTTAGGGTTCCGTACCTCAAAAGAAAAAAACGGAACCCTCATAAGATCACTTTGTTGTCCGTCCGTCCGTCTGTCAAGACCGTTTTTCTCAGGAACGCGTGGAGGTATCAAACTGAAATTGCTATATGATACTTAGGTCTACTGTCCCTGGTAGCTGTAGAAAAATCAACCTAAGCCAACGCAATCAAAAGATACAGCCATTTAGGCCGCAAATTTTCGAAACTCGCACGGGAATCAAAACCTACAGGGTAAACCGTAAACTTAGAATCTTGAAATTTAGTACGAAGTCACGTCTTATAGTACAGATATAGGAAAAATTAAGAAAACCGTAAATTTTCAGATTTATCGTATAAAAAAAACATTTTTGAAAAATATTTTTGACAATTTTGAAAATTTCAAAGTTACTACTCCTTATCTTATGAACGCGTCGAGATATTAAATTAAAATTTATATTAGATACTTAAGTCTATAATACCCGTGATGGGTGAACTTTTACTTATATACCTGCAGGTTTGTACGGAACCCTCGGTGCGCGAGTCCAACTCGCACTTGAGCGGTTTTTTTAAGGAATACATTTATCTTTAACCTGTGTCTTCAAATATTAGAATAAACGCCTAACGTACTTTTGCATCAATAGAACTTTGCTCCAACTTTTCTAGTAGAAGCTATTGATGACGTGCGTAGTCAATTCAGTGTTGTCGTCCCTACCCTAATAATGGTAGTTATTCATACAACACAGAATGGAATGACATACCACCAAAAAGACGGAAGAATTCGTAGGTAGAACGGCATCAGATAAAAGACTACATATTAACCGCTACTGATAAAAAGCCTTCCCTTACAAAATTCGGCAATACACTCTTTGTAACATTTCTCTTCCTTTATCAACAGGGGCCGTAACATTTATTCAACATACCATGATATCAGGGTTGCCAGGCGACTTGTATGTGTAAGAGCCGGTGACGTCACCAGAGCCGACGCGGTTCTCGATCTTGGCAGACTCGGGAGTCTTGTAGCCGTATGCGTACGCGCCGAGCCCGTCCTGCCCGTGGAACTGGGCTGCGTCGTATACCTGGAAAAAGTTGGGATACCGTTATTTATATTTCAAAGTGGTAAACAAATATCAATTATGATTATGAGATTGGGCTTCAGACATGTTCTTATTGTATGACACATGACATGTACTTTGACGACCACTTTGGTGTAATGGTCAAGAAGTTGACTATTAACCAAGAGGTCGCGGGTTCGGTCACCGCACTGTACAAATATTTGTGTGCATGAACATGTCTGCTTGTACTGGTCTGGGTGTTATATGATATTTATTTAAGTTTATTTGTGATACCACTGTTGTTTTTGATATCTGTAACACAAGCTTAAGATACTTACCACGTAGTCAGATCAATGTACTCGTATGTGATGTAATGTTGTTGCATATTTATTAACTTATTTATTGTAGCCGCACATTTTCATAGAAAATCGGGTATGTCAGCCATAATTTAGAACGCACGAGCGCCAACAGCAGGCGTGTTGAAGGCAGACGCTGTAGCCGAAATCGCCTAAAAGTATCATCAGCATCATCAAACTCCGTATGAACTTAATGGTAGTGGCGAATCAGCATAACAATTAAATGGCCTTATTTGGCACAAAATGTGGACTTAATGCTATGAGCTGGTAAGCGGAATTGAAATAAGTATTAAGTTGTTTTAAAAACATTTTCATTGCCCTGCATAATAGAACTCGGTAGCTCACAGTCAATGAACAGACCCGAAAGAAAAGTTAAGTTGGTCACTACCAACTCAATCACACCAAAAAGAGTCATACCAAACTGGAGGATGGTGCGATTGTGGTGATGAAAGCTGAAAAAGAGGATTGATTATTTGGCTTTAAATTTTCACTAAATGACGCCAGCGCTGGAACCCAATTACATCATACTGTAACCACCTGATAAAACTATGACAACATCTCCCGAGGATGCCACGTGTAGTGGCGAAACGCGTCGAGTGTTTTGTTGGTGTCCTGCGACTTCAGCTCTAGTTTTTTCAGGTGGTTACAGTTGGATGTATTTGGGTTCCGGCGCTGGCGTCGTTTGGTGGAAATTTAAAGCAAAATAATACTAGTTTTAGCTTTAGTCATGGATTCCCAAAGCCATGGATTGCAAAGTAACGCCTGATTCTATCAACGATTGTATCATGGATCAGTTTAAAAAAAAACTTACCTCCTCAATGTAGTCATTGGTGTTTTCAATTTCTTTTCCGTTCCTCCAGTAGTGGCCTAGCGTGGGGCCCGCCTCGGCGGCGCGGAAGCTGGGGTCGTTCCATCTCACCTGAAAAATTGACAAGCCGAGTCAGACAAAACATCTCTGGATTAAGTTCATTGAGATGTAGTAAACGACTGTTTTTTTTACTGATTAATTTACTGTTAAAACAAGAGCTAAGTTATTCGTGGCTGGAAAAAACACTGTTGTTAAAATTTGAATTTAGTATTCAGTGAAGCATATCGTCGCATATCGAAAGTTTAGTCGATCACGAGTCGGAACTTATGAAAGTTTGCATCACCTAAGCGGTTTAATCATTTGGTTCAAAAGTCTACTCTATCTTTTAATCTACAATCAAAGTCACTCATTAAACCTAACCTTGCGAGCGATCGTTATGGCTAGAGCCTTCAGCAGACTTAAGGAGCTCTGGTTGCTGCTCTGATCTACAGGATTCGAGTCTCATTAAAGCTCAATCACCAGCGGCAAGACAGCAGTCCTTGCCGACAGCTGGGGTTCTTGAACTTTGGGATTTTGCGCCTTCTCCGGGCTGATGTCGATCATCAAGACTTCGCTAAATGATAATTTAGCAATTCAAAATCATAATATCAGCCTTTCAACGCCAACTATAGAAGATAGGCCTCCCCCAAGGATTTCCACCGCGACGGGTCCTGCGCTTCATAGGACCTTCAAAAGATCAACGGACCAACTTGTAGGGGGCCTGCCTACGGAGCTTCATCCCTCACACAGTAGACATTCGAGAAACTTTCTACCCCAACGGCGGATTATAGCAATTAGGCCTTTAAATAAATCTCAATTACCAGCGGCAATACAGCGGTCCTAGCCGACAGCTGGGGGTTCGTGAAGGGCGGGCTGTTGAGATACTTCTGCGCCTCCTCCGGGCTGATGTCGATCTCGAAGATGTTCGGGTTCGGCGCACCTGAAGTGAGCACCGCCTGAGAAGGACAAATGGATATGGTAAGGCACGGAATTATTACAGTTATTAAATATCGTCATCCTTTTTTTGCGGAGGGAAGGTTTCATGCATACCCGCTGCGATGCGGGCAGCAACGGGTTATGCTGGACTCCCTCGTCTAGATTTATCCGCTAAAACCTCCGCGATTTCCCTCAGCCTGTCCTGACAGACAGAGGTTCTCTCAGAGCATGATCTCCGTCGCACCAGCGGAATTATCGTAATTCAAATATTTAAATATTAAGTTATGGTAGATAGATATTATTATAGTCGGTAAAAATTTTATCATGCCAAAGTGTTTATTAATAAGAATCGGAAGTGTACTCTACTGCAGTGACCGATCAAGATTATTGGTGTTCCTAAAAAAAACGTTTGATTTATTTTATTACAAATATAATATACCTACCTAAATGGACTTTACTAATAGTTTGTAACGTATAAAAAGTGATTTTTTTCTTATTATTATTATTAATGTTTATTTCAGAAATAAAAATTTCCATATAGCGGGTTAGTTGTTAAAGAAAAAATATCTTACGAGCTAGGGTTAGTAAGTATAGGATTAGTGCAGAGCTTCTTCATTACGTTTTCACGCAAAAATTATTTGTGGTACATATCATATTGACAATATTTACTAAAGTATAAAATAAAATAATAGTCCTCCCGGCCGATTTCGACCACGGCGGCCAGTCTCAACAAAGATCAGCCAACTACGCAGGAGATATAGTGCACAAGTGTGAGCGCAATACACAGGTGCACTCACTGTTCCTTCACGCTCTAAGTTCGGTGAGACGGCAATCCGATATGACCGGAGAGAGATCAGGCGCAGGACCAACGGCTTAACGTGATTTCCGAGGCACGGGGGTGTAACACCGCCAACTTCCCGACTCCGAGCTGTTTTTGAGAAATTCATGACAGAAAATCTCAGAAACAAATTTTGGCTCGACCTGGGATTCGAACCCAGGACCTCTCGGATGTAAGGCAGAAACTTTGCCACTACACCAACGAGGCAGAGCAAAAAAATAACCGAATAACTTAATTAGGTAAGCTGAAACCGAAAACATTATGTCACTCATGCGCACACGCAAAATCCATTCATGAACCGGACCTCTTATTCTTACTTACTACTAAATTTACATACGAGTAAATTCAACCTTATCTTCAACATAATTCAATAAGCCACACGTTGGTATTGGGTGTCGTCATTTCTTAGTATAACTGTGAGATTTAAGGTTTGGTTCTACACTTAATACAAATCGTTAGGTTTAATGAATCATCGCGGTCAATGTTGCCTGTTAATTTTAATGAAGGGTGATCCTACTGTAGAGAAGCCACTTGACGCTAAAACCTCTTTTGTTGTAAATGCTTTGACACTAACGACCGCTAAAGAAGATTATTTGTAACAACTGTCATTGTACATTTTTCATCTGTCTTGACCAACCCTTTTAATCTCAGTCGCAATATTTCATAATTTCTTAATTAGTGTCCAATAATTTATCCGAATTCCATTCCTATCATCTTCGTCGCACCTTTTCTTTTGTGAAGAGGCACACACTGTAAATAAACTCAGATCGTTTGTACATAACCTGACGCTGTTTTTCTCTATCGTCACCCAGTAACGGACCCATACTACGTAGTAATTAAGTTTTTTTTGTTTCGTTGGATGTTTTAGTCAAAACTCTTTCTGCCCATAAGGATCTATCAGAATCGTATCACCCTAAAAATTATATTAGATCCCTTAGAGTCCTTTAGGTTTCGGTTGCCATTAAATCAGTCTTATGAAATCGTATACAGGTTTATATTAACCTAAAGCATTCAACAGACAAAAACCTATAATCTTTCAGTTACAAGGACTGATGACACACACACACGAGGTCGCAAAGTTATTGCTTGCACACATTACATTATGTCTTTTGTAAATAATGTGTCAGCGCCGCGTGATAAGTTCTTACATCAAAGAATTTGCACATCAGTTATGTCAATGACGGATTCTAAAAATGTGCGTCCATTAAAATGATAGCACAACATGTTTTTTCGCAACATGAATTTTACTTTTAGCGTCGAAGGCTCAATAAAAGCATATTACATACTAACTAGCTACGTACACTGTATGTAATAAGTACTTTTAATTTCATGCAAGTTATTGAATTCAGTATCCAAAATTAATTTTGAATGAGCCGTTCCATCGCCTAACTAGATAATGCCTTTATATGTCCACAGTTCAGTGTCTCGTATATTCCAGATTGAAGAGCCAATGAGAAAAAAATATGCAAATGTTTAACACCGACAATAAATATCAAATTACACGAACAATAAATAAACTTCAAAATCTCATTAATATGGTCTGCACATTCAACCTTAATGCGACCGAATTTATTTACTTAGATCCGGAATATCCGACTCTACTTAATAATGATGTCAGATATATAATAATAATTATAATAGTCCTCCTGGCCGATTTCGACCACGGCGGCCAATCTCAACAGAGATCAGCCAATTGCGCAGGAGATATTATAGTGCACAAGTGTGAGCGCAATACACAGGTGCTCTCACTGTTCCATCACTCTCAGAGTTCGGTGAGACGGCAATCCGACATGACCGGAGAGAGATCAGGCGCAGGACCAACGGCTTAACGTGCTTTCCGAGGCACGGGGGTGTAACACCGCCAACTTCTCGACTCCGAGCTGTTTTTGAGAAATTCATGACAGAAAATCTCAGAAATAATTTTGGCTCGACCTGGGATTCGAACCCAGGACCTCTCGGATGTAAGGCAGAAACTTTGCCACTACACCAACGGAGCAGATATATATAGTGATGCTGACATACATTTTGGTGTCCGATTTGCTACGGTGTTTGATTTGCATGGGCCGTCCATACAAAGAGGCAGACATTTTGTGTGACACTCATTGTATGAGGTTCGAAAGGAAGGTGCTATTATGTGTGAGGTAACTGGGTGACAGAGCGTCTAGATTTTTAATACAGTTTTTAAGTGACAGTTACACTAGGTACCTACCAATAAGAAATATACTTTTTTTCTATTTGTGAGTTACATTATTTTACTTAATGCTAAACTGCCAAACTGCTGAGCAGTTTGTCGACAGTCGGCATGTAGGTATATACATAGGCTATGTTAGATATTATTAAAGGTTCAAATGGAATGTTTTATCTAAAGAACTTAGCTTAGTTGCCAGGTTATTGATATAGAAGGCAGTAATTTTAAGTTTGACCTGTAATGACATATGGAACGCCACCAGAGAAAGAGACACTTAGACGATTGTTATGTCAACCATAAAGGCATCAAAAGCCTTGAAACAGGATAAGGCCTTTCCCAAGGCTAACAAGAGGATTTGCAAAGGTCATATAAGGTCATTAACATTATTCAGTAGAAGACCAAAATGCAAAACATTCATCTGTCAAATAGAACTGACCGGTACACCAATAGGAGTCGTGACTACTCAATCGGCATGCCATCAGACTGAATGTGATGCTACAAAGAGATATGAAGATGTCCTTAACAATGTTTGCCTACCTAATAATCTGTATATCTTGTTTGTCTGTGCAAAAAGTGGCAGCGTAAAATTAGATGACCAAATACACTTGAAATAGGCTAGATGACACCACCAATCGTTGACACACTCTTTAGTATCTGTCAAAACAGTCTGCCTCCATTGATTTGTATGGCAATACAAAAACGAGACGTCACGGTCATGTATCAGAAATCGAGAGTCAATTGACCGAATATTTATTGAGTTTTGTGTGTTTAAAAATTTATTTCTACTACTACTATACAGCTTTTTGGAAATATACTGGTTGAATTAACTTCATAGGGGCTATGTTTTTTAAACGCCATCTTAAAAATATTTAAGATAGGTGTCATCATGCGGTGTCATTGTTCTGATCTGTGAGCCCTACTCTTCTTTTGACAGTTTGTACCGAGTGATAATTTAGTGCTTTACCTATCCAAGTTATGGTTTTGGAAATAGTGACGCGTTATACAATAACATAGAAGGTACCTTTATACATTGGTATAAGTGTATCTTTATAATGTAGGAACTCAAAGTAGCCATACTACGCCACATCTCGTGGTCATCGCATTTAGCATGCCTATAATTTTACTACGTCCATAGTATTGCAAGTTTATATTAAATGTTATTATGCAGATTTACTAGTAAATGCTTAGAATAATTTATCACGTAAAAAAATAAATAATAGGATAAATCCACAAGAATTAATAACATTGCTCACAATTTAATACGATAAAGTCATAACAAAAACAAATAAAGTTAAATATCAGGCAACGGGGTGTTTCATATGGCATTTATTAAGTAGGTAAATTATGAAGATGACCAGGTTTTTGCTTAGACAAGAATTAACCAACATTTCAATGCTGTGTCAATCTATAAAATGTCATTAATTTCAGAATACCCACAATCTGTTGTCATAGTGAGTATCAATGATTACTTATCTAATTCTGTGGGGTGAGCACGAACTTTATCGTAACGTATTCGTACAGTCCAAATGTCAGAAACTGTCAGTTTGCCCATACTGTGGGGTGAGCACGAACATTATAGTATTCGTGTTGTCCAAACGTCAGAAAATGACAGTTTTCTAATACAAATTGACAAGTTAACGAAAGGTAAACGCTGCGAATAGGCTACTATAGTTGTTCGTGCTCACCCCGCGGATTGACAAGTTAACGATAGGTAAAAACTAAGATTTCGTTACGATAGTTGTTCGTGCTCACCCCTCTGTCTAATGCTGTAAGAAAACTGACCTTCTGCTCTACTACTCTATTATTTATTTATTTAAAACTTTATTGCACAAGAAATGTACAAAGAGTGGACTTAATGCTAAAATCATTTTCTGCCAATCAACCTCAAGGTCATGCAGAAAGAAGGCAATGTCACTATGTCACATAAGCAGTATTAATAACGACCTTCCATCTTGTTTGCTCGTGAAGATGACCACTAAGGTCAGTGCAGAGGAAGAAAACTTTATCTATGTTTTACAAACCGGTATCTGATCACAAATCAATAGAATAATAACCCTTAAATCAACGCATCTAAAGATTATTTTAAGGTAAAGAAACATTTTTATGTATGGCAATATTTCCTTCGATATTGTCATTTGTTTGTTTCTGTGATTGTTTATCACGTCTATTCTTAGCTGAAGTGGTATTTTTTTTTAAAAATGACCTGCACTTAGTCTTCTTGAAAAGGGCCCGAGATAAGCTATTCTATCTATATAGCTATATTTATTCGATCTTTGATAAAAAGACGTTCTTTATTTAAAAAAATGCCAGCTTACGTAATTTTAAAAGGCATTTATCAATAACTGATCCTTACAAAACCATAACTATGACTCAATCACATTGTAATAACATCAAATTGACGTTCAACTGACCAAAAAAAGCTATCGATTTCAATTGAATTGTTTTTTATCACATAATTTGTAAAAATGTAAGCATATCCGCTTGTTAATTGGTTGTTATTCAAAATATTGTTGGAAAATCCATTCTAGATCCAGTGAATGACTCTCAGTTATTCTAAAACTGTACAGCACTAAAAAACGCAAGTAGGTAGGTATTTCTTTTTTTATATTGGAGTAACTACGTGTGGAATCAAAAAATACGTGCAGTGAATCTTAATCTTTCAAATAGATACTATCTATGCGTGTATTGTATAAGCGATGATGTTCGAAAGGTAAAAAATATCCATCTAGAGCTACAGAGTCGCATTTTTATTTCATTTATAAATGTCCACACATTAGTCTGCTATCTCACCGTCTCTACACGAGCGTGCTTAAGAAAGAAAGATTTATGATATCCTTCAAGTAAACCATTACTTGAAAACATTTAAAAAAAAACTTTAAAAAAAATCAGCTTCTTAACAGTTTGCTTGAATTGGCTATAAAAAGTTTTCTAAGAATGGCTTAATATTTATTTTGGACCTTTGTATCTTTAACATAAAAAAACCCAGTTTATTTGCCAAACACAACATAAATTTAGATTAAAAACTAGCTGATCCGATGATGATCTTTTATCACTAAGGGGTATGGAAAATAGATGTTGGCCGATTCTCAGAGCTACTCAATATGCTCACGAAATCAGAAAATCTTTTTGGCTCCGGTCATCGCGGAGGATCCTCCCCGATGACCGGAGCCGAAAAGATTTTTTAAGTGTTATGTCTTTTCGAAATTTAAAAATAGCGTTGTGAACGAAAAAAGTACTTAACAAATAAAAAAATGCTCACAAAATTTCATGAGAATCGGTCAAGCCGTTTCGGAGGAGTACGGGAACGAACATTGTGACACGAGAATTTTATATATAAGATATATAAATCTCATAATATCGTGCGACATAAGCAGTAATATGCAAAAAAACAATTTGATACCACTCTTCCAGCCAAAACTCTTGACGAAATGGAAACCGGTCTAAACTCGCTGGTGAATGGTGATTGATTACAGATTACATAAAAACGTGTTTCAATGTTTCACCGTGAACTTGAACTATGCTGCTACGGATAGAGAGTAGAGTGTGGCCACGAAAATTGTGTTTTTCTTACATTTTTTTTCTAGACGACCACTTTGGTGTACTGGTCAAGAAGTTGACTACTAACCAAGTGGTCGCGGTTTCGATCCCCGCACTGTACAAACATTTGTGTGCATGAACATGTCTGTTTGTACTGTCCTGGATGTTATATGTATTTATTTAAGTTTATTTGTAGTACTCGCACCACTGTTGGTTCTGATATCTGTAACGCAAGCTACATACCACGGAGTCAGATCAATGTATGTGATGTTGTTGTATATATATATTTTTTACTATATCTGTAAATTGGATCTGTGAGAACATCAACCTATAGTTTTAAACATACCAAAATTTTAGTATCAGCTTTCTAACTGATTTATTATTTTCTTTATTAATTACTAGATTTATCAGAAACTGAACAGAGTTTGAAAATGACCATGAAAATTAGTTTCCATAAGTAGGTAGTTGGGTGTGCTTTGTATAAACTATAAATTTGACAATAATGAGCCTATTTAGTAAGACTATCGCCTCCTAAGTAATCATACCGTTTTCTTAATTGATGTATCACTGTCTCAACTCAAACAATGTTTGTATGACCAACCTTAAATCATAGTGAAGTTGGGTATAAATTACTCGTGCTAATAATAAAAATGTTTCAGTGACTAGCATTCAATTGTCCGGTCGATATAGCTACTTATTTATTTATTTAAAACTTTATTGCACAATAAATGTACAAAGGTAAATACTAAAAGGTTAATGTTTAAAGCATTTTCTGCCTGTCAACCTCAAGGTCATGCAGAAAGAAAGCAATGAGTGCAGTGAAAATTAAAATCTAAATTAAAAAAAAAACAATCCTGCAATGCTTACAACCCCAGTCAGTTTACGTCCAAAATAACACGTAAGTACCTCGGCAATAGATCAGTGGGCCGGTAGGTATCCATTACTCAAAAAGCTTAGAATTATAGTAACGAGACTGGTATGATATTATAATGAATGAGTTATCAATCTGGTATGTATAATGGTATACGTATATATGGTATATATATATATACGTATACAATTATACATAGGTACCTCATTATAACCGTAAATATAGGTATGTATACTTATGTATAATGGTAACTTAGAATGGTATGATATATAAAGTTAACTAGGAACTTATAAAGCTTTATAAAGGTCAACGTTTTTTTTATCTGAAACAATAATTATCTAATCAGTATAATTAATTTGATTTATGGATCGCGGATATTCTCCGCATCATTTTCATGTTTTTTTTATATATCCTGTTTATTAGTCACTGTGACTTACAGGTTTAATTTTAGAGTTTATAATGAACAGTTTAATAGTTAATTAAACTACTAAACTGTTTTGAATTTAGTTAACACTTTTCCACAGATGACTGTGGCAGATGATCTGCCCATAAATTTTGTTAGTTAACAAAATAGATATTACTAAAACACGTATCCCAATTACATAAGAATTATTTTTAAGTTATAAGCTAACATTATATGTGTTTGCTAAAAACACATTAACAAAAAAAGTTGAAGTCAAAAACCGGTAACAATAAGAAGAATACGAAATTATAATAATAGCCACTTATTTTAAATTTATTATCATCTACTTGCAATGTCTTGAAAAAACGCGACTATAAATTGTAAAAAAGCTCTTTTTAAATTGCTATTATCAATAATTTTTATAACATGTCAGAATGCGGAAGTTAAGTTCATCGATTAACCCTTAAAAGGTTAACCATTTAACAGTCTAGCCAAGAAACATAATATGTTCATGAAAATAAAGGCCAGCGTACATATTTTTTCAATACATTGTTTTACAGCGTACTACAAATAATGAAGACAGTATAATACAACAATTACTATTATAAAAATTCACTGAAAATATATTTTTTGTTTTTTAAGTCACGAAAACTTAAACAAAAGAGGTTTATAAAACTATGGTTTTGTATTAATACCCACATTTTACTACAATTATTGCTACTGCTTGGTAGAAAGTAAGTTATTAAGAAAGTAAATGTTTTTTTATTTATCTGCTTCGGCTATTTCTGCGCAGTATATGAATTGATTCATTAAATTTTGTTACAACCTGTGTTCTCATACAAGTGAATTATTATTCTGTTTGAGAAATGAAAATGAATCAAAGCTTTTAAATAACCAACTAACAAATAATCGGTATTGTTATCATCATTTAATGACCATTTTAATGACATGTTATCATTTCATACTATTCATGATTACTTACCTAGAATGGCAGTTTGGTAGCAATTGAGAATTTCAAAAACAGTTGTCCAACTTTGACTGAACAAGTGTGTGCTTGCTCTTAAATGTTTAATGCGACCCGTCTCCGGCAGATGCACACCTCGTTAACTTTAAGTAGTGTTTTATTTCAACAAAAAGCATGCACATTACACGAAAACAGGAGGTAAAACTATAAAATACCTCTATTTTATGGAAAGCTCCATAAACGGTTTCGTTCAAGGTTGGCCGACATTTTTAGGGTTTCGCTCCGAAGTGCAGTCATGAATCTTTATAACTTACGAATATTTGGTAGTTTGTTATAACAGAGAAACTTGGAAGTTCTTTCTTGTTCTTCAGCAAGCTGATACATTTTAACACTAATAGCCGAAGAAATTAAAAAATATATAGGCTTTCATAAACCGGCCTCTCCTTCACTATTAAAGCAAAAAAAAACTTATGTAAATGTGCCGAAGTCCGACTCAGATATTTTTTACCTAAACAATAACGTTATAATGATGTTCGTAAATGTGCTTTATCAAGTTTTATAAGTGAAGATGTTGTGTTTTTACTTATAATTTTGTTGTTGTTCGGGGCGTGACGCGTTGATGTCTATTCTTAGGAGTCAAACGCGCAATTTTATTTTTTCACCTATTTGTATACATATAATGTTGTGTTTATCATGTTTTATCATAAAGTAAACATGATTTTGTTTATGGTCATTACCGTAACTTTACACTCCTAGGTAAGAGTCCTGCTGTATGTTCATAAATAAAAATAATTATGTTGAAAATGTACCTAATCTTCCCATGAATTTCTCAAAAACAGATCGGAGTCAGGAAGTTGGCGGTGTCACACCCCGTGCCTCGGAAAGCACGTTAAGCCGTTGGTACTGTGCCTGATCTCTCTCCGGTCATGTCGAATTACCATCTCACCGAACTTTGAGAGTGATGGAACAGTGAGTGCACCTGTGTATTGCGCTCACACTTGTGCACTATAATATATCCTGCGCGGTTGGCAGATTAACTGTTGAGATTGGCCGCCGTGGTCGAAATGGGCCAGGAGGACTATTACGAGTACTATTATTAATCTGCCCTATGTGCAATATGAGGTTATGCTCTTTTAGTCCCTTGGTTTTGCTTGATCATTGGAATATACAGTTATCTGATTTTTAGGACCCGTCTGTAATTTAGAATTTCGAGAGGCAATATTAAACAAATTTCACGAAAGGTCCGTCCACCCCATAGGCTTAATAGAACACCCACATAAAACACTGAAATAATTGCTATATGATTATAACTTAATTTTAATCAAACCTTTTTTGTTCATCACCATTTTGCTGTAAATCTTTAAAAAATATACATCTGTCTTGTCTGTGATCTCCTGTCAATCAACGTATCACCTTCATCAAACCTCATCTCTGTTCATGTTTATCTAGTCATGATACAAAAGTGAACAAAATTACGGTGAAAAACTATATTCCGACTACATCAAAATTTCAGGTACCTGTTCTAATTTCTACAATTTCTATCCGTTCGTAAAGAAAATAAAAATAATTAATATCAATCTTATGGGATAGCCTAGAGCTTTATAATTTTTTTACTTTCCTCATTTTAGTCTATTTCAGGACAATTTAAACTATTAAATCATTGTATAAGTGATTAGACTTATATTGTGATATTGTGACTTTATGGGTATCTTTATACATATAAGTAACATAGTACCCTTTTAGTAGTTTTAACGAAATAAGTGGACTATTACTTAGTCCTTACAAAACATATTATTATTATTACTTAGTTACATGAAAAAGACACTTACAGAAAGCTTTATTGTTCTGTGCTTTATTTTATTTCTTATAATTTACACCGTATTTATTTTAAGAGTTTCTTATTAACACTGACTAATTTGTGGGCACCGATAGTTCAATTATTATTTCACTCAAACTAAAACTTGACACTAGCTTTGAAAGAGATATGTTAATACCTCTGCAACTTTGTGATAATCTGCTTATTAATCTGTAGCTTGATTTTTGAATAAAATCATACATTTTGTGTGTGATTCACAAAACACGTTTGAAAACACGTGTTCATCGCAAATAATAAATTAGTGACGCTCCTAAGCAACCTGCAGGTCAAGAATGATCGAGAAAAACTCTGAATCCTGTTGCATTATTATTTTATAGTTTATACATGAATGTTGGCAACACGATACCAAAATATCTGAGCCTTTGGATTAGCTTTGTTTTCGTTACAAAAATAAAGATGACGCCTATTTTTTCGAGATTTCGAGTTGCGATTTCAGTTTTCTAACTTCAGTGTAGGTTTGTCTAAAATATTTTTTTTTAAAACGCTTCTAAACAATATACAATTTTATATGGGTTCTTAGTCTGTGAAAGAAAAGGACATTAAGCCTATTAAATGAATAGTGATACGCCATAAATATAATTAAATAATTAGTTAGACCCAGTGCCTTTAGTTTTTCATGGCTAATTAAACATGGCATGGGCTAACACGGAAGTCAGTTAGATCGTACATCATCCAAACTAAAAAAACAGTTTAAAACTTCATACAAACAAAACAGTTATGTGAAAATTCCATACATACTATGTTGTTAACATACTTTGACAAATCTTCACGGTCAAAACCGTTAACAGTTTTATGAATGACAATAAAGAATATTTTTTTTAAACTAAAACACCACTCTTATTACAGACCTAGGTAGGTACTTACTCTTAAATTATTATCGTGCATTATTATTAATTAAAATTCTTTTAAACATCACATTCAGCATTAAATTATTTTGTCAAAGTATTTTTTTTTAATTAGTAAAAAAACGGTTTTTAATATAAAAGGCTCTCTTAATACTTGATTATTGATGCGTACCTCATTATTTTCAATACCATTAGTTTATACACAAAAAAACACTTACCGCAGCGGCGAAAAGTGTCACAAAACGCAGCATCTTCGTAAATTCACTGATCTCTCACGAAACACGAGAAACAATTGCGTGATGCCCCCGCGCATCTCCTATATACCGCGCAGCCTCCGGTGACGTCACAACCGCCATTATTCAAACCCGTTTGAGGCATCTTCACGAAGTCACACTTATACTAAGTATACATTTACCGTCGCCCATGGACTTCAACCCTGAAGTTAGTAACAAACGAGGCGATGGTTTCGTACTAAAAGTTTGTTTGCGCATCGGATTTGCGCAGCATCGATACGTCAATGTCATCGTCTGAGTTGCGTCTGGCGTGGCTTTTGGTGTTTTTACAGGATTCACCATGGGGATTACGATTTCATGGTGATCTAAACTGGGACCTATGATCATTTATCAAATGTTAAAATAGTCAACCGCCTGTTTAATAAATTGGCAATGACAGAGCTTTTTGGTTTTTCCGTATATCAGTACTAGGTAGTGTTTGTGACTGCTGAGAAAAAGGTTACATTGATTTATCATTCTATAAAGCGGCCAATTAATATTAAACTAGACACCAAACCCCGACCGTCTATTCTGGGAAACAAAAACCATCTTTCACAATGCAGGGTAAATTAAAGTAAATTAACCGATGAATCCGTAAATGTATATATTTTTTTTAAATATTTAACTGCATACAATAACCAAAGATTATATGGTGATTTTGTTTAAACAATTTTGGCATCGAACCTGGGACATTTGCGACAACTTGCGTGCACCACATCCACTTCCTGTCACTATTTTTAGATTCGAAGGACTTTTCAGACATTCTGGGATCGAGAAACGAGTTTAATGACACTTGACACCAGACGCATTTCGATATTCGATTAAGGCGATAACTCACTTACCAGACTTGCAAAGATAATCTACTTGGTTGCGTGAAGAATGGAAAAAAAAGACAAACTTTTTTTTTCTATTCTATTCTATTCAAATTGTCGACTAAAGTTCGGTGAGAAGGAAATCTGAATATGGCCAAAAAGAGCAAAGGACCAACGGCTTTATATCGAGCTTTTATAGCATATTCTGTCGGACTCCAAACACAACCACAGATTTAAACAATGCTTGATAGTTAAAGATAGATTTACTCAAGGTACCATGGATCCCTAGTGAGCGAGGAGCCTTAGTACCTTATTAGTACTCTACTGCTCTACTTATTAACTAAAAAAGCATAAAAGGATGAGCATAAACACAAAACTACGCAGCAAACTACCTACCTATTTGTTTTTGTCGTGGCATTTCAAGTTCACAAAAACATGATCATTGTAACGACCCATCATTATAGCAAAGTATCATGGAGATGAAACGTTACATTGCCCTTTGGGACATTAAATATATTGTTTGTATTGTCCGTCGTCTCTTGCTATTTGGTGTTAAGTATTTTTCATTCAAATTCAATAGGTAATGGTAAATTCCATGTAATTGTAAATGAAAACAAGGTTATGGCAGGTATGTAACGAAAGACACTGTTTAACGTCAGAGAAATGTAGCTCCTTATTTGAGCTCAATAAAAACACGTTAACAATTAAAGCACTCAATAAAAACATTTTTACTCCACTTTGTGCATAGTCAAAATTAACTTGTTGCTCTAAAGCCTATTTTTATGTATGTAGTTTGTAGGTAGTTTTGAATACTACTATATAACGGAACCGAGTTCACAACACCTAGTGCCCTGCGCTAGCTAGGCCCGGCGTATTATAAATTGAAACCTTTTTTGTATATTTTATATCAATTTTTAATAAAAGTCAAGTTTTGATATAAAGCACAAAATCTTTAACAATATTTAGGTTCCTTCCTTAAATTGTTGTTCACTTACTGGATACTTTTATTTTTAAATATCCAAATCCAGTTAACAATATTAAAATTAATGATACTGACATTTTGTCCAATGAAACTAAACAAAACTTGTAAAATCTAAATCTGGATAGTATAAATCTAATTATTTACAGTGTCTTTATTATTTCCTTAACTTTTCTTTTGGATATTAATATCTTAAAGTAAGTAGCCCCTTCATTCCAAGAAACTGCTAGCCTAACTATTTCTCTATGAGTTCCAGTTTCCTAGCAGCTAACTATCCGAGTTATTGAAATACATACTATCTTTGTATGTCATATATTTATTTATCATACAATATGTTCATTTATAATGCGTATACGCAGTTTAATCACAGTTAATTAAACCCTTCAAGCATCACTTCCTAATGTCAAATTGAACCATGACATCACGATCGTCTACGGTGGGTCATTGTGATTATGGTGAATCATCCTTTTGGAGACGAATCAAAAATAATATGTAAGAAAATAACAATATTGATCGCGTACTGCGTAGATTTGTTAGCCGGATGTATAAAATGTGGACTTTACTAATAATGCTTCTAAAAAGGAAAGGTGACTAATTTATTGTTATTTTGGCTGTATATTACTTAACCAAATAATAATAAAAATATTATTACAGTTATCAAGTCCTAAGAAGCCTGTCTAAAAGCTCTCTTAAAATTGCATTAAATTAAACCAGACGGCACTAACCCCATACCAGTTTCTCAAGATCATTAAATATCTTCTTCAACCAGGATTCTCGTAGCTTATAGTATTGACTTTCCTTATGTGCAAAGAAGTGGCAGCCGATTTTTCAATTTTGAAGAAAGAGATTTTTAATAAAAAAGGACACCAAAATCATTAAACCCTTCCGAAGACCTAGGTCCTTGACTCGAGTAACAAGACCTTTAATCAGCCTTCTAAACGGTATCGACACGAGTAGAAACCCTCAGTTGATTTCACTTAAAAACATGCTAGCTTCTTTAACAAAGCTTCCTACAAAGTCCATTTAGGATTATGCAATAAAGCAATTCATATCGGATGGATAATCCCCGAAGCACATCCGGTTGTACACCACGTCCATGAAATGGATGCAAATTTAATGCCATGACTTAGTGGCTGGCCTGTGCCCGAACGATCGTATCACTCACGAAAGTTCAAGGTTCGACCGAAAAGATCAATCTATTACCTAAGTAGGTAGGTACTTCTTACACACGGTAGTGAGTTAGAAAATCCGGAAATGGAGAAGTAGCATATGGAAAGACGGAATACATTCAGAAAATACTCCTATGTACCTAACGCGAACTTTAAGAAGATTTTAGGTAATACCAAACCAAGAGACAATTATAGTATGTGTTTAATTTGTTTAGTAAGCCTTTCCTTTAAAAAGTGGTGGTGTGGTTTTTGAGGTTACATTTCAAAAAATATTTTGACAAGTCGTGTATTGACTTATAACCAAATTCGAACCCGTCCTGTAGATAAGGTAGATGCACTTATTCTCATCATTTTAATGATCAAATTTATCAACCAAATCCTAATCTTCACTGACGATGGCACTCCATACTTAACTCTTACCTCATCTTTAGACCTATTGATTAAAATTTAAATGTATCGTTTCGGAACGATATCTCAAATACCCGAGGCTTCGAATACAGTTTTATCTTACGTCACTCGGAGGAATCCCAGTTATGCAATCTAATAAGTGGGTTTGGACCTTCGTCTAGTTTCGTTATGAAATCGGCCGATTAGCTGGGCTCTGGCACTGGGCCGGCTGTAAGAAAAATCAAAAAAAGGTTGATTATTTCACGGTTAGTTGACGATGAGCGTGAAAGCGGAATATAATTTTTCTCTACTGTAATGAAGTGTAGATATGTCAATCATCAAACGTTATCTCAAAATTTTGAAGTGTAACTGTGTGTGATTTCCAAAGTTTGAATGAATTTTATCAGGTAAAAATGTAGGCGATTGCGTAACAGGTTAGAACGCATCGAAGGATATCGAAGGGCTTATAATGACTATTATAGACTATACTATATACCTTTAAGGTCTCATATTTCTCACCTACTTAAGTTGTACCTATTCCACTCCTGCACTGCCTTGCAATCGTAATCCACTAATTAAATAAGGAACTATCGCTAGACGTCGCGAAGCTACCAGTGATGCCAGTGCCTCACAGCGGAACAATGCCTGTACCTTATCCAATAACGTTTTTTTTTTAAAGGCAATGACAACAGTGACCGAGTTTCTTGCGCAGCTTCTTCTCGGCACCAGCCCACAAACTGACCCGAAGCTGTTGTAGGGTTCTGGACTAAGCTGAAATATTCGCTGCATATAAGTTAAAGAAAATAGTTTCTGACAATATCGATGCCTTTAACTTAAAACTTCAATAACCACCAAACTTCCTTCCCAGGTACAGTAAGCACAATGGGCAGTGGGCAGTCGGTGCGCGCAACACATTTCCAACATCCAAACAAGGAACCTGTTGTAGAAGACGATGATTTCGGCGATGAACACCACATCAGCATCTCTAATAAGATGGTCAGTTGTTTTGATTCTGAGATAATTAATATAGTGTGTGGTAGAGAAAACCCGGCTGATAAAAGGTCAGACCATAGCAGCTTTAGCTTTTGACAAAACCTACCACATTTTTAAACCTATAAGGATTCTTCTTTATTTCAGCTTCTTGTTTCAGGGGCGGGCGGGCTATATCCAATTATTATTAGTTATCTTATAATAGTAACACTTACAAGTATTGCATTTTGGACTTACACTGTCTTATTACAAAAATATGTCTTAATACGGGTTTAAACCAAAACTAACCGATCCAGGATTGTTACGGTATTAAGGTTAGTTCCAAAAGGTTAAAAGCAAAAAGAGTGGCATTTTTAGAGTAGTATAGTTAAAAAGCTCAGACTTGACTCTTATGCAGTGCGATTTTTTAAAAGCTTAGATGCCATTCAGCTATCTACGTATTTATTTCTGTGGCAACTAGGCATACTGAGTCAAACTAAAGTTAACGCAAAAACGTCTTGAAACGGACTCTACATCACTTCTTGCAACAAGAGAACAGCTTCTGACTAAGCGTATTAATGTCCAACTCTACTGATCGTTTTTTTTTTAAATTATTATTATTTCAAAAGCTACTTTAAAATGTATTACAAGTCATACAAGCATTTATGCGTGGAAACACGTAAATGGTGTTTAGCGACAAGTCTAGCGAGTAATTTATTTTTAAGGATACTGTAATGTTCACCTAATAAAATAAAATAACATAGCAGGCTGTGCGTCAAACTAGGTATTAGATTAAAATTCCTTATCAGGTACCTAATTAATTTTTCGGTATGTTCACCTTCACTTACTGCAGTAATCTGCACATCCCCACGACTGTTAGGGCAAAAGAAGAGATCGCAGTAAATACTTATACTTACTCGTAAAATATTTCTCATAGCATGAATCATATGTGCAACCATAACGGCAGCGCGAGTCATCCTCCTAACAGGTTTTGCTCATTCCTACCACGAGCGAAGCCTACGGTACCCTTGATTTAGGTTTCAGGATAACCATTACCTTAATACGGTACTGGAGATAAATCTGTCTCTGATCTCATTTGGAACACGTATTTAATATTACTCGAGTTAGGAGGACAAACTTTCTTGGAATATTGTGTAATTTTATACTTGAGCCCTTTTATGCCGACCTTTTTGTCGAAACTGAATGTTCGGAACCTACAATGAATAAGTTTTGAGCTAATAGCGGAATCTAAAAACAATTAAACAAATGAAATTCTAATTCTGCATTTTTAATATGTTGTACGTACCACTGCCAATAATGTAGATTCAAGATTGCAGTTTTCCAAACCCTGTGTTACTTTAGCACAAACAGTTCAGTTTTTTCTCTATATAATCCAAACTGCAATTTGCATGAGTCGTGTCCTTAAGAGTTTTAAAGAATTATTCACAATAATTTAATAACAGAACCAGCAATAGACACTAAGCAACAGCCTTTTAAAAAATCGCATTTTCTTTTCACTTAGGTGAAATTCTAAGACTTTTTAAACTTTCCACCTAGTTAACACAAAAAAACACGTCCCAGGCAGACGAAAATTATACAAACTCTGTGTAACAAAATTATAAGCTTTAATTAAAGCATTAATTGAGGTTTACAGGACTTATAATAACGTCACAAAGCTCCAAATGAAACAAAATGGAAAAACCGTTTTATTGCGATTGCACCTTGAAATGCTTATCTGTTATGTTATGTGTGGTAAGAGGCATATGTGATGGATGATATAAATCACATAATAGAATTAATATGAAACCATATGCAAAAAATCATTGTAATCTGGCCAAATTTTCAAGAGCTCATGGGGTCCAAAATTAACCATTTTTTTTTTTCACAAGTAGATAGGTACCTAATTTATGGTGTTCTGAAAGTAATCGTTCGATCAATTGGGGTGAAATGAGTACATATTTACCGAGCATTTATTTTCGCAATACTTTCTGAGTGTCCTCCGTATATTATTGATAGTGGTTCCCGCAACTTATAGTAAACTAAGAATTAGCAGTTCTAAGGCGTTTTTGAGTCATTTTGCAGGCTACATTGACTGTCCTTTAAGTAAATAATTAATCCATAATGAATCATACCCCTATGTAAATAAAAAATCTTTTATTATCTTTTATCATAAACTCATTAAATAGGGAGTTATCTATTGCCTTCGCTTGGCAAACAAAGGCACTAAATATAATAAAATGAATATTGTCATAATAAACGAATCTACACCCAATTTATTGTCCGTCGTTACGAGCTTGCCAAATGATTTCAACATTAAAAATATTTGTATCAAAATTCGTTCGAAGTAAATGACGTCGTCAGATACTTTGCGAAAAATAAAGGTCAGATTGATGAATAATTTTGAATAGTCATAATCACCTAAACTACCTTCGTGATCAATATTGAATTATGATTGAACAATAGAAATCAAAGCCACTCGAGTGGTATTACATTGAGCAAGAGCAAAGGTCGTAGACGTTGAGCAGCACAGATGAAAATGCAGTAATAATACCTAAATTATATTACTTCCGACTAACGATCCACTTTAAATAATGAAGCGACAATCACAAAAGAAAAGGAACAGCGAACTACTTTCCTACTCTCCTAGTCGAATAAGAACAGCATTATCACATGACTGGAGATTCCTTGGTGAAATGTGGCGCTAAGCATTTAGATACTCATCATGCTCCTATTTAATTTACTTATGAATAACTGACTAAAACATTATAAGGCATCATCATCTTTGGCCACAGCATCTTTGCAGATGATTGTTGCAGCGTCACGGGGGTATATTTTTGGAGGTGCAACGTCCGGTGACTATGAAGTCTGATGGCAGCACGACACCTCTTGCCACACCTGTCACAGACGAATCGAGAGTCAAGAGGAGGCGCGGCACAGCGTTGAAGTCTCTTCCTCTGTAGTTCTCCCGGCCAGGCCTCATCATGCTGTGACATGTCAAGGGCTATATCATGACGCCACGCTGGTCTCATGTTGGCGCATTTTGGGAGAAACCAAAGTTACTGTTTAACAGTTCAAAATTAAACCCAACGCCTGGGGTATCGGGGTTGATTTTAAACGAACTCATGTCGCGCTTGCATCTAATTTCACATATCTAAAGAATTTACTTTTCATCTCCCAGGTGGAAAGGCTGGTCGAAGACGCAACCTTAGCGGGAGGTGCTGCTGTGGCCTCCGGGGCGGTGGTGACGCCGCGAGGGGACTACAAGGACATGATCCTAATGGAGAAACTCAAGTGCATGGATGAGAAACACTCCGAGAGATGCGGGTTAGTGGAGATTTTGAAAGAAAAAAGTATTAGGTACTTACATAGTCTCACTGGCCACTGCTCTCAGCCATGCGGTTGATCAGAGGCGTTACTACGAAAAACAAAATCCATCATTACGATTAGGTATCGTCTTTTCGTTTTATGACACAAGTACCTACAGATAACATGGCATGCATGTCAAGGTAAAAACCGTGGCATATTAGGCGCATGTATTAAGGGCGATGAAATTCGTAGCGTGGTGTGCTGTCGTCTGTACAAATTATCGTTTTGTCGGATATCTTTTATCGTAGTAGGCCTTCTGTTTCGGTTTTAAGTAGGTACGCGGTGGCAGCTGCTTGGTTTAAGTAGGTAAACACGGAGTAGGTAGATACTGTGTCGGTATGATACGTTTCATCATATTCAAAAATGGTCTAAAAACCATACACTCATATAAAGCGTCATGATACCTTGACCTTTAAATGTGTTAGCACATTGACCATATTTCCCTACCTATTTATTGGTATTTTGGCTCACTCTAATTCTTTCCTCAAACTACTTACATATTTGCTTCCCAATCCGATTTGATTTAGCATAATATGACATGTTTAGTCTAATAGATCCCTAGTTGCGTATAATATGACTACCATTTACTACCGATAGGAAATAAGTAGTTAAATAGGTAGTGCCAACAGTAAATTAGTACCTATTCTAACAGTTTTGTCTCCAAAACCAGACATTACATTAGTTTACCGGCAAAATATAATATAATATAAATATTTCACAACAATCACACCAATTCTCTAGTCCCAAATTAAGCTACGAGGCTTGTGTTATGTGTACTAGACAACGGATAAACATACTTAAATACTTTTTTTTTGTAAATAAATACATATTATACATAGAAAACACCCAGACCAGTACAAACACACATGTTCATGCACACATAAGCTTGTACTGTGCGGGGATCGAACCCGCGACCCTTAGTTTTAGAAGTCGACATGTAGACCACTGCACCAAACGGTCGTCAAATACACCATCTTTTATTGGTTGCTAAATCGTTAATGAATCGTGGTTCAACAGCCGTAAGAGAATTGGTTATTGCACGATTTAAAAGATTTATGCGTCCTGACGCCAGGATGGACGGTCAATCTCTGACAACCAATTGGTTATCAGTTGTTTTTTTTTACAATTTATAAGTTTAGATCCTATATACTCGTATTATTCTTTCCATTAGTTAAGTACGAGCTTTCCAGAAGTTAACATCATGTAAATATTATCATTGCAAAGTAACGAGAATGTTAAAAATTGATATATAATACCCTCGATATTTTTTTAAATTAGGTACGTACTTGTGCCTAAGTAAAAAAATATATATCGAGGGTAGTCATGTACCTACTGATTTAAAAATGTACGTTACATATTTACTCGTACTTGCCTTACCATTAACTAGCGGACAAAGTATATCCCGGAAACAGAAAGTGCTCGTCATTTATTTATTTATTTTATTTTTATTTATTAAGAAACTCTACAGCTTTTTTACAGTTTGTTGACACATAGGGTAAGCAATACAATGATTGGCCCTTTAAGGAGAACATTGATTTCCAACATTTTTTCTTCCATAATAAGGTGCTAAATCGTAAAACTTTTGATTCCATGTTATAACTTAATAACTTGAGAATTAATAAATCACAGCCATAAATTAATATTGCAACCCATTCAAAACTTTAACGCAATTAACGAAAAAAGGGGACAAAAGTATAGTCATTGGCCATTGGTGTATATAAATTGGCATAGCAAAAGTATAATGATTGGCATGTCAATCAATATACTTTATGTTTATTAGCACTGCCAATGTTTATACCAATTTAGGGTCAATCACTATACACGTTTATTATTTTTGACGATAGTGATGTTCCGAGTATATTTTTTGCAGATGTCGAGCAGTAGGTACCTAGTCGACGAAATAGGTAGGTAACAATAAAACCAAAAGAGAAGTAGGTAGGTATAGGCAAAAGATTTATTAATGAAATTATATTTATGACAAATAATTTGAAAGTCACTTTTAAACAATAGGCTATGTGACAAAAAAAAAGTAATTAGTCCGTCTTTCAGATAAGCGAAAAATATTCGACACTTATTTTTTGGTTTCACAAAACAATCAACATTTACTGAAATATAACGCGTTAAAGTTCGAGAGTGGGAGCTTGTGACGTACAATTTTTTCTTGCTACTGCAAGTAAAAATTGTACTTGCCAGTGACGTCACAAGCCCGATTCTCAAACTTTAACGCGTTATATTTCAGTAAATTTTGATTCAAATTTTGAGTCAAATAGCCTATTAAAAGTGATTAACCCCTATCACCTATATCACCCCCTAATCAAGTTATGAAAACCAAATTGCTTAAATAAGTAGGTAGTTATATATCTCAATTTTTACTTTTCGACCTCGTTGTGCTAATATTGGTATATAGAAAATAACACTTTATATTATTTAATATGGTACTGTAGGTACTACGAGGTGGAAAAAGAAAAAATTGAGATATACCTACCTACTTATTAGAATAAAATATTATCTACAAATAGTATAAGTACATGTTCTTCCTATATCATTCATTACCATACCTCACCATAAAAATTGAGATATAGGTACCTACCTATCTACTTATTTGAATGAAATACAATCTACAAATAGGATCGACATCGGCACATCATTACGTATTTTAGATATCTTTGTACAGAGATTGGCATAGGTAAAAGTATAATTATTAGCATGGCCAATGATAAGAAAGTATAATGATTGGCCCTGCCAAAATTTAGTTACAGCTATTTTAGAATATATTGATTATTTTTTTTAAAAAACGGGTTATCAATAGATTCTAATAAAAAAATAAAATAGTAAGGTTAACTTTGATCTCAAACTACTATTATTGGCACGGAGGCCAATCAACTAATCTTTCTTATAAGCCATAGGTACTAACCTTAGCCTATCCATTTTTAAGTTATCTTGAGTCTTTTTTCACATATTACGGTATATAAAGCTAATTAGAAATATAACTAACATACAGAAATACAAATATCACAATTTGACTAACAAGAAAACAGGTAAATAACAGTGTAAAAGCACTTACTTCTTATGATTTTGCTAACAAAATCACCGGTCGCATAGGTCGTTGCAAAATGTTTTTTTTTCAAGTGTTTCCAGCTGTTATGTTTGAAAATTACCAATGACACTTTGTAGTATTGTTAGCAAAGAAAAATCCTAATATTTTTTTTTACTTTCCACTCAAAGAAATCTCTTAATAAATAGATTTTAAAGTCAAGAGGCCAATGATTGGGAGGGGGCCAAGATTAATACGGCTTACCCTATATACTATAAAATAAATCACTTAAGCCAATCACAGAGTTCCATTACATGGTTATTTTAAGAAATCGTACAGGACGTGTAATATAAATAAGACAAGAATACTCGTCATGCATAACACCTTTTCCTATGGCGCAATACTCTTACGATTTCCAGCTGAGATATGCAGACCCTTGAAATTAAATATAGCCTTTATGTAAGCAAATACTATTATCTATACAACAAATAAGTGTCATTCAAATTACAAATAATGTAGGGGAAATAGTTGAAATTTCTCTATCACAATACAGTTGTTTCACTGTTACCCAGGCATTGATCTATAATACCACATACCCAGGGTCACAGTGAATCTTTCGCCACGTTTTTAGAAGTGGCTATAACTTGCATCTTTATAAAATAAAAGCCACTGAAACCTTCGTGTTTAGTCATGTTAAAAAGAAGTGATCGAATGTTACTCACTCTCCCCTACTCTATCGTTCGGTCAGAGACGGCTGTCTCTGACTTACATAAAGAGAAAAGTTTCTGCTTCGCAAATTATTTTGGTCCTTTTAATGCAAATTTCAGCTAGTAAAACACTTCTTCCCACAGCATAACAGTAGAAGACATAAAAGCTACAGCAGCACGTATAGAACTACGAACAGCTAACATGGTGAGCCCAGAGCCCGTGTGCGAGGAGTGCAAGGAGCAGGTCATCGACTGCTACATCAGCTCGGAGACACCTTCAGATGTGATACGGTGCTGGGATACCGTGGGTAAGGACTGTGGCTCTGGTAGAAGATATCAAAAGCTGTAGCAGCGTGCAGCTGCTGTAGTTTCTCGTTAGATTCTCGGCCCATTTACCGCTATTATTATTATTATATCTTTATTTATATTATTATTGTTATATTACGCTATTTATCGATAAGATAGGTACCTATTACAGAGACTACTATGTAACAATATTGTCTCTCCTGTCGCCAGGAGCCATCTTGGTCATGGGCAGTCATGTTTGCACTAAAAGAGACTGTTTTCAAACTACTTAACCGATATACAGAGTAAAGTTTCATGTCTTATGACAAAATATTCAAACCCCATCCGACAATTTAGACAAGTCAAAGTGGCTAGCTAATTTAAAAGCTCTTACCATTAAATATCAAATTTCTTAGATTAAACAATATGGCCTATGCTCAATGGGATAAGCAGAAACAACTATCGTAACGGATTCGTAACATTTACCTATAGTTAACTGGTCAATTTGTATGGACTAACTGTCAGATTGGACGACACGAATACGTTACGATAATGTTTGTGTTCACCTTACAGTAGTGGGCGTCGAACGGCTGATATGATAAGGTCAATAATAGCCCAATCAAGCAACAGGTATAGAAATAGCCCAGATAAACTCAACTATAATCCCATCCCAGGAGCATTCTCAAAGTGCGTACAAGAAGCGGCCGGCGCCCGGCTGCACGCGCGCACTCAGAAGGACGCGCGCGAGCACGCTCGCCGCGAGCGCCACGTCGCGCACGCTCGCGAGCACGCGCTCAAGGACCTGACTCCGCCGCCGCACAGGGAGGGCAAAGTGCCTTGACACAAGTGATTGGGTTGTAACATTTTGAATAATACAACCTTTATTTCCTGGTATATTTGGTTCCGAATCAGATTTGATATGACATGTTTAGTCTAATAGATCGCTACCAATTTACGTATTCTTAGTACGAGTATGCTTGTGCAATTTACTTCCGATGGAGATAAGTAGTGCCAAAACTATAAGTATTCTCACAGTTTTGTCTCCCTTACCAGATTTTACATTTGTTCACCGAGAGACCGACTTTTATTGGTCGCTAGATCCAACTGGATGCAGGCCGGTTGCAACCGGTAAATTGGGAGTTGAAATAAATGGGTTTGGTTAGAGACAGTACGATCTATAAGTACTTAAGCACTGCGTGAAATCCAACAGTGGACATCTTTGAACTGATAACTGTGCTCCAAAGTGCGTGCAAGAAGCGGCCGCCGAGCCGCGGCGCTCGGCTGCGCGCGCGTACTCAAAGGGACACATTAGGGAAATATGCTCATTTTTATAGGAAAGTTTATAAAGTCGGACTCATGATGCCAATGCTTGTATTGATGTTATAAAAATTGCAATCCTGAGAAATAACGGGTTGTTACATTTTGAAAAATATACTAGGAAATAAAGATTGTTTTTTGACGACTCACTGACAGGCAAAATACATTGGTATAAATAACGCAATAGAAGTCATAATAACATTACCTAAATAAATAAACTGTTATAACATGTATACACTTTTGTCGAGGATCTCAGAACTAAGCTTTTTGTTTATTTTTGCAACCCCATTTTTCAAAGGATAAACGAATATCATTATTAGAATCGGTTCCAAATAAAGGCACATGGAAAATAAGCATGATTTTGTAAGTAAGCAATTTATATTTGTTATTTATGCAGCATTAAATGTATGGAACGAGTATATTGAAATTTCATTATGTGAGCTTATAACTTAAGAAGATAATTAGATTAGAGCCTAATTAATCTTCTTTCTAACCTCCTTGAACTACGGCCAGGATGAGCTTTAAGGAGCTTTAAGGACATGGCACAATTTGCCGGCTCCGCATCGACCTGCTGCAGTACGGCGTCAACTCGGATTTAGGCTACGGCCTTTAGCACGGTGCTATCTACGTATGTCGTCCTCCTGGTAGAAGCCTGCACAGCAGACGCGGGTTGCAGCCCGGCGGCCGCAAAATACGTTGTTTTGCTGGCGACTCTGAGTCGGATCGTAGTAAGACCGCAGTCGGCTTGCTGCAAGCACGCCGTTAGCGCACTGTAAGGACGCGAGCTGCGAGTTGTGTTGTATGGTACCGGCAAGCGCGCTGTCTGCACGCCGTTAGTTTTTTCATATGAATATTGTAAAATATACTGTATGACTCACAACTGAGTGCTTTAATTTAGTAACGAACAAATCAGACACCTTACCATTTTTTTGCGAAAGGAAATGCGTTATGCATATCGACCGGCGGCCCCTATGGGACTCACCCACCCAATGAGGTTGGGTGTATCCACTAAAACCTAACGGTGTACTCCAATGCCATTAGTGAGGGAGCTATGGGCTAGCGCTCCAAACTGTTCGTATAAGCCTACTTCTGTAAGCCTTTACCTACTTTGCTGGGGGTGTGTTTCAAACATCAACTAAAACTCCACTTGTTTAACACCATCGTATATTTAACACTAGCACTAATTAAACGACACTTTCTTCCTCACGTCGTCCAACACCGGCCTGCTCTTAACCTGCTTCGCCACAGCTTCAACTTTCCCGTGCGCGTCGTCGGCGGGGGGCGAGACGAGCGCGGGGCGGGCGGCGTGCGCGCTCGCGAGTTTCCGCCGCAGTTCGCGCACTTGCGCCGCGCTGGCTAGCTGAGCGGCGCCGAGAGATAACACCTCGGTGCGTAGCTGTTCGCATTCTGATCTGAAATGTATGAATGCGTGTTATGTGAGGTGATTAGCTTTTAAGACATTGCACATAAGGCAACGAAAGCGATACGAGTTTGAGCTTGTTCATGTAGATAGACTCGCAAGCGCCGTGCCGGGCGCTGTCATGAAATATAAAATATTTGAAGTGACCTTCAAGTGTTCACTCACGTACGAAATACACGTGCGGTATACACAGCGAGCTCGCGCGTTCCTATGTAAACAAGCACTATTGGTGAGGTGGGACGCTATGAGGGCGCGCAATAGTGAGGGCCGAGTTATAGTAGTAGAAAATATAAGATTTTGGCTGAATATTCCGATGTCAAATAATAATTTAAAAAAAACATGCCCCCACACAACACACGTCTGCTTACTGAGCCGAGAAGAGTCAGATGTCATATTGATAAATTCCAGGCTCCACTCGTCTTTGCTACTTCAGGTGCATTGCCATTGACATTTATATGCTTTGATCATATTCTATTTTATATGTACCAAACATCATTTAAGTTGCCGATATCTTATTCCAGCTCGGTGGCTGAAACCACTTGCGCTTCACGTATGCTTTGTCTCACTCTAATATCAGCGAGGTTGCATCCTTGTCGGTACAGTTTATTATTATTAATAAAACTTTTTATCTATTATGAATGGTCCCCAAGGGTAAAAGCCTCCTACAATCTTTTCCATTCTTCCTTATTAGTGGCTATGTTCATCCAGTCCTGTCCCATTGGCTTTACAATGTCATCAACCCATCTTTTCCTTTGCCTTCCAACACTTCTTTTCCCCGACGGGCCAGACCATTTTGTGTTTGTAGAGTCCACCTTTTGTCTTTGTTTGTTGGTACAGTTTAGCGGAGAGAAAAAAATTGTTTCGTAGTTCCGCCTCATATGGTGGGATAAAGAAAAATTAAGAACTTACTTCAAGTGATCCAGCACGCCGGGCAGCCAGCCGTGGGCGGAGGTCTCGCACAGCTTCCCAAACCACCTGGCCAGCTCTCTTCTCTGCCTCTCGCAGAGGCCTTCCAGTTGTGAGATTCGGTCTTCATAACTTTCTGTAAAAATATTTATTTGTTATACAAGAGTGCAAAGTTGCTTTTTAACCGCGTGTTCAATTTTGATGACCGAGCAAGCGAAGGAGTCTAAAATTGAATCACGAGCGCAGCGAGTGATTCCAAAATTAGAATCCTGAGTATCAGCGAGGGAATCAAAAGAGCATGAGGTGAAAAATCTTTGCACTGGAGTGCGTGCAACACGTAACTTTTCATTCCACCATAGCAAGGAAATGACTAAATACAAATAAAACCATTGACAATCACAAGATAGGTACTTTTATTTCAGTTTAGGTATTAACTACTACATTATGACAGGTAAGTATTACAAAAGAATCTTTAAATTATAACAAAATAATACTTAGGTATAATTAATAAAAATTGAAAGTAACACTGCTACAGTTATTTAAATTGAGTGTAATATTTTTGTTGGGTACTGTAATGTATATTGGTGTCACTTGTGTACTGTTTTTCGAGTGATTGCTTTCTTGTTCTCGGATAATTCTATAAAAAATGCCAGCAAAACTTTTTCTTACAAAGTTTTGGCTCCTTTTGCTAGTTGCCATTTGTTGAACATAACTTACTGTTTTAAATACTTCTTTATTTTTTATTTTATTTATTAAGATTACCAACAACTGTTACATTATATCGTGGATGATAAAACTAACAATAGTATATATGCTAAATGCACAGTCAATTATAGGTAAACATAGCTTGCCTAATATATTAAATAAAACTTCTCGCGTGATTGTTGAGGGAGAAAGCTCATTTGCGCATTATTAACAGTTTCAGTCAATTCTGTTGGCGTCAAACATACTTCCTCGTCGCTAGAATCACTCATTTTAGTTTTTTCACTTGTTTTCAAGTTTCTTGTTTTATATAAGGTTTAACAATGACTGCCTCGTTGGTGTAGTGGCAAAGTTTCTGCTTTACACCCGAGAGGTCCTGGGTTCGAATCCCAGGTCGAGCCAAAATTGTTTCTGAGATTTTCTGTCATAAATTTCTCAAAAAAAGCTCGGAGTCGGGAAGTTGGCGGTGTTACACGCCCGTGCCTCGGAAAGCACGTTAAGCCGTTGGTCCTGCGCCTGATCTCTCTCCGGTCATGTCGGATTGCCGTCTCACCGAACTTTGAGAGTGATGGAACAGTGAGTGCACCTGTGTATTGCGCTCACACTTGTGCACTATAATATCTCCTGCGCAGTTGGCTGATCTCTGTTGAGATTGGCCGCCGTGGTCGAAATCGGCCAGGAGGACTATTATAACAATGACGTGAAAAAATGCCGCGTAAAGAATCGCCTACAAAGCAAATTGAAAAAAGAACACCAAGAAGGTTCCGAGTTTGAGTTTTTAACAAATTAAATAGTAGATTTTACAACGAGAGCATAAAGCAAGTCATTTTTATCCGAGATGATGAAGTCGAGGATAAAAATGATTTGTGCACGAGTTGTAAACTCTGCGCGAGAAAATAAAACAGTAACATAACGTATTAACATTTCTTTAATTAAAATTCAATACGAAAAGTTCACGGCTTCTTTCCCGCTACTTTACTTTTTTTAATTTTCCTGCATAATTTTCGGGCAAAGAAAAAAAATATACAGCCTATTCTTAAATTATTTTGGAATAATGTTTTTTTTTTGTGGTAAACACGTTTTGATATTTAGTTTCTTTTTCGTATTATCTTATTATAAATCAAAAATGCAAATAGGGAAGGAAATATTATAAATTAGCAAGTTTTATCCATGTACAATTAATTGTTTTTGGCTGTATGGGCTAAAAGGTCACTGCCTTAGTGTAGACACATTTAAAAAGCTACTTTTATGCACAAGAGCATAAAATTCAACTTTATGTCGCCTAGATCCTGCATAAAGTAGTACTTTTTCGAGCATGAGAAGTGAAAAAAATGTTGTATGATATATTTGGCACCATAGAGGTAGCAATAAATAGGTTTAATGCTTTTTTTAATTCACAAACTTAGTGCACACGATGTTCTAAATTCAAATTTAATTTAACCTCTAGTGAATAAAAATGGCTTTTGATCAGATCAGATATTAAAGAGCAAAAAGACTCTTTCCGAGATGGTGGGATGAAAAAAATTTTGAAGTGTTAGAATGACAATGAAACTGCTTTGAATAGTTGGGCCTGAGCAAAATAAAGCAATTTTCTGATACACAAAGAATCCGATCAGAAAAAACACTTTTACAATTATTGAATCTTAATAAATAAATCTTGTAGGTTAAGATGGACATTTCAGGACCTTCAGAAAATAGATATAAGTAAAGAACGGATTCTATGCATTTGCATATTTACATAAGCATTTTCATATTTTGTCCAATCCAAGTGGTCATTGCTTATTTTGCCAAAAACTCTCTGATGATGCATATTATCGTGTAAAAACGCACGGTTTAGTATATCTCATAAATAAATAAATAAATATTTCACAACAATCACACCAATTCTTTAGTCCCAAATTAAGCTACGAGGCTAGTGTTATGGGTACTAGACAACGGATAAACATACTTAAATACTTTTTTTTCGTAAATAAATACATATTATACATAGAAAACACCCAGACCAGTACAAACACACATGTTCATGCACACATATGCTTGTACTGTGCGGGGATCGAACCCGCGACCCTTGGTTTTAAAGTCCGACATGTAGACCACTGCACCAAACGGTCGTTGTAACATAATATTTTGATAAGTTTGCAGTGGGGCAGTATTCAGGTAACATGTCTAAGAAATACATGAGTTGTGCTATGTAGTTTGTATAGTACATAACATCCATCATTTGAAAGTGATCAAGCTTAGAAAATCTGTGGATATTAAGATAACTTTTACAAAAACTTATAAAAACCTTTTGTAAAAGTTATCTTAATAAACAAAATTTTATATGATTTTCTTAAAACTATGTAATTTTTTGCATATTTTAGGTGTTTTAGCCTATATTTAGAGCAATCTTCTATTCTATGTTATATGGGCTATTCTATGTTGCATATCTGGTCTCAAGTAATAAGATACCTGAAATTAGCTTGAGAAAGTGTTGTTATTGGTATAGAAATGCAAAATTTTTTTGCTGTACTTGTTACTGCATATTTTATGATGTTTTTTCATCAGCGGTAGTATAGCAAAGATCATACCTATTAGTTCCCTGTCATAATGTGCAGCAGCCCCAGCCTGCTGCTCCCAGATTGTCTGTTTCTCATGCAGTAGTGTGTCTACCTCAGCCTGTTTGTTCGCCAATTCTCTTCGCAACTAGAATCAAAAATAATTAAAATTTAAAGGAAATGAAAATTGCTACCCAATTACAAAAACATGTTTTATGCATGTCTTTGTAAGTGTGGGGTAGTACCTAGCTTTGGCATGTTTGAGGACACTTACTAAGCCCAAGAAGCATCCAGTCTGATAAGTTTCAGAAAATATTTTAATTAAACTCATCCATGGACAGTCTGCCAGACGCAATACAAGTTATAATGTCTAAAGGTGTGCAGTGTCCGTTAATGTGTTAAACAACAAGAAATATATATTTTTCTCTTACCCTGGTATTTGTTTGTTTCATTTGAATAAGGTTCTTGGCCATTTCCTGTCTTTTATCTTCAACTTCAGCAAATATGGAGTTGCCTTTTGCAGCTATAAAACAAATTGAGAACTTTAGATCACATAGAACAGTGTCACCACATTAACGTCAAAACATCCATAGTTTTACTTATGAAAATTCAAGCACTTGGATTCAAAGGGTTAAGACAAACACTGAACTCTACAAGGGTGCTTATTAGCTTTGAGTAAAATTACACATTAGTTTGAAAGTTTAGGTATTGTTAATTGAATTTACCATGTGGCTGCAAATCCTGTGAGTCAGTGCATTGGTGCAGCATAGCTCTTGCTTCAGCCAGGTCTGCCAACGCCACCGCCTCACGTTCGCTCGCCGCTCTAAGCTCCTCTCTCCTCAACTCTGTGGCTGCCCGCACCTCCCCCATCTCTGAAACTAGCTCCTCAGCCTTCATACGCCACGACAAAACTTCTGCCCGAGCCTCTTCCAGCGCTGCTTTCAGCGTAGCAACCTCAGACAACGCCGAAGACGCAGCCGCGCGAACCTCGTCCAACTCAGCCGTGTTATCCTTCACAGGACTAGCCTGTCGAATACATGCTTGCTCCTCCTTCAAACGACGTATCTCCGCTTCAAACTTTTTCACTTCACTCACGTGACTATCTAACAACTCCGTTCTCTGCTCTCGAAGTGATGAAATCTCCTCTTGAAGCGCAGTAATACGATTATTTACCTCGTTCTTTCGCCTCCCTTCGTCTGCTTGTAAACTCTCTAATTCCGCATTTAAGTGACTCTGAACGTCTAGAGCCGTCTGGTAGCATCGTCTGGTATCGTGCAGCTCCTGTTTCACGCTCTCGTATGTGCTCGACAAGCTATCGTACTGTTTTTTGAGTAAATAATATCGTTCACTGAGTTCGCCATTGGTTATGTCTTCAGCTTCGGTGCAGTTGGTCTTGTTACTAATCGTCGAGTAATCCATCATTCACAGATATCTTAATTAATTAGTATTTTAGGAGATTTTAACTCTTTTGGTATGTACGAGTATTTCTTTGTTGTTTCTTTACCTGTGAAATTCAAAATTTGTTCTCAACTGCCAAACAAATACGAAAGTCGAAAAAAGTGACAATGAGAACTTCTGAACCCGTTTCGTTTTGCTCAGGATGAAAATACCATTTTTTTACCAATTTAGTTTAATTGGATTTGATTAGTTCTGGATCTAGACTGATAATAAAGAAATATTTATTTTTGGATAATTAATAATAATCCTTTGTTAACATACTTAGATGAAATGGCTGGGGACTAAATGTATATCTTTCAGAGAGAGTTTTACGCGGGAAACGAAAAGGAGTAAGATGGGATGGGCCCCAAATGGACCCTGTTTCTTAATTAACTTTTACTAACTATCATCATAATGTGTTACTGAAGAAAACATGTTAATGTAGTTAGTAATGAGTAAGATGCTCCGTACTGATTCGATCAATATTCCCGCGTGAATTGTGAACCATCCTCGCATTTCAATGAGTTAAGTTAGGGCTTAGGTTACGTTCCCCCCTGTGGGATCTCCACCTTGTCGTGGTGGGGGGCTCAGTAACCGTGGCTTTGCCACCCACGGTGAAGCTAAGCGGGATCCAGGGAGGGGACGCTCCACGTGGGCTTGGGGAGGCCTGTGCAGGATGCGTCCAAGGGTGCGGGTGTGGGAGACAGTTTTGTCTGTCTCTCGCAGTCGGGTGCGGTCGCGGGAGGAGAGACGTCTCGGTGTTTCGTTGCCGTGCGGCCTACCTCCCGCGACCAAACGGGGGCGCACCGTTGGATGGCGCTGCGGTGGGGCCGCAGAGGAAGAGGAGATGCGGTGTGTCGTTGCCGTCCTCCCTATCCTCTGCGGCCGGGAGGTGGCGGAGCCCAACACCTTGCTCCGCCGCCAAGGAGTGTGTGGCCCTCGGGCTATCCGCCGGGGTGCCGTGGTGAATGCTCACGCGACCCCATGGCACCCCCCACAGTGGCGGAGTGGTGGAATGCGCTGTGGTTTTAGTGGGTATTACGGCCTTGCACACCAGCCGTTGAGTCCCACATACCCCCCTGCAGATGTGTGGGGGCATGCGTAAAAGCACGAAGCGTAAAAGCATTTCCACAGCGAAAAAAAAAAAAGGCTTAGGTTAGGTTAGGTTAGTTAATAAGTACATAGTAGTTTTAAGGATTGTAATAAATGAAGATTAGGTTGTATGGCTCTGACCGTTGACATTTTCTTTGGGAACAATATTACTACTTTTTTGACAGACCTAAGAAATACACCTAACCAATGACTAGGCAGTATAGTCTACAACCTTAGCCTATTCCTAATAGAACAAAAAAAAACTTCTTTGACAGTGACAACCAGCTGTCTGTCAAATGGTTGACATGACATAATTTTTTGTGAAATTCGGTGGAAATATTTATTTTCGGGGGCGTTTGTCTTTCTATTTCTTTAACATTAATACAATTTCCGTTAACGATATGTCTTCACCACCACCAACTAAACCCCCTCGTGGTGTAAAACAAGGAAAAGAAACGGTAGGTCCATCCCTATGATTATTTTGAACCTAACAAATCGAAAGTTGTAAGCTAAACTAAATTTCTTTATTTTCGCAAATTTACCAATTTAAAATAGTTAATTGTGTCTTACATCTTAAAACAGATATGTGAACATTTATTCAACCAAAGAATTTCCGTATAATGGTTCAAATAGTGACCAATTGTAGTTTGTAGATAATTTCCAAAAAATCTTACTAATAACAAAAAAAAATATAACTAATAACTTTTCTAAACTTATTTCAGAGTGGCCTGCTCATGTCAGTGATCCGCACCCTGTCTGCAAGTGAGACAAACGAGCAGAGAGAGAAAGAGAGGGCCAAACTGGAGAAAGAGTACAAGAAGAGTGATGCAAGACTTGATGAGTTGGTTGCAGAACATGCACAAGAGATCATGGATGTCATGCAGGTAGATTTTGTTTGAGTTTTTTCCTTCATAATACTCTTAAATTTATCAAATAAACGGGGATAACTATTACATCGCTCTGTGTCCAAAGTAAGTAGCTTAAGCACTGTTATGTTATGGATATGGATTATGTTATGGGTATCAGAAACAACAAAGGAACCATAAACATCCAGAACCCCAATAACATTGAAAATTGGCTCCCCATTCACCATTGGGGCTTGAAACTGTTACTCGCCTACTACACCATGAAGGTTGTAATTTTAAGGATTTTATCACAAAAGTCTGTTCCATGTGATAAAATCCTTAACTGTAGGTACATAAAGTAAAACTGTCTTTACTTTAATATGTTATTCAGTCGTAATTTTAGGGATTTTATCACATAAGTCTGTTTTATGATAAAATCCTTACCTGTAGGTACATTAAGTGAAACTGCCTTTACTTTACTACATCTGTGACTTCAATTTAATTTCAGTTCAAGCAAAGTAACTGCCAAGGCACATAATTTGGAAGATTTAGTTTAACAATAATCATAAATATATTAAGATGCCTCTTTGTAAAGGATTTCCAGTGTTCCTAGAGTAACTTTAATATGTTTTTACATATTGATCATCCTATTTCTGACTGTGAACTCTATTGCTTCAAGCTATAAGACCGCCTAAATTGTACATCTTTCTTTGTTAAACTTTTCTGTACATAATTTTAGTTTTGTATGGTACAATGAAGTGTTAATCTATCTATCTATCTTATTTATTTATTTATCTGTCTACCTTCTGCTCATCTGACCATTTCTACCCTACAGAAATTCAGCAGCGTAAGTTCAGCACTAACAGTTTGGGGGCAGCACTGTGACGCAGCCGTGGCTCGGCTGGGAGCGTGTCGTGGCTTGCTGCAGCTACGCAGAGATGATCTGAAAAGGCTGTGGGCTGATTCGCGCACACACCATTATGCGCTGCAAATGCTTACTGATATGTAAGTGCATGTTTAATAGCTAGGTTACTATTGCTGACTTGTTTATAACCCCTGACGAAAAAGAGGGATGTTACATGTTTGAGCTTTATGTATGTTTGTGTTTTTGTTTTTGTGTGTGTATGTCTGTGGCACTGTAGCTCCCGAACATGATGGACCAATTTTAAAGTGTTAATTAAGTTTCCATATTTTTAGCATTAAAAATGCCAATATCACTGATTGGTCCGAATTTCTTTAAGTGCTTGTTAGGTTGCAGCCAGCCATGATTCATCAAGATACCTTCAACATCCCAATGTAACACCTTTACAGCTGTTTAACAATCGAGGGGTGCGGGTTCGCGTCCGGCCTGTCGCCGCAGTCCCGCAGTCCGATTTTTCTTTAAGTGTGTTTAAATTTTTTAAATTGTTTTTTTTTTTAATATCAGACGATAATTTGATTTGGTTCTTTGCTACGACTGGTAAAATCCGTACAGCCTTTGACGCTCATTAGACGTTTTCCTGGCTCATAAGTCATTTTCGTTTGTCATTAGAAAGTTAGTTAAGGCCAAATTTTCTAACACATTCACATTTAACGCTATCAGTGGTTCAGTATTTTTAATCAAAACATGGGTGTTTTGATTGGAGGAGACTGTTATGGTTAACAGTCTCCTCATTACCATTATTTCAAACCTAGCAACATTTATTTACTATTTTCTAAATATTCCTGTCATTTATTTGCATCCATATGGAATGCACCCGTCCATAGATTGCTGATGTTGTCAACGTCACGTAAAATGCGCCCTAAATTTAACCCATGGATAAGATATATTATGTATGGGTTTTATTGGTGGTGCAAAGGTGCAGGCATTCCATTTGTTTCACGCCTGTGTCAATGCAAGAGAGCACAATCGCGACCCCTCCCGTCCAAGGTGCTTCTACGTGATATGACTTAAATTACGTTAGGGCTCGTGCAGGCGATGCTGCCACTTCAGCGCCGCCGCGCCGCTATTACGCTGTGCACGCGTAATTTTACCGTTCAACGATAATTGGCATATACATTGCTAGTTAGTATAGTGCTTAATGTCACGTGCGATCTCCGGAATCAGCAATGTATATGACAAAGTATCGTTGAACGTTTAAACAACGTTTAGACAGCGCGGAAGGTAGCAAAGCGGCGATGCGGTGGTGGGAGCTGCAGGATTCTTATGACCAGTGTTAAAAAGCGGCGGCGGCGCGTCGACGGAACGGTGGTCACATCATCTGCAGAAGCGTTTATAAGTTTGCTTTGTTTGTATGCAGCGAACGCGTGGTGGTGTCGGAGCGCGAGGCCCGCGAGCTAGTAGCGGCGGGGCGCGTGCTGGCCGCCGCGCACACGCTGCGAGAAGCGCTCGACACAGCCGACACTACGCTCTCGCACGTCGACGCTTTGAAGGCGACCAGGCAGCATTTGGAGGTGAGTCGATATGTTACATGTGTGTCACTTACTAAGCTCACGCGTGGTGGTATCAGTGCGTGAAGCCCGCGATCTTGTAGCGGTAGGGCGCGTGCTGGACGACACTACGCTGAAGCACGTCGTCGCTTTGAACGCGCGACGAGGCAAGTTTATTTCGTTTTCAAATCTATAGGTAATTTACTATTTCTTCCAGTTTGTGTTATAATTTTATCATTATAATACAATTAAATTTCAAAGGATATAAGTAGACCGGCTTAATGAGTCCTCTCCTGCGAAACGCAGGCACAACAGGCGGGTTGAAAATGGAGACTGTGCGGGTTGCCGCCGGCAAGCAATGTAGCTACTGTCAGTACCCGTAGTGGCTCCTGTTCTCGGCATGTCGGCCCCTGCGAACTGCCGATGAAGGCAAACAATTTATCACGTAAGCCCCGAGAATCTTATAGATATTTTTAGCGAATCGTACCGTGAGAAAGAATTGCGGACCCTTTTTTAGCTTTTCTACATACCCATAAAAATAAATGAAAAAGCTTAAGTAGGTTAAAGCTCACTACTGTCAAAAATAGATCAGTAGTCAATTCTTTACGACGCTAATGATCCCGCACACACTACATACTGGATAATCAACATTTTATATACAGGGTTACAGGAAAAAAGTCGACCTAGATTCGTTAAGGGCGTGTAGTACACATCATTTCTGAATGATTTCACTTCTTCTTCTTTCGTGTCGGCATGACGGGCTAAATTTTACTTGCCCAGAAAGCGGCTACCGTGGCAGCCCTCTGGTTACAGGCTAGTAAGTCCTCACGCGAGCAGGTGGTCGGGCACGCGGGACATTTCATGAGGTGGACCATGGTTTGCAGGGGTTCTCCACATTCACATCTGACGTCTGCGCTGCTTAAGTACCCCCACCGACACAGGTTATCTTTACTTCGACCAACCTGTGGAATGGAACACTATGGAACCCCCCATCCTAAACTTAACCGTTTTCGAGATTTTCGAGTTTTAATTTTTTTATGAAAATGCCCAATTTTTCGGCTATCGAATTGAATTTTTTGAATTTTTTTGACTCCATAGTAAAATCATTCAGAAATGATGTGTACTACACGCCCTTAACGGATCTAGGTCGACTTTTCCTGTAACCCTGTATAACTAGCTGACCCGGCAAACGTTGTTTTTCCATATAAATTATTGTGTACATCCCTTGTCACTGAGGGATATGAAAAATAGATGTTGGCCGATTCTCCGACCTACTCAATATGCTCACAAAATTTCATAAGAATCAGTCAAATCGCTTCGGAGGAGTACCTACGGGAATGAAAATTGTGACACGAGAATTTTATATATATAGAGATTTATGTATTTATTCTATTATATTTTCGCAGGCTAAAAAGCGGGAGCTTGTAGAAGTCATAGTGCGTCGTATCAGCGAGGCGGTGTACCGCGGCGACCGCGGGCCGCTGTCGTTGCGGATGTCCGCACGGCGGCGGACAGCGTTGCTACTGTCAGGTACTACAAATACAAATGCGTTTATTGGCGTATTTTGGGTGTTACAATTTGACTTTTTAATTTTAAAAGGATTCAATTTCCTGCTAAGCTATCTTTCGCCGTTACAATTAATAAATCACACGGGCACACATTTAAACGCATAGGAATTAATTAACATCAAGACTGTTTTTCACACAAATGTCGCGTGTCAAGATCATGTTGCGGAGAAAACCAATATGTTCTCCTGACAAAATAAAACTAGAAATATAATTAACGCAGTAGTAGTTTTAAATAATTATGTTCTATTAAAAACATAAAAAATATATTGTCTAAAATACTAATAACAGAAATAAATAAATTTGCAAAAATAAAATAATGCCCAAAATAACTATTGCACAGCTAGTGCATTATATACCTTCGCTGCCTAGTACTAGTGAACTATGAGCTAGTTTCTTTAGTCTAGCCAAAGATAATGGCCTTTCCATCCAGTGTAGATTACTTGTGGACATACTTGAGTGACAATCGCGACCAGTGTGACGAGACGCGACAATTTCAAATGTTTATACGTCATGATAGTAGAACTCGTAGAGATGGGATTCTTCCCGAATGTTTTGGAATAATTCCAAAATTGGGAAAAAATGACGATAAATTCCGGGAAACTTTCCAAATGGTGGTAAAATATAATCCACGTCATCTACATTAGTTTATTCTAAATAATAGGTTTTAGTTGTTGAATCTTAGACATTTTAAACTCTAATTACTTATTATTTGGGTCTAAATGCGGAATATTTAAATGAGTATTAGGTACTCACTTTCGGCCATGTTGAATTAAGAATAAGTCTATCGCCTAAATGTTTTTCGCTGCATTTGATTATTTGAATTAAATGAATTTTTCACATCATTTTTGTATTGTTACCTAGGCAATGAAATGAGTCCTATCTGTGCCAAGGACACAAAATATTTTGGTGCAGCAAATTTAGAGTTAGAAAGCTAAAGGGAAGCGCTTCCTTCCGGGTGTTATGGTCGGGGACCAAGGTCCTATAGACATCATCTTGATGTGTCAATCTATATTATTCTGTATCTAAATCTTATATGCCGTGGTTCATGTGCGGTACTAGGCTAACAGCGCCATCTAGCCTATGGAGCCGTATCAGCGCTCGCTTTCGTACTTGCCACCGTTAGGCATGCGCTTGTGATGGCGAACAGTAGCGGTCGCCACTATATCTATTTAGTTAGGCCGAAATAATAGCCGTTGTCTTTCTTGCAGAGCTAACGAAAACCGAAGAGGTGACCGACGCATATCTCCAGGACATAACGCCAGAGTATGAGGCGTCCCTCTCCGAAGAAGACAAGACCTTCGAGTCTACTGTCATGATCTGCTTGGAAGCGCTCGGCGTACTCGACCAACTTAAGGAGGCTACCGAGGTAAAAAAAGAACTTGCTGTGTTGTGTAAAAATTCCAGGAACTAGCATTGCCACTTACTTACTTACTTACTTCGCTGGCTCAGCGACCCGAAGTGGATCTTGGCCTCCGACATTAAAGTGCGCCATTCTTCCCTATTCTGTGCCAAATCTGACCAGTCGGGCACTTTTAGCTCTTTCAGGTTTTTGGCGACCTCATCCTTCCAGCGATATCTTGGACGCCCCACCGGCCGGCGCCCGGAAGGTTGTGCAAGATAGGCTCTTTTTGTGGCTCGATCCTCTCCCATCCTCTCCACATGTCCTAGCCAGCGAAGTCGGGATGATTTTATTTCTCCGATGATGTTCGACTCAGACACTAGATCTTCTATCACTCGGTTGTACCTACGCCTCCATACCCCATCTTCTCCTCTTGTTGGTCCGAGAATTTTCCGCAAAATCTTTCTTTCTGCCACTAAGAGTTTGTTCTCCTCCTTCAAAGTTAACGTCCAAGTTTCGCACCCGCACTAGCATTGCCAGGCCTTTGATAATCAGCCACTTTCTTATTAATAGTTTTTACAAGCCATAAACCAACCTAAATGGAACGGACGAGTGACGGCATGAAGTTTTATCCGAAGCACAGAATCATGTTTTTTTGTTACGTTAGTTGAGCGATTCACTTATATGACCAAAAATAAACTGAAAAGAACACCTTTTTAGTGGTGTAAACATCCGGTCATCGACTCCCCGTTGTAAACATCGGTCAGGTTGCAGTGTTAAAACTTGTTAAAATAAATCCATTTATTTCTGCAAGTAGACTAACAACTAGCACTTTAACACGTCCCACCGTCCCAACGTCCCGTCCCGTGTTAACTGTAAAACATACGCAGACATTGTCAGTCACCTGAAATGCGTTTCTGATTTGTTGAGAATGTTTGTTTTTGATTTTTGATCTGAAACATCAGTGTATGTTTTTGTACCATGTATTTTAGGTGAGAAATAAATTATTTATAATTTATTTATTTGATAGAGAAACAGTTTTTTTTATTTTTTTTATTTAGCCTATATACGTCCCACTGCTGGGCACAGGCCTCACCTTAACTATGAGGTGGTGCGAGCCGTACTCCACCACGCAGGCTCAGTGCGGATTGGTGGAGGGGTGTGTGTAAGGTAAGTGACCAACCTTACTGTCAGAAGTTATTAAGCCGCCCGAGGGCCACCGACCAGGTTTAACGACTAATATCTATCGATATTAACCGGGACCAACAGCTTAACGTGCCTTCCGAAGCACGGAGATGCTTGTAATTTGACGTCACTTTTATAGTCAGAGTGGTCACCCATCCCAAACATGACCGCGCCGTAGGTTGCTTAACTTTTGGTATCACTACCAAAGCGCTGCAACCACTGTGCCACAAGCACCTTAAAAGTTTTAATTATTTATATTCTAGAGTTATATATTGTTCCCAGAAATTCAAAGTCCAAATCCAGAACGAGTTGTTGGAAGTGATCAAAAGCGTTTCCGAACGCATCATAGAGTTCGGCACAGGCATGGTGACGGATGGTGAAAACGAACAGTGCGAGCAGGACGGCGTCATACCGGAGACGTCGAGTGTGACTGAGTCGGGACGACCGCTCGCGTGTTTAGTTCAGACGTTGGCGCACGAGTTTCGCGCTACTATGCACAGGAATAGGAGGTATGTCACACAGCCGCTTTAAGAAACATAAAAGCCAGCCCACACTTGCGGCATTCTGTTGGACGCTTTTGACCGGCTGTAGCGTTAAGACCGTAGGCACGAATGAATAGGTCTTATTTTTCCGATATACAAGGTGTCCCAAAATTAGGCTTTACGCTGACATTGGAGGTAGATGGACTTAAGACGCATCAAATAAGCTTAAAATGACCATAGAATGAGGTAATGAGTATCGAGTATGACCAGTTTATAAGAGAAAATAAAAGTTGACTTTGACTTTAAATTTATCAAAGTTTCACTTTCGTCGTCGACTTATAATGTTCGCCACATCATAAGTGACTATCGCACAAACCGTAAGCGTATTTTTTTTAATTATTTCTTTTGAATACAAGTGAACCAGCAAGTGACCAAGTTTTTTAAAGCTCTCTTAACCTCTTTAGGTTAAGAGAGCTCTCACTCACTACTCTATTTTTATAAAGCTCACGGGAACAAAGTTTACGCTCAAGAGATTTGTAATTTCATCTCATTTACTAAGCTTTAAAAAAATAACATTTAAGAGTGCATTTCCGTGGCTGCTTGCGAGATTTAGGTCAGTTATTTTTAAATAAATAAATATAAATATTCCACAACAATCACACCAATTCTCTAGTCCCAAAGTAAGCTACGAGGCTTGTGTTATGGGTACTAGACAACGGATAAACATACTTAAATACTTTTTTTTTTGTAAATTAATACATATAGTAAGTATATAGTAAGTAAATAAATACATATTATACATAGAAAACACCCAGACCAGTACAAACACACATGTTCATGCACACTTATGCTTGTACTGTGCGGGGATCGAACCCGCGACCCTTGGTTTAGAAGTCCGACCTGTGGACCACTGCACCAAGCGGTCGTCATTTTTCATAACGACTAGTCTGCTTATCGTCCTACCCGCAGTTTTCGCAATTTTTTTTATTCTTTTCTCACGGTTTAAACCTTCCCTGAACTTCTACAAATAATTCAGAACCAAAATTAGAAAAAAATGTTCAGCCGTTCTCGAGTTTTAGCGAGAATAACGGATAGCAATTAATTTATATACATACTAGATGACCCGGCAAACGTTGCCATATAAATGTTAATAAATGTGTGTGGTCAGCCCTTATCACTAAGGGGTATGAAAAATAGATATTGGCCGATTCTCAGACCCACTCAATATACTCACAAAATTTCATGAAAATCGTTCAAGCCGTTTCGGAGGCGTATGGGATCGAACAATGTGACACGAGAATTTTATATACATACTAGCGGACTCGGCAGACGTTGTCTGGCCCTCCGTATTTTTTCCATATTTTCTCGCCGTTTAAACCTTCCCTGAATTTCTACAAATAATTCAAAACCAAATTTATCAAAATCGGTACAGCCGTTCTCGAGTTTTAGCGAGACTAACGAACAGCAATTCATTTTTATATATAAGATAGAGATATAGGTCATGTTTTCTAGCGAATGATATCGTTTCAGGCTTCTCCAGCTATGGCGCGCGGCGCTTCAGAGGCACAAGATATCAGACTCCTGTCTGCACACAGAACAGCATTATTGGAGCGCGGTGCAGCAAGTCGTAAGGAATTTTTAATATTTTTCTTTTTTAATTAACGCACTATTAACAGTTACGAATATCCAGGACCTAAGCGTGTATACTAGCGGTCGTCGATTTTGTAAGTGTAAAGTTTAAAACTGAAAAAGGGGATTATTTTGCTTTAAATTTCTACTAAACGATGCCAGCGCAGGAATCAAAATACATCCAACTGTAATCACTTGAAAAAGCAAGAGCTAGAAGTCGCGGGACTTACAATAATTACAACTCACAACGTGACACAGAAGATGCACCTGGAATCACAACACCTGACACCAACAAAACACGCGACGCATTTCGCCACTACACGTGGTATCCTCAGAACATGTTGTCGCTTCGAGAGACTACAAGCGAGTGTAAAGTTTCGTGCATAGTAAAAGCTAAGCTTGAAATTGTTTTATAACTTGGTTGTGCCAAGAACTTGAATTTACTTACCTTTTTTCAGTAGAAAGCGAAACTAAATCGTAGTACCGAAAGATATTCATTACTTTTTTTTTTAAAACCGGTCAAGTGCGAGTTGGACTCGCGCACCGAGGGTTCCGTACAAAACTGTAGATAAGGATATTCGAAATTTCCTTAGAAATTTTCAAAATTGTCAAAAACATTTTTCAAAAATATTTTTTTTTATATGATGAAACTGAAAATTTACGGTTTTCGTAATTTTTCCTATATCTGTACTATAAGACGTGACTTCGTACTAAATTTCAAGATTCTAAGTTTACGGGAAGTACCCTGTAGGTTTTAATTCCCGTGCGAGTTTCGAAAATTTGCGGAAATTTGCGGCCTAAATGGCTGTATCTTTTGATTGCGTTGGCTTAGAAGGTCGATTCTACAGCTTCCAGGGACAGTAGACCTAAGTATCATATAGAAATTTCAGTTTGATACCTCCACGCGTTCCTGAGAAAAACGGTCTTGACAGATGGACGGACGGACGGACGGACGGACAACAAAGTGATCTTACAAGGGTTCCGTTTTTTTCTTTTGAGGTACAGAACCCTAAAAAACCGCTTTGACACTTGCAACTGCAACCGCTTTGAAACCCATCTGTTAAGAAGCTATACGATGCCACAGACAAACACAAACAAAAACTTATAACACCCTCTTTTTCGTCTGCGGTTAGAAAAGGGTGTGGTTGATAACTCATTTTCCATGACTCATTTTCCAACTTACCATGTTCTTTTTTGTTCTAGCTGCAACTCCTCCTAACGGAATATCTGGACATCGAGAGCGTGAACCTGGCACTAGTGCGTGGCCCTGCGTCCGCGGAGCAAGCGGCCGAGTTGCGCTTGGCCGATTACTTCGCTAAGAAGCGGCCGAATAGACGCAGAACCAAACTTTTCAAGTTGAATGGTAAGTGTGTTGATGGATGGCACTCATACATAAACTCATATATGAACCTGGCACTAGTGGGCGGCCTCGCTTCGTCGGAGCAAGCGGCCGAGTTGCGCTTAGCCGATTACTTCGATAAAAAGCGGCCGAATAAACGCAGAACTAAGCTTTTCAAGTTGAATGGTAAGTGTACTGATGGATGACACTCATGCATAAACTAATACGTGAACCTAGCATTAGTGCGCGGCCTCGCTTCGTCGGAGCAAGCGGCCGAGTTGCGCTTAGCTGACTACTTTGCTATGAAGCGGCCGAACAGACGGAGAACTAAGCTTTTCAAGTTGATGGGTAGTGTGTTGATGGGTGTCACTCATAAATAAACTCATACGTGAACCCAGCACTTGTTCGCGGCCCCGTGTCCTCGAAGCAAGCGGCCGAGTTGCGCTTAGCCTATTACTTCGGTAAGATGTTGCCGAACAGACGGAGAACTAAGCTTTTCATGTTAAATGGTAAGTGATGGATGACACTCATACACAATACCTAAAATCTCGAAAACTCGCTTCGCTTGCGCACTCGTTAGTATGCGCTCGCGTCGCTCATGTACTAATTTACATGTTTTTAAAAAAAAAAACTTACAATCAAAGTCCAAACTTGCGAGCGCTCGCTTCACTGGCGCTTCCGCACGAAAATGTTAGTTATTAGTGTAAGCAGGCCTCTCTCACTCGATGTACTTGCTCGCGGTAATAGCCTACTCTCGCCCGCACCGACGTCGGTGCGAATTCAGTGGGCTGCCAACAATCGTCGGACGCGCTCACGACGCACTATAATTATTCGTGTTTCGCTTACGATCAATTTAGTTTTCATACGAACCAAATAAGTAATCTGTGCTTGTTAAACGTTAGCTTTATTTAAGAAAAATAATAGTTTAAAAAAATTGGTTGCCTGTAAAGTCTGTATACGCGCGAAAGTTTTACGTGACAACGACTCTGAGTGGTAAAATAATTTTAATGTGAATATTCATTCGTATAACATGAACCGGTGTGTATGCCTATCTCTCTCTCCCTCTCTCTCGCTCTGTCTCTCTCGCGCGAAACGTGAGCGGAGCAGCGTAACGCAGTTTCTTGAGGTGTCACCCGGCAAACCAATAAGACGTTGTCACGTCAAAACTAAAAAAACACGCTTTTATTGCTAACTAAAAAAGAGAAAATAATTTCTGAGTACACGGAATTTATATTACAGTAGAGTAAAAATCGTGGGGTGCACTTTATGACGTTTTCATACTTTTATACGTGCCAATAATAGGATGATTTTCACATACTACTATACGAAGCACCCCACGCTTTTTACTCTACTGTAATATAAATTCCGTGTACTCAGAAATTATTTTCTCTTTTTTAGTTAGCAATAAAAGCGTGTTATTTAGTTTTTTAAACTATTATTTTTTTTAGTTAAATCTCCAAATTATTGCATTGTCATTGGTACTTAATCACAGATTACTAAATAGTTACTACACTTAATGTGTTAGTTAATAGTGACATCTATTGGCAAAATACAGAGCTTCTAGTGCAAATCAATTGCATCAGTTAAAACTGCATAGCATTAGCAGCGACATCTAATGATTGCTATCGAAACTAACTAGCTAAGCGAACGCTACTAGATACTTTCGTAATATTTGTGAAAGAGATGGCGCCGTGCGGAAAATGTAAGAAGGCGATTTCAGCAATATTAAAATTAATTTTATTTTTTTTAGTTAATAAGGATAATCGAAAACTCTTATCAAATTATTGCATTGTCATCGGTCCTTGACCCCTGTGCAAATTTCCATGTTAATCAGACTCCTAGAAGTAGGTGAAAATGAAGTGCAAAGATTCCGTTACATACATACATAGTTACATACAGGTCAAGCTAATAAAAGCGTGTTAAAAATGACTTCTGGTGGTGGAAATTTATGTGCTGTTGATGAGAGTAGGTCCAATACTAAGAGTAATAAAACGCTTTCTTTTTTTAGTCTACCAGCTAATGAAGAAAATGCAATTATTACCCGGTAAGTTAGTAATTTATTTACAAAGGATAAAAATAAACAAATTAGTAGGTGGTACCTACGTAGGTAAATTGGATAAATTCAGGTTAATTGGGGTTCGGCTTTATTGAATTAAAATGTAATACCTATAGTGAAACCTAGGTCAGTTACTTTATCGAAATAATACCTGAGTACCCATTATACCTATTAGTCTACTTTTATGGGCTGCGCACCACCTACGAACTGTGTGTACCTACCTACCTACCTACTCGACGTGGTGGTTTAGTCGACTAATGACTAATTAATTAGCGAAATGACTAGGGAGATAGGTAGGTACCTACGTAGTTGACAATAAAATTGACCGATTCTCGAAGTGTACCTACCTACTAATAATCTACAAACGAGAGATTCCACAAATGACAGATTCGTTTTAGGAAGAGATAGCAAGAGTCACAATTAAGTAGCTCATAATTCGCTTGTTATACCTTATACAGGCTGAATTTCTTATTTCACATTTGTTATATTATTTCAACAACAGTCAATCAAATACCATTTTAGAAAAATGTGGTTGAAATATTTTTACCGAAAGTGTCAACCCTAGTTCGATTGTCACTCGGTCTCACGTCACGTGGTCTCGCGCAGCTGCAAAGCAATAGTGACTTTATACTCAGAGCTGCAGGTGCATTATTGTACGCGGCAGAAAAAGTAGTCTATTAACGCTGTAGGTATCGAAATTGTTCTATGGAGTTATTTATCTGTTACGTAGTAACTATTTAGTAATCTGTGGTGTAAGTCACAGATAGAACTAAGACAAAATCTTTATACACACATCAAAAGTGTCTAGGGATCAACGTATATTTTTGCAATAACTTTTCTCCTGATTGATATTAATTAAAATTTTCTTTAAGGATTCATCAAATAAAGTGTTTTCGTTTGTCTACAGTAACAATAAACCAAGTCACCTTTGCATTAATAATGCATGGGATATGCTACAGAGAAGAGCTCTGCCGAATATGGAGGGTATCCAGTCGCAAAAAGACCTTTTTTTGTTGTTGCAACGAACATGGGCGGCCATTCCACAGCGTGATTTGGATGAACTCATTTTGAGTATGCCAAACCGATGTTCTTGTGTTGTTAGTGTTCGCAGTAGAAACACGGATTATTAATTGTTTAAGTTACCCAATAAAATTTTAAAGAAAACTGTTATTTCAGTCTATTTTTCGAACTTTAATGTTAGTGGTTTAAATGTCAAAAATCCCTTTATTAGGAAAATGACAAATTTCTTTATTAATGCAAAGGTGACTTGGTTTATCGTTACTGTAGACAAACGAAAACACTTTATTTAATGAATCTTTAAAGAAAATTTTAATTACTATCAATCGGGAGAAAAGTTATTGCAAAAATATATGTTGATCCCTAGACACTTTTGATGTGTGTAGTTTTATGATTTATCGTGATAAGTATTCACGTTGGAAACTTAACATAATATTTTTGCAGTACTGTCGGAGGCAGAGAGTCATTCTCTCCGCCTTAAAAATATATATGTCGCAGTCATCTAGTTGAATCCGCGATTTAATTGAATGACTAGGCCATTCATTAAATGACGACATTCTATTGAATGAATAAATGACAACTCGTCAAGTCCTTGAATGTAACGTTCAACGTCTTGACTGAACGTCATTTAGCGAAATCGTTGAATGGGATGTAATCGACTTTGTAATGTTTGATTACCTGATGAGTTCGCAACTTAAAAGTTAACCTTACTTTAAATAAAAATAAATGAATTATAAAATGTCTCGTCAAGTAGGATCTGTACGACTTTGTTATATTTTATAAGGTTGACCATAAGTTCTCAACGTTAGGTACCCTACTTTAGATAACAAAAATGAAGACATGACATGATACATCTTATTTTGATTTTATATTGTATTTTAAGCCATAAGATAGGCAATAGTGACTATTGCTACTAAATAATTCAAGGAATTTAAAAATCAAAGACTAGGAAAGCCATTTTGATATAGAACTAGGTATAATATTTAAATTTTTGTCCTCTGTACTTATCACCGAAAGTTGATGGTGTTGTTTTTGACAATTTAATATAGATTATTTTTCGAGATTCGTAATATTTTTCTCTGTAGATTGCCGTAAGTTTCATTATTGGCCGCCAAAATTGAAGGATTTCCATAGTGTGGTCCATCCCATGTAGGGTGACCATAAAAGTTAGGTATGCCTATCAGGTAAGATGCTCAGGAGAATTAAAAAATTACTGATTTATAAGCTGCTAAGTTTAAAATTAAATAGTTAAAAGTAATTCATTAAAATACGCGAGTTTCTGGGACTCCTGAAAATAGGTCAATCCATGTTGTCCCACTATTTTATAACAAATAACGCACTTTAAAGTTAATTTAATAAAAAAATATCAAACCACTGCTTTCTGTGCGAGCTGTTTGACGCCTTATTTGTTTTGGTGACTACTAGCGCCGCAGTGGGAAAAAAACCGGTCAAGTGCGAGTTGGACTCGCGCACCGAGGGTTCCGTACAAACCTGTAGATCAAAATTGACAAAAATTTTTTTTTATATGATTAAACTGAAAATTTACGGTTTTCGTAATTTTTCTTATATCTGTACTATAAGACGTGACTTCGCACTAAATTTCAAGATTCTAAGTTTACGGGAAGTACCCTGTAGGTTTAATTTCCCATGCGAGTTTCGAAAATTTGCGGAAATTTGCGGCCTAAATGGCTGTATCTTTTGATTGCGTTGGCTTAGAAGGTTGATTTTTCTACAGCTTCCAGGGACAGTAGACGCAAGTATCATATATAAATTTCAGTTTGATACCTCCACGCGTTCCTGAGAAAAACGGTCTTGACAGACGGACGGACGGACCACAAAGTGATCTTATAAGGGTTCCGTTTTTTCCTTTTGAGGTACCCTAAAAATGAACTAAATTTGAATTACTTGACTGATTTTACGTCCGCCCTGTTCAAAGGGCTGTTTCAATCCGTTAACTAGTTAGACGTTGAGTGACGCTTGTTCAATCAACGTTCGGGCTAGTCATTCAATGAACGCGCTAGTCATTCAATCAAATAGCAGATTCAACCAAATGACTGCGACATATACAAGGCGGCGTCGAAAAAGTATTCTACCCAGAACGGCCTTCACATACAAACGTTACACCGTTCACGGCTTAGCGTTCCGACCCCTGACTCAGGGGTGCGTCTTAGACAATGAATAAATAAATATACAACAACATCACATACATTGATCTGACTCCATGGTAAGTAGCTTAAGCACTCGTGTTACAGAAATCAGAATCAACAGTGGCATTACAAATAAACTTCAATAAATACATATAACACCCTGACCAGAACACACAGACATGTTCATGCACACAAACATTTGTACAGTGCGGGGATCGAAAACCGCGACCTTTTGGTTGATAATCAACTTTTGACCATTACACCAAAGTGGTCGTCTTGTTCAATTTGTACAATGTTCTGATATTCTATCCCCAGTAGGCCCAACGGCAGTAGCAGTGGGTCCGGCGGGCGCTCGGCGGCACCGCCACCCGCTCGTGTGCCGGCCCGAGCGCGCGCACCTGCACGCCGTGTTGCCGCACCTGCGCGCGCTGTGCGCAGACATAGAGCCCGCCATGGGGTGAGTGCGCCTGGCTATTGAGACACGCGGCCTATTAGCTTGGCGATTGAGACACGCAGCCTATGAGCTTGGCTATTGAGACACGTGGCCAATTATCTTGGCCTTTTGAGACACGCCGACTGTTTGTTTGGTCAGTAAGACGTTTGGGGGGTAGTGTAGCATAGGCAGTGGCTGAAGGGCGCAGGACTCAGCTCCGCCACCCGCTCGTGCGCCGGCCCAAAACCGCGCACCAACCTATCAGTCTAACCAACACATTAGTATGGCCATTGACATGACACGCAGCCAATAAGGCCAGGAGGGCCATTCAAGTAGTTAGAATCAGAGCTGCCGACGGCCGTATAATATCTCGTCGTCGAACTTAAAAACAACCCCTTAACGCGATTTATGAACGCAGCTCAGTTAGATATTACGATGCCTGTAATTTGTGCCGTAGTTCCGATTCATGCCGTTTTTGAGCCATAAGGCGCTAGATTCGATCCGTCTTGGGGTGGCGCTGAAACAGCGTTGCGTGTTATTCTGTTAATCGACTTGCAGTAAGACACTTGGGAGGGTAGTGTATCATAGGTAGTGGCCGATAGACGCAGGACTCGGCACCGCCACGCCGATCGCGCGCGGTGTTGCCGCACCTGCGGGCGCTATGCGCTGACATTGAACCCGCAATGGAGTAAGTGTCTTTTGAAATAAATCAATGCACAGCCCTGAATTTTTCTTTCGGCCGATATATATATGTACATTGAAAATGTTTTAACGCGTATTATGACGATTTTACTTCGTAGCAACCTCCGACCTTTGATTTATCCTTTGAAATTCAAGTCGATAAAACAGCCGATAGTTGCTGTAGTGTTATGGTCGGGGACCAAGGTTCAAAAGACATTATCTTGATTTGTCTATCTCTATTATACTGGATCGAAATCTTATATGCCGCGGTTCATGTGCGGTACTAGGCTAAGAGCGCCATCTAGCCTATGGAGCCGTATTGACGCTCGCTGTCGTGCTTGCCACCGCTAGGCATGAGAGGTCGCCATAAACATATGATAACACTATTATTGATACAGGCACGCCCATCCGATTTACGAGCGCTCGTTTCGTGTTGCTACTAAAACCATTTCAAGATCGTTTTCTTCTTGCCGAAAGGGCAATGCTGCGCTTTCGATTAAATTGTGTCCATAATCTATGTGGCGTTACGTATCCATACATCATCACAGCTTTTTTTTTTTACTTTTCTTGGTCCGAAAGTCTCTTGGAGTCTGTCTGTCCGTCAAAACACACGACTCCGTAACAGATCTTATTAACGGAGCAAACGCTCTTAACCAATTCGGTTAAAAAAAACTTTTTTTCTACTGATTCAATGGTGATCGCAACAGAGAAAAATGGTACATGATGGTGTGGTCAATTATCGATTGATAAATAAAAATTTTGATTTTGTTCCAGTGGCGGAGAATGTTCGCTCCGCGCATTCATAACTGACTACGTGCGAGCGGGGGAGAGCGAACGCTTAGCGGCCACCGCGCGCGCCGCCATCGAAGCCGCCATGAAGTCGCCTGCAGCCTGGCGACAGACCGTGCGCGCGCCGCCTACTCCGAGCGGGTGACTACACTCTATTACTACTACAGGATTTTGCGGAATTCGACCCCTAAGGCGTTGATTTGGAGGTTGAAAATTTGCCAGTGCTAGGAGGACTACGTACGAGCGGGGGAAAGTGAACGGCTCGCGGCTTGCGGCTTCAGCTCGCGCCGCCATGAAGTCGCTGTCGGCTTCGTGGCAGAGCGGATGTGGAATGACATACGGTCGTATCGAAGCTTAAGGTGGCAGTCGGTTACTAGCGACCGACTCGACTTCGATCGGTGATCTCACTTCTCTTGACTAACACTTTTCACGTTTGCGGTTGCGCAACTCGGTCGACGGGATCTGTGAGTGCTTCATGTAAACTACTAAGCACTGGATCGTGCCACCTGGTAGCAATGAACCGAATGTTACCTTTGAACATGTGTGTTTGTACTGGTCTGGGTGTTTTCTATGTATAATATGTATTTATTTACAAAAAAAGTATTTAAGTATGTTTATCCGTTGTCTAGTACCCATAACACAAGCCTCGTAGCTTACTTTGGGACTAGAGAATTGGTGTGACTGTTGAGAAATATATATATTTTTTATTGAAACCTGACAGTTCCAAGCGACCGCGACTGGTGACGTCACGGGAGCGAACAATTTTTAACTGCCCTTTTCAACGCGAGTCGTGATCTTGCGGTCGCTAGGAACCGACCGTTAACCGTGTGGAAGCAGATACATGCGACTGGAGAATTCACTCTTGCGGTACTTTCTGCAAAAAACCTAGCTTATCCGTTTTGAGCACTGATACGCTGGTAAAATCGGTTGTCTGTAAAGTCGGTTTACTGACGATACTTGAACGTGAAAACGTCTTTGTCACGTTGCCTCTTTGTCGCTCGTTCCGCGCTCTCGCTTGCACTTCAAGCCTCGAATGGAACGCCTCAGAGCGAGGTAACGTCGCATGCGACATGTTTTTTGGTGCGTGCAGCCGGCTCCATCGAATTATAAGACGTTGTCACGTCAAAATCATAAATTTACTATGAGTTTATCACATGTTGTCGAAATTCTGCCCAACCTGTGAAATTATTCCAGCAGTGCTGCTAACATGTGTTATAATACTATAAAATTAGAATGTTATCGAGCTCGAGTTAATACCAATGTTATGTCTATGTCTTTCATAACAGGCGTTTATATTCTTCTCTTTATTTATGTGCAGTTCCAAGCACCGGGTTATATTCGCGTGCTGCGGGGCTGGATGGCAAGCGGTCGTGGAGGCAGCCCTGGCCGCGAAACGGTGTGGCGTATGCGGCGGCCCTGAAGCTCTTAGGGCTACCACAGGTATTATTTTTATTGTCTTTTGGGGCTTATATTGCCACCTCGACCAGAGTTGATCTATTGTGGCATGCCTTTGTTTATAGTTTACTGTCTGGTTGGTGTAGTGGCAAAGTTTCTGCCTTACATCCAAAAGGTCCTGGGTTCAAATCCTAGGTCGAGACAAAATTGTTTTTGAGATTTTCTGTCATGAATTTCTCAAAAACAGCTCGGAGTCGGGATGTTGGCGGTGTTACACCCCCGTGCCTCGGTGCGCACGTTAAGCCGTTGGTCCTGCGCCTGATCTCTCTCCGCTCATGTCGGATTGCCGTCTCACCGAACTTTGAGAGTGATGAAACAGTGAGTGTCCCTGTGTATTGCGCACACACTTGTGCACTATAATATCTCCTGCGTAATTGGCTGATCTCTGTTGAGATTGGCCGCCGTGGTGTAAAATCGGCCAGGGGGACTATTATTATAGTTCACTGCTTAGCCCCTTTTGAATTCACGAATTTCCAGATTCTTTGCAGAGTGACGTGGTCATTTTCATGCATGATACTTCTTATGCTCATGAGTAATTTACAGGTAAGGTTGTCAACATCGTGTTCATCATGACGTCTACTGAGATAAACAGCATACATTTCCAAGTGACTTCGACAGTTAATGTTTTCTATTCTAAAACTTATTGGGACATTGGCAACCAGCTCTGTGTCTATTCCATAGAGCTAAGTCCGTAACATTATTCCTCTAGGTACATGAAAACTACCTTGGCAAAAACCTATAATCTTATAACCAGCGTTTTTAAAAATCGGATTAAAACCAGCTTAAAAAACGGACTACCGCAGGTGAGAGACCCGAACCCGCGCCTCTCGCAAGCCAAGCGATTTCTCTACCAATTGAGCTACCGTAACACTTACTCATCGGTCCGAATGTCTGTAAGTGCTCCTCAGGCTGCAGCCAGCCATGATTCATCAATGTTGCAGTCAGATACCTACAACATTTAATCAATCTGTTTAGATAAATCAGCTAATTTGTGAAGTTTCTTAACTTAATTTTAATTTTCCCAGGAGCCCTTGCCGCCCTAGCGACGCAATGCAGGGCAGCCCATTCCCGTCTCTCCCCGACACACGGCTCGCACCCGTCGCGGGCCGCGCGCTGGCTCGCCGACGACGATATAGTTCGCTTTCTACAATCGCTGCCGAATTGGAAACGCGCTGTCGAGAGTGCGTCGGCAGTGCCAGCACAGGTGAGTTGGAAACTTGTAGCATAGCAGGGGAGCTCACTTTAAAAATTGGTTTCTATAGCTTTTTTGAAAATATACTGGTTAATTTAACTTCATAAGGGCTATGTTTTTTAAACGCCATGGTCTTGAAAATATTTAAGATAGGTGTCATCGTGCCTATTGACGTATTTTTGTTAACAGGAGTTGAAGCAAGCGTACGAGCGCGAGGCCGAAATCCTAGGTTCGAGTCTCGGCGACGGCGCCGTGACGAAACGAGAAGTGATGGCCGACGTCACTGCGCTGGCTGATCTCGCCCTGCTTTGCGAGTCTATGGTAAATATTTTCTATGATCCCTTACGGGCATTTTCCAATATGACGGTGTATCGAATTAAGTGTAGATGTGATGATATATAAAAATATATTTAATGGTTGATAAATAAAACCACTGTATATCAAGATGATATATCCAAATTGTAAATTATTAAACTTCGCTCAGGAACTTAAGTAACAGTAAACACAAGATAATATCGCAGTGTAACACGGCACAGCGCCATCTAGTAAAACAATTACGAACTATTCTCATGGTAACTATCTTGACTATGGGGCTTAAACATTAGCAGTTATAAGCGGTTTCATAAGTGGTCGAGAGAACACGTACATACTGTTGAATGATGTTACAAATATAGTTGATCGTATCAGGCGTTACTTTGCGGAAAGCTGAAAAAGAGAATTATTTTGATTTAAATTTCCACTAAACGACGCCAGCGCAAGAACCCAAAAACATCCAACTGTAACCACTTCAAAAAACTGAAGGTGAAAGTCGCAGGACTGATGTGTCCCAGAGGGCGCCACATGCAATAAATTGTAATATAACATAGCCTATAACCTGCGGGCAGGCGCATCTAATGACTTTTAATTTGTCAAAAAATGATAAAGGTTTGAGAAGTTAAAAGGGAACAGAAGAACATAAAACATACATATTGGTCTAAATCATAACCTCATTCAATCATAATCATCATTTGGTGGAAATTTTAATTGATTTATTTATAATGCCCTGCACCTATCGCTTTGGAATTATTTCAGTGAAGATAGATGTATGTATGAAATATATATAATAAAATAAAATAACCCTCCTTTTTGATAAGTTTCTATATTTTTAGCATTAACAATGCAAATCACTGTACAATGTGAAATTAAAACACACTTAAAGAAGAAAAAAACCGGTCAAGTGCGAGTTGGACTCGCACACCGAGGTTCCGTACAAACCTGTAGATAAGGAGTAGTAACTTTGAAATTTTCAAAATTGTCAAAAATTTTTTTTTATATGATGAAACTGAAAATTTACGGTTTTCGTAATTTTTCCTATATCTGTACTATAAAACGTGACTTCTTACTAAATTTCAAGATTCTAAGTTTACGGGAAGTACCCTGTAGGTTTTGATTCCCGTGCGAGTTTCGAAAATTTGCGGAAATTTGCGGCCTAAATGGCTGTATCTTTTGATTGCGTTGGCTTAGAAGGTTGATTTTTCTACAGCTTCCAGGGACAGTAGACCTAAGTATCATATAGAAATTTCAGTTTGATACCTCCACGCGTTCCTGAGAAAAACGGTCTTGACAGACGGACGGACGGACAACAAAGTGATCTTATAAGGGTTCCGTTTTTTTCTTGTGAGGTACGGAACCCTAAAAAATGGCAGTCCGGTTTTATTTAAGTGTGTTTTAACCCTCTATTGCTTCACCCTAGTCGGGTAACTAAGGCAAACAAAGTCCGCTAGTAAAAAAAATAAGATTACTTAGATAAACATCATTCATTATACAAGTTTTGGCTGTTGTTGCACTTATGAATTGGCCTGCTGCCAAATGTTATTAGAATTTTGAATGAGAAAACCTCCGGCATTCATACCAGTTGTATGGAAATGTGTCAAAATCAAAAAATCTAATCATCAGCCTATATACGTCCCACTGCTGGGCACAGGCCTCACCTCAACTATAAGGTGGTGCGAGCCATACTCCACCACGCGGGCTCAGTGCGGATTGGTGGAGGGGTGTGTGTAAGATAAGGGACCAACCTTACTGTCAGATGTTATCAAGCCGCCCGAGGGCATCTGACTAGGCTTAACGACTAATATCTACCGATATTAACCGGGACCAACAGCTTAACGTGCCTTCCGAAGCACGGAGATGCTTGTAAATAGACGTCACTTTTATGGTAAGAATGGTCACCCATCCCAAACATGACCGCTACGTAGGTTGCTTAACTTTTGGTATCACTACCAAAGCGCTGCAACCACTGCGCCACAAGCACCTCACAATGGAAATGTGTCATAGATTTTATTTGTTTCCCAGGACTGGTTGTCGACGAACATCAGGAGCATACCCAACATCATTGGCGGCTCCGGTATCAAGCTGAGTGACAAGTTTGTTTCCGACATCAACTCGGCTGCGCTGATCTTCGAAGAAATCGCGCATAAGTGTTTGCTGTTTTTGCATTTGGAGGTATTTAAAAAACAAATAAAACAAACAAACAAAATATATTTACTCGTATTTAGCACAAAACATAACAGTATTAATACATGCATCAATAACCGCCTACACTAGGTAAAACCTGTATCGTAGGCAATTAAATACTTCCAATGTGTCATAGGTTGGACTGCGTTACAAAAAAAAAAGGTACAAAAAAAACAATTAAAAAAAGAGCTAGTTAAATTGTTAAGCTTTGCATAACTGAGCTACAAATTGCCGCTTCATTCTAGAGATTTTAGACTTGGAAAATTACAGACACATCAATGGAGAGCTTGTTTTAATCTGTTTCGGATTCAAAAGTCGTGATTCGTTTGATATTTTCTTAGCAAAAAATTAATTCCTAGATCTGGACCAATTTAATATTGACCTTTACTTCTTGTTCAGTGGGGTGAGCACGACCAACAATTGTAACATATTCGAAGCATTTACTATTCTTTAATTTGGCTATTTATATGAGAAGACTGTACGAAGTATCTGACGTTTTGACGATACGAATACGTTGCGATAAAGTTCGTGTTCACCCCCCTTCTCCGCATTAAATCGAGAACGTATGTCCAGCAAGATATACATACATTCCGAAGAAATTAAAGGGAGTTTTATAAGTTTAACCCCTGTGTGTGTTTGTGCGTGTATGAGTTGTTATATATTTGTGTGTTTGTCACATTTCACAGACATTGTAGCACCCGAACGGGTGGACTGATTTCAAAGTGTTTTTTTTTATTCGAAAGATATATTAATTACGGTAGTTCTAAGCTATCCGTCCAGCCGTTTTAGCATTATCAGCTGTTTTCCTGGCTTTTTCGGGGGTAGTTGATGGAATCAGGCGTTACTTTGCGGAAATCCATGACTAAAGCTGAAAAAGAGGATTATTTTGCTTTAAATTCCCACTTAATTACGGGTGATTACAGGATGTAATTTGGTTCCTGCGCTGGCGTCGTTTAGTGGAAGTTTAAAACTAAATAATCCTCTTTTTTCAGCTTTTTTTGGGGGTCTTTTAACTAGAATGTTAGTTTTAATTCGTTGTATTGTTCACAGCTCCGCATTGCTTGTTTCTACTATCTCGGCCAGGAAGAGACGAACGACACGAACGCGGACAGCGAGAGCGAGACGGGTGCGGGTGGCGCTGCCCGTCTCGCTCACGCACTGCTCGCCTTCCACGAGTGTGCTGCGCCGCTGTTAGCGCCACAGTTTCTAGACGTAAGTGTTACTTATGAGAAGGGCAATAGGGTTTAATCTAGCTTGTACCACGTCGGCCAGAAAGAGAACGCAGACAGCGAGAGCGAGATAGGCGCGCGTGGCGCTGCTTGTCTCGCTCTGCTCGCCTTCACGAGTGTGCTGCGCCGCTGTTAGCGCCACAGTTTCTAGACGTATGTGTCACTTATGAGAAAGGCAATAGGGTTTAATCTAGCTTGTACCACGTCGGCCAGGAAGAGAACGCAGACAGCGAGAGCGAGATAGGCGCGCGTGGCGCTGCTTGTCTCGCTCTGCTCGCCTTCCACGAGTGTGCTGCGCCGCTGTTAGCGCCACAGTTTCTAGACGTATGTGTCACTTATGAGAAAGGCAATAGGGTTTAATCTAGCTTGTACCACGTCGGCCAGGAAGAGAACGCAGACAGCGAGAGCGAGATAGGCGCGCGTGGCGCTGCTTGTCTCGCTCTGCTCGCCTTCACGAGTGTGCTGCGCCGCTGTTAGCGCCACAGTTTCTAGACGTATGTGTCACTTATGAGAAAGGCAATAGGGTTTAATCTAGCTTATACCACGTCGGCCAGGAAGAGAACGCAGACAGCGAGAGCGAGACGGGTGCGGGCGGCTCTGCCCGTCTCGCTCACGCAATGCTTGCCTTCCACAAGTGTGCTGCGCCGCTGTTGGCGCCACAGTTTCTAGACGTAAGTTTCACTTATGAGAAGGGCAATAGGGTTTAATCTAGCTTGTACCACGTCGGCCAGGAAGAGAACGCAGATAGCGAGAGCGAGACGGCTGCGGGCGGCGCTGCCACATACCCACGCATCATAATTCGTTTTATTTTTATAAGTTATACTTGTTAGTCTGTAAGGTATTTATAATATAATCGCAGTGCGATGCGCGCTCAGTAATGGTCGCGTTTGCAATTTTGCACTGACACTAATTAATTTGTATTAATTACGTATTTCGCGCGGCTTAGCCGCTGCCCGATTCCGCCGCTATGAGTTTCGAACGACTCATAGCCAACGAATTGTTGGCGTTTGTTCAACACGCCATCGACACGATGGATGAGGTCAGCATCATGCAGATCTGCAAATCCAACTTCACCGGAGAGGAGATTCGCAGTAGCAAGGTGCTGCTCTACCAGACGCTCGGTAAGGCCGACCGAATGCCGACCCGCAGGAGAGATGAGAAAGACGAAAGGAATCTCCAGGACATCATCTCATTGCTGAAGGAGACAGACCCAGACGACGTGCCTGCGTTCGTGGCGAGGAACCTGCACAAGCTGCCCCTCGTCACCTTCGATCACGTCGACGTCACCAGGCTTCTGAAGGACATAACAACCCTGAAGACAAGCCTGGCCGAAATGCAACTGAAGGTAGAGGCCTCGGAATCTACCATATCCGATCTGCGTACCGAGTTATTAACTTTAAAATGCAGTAATTCGGTATGTAAGTCGCCCGTGGCCTCTGACGTCAGTTTGCGCGATGGTCAAGCGCAAATCACATCGGTCAGCAATATTGAGTCACCGCTCTCTGTTGTTGATCGCGTAGTCCCGCTCCCCGAAGCCAGCCCCGCGCGAGTGGAGCCGACGAAAAGTGTCACAAGCCCCCCGACCCGCGCCTACGCAACCGCTGCTGCCTTACCATCCTATGAAATCGGGGGGAAAAAAAGAAGCTAACATCTGAATAATCGATGCGATGAACAGGGCTTTACAAAAGTGGAAAGGAAGAAGAGGAAGCCCGCTAGCCGTAACAATGTCGGCACCGCACCGACTGGACCCGACCAACAGCTACGTGCTGAAGTTCGCTCAACGCTGCTGTATGTGTCCCGTGTGCATTCGTCTACGAAGGTTGAAGACGTCGTAGATCATATACGAAGGAAGTCCAAATTCACCCTGAGGGTCGAACGGTTGGAATCTCGCCACAAAGTGAATTTTAATTCATTTGTGGTGAGGGTCCCGACCCACCATCTAGCGACCTTCATAAAGGAGAACTTTTGGCCGCAGGGAGTCGTGTATCGAAATTCATGGGACGCCTACCTGCCGACATCACCGCACGTGCCGTACCAATTCGCTGACGCGCGTGTTTGTGTAATCTACTCGTAGATAATGTATTAATTTGTCATTTATGTTTTATAAGAATATGTATGTTAGACTTTAAGGTATTTATGATATGGGCCTTAATTATGTTGTAATTCGTTGCCTGCAATAAACATTATTATTATTATTAATATGGGCCTATTGTAGCTCGAATGAAGTAAATAAAATAAAAATAATTCTTATCAACGCGCAGAATCAGAATCAGTTCTTCTAACTGGCCCGATACAATAAGTAATGTTGTTTCTTTGGCATTATGACCTCATTATAATTATATAGTTTCACATATTTTAACCTTTTCAATAAAATTTTATTTGGTTTACTCTATTATTGACGACCGTTTGGTGCAGTGGTCTACATGTCAGACTTCTAAAACCAAGGGTCGCGGGTTCGATCCCCGCACAGTACAAGCATATGTGTGCATGAACATGTGTGTTTGTACTGGTCTGGGTGTTTTCTATGTATAATATGTATTTATTTACAAAAAAAAAAGTATTTAAGTATGTTTATCCGTTGTCTAGTACCCATAACACAAGCCTCGTACCTTAATTTGGGACTAGAGAATTGGTGTGATTGTTGTGAAATATTTATTATTATTTTATTTATTTAAGGTGAAGAAACTTAATTGGTTTATGTGTTATTTAAATTACTTATTTCATTATGTAATGTTAAAACTGTATGTTTCCCAAAAAATAATAAATAAAAAAAACTAATCCAAGCAAAAACTTAAGGTTTGCCAAAGGGCCATGGAGCGGAGCATATTAGGTCCTTACATATGAAATTGGCGTTTTGTCGTACTGGCCACTTTGATCACAAATTTTTCCTATTTGGTTAGGAATTCGAAATTCAAATTTATACAGCTATTTCCACATGTAGTTGTGTTTCGTAAACCGTCATTCATTTGTTTTTTTACTTATCTTTTTTCTGTTTGCATCGCTCAATTTACAAAATGGAAAATTTGAAATATCGCGTTATTTACGAGTACGAGTTCCACCGTGGCACCAGTGCTGCGGAAACGGCTCGAAGGGTTAATGATGTGTATGGCGGTTGTGTCGCAAAAGAAAACACAGTGCGTTTTTGGTTCCAACGTTTTCGTTCTGGAAATTTCGACCTGCAAAACAAGCCCCGTGGACGGCCGGAGACTCAAGTTGATAATGAAGAATTGAAGGCTATTGTGGAAGCGGATCCATCGCAAACCACGTCCGAGTTAGCTGCAGGCTTTGGCGTTAGTGATAAAACTGTTTTAATCCACTTGAAGCAAATTGGGAAGATTAAAAAACTTGAAAGGTGGGTTCCTCACGAATTGAGTGAAGCAAACCGGCAAACGCGCGTCAACTGCTGCGTTACATTACTTGACCGGCACAATAACGAAGGGATTTTAAATCGAATCATTACCTGTGATGAAAAGTGGATTCTCTACGATAATCGGAAGCGCTCATCGCAATGGCTGGACCCTGGCAAGCCAGCCAAAGCCTGCTCCAAGCGAAAATTGACCAATAAAAAGTTACTTGTAAGCGTTTGGTGGACTAGCGCCGGTGTCGTTCATTACAGTTTTCTCAAATCTGGCCAGACGATTACGGCAGATATCTATTGTCAGCAATTGCAAACCATGATGGAAAAGCTAGTTGCTAAACAACCAAGGCTTGACCAGCCTTGATCGCTCTACGCCACTGCTGCTTCACGACAACGCTAGACCACACACTGCACAACAGACGGCTAGCAAATTAGAAGAACTTCAATTGGAATCTCTAAGGCATCCACCGTACTCCCCGGACCTTGCTCCAACAGATTACCATTTTTTTCGAAATTTGGATAACTTCTTGCAAGGGAAAAAGTTCAACTCAGATGGGGCAGTCCAAGTCGCCTTCAAAGATTTTATTGATTCCCGTTCGAATGGTTTTTTTAGTAAAGGGATCAATGAACTACCTATGAGATGGCAAAAGTGCATAGATTACAATGGCTCATACTTTGATTAAATAAATATGCTATATAAAAAAATTTCGACTTTTTGTTCCTCCCATACAAAACGCCAATTTCATAGGTAAGGACCTAATATTAAGTATAAAACGGAGTGATAGGATTCGAGAATTGTACGATAGTAAGTATGGTGTTTATTTATTTGTGTGTAATGTATATTTTATGTATAAACATTAGTGATTTACATTATTTGACTAAATGCTAAACTACCAAACTGCTGAGCACTTTGTCGGCAGACGTTCTCGTGTTCATCATTTGATTTAAATGTAACATTACTTTTAACATGAGCATGAGCTCCATATGCTCCTTTCACCAAGTCCATTTTACCAGCGGACCATCAGGCGTACGGCGGGTTACCATCCATACTTGGTTGATATACCAACTATACGTACTAAGCGCTTCACTTCATCCTTCATAATGCGCACAGCCAATGAATGGAATGCACTTCCGCCGACGGTGTTCCCTCTTTATTATAATTTGAGTTCATTCAAAGCGAAAGTCAATAGGCACCTTCTAGGTATGCTCGCCACATCGTCGACATCTTCTTTACCCCTTAGAGGGAGAATGATGTCAAGAGCGAACCTATATTAATAAAAATAAAATAAAATAAACATAGACACCTGTCTAATTTTATTTTATTTTATTTTTATTAATATAGGTTCGCTATACTAACTTATAGTTGCCATCATTAGGTGTAGTAAGCCTACTATCTTATAAGCCTGCTATTTCCTAACCTGGGAATGGTGGGCTACAACGAGTTTGGGGTCAGGAGGTACTTCGTCATGGTGTGCTATATCCACAAGTTGTTGAGGGGTAAAGTGCACAACGCAGAGTTTCTCCGACATACCCGTGCCTGACAGGTGTGTGTGCTGGCGCTGCCGCACGCGCGCACCAACCTGCTGGCCAGGGCGCCGCTCACTCGAGCCTTGCTCACTATGAACGCGGTAGCCGAACAACTCGACATATTTTCGTGTTATCTGAGTGAGTTCGCAAGAACGGCATTTTATATTATAAGTTATAAGTAAATAGAATAAGTACAGATAAGTTTTACACTATTGAATTAGGTTAAGACTACCTGTAAAAATAGTGTTATGTAAAGAAATAAACAAATAAATCTTCTGCAATTGCAGTATGTGCTGGGCGGGCTGGGCGAGATGATGTCCGCGGGCGTGGTGTGGCGCTGGCAGGCGGGGGACGCGCCGCACGCCGCCGCCGCCGCCGCCGCGCGCCTCGCCACGCTGCGCCACGCGCTCGCCGCGCTGCAGCTGCCGCACGACGGGCTGCACCGCGCCCACGCGTACCTGCATCTGTTGGCGTGCGAGCCGGAGGTGAGCTGCTGCAGTGCCCACAGCGGGCGTGGTGAGGCGCTGACAGGGGGGCGAGGTGCCCGTCGCAGCCGCCGCGCGCCTCGCCACGCTGCGCCACGCGCTCGCCGCGCTGCAGCTGCCGCACGACGGGCTGCACCGCGCCCACGCGTACCTGCATCTGTTGGCGTGCGAGCCGGAGGTGAGCTGCTGCAGTGCCCACAGCGGGCGTGGTGAGGCGCTGACAGGGGGGCGAGGTGCCCGTCGCAGCCGCCGCGCGCCTCGCCACGCTGCGCCACGCGCTCGCCGCGCTGCAGCTGCCGCACGACGGGCTGCACCGCGCCCACGCGTACCTGCATCTGTTGGCGTGCGAGCCGGAGGTGAGCTGCTGCAGTGCCCACAGCGGGCGTGGTGAGGCGCTGACAGGGGGGCGAGGTGCCCGTCGCAGCCGCCGCGCGCCTCGCCACGCTGCGCCACGCGCTCGCCGCGCTGCAGCTGCCGCACGACGGGCTGCACCGCGCCCACGCGTACCTGCATCTGTTGGCGTGCGAGCCGGAGGTGAGCTGCTGCAGTGCCCACAGCGGGCGTGGTGAGGCGCTGACAGGGGGGCGAGGTGCCCGTCGCAGCCGCCGCGCGCCTCGCCACGCTGCGCCACGCGCTCGCCGCGCTGCAGCTGCCGCACGACGGGCTGCACCGCGCCCACGCGTACCTGCATCTGTTGGCGTGCGAGCCGGAGGTGAGCTGCTGCAGTGCCCACAGCGGGCGTGGTGAGGCGCTGACAGGGGGGCGAGGTGCCCGTCGCAGCCGCCGCGCGCCTCGCCACGCTGCGCCACGCGCTCGCCGCGCTGCAGCTGCCGCACGACGGGCTGCACCGCGCCCACGCGTACCTGCATCTGTTGGCGTGCGAGCCGGAGGTGAGCTGCTGCAGTGCCCACAGCGGGCGTGGTGAGGCGCTGACAGGGGGGCGAGGTGCCCGTCGCAGCCGCCGCGCGCCTCGCCACGCTGCGCCACGCGCTCGCCGCGCTGCAGCTGCCGCACGACGGGCTGCACCGCGCCCACGCGTACCTGCATCTGTTGGCGTGCGAGCCGGAGGTGAGCTGCTGCAGTGCCCACAGCGGGCGTGGTGAGGCGCTGACAGGGGGGCGAGGTGCCCGTCGCAGCCGCCGCGCGCCTCGCCACGCTGCGCCACGCGCTCGCCGCGCTGCAGCTGCCGCACGACGGGCTGCACCGCGCCCACGCGTACCTGCATCTGTTGGCGTGCGAGCCGGAGGTGAGCTGCTGCAGTGCCCACAGCGGGCGTGGTGAGGCGCTGACAGGGGGGCGAGGTGCCCGTCGCAGCCGCCGCGCGCCTCGCCACGCTGCGCCACGCGCTCGCCGCGCTGCAGCTGCCGCACGACGGGCTGCACCGCGCCCACGCGTACCTGCATCTGTTGGCGTGCGAGCCGGAGGTGAGCTGCTGCAGTGCCCACAGCGGGCGTGGTGAGGCGCTGACAGGGGGGCGAGGTGCCCGTCGCAGCCGCCGCGCGCCTCGCCACGCTGCGCCACGCGCTCGCCGCGCTGCAGCTGCCGCACGACGGGCTGCACCGCGCCCACGCGTACCTGCATCTGTTGGCGTGCGAGCCGGAGGTGAGCTGCTGCAGTGCCCACAGCGGGCGTGGTGAGGCGCTGACAGGGGGGCGAGGTGCCCGTCGCAGCCGCCGCGCGCCTCGCCACGCTGCGCCACGCGCTCGCCGCGCTGCAGCTGCCGCACGACGGGCTGCACCGCGCCCACGCGTACCTGCATCTGTTGGCGTGCGAGCCGGAGGTGAGCTGCTGCAGTGCCCACAGCGGGCGTGGTGAGGCGCTGACAGGGGGGCGAGGTGCCCGTCGCAGCCGCCGCGCGCCTCGCCACGCTGCGCCACGCGCTCGCCGCGCTGCAGCTGCCGCACGACGGGCTGCACCGCGCCCACGCGTACCTGCATCTGTTGGCGTGCGAGCCGGAGGTGAGCTGCTGCAGTGCCCACAGCGGGCGTGGTGAGGCGCTGACAGGGGGGCGAGGTGCCCGTCGCAGCCGCCGCGCGCCTCGCCACGCTGCGCCACGCGCTCGCCGCGCTGCAGCTGCCGCACGACGGGCTGCACCGCGCCCACGCGTACCTGCATCTGTTGGCGTGCGAGCCGGAGGTGAGCTGCTGCAGTGCCCACAGCGGGCGTGGTGAGGCGCTGACAGGGGGGCGAGGTGCCCGTCGCAGCCGCCGCGCGCCTCGCCACGCTGCGCCACGCGCTCGCCGCGCTGCAGCTGCCGCACGACGGGCTGCACCGCGCCCACGCGTACCTGCATCTGTTGGCGTGCGAGCCGGAGGTGAGCTGCTGCAGTGCCCACAGCGGGCGTGGTGAGGCGCTGACAGGGGGGCGAGGTGCCCGTCGCAGCCGCCGCGCGCCTCGCCACGCTGCGCCACGCGCTCGCCGCGCTGCAGCTGCCGCACGACGGGCTGCACCGCGCCCACGCGTACCTGCATCTGTTGGCGTGCGAGCCGGAGGTGAGCTGCTGCAGTGCCCACAGCGGGCGTGGTGAGGCGCTGACAGGGGGGCGAGGTGCCCGTCGCAGCCGCCGCGCGCCTCGCCACGCTGCGCCACGCGCTCGCCGCGCTGCAGCTGCCGCACGACGGGCTGCACCGCGCCCACGCGTACCTGCATCTGTTGGCGTGCGAGCCGGAGGTGAGCTGCTGCAGTGCCCACAGCGGGCGTGGTGAGGCGCTGACAGGGGGGCGAGGTGCCCGTCGCAGCCGCCGCGCGCCTCGCCACGCTGCGCCACGCGCTCGCCGCGCTGCAGCTGCCGCACGACGGGCTGCACCGCGCCCACGCGTACCTGCATCTGTTGGCGTGCGAGCCGGAGGTGAGCTGCTGCAGTGCCCACAGCGGGCGTGGTGAGGCGCTGACAGGGGGGCGAGGTGCCCGTCGCAGCCGCCGCGCGCCTCGCCACGCTGCGCCACGCGCTCGCCGCGCTGCAGCTGCCGCACGACGGGCTGCACCGCGCCCACGCGTACCTGCATCTGTTGGCGTGCGAGCCGGAGGTGAGCTGCTGCAGTGCCCACAGCGGGCGTGGTGAGGCGCTGACAGGGGGGCGAGGTGCCCGTCGCAGCCGCCGCGCGCCTCGCCACGCTGCGCCACGCGCTCGCCGCGCTGCAGCTGCCGCACGACGGGCTGCACCGCGCCCACGCGTACCTGCATCTGTTGGCGTGCGAGCCGGAGGTGAGCTGCTGCAGTGCCCACAGCGGGCGTGGTGAGGCGCTGACAGGGGGGCGAGGTGCCCGTCGCAGCCGCCGCGCGCCTCGCCACGCTGCGCCACGCGCTCGCCGCGCTGCAGCTGCCGCACGACGGGCTGCACCGCGCCCACGCGTACCTGCATCTGTTGGCGTGCGAGCCGGAGGTGAGCTGCTGCAGTGCCCACAGCGGGCGTGGTGAGGCGCTGACAGGGGGGCGAGGTGCCCGTCGCAGCCGCCGCGCGCCTCGCCACGCTGCGCCACGCGCTCGCCGCGCTGCAGCTGCCGCACGACGGGCTGCACCGCGCCCACGCGTACCTGCATCTGTTGGCGTGCGAGCCGGAGGTGAGCTGCTGCAGTGCCCACAGCGGGCGTGGTGAGGCGCTGACAGGGGGGCGAGGTGCCCGTCGCAGCCGCCGCGCGCCTCGCCACGCTGCGCCACGCGCTCGCCGCGCTGCAGCTGCCGCACGACGGGCTGCACCGCGCCCACGCGTACCTGCATCTGTTGGCGTGCGAGCCGGAGGTGAGCTGCTGCAGTGCCCACAGCGGGCGTGGTGAGGCGCTGACAGGGGGGCGAGGTGCCCGTCGCAGCCGCCGCGCGCCTCGCCACGCTGCGCCACGCGCTCGCCGCGCTGCAGCTGCCGCACGACGGGCTGCACCGCGCCCACGCGTACCTGCATCTGTTGGCGTGCGAGCCGGAGGTGAGCTGCTGCAGTGCCCACAGCGGGCGTGGTGAGGCGCTGACAGGGGGGCGAGGTGCCCGTCGCAGCCGCCGCGCGCCTCGCCACGCTGCGCCACGCGCTCGCCGCGCTGCAGCTGCCGCACGACGGGCTGCACCGCGCCCACGCGTACCTGCATCTGTTGGCGTGCGAGCCGGAGGTGAGCTGCTGCAGTGCCCACAGCGGGCGTGGTGAGGCGCTGACAGGGGGGCGAGGTGCCCGTCGCAGCCGCCGCGCGCCTCGCCACGCTGCGCCACGCGCTCGCCGCGCTGCAGCTGCCGCACGACGGGCTGCACCGCGCCCACGCGTACCTGCATCTGTTGGCGTGCGAGCCGGAGGTGAGCTGCTGCAGTGCCCACAGCGGGCGTGGTGAGGCGCTGACAGGGGGGCGAGGTGCCCGTCGCAGCCGCCGCGCGCCTCGCCACGCTGCGCCACGCGCTCGCCGCGCTGCAGCTGCCGCACGACGGGCTGCACCGCGCCCACGCGTACCTGCATCTGTTGGCGTGCGAGCCGGAGGTGAGCTGCTGCAGTGCCCACAGCGGGCGTGGTGAGGCGCTGACAGGGGGGCGAGGTGCCCGTCGCAGCCGCCGCGCGCCTCGCCACGCTGCGCCACGCGCTCGCCGCGCTGCAGCTGCCGCACGACGGGCTGCACCGCGCCCACGCGTACCTGCATCTGTTGGCGTGCGAGCCGGAGGTGAGCTGCTGCAGTGCCCACAGCGGGCGTGGTGAGGCGCTGACAGGGGGGCGAGGTGCCCGTCGCAGCCGCCGCGCGCCTCGCCACGCTGCGCCACGCGCTCGCCGCGCTGCAGCTGCCGCACGACGGGCTGCACCGCGCCCACGCGTACCTGCATCTGTTGGCGTGCGAGCCGGAGGTGAGCTGCTGCAGTGCCCACAGCGGGCGTGGTGAGGCGCTGACAGGGGGGCGAGGTGCCCGTCGCAGCCGCCGCGCGCCTCGCCACGCTGCGCCACGCGCTCGCCGCGCTGCAGCTGCCGCACGACGGGCTGCACCGCGCCCACGCGTACCTGCATCTGTTGGCGTGCGAGCCGGAGGTGAGCTGCTGCAGTGCCCACAGCGGGCGTGGTGAGGCGCTGACAGGGGGGCGAGGTGCCCGTCGCAGCCGCCGCGCGCCTCGCCACGCTGCGCCACGCGCTCGCCGCGCTGCAGCTGCCGCACGACGGGCTGCACCGCGCCCACGCGTACCTGCATCTGTTGGCGTGCGAGCCGGAGGTGAGCTGCTGCAGTGCCCACAGCGGGCGTGGTGAGGCGCTGACAGGGGGGCGAGGTGCCCGTCGCAGCCGCCGCGCGCCTCGCCACGCTGCGCCACGCGCTCGCCGCGCTGCAGCTGCCGCACGACGGGCTGCACCGCGCCCACGCGTACCTGCATCTGTTGGCGTGCGAGCCGGAGGTGAGCTGCTGCAGTGCCCACAGCGGGCGTGGTGAGGCGCTGACAGGGGGGCGAGGTGCCCGTCGCAGCCGCCGCGCGCCTCGCCACGCTGCGCCACGCGCTCGCCGCGCTGCAGCTGCCGCACGACGGGCTGCACCGCGCCCACGCGTACCTGCATCTGTTGGCGTGCGAGCCGGAGGTGAGCTGCTGCAGTGCCCACAGCGGGCGTGGTAGAAGCGTGAAGAGCGACTTGAAGGCTAAACTCTTGGCTATGTGGGAGTCAATTACGACCGACGAGTGTGCAGGGTTGGTTGCGACCATGCCTCTTCGCATTAAAGCTGTAATTGAAAGCAAAGGCGACATAACTATGAGATAGATGAATACTTTTGCGACATGTGTCTCAGTATATTTTTTAATTTATTTATGTTATGTAAGGTCATGAAAGATTTTGAGATACGTTAAAATAAACTTTGAAATGTGACTCAAATTGTGGTTTACTGTCTCCTTAACTTTTTTAGTTACTTTACCTAATTTATTTCCACATTATTTCATAATATCTTATTTTTCATACTAGAAAAACTATTTTGCATCGGGGCTCGTACATTTACTAAAACCTAATTTTCGTTCGAAAAAAATTACACTTATTTCCTAAAATTAGCAATTTGCATAACTTCAACACAAGACACAAAGATAGGCTTGCCGTTCCACATTTTAGGCTTTATAAAGTTGGTCTCTCATTTATGGATAGATGTATATCATTTTTTAATAAATTACCTGAAAATTTTATTTCATTGCCTTTAGATAAACTTAAAACAGTTGTAAAAGATGTATTAATGTCGAAAGGATATTATAAAATTGATGATTATATAAATGACAAAGATATATGGATATGTTTAAATGCAAACAATTACAATTATTGTAAATCAATTTTGAAAAGAGGCAATGAAAATAGTGACTGAGTTTCTTGCGCCGCTTCTTCTCAGCACTGGCGCAAATTTTCCCGAAGCGGTAGTATATTAATTTATTGCATTCGTCATTGTGCCATTGCGCCTTTCCTACGTCCCAACGTGGAAAAGTGCTAGTTGTTAGCCTACTTACAGAAATAAATGGATTTTATTGGGTCCGGGTGTTTAGTTTATTTGTAATATCACTGTTGATTCTAATATCTGTAACACAAGTGCTTAAGCTAATTACCACGGAGTCAGAACAATGTATGTGATGTTGCTGTACCTATATTTATTTATTACTAGTGGACCCGGCAGACGCTGTCATGCCCTCTGTTTTCACAAATTTCCATATTTTCTCATCGTTTAAACCTTCCCTGGACTTCCACAAATATTTCAAGACTATAATTATTCAAATCGGTTCAATCGTTCTCGAGTTTTAGCGAGACTAACGAACAGCAATTCATTTTTATATATAAGATTATATTTTTGTTCACAGGAAATCATAGCGTCCGTCCGCGAGAAGGGCGCGCAGTTCTCCGAGCTGGAGTACCTCAACGCGTTCAAAGTGATCGGCGCGCAGAAGGGGCTGTCGCACGCCGACATGCGCGCGCAGCTCAAGCAGCTGTCGGCCGCCCTGGGGCACGTGGGGGTCACTGTATAACCCTTAGGGCACGAGGGGGTTACTGTATAACCCTTAGGGCACGAGGGGGTTACTGTATAACTTTAGGGCACGTGGGGGTTACTGTATAACCCTCAAAACGATAGCTAGTTTGCCAAGGCCACACGGTTTATTCCACACTTTCGATGTACCTGTTTGAATGCATTCAAACACTAAAGGACTTATTTATTTATTTAATTATTTCAAACCACTTGTAGCTTACAGTTTACACCAAGTCATGCACACTCATGCACAAAATTACAACAAGGATTAATTACATTTCAAATTTAAAAGAAACTATGTCACAACAATGTCACCGAAATCAAATAATGTCATGGATATAAACAACACTATAATAAAAATAATAATAATAAAACAAATTACAATATCAATCAATGTCAAAATAAAACTTATAAGATTACCATTTTGTCCACAACCGTATGAAATAGAGCCAATAAATGAATTAGTCCATCAGCAAAAATTTCCAGTTCCTTGTGCTGGACGAGTATGTCCACACCAGACTCGAGATACGGTTTGTAGGCGCATGTGCGGCCCGGACCGTTCGGGCAGTTGGCCTCATCAAGAGACGTGGCCTTAGAGGACCCTATACATTAACAGAGCTCACCACAGACCCGCGCGACATCGTCTCCAGCAGCGAATGGTCCTCAACTACCGGACATGATACCACACTCAACCACACCCAACGACCTGTCAGTCTCGAAAGACAGCGGATGAAACTACCGAAAGCGGATGAAACTAGCGAAAACTCGATCTCTGACGGTCTCTCTCTCTCTCGCTACAAGGGTCACAGGTGACCCTTGTAGCGACTTCTATCGACATGAAAAGAGCACATGACTTTTCACATACAATCGAAACGCGTTCAAAGTGATCGGCGCGCAGAAGGGCCTGTCACGCGACGACATGCGCGCGCAGGTAATACAGCTATCGGCCGCCTTAGGGCACGTGGGGGTTACTGTATAACTCTTAAAACGATAGCTAGTTTGCCAAGGCCACACGGATTATTCCACAATTTCGATGTACTTGAGTACCTGTTTGAATGCGTTCAAACGCAAAAGGACTCGGCTCACCACAGACCCGCGCGACCTCGTCTGTAGATCATAATAAAAGGCAGAGGGGTTATGGCGGTATCACTTTACTTTGGGAGAACACACATTTGATAATATAACAATTAAATATAAATTGGTACAAACGTCTTGTATCTATCAAGCTATCATGCGATACGACATAAACTTTTAAATACTGTCTTTCATGTGCAGACGATTGCAACTCAAATATAGAACACCAAATATGGCCAGTGCGTGCCATTCACAATGTACACACACCTTTTTATAACATCGTCTCCAGCAGCGATGAGTTCTCAACGGCCAGACATGACACCACACTCAACCCTTCACCACTTCCCAGGACGCTGTCTCGCAGCTGCAAAGCTCGCCAGCGCCGCCACCGCGACAGCAGTGAAACTAATTTAGTCTCCTCTAACCCAACGCTTTGTCAAAGGAAACAAAAGCTCTCTCTTTGAAAAGTTGAGTTCAAATATTGGAATAAGCTATACCTTCTTACCTATGTTTAGCTTAATTGGTAACATGCTAAGTGCTTTGTGCCTTTTATTCCGACGGATAGGCGCATATTATAATATTGTTTATTTAATCATACTCTTAGTTGTAAAGATTTAAATATTATATACATAATAATCGAGTCACATTGTAAATGTTTATATTTTACACACAGAAATGTATTAATTATACCAAATAAAATTGAATAAACGTAAATCTTACAATATTTTTAAACAGAATCTAATTACATTCCCCTTTAGCCGTTCATCACAAACACTATTTGGTGGGTCTTCTGGGTAGCTTTAACAATCTTACTAATGAAAATCAGCTTAATTTGAATTTTTTAATGGTAGCACTGGGGAAATTGGAATGAGTTATCTAAATTTTTTCGAAATGTTTCTTGTATACTGCCCTGTCTTACCAGGAGTAACAACCTCGGTCAATCTAACAAAACATTTGCTTTTTATGAAATACAGGGTGTAACAAAAAGGCGAAATAATATTTATGGGTATGTATGTATGTAATGTGAACATTAAGTAGTAAAAGTTTTAGTTAAAAATAAACAACGTTTTTTAACAAACTTAGTAAATAATTTATTTTTTACCGAAAGTGTTGACAGCCCTGAATCTGCGGTCATATAGCGAACCCCCGCCCGCAACCCTCGCCCGCCGCACGATCAGCTGATGCTGCGCGCCGCGACGCGCTACTGTCATACAGCCCACCCAAAACCACAGATTAATAATATGTAGCAACCCAAAACTGCCTAAGTATCTACCTATCTTAGCTTTGATGGAAATGAGACTGAATGATAACAACGATAATCAGATTTAATGCATTTATTTGCAAAATTACTCAGTAACAATAAAAAATTATCAGGTAGGTTACATTTCTTTTTTAAAACTATGTACAGAAAACAGTCATTAATGTTTAGGACAATAACACCAACAATAATTGTACTTACATTTACAAAGTTTAACACAATTTTCTGTACCTCGTAAGTTTACCCAGCAAATAATTTGAACAGGAAATAATTCTATTTGTTAAGTATTTTTCGCGTTTACAACGCTATTTTTTAATTTCGAAAAGACAACACTTATTTTTTTAAGTGTTGTCTTTTCGAAATTAAAAAATAGCGTTGTAAACGCAAAAATACTTAACAAATAAAATTAAAGCCTGTTACCGATTGTTAAATATTTGTAAAAATATTTCTCTCGGGTGATTTGAGGGTGTCTCCCACAATCATTGATGAAACATACGCTGGCTCAAAGCGTTAAAAAGCACTTACAAAATTCAACGACTCCATTAAGGTTCTCGGTAGCTCAGTGTTTGACCGGATCCAGCATTGGACCGGACTTCCAAAGGTCGGGGGTTTGATTCCTCCACGATGACCAGAGCCGAAAAGAATTTTTAAGTGTTGTCTTTTAGGAAAGAATTCTCTAATGACAAGTTCATAGAATGTAACTAATAGGGGTATGAAGTAGGTAATTATTTGATGGTAAATAACTAGTACTCACTGTGAAAATCTACACAACATAACTACAATTTAATATTCTAACTAGTAATATTTTTATTGTAATAAACAAACATCAAATTTTAGAAATTCAGATCATTGATCAGCTTTGTGTTACAATACTATCAACACTTTTAGCACATAGCTTCACTACCAACATAATGACTTTAAGAAAGTTCGCCTTAATATCACTTTAAAAAAGGCCTTCATATTATTATTATATTTTTACAAAAATGGCTCAAAACGTCTGCCACCGTACTCAATGCAAGCAGCGACTCTGCGATTCATTTGTATCCTCACGTTTTGCAACTTCTGAGGCGTAATGGCTTGAAACGCTTGGTGTATTTTATTTCGCATTTCGTCAGCACTATTGCCCTCCACTGTGTACACTTGGTTTTTCACGGAGCCCCACAAAACAGTCCCTAGCGGTAAGGTCGGGCGAACAGGCAGGCCACTGCACTGGACCCCCTCTGCCAATCCACTGAGCACCATGTCGTTCATCAAAATATTCCCGGACACGGCGCGCGTAGTGCGCTGGTGCACCGTCGTGCTGGTAAACAATATTCCGGTACACTGACAGCAGCAAATCTTCTAAGTAATCCTCAACGTCTTCGGTCAATAGCTCCAAGTACCTGTCAGCATGTAGGCTGCTCCTGCTCGGTAAAAACTCCGGTCCGAGGATACGATCCCCAAACGTTGATCCGCCATTGGTGCTGAAAGTTACTTTCACTCGCGGCGTGAGGGTCCACATGAGCCCATAAGTGCTCATTATGTAAATTTGAGATGCCGCCCCGGGTGAATGACGCCTCATCCGTCCACAGTACATTTTCACCGAAACTGGTGGCGTCTTCTTCCATCCGGCTTCGGTACCATTCACAAAATCAACCTTCCTCGTCTTCTATACACGAGTTTTTGATCTTGCACACACATCAGTGTTGCCAACTTTATTTTCTAGAGGATCGTACAACACAGTAGGAAAAATCGTATTTTACCAAGAATTCTAGAAAAAAAATAGTACGTTTTAAGATATTCAACAAAATTACAGCATTTTGAAAAAAAAAGAAATGCAAGTGTATTTTGTTATTGAAATACAATTTTTTAGATAGATAAAATTTATCTAATATAATTAAATCACTTATTACTTCTAATTATCATATATTTGGTATAGGCACACTAGTGCCATGTCCAGATATAAATTAAAATACTAGTCGCTAAATATCGACGATTGCGTGTATCGCAACATCAGATGCAAGAGTCAAAGAATTTATTCTTTTGTACATACTTCAATTTAATTTGCTCAACATGTCGCTGGATGGCTGGAAATCGATACATGATGCCCTAACATGTTGTGCAGCCAACAATGTTCCACTTACTGTATCTATCATTAATGTATTAACTCTATATCTTAATATATTTTAAGGCTCGTTCTGTAGTTATTATTGATTTTTATATCGACAAATAAAATAATAAGGATATTTGAAAAATCGTACATTTTGCGTACGATTAGGAATTAACGATCGTACATCGTATCAAAGCCAAAAAGGTCGTACAAATACGATTTAAATAGTACGGTTGGCAACACTGACACACATGCAAATGTTACATGGTGTGAGTTGCTAAACAATACCACAATGAAAATATATTTATGTCAATGCACTAGCATTAAGAAACTGGCCACACCGCTGTTAAAAAAAAGTGACAAGGCGCTAGCCGGCCATGTTTGTTTGTTCGTTTTTTGGTGCAAACAAATATGTACCTAGCTAATAATTTCAGTTTTAATTCGATTTACTTATTTAAACTGCACTGTGCATGGAAGTTTTCGTTGCCGAGTGTCTCGGACTGTGAAATAAATAACGAAAAGACGTATAAATCTAGTGCTAAGTTAAGTACATTTTAAGGTTATATGGCCTACCACATGTAAAATGTCGGGGATTAACTATCGCAAATGTGCTAAGTGCGGTAGGACACGCGCTGAAGATATGACAGTGTCATACCATAGGTTTCCTAATCCTGGAATAAATAACGTTTTGAAGTAAGTAAATAGAAAAAATATATATTTATTGTTTACATGGTGCATCTACACATGCCGCCGGGTTTGCTGCTGGCTTATGCCGCCGGCACAGATTTAATAGGAAAGGATGCATGTGCCGGTGGTCTGGCCGCCGGGTTGGTCACCAGCCGTGCCGCTGGGCTTGTGTGGATACTATTCGTCAGTGTTATAGGTCAATTGGATAGTAATTTTGCCTCCCCTCCACTAAGTTCGTAACCCTGGTAGTTAAGTCTGTAACCATGGTTCAATCCCTGATCAAATTATCTTGTAACACCACCGGCTTTTCTATGAGCCGGCACGAACTAATTTAAAGCATAATATATTGTTATGTGTGTCACATATATATTGATTTATTATTCTGAACATAGTAAATCCATACAATTCAATGACATTTTATCACATTAGTAGTTTTAGTTGTTAATTACCAATAGTACTAAATTATAGACCACTGACAGTGTTTTTTTTGCATTTTCAGGGCTCATTCATGAGCTAAATACTGTTGGCCAGACCAAGACTGGACTTCTGTAGAATTATTACAATCGCTCTATACTACAAATAAAGTTTTATGTGGAAGGCACTTTAATTCTACACAGTTTTACGATGAGAGTAGACAAAAACTGAGCAAATATGCTGTTCCTGATGCCTCTGAAGTAGAAGAGGTCCTAAATTAAAGAGAAAATGTTTTCGATCAGGTATTTAAAACATAACCTACAAAACTTATTAGTATTACACTTATTACCTACATTTCATACAATAGAACAGTCAAAAAGTAATGTGCGAATTGATATTACAGAATATACAAAATGTACTAGGAGAGCTTGACTCAAGAGTGCCATCTACACTTATTGAAAATATCCATGAGACACCTTTTACAACTGCAGGATCAATACAGAAATCCTCTGAGGAAGTAAAAATATTAGAATCTCATTACAGTGAACAAGTAAATTTTTTTTTTTTATGAATTCCGGTTTGTAGTATTTTGTGTTTAATTTGATTTATGGACTTTCCACACTTAATAGTATCATATCTATTTCCTACTATATATTTTCAACATAAATGTTTTTTTTTACAGAATGTACAACAGCCAAGCGTACCCATAGAGCTTTGCTCTAGAGTGCCAATTTCACAAATAGAAAATATACAGGCAACACCTTTTCTGGCTCAACCTTCAACATCTGCAGGATCAAATCAAAGATTAATTTCTAAGAAACAGTGTGGTATACTAAGTGCCATTGATGTATCAAAACAGAGCGAACTGACTCCTAGAGAAGTTAAGCTTTATAATGTTTGTAGAAAAAAACTTGAGAAATAAGAAAACAAACCCAATAAGACACCTTGCTGAAGATGAAAATGTGCAAGCACTGTGCAATTTGCATATCAGCAATTCTTTTGTACTTTTACTGCAGAGCCAATTAAAAAACTGTCCCAAAAAGCCCAAAGGAAGGAGATACAGTATGCAACAAAAAATTATGGCTTTAGTCATTTATAAAAAGTCACCTGCCTGCTACCGACTCCTCAGAAGAATGTTTGCATTACCTTGCCAAAGCAATTTAAATAAGCTGCTGCATAGAATACCACTAAATGCAGGTATAAATAACCACATATTTACTTCCCTTAAGAAAATGAGCCAAAAGCAAACAAATGAAGAAAATCTTTGCATATTATCATTTGATGAAATGTCAATAAAAAAACATTTATATTACAACTATAAACATGATGAAATACAGGGCTTCCAGGACCATGGCAACCATGGTAGAAGTAATGAAGTTGCAACCAAAGCCCTGGTATTTATGCTTGCTGGTATTAGGAAAAAATGGAAACAACCTATTGCATTTTATTTTTCACACACATTAACTGCAGATAGGTTGACTGTGATTGTAAAAGAGGTAAATAACTTCGAATTTACTATGTTAAAGACCACATTAAATATTGAAAAACATGAATGTCAATTATAAATGTTTATTATTCCAGATACTGACTGAATGCTTCAATTCAAATATGAATGTTGTAGCTACTGTATGTGACTTATCTACAGTAAATATAAAAGTGCTAAAAACTTTAGGTGCAACTACCAGAGAACCTTTTTTCTTGCACTGTGAACAAGAAATTGTTGCAATTTTGGATCCTCCACATCTTCTTAAATGTACTCGAAATCTGCTTATCAAACATGATATTGAGTGTACAACTGATATACATTGCAATGATAAGACTGTAAAAGGTAAACACTTTAAATTCATTCATGAATATGGGTCATAATCCTACTACTATTATAAAGGCGAAAGTTTGTAAGTATGGATGTATGGATGTTTGTTACTCTTTCACGTAAAAACTACTGAATGGATTTGAATGAAACTTTACCACAATATAGCTTATACATCAGAATAACATATAGGCTACAATTCATAAAGAATTTTTAAGATAAAGGCTTTCCACGCGGACGAAGTCGCGGGCGGCCATATGACATAAATAAATTAACATATGTAAATTAAAGATGGAGTATGATATGCTATATGAACAAACCCAGGGTCAATTACAATTGTATTTGTAGCAGCCTCTGTTTTTTTTTTTAATAATAGTTTTTGGCTGCTGTCAAAATTGTTTTGAAATGAGCCTTAAGTATTTAATTTTTTCAAATTAATTTTGTAAATTTAAAGATGATAAAGAGGTAATGCATATCTTCTAATTCAATTTATTTTTGTTATAGGGACAGTGAAATGGAGTCATATTGAGGAGTTTTACAACAGGGATAAAAATAATGCAAATTTTGTCTACGCTCCAGCACTGACAGACTATCACTTGCATCCAAATACAAAACAACAGATGAGGGTTAAACTTGCAGCACAAGTATTTAGCCACTCAGTCACAGCTGGCATATTAGCAAAAATTGCTTCAAGTGAGTTATTACAGCTTGATAGTTTAGTTGCTAGGTTGCTACCTGCCTGCTTATCATACCTTTAATAGGTATATATATTTTGGTTTTTGATTCAGGAAATAAAAAGAAATTTCATGGTTTGTTTTTATTTTTCACAGATGAACTACCAACTGACGCCCATGCGACTGCAATGTTTGTCCGAAAATTTGACTCTGAAAAAAGTTTGGAAAGGAAAATTAGAATTTAAAAAAATAAATAAATAGGTAATTAACTTTCCACTGCTTGTTTCAATTTGAGTCACAAAAATAGTATGAATAGCTACTAATAATTTGTGGATTATGTTTTGAGTAAATATTTCATGTTTAATTTAAAGTTAACTAAAAATCCATGAATATTAATAGCTATTTATACAAAAACCTAAAAGAAAAATAGCTATATATATATAACGTAGCGTAGGTATATATATATACATACGCTACGTTTCAAATATTCCCGCCTATTATTGTTGTCATTGCTATTCCGCACTGGCGCTAGTGTCGTGTAGGCGTGTACCTCTATGGTCGCAATTTGTTATTATGGAGTTAGATTTCTTCTCTCGGTAGAGAGTAGTATATTCCTTGCACAAAATGTTACCCTTAACCCTCTGCGACTGATGCGGTAGTCCAACAGACACCGCAAAACACAAAATTCGGCTTACAACCGTTAATGTTCAAACTTTAGCGCCGCCACTTTTAGTACCTTACCATAGCGAGCCCGCGCCTCGGTTAGTGGGCGGCGAGCAATCGTAGCGAACACATGTGCGCATAGCTGGAGAAAGGTGTCTACGAGACTACCACGACAGTGTTAAGGTAAGTGTCTGTTAAACTACCACCTCAGTAATATGGTTATGTTACCATAGTGTCTCCCAAACAACCACATCAATAAAAAAAAATATTTCGAAATTTTAGTCATATTTTTTTCTAAAATGACTAAATTCTTGTTTTTAAATGGATGACTCAAACGACGCTAGGCCAGGAGTGCAGGTCCTTCTACTCGTAAGAGAACATCGGCTAGAAACTTTTATAAATAATTAAGATTGAATTGATTTCTTCATCTCATCACATTCAATAAATAGATAATGATACAGAAAAACCAGTAATGATTGCTGAATATAATAGAACAAAAGGTGGAGTGGAGAGGTGGATAAGAAATGTTATATTTATTGTTGCAGCCGTAAAACACGTCGGTGGCCTATGGAAAGCTTTCAAAGGATTTTAGATATGGCAGGTATAAACAGCTTTGTACTTGTACGAAATTGTTCTGACATTAATGACAACATAAGGAGAGGAGTTTTTGACTCAACATGGCAAGAGATTTAGTGCTGACTCATATGAAAACCCGAGTATAAAATGAAAGGTTGCCAAGGGAGCTGCGAATCACTATCACTAGGGTTTTAGGCAACGATCTACCCCCTCCACCACCAGTTGTTCGATTTGTTGTACCAAGTGGCTGAAATATTTGCCATATTTGCCCAACTAAGATAAAAAAAAGGCAGATGAAATACAGTTGTCGTGATTGTTCAAAGCCGATTTGCCTTCAGTGCTCCAAGCCACTAGGTGATAATTAATTGTCAAACAAAGCTGTGATTTGGAGACTGTCTAATTTTGAAGTCAACCAACAAAATTATCTCATATTTCCTAATATGATTACTCCATTTGTTAATTTTTTAAACATCTGATGTTAAATTAAAAAAAAACACATATTTGTGATTATTTATGTCATTAATGTGAACGTAAAAATTTAAGACTGTTTAGTAGGCAGTCTAGTAAAAATCACTTTAATTTAAAAAATACTTATTGTTTTCTTTATAAAAAGTAAATTTGACATGAATAATAGTCTATAATACATAACACTAAAATACCTGTTTAATTTTATTTTATAGAAATATTTGATTTGAAAATGGTGTCTCATGTAGGTACTACCACGTCATTACAATAGGCTAGTTGACAAAATTTCAATAACTGCTTAATACTTTAGCTTATTAGGCATTTTATCGAAAAAAAGGTTTATTTATTTTTAATCGAGCGTTTACATTATAAATTTAGCGTTTTAAAAAACCAATTTCAATTTGGTTCCAAAACGCACAAGACTGTCATGGCGTCTTGATGACGTCACGCCGTGCGAAACAAACCAAAGAGCGATCGTGTCTTCGTACGTTATAGCTAGTTTTTATCGTTTAAAAATGAATTTCTCATATTATAAGTACTGTATAGTGCCCCAGTGTGATAGCACGACTGTAAAAACGCCAAACAAGTTATTTATATATGTTCCAAATAATGGAGAAATACGGAAAAAGTGGCTAAAACTTGCAAGAAGAGATGATGCTCATACTTTATCAACAGGTTCAAGAATGTATTTTTGTGAAGATCATTTTGATGTAAGTATTTCACACAATACAATCTATTACTTAATTCGAGCAAACTAGATGTGTTTTGTAGAATCCCTATTTTCTAAATAATAAATAGGGTGGTGGCACCATATATCGGCCGTCTCCTAGTATCGGCCTTTTCGAGCAAATGGAATATAACTATAGAAATAGTGTTGAAAGCTATGCTTGTTGTGTGTAAAAATCGACTCTATGTCAATACACATAACCTCCCATATTTTCGTGCTGGTGCCTCAACGATCGAACGTTCAGTTGGCAAAAGTGCACACGCAGGTACGGATGTGTTTCTTTTGGTAGCATTGCCGAGTCAAATCCCTGAGTCGACGCATTGCGTTGGTTAGTATTTGAATAGAATTAAACACATTTATGGTAGTTTATTTTATTTGTTCTTGAAGAAAAATAGTCAAAGCGTGTTTAAATAGTACATTTTTAAAGATAATTGTTTGTTTTTTACCAAATAATCGCGGGGCCGAGATTAGGGATCTGTTTTATTGATAAATCTCAATATCGTCCGAGTGGCCGATATTGGGGAAAAGGTTGAAAACGTTAAAATACACTTTAAGCTATTTTATATATTACAGGTAATATTAATAAGATTAAAACTAAAAGAACAGCTCAGTTTGACTACTAGATCCTAACCTCGGCCGCCTAAAAACGATTTTTATTAGTCACGGCCGATATAAAGGGAATTGATGCGTAATAACGGCCACCTTACTTCTGGTACTTCCTTTCCTTCCTACTACCCTCAAACTATACAATAAACAGGAACGTGGTACAAAATAAACACTACTTAGATATAGTAATTCTAATGTACTCCTGATCTTCAAGGCCTAGAGATCACTATTACAGCTGAAATACATGGTAAGAATGACGATGCACATACATTTGGTAAAATTTTTGAAACTAGCAATTTATATGAAGCAAAGACTGATCGTAAGAATCTGACTATGGAATTACCATCAATGATTTCAATTGGCTCCATGAATACTATTCATATTGCATCTGACTTTGACTTTTCTAAAACAACAAATTCTAAAACATCTACGCCAACTTCTAGGTTTGTTGTATCACCAGCCTTAAGAAAACATTTATATGCTCCGATAGAACTGGATTTTCGCAACAAAAGCAAGCCGAAAGAACAAAAATGCCTATAACTATTTCATTTGAAACCTGGAGGCAATAGACGATAGAAAAGACATTGTGAAACAACGCGAGGGAAGAAAAAAAGAACTGTAGAGAATAAAGCAGAAAGAGAAAGAAAAAACTTGAAAAGAGAATTAAAAAACTAAACCAGCCAAAGAAAACAAAAGCAGTAAAGAAGAGATTATTAAAGGACAGCAATCGCGAAACTGATCTCGCTGATTTACCTACTCAAGACATAAATATAGAGAAGGAGAAAATTATTTGTGCTGGCTGTGAAGAAAAATTTATTAGTGATGTCGAGAAAGACGAAGATAAAAATATTGGATGTGACATATGCCGCAAATGGTTCCACTTAAAGTGTATACATAGTTCATCGTGGGCGAAAGTATTTTGATGTGGCTGAAGATTTTACTTGCCATCACTGTTTAGTGCATTTAAATTGAAGATTGCACTATAACAAAGTTAAATTTTCTGTTCACTGTATTTGATTGTTATTCTTATAATAATTTGTTCTTGAAGTTCCTTTATTTGTCTTAAGAATTTTGAATCATTGTGGTCTTTAGTTTTTAATAACAATTTATTTTGATGTGGCTACAGAAGATTTTAATTGCCATTGTTTAGTGCATTTAAATTGAAGATTAACTTTAGCAAAGTTAAGTTTTCTGTTGACTGTATTTGATTGTTATTCTTATAATAATTTGTTCTTGAAGTTTCTTTATTTGTCTTAAGAATTTTGAATCATTGTGATCTTTAGTTTATTATTTATTTTAATTTCTAAGACTGAGATGAAAGAAAAGACTAAGTAATTGTGATAAATAATAGTTAAGAAGTGACTAATCGTTAAGAGTACCAAAGATAAAAATATAAAACGTTATCAGTATTTTTTTACTTTCTTAGTTTCGTTTTATTGACTTAACTTCACTTTATAAAAGGTATGCCGATTTAAGGGTCACATGCGGCGGATGATAGGGTGTTAGATGCCGATATTAAGGTAAATCGGCATGCTCGGAAAAAAATGACTATATTATCAAAAACAACAAAGGATTTGTAATTTTGCGAATGTAATAATGAAGTATCAGTATCCCTCTACCCAAAAAATGCATTGCAAGAAAGCAAAAGCTATTAACATTAAAATTACAAGCAGACGAAGTTCAAAAAAAGTTGACATGGCCGATAATTGGTGCCATCACCCTACATGAGTTCAGGTTAAGTAGTTTCACTTTTAGGAGTGAACGTTTTATTTTAGTTTTCTAATTAATGTTACAAACATACTCTTTTTATTATTCTAGTTGCCAAATGATATGATTAATTATATGGAGTATCATATGAAAGGAACAGTATCACAAGTACGCATGAAACCAGGTTGTATGCCACGTAAATTTGGATGTCAAGAAGACAGAAGAAAACGAACATGCAGCAGTACAGAACGGCCATATATTCTAAAAAAACAAAGAAAGATGATAATAGAAGAGTGTCTGAATGAATCAAAAGAAAGTTGTACTCCAAGTTGTTCTCTTATAGATACTTCTGATACAAGTTTAAGTACGTATAATATCAAACAATATAACTACCTAAATGATTTAAAGTTTGAAATGGCAAATACCTAGTTATTACCATTATAAAGCTATTTTGTTGTATATCTTTTTCAGATATTGAAACAGTTGGAGGAAATGTGGCAGAAATGTTATGTCAACAGTCAACAGATAAATCTGTTCAAGCATTTATAACCTACAAATTCAGAAGTAAGGCTGTGCAGACCAATGTGAAATTGATAGATCAGGCATTATCACCTTTGAAACATTCTGTAACATCCAGGTCCACATCCCCATTTAAAACTGTAACTGTTACAAAATCAAGTCCTTCTGTATCCGGTCTAAGCAAAATTGCAAAAAAAATATTTATTGAAGAAGAACATTCAGACAGTGATATTTCTTTATATATACCATCTGTAGCTACCAATAGTCCTTCACTATCAATGACTTCACTACAAGTTAAATCATCTTCTGACTGTAGTGAATTAATCGAAGAAGACAAAAAAATAGAAGCAACAAAGGCCATGTTAAATACAATTAAAAAAATTGAGAAAAAGCCAAGACTATACATAGGTCTTCCAATTAGTTGTTACTACTTAATTGATTTAATAAAAGATTGTATAAATATTCCCCAACACCATTTATTACTCTGCTTAAATAAAATAAGATTAGATGGTAAATTTAATCAGCTGTCAGACGATTATGGAATGGATCCATCAAGTCTAAGCAAGATATTTTTAAAAAATATACCTATGATAGCCAGTGTCATGCGTCCTTTTATTGTGGAATTAGACAGTGCAATGATTAAAAGGACCTTACCTATGTCATTCAGGCATAAATATTATAATGTTAGTTGCATTATAGATTGCCTTGAAATTGAGGTGCAAAAGCCATCTAAGGCAGTCAATCAAGCTCTGACATGGTCAGAGTACAAGAAAGCAAATACTATGAAGTATTTAATATCCTGTACACCAAACGGACTAGTGAACTATATTTCTCCAGGATTCGGAGGCAGAATCACTGACACATGTTTAGTTGAATCGTGTGATTTTATAAACACCTTAAAAAGTGGTATGCGTGTTATGGCAGATAGGGGCTTTAAACATGTAGAACAATATTTAAAAAAATCAGGCATTACACTAATAAGACCTCCAAGTGTTGAAAAAGGAGAGAAAATGAGTAAAACTGAAGGTAACGAAACAGATAGCCAGCTTGAGGATTCATATAGAGAGAGTTATTAGGCGCTTACGTGAATTTTATATACTTAAACCACATGCATGTATTACTTTTAAATTTGTAAAAATTCTTGACGAGATAATAATCATAGCATGTGCATTAATTAATTTGCAAGATTCTTTAATAAAAAAAAACTAAGGAAAACTTTGAAATTGTTTTTTTATTTCAAATATCTTATAGTTCCACACTTTGATATAACAATGGGTATACATTAATTTTCCAAAAGTTTATAGTTTATTATTAATCAAATTCTCAACATACTCAATATTGAATGGCACACTTAAAATCTCCACTTTTTGATTTTCACTATAATCTGGGTCCGCTATACAAAAGAAACAATTTTTCTTTCCTGTTAAATACATTTGAAGCTGCATTTGGGCACAATATTTTTCTGCAGCTTTCCCATTTTGTATATAATTTTTAAATGTGTTGGCATTAATAGGACATTTAATCTCGATTATGCTATCTTCAAATATTCCATCTGGGGAACCAGCAATCATTGGATACTTGGAATTTAATATCAGGCCACACTTATTTATCTTTTTCTTCAGTTTTTTTTCCACTGTTTTTCTTACCTCATCTTCTAGAAGACGGCCACGTTTCATAGAAGTAGTGTCTGGAATTTTACCACCTAATATGAGCGATAAAAGTGTGCCATCAGTAGTTTTACATCTGCTAACTTCAAAGGCTTTTGAAGCCGTAATTCGACCATACCTTAGTTCAAACCATAGGCTGCTCTTAGATTGTTCTCTTGTTTTTTTTTCAACTCTATGTATTAATGAAGGTGATATATGAACTTTTTTAAAAACACATCAACACATTTCTCTTTAAAATTACATATAAGTTGATGCATGGAGAGGGCTTGTTCTTCGTTTTGTCAATAAGTGGTTTGATATTTTAAAAGTTCACAGTTACCAATTTTTCTCTTATGTCCCTCTTCCAAAAACTTTATCAAAACAGATGAATTTGCTGGCAACATGAGCCTGCCCTCGGACAAGTCTTTTGCTGTCATATATTTTAGGCTACTACCAACTCTAGACAGTTTTGATTTTCTCCAATAACATTCCACCGAAGTGCATGATGGTTCCTCACTTCTGCGATGAACCCACATAAGAAATGCTATTGCGTGTTTACATCCTCCCTGTGAAGCTACGCAGTCTTGACATTGAACGGAGTTTATAATATCATCTTCTTCATCAACAACCAGTGTGCATCCATATAATTTTGCGTGAACTTTGTGTTCAGGACATATTTTGCACTTTACAGTACAAATTTTTCCGTCACGCTTAAGCTGGACATAACTTATGGCGTCATCTCCATATGAAGCTCGTGAAGACCTGAAATTATACAAGCTTGTTACTATTTTGCATTTTTTCATACTTCGTAAATCTAACCTCAAAATCAGTAAGTATCAATTATCTTGCAAAATGTACGTCAAAACATTAAGTTCTTGTGTACCGAACTGAAATGTCACATAGCATTTAAGCTTATAATAAATATTTTATACTTACAAGGAAGTTTTAACATTTCGAAATTCAGATGAGCAAAAGTCACTGTTCGACGCGAAAAAATTTCCAAGCATAACAGCATCGATTCTGGGCAAATTATAACTGTCTGCTTTGCTTTATTTGCCATGGTTAATTCTTTCAAATCATAATTAGTAAAAACTGTATCAACTTGATATTAGTTGTTAAAAATCATAATTTTATCAAGAACCGGTAGTGATACTCGAAAGTGGAGTTTCGCACCAAGAAAAGTTTCGCACGGGCCACGGCGTGACGTAACGCTTTCTGATTGGTGTTCACTGTCACGTGACTAAAGGTTTCATTTTACGAAATTTATTTTTTAAAAATATTATTAATCAGTACAGTCAATCGGGGTAACTTTGACAGATCTCAACATTATTTTTTTATTTAACTTCTATTGAGACATCTATTATACAAAAGATTCTACTTAATCTGTGCTCTCTGGTAGTTTTTCACACAGTCATGGTATTACATGTGTAAAAAATCTTTAAATATATCAGAAATTGCCAATTTTGTTGTATGTCAAAGTTATAACCCCTAAATGGGTAACTTTGACACAGATAAAATTTTCTTTCTTGAGGGTAACATTATTTACATAAGTATGTATTAACAATTATCAAAAGCATTATAATCATAGAAAAGTCAATAAAACCATAAACTTATAGTTCTATCTTTATTGAAACTCTTTGGAAACAAGAATAAAAATCAACATTTAAAAATTTTTGGAACAATTTTAAAAATAAGCTTTAAAATCTTTACAATCAATGGTATCATTTAAAACCTAGACTAATTTACTGCCTATTCTCCCCACTCCATATAAAGTAAATCATCTTTAAATTATAAATTCCAAGAGATTTTATTTTGATTTTATCTGTATCCACAGTTGATACGATGTCGTCGAACTGAATCTTTGCCATCTCTCTTTTGTGTGGCCACTTCCACCCACCACCCATTTTTTGGACATAGTCGCAACTAAATAGTATGGAGGACAGGACGATACAACTTTTCCTAGAAACAAGCATCCTTTATCCCTGAATATGAAAGGAAAGCGGCCAAACTTTTGAGATATCTAAAAAGTTAATCACTGAAAAAATATAACAGTTGGACACAGGAAGATTTAAAAAACTTTTTGACACCAACTTAGTTTGACAGCTTTTTTTTTTCTTATTGTTCATTTACGAAGGTCGATAAGCAAACGAATGATATTAGATGTCATGTCATACACTAAATATTTACAACGTAAAATAATAAAATAAAAATTGATACTTGACTGTCAAAGTTACCCTTATAAATCAAAGTTACCCCAAATGACTGTAACGCTTTTAATAATTAAAATTGTTTGTTATTTTCTCCATAATATAATTAATCATTATAAACCCCTATCCATTATATTTATTCTTAATGGACACAAGCCTATTGTAAGAATTGAGCCACGTCAGCTCCAGAGGGTTAAAATATTACGAAAATCATTGACGAAAATCGCATTCGCCACTTTTTTGTGAAGTATCAAAATTGTTTGGTTGGTGTGTGTGTACCACAGAGCATCGAACGTTACCTTCGCCGCACGCTGCGAAGGTGACGTTCGATGCTCTGTGGTGTGTACGGTCATACGGTGGCGGTCAGTCAGCGAGCGACTCAGCGTGACCTAATAAGTAAGGACATTCCGATACAAGTAAATACGAGTATGTACTCGATACTTTGGTTTCGATACCAAATACTTTTGGCATCGATATAAATGTTGCGATACTTCGTAGTATCGAAACCAAAGTAGTCGGTATCGAATCGAACTGAACGAATGTTACTTTAACCTTTCTTAGTGAACAAGTCAGACGGACTGAAATCCCTCTCTCTCGTTCTTTTACTAAGATTATATAATAATTTCTGTCACCACAAAGAGTTAGTCCATGGGCACAAAAAGAAAAAAAAACGCACCAGGATGATGAATTTTCTCTCTATTTATCCAATCCTGTTGTATCGCTCAATAGCAATCTATTTGTGGAATGGGATGAAATGAAATTAATATTTCCCTGCTTGTATAAGGTTGCCCAAACCACATTTAATTGTTGTTGCAACATCAGTACCAAGTGAGTGCCTTTTTTCCAAAGCAGGTGCAACAATGTCACAATTAAGGAACAGATCCCCAAAATACCTGGAGCAGTTACTGTTTCTGGGCAATCTGGATGCAACTGAGTTTTTTGCTTAAGTCATCTGTTTTTTTTGTGTATTTTTTAAATTCAGATAAATAATTTCAATTGATAAAAGATGTTTTATATCATACCTTTACTTGTAATCAATACATCTGTAACTATTATTTTGGTACTTGTTAAAAAAAGGTAATTTCAATCACTCCCAAGAATTTTTTCCCTTTATATGTGTATTAGTATCATTAAAATAATAAAAAAATGTAACGATATGAGTAAGTATCGATACTTCAGCCGTACTCATATGAGTAGTATCGAAAAACAATGTGAGTACTACTTAAATGAGTAAGTATCGATACTTTATGGATATCGGAACGTCACTACTAATAAGAAAATATAGGTATATAAATACTATGTATGTAGATAAAGATTATCTCTGGTACATTCAATTAAATTGTTGTCATGTCCTGTCAATCTTAAGTGCACGACTTAAAAAAAAGAAAAGAGCGTATGCGTATTTCGAGGGTAATCAATACAATTGTATTCTATAAATCGATAAAGTTATCGAAATCAATATAGATTATCGATTAGCTAATGTCGATTGCCTAATCGATTTGCAGTATTTAGTTGCTAAAGTTTCAAAAATAAAATTTCACTTTTAATCAAATCAAAACTTTTATTCGCTAAACCATTACAAAATACTGATTCTGCCATTACAATGTAGTCTTAGACTTGCGTAGGGATCCAGAACGGTATTGTAAAATATCAGTAGCATAACTATAATAGTTAATAGCTAAGCAATATGAAATTAAAACACACTAAGAAATATCGACTGCCACATGCGGGTCTCAAACCCACACCCGTACCTCTCGCATATCTTAATTGTCGAATTCAATTTGCTCGCGACAGAAAAGTATCCTACACCTGGTAAGCAATATAACTTGATTTTCTACTCTGTTCCTACCTAAACACTAAGTTAGGTTTTTGGAAAAAAGTTGACGTATAAACCCTGTGATAATTTCATATCACAGGGTTTTTGCTTCAACTGATTTTTTTACTTTGATTTCACATTATAATGAAATTTGCTTTGTTAATGCTAAAAAGATAGAAATTCAGTATAAATCGTTTTAAAAAAAATGTAATGTGGAAATTAAACGTTACGTGCGCGGGCCAGAACCCTATGTCCGCAGGTTCGATTCCTGCCTCTGATAGTTGACTTTGTCTACTACACTTATATTTTCTTAAGTTGGCATGTGAACGTTTATCTCGATCAAATATCTTCTATTTCTTTAGGTCTCGTATTTAGCGTGAACGTTCACGCTAAACACGTCTTCATATTCTATCACGCACATGATCATTACTGGTTTAAGTCCATAAATTCTTTAAGTCTATCTGGTCCACCTACATTCACTTTTCCATTAAATGTTTTATCCCAATAAATAATTCACACTTCTTTTTATCGCTGGCGTTTCCCAAACCCAGCAAACTGCGAAAGTAGGAATTGATGTAGGTATCTGTAAAAGGTTCACAAATTTGTTTTGGTGAAAACAAGTCGACTTGCTTAATTATCGTTTATAATAAAGTAAATAATTGGTGATATTCGCCTATCATAGTAACCGTTCTTTTAAATGACATATTAATATACTTTTTTATCATCACTTCTAAAGGCTTTATAAGGCTTGGAAACAAAGAGATCATATCTTTATTTATTTTGAGGCCATTTAATTTCTCGTGCTTTTCCAGTTAAAAATAATTTAAACTAAAATTAATGAAAATAGGCCAAAACATTTTTTGACAAAATTAAAATGACATGATGCGTCATAATTGATTGATTGAGTCATCAAGTCAAATTGGCATTACATAATATGTAATGCCAATGTGTGTATATTATAATATATATACACACATCAAAAGTGTCTAGGGATCAACATATATTTTTGCAATAACTTTTCTCCTGATTGATATTAATTAAAATTTTCTTTAAGGATTCATCAAATAAAGTGTTTTCGTTTGTCTACAGTAACAATAAACCAAGTCACCTTTGCATTAATAAAGAAATTTTCCATTTTCCTAATAAAGGGATTTTTGACATTTGAACCACTAACATTAAAGTTCGAAAAATAGACTGAAATAACAGTTTTCTTTAAAATTTTATTGGGTATCTTAAACAATTAATAATCCGTGTTTCTACCGCGAACACTAACAACACAAGAACATCGGTTTGGCATACTCAAAATGAGTTCATCCAAATCACGCTGTGGAATGGCCGCCCATGTTCGTTGCAACAACAAAAAAAGGTCTTCTTGCGACTGGATACCCTCCATATTCGGCAGAGCTCTTCTCTGTAGTACCGTCATGGAGGACGGTATCGCTGCACCACACGGAGACAAGACCGATACATTCAAATCACAACTCGAAGAGCTCCAACAATAACCGCCATGATGTTAGCCGTGCGGCTTCATCACTTTTCAGGGAACTTAATTAGCGACCAAACAGTCAGAAACCGCTTGCATGAAGTGAACCTTCATTCCCGAAGACCGCTAAGGGTACCACCTATAGTAATGCACAATCGTAGGATTCGATATCAATGGGCTCTTGAACACAGAAATTGGGCAGAAGAACAATGGCGTTTCGTGTGCTTTTCTGATGAGTCTCGTTTTGGTATGAGACCGGATATAAGGCGTGTACGGCACTGGAGAACCACTGGACGCCAACAGCGATTAAAATCCTGCCAGGAAGTCCATCCTTATAGTGGTGGAACCATCATGGTATGGGCGGGTATTTGGATCGGCGGAAGAACTGAGTTGATTTGGATCAGAGGCAACCTCAACGCTCAAATTTATGCTGAGACGATTGTATCAGACGTCATCGTTCCTCTTCAAGTGCAAATCGGTCCCTTATTTCAGTTAATGCATGATAATGCGCGACCGCACACCGCAAGAGTTGTAAGACAGACTCTCGCCGCAGCTAACATCAATGTCATGCCCTGGCCTGCTCAGTCGCCAGACTTGAACCCGATTGAGCATGCATGGGATATGCTACAGAGAAGAGCTCTGCCGAATATGGAGGGTATCCAGTCGCAAGAAGACCTTTTTTTGTTGTTGCAACGAACATGGGCGGCCATTCCACAGCGTGATTTGGATGAACTCATTTTGAGTATGCCAAACCGATGTTCTTGTGTTGTTAGTGTTCGCGGTAGAAAAACGGATTATTAATTGTTTAAGTTACCCAATAAAATTTTAAAGAAAACTGTTATTTCAGTCTATTTTTCGAATTTTAATGTTAGTGGTTCAAATGTCAAAAATCCCTTTATTAGGAAAATGACAAATTTCTTTATTAATGCAAAGGTGACTTGGTTTATCGTTACTGTAGACAAACGAAAACACTTTATTTGATGAATCGTTAAAGAAAATTTTAATTAATATCAATCGGGAGAAAAGTTATTGCAAAAATATATGTTGATCCCTAGACACTTTTGATGTGTGTATTATCAAACCGTAAGTTGGAGTCATTTCCTTACGCCTACCACCCATTACCACCTATAGTGCTTTATTGTTGTTATTTTATGGCCAACTTATGGATCCGATCCTAAGCAATCCGAGCAAGTGATTCAACTCAATTTTACCTTCTTTCACACTCTACGCTATGAGAATAATGTTAAATTAATAATACCATGTAGTCTGATTTCTGAATAAATAATGAACATTTACATTTGATGGTCTTCTAACTTTGTTTTCGTACGATACGATACTATTGATTTGTTTTCATTACATGAAGTCACGTTAAATCGATTAAATGAATTAATTCGTTCAATCGTAGGACAGCTTTGTCCAGGCATGACCATTTAAAAAAAAAACCTGATACAAGAAAATTTTCCGTAATGAAAAAAAAAAAAAACAGTCTAGTGTTGTATGACTTTAGTTTTTTTTAATGTAACCATCAAATAAAGCTTGGATACTTCGGGAATACAGCCAATTCCTTTTGTTTTTACATACTCATTTTTTATTCCTTTCAAATTTCTTAAAGAAGGTTAAGCCTGTAAGGTATAATTGGAGTAAATTAAATAAAAATAAACACAATTACTTGTTAAAACTTTTATTTTTTAGCTTCTTTTTATATTTCATGTATGCTTTATCTTGCATAGGCGGCAAATCTCGGCCATAGTCTGTGTATGTCTGTGCCCTTTAAAATTTTATTTATTGTGTTGCACCAATTCATTATTGTGAACCGGACAGTTAAGTCCACAAAATGACTCACCAGCAATGTCTTATGTTCGGTACAATGGACAAAGTCAAATGAATATTTGGAAATAAAGGCAGCTTTTATGTTTTCGGATATGGTATTTTCTTGGCCTTTGTGTTCCAAATATTCATTTGTTTCTGTCACTATTGCACCGAAGCTTCTCACTACACCTTCGGATGGGTAGCTAAGGCTTCTTTTAGCTGCGTTATTATATTCACGGTAGCTTATCCAGTTATGGACGCTACCAAGCTCGCTTGTGGTGAAACTGGCTTTACATCCACTGCACTTTATATTTAATTTTTTAAATATTTTCCTCACTACCCATCCGGCGGTATAGGCCCGAGAGTGAACTTTAATACGTTCTCTTCGGGCCTCGTCTAACATAGACGCGACATTTTGCTGTACCTTGGGATGACCCGGCGTGACAACTGCTTGCTCCTCGTTAAATAGTTTTTGAAGTGTAATAACTTGGTCTGCCGAGTCATCCTCACAATTAAAAGATTCATTGTGGAACTTAATTATTCTAGTAATCAATAATGACTTGAAAGTGCAATTGAAGCTGTGGCAGGTAGGGTCGTTGTTTCTATAATTGTACGCCCGCACTTGACCAAAGAAGTTTTCTATTGGGTCTGAGTTAAAGTATCTTGGCCTCATAATTTTTACGCCTACGTCCTTAAGAATCTGCCACAGCCTCATATAACTTATTAATGTTATAATAAAATTTTCTATGGAGGGAACAGACTTATGCTTTCCAGTAGCATCCACAAACTTCATTCTACTTAATTTTTCTATTGCCTCCACCCAAAATTCATGATGCGGTGACTTTTCGGTGACGGCGGCTCGCAGGGGCTTTCCTTTCGTTTTCTTCGAAAAAGTCGCCGCTCCGTTCACGGAGTCAAATAATTTATCGAAAAACCCCACTGTTTCTGACGTATTTTTTACAGTCTCACTCACGGGTCTGCCATCTGCATAATGAGCTGAAAAAGAAAATATATATATTTGTTATAAAACGAATTGAGAGTGTAGGGTGAAAAAGACCTATATCTATATTTTCCTCCCTGATATTTATTTATTTAAGGTACACAAACAGCATACACTTTATTTACTTTATTATTACCAGCGATTTGTTTTACAGTATAACTTTACTTTCTCTCTGCAATACTTTTTCGCACTACCAATCAATTTCTCCCCATCACCAAAGATAGAGAATGCTCTTAGCATTATGTTAGCCTATGAAATACTTTTTATGTGCAATAAAGTATTTTATTATTATATAATTTTATTTCGACAATCCTTATACCTAGTTAAGAATTTGTAATATTATATTACATAAGTATAGCATAAGTAATAATATTGTAAACTTAAATTTAAATATGTTTATGCTACTTACAGAACTGTGCTGTATAAGATAAAGCTGCAGATACAGTATTGCTGAACACTTTCACGCAGTTCTTGACCTGAAAAATAAGAATTATTTTTTAGGTTATTTTCATTTCATTTCAATGAACATAACCTAAAAAACAAATTAAAATCAATACATACCCAAATCAGTTTTTGTTTTTTGTGAATGTTCTGGTATCTGTTGGGAGGTACTGGGACAAGGGACCATGATGTCTGCAACAAATAACATAAAATAAGCATGTTTCAGAATTAATCTTTCAACTACAACAAAAAAAAAAACAATGAAAAATTTAAAATACCTAAATCCTTCTCTGTGTCTATTTGTTGTATAGACCGGGAGGTACTGGGCCCAGGGACAGCAAGATCTGCAACACAACATAAAACAAGCATATTTAGGAATTGCTTTTTCAATTAAAAATTTCAGTAAAATTTTATGTGAATTGTTTATTACTTGTCTCTTGGAGTACGAAGTTCAAAGTTCCTGTAGTATTCTGGATCACTGGAGAGCCAGATGCAGGGATTTCTGAAACAATATAAAATTAATATCTTGGACATTGGGAGGAGAATTAATTTTTATATGCAGCCTTTTTTTTAAACTTTAATTTAGAACTAATTTTTTAGTCAACCAGCCAATACTCAAGTTTTCATGCATTCTTTTAGAGTGCGTTTTTTACTCATGAATTTAATGAATTCAAATCTATAACTAACCTTGCAGTTGTTCCCGTTGGCAGTATGTGTGGTCAAAGTGTCTTTTACGTGTGTAGTTGTGTTCGGGGTAAGGATTGTCATTTTCTGAAATTTTACATTAATCCATTTTAAACACATTCCTGATAATATCAAATGATGTACCTACTTAGCCTGCAACTGTGGCAAGTTCAATTAAAATTAAGCTTGACCAAGCTCGTTGTTGTATGAAGATTGTTTGTGTGTCTATAAAGGCAGTATCTAATGTATCACGAAAGGATGTCAATATTCTTTAAATTTACACCAATCTGGTCAACATACCCCGGCCCCACCCGAACCTTCTGCTTACTTTTATACTATATTCCTTCATTTATTCTTTTCACATGTCCGTACCACCGAAGCATCCCTTTCACAATCTCTACAGAATTAATATTGCTTTCATGCTACTTCTGTGATACATCAGAGTGGGCACCAGCACAGCATTGTGGAAAGCCATTCGGGCCAGTTTTGACACATTTTGGATAGCCACAATGGAGTGAAGGGCACCATTCGCTCTTTGTTCTATATCCTTTTCATATCTACCATCCCTGCTAAATTGACCTCTTCGCCCACCAATATAACTGTGCACCCAAGTGAAAGGTGTTATGCCTTATCGTGTCTTCATAATATTACTTAATGTTTATGCCAGTACCATCACCTTCAGTTAAAAGTTACTTGCACCCTTGCAGTCAGGTCCAGAGCTATGTTGGTAGGGTTATAAAGTAAAATGGAGGTGCACTCTTAGGTTAGGGTGTAGTGTAGATAAGCGGAATGAGGAAAAAAAAACCTTAAAGTATGTTTGAAAGTTGCTACCTATACTCGGTCCGGTTAGATATTTAACTAAAGGTAAACAATTTTCATGTAACTTTTTACACAAAAACGTATAAAACAAACAACTAGAGCTTAAAACCAATGTAATAATTGATTTAGTAATGATTATTGTTCTTGAATTTCATTTTAAATCTTAGGTTAAGATTGATTACCTTTAGTTACATACCAAACCGGATCGGATATTTATAATCTCAATAAGGGAGCACAAATATGCAGCATTCTGAGACTTCCTACGGATAACAATCAACATGTTACTGTAAAAAAATACTCACCAACATTCTCCACTGATGATAATCCACTCGTGATTTCTTCTTCAGTAAATAAGGAAGGATAGGCTTTACCCACGAGTCGTGATTTCGATGTAATAAACCTTTTTTCGAAGTGTTTCTCACAAACAAAAAGCTTCGATAACTGGTTAGGTGATGTTTGGTGAACTATAACTAAATCACGATTTATGTACTTTAACCACACTTGAAGTCTTTTCTCACTAGACGGGAAATGGTACAAAATAGCGTCCTGTCGCGAATTGTTGCAAACACAACACTTCTTAGGCATCTTGCAGATAGAAAGCAAGTTATTGCAGATAAGAATGGAGAGTACAAGCACTAACACCTTCCTCGATCGACACTCTTACCGGCAATGAAAACAACAATATGGCGGCGGCGCAGGCGGCGTATCGCCTACGCAGGGTGCATTAGCCAATCACAGGCAAGGAAACTTTCACCAAAATGTCATACGACACTAGTAAATATGGCGTCTATACAAACATTTCCTTGTACGTAGATAAACGGGTGTGATTCGGACCACTAAACAGTAAGAAAGAAGAAAACCAATACTGTCAAAGTCAAAATCTGCATTCCGGCGCGCGCGGTGTTTTTTTATTTTGCATTTTGTTTGTTTTTGAGAAAAATTGATAAAAACTGAAATAATAAAAAAAAAAACCATTAATAATTAAAATGGCAGACTCAGATTTGGCAGAGCTTCGGAAACAATGCATTACAAGTCTATACTTATGTACGGACAACGTTTCAAAATACTTGGACAATGAAAAGGAGGCTGAATTCAAGAAATTAAAGTCCTACGTCGAAGGATATTGCTTGCAGGAGGCTCAGCAAGATGTGGCCATTCAAGCTTTGGAGAAAGCTAAAGTAAGTTCCTTAAGTTTCATTGTAATTGCACACTAATAACTTGCTATGTAAGCCACTTGCTAAAGCTTATTATATATATTCCATGGGTGAAGCTTATTCTACTCTTGCAAAATAGCTATCAACAAATTCACAACATTTGCCTAAATTTAATTCCATTACCAAAAGCCATGGTTATTTTCATTTCGCAGCTCAACTTAAAATTGTCTTTATTTCAGAGGGAAACAGACACATCTAATGTGGACACACTGCAAGATCGATTCAATGATAACCTCAGCAATATGGCCAGCAAGCGGCTCAATGTTAAGAACCATCCATACATGAAGGAGTTGATGAATCGGTATCAAAAAGGACAGGAACAAGGTATGCGTAAGTATTAAACAACTGTTGCTGTTCCATTTGGGTGATGACTACACTCAACATTAGTAAAATTTTGTTGTCAATCTATTTGTACTGGTTAATTTCTCTTGACATAATGTTTAATCATAGTTTTTCAACGGTTTTCAACACTGGTTTTCAATGAGTTTTATGTAGGTACACTTTTAGTTTTACATTTCACGTCATTTACACTCCCAACGTTTCGATCTGGTTGCACAGATCAATGTTGCGAACAAAAAAGTGTTTGTGTTGCGTAAAACCTGTTGAAAACCAGTGTTTTAGTGTAATAATGCAACAGGAAAGTTTAAAACAGTTATAATAGTTGTTATAGCTAATAGTTTTCTATAAAATAAGGCCTGTAACCATTTGGTGAATCATTTTTGAATGAATTTTTCCTCTTCTTTCAGGAAACATGAATGAATCAGACATAGCTATAACAGAATCTTTGGACCAATATGTAAGTATAAGGTTTTGTAACTATGTATGTGTCCATGAAAATATTAGTTTTGATTATTTATTAGTCATAGAATTTGCATGTTTTTTTTTTATATTGCCTCAACCATTTAGAATTATCCAAACCATCCAATATGTTGTTTCCCATGTTAGGCTTTTTTGAGTGAATGAAAAAGAAAGGTGTAATAAGTTTCCCTGGTTCCTTTGTTTTTTATTTGGTTGTGTCCTTAGTGGCTATATCTGGTTATAATTCGATCATTTCTGGTTTTTAAATGGGAAGTTAGTTTTCATTTGTTTACAAGCATTTAATAAGTTATATTTCTTCCAGATTGATCCAATCACTAAAAGGCCTATAGTTGATCCGGTAAAGAACACAGTTTGTGACCATGTGTATGAAAAAGAGTCTATTATGAATCTGATTAACAGAAGAAGCTCCACCAAGTGTCCTGGTATGGTTTGTTGTTATTTTATACTTATTTTAACCCATTCATTTTATTCGGCCCCTTTAAAATAAATGAATAAATTGTTTCAACAAACACACCAATTACCTAGCTCCAAACTAAGCTATAGCTTGTGCTATTGTGGCTAGAATAACGGATAGAAATACTTAAATACCATTTATAAACACCCATGGCTCAAGGTACAAAAAATAATAATCCCTATGTTGATATCCTATGCCTGATATTTCTGCTTTTAATCTAATAGTCTAGATTATAGACTTTCCCAAAATGTGAAAATATTATTTTGTCAACCTGCAGGCTTTTTACTTTAATTGCCTTCAATTTTTATTTAAAAAAAATTAAGAGATTATTTTAATCTACCATAGCACATTGCAATGCAGTTGTTTAGTTCAAAGTATATGTTAAAAATTGTCAAAAAACAATTGTGTTTATTTGTTTTTCAATTCCAGTGGTTGGATGCGGTAATAGAGGTCCGATTCTGCAGCAACACCTGATAACAGATGAAGAGTTGAAGTTCCGGATGACCATCACGCAACACTCTACCATGATCCAGGAACGATCTGTAATGAACCTTGATGACACAGTGTAAATGTAGCATGTCAGATTAATCAAATGGACTGGTAAAATGTGATTTTCCTTTGAGTGATTTTAACTATAATTGGTCAGCACCAATCAAACATTTCAATATACAAACATGAAGAATATTATTTTAAAGATGCAACTACAGTTGTGTTTTATGTCCCTTATCTTCTTTATATATAAAAATGAATTGCTGTTCGTTAGTCTCGCTAAAACTCGAGAACGGCTGAACCGATTTGACTAATTTTAGTCTCGATATATTCGTGGAAGTCTAGGGAAGGCTTAAACGATTAGAAAATTTTCAAAAACATTGAGCAGGACAACGTCTGACGGGTCCACTAGTCATTAATATATTAATACTAGATGTCCTGGCAAACATTGTTTTTGCCATATAAATGTTTATACAACCCTTATCACTAAGGGGTATGAAAAATATATGTAGGCCAATTCTCACGCCTACTCAATATGCTCAAAAAATTTTATGAGAATCGATCAAGCCGCTTCGGAGGAGTACGGGAACGAACATTGTGACACGAGAATTTTATATATAAGATTGTAATATCCAAGCACAAGGGAAGTAGGGCAGAACGGTTGACTAAATGAGACGCGAGGAGTTAGGTTGACGATATGTTCCCGACTGTGCGACCTACGCACATACTTCTGTTCTACCTTACAAAATTAATATTAATGTGTGAGTGACTACCTACATCACAATAAAACTAAAAAACAGATTAGTTTAATCAAAATTCATATGATATCTCAATAGGAAGTAAAATAAAACACACAACCTATTTAGAATAATATATTCCAGCAGAAACTATGATAATAATAATTTAATAAATCTAATAACAATAATATTGATTGGTATATCAGTATTATTCCCATCAGCTTCCACCACTTTTGGATGGAATAATAAATGAGAATGTACCGAGTTATATATAAATCTTGGTCCAATAAAACTACATCAATAAAAAGTGCATTAACAAGAATAATAATTATTAACTAGTACTCTATACGGCTGAAGCTCTGTTACGCTATATTTGAGGATTTTTTAAAATAAAAGTTGTCGAGTATGTATGTTGGTGTAAGACTTTTAGATTCAAGTGATTACTATAATCAATGAATGACCCGGTTTTTTGATTAGTAAGATTGAATACTGGAAACTTATTACATTTTCGCAGCTTAAAAGCTAAAAGGACATAAATTTTTATTACATTTTTTTAAAATATAAAACAGTAAAATAATTACATATATTACAAATAAATTACTTTGATTAAACAATATAAATGTGTTAGTGTCCAGTTCACAGACTGTAATTAAAACGACAGATCAACGGTCAGTTTAAATGTTCTATATACTTGTAGGGACACAATATTATATTCCGATGAATCGACATTTCGTATATTGCGTCAGTCGTTCCCCATCGCGTAGTCCGCTAACCGGCCGCTAACCTTAAGCTAACAGTGAACCAAATTGTAAATTAACTTATGAATTGTGATCCAGAAATAACAGAAACTTAAGTGCCATACGTGACTTTCATTCGTGCAACCTTCGATCATTGCGAGTGCCCAAGTGTCAGATAGGGAGGTACGTCACACCTAGACAACATTCACAGACCACACACACAGATAGACATGCACCGCACATACTTTTGACTGAAAGTTAGACAACTGACAGTGTAAAGCTGAAAAAGAGGATTATTTTGCTTTAAATTTCCACTAAACACCTGATCACCTAATCACCTGAAAAAGCTAGATCTGGAAGTCACAGGACTTACAATACCTACAACTCACAACGTGACACAGAAGATGCACCTGGAATCACAACACTGACACCAACAAAACACTCAAGGTGATTACAGTTGGATGTATTTTGTTTCCTGCGCTGGCGTCGTTTAGTCGAAATTTAAAGCAAAATAATCCTCTTTTTTAGCTTCAGTCGTGGATTTCCGCAAAGTAATGCCTGATTCCATCAACTGACTGTGTTATAAAAAACACAGTTTAAGTAAATAGAATATTCAAACCGGCCGGTAGACGTTATCGGGCGATTAATGCCAGTATTATTATTGTAGATGACCGACTTTTAAATTGCTGATCATTTTAAAAAAAACATGTCATTTTTTTCAGTGTGTCAAGTTATCGGCTGGTCTAACAGTCTGCGAACTCGACGACAAAAAAAAATAAAAATAAATAAATTCACAATGACCAAATTGAGTCTATCCATTTATATTTTATTTTATTGAAAGCCTTGAGTCTTACATTCTATAACTATTATTTTATAGAAGCATTTGAACTATATTTATAAGTGCACTATCGGATCTTAAAATTTATTGTTAAAGAGAAGGAAATTTAAGATTAAAGTTTTGTGTTAAAAGGTTTTTTGTTTCATAATAAATGCGAATTAAGTATAACGTACGAGCACAATCATAGTTTGTAAATTTAAATAGTTGATATTTGGGGCTTTTCTTTGTAGACGTGAAGAATTTGCTTTTGCTAAAACCAATTTATTAACAACGTACTGATAACCAATTTTTGCCAAACATAAATCAAGACTAGTCCTGATAATAATGGCAAAGTTTTTTTTATTGTAACTTCTCATGATTAGACGAACTCGCGAGGACCGCTTCTATTTCAAATAATGGAAAACATCATTATGGTGTAGTGCAACAGTAGTTATAGTATGCTAAAGTTTAAAACTTATTTACTAGGAATGAAAATAGAATATATAGAAATACTTGCCTAAAGTAAGACAGTCACCGGGAACATTACTGGTGGCATAAACTAATAAGACATACCTACATTGCATAGCAGTAGGTAGGCATATCTTTTGAACAAGCTTTGGACTATATGTACCCTTTTTGGGGAACAATATAAAATTGTTTGTGTAACTCAGATTCAAGTTAAAAACATAATACAAAGGTAGATAAGAGTGTCAAAGTGGTTGAGAGTCCGCGTTGAGCAATTATTACTAAATGCAAAGTCAAAGAGAAGGTATCTTACAGAAGAGGCTAGTTAATTAATAAATACTTCAATATGACTACAGTGTTGTACTCTTGAGTATTTCATTCGTATTGCTGTTGCTTTTGTATTTCATGTTCACTATCAACTAATACAGGTTAAAACGGTATTTGACCACAAATATAGTAGTAGGTTTTATTGAATACGTAGAGATTAATTTGATTTGAAAAAGTTTTTGAAGTATTAGCGGTTACAAAAGAAATCAAAGAATCCGTTAAGATTTATTATTTAAATTCCAAGTGGAATGTAAGAATACGAAAGGGAATTTCAAAAAATAACGTATCACTTACATTAAATAGTAATCTTTCGCTAAAGTGTATTAAATATTTAAGGAAATTCTAGCAAAATGACTAACGAGTAGCTTAATTAATTATGACTATGACTAGATAGGAAGCGAAATATCCAAGCACGTTCGTACATACAACCTCGATTCAAATACATAAATTAATTTCTAAAATTCAATCTAAGACTTTTCTGGTAAAAATTTTAAACTTATTGATAACACTGAAGTGCTTTTAAATAGTGGTAATGTTAAGCAAAGTTTAGTATAATATAATCAAATACTAAGTAGTCCAACCATGAACTTTGATGAAAACACTTTTTGATACCGCGATTCATGTGCGGTAATAGCTAGGAGCGCCATCTAGCCATTCAAAACTGTATCAGCGTGTTGATGTTGCGCATACACCTTTTTGGCATGTATTTTCGCAATGGCGACAGCGATAGATGTCTAAGAATCTTTTAAAAACGCACATTTTACACATTAGAGATAAAATCACAAAGTATAATCGAAAATAAATCGATTAATATTCAAAAACCGACATTAACAAACGACGTTTACTCCTTACCGTTGTCCGCAATGGACGCGACCACTCCGTTTAGACAAGCCTTCAAATCGTCGTTAAAATCTTTTCTTGAATCGCAGAACTTCTTCAATGAATCGTGAACTTTCGCTTCTTTATAATCTAAAGCGAGTTTATTATTCTTAGAGGTTATATCGAGAAACGCGAGCAAATTCTCTGCGACTTCTTTAGGCATTTTAGCGCAGTTCGTGTCAATGAGAACTGCCACGTGTTTGCCGATTTCCGACTGTATCAACTGCGACACAAAGCTCTTTTCGTAATCGAAATCGGATGGGGACTCGGCAGGGGATTTGCTTTTCAAGGACTCTATCGCTAGTAGCGTAAGGGCGAGAATAGCTTCGTTCTGCATCACCGAGTGGCATACCACTAACATGTTTACCAAACTGGATACGCAGCCTTCAACCTGAAAATGGATAGTTAAATCGGTCATGTTCTAATGAATAGTAAGCATATTGACACCTATCGTAAATATTTTCAAGACCATGGTGTTTTAAAAACATAACCTCCATGAAGCTAGTAAAACCAATTAATTTCCAAAAGGCTGTAGAAACCAATTTTTATACAGGTTGTACCCAAAAAAAACTTTACCACCGAAGGTCTGGAGTTAGGGGACACTTGTACCTAGAGTTTAACATAATTGTCTTTTTTTTTATTTTTATTTTCTTGAGCTTGAAATCAAGTGCAAAAATTTAATCCTGTTAGATAGAATTTGGGTGTTTTTTTATTCGTACAGGTGAGCAAAGAATCCAGCCTTAATATTCATTAAAAAAAATAAAAGTAACACCATACAGAAATAGTTTATTGCTTAATACCTCTGAAATTTAAATAAACAAAAAAATCATATCCCGAGAACTGTTAAATATCGCGGAACATACATTAGGGTCAAACGTTTGGTATTAGTGTCCCCTAATCCCAACCCTTCGCTGGTACAGGTTTCCTGGGACACCCTGTATACATAGAATTCAATAAATATTCAGTCAATTGACTTCGATTTCTGATACTAAATTATTAAGTCAAATTATAGTATTCCCATACGAAATCTATGGAGGCAGATCGTTTTGACAGATGATAAAGAGATATGTCATCGATTGGTGGTGTCATCTAGCTTAATATCCCGGAACATCTTGTGACATAAGACGCCAGCGACGTGATCGGTTAGGCCGTACTTTGACTAGCGAAATGGTTTAACTTTGACATTCGCGAAATATTTACCAAATGTAGATGAGGCTTTACCTGGCTGATTCAGACAGGCTTAGTAGCATAGAACTTGTCGCTGAAGAAATATAATCGATTTCTATTTACTTGCAATATTCAAAAATACTAATACTGCGCACAAATCACCTAGTTTACACATTAGGACTTAGTATTAGTGACCTAAGCACTATGCTATTGAGCCCGTGAAAACCAGCCATAAGAGAGTAGCTATATGGTTATGTGGCGGTACCATATTTATGCTTCTATCCGCCATATACCACACCACATCTCTAGTGGCTACCCGCAACTTCGTCCGCGTGGAAACCCTTTTATCTTCATAACTAGCGTTCGGCTCGGAACTGCGCAAAGTCCTCAAAACTTAACCGAGTGGCGCCATCTATCGGAAAGCTATGAGAAAATTTTTGTTTTTCTCATGGGATTGAGATGTTTAGTTGCAGAATAAAGTAGCCTATATCACTCTCCAGCCTCTTACACACACAAAAAACGTATCAAATCATTGCTCCATTGCGTCGTGAAAAAAGGAAATACAAACCAACTGGATTCCTCATTTATAATATTAGTAGGGATGGTCATGTGCATGTATTACCAAGTAGTTGTTCTCGTGACCGACGCGCTGGCTGAAACTCGAGGACCGATCACATCGTTGGCTCGACTATGTGCGCCCAGTGCGGCGAGTGCCGCAGCTGCTTGCCGGCCGCTAGGGCTCGCGGGTGTAGCTAGTGGCATACCTCGACTATGTGCGCCCAGTGCGGCGAGTGCCGCAGCTGCTAGCCGGCCGCTAGGGCTCGCGGGTGTAGCTAGTGGCATACCTCGACTATGTGCGCCCAGTGCGGCGAGTGCCGCAGCTGCTAGCCGGCCGCTAGGGCTCGCGGGTGTAGCTAGTGGCATACCTCGACTATGTGCGCCCAGTGCGGCGAGTGCCGCAGCTGCTAGCCGGCCGCTAGGGCTCGCGGGTGTAGCTAGTGGCATACCTCGACTATGTGCGCCCAGTGCGGCGAGTGCCGCAGCTGCTTGCCGACCGCTAGGGCTCGCGGGTGTAGCTAGTGGCATACCTCGACTATGTGCGCCCAGTGCGGCGAGTGCCGCAGCTGCTTGCCGGCCGCTAGGGCTCGCGGGTGTAGCTAGTGGCATACCTCGACTATGTGCGCCCAGTGCGGCGAGTGCCGCAGCTGCTTGCCGGCCGCTAGGGCTCGCGGGTGTAGCTAGTGGCATACCTCGACTATGTGCGCCCAGTGCGGCGAGTGCCGCAGCTGCTTGCCGGCCGCTAGGGCTCGCGGGTGTAGCTAGTGGCATACCTCGACTATGTGCGCCCAGTGCGGCGAGTGCCGCAGCTGCTTGCCGGCCGCTAGGGCTCGCGGGTGTAGCTAGTGGCATACCTCGACTATGTGCGCCCAGTGCGGCGAGTGCCGCAGCTGCTTGCCGGCCCAGGCCAGCAGCCGGGGCGCTTCCCCGGCCGCGCCCGCTTCGCCAGCGTGCCCCCAGCGCGCGACCGCCGCGAGGGCTTCGCGGTTCGTAGCCAGTTGGCGGGCTACGCTCTCTGTTGGATAGATAGAAAACTATTAGGAGGATAGGAGGTTATAAGTTCAACAATATTTTTTATCACCAGAGAATTGTAATATCTGTGACCAGAGTGCAGCGCACGACAGTGTTCAACAAAGAGTAAAATATTACTTGGGAAAAAGAGAGCCCTCTCATGGAGTTTTTATGCAAACAAATTTGAAGCGCCATCTGCATTTCTTAACTAGAACTATTAATAAGCTATACATATACTATTTACGTATGTATAGTGCATAGTTACAATAGGGATGTGGACTGTACTCAAATAAGTCTATAATTTTACCATTAAAAGGTAGTTTCTATAATAAAAATAATAAAAAACACAATATTTTCTACAAAAACCAAAGGATTAATTTTTATTTAATAAAATGTAATTAAATATTTCACCCTCAAGTCACGTGACAATCAACGCCAATCAAAATGCGTAACGTCACTTGTTGCCAAACAAGAATTTTCACTGTCAAGTACTATGTGTTTGTTGATATTTGGGCAATATTATTATTTTGATTCCCGTGAAATTTCTTCGAAATTCGTTCAATTATCTTATTGAATCAATTTTTAAAGGCTTTCCTATCATGGTAAGCGGATATATTAAGGCAGATAGTTCAAATTTGCCATGAATTAATTGATTGCTTTACGGTGGCTAATTTCTTCGCAACAAATAGTAACTTCTGCGCTGCTGATTTTAGAAATGTGAAGACCTCTATGTAAGTAATATACTCAGTATTACTCAGGATACACTACAATAGTAATCGTAGGTATTTATAAAGTCCAAAAGTAAAATTGAAAGTTATATAAAATAATAGGATTTTGAGGTTCTGTCTTTTTAACAAATTGTTTCATTCCTTTTTAGTTGCTCAGCAGGCAGTCATATTGGAGACGATGCTGTGGGATATATACAACTTCGACGAGATGCAAAATTGTGCACAGTTAAGTACAAAATTTGCCCGGAGTATAAAATTTGTAGTAAACCATATTCAGCCACTATGGTTGTGGATAAAGAAAACGGTGTAATAGTGAGTGTCGAGTGTCATGATTGTGCTGCTTCTCAAGGAGGTTGCAAACATGCTGTGGCATTCATCATGTGAAAAGGAATGAAATAAAAAACAATTGCGCAAGCCGGTGGCAGCCATTTTGTGTACAGTGATACCACCATTCATCCATTTCTTAACACATGGATGCAAAAGGATGAATAGGGATTTAAAAAATCAGAATTTAAGGACGGTTTATGGTTAAAATAATAATTTTGATATAATTGTATGAGTTACTTAATAATTTACAGCAATTTAACATTATTATCATCTTAAATTTATTTACAGAGACATCTATCGAAAACTGCAAACAACTGGTTTTACGTTAAGATCTAAAAATGGCGCCACTTTCTTTTCAAGGCATCTGTCCCCCCTGTGGTGTTCAATAAGGCACAAGTACTTGAACCCCTGCACTAGCTCACCTTGTCCGTCCACCAGCATCCTGATGGCAGCGAGCAGCTTGTACGCGACGTGGTGGTCGCTGACGGCGGGCAGCGCGCCCAGCAGCAGCGGTACCACGCGCTGAGGAACAAATGGTTACAAACCCCTGCACAAGCTCACCTTGTCCGTCCACCAGCATCCTGATGGCAGCGAGCAGCTTGTACGCGACGTGGTGGTCGCTGACGGCGGGCAGCGCGCCCAGCAGCAGCGGTACCACGCGCTGAGGAACAAATGGTTACAAACCCCTGCACAAGCTCACCTTGTCCGTCCACCAGCATCCTGATGGCAGCGAGCAGCTTGTACGCGACGTGGTGGTCGCTGACGGCGGGCAGCGCGCCCAGCAGCAGCGGTACCACGCGCTGAGGAACAAATGGTTACAAACCCCTGCACAAGCTCACCTTGTCCGTCCACCAGCATCCTGATGGCAGCGAGCAGCTTGTACGCGACGTGGTGGTCGCTGACGGCGGGCAGCCCGCCCAGCAGCAGCGGTACCACGCGCTGAGGAACAAATGGTTACAAACCCCTGCACAAGCTCACCTTGTCCGTCCACCAGCATCCTGATGGCAGCGAGCAGCTTGTACGCGACGTGGTGGTCGCTGACGGCGGGCAGCGTGCCCAGCAGCAGCGGTACCACGCGCTGAGGAACAAATGGTTACAAACCCCTGCACAAGCTCACCTTGTCCGTCCACCAGCATCCTGATGGCAGCGAGCAGCTTGTACGCGACGTGGTGGTCGCTGACGGCGGGCAGCGTGCCCAGCAGCAGCGGTACCACGCGCTGAGGAACAAATGGTTACAAACCCCTGCACAAGCTCACCTTGTCCGTCCACCAGCATCCTGATGGCAGCGAGCAGCTTGTACGCGACGTGGTGGTCGCTGACGGCGGGCAGCGCGCCCAGCAGCAGCGGTACCACGCGCTGAGGAACAAATGGTTACAAACCCCTGCACAAGCTCACCTTGTCCGTCCACCAGCATCCTGATGGCAGCGAGCAGCTTGTACGCGACGTGGTGGTCGCTGACGGCGGGCAGCGTGCCCAGCAGCAGCGGTACCACGCGCTGAGGAACAAATGGTTACAAACCCCTGCACAAGCTCACCTTGTCCGTCCACCAGCATCCTGATGGCAGCGAGCAGCTTGTACGCGACGTGGTGGTCGCTGACGGCGGGCAGCGTGCCCAGCAGCAGCGGTACCACGCGCTGAGGAACAAATGGTTACAAACCCCTGCACAAGCTCACCTTGTCCGTCCACCAGCATCCTGATGGCAGCGAGCAGCTTGTACGCGACGTGGTGGTCGCTGACGGCGGGCAGCGCGCCCAGCAGCAGCGGCGCCGCCCGCCCGCGCGCTGCTGCCACGCGCTAAAGAGACACAAATGATTACGAATCCGGGCAACTACCTCAACTTTTTCAAGTTAGGTACATTAGACGTGTTGTAATTGTATTTAATCAATTATTTAGTTCTTAAATTTTAGGTAGCTAAAGCTGAAAAAGAGGATTATTTTGCTATAAATTTCCACTAAACGACGCCAGCGCAGGAACCATAATACATCCAACTGTAATCACTTGAAAAAGCTCGTACGAGCGACAACAACCCCTGAGGATGCCACGTGTAGTGGCGTAACGCGTCGAGTGTTTTGTTGGTGTCAGTGTTGTGATTCCAGGTGCATCTTCTGTGTCACGTTGTGAGTTGTAGGTATTGTAAGTCCTGCAACTTCCAGTTCTAGCTTTTTCAGATGATTACGAAATTATGATTATGAAATTTAAAGCAAAATAATACTCTTTTTCAGCTTTAGTCATGGATTTCCGCAAAGTAACGCCTGATTCCATCAATTATTAAGGTTACTACTCTAGTGACAGAAAAACATTCTACTGAAATTAACTTTTTATTATCAATTAAAAAAAAATGTGAACACCCTTGATATATTTTTTTATTTAAATACTGGTATGTAGTACCTCAGTGTATCTGTCACCGGAAGATAACAAGATCCGCAAATTTATAAATTTCCTAGGAAATTTATAACCTTTCGTAGGATTCTAAACGGGAGAAAAATTATATTATATTACGCCTACATTTTCGGAAATTTATCAATTTGCGACATCTCGTAGTAAATTTATAAACTAACGGATATCCATACGTAAGATTTTAAATGGTTTGACCAATCACAGAAGAGTATTTAATTTTACGCTTTTTCAAAACACGGCAAATAACACACTGCTCTCTGATTGGTTCGATGTTGACAGTCGCAATGCTTGAGTCCATAGATTTCAGTACAATCAGACTTGCCAAAATATTTTATCAAAAAATAATACCTACACATTTTAAACACTTTTTTTTTAAAAAACAATGAATTGCCGACTTGGTATAATTCATTCCTTTTCTCTATGACTTACTTTGCCGACCACATTCTCGCTATCTAAAGGGCCTCTATCTACTTTTGAAACTTCGATTTTTTTGATAGAAGGCCGAATTTTATGTTTTATGGTTGTTTTTGCTCTCTTAATAAACTCCTTTAATACGATTTCTGTTGTTTTATTTTGGTAGAGTGATGTCTTAATTACCATATTACGTAAAAAGGAACCCAATAATTTGTGTAGCGATCTAGCTTTAAATTAAAGATACTGTGAGGTACTTCTTACCTCACAGTCGAACCGAAACTGATAAAATAGTTTGGCAAGTCTGATTGTACTAAAGTCTATGGACTCAAGCATTGCGACTGTCAACATCGAACAAATCAGAGAGCAGTGTGTTATTTGCCGTGTTATGAAAAAGCGTAAAATTAAATACTCTTCTGTGATTGGTCAAACCGTTTAAAATCTTACGTATGGATATCCGTTAGTTTATAAATTTACCACGAGATGTCGCAAATTGATAAATTTCCGAAAATGTAGGCGTAATATAATAAAATTTTTCTCCCGTTTAGAATCCTACGAAAGTTTATAAATTTCCTAGGGAATTTATAAACTTGCGGATCTTGTTATCTTCCGGTAACATATCGACCCCTTTGCTTGCTAACGGCCAGAAAACGACTATCATCTGTTTTTTCGCTTAAGAAACGTACAATAAATATACCCAACGTACAATATATAATTCCCAACAAACATTTTAGCACTCACGGCAGCCTTTTTTAGAACTCTCAATATTATAAATGGTGTATAAGAATTCCGATAGCAACATTCGACTCTACAGTGGAGTTCGTTATAAATAATTAAACCTTCCAGAGGAATAAAAGTAATTTAAATATTAAAAAAACAACATAAGACGGTAGCATGGAGTTAATTGAAACAATTGTTTAACTTATTCTTATAGCTTTAAGAGGCACAAACCAATAAAATCAATTGTTAGGTGTCTATCAACTCTTACTAACGGCTGATATTCCACTACTGAGGTAGTAAAATGTCTTATAACACCTTGAGGTTTATCCACATAGCTTCAAGTAGTACTAAACGCTGTAAGTAATTTTCAGGTGTGTAATAAAACTTACTATCAATTGGTATGCTTAAAAAGAGTTAGATAAATACTTTGTACCGCCTTACTAGTTTTGTCGAGTCTTAAGAATTAGTATGAAAGCTATGAACAATTAAGAAGTGTTGATTATAACTCCTATAGAGCTAGATTCTGCAAGAGTTAGAATCCACCTTTAAATCATTGCAGTCTACATAATGAAGTTTAAGTCATATTAAGTCATTATGAAGCTTTCTTTCAGTATATAACCACTGTCGGAAGAATAACAGGGTCTTTGAGCAATTAGAACAAAGACGCCATTTCATAAAGATAACCTATAAAAATTGTAAAAGAAAAAAACTTATTTAAATGTTATTGGTCTACTTATTTACTATAATTTTTCATTATTTTCATTTAAATGTTTCAAAGTGGTACCGGGAGTTGATAAATACGGCAAATATAAAAAAAAAGGATTTCGAGCAGTATTTTTTACATCAATTTATAATCAAAAGTAGTTTATTTGTATGACGTTTCGAAAACTAGTATATACTGTTACCGTAAACTTATTGCCGCGTGAGATTATATACCTATATCACCAATAATCTTGGACACTATCGTATCGCGTAATAATATTTGAATAATACGCTTTTGGTGATATTTATTACTACTAAATAACTCCCATATATTCTGAAGTTATATATTAGGTACAAGAAGTAACAACATTTAACCAAAAAACTCATTAAAGTGGTTTTTCATAGCTTGTTTATAACTTTAGCTTGTAGTTGTTATAACCTTTGCATAGCTTATAAAACACTTGAAGTGGTAATCACTGCTGCAAAGCACTGTTAACTCTTCTTGATCAATCATTTATCACTACTCTATAACCATTAAGTCATTTCAAGCTCTAAAATCAACAGACTTAGATCAGGGTTATAAGAGAGATACAGAACGCTTTATCACCTAATTATTAGTGCCTTTACAGATCCTTTGGTTCTTAAATTTCTCTTATGCAGCTCATTTACCACTTATTATTATAACCAAAATGTTAGTTGGGTTATGTATTGTATGATGCATTTGGGCGCTGGTCTCGCTTAGTAAAAATTAAAAGTAAAATAATTCTCTTTTTCAGCTTTATATACTTAGATATAATCGGAGATTATGAGTGATGATTGCACCCAGGTCGGCCGAATTACAGCATTATGACGGTGGGTTAGGTTAGGCCATTCCGTAGTGCAGGCGGTGCTCACCTTCTGTGAGACTGTCATCTCGCAGAAGGAAGCAGCGGAGAGGGAGCGAGAGGCTTCGGCTGACGCCCCAATGATCCGCCGCCGGCGTCATGGGCACCGGAGGAGGAATGCCCTTCTCCACCTGCCCCTTCCTGGGCCCCGGGCTTCAGACACGGGGGTGTCTGTGGCCTGCTAAAGGGGGCCCTAGACGGCGTTGCGCGCCCCCCGCGCACCGTCTGTTGTTTCTGCGACAGGGTCGAGTTTCTCCCTCGTCGCAACCGGTAGAGGCTCGCTGCAAAGTGAGTCGGCCGAGTTCGGGGAAATGCGGTGAATGCCTGTGGCCTCTCGGCCTATGGTGAACCCGCCACGTCCTCAACTCACATGGCACCGGAGGGCACCGTCAGGTTTTTAGTGAGTAGGCGGGTTCTCTCTCTGAGGCCTGGAGTCCCACATAACCCCGAGCTGCCCCCGCGGCTGGTAGGTATGCGTTAAAAAAAGAAAAAAAAGGCCATTACGTAGTTAGATAATGTACGTAGCTAATACAGTGCTTATCGACTGACCTTATTAGGCACGGGCACGACGAGGTTCCTGAGCGCGGCGAGCACGGCGTGCTGCACGCGCGTCACGGTGGCCGCGTCCACCGGCCGCACCGCGTCGGGCTCCTTCATCATGCTCACGCCGAATCCATTGTACACCTCGAAGATGTCTGCCGGCAAACGAGTGTTTTTTTGCATATGCCAAAAATTTCGTGACATTTGAAAGTTTTAAGTTAAGGATACACTAGGGGACAAATGTCCTACGACATGTATCGGCGACATGTCAAGCGAAGCCGGCTGTTTTCGCCTGACATATCTGGTGACATCGCGCGACTTGTCTCGCCGGAAAACCCGTTTAAGAGCCATATCCGAGGCCGGGGGCGGGATTCCCAGAGTCCTGAAAAGGAAACGGCTTCGCTCCGGGGGAAATACGTAGCGGGGACTACCCACCAAAAACCTGCGGTATCCCTTCCCTGTCTAGGAGATGACATGGGTGCCGGCAAATCCTTTAAGTTCATAATAGCTTGGCGGACCAGCGAGCCTCTTTGCGGGGGGACAGGGGGAATAGCCGGGGAGTCCAACTAGCTCCACTTGCAAAACCCAAGATGGCCGTAACCAATTGTTATTAAATAATAAAAGTGATTAAATAAGACATGTCATGCCACACTGGAAGAGGCCTACGTCTAGTAATGGACGGATATTGTCTGATATGGTGCTGATGATGATGCCACACTGTAAAAAAAAATTGGTTGCCTGTAAAGTCGGTATACGGGCGAAAGTTTTGCGTGACAACGACTTTGAGTGGTAAAATAATTTTAATGTGAATATTCATTCGTATAACATGAACTGGTGTGTATGCCTATCTCTCTCACTCTCTCTCTCTCTCGCTCTGTCTCTCTCGCTCTTAGGCGGGTTAACTGTGCTCGAGTGGAAGGGACGCGTGCCTTTCACTTTTTATGTCTGTCTCACTCGCTCTTAGGCGGGCTAACCATGCCCGAGTCGAAGGGACGCGTGCCTCTCACTCGCTCTCATTGTGAGCGCGGAACGTGAGCGGAGCGTAACGCAGTTTCTTGAAGTGTCACCCGGCAAACCAATTTATAAGACGTTGTCACGTCAAAAAATTTCATGCTGATATAGACATGCTCCGATTTGATGAGCTAGATTATTTTAGTGGATATTAAAACGCTAAACAAAGCTACATATCCAACTTATCAAATATCTTGTCGTGTATCATGCTGTTGTTGTCGCGTCGCGTGAAGTTGTCGAAAGCGAGCAGTTGCCAGTTGCTATAACACTTACTGTAGAATTAATAAGATTGACAAGCAAATTACTTGCGTCAGTGATTCCCTGCAATTACACCCTAGGAATCTTCAAAGCTAGAGTGAACAGGCATCTTCTAGGTGAGCTCGCTCCATCGTACACTCAGGCAAACGCCTCACACGAGGCAAAGGCCTCGTTGGGCTTAGTCTTGGGTCAAGAGCAAACCCATACCATATAAAAAAAATTGGTTGCCTGTAAAGTCGGTATACGCGCGAAAGTTTTACGTTACAACGACTATGAGTGGTAAAATAATTTTAATGTGAATATTCATTCGTATAACATGAACCGGTGTGTATGCCTATCTCTCTCTCTCTCTCTCTCGCTCTGTCTCTCACGCGCGAAACGTGAGCGGAGCAGCGTAACGCAGTTTCTTGAGGTGTCACCCGGCAAACCAATTTATAAGACGTTGTCACGTCAAAAAAGTACTTACCTAGCAATTTATCAAAGATCTTGTCTTGCATCATCTGAGCGCAGTAGTCGTCGCGTCGCGCGAAGTTGCCGATCGCGAGAACGCCGGTCGTCAGCAGTTGCCAGTTGCGCGACTCGAGCCAATGCACCATCGTGAGGTAGACTTCGCCGAGGCCGTTGTTGTATAGCGTTTCCATCGCTTCGTCTGTAAGAAAAACGAGGGTTATCTTGGTATCGGGAATAAAGCACAGGTGGTCTAAAATCATTTTTTTTCGATTGTGGTTAGTCTTTATTTGGAATAAAATTGTCCCAAAGTATAAAGGTTGGGTTTGTATCAAAAATGGTGTATTTTTATAAAAACTTAGCATTCTGGGAAAAAGCACAGAGATACTAATTAAAATTGCTTTCCAACGAAATGTTCATGACGTTTTTTCTCAAGCTGTTTGGACTGTTAAAAATGTTTGGCAAATCTACCGACTCCTATAATAGTTTGTTAGGGTGAAGCCACTCACCGCCAGTCAGCACGATGATGTCGAGATGGCAGGCCTGCTTGGCCACCGCGTCCCCCTCAGCATCAGCTGCTCCAAGCGCCCACAGACCAACCGCACCCACCTCCAGCTGCTAGTATGCTCTCTACCGACTCCTATAGTAGTTTGTTAGGTTGCAGTCACTCACCGCCAGTCAGCACGATGATGACGAGGTCGCAGGCCTGCTTGGCCACCGCGTCCACCTCAGCATCAGCTGCTCCAAGCGCCCACAGACCAACCGCACCCACCTCCAGCTGCTAGTATGCTCTCTACCGACTCCTATAGTAGTTTGTTAGGTTGCAGTCACTCACCGCCAGTCAGCACGATGATGACGAGGTCGCAGGCCTGCTTGGCCACCGCGTCCACCTCAGCATCAGCTGCTCCAAGCGCCCACAGACCAACCGCACCCACCTCCAGCTGCTAGTATGCTCTCTACCGACTCCTATAGTATTTTGTTAGGTTGCAGTCACTCACCGCCAGTCAGCACGATGATGACGAGGTCGCAGGCCTGCTTGTCCACCGCGTCCACCTCAGCATCAGCTGCTCCAAGCGCCTACAGACCAACCGCACCCACCTCCAGCTGCTAGTATGCTCTCTACCGACTCCTATAGTAGTTTGTTAGGTTGCAGTCACTCACCGTCAGTCAGCACGATGATGACGAGGTCACAGGCCTGCTTGGCCACCGCGTCCACCTCAGCATCAGCTGCTCCAAGCGCCCACAGACCAACCGCACCCACCTCCAGCTGCTAGTATGCTCTCTACCGACTCCTATAGTAGTTTGTTAGGTTGCAGTCACTCACCGCCAGTCAGCACGATGAGACGAGGTCGCAGGCCTGCTTGGCCACCGCGTCCACCTCAGCATCAGCTGCTCCAAGCGCCCACAGACCAACCGCACCCACCTCCAGCTGCTAGTATGCTCTCTACCGACTCCTATAGTAGTTTGTTAGGTTGCAGTCACTCACCGCCAGTCAGCACGATGATGACGAGGTCGCAGGCCTGCTTGGCCACCGCGTCCACCTCGGCGTCCTCAGTGGCCAGGTCGCCGGCCTCGCGCCGCTGCGTCAGCTGCTCCAGCCGTCCGCAGACCAGCTGCACTCCACCTTCGGCTGCTAGCATGCTTTTGACCGAGTCTAAAAAGAAAATTGTAGGGCATCCTAGACTAGTTAAACATAGAATTTTTCAGTGATTTTTCACATAATCTTAAATAAATACATAAAACACCCAGACTAGTAAAAATAGACATGTTCATGCACACAAAGGTTTGAACTGTCCGGTGATCAAACCCGCATATTCTTAGTCTAATAGTCAAGTTTTTAACCATCGCCTCCTCTTAACTTAAAGCAAGCTTTTTATACTATACTTATAGTTTGAATGTTTTTTTAATATTTGAGTCTTGCTCCTTTTTGTAAGTCCAGATACCCTGCTTTAGCTGTGACATCCTAGAAACTGCATCAACATTTCATTTTGAGCATATAACTTAAATAAGATAACAGACACTGCCAGATTAATTTATTTGCACACAAAATTCTCATGTCACAATGTGCGTTCTCGTTCCCCTCCAAAGTGGCTTGACCAATTCTCATTCTCATTCTTTTGTGAGCATATTGAGTAGGTCTGAGAATCAGCCAACATCTATTTTTCATACCCCTTATTAATTGTAAGTCAGCAGGACAATGTCTGCGGGGTCCACTAGTGAAATATAATGCATTGTTTCCTAGGTGGGTGGTTAATAACTAAAAGTATATGTGGATATACTGAAACATTAATTAAAATTAAAGCTAGGGAATAAATGATAGCAAAGGTCCTTCTTACCATGTTCTGCTTGAGCATGTAGATGATCCAAGCAAAGCTCAGATATCTCCAAGTTGGTTGTCTCTCTTAGAACATTGAGAACAGCTTTGTTTACTTTTTCCTCAAAAAGGAACTCTGGCGTGTTCTCATTTATAACACTCAGAATCAATAAACATGTTGTCACCACATCATCACACATGTCTTGTTGATTCAGCTCTAATGAAAATGCTTTGTGCAAAACATCTATCACACCTTCTTGGACTATAGCTTCTGTATACTTTGAGCCGCCAATCCCGAAATTCAATAAGGTTTTGCTGTCCAGCAGTTTTATTTCCACATAAACGGCATCACTTTTAGACAAGGTTAGCTCTAACAACTTTTTCAGCGTAGGAACCCCATTGAACTCAAGCAAAACAGTTCTCGCGGCGTCGCAGTTGCAGCATAAGTTGCCCAGCGCCCTACAGCTTTGCTTTAAAAGCTCTAAATGCCCCGAGTGTAACTCTTTGACTACAACACCAATAATTGGTTCTATTATCTCCTTGGTAGCATAGGTTTCCCTCTTATATTCACATTTTGCTAGCTCTGATATTGCTTGTATCGTCAAGACAACGATCTCTTGATCACTACTACACAAAAGAGCCTTCAGACAGGACGAAACATCGTATTCGTAATCTTTACCGACTTGGATGATATCATTGAGTTTGACTTTCAAATCGTTCACATTTGAAATGTTTTGTATAACTAGAGTCTCGAGCGAGGTAGACTTCTTTGCTGAAGAGCCTAAAAGGCAATAAAATACATTAATTTGGTAAATTAACAGTGAGTAAAGGCGGAAGACCGCTTGGATCATTGCCTTACCGTCCATGTTGTCTTAAAAAGAAAATATTAAAGATAGCATTAACTTGGCGGAAAATCCTGATTAAATAAGTGATAGTTTAATAAACACACACAACATTACTAATTTAAATTAATAGAAAATTGAAATAAACGCGAGAGAGAAGAACAATCAATGCATCTGTCAATTTTGAATTGTCAGATGCGTTTAGATAATTCTGCGCAAATTGTAATATTATGTTGGGACGCAAAAAACGTTTTGTTCTCCGATGGCATTTTTATATTTTTTCGTGTGCAGAGTTGGAAAGTTCTAATCATCTGAAAACTAATGGAAAGTGTTTTGCTTAAATTAAGATTTAACGAAGTATAAATTACTTGCAGGGTGTGAACATTAAAAAAAAGTGGACTTCATATCATTTTTGTATAGGACAATAATATTATCGTATTTATCATACATCATATTTTCTCTCTAAACCCTCCCTGAACTTCCCCGAATAATTGAATACCAAAATTAGCAAAATCGGTACAGCCGTTCTCGTGTTATAGCGAAACTAACGAACATCAATTCATTTTTATATATGTATAAGAAGAAGAAGATTATTTACATAACTAATAATTACAAATAAACGCCCGTAATAACGACATCAGCAAATATTTACATCAGAGAATTGACTTATGTATGAACCTAAATGGCTCATCAAAAGAGTGAAAGTAATTAATTTTTAAGTTTACCTAACCTCCTTGAAATAAGCTACTGTGCTTTGTCATTAATGAACAACCTAAGTCGAAATTTCTAATCTCCATTCCTACATCCATTTTGTAGCATTTTTTAACATTCTCTATTTTCTAGAGAAAGTTAAATGCTGTTCACGTAACATATTTCACAATCACAAACAGTGCTATAAATATTATGATAACGAAAGCACTAACAAAAAATTATTACATTCGAGTAGTAAAAGTCATGTCGGCGTATCACAAGCAAATCGACCGTAAAACGTATCAGTTCAGTACTAGGAAATTTAGCAGATGTGTTGTTATAACTCAAAATTAATGATCCTAGTTTAAACTGAACTTTTTCCGACGTAGTTATGAAGATTTTTTAAACATTATGAAGTTGTTCACTGATCTCATGTTAAATTATTTTAAAGTTAGTTTAATTTTAGATTTTTTAGGTGCTTACTGTTCTAGTCAAAGTTTTTTCTATGAGAAAATGCATCGATATGGATTAGGTAATAAAATAATGTGAGTACATACCATCTGTGATAACCACCTTGCCGTAAGTCAATCGTTTGAAATTGACTTTATCAGATTCTCAACTTCTATATTTTTCAGTCCACACTACCGTCGTTTCTTAAACTACAAAGAGCACCCTGAGCCCCTGCCTACAAAGAAACCGTTGCCCGAGAACTTACAGTCACCTTTCAAGAACCTGTACCAGGGTTCGCGGAGACCGAACGACACTAGGGTTTACAGAAGACGGTTCGACTATGCACCGCAGGATTCTGGCCACCACGTGTTTTGTGAAGGACTGTTTGACTGTGTTGTAAGTAGAAAGACGTCTTCTTTAGAGTACGCAAGTTATGGTTATAAAGATTAATAGTATGTTCTTAGTTTTTTGATTGACTCGCCAAAAATTTTACGCTTTTCTCGACCAAGAAAATGGAAGACAATTCTGAAAACAGCACTGCAACTTAACTCATATTTGATCGAAGCAGACCGAAACATAACTTCGCTGATAGCACATAGCAATACTAACTACACAACACTACAAAAATGTTATGAAATGACCCAGTTTACTCCGATAACTATAAAGCGCCTGCAAAATTTCTAATAGCAATATCTCTTTCAATAATATTTTAACAGTACATAATGAGCAGGCGCTACTTCTCTTCTTTCAACAATTGTTTCTTTCACCAGATAACCCACTTAGCCATAGAAACCAACAGTGGGGTCCCAATCTTGCTCCGCGGAGGCGCAGGATACAGGTACTTCCTGGTGGTCACAAAAGCGAAGGCCGGGGACCCCATACAGGGCACCGTGCGGGCTTACTGCATGAAGAAACGAGATGAATACTATTTGGAACGCACTCTACCATCGGTTTCAAGGTTTAAGTATAAGTAATGAAATAAAAGTGTATCTACTTAAGAACTAGCTTAAATACAAACCAAAAAAAGTAATGTTGTTGTTGTGGTTTGTTTAAAAATGACTGGATTTGATTGTAATTCAGTCAGGTTAGTAATGTTAAATTGGTATAAAATTTTACCTTGTCTTATTTTGAAGTCAAAGGTCAAGGTTAGGGGTACGATTTACAGTAGTAAAAATAAAAATTAAAATTCAATAAAATTCATTTATTTCTGTAACTAGGCTAAGAACTAGCACTTTTACACGTCCCAACATATAAATTAACCCTACCACCGCTTCGGGACAATTTGGGCCAGTGCTGAGAAGAAGCGGCGCAAGAAACTCAGTCACTATTGTCATTGCCTCTTTTCAAAATTGATTTACAATAATTGTAATTATTTGCATTTAAACATTTCCATATATCTTTGTCATTTATATAATCATCAATTTTATAATATCCTTTCGACATTAATACATCTTTAACAACTGTTTTAAATTTATCTAAAGGCAATAAAATTAAATTTTCAGGTAATTTATTAAAAAATGATACACATCTACCCATAAATGAGTGACCAACCTTATGAAGCCTAAAATGTGGAACGGCAAGCCTATTTTTTTGTCTTGTGTTGAAGTTATGCAAATCGCTATTTTTAGGAAATAAGTGTAAGTTTTTTCGAACGTAAATTAGGTTTTCGTAAATATATTGCGAGTAAACTGTACCTAAGTATTTTAACTTCTTTAAACAATTCTCTAAGTGTTTCATTTGATTTAAGTTTATAAATAGCCCGCACGGCTCGTTTCTGCAATACGAAAATTGTCTCTATATCTGCAGCTGAGCCCCATAGTAAGATGCCGTATGACATGATACTGTGAAAATAACTAAAATAAACTAGTCTTGCCGTTTCAACATCAGTCAGAAACCTTAACTTTCTTACAGCGTATGCAGCGGAGCTTAGTCTCTTTGATAAGGTCATGATATGAGGACCCCACTGGAGCTTATCATCTAAAGTAATTCCCAAAAAAGTTGCAGTATTTGAAGTAACTAGTTGTTCATCCTTAACAACAACCTTTGTTGGAACTTGTCGGACATTGGGCATTGTAAACTTAATGCATTTAGTTTTGGTCGCGTTAAGCAATAAATTGTTAACGGTGAACCAATGAAGTACTCGCGAGAGAGTACCATTTACATCGTCAAACGATTCTTTACCCCTTGGAGTTTTAAAAAGTAGTGAAGTATCATCAGCAAATAACACTATCTCACAAGCACCGTCGACAAAGTATGGAAGGTCATTAATATATATCAGAAACAGTAAGGGTCCCAATATCGAACCCTGGGGCACACCCATAGTGAGAGGTGCTCCAGGAGACTCTGCTCCATTGATAGAAACCTTTTGTGTTCTCTCAGTGAGATATGAATTAAATAAGTTACATGCATCAGTTGATACACCATAATGGCGTAGTTTTCTCAACAGGGTCTCATGGTCAACACAATCAAACGCTTTAGAGAGGTCACAAAAAATTCCCACAGCATCATGCTTACTATCATAGGCATCAAATATATGTTTCAACAGAGCGACTCCAGCATCAGCAGTACTGCGACCCTTTGTAAAACCAAATTGTTTATTATGCAATAAATTGTTTGATGTGAAGTGAAATAGTAGCTGATTGAATATAATCTTTTCAAAAATTTTACTTAGAACCGGTAAGATAGATATTGGTCGAAAATTTGAGTGGTTATTTTTGTCACCAGATTTAAATAACGGTACTATTTTACTAAATTTCATTAAATTTGGGAATTTTCCTTCATCAATACATTTGTTAAAAATGATCGCTAAAAGAGGTGCTATGAATTCAATAATAGTTTTAATGATACATACGGATATTCCCCACAGATCCTCGGTTTTTTTCATATTTATTTCATTGAATGCGTTCATAATTACATCGGTGCTTACGTATCTAAAGTATAGTGGTGAACTAAACCTAGGTATATTAAAATTCAAATGACTGTTGATAGGTGCATTTCACACGTTTTAGATCACCACACGATACTGACGAGTGGTAATCGATAGATTTTTTACGAATGTGTGTTTTTTTCGATTGCACGAGCATTGGCCCCTTTTGTAAAAAGGTACCTTCATCATATTATAACTTTGTTTCATAATGCGAAGGTGGATGACCTTAATCAGAGTAGGTATTTTTTTTAATCACTGCGTCCAAACGACCTTGTTAAAATTCATAACAATAATAGTTTACTGAATATTTAAGTGAACTAACGGTGCCTTAAGATTGAAAAGTAATTAAGCACCTAATTAGTTATCAGTGTTTAAAAAATAATAACAACAGGGTGTGGTAAAACCCAAAGTAGGTAAGTAGGCTTAAACCTAGGTACATACTTGAATGAAAGATGCCTACGAATCGGCTTCTTAACTAATTTAACTAACCTAAATAAGTGGTATCTTTTATATGTAAACTAATTACTGCCTACATAATAAAACTTATGTATTGCTTAATACAGTGAAATATGAGTAGGTCTATACGTGGATTATGTAGTTGTATGTGTTACCATTTACATATATTACATAAGTTTATATTTAAGCCATCTCATATACTTAATATGTTTTTTAAAGCCCTAAAATAAATAAATAAATATGTTATGATAATTACACCTTTTAAGAATCCTGAGTTCTGACTGACCCTTTTTTGCAACCCTCATACGTCTGTGGCAGTAATTTTAATACGTACTTATCAAGATAACGGAAGACGTTATCACAAATCCATATTTATTTGTTACCTAACACTATCTGTATTGTGCTGCTGTTGTTTTGGTCTGTGCCTAATGCAGTTTGATCCCAAGTATTTCTCATTCGTGTTAAACATATCTGTGGCTAACTGTCGATCGTATTTAGTAGTGTGGAAGTACATTGTCTCATTCTCAATAAGGCTCTGGGTGCGCGGGCGCCGCATACCGTAAACAATTAGCTGCAGCGGTTCCCGCGGGATTGAGGCGGTTACAACTAACTCCCGCACATGTACAGGATGGGTATTTGTTTATTACATAAACAATATCTAAATATAATAATAAAATAAATAAACAACAACATCACATACATTGATCTGACTCCGTGGTAAGTAGCTTAAGCACTTGTGTTACAGATATCAGAATCAACAGTAGTATCACAAATAAACTTAAATAAATACATATAACACCCAGACCAGTACAAACAGACATCTTTATGCACACAAATGTTTGTACAGTGCGAGGATCGAACCCGCGACCTCTTGGTTCATAGTCAACTTCTTGACCATTACACCAAAGTGGCCGTCACAAATATCGTAATCGTATCATAAACGAATATCGTCAAAATGTACTGGTAGAAAATGCTTTTAGCATTAAGTCCACCCTTTGTACATTTCTTGTGCAATAAAGTTTTAAATAAAAATAAATAGAAAGTGCTTTTAGCATTAAGTCCACCCTTTGTACATTTTTTGTGCAATAAAGTATAAAATAAATAATAATAAAAATATATAACATTTTATGTAATACCGTCGCGACGTGCGTTGCGTGACATGAAATATTGTAAATAAGTTTACTAGATACCTACTTAAATTAAGAGTCGATCTATACAATTACCCAAAGTCTACTAAAACGTAGACGAATAAAAAAGAGAATAGATATATCTAGATAAAGCCACTTCGTAGAAAAAATTGGCACTAAATGTCCAATGCAGCGGTTTGTAATGACCAGTTCAGGGTATGTATAAATAGTAATTTAGTTACATTGATGGCTAAATAAGATGAATACATAATTACACACATCGCGTCGGTGTTGTAGAAAATAGAGTAATCTCCCTAGGTTGTTATTACAAATTTTGACCTAACCATTACTCCGGTATAAAATAATAATTTAAATGATGATAAAATTAATAATAAGTGTAAAAAAATTAATCAATTGAATAATGGAACACCCTGTCAATTGTTTATACCGCATTTCAATGAGGACAAGTGAGTTACATCTACCGTCGCAATGTCACTTCTCCAAGATACCCACCCGTCGGTTGCTGCAATTCCAATCAGTACTGAGTTGAACGAAGTTGTTTACTGTTTTGTGAAATTAGTGTTAGTGAGATGTATCTGTGTGGTGTGTCAGATTTCTTTCGGAGGAAGAGGCCGGTCGTGGAAAGGGTAAGTCTTTTTCTTGTATTCATTGTCTACATGATTCATTTAAGACAAGTGGTAGTAGAAGGCAGCAAGTTTTTGATCTTCCAGTATGTCGAAATAATGTAACGTTTAACAATCCAATATACCGAATGTGCAGATTAATAATACTATTGGTAGGGAAGTAGATCTTTTTTCTTAATCTCATTTAATTTATATAAAAGCATGTAAAAGTAATATATAGATCTCTGTATACCGTTTATTTTATATATATATATATATATATATATATATATATATATATATTTTTGATTTTAACTGTCATATGAAAATGTTGTGTTCAGCTCTAATCGAAATGCAAATTGAACGTGATATTCTATACCAGTGTAGCTTAGATTAAGTAAGTCTTGATTTGTATTTTGTTGCTGTACCTTAATAAATAAATGCATACCGTTTTCATTCTCTTTTGGCCATTTAATTTTAACATGTAAACAAAACTGCGCGTATTCGTCAAATTATTCGTTTAACCAAAATATATATCTTTGAATGATGATAAATTATAGATACAAGATAATTATAGATATAATAAGTACCACCATACTTAATTTAATTACGTATAATGTAAACTTGTCTACGTTTGTTTTTGATGTTGGTCGACGTAAACTTTAGCTTAGTGAAGTTACAAACCTTAGTGGTTTTGTACTAAGTTAACACCTACATGTTTAATAAGATTTTTTATTTGTTAATAAATGAAAAGAAAACAGATTTAAGTATTAAGTTAATCGTCCCTGAGGTCCCCAGTTTTTGGGTCGCAGGCGGTTTAGTATTAAAGTTATTACTCGTATACCTACGTAATGTAGGTACCTAATCGGACGTACCTAGGTAGTAAAATTTGATTTGACAACTGCATGTGTTACATTATCCTGACCGAATAGTGACCAGTCAATATGTTTGTGTTGTCTCGTTTAGAATCAGAACGTAACCAAGATTCGTAAGTTAAAGATGTAAATGATTAATTTTACCAATTCGGTATGGTCTCGTTGATCTTCCGTAGCATCAGCCTGAATGACACCTTCAAACCAAATTCAAAGGTAGGTACCTAAGTATATTCTTTTCCTTTAATATGTAAGTACTTATTATAGTCAAATAATTTCCCTCCAAAAAACAAAGATCACACGGAAAACTTCAAACTATCGAATATTTACAAATCAATCAATCTTTAAAGCCATTTACTTTGAGTTCAATCGTATTCTCAGTCATTTGGACGCGCACAATGAAATGTATAAAAAGATTTGCATCATTATTTAAAAAGACGACCACGGTTTTAGAATAATATTAATATCTTGCTAAATCAGTGTCAACAAGCCACGGAATGGGAGACGGAATGAAGTTGTTTTTCTAACTGACCCTTTTTTATTTTGTCTGATTAATGGACGTCGCGTCGCATTGGTCTTGTTCTTGTATACCCTACGCACACTTATTTAACGGTTAATATGATTGTCGTAGAATATAAAAATTGTAAATTAAAATGTAACTGATTCTGGAACTTTTAATTCAGAAACGTTTTGAAAGATATCCTCAAAGTAATCTCCCTCGTTGATTAGTTTTTCCAGATTTATTTTGTTATGATCTGTATTTTTGCGTGATGCTCGTTTAAGTAACTTTTTATGCCCAAAAAAACTTATTGTTTTTAATTTTTAACATGCCATGATAGCACGCTTAAGGATTGTATCTTATAGTTCTATAGTTCTTAGTTACAGTTTAAGTCATGCCATGATGTTGTATTGTCCAAAAACTAAAAAAAAACAAATGGAGTCAGGAGTGCCAGAGCATATGAAAATTAACACGTTTTCAGCTAACTAAAAAACATACAAAGGGATAGTTGTTTTGGGCAGGTATGCCATCGCTGTTGGTGTTTATAGACCATATATGCCTAGATCATTGAATACCATGAGAACCTCAATGATTGCTCGATGTTTCGCGATACTAAAAAAATCCAATAAAATACTAAAAAAATAGGCATCCAAGTACCATTTCACTTATGTTGATGATTGGTTGGTATATTGCGTGAAACTTTGTTCTCTGAGTTACTGACTGACACAATTATAGGTAAAATAAAAATGTTCTGAAAACTTTAGCTATGTAGGTAACTAATCTGTTGAAATAATTGTGTAAGTAGTAATTGATCTAATGAAATAATAATGTGAGCTTGCTAGTAGTCCTGCGATTTACAGCTCTAGTTTTTTCAAGTGGTTTCAGTTGGATGTATTTACGTTTCTGCGCTGGCGTCGTTTAGTGGAAATTTTAAGAAAAATAATTGTTCATTTTCAGCTTTAGTCATAATTTTCTGCATAGAAACGCCTGATTTCATCAACTATAATTAATATTACGTCCTATCCACTGATTCATAACCGATTCGGAAGCCTTACATTTTCTGCGATTGTAAGCACAGCTTAACTTAGTATAATAGGATCTTTTTTTATATCATTATATCGGCTATTTGTTAAGAGTTAACAAAATGAGTGATTTTTTGTTAATAATTTTTTGTAAATAAGTACCCTTAAAATTCCTAGGAAATTTTATAAATTACTATGCAGACACACTTGTTCTTAGCAATTTTAATGTTGATAGGCACTGTGTGTAACTACGAGTATACAAGGAGGTACATACAATACAACGTGATTCGTAAGAAATCCGTATTCAGATATACCTTTAATAGCATGAAACAATTTTCTTTTGCGAAAAAAGAAAGAAAGCTACGATTTCCGCGACACGCCTCCCGCGCTAACACACGCACATCGTCTGATCCAATTTTAAATGTCAGATAGATAATTGTGCAACGCGCTGGCGAGCGGTCAACGGCGTTCAGACCTGTCTCCGATACTGAAATACTTCAGTGCATGACTTTTCCCCGCGAGAACTGTACTTCGGCGTTACGGAAAGCGCCGAAGCGATCGCGAAAAACGCGCGAAAAACTTTCGTAACCTCAAATTGCAGTGAATCTTGTTTTAACTTCACTTTTTGATATTTAATTGCATTTAATTACAATCATATAGGTTCATTACGCGTAGATTAGATTAGTGAAATAGTTTTTGTTTAGTGATCGAACACAACGAATTCATTTAGACTTGTTATTGGACACATTTTGACCGTTACAATTTGAACTTTTTAAACATTGAAACAATTATACCGTCGTAAAGTCGCGGCATTTAGGCGTGTTTCCTAAAATATCCCTAATATTTACGCAAACACTCGTACGGGTGCGTTTTATTGCCTCTTTTGGCAAGAGAACAATAAGTGTAAAATTTATTTCAGTAGTGGCTGAAATGCGTGCGAGCTTGTAAACAAGCGCCACCAATTAGGAAAAATGGAAAGGAAAAGGTGATTGGTTGTTATGTGTGGAAGGAGAGAAACGAAATGAATATTAATGCTTAGGAAAATTTTGTATGACTTGATCGCTTAGCATCATTTACATGGCATGATAAACACCTATTGCAGTATAAAAACACGCTAACACTAAGGACGTAATCTTGTTCAATGTAATCAGTTTCTGAAATTACTATCTCATTTCCTTCTTGCTGATTGACATACTACTACTGGGGCTTTGATTATTAATCTTGCTCTAAACTCTTCAATGAAAACAGCTGTTTAAAATTCAGTTCTAAATAACTGAGCCTAGCTTAGATCTCTCAGCTCAGCTACGTAGTGTACAACACTGTTAATAAAATTTTGTAGTAGGTGTTTGAAAAACTATTTTGTCGAAACGGATCGTATAGCGGTCTTGCCAGACAAGATTCGCTTTGGGTGACACCCTCGATAGAAGTCGTTACCCTACATCAAAACTACGATGGTAATATCTGCCAAAACGCATTAATAGTGATTCTTGTCTAGCTGGAGAACATGTTAGATGTAAATAAACAAGAATATCAGTATTATAATAGTTCGTTTGGTTTATTAAGACATTGAATGGTTTAATTTAGACACGGACTAAATAAATTATTTTATAATTTAAAGCTAAATGAAGAAATAAATTAAAGCTTAATTATTGGCTTTAATATAAAATACAATGTTGAAACACATTATGATGAATATAATTAAATAAATACCTTGGAATAAAATAATAAAAGTTTAAAAAAGGTAAACAAAAATTTTAACTACATAGAAAAAGAATCAAGGGTATGGTGCCCAAAAGGCTGGCAGCGTTTCCTCTCAGTATGGCTATGTCAATAGTTTATTACATTGTACATTTTATAACTGCTTTGAATCCGGTCAATGAATAAATTTTCTGTCCACTTTTTAGTCGATTTTAAGCATTCACTCTTGGTTATGCGAACAGTTCCCTACACGGGTCGGGATCATTTCGTTTAATCGGCTTAATAAATTAAGCTGCACCATTGAAACGCGGTTTTAGAAAATCATGATGTCATCAATATGATCATGATAATTTCGTTGACTTTTCATTTATCAGCGCTTTTTAACAAACATAGAGGCAATGCCCAACTATCAGTGATACGCTGTGAAATTTTTTAATTTAAATTTCTGTGACTATATGGCTATCGGAAATCGCTTTTTAAAAGCCAACATAGTTTACTGTTCAGTTCATTCATCATTGCTTTTTTAAAAAAAAATTGGTTGCCTGTAAAGTCGGTATACGGGCGAAAGTTTTACGTGACAACGACTTTGAGTGGTAAAATAATTTTAATGTGAATATTCATTCGTATAACATGAACCGGTGTGTATGCCTATCTCTCTCACTCTCTCTCTCTCGCTCTGTCTCTCTCGCTCTTAGGCGGGTTAACTGTGCTCGAGTGGAAGGGACGCGTGCCTTTCACTTTTTATGTCTGTCTCACTCGCTCTTAGGCGGGCTAACCATGCCCGAGTCGAAGGGACGCGTGCCTCTCACTCGCTCTCATTGTGAGCGCGGAACGTGAGCGGAGCGTAACGCAGTTTCTTGAAGTGTCACCCGGCAAACCAATTTATAAGACGTTGTCACGTCAAAAAAGTCTAGTGACTAGTGATATGTTCGGAACATCAACAAGTGTGAACGCCTCTGACTATCTCTTAACGCGTTCCGCGGTCACATAGTTAACTTCAGAAACTGTTTTATCTTCTCAAACCTAAATTGCTTTCTTAACAAAAAAAAAATGATTCGATCGTCGTGAAGTAGCTGTCGGTTGAGCATGCTGCGCACCGCAGGCACCGCCAGCATCCTCTCTCGGCTGACTCATAACCTTAACTGTCAGACACCTAGAGACTTGTCAAATGTCATAGTGTCTTAGTGCTTAGAACATGGCAGGTTTGAGCGCAATGTTTAGTAAATGCACTTTAACGAGACAGATAGCGGTACCTACCTTAACATTACTTAAATAAATTTGATTTTGAGATTAAAAAAATTACAATCTTTGATACGCAGGGTCCAAAAAGAACATAGCCAATAGGCTAGATGACACCACCAATCGTTGTCATACTTTTTATTATCTGTCAAACGGTCTGCCTAAATAGATTTTGTATGGGAATAATACAAGAACGTGACGTCACGGTCATATATCAGAAATCGGAGTCAATATTCATTGAGTGTTGAAAAATTGGTTTGTACAGTTTTTTGGAAATATTCTGGTTGTATTAACTTTATAGGGGCTATATTTTTTAACGCCATGGTCTTGAAAATATTTAAGATAGGAGTCATCATGCCTATTAACACATATAAACTAAACTGTTCATTCATCATTGCTTTCCAACAAAAGTCGAGCGTAAAATTCCTACCATCGCTGGACTGGAGAGCGATGCAAGCGCAGACTCGGCAAATGATATTAACACATTGCGCGGTCGTAAGTTAAAACTTTCAGAAACTGCTTATATCTTCATAGATCAAATTTGCTTTCTAACACAAAATGTTTCGACCGTCGTTAATACGTGGCGCGAGCGTGGACTCAGCAGAATATGGCGTCGGCAGGAGTCGGCGCGCGTCGTTGTCGGCCGAGCAGCGCCGCCGGCTGAGCATGCTGCGCACCGCCAGCATACCGTCCCCGCTGACTCCGGTGAGCCACATTTACCATATGGTACCGTGCCCGAGAAAATGCTGTAACCAGGTACTTACATGATCTTACGCAATTGGCCACGCAAGCTTTGACGGCTTTTGGAGGTGTTCTGACTGGAATGTTTAGACCCTGACCTGTCTTTTTTAAACTATATAGTATTAGTTTTGTCCACTAAGTTAATCTGGTCATCATTACCGTGTTATGTTAATTTATTAGCATTAACTTTAATGGAAGACAATGAAGCTTATAACACATTGATCACTGATACGTAATGAAAGCTTACGGCTTCAGTTTTATTTGTGTTTCAGTCGTGCAAAAGTTGGGGTCTATGCAGTTTAGAATAGAACAAACCTTGAGTTTTAGTCTTTAATAAAAACAAGTGAATAAAATTTTATACTTCACACTGAACGTGTTAAATACGCATTAAGCTTGTGCAGACTGAGCTTTATTTGTCGAAATAAAATTATTTATTTTATGTCAAATGTTATTAACAAATTGAATTTATTAACTTTTTAACTTCAAAGTTGGAGACACAATTTGTGTTTGTTGACAATATTTTACAGTATTTTCTTCGGCGATGTGTTCATCGTTGGATTTGAAAAAATCATTTACCTAGTTCTAGATATGTATACCTACATCGATTGATATTTTTCATTCTAGAGTAGATCGATCGTTTTCGGTTCTCTTGTCAATTTTTATAAAAATATTTTTGCTGGCTGGTATTTTTATATTATCTATAACTACGTAACAAATAAAAGATCGTTGAAAAAATAAGCCTAGTTTTCTTGTTATCTACTAGAAAACTTGGACCTACATAAACGCATCGTCTGGTTCCGATTTTTCAAAGAAAATCAGTGACTTTTTGTAAGGCTATACATAATTATAGCTGTCAGTACTCGTATGTCGAAAGCCTAAAAACATATTAGAATATGGATCTGAATTCTGATCTTAATGAGCTCCCCTAAAAATTATCCAGGTACCTATAAAAACTATCCACAGTTAACCAACCTATATTTAGTTTTGCCGCTAATTCAATCGAGATGGTCGCATGGAAGTGATGTTTTTAATCATAAATACGACTCTTATAATAGCTTCTTAATGCAACGTCGAGGCCACGTATTGTTCGGTCACACCAGACTAAACAACGTTTGACAGCTTATCAACTAGGTAAACTTTCCATCTTCATCAGAAATAGCTTGGTGATCAAATAAATCCTTCGTCATTGTTTAATTTTGTGCATCAACGAAATGTGCCGAAAAAGAGGATTATTTTGCTTTAAATTTCCACTAAACGACGCAAGCGCATGTCACAACGTGACAGGTGCATCTTCTGTGTCACGTTGTGAGTTGTAGGTATTGTAAGTCCTGCGACTTTCAGCTCTAGCTTTTTCAGATGATTGCAGTTTGATGTATTTTGTTTCCGGCGCTGGCGTCGTTTAGTGGAAATTTAAAGCAAAATAATCCTCTTTTTCAGCTTTAGTCATGGATTTCCGCAAAGTAACGCCTGATTCAATCAATTAAAACGAAATGTGCATTCACTAACACACATATAACAAAATTATAATGTTTGTAAGATTTTTTTCTGAAATAAGCTCTAATTTTGCGATTTATTTACATTTTGTTTTAACCTGACGTTTCTAAATAATCCGTTAAAAGTGTCTCATTCAATGTCTACTGTTCGCGTAAACCGAAGAAACAAATATAAGCCACTTAAGTGAAACGATTACGAAACATGTTGGTAACTTTTATAAATGCTACTGATTTATTTATATACATAAAAACACACAATTAACGATTGTTTGTTGCGTCTTAAATTTATTGTACAGCTTATTGCTTCTTAAATAAAGGAATAGAAAAAGACTTACCAACAACATTCGTAGTTACCTACGGGTTCATGAAATATGCCACAGTGTGCAATCCAGCCGAAACGTTGAGTAGTGAGTATCTAATACTCATTCAAATATATCGCGTTTAGACCCGATAACCAGTAGTAAGTGATGAAATATATTTAAAAAAAATAAACTAACTTCTTTCGGATTCGGAGACCCTCCGCAGTCGGTTGAGAAAGAAATCATTGTCACATCGAGTCAAACCATTTAACTTCGCATCTATCATCATGTCTTCTGTTTTCATTTCGCGGATTTCAGCAACTATGTTGTTTGTTTTGTATTCGCCAATTAGTGTAGGTACTTTGAGAACAATATGTCCATCATTTAAGACATATTTAGCGCGTGTTGTGGCGATAGAAACGAGTAAACAATAGTACTAGGTTAAATGGTTAGGATTGGTGTGGAAGGATTGTCTGTTTGGATAATAATAATATACAACAACATCACAAACATTGATCTGACTCCGTGGTAAGTTGTAGCTTAAGCATATATGTTACAGATATCAGAATCAACAGTGGTATTACAAATAAACTTAAATAAATACAAATAACACCCAGACCAGTACAAACAGACATGTTCATGCACACAAATGTTTGTACAGTGCGGGGATCGAACCTATGGTTCATAGAACATTGGTTAATAGTCAACTTCTTGACCATTACACCAAAGTGGTCGTCAGGATCCGATGAGAACAACTCCAAACAATGAGGTGGAATGAAATCATGCAAATATTTACTTAAGAGCACATTATAAGCTGCTGTTGGACACGCTGCTTAGGATTTTTTTTTAATCTATGTGCTAAACTCTTTATTCATCAAAGTCGGTATATTTTGAATTGACAATTACTTTTGTTATTTTATTTTAAGCGGCTAAACGTAACACGTAAATAGGTAAACACTATCAGTATGCAAAATATTTTTTCAAATGTTTTCATAAAACCAGGTCTTGTTTATTTCCAGCTTTCTTTGTTCTTCCCCGTGGGTAGGTCTTTTTGATCATGCGCGCGCGCACGATAAACCGTTAACAGCGTCGTTATGTTTCCGTTATTGCGTCGAATTATTTTCACAGACCTTACGGCCTTGGGATTTGCACGTCATATGTGTTAGAATTTCAGGAAGAAACGGTCTTAATTGCGTAAGCTCAAGTTCAATCATAAATATTAGTTAATCTTCTAAAAAATCCGGTTTCCACTTTATGTTCTTGGAGAATTTCAAAGCATTTATGAGAAAAACCGGTGTGTATGCCTATCTCTCTCACTCTCTCTCTCTCGCTCTGTCTCTCTCGCTCTTAGGCGGGTTAACTGTGCTCGAGTGGAAGGGACGCGTGCCTTTCACTTTTTATGTCTGTCTCACTCGCTCTTAGGCGGGCTAAACATGCCCGAGTCGAAGGGACGCGTGCCTCTCACTCGCTCTCATTGTGAGCGCGGAACGTGAGCGGAGCGTAACGCAGTTTTTTGAAGTGTCACCCGGCAAACCAATTTATAAGACGTTGTCACGTCAAAAACCTAATAGAGGTAAATTAATTCAAAATATATGTACGTTTGATAGGAGGTCGTTATTTAAAATGTCGTAGATAGCATCCTTCTTGTAGAATTCAATGGCTCTATAGATAATGGTATTCAAGATGCGACTATCCCTGAAGTTGGCTCGTATTTTTTACACTCTATTAGGTACATTATTTAACTAACTCTGCTTTGAAAAAAATACTTAAAAGGGAGTTTCTTACATTCCTAGACATTAATGGTCAAAGTACAAGTAGGGTAAAAGCCGGATAGTTGCCCCACTTTTCGAAAAACCTTAATTTTTAAAAAATATGAACTTGTTGAGAATTATTCAGTGTGTATTTCAAAACATAGGTCTTTTATCTTTCATAATAGCCTATTTTAGTATGCATAATTAACAATGATTTTGAATAAATTTTGTTTTATTTCACCTCTCAGAAAAGGGATAGTTGCCTACTATGGCGGATAGTAGCCTAGCGTGGAAAATGTTTCGGGGGATACTTGCCTCGCGCGGGGATAGTAGCCTCGGTATGATTTTTATTTTGGATTAGATAGAAAAAAATGTATATCAATTAAAGTAATCTTTATTATTCATTTATTTAACAGTCTTTATAATTTACAGATATCCTTTATTAAGCTTAAGTTAAAATATTAATTAACATTATTAAATAGTTTGTAGTTTTAATGATTTAAAATATAAAAATATTAGCATTTGTCTTAATAATATAAAAATTTGGTGATCAACTTTGGTACTAACATTAACTTTATTTGTAAAGTTGTGCTTTAATTTCAACTTTTCATCAAATTGATAAGCTAATTGGCGAATCACAATTCTATCAGGAGGAAAACCGGCGTCTCCGAGCTTCAATATATGAGCTACCAGTCTTTTTTCATTCTTGAAGCCAAGGACAGGATATTTTCCTAGAGAGACAAAAAATACAATTAACAGATAAGAAAGTATGTAGATAGAATTTTGTATTTATAGTGCTAGGTCAAATCAAATCAAAGGTACTTAAATCAAAAATATACCTTGAGTTAGCAGTTGCTGGTTATTGTTTTCGTAGCATCTTCGTAAAGTTCGAGAGGATATTCCGTATATTCGAGAAATTTCATTGATGTCTTTTTTTTGTCTCAATTCTTCCAAAGCAAGTGCCAAACCATCTTCTGTCCAGCTGATGTTGCGTGGCACCACGCCTGGTTTTCGCTTATACTTGCGAGGTATTTTGCTTATCTAGAATAAATATATAAATCAGTGAAACAGATATTTATTTTATTTACAACAAGTTAGAGTCACAGTAAATTCGGAAAAACAACAAAAAAATAAAACCCGTCTTTGTTTATAAGAAAATTTTTAGCCACTCTAGGGGCAACTATCCGCAAAAGTAAGTAGCGCAACTATCCTTTTTAATGCGGATACTTGCCCTTTTAATTTGTGAAATAAATAAAAATTATTTAACAATAAAACATAATAAACAATGTAATTTAAACTCTAATGCATGCACAGATACAAAAAGTTGACTGAAACCACGATCAGTTATAAAAATATTCAATATAAATTACTTACCAATATAATTATACCGCCCGTCAAAGTTTTGCCGCGGAAGATTTTCGCTCTCACAGACAAAACACGTGCGCCTACTCCGATGGCTGATGCGACACTGAGGCCTGCAGGGGGTTACTACTTACTGTAGTGAAGCGCAAAAAAAACTTATACTCCTAATATAGTGTAAAACCGGGGCATGTATCCCCCGTTTAGTTTGACTGCCTCGTTGGTGTAGTGGCAAAGTTTCTGCCTTACATCCGAGAGGTCCTGGTTTCGAAACCCAGGTCGAGCCAAAATTGTTTCTGAGATTATCTGTCATGAATTTCTCAATAACAGCTCGGAGTCGGGAAGTTGGCGGTATTACACCCCCGTGCCTCGGAAAGCACGTTAAGCCGTTGGTCCTGCGCCTGATCTCTCTCCGGTCATGTCAGATTACTGTCTCACCGAACTTTGCAAGCGATGGAACAGTGAGTGCACCTGTGTATTGCGCTCACACTTGTGCTCTATAATATCTCCTGCGTAGTTGGGTGATCTCTGTTGAGATTAGCCGCCGTGGTCGAAATCGGCCAGGAGGACTGTGATTATTATTACTTACCTTTCAGTTTAACTAGGCATCCGAACGAATGAAATTCATAAAATAGCTGGCTTTGTGTCATTTCAACGTCAACACCCTTCTGTCGCCAACTATTATTCTATTTCGAACAGTCGTCATCTAATATGATAGACTTGATCACCAGTTAAAAGAATTCTCTGAAATCGTGACATTCTTACGTAAGAATGACGTCACCAGCGCTCGCGCTGAAAATTGCGCTTGCAAGACAAAACACCGCTAATCCGTGTTCAGTGGGCTCATGTTGCAGGAGACTGAATTTCATAATCACATTTCTAGCGTTTGGTACGTGAAAAAAGAATTGGCTAGACGACACCACCAATCGTTGACATACTTTTTATTATCTGTCAAAACGGTCTGCTTCCATAGATTTTGTATGGGAATAATGAACGTGACGTCACTAGAAATCGGAGTCAATTAACCGAATATTTATTGAGTTTTGTGTGTTTAAAAATTGGTTTCGACAGCTTTTTGGAAATAAACTGGTTATAATTACGTCATAGGGGCTATGTTTTTTAAACGCCATGGTCTTGAAAATATTTAAGACAGGTTTCATCATGCCAATTCCAGAACTCATAAAAAAAGGTTCTAATCTCACTCCAAATGTACAATTACCAAAAAAAATAACACATTGCCAGCAAATGCTAACGAACCCAGTTTTTTTAAGAATTTTTAAAATCGGCTTAGTAGGGTCAGAGGTTACCCGTTTTAAACATATGAACTACTCTTACTATAATGTACTTTTAAGACTTTGCCCTGGTTCATTGATGCTAAGCCTTTGAGCTTTTCCTACATAAATAATTTATTTAAGCTTTATTGCACAACAAAACTATGTACAAAAGGTGGACTTAACGCCGTAGGGCATTCTCTACCAGTCATACCTTTAAATTAAAAAAATAAAATTAAAATTATTTTATTTCAGAAAACATTAGCCATAATTTACATACTTACATGTCAATAATTAATTAATTAAATATAAAATAAATTGAAAGAAAATAATTATATATTATAAAAATTTAGGCTAAGCATGAATGATTAGTTAGTAAGCGGTGCGACAAAATAAATAAAAGAGAAAACACAAAATATTTATTTGTTATACAAGAGTGCAAAGTTGCTTTTTAACCGCGTGTTCAATTTTGAAGACCGAGCAAGCGAAGGATTCTAAAAAAAAATTAGAATCCTGAGCGTTAGCGAGGGAATCAAAAGGGCACGAGGTGAAAAATTCTTTGCACTCGAGTGCAACACGTAACTTTTCATTCCACCTCAGCGAGGAAATGACTAAATGCAAATAAAACCATTGACAATCACAAGATAGCTACTTTTATTCCAGTTTAGGTATTAACTACTACATTATGACAGGTAAGTATTACAGAATAATCTTTAAATTATAACAAGATAATACTTAGGTATAATTAATAAAAAATTAAAGTAACGTTGCTTCAGTTATTTAAATTGAGTGTAATATTTTTGTTGGGTACTGTAATATTGGTGTTAGTCACTTGTGTACTATTTTTCGAGTGCTTGCTTTCTTGTTCTCGGATAATTCTATAAAATATGCCAGCAAAACGTTTTCTGTGAAAGTTTTGGCTCCTTTTGCTAGTCGCCACGTGTTGAACATAACGTACTGTTTTAAATACTTCTCGCGTGATTGTTGAGGGAGAAAGATCATTTGCGCATTATTAACAGTTTCACAGCCGGTTTCTGATTTGAGCATTTGAGTAAAAATCAGTTGAGATCTGCTCAAATAGTTGATGAGTAACTTAAGTTTCCTGCGTTTCATTTGTAAATTTTAGGTTGTCTCAAACCACACTCAACTGAGTATTATCCTTGATTATACTGCAACGTTCCATTACAGGTAAAAACTACCGATTTTTACCGGTTTTTATATGTTAAGAGATTAGGTTTCATTATTTGCATTAATTAATTCTACATATCATTGTATCAGTCAAATATTCCTAAGAACATCAGATTGCGGATACAATTTCAAGTTAAATAGTCACTATCCTATATTGTAATTAAGTTCTTAAAATAAATTGTGAACAACTGCCGAGAACGGAATGTCTTTTATCAATGAATCAATGTCAATGTCATAATAAAGTTTTATTTCCTTCAATGATAAATTGAAAAGTTTTTGAGTTGAAGAACTCCGAAATGTTACGTTAATGACAATGAGACCAAAACAAAACATCGACACTTGACAGTAGCGACATCTGCCACATTTGTAGCATGCGTTCAGTAATTTTAAATTATTTGAAATTGCGAAAAAGAAAAGCAAATTTAAAGTATTGCGAAAAATCTGTCAAAATACATATAATACCGAGCGGTGTGGGTGGGTAGGACCATAATATTTTCAATTATTTTAACAGTTTTTGCGCAAACCTTAAAATTTTTCCTTCTTTTTAAACCAGTAAAGTAGGTTATGTTCAATGATATTGAATGAAATATGAACGCAGCTAAAATAGTTTTCAATTACTGAATGCATGCTACAAATGTGATAGATGTCACTACTGTCGCAAATATTTAAGTAGGACCTAAGTACCCTCATTGGGTTGCTTAGCTGTCAGATGCTTAAGTTCACAGTGAGCAGGATTTGAGTACTGTCAGTTGTGTTGTGCAACGCAAATTTCGAGTTAAGCACTAGTTGATGTTCAATTTAAGAATTCTCAATCTCAAACGCTCAAACTACACTCAAACTTAATTCAGAAACAGAAATACTGTTGAGTCATACTTAAGTCGAGCTTAAGTTGTTATCAACGCCAAAATCTCAACTCAGAAACCGGCTGTCAGTCAATTCTGTTGGCGTCAAACAAACTTCCTCGTCGCTAGAATCACTCATTTTAGTTTTTTCACTTGTTTTCAAGTTTCTTGTTTTTAATATAAGGTTTAACAATGACATGCAAAAATGCCGCGTAAAGAACCGCCAACAAAGCAAATTGAAAAAAGGACACCAAGAAGGTTCCGAGTTTGAGTTGTTAACAAATTAAAAAAAATGTTGTATGATATAGGTATTCGGCACCATATTTACTTTAACCTCTAGTGAATAAAAACGGCTTTTCCACTCAGATATTGAGGAGCAAAATGACTCTTTCCGAGATGGTGGGATGAAAATAATATTACCAATGATAATGATAGTTTGCTGGGAGCCTGTTTTATATTTTCGGGAAGAGCATTCCAGAGCCTAATGGCCTGAATATAAAAGGAATTAGATTTAAAATTGGTACGGTGAAATGGAACGTAAGTTTGCGGGTCTTATGAAGTCTGATCGCAATATTCATTCCGGGTTAGCTTAATTTCAATTTTTAAAGTCCCGAGTCTACGGCTCCTAGTTACGTTAAAAATTCGCAATTAATAAAATATAAAAGTTTATAGCAAAACCGCACGTGTGGGAGGGAATTGTTATGAGTTACGATGTGTAAAATTTATCAAATTTACGATGCAGCGGCTAGCCACTACCGCGCACCTGGTGAAGGAAATTGCTAACGATCGTATATTCGTGTATTTTTTCCCCGCCAGAGGTTTTTTCACCAGTAATTTTCATGTGAGTGAACGTCAAAACAATGTGCGAAGATTATATAGTGTAAGATATTTGTAGTGCAGGTAAAAAAGCAAGAAAATATTTATTAAAATTTCGCAACTGACGTACTGACTTATTTGAGTCTGAAATCTTTTAATAGCTTTGCTTGGCGACCTTTGGTGCAACAGATTTAGAGTTAGCAAGCTAAGGGGAACCGCTTCCTACCGACCGGGTGTTATGGTCGGAGGCCAAGGTCCGATTGACATCATCTTGATTTGTCTATCTATATTATTCTGGATCTAAATCTTATATGCCGCGCTTCATGTGCGGGACTAGGCTAACAGCGCCATCTAGCCTATGCAGCCGTATCAGCGCTCGCTGTCGTGCTTGCCACCGTAAGGCATGCGCTTGTGATGGCGAACGGTAGAGGTCGCCACAGACCTCGATGAGTTTTTTCTTGTATGGTACCTACCTATTTAATTTCCATCACAATTAAACTGAAATATTAAATATGTATCAAACTATTTTAACATAGAAGATAGCAAAAACCATTGCCTATTCATTAATCAGAAAGAGTTAAAATTAAATTACAGAACTGTTGAATATGGAAATCAGATAATAATAATAAATCATAATAAATCATTTATTTCAAGATTTATATAGAAACATACACTAATACAAAGAGATACACAGACACAAAAATATAAAAATACAAAAAAAAGACCGAGAAACTCATAAATTCATAATTCATTTAACTACCGAGGATCATTTTTACAAATTTTCAGTAGCTTCCTGAAGCTGATTACAAAAGTCTCCTCTCTCGTGACAGGTAGATATTATGAATGAATTAATAATGATTACATGAAAATAAACGCTTTGAAGCTCTTGGTATATTTTGTAAAGAAATGGCACTACTTTACTGCACGTGACCACGTGACAAGGCCGTTTATCTCATTCATCACTTTTGCCAACGACCGCTTTGACAGACGAAAGACATCTCGAAGGAAAGCTTCGTTGATGAGTTTTAAAACTATTAACAAAACTGTTTTGTGTAAAAATAATTTGTGTGTTTTTTTTTCGTCAAAAAACACACTGTCGTTCAGGTTACGGCGAATTCACATATAACGACCGTTTCACAGGATATCACAGTTCACTCAATACATCACAATACTGAATCGATCCAGTATACGGATCCATTTTACTGGATTAGATATACTGGATTCCAGTAAAGTTAGAAAATTGCTAAGATGTTTTAGTATCGATTTCTGAGAGAAAATTGATTGAAATTGAAAAGCCTTGTCTTAGTTATTTTTTCACTAAAATTATGGGGTTTTCGTAGTTTTTGGCGTTTATAACAGGCAAGTCGCGATATTATGGATATTATGCTTTTAGCATTAAGTACCACCCTTAGTAAACTACTTGTGCAATAAAGTTTTAAATAAATAAATAAAATACGCTTTGGAAAATTTACTATCATACATAATAGTTATCCCTTTGCAGACCCTGCGCAATGCATCTCAACACCGTCTGCGCAGTTTGTGTCAATTGCGCGCGACAAATGATCTATATTTAGCCCCGCCCACGGTGCGACGACGTCTGATGGCCACTTAGTGTCGTTGCTATTTGTGCTGAACAGATTTACTTAATGCTCAATGAAAGTACGCTAAAAATAAGATTTTTTAGATTAGATATGTATGGATTGGTTTGATTGGCTTGTTTTCCTTGTCAGGCTTTCTTTAGTTTTCTGTTTGGTCAATGCAAATAAATTCGGCATCGTCTTTAGATGAACTTTTCGTCCAAACAGGTACTTTCGTACCCATCTTTTAGCTATCTGATGGTTGTAATGTAACGTACTTTTCAGTAATTCACTTTCTGCGAGATTTATAGATTAACAGCTGAAATCACACACACTGCAGGAAAAATAGTGATATCAGTTTTGAAAATTTAGACGGTCTCATTCAAATTGTAATAATATTGATTCAAACATCAAAGAAACCTTCACTCAGCTACACAATTTCCTTCAAAATAGATAAGAAGATTAAGTACTTTTTATTCGGAACCTTTATTTAAGAACTTCCTGAGACTCGTTAAATACACATGTACGAGTAATTTACAGCTCAAGGACATTATTTCATGATTATTAATATAAATAAAATTAATATTGTAATACTTAATTTTATTTATATATATTTATTTCAGGCCACACAGCCCATATAAGAGTAGTTAGTAACAAAGTTCTAAGCCTAGGATTAGTAACACAAATCTAAACAAAAGAACAAAAACGCCAATCACTGCAGCGCCATCCCACTTGAGATGGCGCAGCAGTGATTGACATAAAGACAATCTAGCCTACTTGAAATCATGTTTAGGATGCTGTTGGTACTGGCGCGCATTCTGTGGACCAGAGATACCGTGCCAGAGACGCGCACCGTTTCCGCATTGTAGCGTAAAAACAGTCCACACGGTACTCTGCGAACCCTGAGGCACTACAGTACCGCGGCAGCCCCAACAACACCCTAAACGCATTGTTGAACTGGACACGGAGGGCACTGTAGGACTTTTTACACACAGACTACACATGTAAAAGGATGTGCAGTAAGCTCTAAACAGAGTGATTTTAACCTGTGCTGTACATCGTGAGAATCTGCGAGCTATCATATTTGCCCTGACTGCCAGCGCCCTCCGTTCCCTTTCTATGTCGTCATCATCTCTGAGGGTAGAGGTCAATATGGTTCCCAAATATTTAAAAGCGTGCACTGTTTGCAATGCCTGACCATCAAGCCTAACATCTGGAATTAATGAAATAACAAGCTCTAGAATGAGTACTCAATTCCCACCTCTGTTTACTAACAGAAGCCCAGCTGTGGATCAGCTGTTTCCACATGCATGCAATTGCCAATAAGCTCCACAATTAACTGATAATTTCCTTCACAATAAATTCAAAGTAAAATCATAAAGCATCACGAAAATTACGATATCTAGAGGTGGAATTTGTTAATGCATGAAACAACTACATAATCAGCAAATAATATTACCTAGGTATAGCTACAAATTGACCTTCAAGACTGTCATTAGTTTTAATTACATCAAAATGTCACACATACATATATATTTTTAAATATAAGTATACAACAACATCACATACATTGATCTGACTCCGCGGTAAGCAGTTTAAACACTTGTGTTCATCATATCAGCCTGTTGCAGTCCACTGCTGGACATAGGCCTCCCACAACGAGCGCCACAGCGCACGATCTACCGCCCTTTGCCCCAGTCCAGCCTCTACCAACTGCCTTCTTCAGGTCATCTTGTGTTACAGATATCATAAGCGACAGTGGTATTACAAATAAACAAATAAACTTACTACTTAAAATGATACATTAGTGTCACAATAACTGCATCAGCAAAAGTACTGTGTATTTACATAATTTAACACCATTGCAAATCAGAGAAGACACAGATACACTAGTTTCGGTATTTCTGTGAAAATGTCCCAAAACAGCTATGTCTTATATCACATATTTTATGATCACATACATACATAAGTTACATTACGTACAGTCAGCATCAAAAAATCTTATATTCTACACTTTAAAGTCAATTTAAAAACCTTATAACAGAGAATTTTATGATCGTTTAAAGAAATTTTTGTTTTATACAACGCTACTTTTGGCTCATCAAAATAAATACCTAATTAACTTAAAAGTTGTCGGGAGGTGATCACTTTAATCATTCAAGTACCTAACTACCTAAATCTGCTCATCATTTAGTATTGCGTACTTTGCTCAGTTAAAACGTGTTCTTTGATACGTTTTTTCATCGCCAATTATAGCACGCCTCCTACGATTGGGCTATTACGTGCAGAAATATGTCTCCTGTGCTAAGAATAGCCACCACACAGGCGGACGAGCCCCCTCAATAATTTTCTATACGTACATTTTCTAAACATCTTTCATAGATCAAGAAGGACAGATAGGCCATTTCGTTTTGGCGAAACTACGGCTCATGGCATGTTTTTTACCCAACTGTGTCCCATTATGTTTGTCTATTTCATTCGCCTACCATTGAACGCATGTAAGCGATACACGAGATGTATTACGAATCGCCTACTCTGTCTATATTTTTTTGTGTCATTGGCTCTTAAATCTTGATTGATATTGTAGTGGCAAAGCACTTTGGACCATTTCGTGAAAATGTAAAACAAGTAATTGAATTCCCATTTTTCCATCGTTGTAGTTGTTGGCAATAGAAAACCAAATTGTAGAACAAGAAATAGTCAAGGCCAATATTATCTGAGCTTTAACTTGAAATTAAAAGATGTATAATTTTAAGTTTCTATTAAATAAACTAAAACTTCAATGTGTCCCATCTGTACCTACCAACATTATTCTATGACGCTTGTCAGGCCTGCGCCCGCGCATCAGACTTGCGCCTAATCAGGATACCGGCGTATTCGCGCCGGATACCTTTGATTAAAATAAAATGCGGAAGATACGCCACCTTGCGATTGAATATGGTCCGAAAAACTTGTACGAATCTTTAGTAATTATTCGTGATAAGCATTTATGTTGCCAACTTAAGATTTCCCTGCCTCAATCAGTTGATTTATTCTATTGCAAAATTATTTTATTTATTTCAAAAACCAACAGCTTATTAGTACTGTTTATAGTAAAACATATGCCGAGTGTGTACTTATAAAGAACAAAGCCAATAACAGGTTTCCTGAACTCATAAAAGCATAAGACACACAGCGATTTCAGTGATGTATGATTACATCACTGAAACCTGTGTATGTACGTACTTACATACGACAGCATGTCCAGGGTAAACACTTGAGGATATTAATCGCATGTGATGACGGTGTTTTTGCAACAAAAATGAGTAACCTGATGTGATGTCGCTATTATCTTAAAGTATACGGATATGCGTTTCGACTGTGAGCATCGTCTTGCTCGCTGTGTTGCGCACTATTCGCCCGTTATCGTAATACTATCTCTTTCTTGATATAGATCCACTATTTACATGCTATTTCTTATTGTAATGACATCGTATCTTCCGTGTTTTATTTTAATCAAAGGACACAAACCACACAACAAGCCGAATGTTATGCAACTGCAACTGCACTCCTTGCGAGTTGACGGCCGTCATTTTGTTATTTATAAAATTGGCCAGCACCGAGCTGGTTGAAGGTCTCATTGTGTTTTTTCCGTTGTGAAAAAATACCTTAGATTTTCTTTTAGTCGTGGCATTAACTTTAGATAAGAGGTTCTAATAAAGATTAGCTAATCAGTTTGATTCGAAATACTGATTATATATCTTTTTACAAACATACATCAAGACCTGATTACAAATCCTGGCTACGACTTTTCGTAGCGCATCCAAAAGAGCGTTCCAAATAATTATTTTTAGTATAATTTTCTTTACTATGAAATATCGCGGACAAAGGTCTTGTAATAGGCTAGATGACATCATCAATCGTTGACATACTTTTAATATCAGTCAGAACTGTCTGCCTCCATAGATTTTGTATGGGTATATTTATTGAATTTTGTGTGTTTAAAAGTTGGTTTCTACAGCTTTTTGAAAATATATTCGTTGTATTAACTTCAAAGGGGCCATGATTTTCAAACACCATGGTCTTGAAAATATTTAACATAGGCGTCATCATGCCTATTTTACTTTTAACGGAAGTAAGTAGTGACGCCTTGCGGGAAAATCCGGAAATCACTGCTACGAGCGCTGAGTGCTACGAGTCCAGCGTAGTCGGAAGCCGACGTGCAACCGAATTTCCATGGGGTTCCCATAGCGCTGTGTTAGATGGCGTTGCAAGATTATTGCATTTCCGAGCTTTTACCAGAGGCCTAATTCTGATAATCAATCGTTGGAACAATAGGGTAGTTGACGCCACCAATCGTTGACGTACTTTTTATCAACTGACAAAACGCTTTTGTCCAGGCATAACACACTTTGACGTTATCGAGTCCAATGCCGACTAAGTGACTATTTATCGATTGAATTTCAATTAAAAATCAAATAATACGAATTGCAGAAAAATGTAAATGAAAGGTGATCTTAGATTATGAATTATTTTATGGAAAATTAGATTTTGAATATTTCTTTTATAGTGGAAACAAGTCAACAATTTAATATCCCGATTTTGATATTACGCCTCCTGACTTAAAAAATTCGGGAAGCTTTGCTATGAACGGCTGTGGCTGTTGGAAGAAATATCGGGATTCCGGATACTGTAAATGCTGTGTGAAGTAGCGACGGTAAATTATGTCTGTATACTATCTCGAGAAACGATGGATCCGCTTAATCGGATCCTGTAAATGCTGCGTAAACAATATCTCCAGTAACAAAGGACCCACTTAAACGGATCCCGTAAACGGGAACACTCCCCACGGCGGCCAATCTCATCAGAGATCAGCATTCAGCCAACTACGCAGGAGATATTATAGTGCACATGTGTGAGCGCAATACACAAGTGCACTCACTGTTCCATCACTCTCAAAGTTCGGTATAACGGTAATCCGACATGACCGGAGAGAGATCAGGCGCAGGACCAACGGCTTAACGTGCTTTCCGAGGCACGGGGGTGTAACACCGCCAACTTCCCGACTCCGAGCTGTTTTTGAGAAATTCATGACAGAAATTCACAGAAACAATGTTTTGGCTCGACCTGGGATTCGAACCCAGGACATCTCGGATGTAAGGCAGAAACTTTGCCACTACACCAACGAGTTATATGTGAACGCGCCCTAAGATGCGTTCATCCGTATAGTCGTCTTCGCCCACCGCCCGCGTCTATCTCAATTGTAGATAATTGGGTTGCGCTAACTGCGCTGTTCCCTTCGTCAGAAATCGATCGAACCGTTCCGAGAAGGCGATCACTGATTGTGATTGGTGATCTGAACAACACACATGACCGAGGCCGGTATTTGAAATGATATTTCATTCCTAATTCCGACCTCGGTCCCCGTGGCAAAAAATGCTAAATGACCTAAATGAACTTTCTAAATTTTTTATATTATATTTTGGCCAACTTTTCAATATTGAGCTAGGCATTGAGCACATATGCGACTTACTGCCGCCGCGAGTTGCGATTGTCAGCGATTTTGCCGGATTTAGAAGAAAACTTGGAAGATTATGAAAAAAAATGATGTGACGTAGGAACTAAGAACAAGTAACTTGACACTTTAGGTGATTTGTAATTTCACACATTTGCGGAATCGCTTGAAATATTTAAAACGAAAGTTGTAGGCGAGATGGGCACGTATCGTTTATTTATTTAAAGAGTCGCCATCCCACGTTGTATCTCTATTTCTTTCTAAATTCCTGATAATTATTGTATGTAAAAGGACTGGAAGATAATAACTCACGGCATTAAGTCCACCCTTTGTGTAAATTTTATTAAGCAAATAAATACCGAACTACTTGTTGATGGTTTACTAGATAAATTTTTAAAAGCTTTCCTTTAGCGAGCCATTTTTAAAAGGTAGATATTTGGTACAAAATAAGACAATAAAATTTGAAATGGCTTCATAAACAATTTATTACTAGAACTTAGACCGTGATTAGAAAAGGAAGTAAGCGTGATACGACTGGCCACTCTCATTTAATAGTGGGTTAGACGTAATCCCGCGGCCATCGCCTCCGGGCAGATACTATTAGGGGAACGAAGTTAGCACCATGACCGCACTATAAGGGGTTACTCCAATCTCCTCCGAGACTCATACAGGGTGGATAAATGCAGTAACTAATTTTCAGGGTGTAATAAAGACGCTTCGAGATATCTAAATTATTAATTAATTAAAAACACAAAGTTGCATACTGCACTTGTACGACTAAGTAGGTATTGATTTTAAATTAAATGACAAACTTTGTTAAACCCTACTTTACAAAAAATAATGATTGATTGATTGAGACGTGTTTTCTAAACCAGCTAAAAAAGTTAATATAAGGGTATAATACACATAATATAACGTCCGTGTTACCGGTCCGTTTAAACGTTTGTTATTAGCGTATGTTGTTGTATGAGCGAGTTCACACATACCTTCCAGTAGGTATATAGGATCCAGTAAATTCAGCACTGCGATGTGATGTGTGACCAGTAGACAAACCAGAGACTATATCTCCAGTAGGATCGACGGATCCAGTTAACAGACGTTATATGTGAATGCGCCTTAATTCGGAGTTTCAATCAATTGATATGATTTTTTATCGGCCGTGGAAACTGAAATTGTGTCTCGTTTCAAACCATTCCACACTGAAAATTTGACGTTATACATTTTTTTTATCGCGATTAAAATGATACCGTTGCATACTTAATGAAATATTTGTATTAAAAAAACTGTTTTTTTTTCACTGCTAACAACAGAGTGATTTTATGACACTTAATCGTTACAAACAATCGATTACAAACGTCTTTCAGTGTTAGAAGAGTAGAACGGATATCGGTCAGCTATTTTAAAGCAAACTTGGCAGCGGAAATAGACCCAGACTGGGCAGCCCTAGGTTATTGGCTAGACTATTCAGTGGCTAATAAAGTTATGTTATTGGGAACACCAAGTACCAGCTGAGATGAGAAATACATCGATCTTAAGGATTGGTGTCAAAATTAGTCATTCTATGGTAGTCTTATACCTTACAGGGTATTTTCTTTAAACATTACAGTCGAGAAATTATGACAGATGACATAACAAAATGTTTTCTCACCAAACAGCCACCAGTTGGTCAAATATTTTTACCTACTAGGGTAAAACCGGGATCGATGCCCCACTTTTCGAAATCGGTCTACGAAACTTCAATTATAAAAATCAAAACAATTTATTTATGAAACAAATTTATTCTTGAGAGATTTGTCTACAAATTAATGAAAATTTAAAAACGTTGTCTACGATATATTCAAAGTATCAGAGACTTTTACGGGACCTCTCAATTTTGTGACATCTATCCCATACAGGGGATAAATGTCCGACCCATGTAAATTGCGTTTTAGTATTATATGACTCACCGGAAAAATGGGCATCTATCCTCCAATATCTTTGAATTCATTTTGGCATAGCAGGCTGTCGCTACGAGTCATAAAACTGAGTCAATTAAGATAGATATGAAAAAAGTATTCGAATTTATCTGCGAAACTTATGTAGAAAATCTTATGTAATAAAATCGGGTCATTTATACCACTGGGGGCATCTATCTCGGCTTTACCCTACATCAAAAGGTGGAGTTAATAATATAAACCTGCGAAGCACCTTTTAGCCTTACTACAAGTAAATAAAATTGTGCTTGATGCTTTTCCAAAGAAAGAAATATAAGTTTAAATCTAATGATATCACTAATGATAGTTACGTATCCTAATACTCGTAGAGGCATAGGTTTTAAATTGGTAGGATATATTTTAATCAAGCTTTTTTAGGCACTTTCTTGTTTGTTTCATAAATATTTTTGTTCCAAATAATTTGGACCTATAGTGATATCCTGAACACCACGAATACCGCGATAAAAACATCTGGTCTTGGTTGTCTGGAAGAGATCTCTACAAGCGATAAGACCGCCTTAATTGTACATCTTTTTTTGTTAAACTTGTCTGTAATTTTTGTTTTGTGTTGTACAATAAAGTGTTAATCTATCTATCTTTCTTTCCTAATATCAGGTGATTCACCCAGACATCAATAGGTGACTTCCGTCGCGTAATGTATCTTTCCTTCATTAGGTCACGCAATCATTATTGCAGTGGCTAACTATTCCTAGAAATCCTATCTACATTCGAATCGAAAACGAGGAAATGAGAGTAGAACTTTAAAACATTACCTTTCTATTGTATGGATGGCTTTCAATGAACGTATAGGTTCGATAACTTAGCCTCTTTTTATTGCGAATGGAAGTAGATTGATAACACTAATGGACACTAAGACATGTGTCTTTATGTCCATATAATCTATATTGGCATGTTAGAAGAACCGTTTTTATCGATACTATGTAAACAACATTTGTTTTATGTATTTATACATCTCTCGACTGAACGTCATAAACTCGTAAAGTGACGAACAGAAATAAATACGAATGTTTTTATGAGCTATGCTTTTTCCTCGAGTTGTTTGCAGATTAAATTTGGTTTTTATGCTGAAACCACCAAGGTATACCATAAGTTTACTTGATTTAAACGTACAGGACGCATCAGCAAAAAAATTGTCGCATTGCAAATCGAACCCAAAACTTTGAATTGGGTCAGCCTGACTCCCCATCATACTCGTAAATAAATCACGAATTTTCGACCTTTTTTCCGAATCTTGACGCGCCCTTAAGCCCAAAGGTGTTATCCATATCCTTGCACACAAGGTCCAGTTTCCCGTGAACAGTTGGCTCCAGAGTGCGTTCTCCGGTATCCTCTGTGTCACGCCTCACATTACTTCGATCCCTCCCGCAAAGAGGCCGTGTATCGCGAGTTCCTTCAGGTCTTTCCATACCACCCTTTTGAGAAAAAAATTGTTTAAAAAACAAGTGCACCATGACGGAGACCGATGAAAAGGGGTTTCAGGTTAGTTTAGCTTATTTGTTTATTTAGATGACACAATGCTGTCTATTTTGAGGAAGTTTTGTTTGTTGGTGCGCTCGGAAATATGATTTCCGAAGTCGTTATGATGGATATTTGTAAAGTTATTCTCTAGTGTTTATTTTAAATTTTATGTACCATGGTTTCAAGGACGTTTTTATGGTATGCTCCCTCAAATTATTGTCTAAAACTTTTGTGGAAAGGCACTTTAATTCTCCTGGTCCCGTTTATGTTTTGACAAAGCTTTATTGCAAGAAAATTTTGCAATGTTGTCTATATTTAGAAGTAGATGCAATTAGTTAATTGATCTATTAGGTGGGTTAAGTTAACGGCGTAGTTGGGTATCAATGACGTGATTAGCCAATAAACTGAAGGTTCCTTACTTACTGGTGTCCGCACACTACTAATTAACTAATGTTGTTCTTTCCGATGATTTGTTAGTTTACGGATCACAAGCGAAAAAGCATTTTCTTATCAGCTGACTAATAATAAGTTGTTAAATTTATGAATATCACGATCAAATGTATACATTTTTAATCGTCGTAATGAAATAATTACATAAAACCATTTGTGATACATTTAAAAAGTGAAATTACAATAGTTATGCGCCAATTTTATTTCTGCATTCTCATGCGGTTGACTGGTAGAGAATGCTTTAATGCGTTAAGTCCGCCAATTTATATAAGTCCAATTCAACCTTTCTCAGTCTCTCTTGTTTCCTTTGTAAGATTCTTCCAATGCAGAGAGGTAAATGAGTCCAGTAAAAAAATTGTTTTGTGTAGATAGAAAGATAGATAACTACTTATTGCAAACCATAAAAAATGAAAATATGAACATAGACATACAAATGTTCAATAGAGTAGGTCTTATCGCTAATAGCGATCTCCTACAGATAACCTTGAGTTAAGGATATTGTTGTTCAAATGAAGTATGAATCCAAGATATCGATAGATAATGTATAAAGGGTGAACACAGACTCGCTTATTCATAGTTGTCATCCTATCATCCTCTCGATTTTCCCCTAATGATCTAGCGGCTTGTTACCCTGATTGATTGAGTGCAACCTGCCTCCGCGCCATTTACGTAAGTGCGTATTAGGTTTCAGGCCACTGTAAATTGATTTAGGGATCGATCTAGGTATTGGGAACTATTAAACTTTAGAAAGGGTGACGAGACTATATCTTGTCACACCTAATGAACTGCCTCGTTGGTGTAGTGGCAAACTTTCTGCCTTACATCCGAGAGGTCTTGGGTTCGAATCCCAGGTGGAGACAAAATTGTTTCTGAGATTTTCTGTCATGAATTTCTCAAAAACAGCTCGGAGTCGGGAAGTTGGCGGTTTAACACCCCCGTGCCTCGGAAAGCACGTTAAGCCGTTGGTCCTGCGCCTGATCTCTAACCGGTCATGTCGGATTGCCGTCACACTGAACTTTGAGAGTGATGGAACAGTGAGTGCATCTGTGTATTGCGCTCACACTTGTTCACTATAATATCTCCTGCGTAGTTGGCTGATCTCTGTTGAGATTGGCCCCCGTGGTGGAAATCGGCCAGGAGGACTATTATTATAAGGTTTCAGGCCGCTGTAAATTGATTTAGGGATCGACCTTAGGATTTGGAACTATTAAACCTACTTTAGAAGGGGTGACGAGATATATGTATTGTTTGAAAAGACTGTCAAACTTATGTTACTTCCGAAAACGGTGGGCTTGGTCAATCTATTAAAAAGTTTCAGTTGAAGCATGATGCTTATCGACGAAATATTATATATTTCATTGCGTAGTGTATCAATGTCCTAATTATTTTTATTTACCTCTGATTGCACTTTTATCATACAATGTTCGAGACACTTTGACTCGAGTTCACATTTTCAGAAATCTGGTTCCATCAAATAATACATCTAATGAAATACTGAAACCTCTGGCTACATTTTAAACTATTTGCTGATATTGCACAATAGCCTGTGCCGAATAGTATCTCAGTTCTATTATTAAAAGTCGTCAATGAAACCGTCTCCACATTTGTTTCATTCCACAATCCAATTCGCTATTATTGGGTCAACTCAAGGTTTGTTCTTAATCCAATTTACGGATACTACCTCTGACATTTCACAGTTCGATCCCCTAAAAAGCCCTTGTGTGTGTGCAGTAAGCATCCCCGAGGAAATCCCGATTTTTACATCCCTTCGACCTTTTGACCCGATCTAACATGGCCGGGCTCGAATTTGCATTTTCATGGAAAAACCAGGGATATGGTTGATGTTGTCAAGTGGATCTGTGTGTTAAAGCGTGTTTTTGAAGGATTTTATTTGTTTTTCTTCTGTTAGTCCGTTGTGGCATATCTTTTTTAAGTACAGGTATTTTGTGAATTATTAATTAATTCTTCCTTAAATCAACATCAGTTCGTCAATATTTTTTTCGTAACTGCCTTAATACGTGTAGCTAGGAAGTACTAAATTGAAACAAAGGCTTTAATTGCACTACACTGCACAGAAGCAGCAAAAACAAAAAGAAAAAGTCGGAGGAAAATAACAAGATCCTCCTTATTAAGAGGTAGATATTCCTTCGCTCCCACAGGTAACAAATTAGAAGCCCCTTAACGACCCTCCGGATCCAATCGTTCTTTTTTCAGCCGTATACCGGAAGTAGGGCTTGTTGATTAATGCCTGAGAGAATGTTATTCCAGGTACATATGAACACATTTATGTCACTGTTCGTGATGTAGATATACTATGTTCAGTGGATATTTATTTCTATAAAAATATCATATAAGACACAAGTTACAATTGTTATTTCAAGTGACAGGCGCTTATTACTAATGAACTATTGTCACTTGACTGCCTCGTTGGTGTAGTGGCAAAGTTTCTGCCTTACATCCGAGAGAGTCTGGGTTCGAATCCCAGGTCGAGCCAAAATTGTTTCTGAGATTTCCTGTCATGAATTTCTCAAAAACAGCTCGGCGGTGTTACACCCCGGTGCCTCGGAAAGCACGTTAAGCCGTTGGTCCTGCGCTTGATCTGTCTCCGGTCATGTTGGATTGCCGTCTCACCGAATTTTGAGAGTTATGGAACAGTGAGTGCACCTGTGTTCACACTTGTACACTATAATATCTCCTGCGTAGTTGGTTGATCTCTGTGAGTATGGCCGCCGTGGTCGAAATCGGCCAGGAAGACTTATTAATTGACACTTGAAATCAACGCTCATAATTCTTCATTAACTCTGTAACTTTAATCATACTGTGATCACCTACATGAGAACTTTCAAAAGTCTGTCATGTTTCCGTTTTGTTACCATACCTAACGCCTTTCCATGCTTTTTAATACATTTAGTCATTTCTAAATATCTGAAGGATTAAAAACTTATAAACTAAATTTGAATTCAACAGATGTTTTTTTTTATATATCAGACCATTGCGGTTAAACCCTCTGTAGTATTCGGACCCACAACCACTGATTAATAGTTGGACACATGAGGCTCACCACAGCTACTAAAAGAGCCCCATTATTCTTCTTAAAATGCTTTTATAAACACAATCAAAGGGTCAAACTGAGGGCAAAGCTTCTATATACTTTTTTTTCTCTTAATTTTGTTTTGTTTTGCCACTGGATGCGGGAAGCACAGGATTGATCACGGAGAAGATCCTTGGAGGAATCCTATGCCCAGCAGTGGGCGCCGATCGGCTGATATGGTGATAATGATGAACCTCGGGTTATGTCAATCATATTATAACCTGTTGTTTTCTTGTAGGTCTTGTAAACATTGAATTAATTTTAATAACGCGGGATACCATACCGTGTCGATGTTCCACTGATACGAACCAAGCGCTTTTCATCTGCATTCCTGATGTGCACTGCAAAAGAGTGGAATTACAATTACAACCTAGAAATCTTCAAAGCTAGAGTGAACAGGCATCTTATAGGTGAGCTCGCTCCATCGTATACTCAGTATTTGCCTTGTTCGGGCTTAGTCTTGGGTCAAGAGCAAACCTATCACAAAAAAGACTTATTATCCAGCTAAAACTATTTAAAAGTTTATTTCTTACTTACGTATGTAGATCTTTATCCATCCTCATTACAGCTAGCCCGCCTCAGTGCTGGCTCTTAATTGACCTCAATAGGCAAACTATTTGAGACGGACCTCCTGTCTAGTCGGATTGTGTAGGTAGGTAGGTACCTATTAAAATATGTTCAACGTTTGGGCTCGTAGAGTCTATTTCTGCAACCTTAAATAAGAATGCATCATACCCGATATTTTCTCATTGGCCAATTCGAGATAAACAAAACGTCAAAATCCGCTATCTCATGATATAAGTACTCTACTAGATTTCTGCCAGCAGCGGATTCGCCCATGTGAATTTTGGAAGTAAAATTCTTGAATAAAAACTATCCTATTATAAATAAATATATTATATTATATATAAAATATATTAATATAAATATATTATGTACAATGTAGGCGGTCTTATCGCTTGTAACGATCTCTTCCAGACAACCTTCAGTTAAAGGAATATTTAATTAACGGGAAGGGGGAATTTGAGCAAAATATATAATACCTATGATTAATACAAAACACAATTTTTTGTAACTACTAAGATATTAGAGCGGATTCACGAGTTCTATAAATAAAAAATCTGTTCGTACTTCTTAAACCTATTGCCTATATCCTTATATGGGTATATACTTACCAATACCCGTAGTTATGTATGAGAAAGCGGAACCTTTAGCTGCCCAGACATCGATCTATGCCAGAAATAATTCGCGAAACTTTCTGCAATGTGGTCTGAATATTGATAACGGTTTGAAGTTTGAAGGTTGAATATTTTTGTCCAAACTTTTCACTTCAGAAAACTGTATAATACTGAGGTTATACGTTCAACGACGGCCGCATATTCGTTGATATTTTTACCGAAAGATACATACCGATGCTCTTAATTTTAGGGCAGTACATAGAAAGTGTTCAAAATACTGTAGTATTTTCAACTGAGTTAAACATAGAAACTTGGTTTCAAGTTAATTGAAAATTGTCAAATTGTTAGTAAGAATGTACTTGTAGAGTTGCGGTGCTAAAACCGTCATTTGTTGTTGACGATTTGTTGATTGCTGTTCGCTCCATTGGTCAACAATCCAAAGCCAATGAAGACTTTGTTGACTTTTTGCTCTACAATGTGTAGAGTGTAACTACCTGCATTTACAGTTTGGTGTAACAGAAAATACCAAGATGCTTACTTATTACGATAACATTTATAACATACTAGTTCATAAACTAAGACAAATTGGCACATATAATTCCTAAAAAAAATAAACCCAGTTACTTTTGAAATGTAATTTACGATCTTTGTATTAAATAAATCAGATCGGACACAGTTCATCGACTCGCCGTTGCGTGTTCCGGCCAATTTCCCCGTCTCACCGCCACTCGCCCGAAATACGCGTGTTTACAAACACGGTAGCAGCGCGCGCGCAGGTCGGCGCGGTCGCGGTTATTGTTAGACATTTAGCATACTTTTAAAAGGTAACCTTGCTGTCTTTTGATAAAGATATAGATATTTATTTGCTTAGAATAATTAATACAGGTACTTATTACATAATTCATAAATGTGCTCAATTCTCTATTTTGGGGTGTTAAATGTTGTTTAACTAGGGCTTAACAGCGCAAACCAGGGTTAGCTTAATCTTGGGTTGAAAAATAATTGTCTCGGTAATATTCTGTACCTATCAGCGGCCAATGACCCATACGAGAAATAAATAAATTAGCGTTTTAACAGCTTCAGTTTATCTCTAGGCAAAACATACGTGGCGCGAGTGATTCTAAAGTCTAAACGGTTTTTGAACCGTTGGTAATCGTCTGATTTTGACATTAACTTCTACTCTTTTATTTTTTTTAATCAAAAATTTTACAAAAAGGAATTAATTAAGGTACATTAATACCAGTGTGATTATAAACCAGTATTGGTTTTACCGCACACTGCGATTCGACGTCACTCAGTTAAATCTTTGTAACATATCTAATATCAAAGATAATGGAAAAGGGCCTTCCATTATCTTTGCTTATATTAAAAGCGGGGCCTATTCCGTACTGCGGATTGGTATACTGTAAACAAAAAAAAAAGGTAGAGATGGTAAACCGATCTACTAAAATACAAGTGTTTTATACTTTATTTGTGGTTATTCTTTGTGAGATTTGAAGAAATGCCAAATAAATCAGTCTTCCTCCACCTATGTGTTTTAAAACTAAAACATTTATTCTTTGATCTTAATAACATCGTAAATCAGTTCAGAATTTGAGTGTAGATATTGCCCTGAAAAAACTTGCCGAGAGTGGTACATATAAATAATATTTACCTACATTTGTGCATTACTGATCTTTGTAAATCGTAATATGATTATATCTAAGTAATATACTATTTATTGATGAAATTGTGGAATATTTGTAGATCCGTCAAGGGGTCATTATATTATGAGAGTTTAATAGTTATTTGTTATACAAGAGTGCAAAGTTGCTTTTTAACCGCGTGTTCAATTTTGATGACCGAGCAAGCGAAGGATTCTAAAATTGAATCACGAGCGCAGCGAGTGATTCAAAATTAGAATCCCGAGCGTTAGCGAGGGAATCAAAAGGGCACGAGGTGAAAAATTCTTTGCACTCGAGTGCAACACGTAACTTTTCATTCCACCTCAGCGAGGAAATGACTAAATGCAAATAAAACCGTTGACAATCACAAGATAGCTACTTTTATTCCAGTTTAGGTATTAACTACTACATTATGACAGGTAAGTATTACAGAATAATCTTTAAATTATAACAAGATAATACTTAGGTATAATTAATAAATCTAACACCCGACTACTTAAAAACACGCTCTAAAAAGTACGAAACAAGAAAACACTCTCCAATGAAATTACTTAGTATGTACAAACTATTAAATATTTACCGTTATTAAATAAAATAACTTACACATATTATTATAATATTTTCAATTTATAATATTGATAGAGAAATGTTTTAAGGATAAAGCCGTGGTCGTATACCACTTTTTTTAATTTATTATTCTTATGGCATACGACCACGGCTTTATCCTTAAAACATTTCTCTATCAATATTATAAATTGAAAATATATTAAAATATAATAATATGTGTAAGTTAGTTTATTTAATAACGGTAAATATTTAATAGTTTGTACATACTAAGTAATTTCATTGGAGAGTGTTTTCTTGTTTCGTACTTTTTAGAGCGTGTTTTTAAGTAGTCGGGTGTTAGTTTTTAAACTTTATTTTTATTTAACATATTTTGGAGTTCTAAATAGGTTAATCTTGGGTTCATTGATTTCTCAATCTTTCCAACTCCTCGAACGATCTTTGGTCATGTGGATTCTTTAGTAATTTGCTAGATTCCAGTGAACTAATCCATAATCCATCTATGGATCTTACTCTGCTAAGAGCCACATATATAGTCGGGTAAAAAAGATGTGAATTATATACAATCAGCCCATGAATACAGGTAAAGTCACAAGCAAATGCTAGTAATATATATATATTCAAAATGTACAAGTAAAGCGCTTTCAAATGATACCAAACACGGCATATTTATCTTAACTTTATTTTTTTACTTCGTATGTTTTGTCCGCCAGAGGGCGCCACATTAGATTTTGTGAAATCCCATATAGCCTATAACCAGCGGACAATTAAGACGCTTCTAATGATATGTCATTTGTCGAATTCTGATAAGTAGTTTAGAAGTTACGAGGGAACAGATGAACATCCATACCCACATACATACATACATACATACAGGTCAAAATCATAACCCTCCTTTTGCTTCGCCGTAGTCGGGTAAAAAATTTAAAGTAACGTTGCTACAGTTATTTAAATTGAGTGTAATATTTTTGTTGGGTAACTGTAATATTGGTGTTAGTCACTTGTGTACTGTTTTTCGAGTGCTTGCTTTCTTGTTCTCGGATAATTCTATAAAATATGCCAGCAAAACGTTTTCTGAGAAAGTTTTGGCTCCTTTTGCTAGTCGCCACGTGTTGAACATAACGCACTGTTTTAAATACTTCTCGCGTGATTGTTGAGGGAGAAAGATCATTTGCGCATTATTAACAGTTTCAGTCAATTCTGTTGGCGTCAAACAAACTTCCTCGTCGCTAGAATCACTCATTTTAGTTTTTTCACTTGTTTTCAAGTTTCTTGTTTTTAATATAAGGTTTAACAATGACATGAATAAATGCCGCGTAAACATATCATTGCGCGTTAAGAACCGCCAACAAAGCAAATTGAAAAAAGAACACCAAGAAGGTTCCGAGTTTGAGTTTTTAACAAATTAAAAAAATGTTGTAAATGTTGTAATGTTGTTGTTGTTATGATATATGTATTCGGCACCATAGAGGTAGCAATAAATAGGTTTAATGATTTTTTAATTCACAAACTTGGTGCACACGATGTTCTAAATTCAAATTTACTTTAACCTCTAGTGAATAAAAACGGCTTTTCCGCTCAGATATTGAAGAGCAAAATAACTCTTTCCGAGATGGTGGGATGAAAATATTATTTTTATTGATGCTTCTATCTTAGAAAAAAATCGCTGTCTGTAAAGTCGGTTTACTGACGATAGTTGAACGTGACAACGTCTTTGTTATGTTGCCTCTTTGTGGCTCGTTCCGCGCTCTTGCTTGCACATTGAATGGAACGCCTCAGAGCGAGGTAACGCCGCATGCGTCATGTTTTTTGGTGCGTGCAGACGGCTCCATCGAATTATAAGACGTTGTCACGTCAAAGATGTAGACTATTGCTTGCATTTGACACATTTCTGAACTTTGAAACCGTAAAAATATCCGAGTACGATTTTGTACAAGTAATATGTAGTGCTGTTCTATTTCTGAGAGCCAATAGTATTGTTTGTTCAGTGTTATGATCGGCTGACAGATGGCGGTATAGCATGTTTATATCTCATCATCATCAAATTTAGAAGCTATGCTATTGTCGGTGGAGTTTTTTCCATGTTGGTCTGTTCAATGCCATTTCTTTGACTTCCTGATATGACACGACACCTAACTATTATTTTATCTGATCCATGTATGACCTTCTAGGTCTTCCTCTCTTCCTTTTCCCTTCTATTTTTCCTTCAATTATCGTTCTTATAAGGTCGTCGTGTCTTATCAGGTGTCCTAACATCTTTCCTCTCCTATCTTCAATGGTCTTTAAGATTGCCCTTTTTTCTCCCACGATGTTCAAACTTCTTCATTAGTTTTTTTAGTCTTCTTTTCAGTCCAATGTTTATATGTATACAAGTATTATTGTACTGACCTTGTACATTTAAAGTTTATTCAAACTGTATGCAATAAGTATTTGTCAAACCTGTTTTTTTTACCATCGCCTTGTTGATATAACTTTATTGATCCTACGGATAAACCTTACTTTTGTAATACAACCTCAACCTAAAATATTACACTTAAACTAAAATATTACACACACTACCTTAAATATTAAATTCACTATAGAAAATTAAAAAAAAATATTGAAATATATTCTTCATAATTTTGCCCGTCTAATAGGCGTCACCTTGGCGTTAGTGGTAGGATTTTAGCAGGTCTTGTGTAAATGTTAAGTACTTTATTAACGTAGACGACACTAGTAAAATAATAAGTAGAATCTATACAAACAAGTAAGAATAAAGAGCGTTTAATTCTATTAAAACATTATTCGATCCTGTCAGTTCTTCTGTGAAAATGAAGTTTCTGATAATTTATCTGAAAAACTAACTGTAAACTTTTCACATTGCAATCTTTCAAAGTATCCCTCAAGTTACTGACAACTTTGTTAAACCTCGGAGAACCCGGCAATAGAGCCTACCACGCCTCGATCGAACCTTCCGAAGTATAAATCCAACTATCGGAAATCCAACTAGCAAATAGGGAGCGTAAATTGAATTGTATCTGGTTCCATTGCAAGGCGAAACTTGTCTAACTTGAGGAATAATTTGCTCTAGATACGTGCGGAAGATCTATGAGTGCTAAATTGTATTTTTTGGTTATTTATAAGAAAGTCTATTAGTTATCGTCATGAACAATTGATAACAATAATAGTCCTCCTGGCCGATTTCGACCCCGGCGGTCCATCTCAACAGAGATCACCCAACTACGCAGGAGATATTATAGTGCACAAGTGTGAGCGCAATACACAGGTGCACTCACTGTTCCATAAATCTCAAAGTTCGGTGAGACGGCAATCCGACTTGACCGGAGAAAGATCAGGCGCAGGACCAACGGCTTAACGTGCTTTCCGAGGCACGGGGGTGTAACACCACCAACTTCCCGACTCCGAGCTGTTTTTGAGGAACTCATGACAGAAAATCTCAGAAACAATTTTGGCTCTCAGGACCTCTCAGATGTAAGGCAGTCTACAACAAACCACAACAAAGAGAACAACTGATTATATCGTTAATAATAAGGACGCGAAAAACAGGCTTTGAAGTGTCAGCCAAAAAACAGGTCTTTGCAACAACGAACATCATTACAATGCTGTAGAGTTTATTGTATTTTAACGATTCAATCCATGCAGGCAATAACGCTCGACTCTTGGCATGGGCTGCCCCAAGGGTACGGCTAAAATTAGCAGGTGCACTCGTTATTATGGCTGTCAAAATGCTGTAAAGCATCGCAGTAGATCGACTAACCTAATTCATTACACGAGAAACAGAAGACGAACGATTTGAAGTGTTTTGTTAACATGAAAAAGGTTGTGTCTTATTATTGAATGAATATTTTGATTTCACGTCATAGGATGGGCAGTCTCTGCCTAGGTCTCACCTGTAAAACAACCGAAATGTCACATTTACATTGAGGGCTTTTATTAAAATTAGGTATCAACTTCATATTTCAATAGGTGGTTACACATTTGTTTCTTCGGTTTACGCGAACAGTAGTCATGAGGTATTTCACTCATTATACTTAGAAGCAACTTTTGTCAAACGTACGGAGGAATGAAATTTTCTGCTCTTTAGTCACATGTCAAGTTAATCACTGCGGCATTTTATAGGATGGGTTTGCAACGATAGAAGGGAACCTGATGTGGTGTCGTCTGTTCAGTTTGTACCTACTGAACTCATTAATGTACCATACCCACGTAAATGTTAAACCTATTGCAATCTAACTATCCCTACCTGTATAATACCTCAAGAAACGAGAGTGACAAAAGCACCCGACAATCTTATACACCATCGAAGGCAACAGGCGTGACTAACCGACGACACAATTTGGGTCTAACGACGCTATAAAAGTTAATGCCACTGCGCATTCCGCGGTAACATTTTTGGGGACACCTTTCCGAGTTATTTGGACTATTCTTGTTTCTTACGGGGATGTTTAATAGATAGTACGAGAACATTTATTAAGGCTGGATAATTAGGCTGAAATGAATTGTTATTATTTTTGTTAACGTGAAATTAAAACACACTTAAAGATAACCTAACTCCTAGCTAGGTACTGTGTAATTAAAACACACTTAAAGAAAAATGGACTGCCACAGGCGGGATACGAACCTGCACCTCTCGCAAACCGGGCCATCGCACTCCTGATTGAGCTACCGTGACACTTAGCCTAAGGATTGATGAGTATCAATCCTTAGGCTGCATTGCAACCAGCCATGATTCATCACTATTGTGGTTACATACGTAAGACATCCGAATAAAACACTTTTTCAGCTGTTTAACAATCGGTTAAGATGTATCAGCAAATTTATCGTTTATTTTTAGACATAATCAAGTTAAAAGCTCATGTCCATTACATCTAACCACAGATGCAGAGCGTGTGGTTAAAATGAAATTTTAATCGATGCGCAGGTCGCCGCTATAGGAAATCTAGTAGTTATTTGACATGACAATTGACAAAACTCTTCTACTTAACTTACGTATGTGTAGTGATGCATAAAAATATTACTTTATTTTTTAGCATTAACGGTGGCAATGGCAGTTCATTTTTCTTAAAGTGTAATTTAATTTCTCATTGTAAAGAATTTTAATTGTAAATGCTAAAAAAATAAATTAATTGTTGCTACTGACTTACACATCTAACGCCAATAAATATCTATTTTAAAATTGCAAGGTGGCAGATAGTTTGAAAGTGTGAGCATAATAAGTTTATAATAGTTAGCATATAAATGCACTAATAAAATGGACTATATGTAGTTCTACGTACTGTCGAGTAAATACAAAACTCTTTCTAGTGTCTACATACGTGAAACTTTAACTTTTATAGCCTAAACTTAATAAATTAAATGAAAGACAAACTTGGGTAAACAAAACACAGAACCTAACGGAAACAAATGCGTTGAAAACTTTTGGGAACGCGGATAAATTCCAATCACGAAAGTAGTTCATCCCGAAAGTTGTTTTCAACCCACGAAATGTTACACCAACATCATTAATGATGTTTTTGAAGTATGCCATCGGCATTTCTCCAGTGCAAAAGCTGTGACATTCATTTCAACGATTGTGTTTGCGTGTTGACAGAATCATGCGACTATCTGCGTCATAAGCTCATAATTGTATGGTTCACGGCGCGTTTACATATTAACACCAGGATCCGTTTAAAGGGATCCGACGCTACTGGAGATAGTATTCACACAGCAAATCTCATCCTTTGTACTGTATCATGTGCAAACTTGCACATACAACTAATACTCTAATAACACTCGTTTTAACGGACCTGTTAAACGGTTTGCTGCTTATTTTCTCGGATCGGTATTTCTACTGGATCTGAAATACCGTGTTATGCGTGAACTCGCTCATACAGTCGTATCCCGATTATACGAATCCCGATAAATTGAACATCCGATTATCCGGACTCGCGTCACGGCTCTAGCTACTGCTTGAAATTTTATACCGAGCAACTAGGCAGACATAACAACATAATGACATTGTAGTCATTCATTATATTTGAACCATACCTATAAATAATTATTTTTATATCGTTTTGTCGAAACGACGTAGGTGCATATGTCAAAGACATTACATAATATAACATTTTAACAAATTTGGTTTGATTTGACTACGAATTCGATTATCCAAATTACCACTGGTTTTAATTGATTCGGATAATCGGGATTCTACTGTACCTACAACTACAAACGGTAATAATAACATAAACTTTTTAACGAACCAGTAAAACGGACGTTATGTGTGAACGCACCCTCAGTCTATAGCTGTTTGCTACTTGATGCCGTGACGCCAAAGGGATTGTTAGCTGAAGGCCCGTACCAAAGGCGGAGACGTAGAGAGACATTTTTCAGCTCCGGTGAATCCACCGAAAAAAAAAGGCACGTCGTCGAGGCACAGCTCACATCTCCGCTTCCATCGTGCCATATAATTGGCTAGACGACACCACCAATCGTTGACATACTTTTTATTATCTGTCAAAACGGTCTGCCTCCATAGATTTTGTATGGGAATAATGAACGTGACTTCACTAGAAATCGGAGTCAATTGACCGAATATTTATTGAGTTTTGTGTGTTTAAAAATTGGTTTCGACAGCTTTTTGGAAATAAACTGGTTATAATTACTTCATAGGGGCTATGTTTTTTAAACGCCATGGTCTTGAAAATATTTAAGATAGCTGTCATCATGCCAATTTTAATACACTCTGCTTAGCGAACTCGAGTGTCTTTTATATTTTAGTTTAAATAAAGAAAAATAGTACAAATTTATGTAGTAAGTAATATTGTAACTGTTATTTTTTATGATTTTCAAGTCTGTTGTTTGAATGCGGTTTCTCTTGTTGCAGAAATATGTCGTCAGTACGGACAGGAGCGGTGACATCCACGTCCATGTTCAGGTAAATTTTAATAATTAAATTTTAAATTCAGGAAAAATAATATTTAGCAGCGAGAAATGATAAAATTACATTTTAATAAGAACGATAATTACGAACTAATATTACAGCTTGACCAAAAAAGCAGATATCCGATAGTATTTTGCAGCTTCGTTTTTCTAAAGGTGAAAACATAGGACGATTAGATCACACACTTCTTAATTCTTTATTTTTGTGTTTAATTTCTTAGAACATTCACTGGGTTTACACAAACGGAACAAATGTTCCATTTATCTACTGGAGGAACTATGAAAGTTGTGAAATAATATTTGCCTTTGCTAGAGCAATATTGCCCCATCTTGAGGCAATCTCCCGAAGTACCTAACGTCAAAGTAAATGAGAATTTATTCGTTTCTGTATTTAAACAGATATAATCTTACCTAGCTTTAACATATTGGTATATTTGTGTCAATAAATAGTTTTTTACTTCGGTAAGATCTTTATTTTTTGAAGAAAATTTCTAAAAAAAAATTTTACTAACTGAGTTACATTTTACACGCTTCATTTAGGGGATCATTCCAAAACATGGGCAGGTGAGTTTATTTATTTTTGTAAGTAAGTGCTATTAGTAAGTTGGTAAGGACATCGTACACAAAAAGAAGATTTTTATTTTATTTCAATTTATTTTAAACGGTGATTTATATTGATAAGCCCAATAGGCTGGTAAGTCTCGTGAATTTTCATATCATCCAAAAGCCTTTCTCCATTCTGCTCCTACTACCGACGGTGCCGGTATACTTAAGGACATAGAGATGTATTAGATGAGCAGCTTTAAAATCTTGTTTGGTGGCAGCGCGAGACAAATTTAATTAATGCTGCATCGTCTGGCTTCAGTGTAAGTGCATTATGTGCTAAGTAATTTATTTTAAATTAGTTTTAAAACGTCGCTCTATTACGGTACACGTATACGATGTAAATCATTCGTGATCAGGTAACTGTTTGTTAGAGATGGATTCTTTAATATGAATAATGAAGTACAGCGCCTTAACTGGAATAATAAGCGAATCTTTTTTAATTCAAATATCTTTATTTGCTTATAAATAGGAGTGGATTACATAAAAATATGGTCGTAAATACATTAAATAGAGCTTTGACCTATTTAGCCATATAAAATAGCATGTAAATGTTTAAATAATACATTTATGAAAAAAATCTTGATTAATTGATTTTGTTAAAATGTCAAGAGTAGAAATTTTAAATGTAAGAAATTTAAATTATTATCAAATAAGAGCTAATTATTATCAAATCAGATTTTTACCGAATCTTTTCATTTGATTTATTCGGAATGAGATCCGGAACACATTAAGAATGTGTCTATGAAAATTTAAGTTACAATCATCATAGTTAGCTAGTTATTGTGTATTATTTTGGTATAAACACAAGAATATTTTAAATTTCCTGATGTTGGTTTATAATACGAACTGACTTAACCAGCAGATTGGTAACTTTTAGATAAATGATAACTAGAAGACTCGGAGCACGAGTACCTATCAACCTTTATTATTTGCCATCTGTCTTGACCTCTTTACCGATATATGAAGAAGTTCCTCCATTATTCCATTCCGTTCAGTTTCTCTGATGATTGTTACGACACATGTGCCCGTCCGCCTTATTATCTTGTGGCGAGCATTGTTGTCAGCTGTTCTTATGTCGGCTGTTGTTTCTTTGCGTTTTGTTTGTACGGCGAAGGACGGCGTTAATGAAGTAACGCATTTTAGTATAGTTTTGGTGTCTCACACAATACAAATCTAAATGCTGATATTTCGAAACATAATCGGATAGAGGATTTTGCTAGATCGTTTCATTCTAAAAATCTATCTTACTTTTATTTTAGATGACAGTAGTTATGACGTGACTGCAGATACATGCAGAGATGTATTTAATGCAGCGATTAATACTAAATAACTTTGGAATTTTATCGGAAGGTTAACGTTATTCGTCATTTTCGTTCATATTTTTCACACCTCATGCTCTATAATTATGTGACACGAAATGTCAGAGTGAAGCAAGTCTTTATTCTCTCGGGACGTAAAATCGTATGTAAATTTCCTGGGAATTTAAATAATTTGGATTTGGAACAATGATTATGAACATGAGTCTTTATACGAATTCAACGTTCCAAATTGCATACATATTATAGCATACCATAGCCATTGCCAAGAGTTTTTTGTTCTTACATCAAGTGTTTTTTGGACTGGGCACCAAAAACATAAAAGAAAAAGAAGAAAAGCCCCGTTTAGAAGAAAAATAAATAAAAAAATTAAACCTGCAAATACTTTTACATGTAGGTACTATTACAAAACTGTGTAGGACTTTATATGACTCCCTCGCTTCGCTGAAGAGTCAACAAAGAGTCCCTCGCTACGCTCAGAATCCAACGCCCGTGCATAATCTACTACAATTAAAGAAAGGAGAAGCCCATAAAATAAATATTTTCCATTAGGTAAATCGTTCAGGCAGGAGATACCACGCACAAAACAAAACGTAAACGTTTCGAGCTGTCGTTACAGTAAATCTGTGCAAAGAAAAGTGTCAAGTACGTATGCATACAGGATTTTATAGCATTGCATTATGGTCCGAAATTGAATGATTATGCTAAAGCGGTATTAATGATTAGTTAATTAGGAGAAACCTTACGATTGCAGGGCGACCTCAGCCAGCAGGACAAGCGGTGCGTATTCGTCACCGTCCACGACCTCGGAACTAACCGTAAGTAGCATTAATTAACAAAACATACAAGTTTTGATAATTAATCGTTAAATACTTAAAAATGTATCTATCACTAGCGGGAATCGAACACGCGTTTCTTTGTATGAACGTCTACCCACAACAACCAACAACTTTGCCATGGCTATTTTCTTTGTGACGACATGTAGCAGCTTTTGTGATAGCAAAGTATTAGCTTCCACTGATGATGGACGAAGCTTTCTCTGTCCATCATCAGTTTCATGGATGAAAATGACTTGAAATGAACCCATCACAGCAGGAGCATTGTATTCAATTGGAAGTTCGATAGAAAATTACATGTTTTTTACCATTTCTTCCATTCTAAATTCGTTATTAATATACTGAAAAATAAATAAATAAATCAATACTTATAAACAAATATACAACAACATCACATACATTGATTTGACTCCGTGGTAAGTAGTTTAAGCGCTTGTGTTACAGATATCAGAATAGACAGTGGTATTACAAATAAACTTAAATAAATATATATAACACCAAGACCAGTACAAACAGACATGTGGACACAAATGTTTGCACAGAACGGGGATCGATCCCGCGACCTTTTGTTTAATAGTCAAGTTCTTGACCATTACACCAAAGTGGTCGTCATTATGATTAATACTTTTAACAATCCTGTTCCCAGATTCGTCCCTGGTGGATTTCGTGAGCAGTCCGGCTATGAGCGAGATCAAGGAGCGCTCCTGCTTCATCCACGTGGATGTACCGGGACACGAGGATAACTCCCCTGACCTGCCGGACTCGTGAGTACCAATCGCCTTTTGTAGATTCTGACAAGTGCGCGGTATCAAAAATGTCAAAAATTGACAAAAAACGCGGCAACAGCCGATCGGGGGCAAGATAGAATGAGATCCTTTCATACTCGGCAATACTCCTTGTTTCTCCCATTATCTATAATTACTCGTCACATTTCCGTCAGCCCGCAAAGATCGTGTTCATACCTTCAGCTCCTTATATTTCTTGTTGGTGCCTTCTTCTTAATCTTGATGTGAAAAAAGAACTAGTATACATTGGTCTTTTACTTACCGAAAAATCCAAAAACTGTCACAATAATGATCAACAAAATTATTTTTCAGATACCAGTTTCCCTCTCTCCAAACATTGGGGGAAGATCTCATCACAGTCCTGGACTTCCTACACGTCCGCTACGCCGTCGGCCTGGGCGAAGGCGCCGGCGCAAACGTCCTAGCCCGCTGCGGGCTGGCCCATCCCCGCAGGCTGCTTGGCCTGATCCTCGTCAACTGCACAGCGTCCACCTCCTCAGTGGCCGACGCCTTCCGCACCAGGTTCTCACGGTGGAAGGGCGCAGACATCTCCCAGTCCGAGGAAGACTTCCTCATCTACCACAAGTTTGGCCATGTGAGTTTTGAACGCGACCCAGTAGATTACAACTACAAGGTATCTTCTTCTTTCTGTTGTATACTAACCTCATACTAATGTTATAATCAGATAAAAAGGTCAGTGTAGCCTGAAATATTTTTTAAATAATGTTTTGAGTGAAGATCAGTTATCAGCCCTAACCTTGTGATATAAGGTATTTTGTTATAAATTAATTTTGAATTGCACCTTTGTTGCCTTATTGTCAGAATATTAATTAATGGTTGGTACCTACTGATTTCATTAAGCCGAGCAAATACCACAAAATGATTTGCGTAAAAAACATTCATGTAACTTGTAACTTAATCATTTGATTTCTGTAGAAGCCTAACCTACTAACAAACTAACTTTTCGTGCTTATTAGTTGAATGAGAAATCCTTATTGTTCTGGTCAAAGATAATGGAAAGTTATAAATACGTTGTTGTTGTTGGAGTCCTATGGCACCCCCGTGGTGAAAAGGGCCTTCGTGAGTTGTCGCCATCTCCCCCTGTCCTGCGCTTGACTCTTGACATCCTCCCATAGTAGACCTTACTTACCATGAATACTTGCATAAATATTATTCCTATGAATAAATGGAATAAGTAACAAATTAATGCCAAAATTCGTGTGTTTTGGAGATTTTTTGTTACTTGGCGTTTTTTAGGGACTGGTAACGACATCTTTTAAAGAGTAAGGGGAGTTCAAAAAGGTTTCCTAGACATTGACAATCTTGCCTTTCCATTATCTTTGGCTGGTCTAAAGCTTAGCTTTGACAACCGATCAGTGCTTTGTGTTTTATTTATGCTGCTTTATATTTATGTTTAGATGAGAAATAGTGCAGATGGTAGATAGAGTTTTTTCTACTCGTAGCTTTTGATTGTGAGATTATTTCTCGTTCTTCCATTGGTGTCTTTTGTAACTTCAATTTTTATGTAACGATTTAAGAATATGTGTGCCAACAATGTAATGACTTTCCGCCATAAATTCTGTTACAACGAAGTTCAATGCAGGAGAATAGCAGATTTTGTTCACTTATTTGTGCGCTGACGTTTCGTTCCTATTCTTTCACGTTCTCTATCGAAAAATATGTAAGGAGACGGCCTTACCGCTAATAAAGTACATATATTTAAACATACTTTTAACATTGCCCATCATGGACTTAGAATAAATTAGCGTAGTTGTGATAAACTTTTATATTTTTCTTGGTAATCCTAACTCATCTGTCACCCGCAGCAAATGTCAAGCGACTCGTGCGAGGCGGCGGAGCGCGAGCGAATGCTGGCCGAGTACCGCTCGCGGCTGCGCGGGAACCTCAACACGCACAACATCAAGCAGTACGTGCGCGCGTTCATCAAGTAAGCATCTGTCACTGTCACTGTCATCCGCAGCAAGTGTCGAGCGACTCGTGCGAGGCGCATGCTGGCCGAGTACCGCTCGCGGCTGCGCGGGAACCTCAACACGCACAACATCAAGCAGTACGTGCGCGCGTTCATCAAGTAAGCATCTGTCACTGTCACTGTCATCCGCAGCAAGTGTCGAGCGACTCGTGCGAGGCGCATGCTGGCCGAGTAGGACCGTTTGCGGCTGTTTTCTTACACTACGCACCATGAACCATGAAGCAAAAACAAAGAGGAGTCGTAACAGTCAAATTTCTTTATGAAACGACGCGTGATATTTTGCGGGGTGCGGGGGTGTTCAGCTCTGCCCGTGGCTCCGCCCACTTCGCAATATTGAATCTATCGGCTAATAGCAAAACTACTAGTTTAGGTGTATGTTGATGTTACAGATAGTTCAACTCAGTTGTGCGCGCGGCTTTATGTGTGGGTAAACCTTGTACATATACAGTGACTTTGTGTGCGTGACAAGAGGTACAGTCGGGTACAAATACAAATACTGTTATTTACGGGTTATAATATACGGGTTTAAAAAAAACAGTTATTTGTACTACTAGTTCAGCTATCTCATACTAGATGTCGAAAGTCTTGAATATGATGGGACGTACTCAGAACTTTAAGCTTAAAAAAAATGTAATATGTATTTTTTTTCTCTTTATTATCATGTAAATAACCGTTACATTAATAAAACTTAACTTAACTAACATACTTAGTACAAGTGAACCACTTTGGTTTGTAATAATTATACTAAGGGTTACAAATAAAGTTAATAAATACATAAAAACAAGAATTGGACAAATAATATATGTAAGCCGTTTGGTTAATAATTTAATTATTGCTAATTACAGGAAAGAGAACCAAAAAGGTTAAGCTTTAATTTAATATTTTTAAAATATAAATTATCTCGTAATTCTCTTGATAGTTTATTTATTAGGCGAGGCACAATAAAATCAGAAGTTCGCTTACCGTAGTCATTATTTACGCGAGTCGAGCTGCACCTCAACCTCAACTCACGCCAAGCTACCGATCGTGTATATACAGGGTTGTTTGTTTGTGGCTGATTTTTACACGTCTTGAAGAACAGATTTTTTAGCAAAATGAATTTAACTTGGATTTGAACAGGTTGATTACTTTACAATATTCAAAAAGGCCGGAATAGTCATCACTATATTGTTGCCTGATTCCTTTTGGTACCTACTATATTCTTTAGTATTCTTACTTGAAGATCGTATATTTTATTTACATTTATTTAAGTATGTATTATAGGTGCGTCCATAGCTGCATAAACCGTATTGGATGTACAATTCCGCTAGAGAATTATACAGCATCATCCTCACCTTGTACGGGATCCGGTTTTTAAGAATAATTATGTTTGCTAAAACCTATCTCAACTTATTAAGTTATTACACACATATTTATTATGATTGTACCAGTTAAATTTAATGTCAATCTGTCGACCTAAACATGTTTGGCAATCTACTATTTCTACGGGAGTACACATACAATTAAGCGAAACAGATGAGTGAAAGTATTTATGGTCATGAGCCAGAATGCCCTTTAAGGGAACGCTTTTAATATAAGGTGATTTAATCGGCAGTAATTTAGTTTTTGAAGCGTTGACTACTAGTCCTACATCGTGTCACTACATCAAAAGAGCGTTAAAGTCCGATCGCAGCATAGCCCATGCTTCATTAGGGCCACTATGGGCAGCCACTAGGCAGGTGTCATCAGCAAACTGATAGCATTTACTATTTTTATTGTAATTGTTCATGTCGTTGACATATGAAAGAAAGTGTAGGGGCCCTAAGACCGATCCTTGGGCCTAAATAAGAGTTGGTTTGACATTTTGACCGAATAAACTTAATTTTAAAATATTTAGAGTAGATTTAAAAATAATTGACAAAATTTTATTCCAAACATAGCTTTGTTTAAAAAAATCAATTACCAGTAAAAATAATAGTTTTGGTTAGTTGTTGTCGGTTAGTTGCCCGTTCGTTTTGTATTGTTGTAAAGTGCTTAAAACGAATATCAATATATTTTTCTGCAATCGATTTCATCAGAAGTACAATATGATTAGCTGTAGGTGATTGGTCAAACATATGATTGGCCGATTGCTTGAAACAATCTTGTCCAATAAGAGATTGTAATGTATACGATACAATGGTATGTTTACGAAAGTAAGAAGTATTCAAAGATTGCGATTTAACAGAACGAATACTGCATTCGGTCCGAATACATATTTTTATGACATCTCTAGATGGCAAAGTAAGACCACCCTTATTTTTTATATTTATCAAATCCAGGTCACTATCATTATAATTATCAGCATATAACTCTTTGCCTTCATTTACCTACTTTTTCAAGCGCTTAACTTGCATTTGTATTCTTCTGATTTTTAATCCAGCCCTTTTTTCTTTAGATCGAAGTTGTCCTATTTCTTGCTTTAGCTTCTTTTTTCTAGGCGAATCATTTAGTATCAGAAATTCATTTAAATCACTTGTGGTAGGGTGAGGCACAGATGATTTTACAGGCTCTGGTAATTTTCTTTTAAGCTGTAATATAAAAAAATAAAATTAACTAGTTATTTTTTCAAAATAAATAAAACTCGGTCACGCAAATATAATATTTAAACAAACCGATAAATCCAGTTTTAAAGTAGGTAAAATACCCTTTTTCAATTTTTTAAGGCCCTTTTTTGTCACTATGAAGTCCACGTCAATGAAATGGCCAGAACAAATCTTTCTATATTTTGTTGGTGTCCAATCCGGTCTATTAAGTTTTGAAATCCATTGCTATTTTAAATTTTGGTCGTGATGTTGGTGAGGTTGGTCGGTGATGGAAATCTGAAACGAACATATAAAAATAAATATTTTTTCACAGGATCATTTAATTCTTAATACGGTCCTGGATATTTGTTATATTTAAAATAGATATTCTAGACGACGACAGATAGCGGCCCGTTAGTAATATAATAATAAAAGCTAAAAAAGTACTGTTTTCGCTACTAAAAGGTATTTAATACTAAGTTTATAACAGTTTTCAGTTTAAACGCATGAGTATTACAATATACTACTGCAAAATGATACGTAAACTTATGTTTTCACTTCCCAAAACTGTCGCCATCTAGTGTCAAATAGAATAATTTGAACTGAACTGAAGCTGAAAGCTGAGAATGTTATAGACTTTTTATTTTTAATTTACGATTAAAATTACTTACAAATGAAATGTGATGCCATCCATATTATCAGAACATCTGTCTGAGTAACTTTGACATTGTAAAACACAACACTTCATCCTTTTTTTTGTTAAAACGCAAAAAACACACTTACAATGCGAGTCTCGTTACGTGTGCTGACATCTGACGAACGCTGACAACAAACTAAGCTAGGCCCCGCCCCCAATGAATGCTTAGGCCAGCTCCTCTTTGTTTTTGCTTCATGCTACGTACAGTGGTGTCGGACAGCGCCGTCATGTTTTTTTTCTCTGCCGATGTCTCAATCATGTAATCCGTTCAGCGATTCCAGTGACATAAAGAATATTACTTACATATTACATACCTACATACAAGATACGCGCGAATAACATAACCCTTCTTTGGCAGTCGGGAGAAACAGTAATTTATGCAAGTATGAGGAGATTATGAGATACTTAACAAAGCGTTATTAAATTCGCTAAGATAGGGTCTTATAGGTGCTTGTGGCGTAGTGGTGGCAATGCTTTGGTTGTGATACCAAAAGTTAATCAACCTAAGACAGAAAGGTCACCGAACTTACACACACCCCTCCACCAATCCGTACTGAGCCTGCGTGTGCAACCTCATAGCTGAGGTGGCGCCTGTGCCCGTCAGCGGGACGTATCTATATACGTCCCGCTGGTGCTAGAGCTTCTTATAGTACCTAGTTGGTGAATGCCATTCTACTTTCTCCGACCATAAGATGACGCGACGGACCGGTTAACTTATTGTGAATCGCCAAGCGGCTTGTTATATAATGTTCTGTCTAGCCGATAGGTACACACTCAAATAGTTATCATGTGTTGTATATGTTTAATCATGCCATAAGTACCTATATATTACTCGTAAACAGCAATCCTGTCCAGAATGAGAATACATATATATCTACATATTTATATATGTAAAACTCAAAGGTGACTGACTGACTGACTGGCTGACATAGTAATCTATCGCACAGCTCGAACCACAGGACGGATCGGGATGAAATTTAGAATGCAGATAGATCTTATGACATAAACATCCGCTAAGAAAGAATTTTATAAAATTCTATACCCAAAGATGTAAAATAGGGTATGAAAATGTGTATGAAACTTTCTCAATTTAAAAGCGATCGGGCTGATACTTTGCACGCGTGTAGCTCCTATGACGTAGGCATCCCCTGTGAAAGGATTTTTTTCAAATTCCACCCCTAAGGGTTTAAAATGGAGGTCGCAAGTTTGTATGAAACTCGGTGGCGAAAACTAAAGTCCACGTGGTCGTAGTCGCGGGCAGCCGCTAGTTTAAAATAAACCTCTTAAAAGTGCACATACGAAAAGAAAATTGTTGATTAAGTTGCTTAAGCACTTGTGTAACAGATATCAGAATCAACAGTGGTATTACAAATAAAATTTAAATAAATACATATAACACCCAGACCAGTGCAAACAGACATGTTAATGCACACAAATACTCGTAGTTACTGCGAAGCCTTATGTAAGTTAGTAACTAAATTAGTATCTACAATAAATATAAACTGTTTAATTGTATTTAGGTACTGTGTGTCATTTTGAAATAAATAAATATTGTAGAAAAAGTAAATATCTTATTAATATTATAAATGTGAAAGTATATTTGTTTGGATGTTTGGATGTTTGTCCGTCAATCACGCTAAATCTACTGAATGGATTTTGATGAAATTTGGTATACAAGCAGAGTATAGGCTAACTTAGGTGATAGGGTACTTTTTATCCCGATTAAACTCTCCCAGGGGATAAAGCAGGAATCTTGATAATCCTCAATCACGTCGGAAGTACTGAATGGATTTTGATGAAATTTGGTATACAGGCAGGGTATAGGCTAATTTCGGTGTTACTTTTATCCCAATTAAACTCTCCCATGGGATAAAGCAGGAATCTTGATAATCCTCAATCACGCCGAAAGTACTGAACGGATTTTAATGAAATTTGGTTTACAGACAGTGTATTAGCTGACATAGATTAAATAATAGTTTTTAATTCATGTTAATGAATCCACTACAATGCTATACATTTTCTTCATCCCTAGACAGTGTTGAGCAGTGTATAACCTGAATTAGATTGTAGGATATACTTTTTATTGTAATAATATGCTCCCGTGGGATAAAAGAGGATTCTACTTACATGTTCCCATACAATACAGCAGGAAAATAGCAACTTTCATTCTACGTAAGCGTAGTCTCAGTATAGTTTATTGAGGCGCCAATAGATGGCGTTGCCTGTATTTTAAAACGCGATAATGAATTACCACAGCTACTTGGATATTAATGACTGTGACTTTGAGGTGAAATTAGGAATTTTCTTCTTTATAGGTTAATTCTGTGTCGTTTTAGTTCTGTGTTGTCAATTGGTTTTTCGAATAATTTGTCGATTTGGCTTTTCTAACGGACTTGATTTTCTTTGAGATTGTGGATTTGGTTGATTGTATTTTTGTGTATTTTCCACAAGTATTCTTTCAAACAACTTAGATAGGTATGTATATAAATTTTATAACTTTACATATTTGTACTAAATCTAGCTATACGATTTATTACTACCAAAATCGTGAAAAACAAACACGGAAACATGGTAAAAATATAAGATAATTCCCTACGGAATGATCAAAATTAAACTTTTTATATGCAAAAAAATACAGTCACTAAGTCATTTGTAAATGTCCTCATTCTACGCGGGCAAAGCCGCGGGTAAAAGCTAGTTCTATTCTAAATGTTTGTACAATGCGGGGATCGAACCCGCATTCTCTTGGTTAATAGTCAAATTCTTAACCATTACACCAAGTGGTTGTACATCCTTTTGACGTGACAACGTCTTATAAATTGGTTTGCCGGGTGACACCTCAAGAAACTGCGTTACGCTGCTCCGCTCACGTTTCGCGCGAGAGAGACAGAGCGAGAGAGAGAGAGAGAGATAGGCATACACACCGGTTCATGTTATACGAATGAATATTCACATTTAAATTATTTTACCACTCAAGAGTCGTTGTCACGTAAAACTTTCGCGCGTATACCGACTTTACAGGCAACCAATTTTTAATTTGTTTCTTCTTTCTCCCTTCCAGCCGCAAGGACCTGGTCCTCAAGGGCTGTCAGCCAGACATCCTGCTCATCACGGGCGTGCTCAGCCCCTACGGTGGCGTTGTCGAGAAGATGTACAAAGAACTTGACAAGGAGAAGGTCACCATTCTCAAGATCGAGAGGGTGGGAGACGTACTGGCTGAAGCTGTAAGTATATGATTTTAAACTTTCCCGTTGTATTTTAACACTAACTATTGATTATCGGGTCTAAACGCGAACTATTTTAATGAGTATTTAGGAACTCACTGCTTGACGTTTCGGCTGGATTGCACACAGCCGTGGTCAATAGTTAGTAATAGTTAGAAGCTGTAAGATCTTGGGCTTTTGTAGAATAAGGTTCGATACAAGTTTTATACAGTTGTGGTGGTTACGATTTGCACTACAATACAAGAGTATTGTTACAGTCGAAAGACTGTAACATCTGACAGGCAGTACAGAATTTACGAGTAGAGTAGATATGTAAAGCTCAGGCGATTGTAAAAACTACTATCAGTCATTGGAAGACACCCTCGGAAACACTGTTTTATGGAAACTCATATTGAAAAACTGTTTAACAGTCACTATATTTATTTTACCCATCGTTGACCTCTCGAGGAATAAAAAGACGAAATCAGAGACCTAACAATAAAACATATGTGGCTCAAAGCCACAGCTCTCATTCAAATGAACGATTAACCAAATCTGACATACATTACCGTTGGCTATTACCAAGAAGACATATTATTACGACGTCACAAGCTATTTATAGCTGTGTATTGTACCTACAATGTGCAATTATCCAAATGAGTATCTTCAACCTCATTCACGAATATAATTTTGCCTAGCGGCAAATTTACTTGCAGTTCACCTTACTTTGTAAGTATATCTAGGATGCAGCGCGATGCACGCAGTTGCGTCCGTCCGCTATTACAGAATCCGACGAAAGTAAAAGTGTTCGCCAGTTGCTGCATTCCGTCGGACGGAACGGACAACCAGTCGGCACATCTTGGATTGTGATGGTGTTTTTGTTATTATACATTTGTGCTATACTCAATAATATAAGAGAACTGTGATATCAAAGGCTGAAGGTGACTATTTAGTGACCCAAATTAAAAAAATTGTATACCCCAATCAAAATGAGGACTTCACTGAAAATTCAGCTCGTGTGTTATGGACTTCTTATTCTAGGACTGTACTACAAGCCCTATTTTGTATATGTCCTGTTCCAAATAATCATCATAGGAGGAATGGTCACCGGCCTGTATCAGAAGAACACGAACCTTATGTGCAAATCGAAAAAGTCGTTAGTCGGCATGACGGCAATCGTCACTGGTGGCACGACCGGCATGGGATTAGAGATCGCAGCAGATTTCGCACACAGAGGTGCGAAAGTGATCATTGCGTGCCCATTTCTAGAAGAAGGACTTCACGCCAAGAAACGAATAGAAAAAAGTTCAGGTAGCGAAAAAGTAATTTTCAAATTACTTGATCTGTCCTCATTTGTGTCGGTACGACAATTCGCCGCTGACATTTTGAAGTCCGAAGATAGATTAGATCTTTTGATAAATAACGCTGGCGTGGGCATTCCCGATGACTTCCTTACGGCTGATGGCTTGCCTTTTATAATGCAAGTCAACTATTTTGGCACGTTTCTATTGACTATTTTACTCCTACCGCTTCTGAAGAAAACGGGTACACCGTCGGAACCGAGTAGGATTGTGAACACATCTTCCGTGCTGCACAAATTTGGTAGGGTTGACTTCGACAAATGGCACAAAGTTGACAACAATTACTCCAAAATTCGAAAGTACGGAACGAGCAAGTTGAGTTTAGTGATGTTTACTCGAGAACTTAGTGAAAGGTTAAAAGACACGAATGTCACCGTGAATGTTGTTGATCCTGGTGCAGTTGGGACAGCCATATTCAAGGATTCTGGACGAAATTGGGGGGCGTTCTTCTCATTTATGATAGGGATTCTATTCAAACATCCTTGGGAGGGCGCTCAGACGGCGCTGTATGTGTCTACAAGCTCGACTGTGGGTAAAATGAGTGGACAGTACTTCAAAAACCTGAAGGTTGCTGCTCCGGTTAAAGAAGTGATGAATCCAGAGATCACAAAACGCCTTTGGGATGAGACTGTCAAGCTTGTAACGTTGAAAGACGATGAGAAATAGTACCTATTGCATTGGTTAGAGTATAAACGATAATTTCTAAGGGGCGTTACCATTTCTACATAGCAATTAAATGTTATTGTGTCGGTTGTTGTGTAACTATTGTAAGATGCATTAATCAATACAATTTTCAAGGTTTGTGATTCCTGTCTGAATGAAATAGGTACCTATTTGCCAAACTATGTGTAGTTAAAGTATTTTTTGTAAATAAATTATATATTTTTATTCAGCATTGTTATTTTTGTCTACTATTTTTGCTCCTTTAAATCCGTTAAATTAAAAATTTCCGTTAAATTTTGTAACAAGTGAATCTTTTATGGTCAAAAAAAAATTCCAAGGCGTCGTGCTTCAGTACGTTAGTTTGTTTAAGTAAAATGAATTAGGTACTAAATACATATGGCTCTTCTACAAAAGAACTAGGCAGTGTTTAACGCTTGTTTAAATAAAAGTAGACAAATTCAGAGTGAATTGACGTTACTATACGGATACATACGTTTGAATTTGGTTGGGTAATCTATAGAAATAAAAATGAATCGCCGAAATGTATGTATGCGATAACTTCCGACAGACTGCACCAAATTGGATTACATCGAGAGAAATGTTTGTCAATGACCATTTAGTTTTCATGAAATAAATTTTTCTTCTCTTCATTGACATTCTTTACATAAATGCTTTTCAAAAATAGTATTTACAGTTGTGTACCTGTCTGTAATTTTTTACCGCCGACGCATAAGAGGGGTAATTATAACTTTGACCCCTGTGTCTGTTTGTGTATGTTGTGTTTGTATGTTTTTGTGCGTTCCTGTCTGTGGCATAATAGCTCGAACGGATAGACCGATTTCAGTGAGGTTTCTTTTATTCGAAAGATAATTGATCACGGTGGTTTTTAGCTATGGCTGGTCAAAATTCGCCCAGCCGCTGAAGCTCACCAGCTTTTACTGGCTCATTAGCGGTTTTTTTAAACTAGAAAGTAAGTGCAACACTAAAACTAAACTTGCCTTGGTACTAGTGCCAATGGTGGAGGTGGCGGCCCAAACCCTTGCAAGAAATAATAGAATACCCTTTTCTCAGCAAATAACCAGTAATTATTTATGTCGAACTTTAAATATGTTTATATTTCCTGTCTTGTGATTGCTTTTTTACACTCTACTAGGTACCAGATGTTATGGACCAAATAAAAATAATATCTGTATATTTTAAGGAGCAAAATCTCAATGTAACTTTGCCTACATTCCAGCCGGCCAAGGTGGCGCAATCCCTGCTCCTCTTCTGCCAAGGCCAAGGCATGTTGACCTCCCTGCCTCCACCCGGGGTGGAAAGACGCATGTCCCGCGCCATGTCGATGGAGGAGTATGACAAGCCCAACATCAGGCGGCTGTCGCTGACACCCAGCGTGTCAGACTCGCCGCCGCCTAGGAAACTGTAGGCCGTGCTCAAGGCTGCCACTCTGCCTGAGTAGCCGCCTTTCAGCTACGTTAAGAGCTACACTGGCAACAGGCTGCTACTGGAGTAGCGTTCTTTGTGGTTTAGGTTAAACGCAGATTCTTCCTTGACCCTTTGAGCACAGACGTTAGTAGTAGCTTGTTGTTATGAAACATAAATACTCATGTTCATGGCGGGATATGAAATATAGTCTTTGAGTAGCCGCTTACGACTTTCAGTTTTAGAGGTGTAAATTCGTACTTTGCACATGAACACTTTATCATAACTAGTGTAACGTACGTCCTACAGCTAGGCAGCATGGTTATATGCATGTATGCTACCTGCATATAAAACCAAGTCAAACGGATAGCCCGCCGCCCCCACTGTCACCTTCATTGTGCAATAGTCTCTCTAGTAATCTTAGTGATTTTATGTAAAATGTACCAAGTAACTTTTATCATTTGCGTAAACCAACGAGCTAGGGGAGTCATCCATGAGTACTTTAAAAGTGGTGGAGCATACAGCACTCCTGCTGTATAAAAACATAGGTTACAAAACAGTAGTGTACCTAGCTACTTTAACGCTTGATGTGTAGATTTCTTGAAACGGTAGATAAGATATAATTTGTGAACAAAATATATTAGCAATTAATTTAGAAGAGGGAGAATTGGAAAATATACCTTCATAATCATAAATTGCAGTAGGTTCTAATTATTGGTCCTTAGTGAACTCCATGGTTCGACATTTGTATCTTAGCTTAGTATTTTGTCAATAAGAGCATTTTGATAGCTAGGTAACGATACAATTTAAAAAGTTGTCATCATTATGTTTTAACCATTATTAACGCAATTAAGTTTAAATTATCAAAAGGTTCCTGGCCTTCTTTCTTAGTTCAGGATTGTAAAAAAAATGATAGTAAAATAATTTCCTAAAGTATTTTAACAAGTTTTACACGTTTGCAAAAGATAATGTTTGAGATTTTGTAATATATGTCTATTTATTATGAAGGAATATTGATGTAAGCCTTTACAAGTGTATTTATAAACTTACTACTCCTAGCATGAAATAATGACTTTGTATATTAGAATTGCACTATACACTATAGGTTTCTATTAAAATAAGATAAATTGTTGTAATTATAGAATAGGTAAAAGTAAGATATTTTTATTGTTTTCATTTATTCGATTTATGAAAGGCCCTGTGCCGTATGTCAAAGTACCTATTCTGGATCTATATCTCAATATCGTGTGGTCCGCCGTTTATATGAGAATATTATCTAAAACGAAATGAATATAACATAAATTAATGAATAAATTATGATAGTTGTTTTTTTGCATTTTATTTTTGAAATTTGTGGGATTAAGGAGCCGGATGAAGGCTAGAGGAAGAGTTAGCGAGGAATTTCGCTGAGATTAGCAACGAAATAGGTAAGAGGGTAGGATTGTATCATCCTACGTACTATTATACGGAACTTGTAGGTTTCTACTTACACTTTAAATATGACATATCTTCGAATTCTAGACCTCTAAACCCATTTTAATGTTTTCCAATGCTTAGACTGTCTTTTCGACTAAAAAATTGCAATACATCACATGAATTGCCATGCAAATTATAGCCGAAATATCAATTTTAGTAGAAGTAAATTATTTAAGACTTATTTGAAAGGGAACGAAAGATAATGATTTTTAGTAATTTTGTGCTACGTACTAAAAGGTGACTTTTTTCATTTTCCACTTCCATTTAGCAGTTTTTGCATAAAATAATGACAGTCACGAAGATTAATCAATTAATATTATGTACCTACTTATTTGAAATGTCTTTTGTTGCAAAACAGTGAAAAGTAGGCCAAATTCAAGGTAAATCCTTAAACAAAGTGAATTTGACTCACTTACCGTTTTAAAATTTTTAGTATGATTTTTTGGTAAGGTTTAAGGTTTAAAGATATTTATTTCTCATAAGAATTACAAAGAAATTCAATTACTGAGAAAACAGTTTACAAAAATTAAATACAATCAAAACAGATGAGCGTGCAATATTATAAAACTAGAGGGTAAACAGGTTTTTTTTTTGTTAGATAGACCGTTGACTATTCAATGTGAAAGTTGTAAACAATTAGTACACCGATGTATGTTGTGCGAGACGCGCGAAATGGATGCGGCATTGATGAGCGTAGTTGAAGTAGATGAGTAAATTTGGATTAGTTTAAATCATTTTATTATTTTTAAGTATTTTAAGTGTATTGAATTGTTTCTAAGTTTTTTAATTTAAGTTATCGTAACGCAGTGCAGATGTGTTTGCAAAATTTTAATTTTCTTCTAAGATATATTTTTTGAGATGCCTTTTGAAAATATTTAAAGTTTTTGATTCTTTTACGTAATTCGGTAGCGCGTTGTATAGTTTGACACCTTCATATTTTATTGTTTTTTTTTCCGTAGTTAGTTCGGCATTTGTAGGTGACTAAATGGTTAGAATTCCTTAATTTTATTTTGTGGACATTGCTTTTTTTTAATAAAATTCAAATTAATTTTTATGAGCTTATTCAAAATCTTATGTATTAATATACAAGTAAAATACCTTTATGATTGCTTTACATTCATAATTTTTGTCTCATTATAAATTTGATCAGTGTGTGTTAAATGGTTATAATTAAATAATCTTTTTATTAACTTATTTTGCGCTATTTGAATCATAACACTCTTTAAGTAGGAATATCTTGGAAAGGGTTAGCTAAGGACTCATAGTAATATCTGTCAAAATAACTCTAGACTACCTATCCTTAATGGATCCGCCAATAATTTCCAGTCACCTGTATAACACGTCTAATATTGCAATATCTACACTAATATTATAAAGCTGAAGAGTTTGTTTGTTTGTTTGAACGCGCTAATCTCAGGAACTACTGGTTCGAATTGTAAAAATATTTTTGTGTTTAATAGACCATTTATCGAGGAAGGCTTAAGGCTATATAACATCACGCTGCAACTATTAGGAGCGAAGAAATAATGAAGAAGGTGAGAAAAACGGGGAAAATTATTCATCCTTGAGGGCTTCCGTTGCATACGCTGCGAAAACGGTTCAAGATACTAAGAATAAATGTACGAGTATGAAGGAATTATTCCTCTTGAAATGATCTAAAAAAATGTCTGCGACCGTATATGTCTATCTTTTAAGATTAACTCACTAGTACCGTTTCTATGGTAATCAAATTTGGTCGAAATTAATGCATTATTTGTTGAGAGTTGTATCAACGTATTAATATTAATCTTTATCCAAAGAAATGTGTTGTTGATTAAAAGTATTTAATTGTGAACAAAATTGCCTTTGACATCACTTAATTTCAATGAATATCTTAGAAGATATTACAAATTTTAAAATAACACCGATATAAAATTCACCCGCGCCGCATGATGTGCAAAACATTACTTGAGCTTGCGAGCGACGCGGAGAGGGGGGTGTAGCTCTAGGAGGTATCATGATGAACCAAAATTAGTTAATGACCAGGGTGACCGCGTATAATAATCTGGGACGAATGTTCCATGATCCATAGAGCTCATGTAGAGGCTCTAGATAGGACTCTTAGAGATATTAGAAGCTGTGATAAAACCATCATCATAAAATTACTGATATGTTTGCTGGGGACTTTCGACAAGCTGTACCAGTAATAGTAAGGGGAATTAGAGCAGACATCGTAAAGGCTTGCCTTAATAGTACCCCAGTAAGGAAGTTTGTGAACATCTTAAAACTATATACTCCCAAGCCGATTTCGGCTACGGTGACCGCATTCTACTTCCTTTTTACGTTCTTCAAGATGGGATAAGCTGGGCTGCGCTGTCAGCTGTCAGGTGTGTTTTATGACAACAGTAGCCAATTTTGTTTGAGAACGTGCGCGAACATTGGCCACAACCTTACAATTAACTACAAATATGAGCACATTTAGGGGGAGGTAGTAATAGTCCTCCTGGCCGATTTCGACCACGGCGGCCAATCTCAACAGAGATCAGCCAACTACGCAGAAAATATTATAGTGCACAAGTGTGAGCACTGTTCCATCACTCTCAAATTTCGGTGAGACGGCAATCCAACATGACCAGAGAGAGATCTGGCGCAGGACCAACGGCTTAACGTGCTTTTAACGGCAACTTGCCGACTCCGAGCTGTTTTTGACAGAATATGTCAGAAACAATTTTGGCTCGACCTGGGATTCGAACCCAGGACCTCTTAAATGTTTGGCCAAAACTTTGCCACTACACCAACGAGGCAGTGGGTCCCCCCAGGCATTTTTCCTTCAAAGTTACTTTTAATAGGAGACAGGAAAGTACCTCATTTTGAAAATAAAATTGAAATTGATCGAGATTTAGGAGAAAGAGTAACATTGAAGACTGAATATCGAAAGCGAAATAGAAAATAAAGATCTTCTATGGATGTGTCAAAGAGCAATATTGGGAGTGAGAAACTGTAGAGTGGCCTTCCCCCATATTCCCTCAAGTTAAAATAAGTGCCCCAATAATTTTACTTAGAAATCTTAAACCACCAATTATATGTAACGGACCCGACTTCAAATCAAAATTCTTCGCAATAACGTGATGGTTGCAATAGTTTAGACTGGTCCAGCAGTTGATCAAACAGTGCTTATACTTCGCACCCCAAAGATTGCAAATGATTTACCTTTGAATGTTAAAAGAATTCAATGTCCTGTTAAGCTATCTTTCGCTGATACAGTTAATAAATCACAAGGGCAAACATTTAAACACATAGGAATTAATTTACGTCAAGACTGCTTTTCACACATATGTCGCGTTGTCAAGATCAGGTTGCGGAGAAAAACAATACGTTCTTCTGACACAAGAAAATAAAACTAGAAATATAATCAACGCAGAAGTACTTTAAAATAATTATGTTCTTTTAAAAACTTAATAAAAAAATAAATTTGCAAAAATAAAATGATGCCCAAAATAACTATTCCACGCGGACGAAGTCGCGGGCACAGCTAATTTCATAATTTATAGGTATGTGCTTGTTGTCAAACATGTTACCGCTTGCCAAATATATTCCTGCTCGCCTAAGTTATTCCTGCTCGCCTAAGATATTCCTGCTCGCCTAAGATATTCGTGCTCGCCTAAGATATTCGTGCTCGCCTAAGATATTCCTGCTCGCCTAAGATATTCCTGCTCGCCTAAAGCTCTGGTTTCCTCCAAAAGCGGTGCCGTCATGTAGCGGCCGTAATACAGCGGTGAATGACGTCACTAGAACGTTGTCTATGTAAACAATATGGCGCGGTTTCCTAGATAACGGTAATTGACACCGTAACGTCAAAATGCGGTGCCGCCATTTGCATGACGGCCGTCTTGCCCTCAGAACAATAACTAACATAGAAAGAAGCCTAAAATAAGACTTCTGAATCTAACATTTGTACTGCTCTTGCATACGATAAAAAGTACGAGTGAGAAAAGGAAAACTAGTTGCTCTTTATATCACTTTCATGCCGTTTGTCACAAGTAGAGATGTCATTTGGTTATATTGGTTCTAATTTACTCGGCCAAATTCGGGAGAAAACAACTTTGAAGACTGACGCTTCTTTCAATGAACAATTTGACGTAGAAGTGTGTTTGTTGTTTTTCGAGTGTCTGGTGCTCCTACCGTTATTGTGTTATTTTGACAATATTTCCGTGATTATATCGCATAAAACTCATAACAATCTACAAATTATTAGTGACGTTAGCCTTATACATAATGTCTTGCGTGGTTTGGGGCTGAAAATCACATTCATCTAGGAAAGAAAATAGTAAAGAGCTGTTGTCATTTCATCGGTAAGTTTTTGTAGTTTTACAGTAAAAAGTGACCTGCAGAGGCAAAACTATTACGTATTTTGTTTTGTTTATCAGCTTTGGAGCCTAAAACAGTTGAGTTATCGGTTAAAAAATAAGTTTTGTTGATTAAAATGAAATTGCTTTAAGGTTATGTTGTTCATACGAGTTGATGTTCTAATAGTATCGATACTTTTATTTTTAGATTTCCAGATAAAAAAGGAATGGGTTAATCGCATCGGTAGACGTAATTGGACCCCAAAGAAACACAGCCATATTTGCTCTAAGCATTTTACTGTAAATTCATTTATTTGTTCTACAAATAATAAATGGAGACGTCTCCGAGACGACGCTATTCCCACTGTAAACATTATGGATCAAACAGATGAATTGGTATGATACTTCATATTTTTACAAAATATTGTTTACAAAAGTGTTATTCAAAATAATCTTATTTTGTTTGTTTCTTAAACAAGAAAGATCTACTAAAAATATATATTTAAAGATTCCTACCTAGTGTCCTATTTGTTTTTTCTATAGATATGTTATACTGTTTTAATAAAATGTTGTTTTTCAGACTTCCATCACTAAGGATCATCGTAGAATGAAATCACAACAATACTTGCACACCGTGTTGCAAATTGTATTCAATATTCTTTTAGAACATTCTTTGGAGCAAGATTTTGAACAAAGTCACAGAATTCTTTTAATTAAATCAATATGTCAGACATATCTGAATATAAGAATTCACTACGAAACAAAAAAAGTAAATGATAATGATGAAAAAATAAAATCTTATCTAACCAAAACTATTTTATTTAAAGGGCAATAGTGTTGATTTATGTAATACTAAATTAAAAAAAAATTAAAATAAAAAAGAATTAAGAAAATATGTTTAATTTAAAATGTTTAATTATTTGGTGTTTGCATGTGATAAGAAAATTAAAATATCATCGTCTCTTAGGATATTTATGTTTCTCTTTTTTGCAGTAATAATAATTAGAAATGGTAACATGAATATTGCAATTGAATAATTCTAGACTAGATTTTAAAATTAAAGTTGATTTGTACAACGAACGTTTTCTTAATTACCCTATTAGGTACAGATCCTGTAGGTATTTAGTATGTCTAATTAATAGCACTAGTAGCAGCTTAGAAACTTGTTGAATTTGGTGACTTGACGTATCAGAACTAAAAATAGGCTTGACGAATTAAAACAATTAAAAATTTGACAAATAAAAACTATCAATAAATTTGACAAGTTAATAATTTATTTTGTCATCTATCGATACCATAATCGACACGGTTACATCACTAACATTATAAAAACTAGTGACAACCTTCGAAATTGGGAAAATCTTAATGCATATACATCTCTTTCTAACACCTAGTCCATGTCATAAGTAAAAACAGTAACAACTGATGTAAATTTGTTGCTATTTTAGTACGGGTTCTATGTTAGTTATTGTTCTGAGGTCTTGCCGGTGTAGAATTGTCTGTCAACGTTTTTTTCATAGCGGTGAAGGTATTTTCAAGCATATAATATTTAATTTGCGTGCCATATTAAAATATTTATTGTTCAAAATGAGTTTCATCAACTGGACCAGCGAGGATGATGAAATTTTAATTGATTTTGTGCGGGTTCATGATATGCTATATAATGTAAAACATAAAGACTATAGACAGTCGCAGATGAAGCAAAAATTATGGTGTGAAGTCGGAGAAATTTTAAATAAAACAGGTATGTTTAATAGAAATTATATACTTAATAAGTAAAACAGATACGTACTGTACCTAGTCCTTATTTAATATTATAAATGTGAAAGTGTGTTTGTTTGTTTGTTTGACGGGGGCTGACGTCTAGTATGTTATAATTATAATATTTAGTGTTGTCTCGCATGATCTTTTTGCCACTCAACGGCTCCTGGGCCATTGAAGTATGATTTAAATATCTCTCGAATTTGAGTGGGATTAGCTATTTCTCGAACGTTGCGCTCTGCCATAGGTATTAAATTTTCATTAGGTAAAGGAAGTTTGTCATCAACATGGCTTTGACCAGGAGCTAGTACTTTTGCTTCTCGTAATATATTATGTAGAATACATGCACTCACTATTAGTTTGTCTGTTGTTTCTGGATGAGTAGCAATAGGTACAAAAAACAGTCTAAAGTAAGCACATAAAATTCCAAACGCATTTTCAGTGGTTCTTCGAGCTCGTGACAATCTGTAGTTATATACAGCTTTTGATGAATCACGTATAGATTGTTGTCTCGGATAGGGTTTCATCAGGTTTTCGTGAAGAGCAAAAGCTTCGTCTCCCACTATAACATGTGGTACAATATTATTTGTTCTTGGTAGGGCTTTCGGCTGTGGTATATTGAAAGTATGGTTTCTTATATTTTGTCCTATTTTACTTTTTAAATAAATTCCAGCATCTCCTTCTCTGCCATACGAACCAACATCAATGGCAATGAATTTATAATTCGCATCGACAACTGCGAGCAAAACCATAGAAAAATATTCCTTGTAGTTATAATATAACGATCCGCTGTTTATGGGAGCCTTCATTCTGATATGTTTACCATCAATCGCTCCCACGCAATTTGGGAAATTCCATTTTGATAAATATTGTTCACTGATATTTTTAAGGTCATTTTCCGTTGGCGATGGTATAATTAAATGGAACAGTTTTTTTACAATGGCTGCGCTGACTTCATTTATTATGACACTTATCCAGCTATGACATACTCGATATTGAAACGCAAGTGACCGAAAAGACTCGCCAGTAGCCAAGTGTCTGAAACCATAAATTGTAATTAATTAAATAAATTTTCTTGCAGATACTGATTGCTACAAAAGATGGTGCTATGTTAGGGATTATTACATTCGACGAAAAGGAAAACCTGGGACAGGTTCTTGTGGAGAAGCAGCAAAAAAGAGATCCGATCTACTATCTTTCCTCGACAGCATTCCTTCTTCACAAAGAAACAGCATAACTAATGTAAAAAGTGAAAATACTCAAAGTAGCAGTGAACAAACACCATCCCAAAATCAAGAAACGGCAGATATGACTTATAACGAAGGAGATATTAGTACTGATATGTGTAATAACAATGACAATAATAAAGAAGATATTAAAAGTGATGAAGACATTAATAAAATGCTTAAAGAAAATGCAATTTTGAAGAGTAACCTGAAAAGGAAAAATAATTCGCACGCTCAGGAACGTCTGAATCTATTAAAACAAATAGCTAGCAGAAAACCATCTCCTCAAATTGAGTTGGATGAAACTGACCTCTTTTTCAGCTCCATGGCTAAAAATTTTAAGAAGCTGCCAAGGTATGAACAAGTACAACTTAGAATGCAAATTGGGTCATTGATTGGTAACGCAGAATTGCGTCACATTTCCATCGATTCACCTCAACTCAACTTACCATCACCAAGACCCGGCACAAGTGGCAGTGATTATTCAGAAACTGGACAGAGTACTACAACAGGACAGAGTACTAGTGCTACTACTGATGAATTTGAAATTACTGCACCAACAGTGAATACTGGTGCTAGTTCAGTTTCTTCGCGTCCAGTCCATACAATTACAGTGAATGAGCAAGGGCAAATAGTTTTTCTTTCTCAGGATAACGTTCAATTTCAATAAACATGTACGAGTACGTGTACAATAAACATGTAATATGTAACTACTAATAGTTTTTTTTTACTAGTACACTACTTTTTCAAAAAACATTCATACGACTTAGCTGCTATTCTGAATAAGCTGTTTGATATCACTTTGTAAAAATAAAAAAAATAATAAAAATATGTTGTTTTTAGAACTTACCTGACAAATATACATAACTTTTGTTCCGGACATATTGGCTGTTGATTTCTGTTATATGGTTTATAACTTAATTCATCTCTTATTTGATTTAATACATAATCAAACAAAAGTGGAGTAAGACGAAAGTATTCTCTAAACTTTTCATCATTGCAATACAGACGACGACGCACTAAAATTTCAAAAGCACCTTCGGTAGACCGAGCTTTGAATAAATCACATTCCTCCGTACGATTATTTTCGTCTTCTGATGATTGTTCATCTTCCAAATATACGAGTAACGCTAAATCAAGTTCGTCCATTTTCAACCGTTGACACGTACTTTGTGGTCTGTTAACCGTAATAAGACGATCGATGCAGTCTCGAACATTCCACATGTTTACGGCCGTCTTTTTGCGGTCATAATATTGCGTCCGTTTAAAAACGGCACCGCTTTTGGAGGAAACCAGAGCTTAAGATATTCGTGCTCGCCTAAGATATTCCTGCTCACCTAAGATATTCCTGCTTGTCTAAAAAATGCCTGCTCGTCTAAAAAATGCCTGCTCGCCTAAGATATCCCTGCTCGCCTACGATATTCCTGCTCACCTACGATATTCCTGCTCGCCTATCATGAAGATTAACTTTGAAGTATTAATGAAAAGCGATAGTGAAGTAAAACATTTTATTAAAACGCGGACATCAGACGGTACACTTGACTTTTTCATTATTTTAACAACACAAACGGACGGACACAACTACACATTACACTTACAATACCGCGATCTCTCCGCACGCTGCGTGATTCGCTAAACACGTCCAAAATAATCGAGTATAAGATGTAAATATTTCCAAAAATTAAAGTTTCTCCATCCAGTATTTGCTGGGAAAATTTAGCAAAAAATAGCAAAATAAAAAATAAAAATAAAAGACGTCGCAAGACTGCTGGATAGAGAAACAAACGGGGAGGCAGTGTATCTACGGTTTGTTCACGTGAGCTGAAAATACATTATTACGTTATTTTTGATTTTCATGATTCTCTGTTTTGGGTATCATTTTGGCTTCACGATTTGGATTAACCCATGATCATTAGCACCGAATTCTCCATCTGACTTGTAATGTAGACTAAAAGGCATAGAGCGGCTACGACTCCAAGCAACAAATCCAAAAAGCGCCAAATCTCGCCGCTCCACGCCTCCCTTGTTCTGTGGCAACTCGAGCACCGCCCGACCTCGGCGGACATTTTCGAACCTTTAATTAATTTAGACTGAACTGCCATATTCAACATTATCAATGCGGCCGCGGTTTTGGGCGTCCGCTCCGGCGACGACTGCCCGGCCGCCCGAGGCCAGCGTTGGACACGGACTGTGCACTCTACTGAAGCTGGCATGGTATGGCTGAAACAGGCATAAACATGCATGTTTTCAACTATGCAATAGTCTTCTATCATAGCAGTTAGGTATGTGAAAACTGGATTTTCTCAGCAAAGTCTGTTATTCGTTTCGGGTGGGTCTGAAACTGCATTACATCAGCTGCCTTTGAACTGTCTTGTCAGCTACATATGAAGCAATCTTGCAATCTGGGCAATTGATAACACGACTTGCTTTCTCTATCGAGATTTCTGATGGCTTTCCGATAATTCCAAAGTTTCCTCAAGCATTTCTGCAGTTCTATCCGAAAATAAGGCACGAATTCAGCGCTCTCGCATCCCGTGCGGCAAGTTCGCGAGACGTCACGAGGCTGGCACGCCACGTTCGTGACGGCTAACGTCAGAGCTCGTCGTCACAGCCGGGCTGCATGTCCGAAGTCTCGATGGCGACCTCGTCGTAGTCTCGCTCTAGGGCCGCCAAGTCTTCTCGTGCTTCGGAGAACTCTCCTTCTTCCATACCTTCGCCTACGTACCTGTTAACAAGGGGTCAAGTTAATAATGTTCTGCAGTTTCCGATACTCCTTTGCTTGAAGCTAGTATCATTTTTCATAAAAACATAAGCCCTTTATTGCAGAAGCAAGACCTCCAATACAGAGGCAGGCCTTCCGACATAGAGGACAGGTCCTCCTGTACAAGAATAAGCCCTCAAAATTTAGACCCGCTCGATAAGATGTAGATCCTCTCAATAAGATGTAGATCCTCTCAATAAGATGTAGATCCTCTCAATAAGATGTAGATCCTCTCAATAAGATGTAGATCCTCTCAATAAGATGTAGATCCTCTCAATAAGATGTAGATCCTCTCAATAAGATGTAGATCCTCTCAATAAGATGTAGATCCTCTCAATAAGATGTAGATCCTCTCAATAAGATGTAGATCCTCTCAATAAGATGTAGATGCTCTCAATAAGATGTAGATCCTCTCAATAAGATGTAGATCCTCTCAATAAGATGTAGATCCTCTCAATAAGATGTAGATCCTCTCAATAAGATGTAGATCCTCTCAATAAGATGTAGATCCTCTCAATAAGATGTAGATCCTCTCAATAAGATGTAGATCCTCTCAATAAGATGTAGATCCTCTCAATAAGATGTAGATCCTCTCAATAAGATGTAGATCCTCTCAATAAGATGTAGATCCTCTCAATAAGATGTAGATCCTCTCAATAAGATGTAGATGCTCTCAATAAGATGTAGATCCTCTCAATAAGATGTAGATCCTCTCAATAAGATGTAGATCCTCTCAATAAGATGTAGACCCCCTCAATAAGATGTAGACCCCCTCAATAAGATGTAGACCCCCTCAATAAGATGTAGACCCCCTCAATAAGATGTAGACCCCCTCAATAAGATGTAGACCCCCTCAATAAGATGTAGACCCCCTCAATAAGATGTAGACCCTCTCAATAAGATCTAGACCCTCTCAATAAGATCTAGACCCTCTCAATAAGATCTAGACCCTCTCAATAAGATCTAGACCCTCTCAATAAGATCTAGACCCTCTAAATAAGATCTAGACCCTCTAAATAAGATGTAGACCCTCTCAATTAGATGTAACCCTCTCAATTAGATGTAGACCCTCTCAATGAGATGTAGACCCTCTCAATGAGATGTAGACCCACTCACCAGTGCACAAACGCCCGCTTGGAGTACATGAGGTCGAACTTGTGGTCGAGCTTGCCCCACGCCTCGGCGATGGCGGTGGTGTTGCTGAGCATGGATGCGGCGCGCTTCACCTGCGCGAGGTCGCCGCCCACCACCACCGACGGCGGTTGGTAGTTGATGCCCACCTGGCGGCGGGAGAGGAGGTATGTAAGTAAATTATTTATTTGACACACAATAATTTAATATAGACGAACCTACACAAAAAAATAATTCAATAGAAAGTGTGCCTCAAAGCAAATGGCTAGCGTGTTACCGTTCTGATTTTCAGCGAGGACTGATTTCATGAGGCGTCAGGCGTATTTTTGTGTAGAAATTACAGTACACACAGATTCAAAAATAAATATGCACTAAATGCCAAAAGGAAACCCTTTCAAAATATTGGGCACCACGTCACCCCGGTACAGCAGACAGCACGCTATGTTATTGCCGTCGCGAGGATCACACTATTTGAGCTACTTGAAACATGTTTAGCTTACCTTGAATCCCGTTGGACACCAGTCCACGAACCGGATGCCTGCTTTTCCCTTCATAGCCGCAATAGCAGCATTCACATCCTTGGGCACCACGTCGCCCCGGTACAGCAGGCAGCACGCCATGTACTTCCCATCGCGAGGGTCACACTTCACCATCTGGTTCTGTGGCTCGAACAGCTCCGCCGTAATCTCCGACACCGACATGCCCTCGTGGTACGCCTGGATACATAACATCTGGTAATGGTTCATTAGCCTGATAACTCCCTAGCGTGTCGACAATTGTCAACTGAAATTAGGCGAGAAAAGGCTGACCAACCAAAATAGACTTTACTTTGACTGTTAGAAACATGAAACAAATTAATGCACAATTTATTTTATTAGACTGAAATAGTAAAGAAACACTATGAACCCAATGTTCAAAAACAAAAGACAAATGAAATGCAAGTGAGCCACGAGTAAACGTCCGCTAACTTTGCCACACCAATAAACATATGATGTAACTTGCCGAATCAAAAGCAAGACGAAACCATATTTATTCACCGCTTTGGCTTCAGCCGCACAGACAGGTGGCTTGATTAGGCGTCAAGTAAGGCAAAACTCGCGAGGAAAACCGACTGCCTACGATGACGGGGTCTTAAAGCAAGGTAAATTTTTTTTTCCATTAAGCTAGTCTGTGAAAGGAGTGCGAAGACAATCCTACCTTGTCGGCGGAGACGACGGGCGCGTACGCGGCGAGCGGGAAGTGTATCCGCGGGTAGGGCACCAGGTTCGTCTGGAACTCCGTCAGGTCCACGTTCAGCGCGCCGTCGAAGCGCAGCGACGCCGTGATCGATGACACCACCTGACAAGTGAAAAATAAGGCATGTGATATTTTTTTGGGTAATTTATTTCAATGCCTTTGGATGAAAAACTTCATGACAATTTAGAAAACAAGTACAATGCAGGTTTGATGAACCGCCTTTGGCGACTGATCTGACGCCGTCTATCCTAGACGGCTTATCAAACGAAACATCTCACCATTTTCACCCCTGTTTTTTTTTACTTGTTGGCTGACTTGTATATTGACGATAAGATGCGAGTTTCGTAAGGTACGAGTCCTCACTAAAAACAGCCTGCGCCGACGGATATGAAGGATAGCTTCTTCCAAGATAAAGGCGGAGTCGAAGCGACATACTACAATAGACCCTACTTGTATCTTTGATACGAGTCTGTTCAGGTTACCAAGCGATAGCCTCCGCAGGAAGATGTCGTAGATGGCGTCGTCAATCATGAAGGCGCAGCTTAAGCAACAAGCCGAAATATCCCTAATAGTCCTCCTGGCCGATTTCGACCACGGCGGCCAATCTCAACAGAGATCAGCCAACTACGCAGGAGATATTATAGTGCACAAGTGTGAGCGCAATACACAGGTACATTCACTGTTCCCTCACTCTCAAGTTCGGTGAGACGGCTACCCGACATGACCGGAGAGAGATCAGGAGGACGAACGGTTAAACGTGCTTTCCGAGGCACAGGGGTGTAACGCCGCCAACTTCCCGACTCCGAGGAGTTATTGAGAAATTCATGACAGAAAATCTCAGAAACAAATTTGGCTCGACCTGGGATTCGAACCATGGACCTCTCGGATGTAAGGCAGAAACTTTGCCACTACACCAACGAGGCAGTCAAATAAAATATGCCCTATACTCACCTGGGCTATGAGTCTATTCAGGTTGGCGTACGACGGCCTCTCGATGGATAATCTTCTCCTGCAGATGTCATAGATGGCCTCGTTGTCGACCATAAAGGCACAGTCCGAGTGGCCAATGGTCGCATGCGTCGTCAACACGGCGTTGTAAGGCTCCACCACTGCTGTTGACACCTGCAGAGAAAATTGTTAAAAGTTTGTTGTTATTTACTCTAGCATCAAATTAGTTAGCCGATCAAATCCTTCAAGACTTTTATAAGATAGTTTTATTTAGGTCTAGAGGCAAAACTGAGAGGCTCATTTTAAAGGTTGTTTCTCAGTCTTGTTCGATATAAACTTATTTCAGTCATAAAAAGCTGCTCTAAGGTACCTATTGTAAACTTATAACGCGTATCTGTATTCCTATCAATAATGCAGCGTGAAAGTTTGAAATCTGCTCTAAGCTCTAAATACTGCTATAAGATAATAATGAGGTGTCAGGATGATTCTTAAGTGTGAAAATGCAGCAAAACAATTAAAAAAAACTTGTGCTTTCCCATTGGAAATAGGTACGAGCGTTTTACCCTCCACACCTTACCAATGACTGGTTTATTATTAAAATGCTTACTTGTGGCGCGGGGTAGATAGCGAACTCCAGCTTGCTCTTCTTTCCGAACTCGTCCGACAGCTTCTCCATGAGCAGTGACGTGAAACCGGAGCCGGTGCCGCCGCCGAACGAGTGGAACACGAAAAAACCCTGAAGAGAAGAATAGTTAACACTTTGGCGAAATAGATTTTGAGTTAGGAAGGTAAAAGAAAGCGCCTACCGATGTCAGGGACTAAGGTACTATAAAAATCATGATCTTGATTTGTCTATACGTATTATTCAGCATCTAAATCTCATATACCGCGGTTCATGTGTGGTAGCAGACTTACTAGCGCCATCTAGCCTAGCTTTGCCGCACGCTGTCGTGCTTGCCACCATTAATAATAATAATAAAATAATTTATTTTCTTCACAACAGCAGATAATACAAATTTTGTTTCAAAACATTGTCAACAACATTAGGCATGCACTTGTAATGGCGAACGGTAGAAGTTGCCACAAACAATCGGTTTGATTACAACAAATAAAAAGAGGTCATAGGATTTGGATGGAGTTGTGTCTACACTCGTAATTGTTAATCGAGCTTTCCTTGCCAATAAACGAAATTCTTCAGGTAATAGTCACCAATATTCTAACCTGCAGTTCTTTGCACTGGTGATCCAGCTCCCTTCCTCGCTCCATTACGGGCCCGAACTGCACATCTCGGCCGGTTGAGTAGTGTCCAGTGTGTTATTGGCAGCGTCTTCCTTGCAAGTGACTTGCTACTCCTAGATTACCATCTAGGCACTTGCCCCCTAGCTCAAAACCTCTGAAGCTCCTAACTTTTTTCGGCTCTAGCTTGTTTCATCCAGATAATGAGGGAAAACTCGCGTTGTAGGTAGAAGACTGTTGTAACAACACTGGTAAAGCTACTAATATATTCTCACCTGTAGTCCAGTGGAATGGACAGCCAGCTTCCTCAAGCGCCCGATAATGGGCCCCAGCAACAATGGAATAATGACCCCGCGCGTAATTGTTGGTCGCGTCTTCATTGCCAGTGATCAGCTACTCCTGGATGGTAAAGTTACTCTCAACCGTAGCCTAGTGCACTGGTCAGCCAACTTCCTCAATCGCTCTTTTACGGATGGACCCCAGCATCTACCAACCAGTGGAGCAGTGACCACGCGTGTAGTTGTTTGCCGCGTTTTCCTGACCAATGACTTGGTGCTCCTACGCGGTACCCTAGCACAATACTCCTGAATCTCCAGGTTTTTTCGCCCCAAGCTTATTTCAACCGGAAAATGAGCAGAATATTGATGTTACCACTGATAAAGCTACTAATATTCTCACCTGTAGCCCAGTGCACTGGTCAGCCAGTTTCCTCACTCGCTCCAAGACGGGCCCCAGCACCTCTCGGCCGGTGGAGTAGTGACCCCGCGCGTAGTTGTTGGCGGCGTCTTCCTTTCCAGTTATCAGCTGCTCCGGGTGGTAAAGCTGCCGGTACTCGCCTGTTCGGACTTCATCTGCAAAGCAATATTGTGGATGTTAGATAGATAGTTGCTAATCAGTTTTAAGATCATGGCACACTTTACCGGCACCGTCCCAACTCAGCAATTAACTTATCATTAAAAATGGAGCATTAAGTTGTGAGTAGTACAATATTTTTCCCAAAACCATGAAAAGCCAACGTCATGCAGTAAGCGCGCTTGCCGTTACTATACGACTTAATAAACTCTTAGCTCGCGTCCTCACAGCGCGCTAGCGGCGTGCGTATAGCGAGCCGGCTGCGTGCTTACTACGCACTGACTCCGAATCGCCAGCAAAACCACAATCATACCGCATTTTGCGGAAGACTCTTGGGTTGTGACTTGTGAGCTTGTAACCCGCGGCCGGCGCGCAGGCGCTGAGCTGTACCTTGAGGATGACACGTATCCAGCGCGCTGGGGCGGCTTGCCGTATCCTAAATTCGAGGCTTTAACGTTCTGTAGCTGTACCGACGCGGAGCCGGTATGGTGTGCCATGACCTTAATTTACTCCGTCAAAGGGAGATCGTAAAGGTTCCAGTTTTTAGGACAAAAAAGGCCCAAATTGATATGTTCCAACCATCTCACCGATAACAGTAGGTTCCAAGTCCACCATCACGACGCGCGGCACCATTTTCCCCCGGTCCGCCTCCGAGAAGAACGTGTTGAAGCACGAGTCGGTCGCGTTGAGGTCGGCTTCGCATTCGGGCAGCGTGCCGTCGGGCCGGATGCCGTGCTCGAGGCAGTAAAGCTGCCAGCACGCCACGCCCATCTGCACCCCCGCCTGGCCCACGTGCACCGAGATGCACTCCCTCTGCTCGCGTACAAACACACGCTAGTTATTAGAGCACAGAAGACATTGGTATCGTAAAAATTGGTTGCCTGTAAAGTCGGTATACGGGCGAAAGTTTTACGTGACAACGACTTTGAGTGGTAAAATAATTTTAATGTGAATATTCATTCGTATAACATGAACCGGTGTGTATGCCTATCTCTTTCACTCTCTCTCTCTCGCTCTGTCTCTCTCGCTCTTAGGCGGGCTAACTGTGCTCGAGTGGAAGGGACGCGTGCCTTTCACTTTTTATGTCTGTCTCACTCGCTCTTAGGCGGGCTAACCATGCCCGAGTCGAAGGGACGCGTGCCTCTCACTCGCTCTCATTGTGAGCGCATAACGTGAGCGGAGCGTAACGCAGTTTCTTGAAGTGTCACCCGGCAAACCAATTTATAAACGTTGTCACGTCAAAACTTTGAAGTTTAAAAAAAACCCTGAATGAGTCAGAAACAGCTGGTGAGCTTCGACAGCTGGACGAATTTTGACTAGCTACTACTAGAACCACCGTGATTCAAATCTTTCGAATATAAAAATGAAACCCGTTTTCCTTGGTCACGGCATCACGCGTGAATAGCTGGACCGATTTCACTAATTCTTTTTTTGTTGTATTTGTTATTATTAGGAGAAGGTTCTTACGGAAAAAAATATTGAGAAAATCTCTCAGAAATATTGAAAAATATACATTTAATTTTGCATATTTTAAAAAATGATGTCATTCGATGACATTGTTGAATCATTGCAACGCTAAGGCGGTACGAAGTTCGCCGGGTCAGCTACTCTTTCGAATAAAAAACCGTTGTGAAACCGGTCCATCCACGCGGGAGCTACGATGCATAGATCACACAAGATGCACAGACAAACACACACAATAACACACCAACACACATATATACACACACAAACAAACTTTTTCGGCAGGGTTTAAAAATAAGCTAAATGGCTAAGTGGTTATACTCGAGTCAAGTCGTTCGTTGCACCATGCGAGGTATTCGATATTACAATCTTGATTAATATGCGGTTACAAAATACGTACATGAAATTTTACTAGTAGGTATGCGTGAGCCTTAATGACATGACGTACAAAATGGCCACCAAGTATCTATGTTTGAAATACCCCCCGTCGAAATTATACCAATTAATTCTAAAGTGAGATTCGGATCAGATCGTGTTAAACCTAGTTATTTGCCTCCGGGTTCTGTCTACACTGCCATGAAATGTACACGACAAATTTATCAACGGCCAAAGAAATTCATACTTCGTCCTTGGAATCCGTAAGAAATTCCAACAGCCTTCCAGAACACTGTCAAGCATGTCCTGAAAAACACATTCCTACCGCATCTCACACACAACAGCAAAATCACTACAAAAATTATCACTTAAACACTTACCATGATGTATACTGGTAATTTTGATTATTCCGATGTAGAATGAAATAAATAAACTATGAATCAAAAAGCTTTGAATACAAAAAATTTGCCCGGACTAAAATTTAGAAAAAAAATGCGAATCAAAGCCCGTCTGATGGGCCGCTGGAATCGATTGTTATTTCTTTTCCATTTTTGAATGTTCACGATGGCTTTTTGAAATGTGTTGGCGGCCAGTATTTTACCAAAGAGTTTCTTATTACGCTTTTATTTTGGAGGTTTTATTAGTTGAAATAAATTACGAACATGTTTTGCAGCTTGTACTAAAAATGCATCTTCGGAATGTTATTCGGTTCACACACATTTTGAACTTACCTACAAACTTATATAATAACAATACAATACTTAACACAAATATTTACTTGCTTCTAAAATTAAACGTAAAACCAACCTCATAATACTCGTATGTGTTAATTTCGTCTACCTAAATTTGATCTCGATACAGACATAGTACCTATCACGCCTTAGATTTTTTTTCAAGATCTGAAATGTAGATTATGGTACCTAGAATAAACGTTAAAAATTATTTAAGCGGTAAGATAATATTATTAGGTTCCTAAGCAGCGCTTTTGTAATACGGGAAATTGCTATTTTTGCAAATGAAAGTGACGACGGTTCGCCTCGCCTTACTCAATTATAATCACTGATATATTTTCTTATTCGCAATAAGAGGCAGAGAGATAGAGGAAGTATTTATTTAAAATTTATTTCGCGTATCACGTAGGTATTATTGACAAGTACTTAGATGAAGTTTGGAGGGTGCAAGTTCCAAGCAAGTGGGGCACTAAGGCGGGGGAGGCCCCCTCGGTCAGAGTCGGGCGATCGATGGGCCCTGCTGGGCGGGGGTTGGACTGCTCTAGGGTTGCCATTTTTTTGCCGAGTAAGTAATGGTTTATTTGCAAGAATACAGTTTAAATTACAGGTACCTATAACATTCATAAAATTAAAAAATAAATTATTCACATGCATTTTGAACATTTTAAATTATTTTTTTGCATTCATTGTTAGTTATTATTAAAATGTCATGTCGAAACTACAAAATACAATTAAAACAATAAAATTAAATAATAATGTCAATATGCAATATAATAGACTGCGACTGCGGCGAAGCCAAAAAGCGCGGTAACGTTTTTAGTAGACGGTCCACCCCAGACTTAGTTCGCGCAAAATAGGATTCCAGCAAAAAGAAAACCATTCACTCCTAAACGATTACTTCGTTTAGGAGTGAATATGAATAACTATTAATTTATTTATTTCACAACTTAATTGCATAAAAACAATTTAGGGTTAAAAAGTAACCTTAAGACATAAAAGTAATTTTTTAAATGCTTTTAAATTTGTAATAGGTGAGTCTGTAATGTTTGGTGGTCATTTATAAAAAAAATTGGTAAAGTTCCCCATGAAGGAGTGACCAACGTTTTGAAGCATGAATTTTGGAATTGCAAGCTTATTTTTATTTTTAGTTTGAAAGTTATGAATATCACTATTTTTTGGTAATAAGCCTAAATTTTTCGAACGCACATGATGTTCTCATAATTATATTGAGTATCAACCATAAGTATCCCCATTTCCTAAAAAAAATGATTGTTTTTGAGGTTTAAGATTATAAATAGCTCGTATAGCTCATTTTTGTAGTACAAAGATCGGTTCTATATCAGCAGCTGAGCCCCATAGTAGGATACCGTACGACATTAAGCTGTGGAAGTAACTAAAATGAACTAATCTGGTCATATTTAAATCGTTAAGTGTCTATTTTTCGTACGACAAAAGCGACTGAATTAAGTTTTGCTGAGAGAGCCGCAATTTATGGGCTCCATTACAATTTCGAGTCCAGAGTGAATCCTTAAAAAGTTGTGTAATTAATATAATTCAAGGGTTTGTCCTTTATCATAATAATAGTAAACTTAACACATTTTGTTTTCGAGCTGTTAAGTAATAGGTGGTTTATAGAACCAGAGACAAACTTGTAAAAGAGTATTATTCACATTGTCAAAAGTATTTTTCCTTTTGGAATTTTAAGATAAGTGAAGTATCATCTGCGGACAATACTATGTCACAAATATTTTCAACAAAGTGTGATAGGTCGTTTATGTATATCGAGAATAAGAGCGGTCCTAATATCGATCCCTAGGGTAGCTTACTATACTTTTTACAAAAAAATATAGGAAAATTGACAGAATTTATAAAAAAAACTCATACCTACAGTTTATTCACCTTTAAAATCTTGTAAAGTATTTTAACAATTAGAATTATTTTATTTGATTTGAATCAAAAGTAAAAATAAAACTTAAGATCTACTTACATAACATAATCTATCAAAATAACAACCCAGAGCAAAAACAAATAGTCACCGCTATGTCTACCGCTGCAAATGTAGGTGTAAGTATGTATATAAATTGTGTACATAAACAGAGGCGAGTGAATAAGCAGACAAGTTGACTGTTTAGTGTTTGCGTGTTTTTTGTCTGCGGCGTTAGGTTGTTATTTTCAACTTTACTCCCACAAATACGTCAAGTAAAACATAGCTCACGTTGTTGAGCATTGTGCAGTGTAGCGTATATACGCTGGAATACAAAACACTATCACTTATATATATATATGTACATATATATGAGTGTTTTGTATTCCACAACGACTCGGACCTTTGTTGACTTGTCACTTCTTCACTAACAAATTAAAAAGTGTTGTGAGTAATAACTCACAACACTTTTTGAGGTTCTAACACTTATTTTAGCTTAAATTGGGGTACTAATTAGTCCTAAATAGCGTTAGAGTAATTTAAAAATAACACTCCCCTGGTTAAAGTAGAAAATAAGATTTTTTGGTGCAAATCACTTTCAGTTTGTAATGTTTTTAATATTGTTTAATCTGTAATATAAGCTTTTAATTACAGATTAAACGCGAATTATTGTTAATCATAAATAAAATTAAAATTAGCTGTTTTGTATGACAGCTCTTATACCTGCATTATAAGGGCAAAAAATAATAATATTAAAAAAATCTGTAAATAACATTCTGGTGATTTGACAACCCTAATCCAAATAACCCTCATGTGCCGGTGCAGTAAGTTAATTTGCATTCATGTTCGGCTCTCGTTAGGGCATTTATATGTGACTTCCATTCTTTGATGGATTGTTTTAGACATTTTTATTACATACTTATGTAGCTATATTCAAAAAATAACGGCTTGAGACCATAAACTTATTTATGCTTGATACCAATATTTTTGTGGCTATATGGAATGTCACTGTCTGAGACTTTTTTTGAGGCGACTAATAGAATTGTCAATTTCGAATTTCGAATCTTTGCTGTAGCGGGCGTGTAAAACCACCAATCGTTGACATACTTTTTATTATCTGTCAAAACGGTCTGCCTCCATAGATTTTGTATGGGAATACATGAACGTGACGTCACGGTCATGTATCAGAAATCGGAGTCAATTGACCGAATATTTATTGAGTTTTGTTTGTTTAAAAATTGGTTTCTACAGCTTTTTGGAAATATATTGGTTGTATTAACTTCATAGGGGCTATGTTTTTTAAACGCCATGGTCTTGAAAATATTTAAGATAGGTGTCATCATGCCAATTAGATAGTTATCTATTGTCCGTGGCTACTGGCTGCCGTAACATTTGATGCAAAGTTTAATTAGTAACTTTGGTTTAAGTATTTAGAAAGTATTAGAAAAATCTACGGAAAAAGCTTTTTTTTCTAAACACTCTGTAAGTACGTAGGTTTTATAACCCATTTACTAATTTAACTATATAATTTCCAGAATTCTTACTTCGCCTAATAAAGATTACTGTAACATAGCCTGTCAAATTGATAAATAACGGGATGAATAAATCACGGTTGTCACTCTTAGAATTCAAGTGGTTAATTTTAACGAACGCTTATCCATTACAAATTGATTCTCTACGTTCTTTCGGTTATTTAAGGACACCGCCGCGGCGCCGTATGCACAATGACACGCAATTAAAAATTCAAAATATTATAAATAGGTACCTATGTCATTAAGCTGCAGAATTTTGGCTCTTGATCCTTTGACTTTAGTTAGGGAAGTAAAGCTACTAAAAAACTGTTTTTTTTTATAGTTCCATCACGGATTTGCATAACAATACTTTGTTTATGTTCGCTTACATTGTGGTTGGGTGTGAATTAGGTTTTACATTTGTAGAATAAAAGATTTGATTTACGATACTTTGGAGTGCCTTCCTGCAATGTGTTATTTACTTATTCTGCCTCGTTGGTGTAGTGGCAAAGTTTCTGCCTTACATCCGAGAGTTCCTGGGTTCGAATCCCAGGTCGAGCCAAACTTGTTTCTGAGATTTTCTGTCAGGAATTTCTCAAAAACAGCTTGGAGTCGGAAAGTTGGCGGTGTTACACCCCCGTGCCCCGGAAAGCACTATAAGCCGTTGGTCCTACGCCTGATCTCTCTCCGGTCATGTCGGATTGCAGTCTCACCGAACTTTGAGAGTGAGAGAACAGTGAGTGCACCTGTGTATTGCGCTCACACTTGTGAGCGATTTGGCTGTGGCTGATTTCTGTTGAGATTGGCCGCCGTGGTCGAAATCGGCCGGGAAGACTATATAATATATTTAGTTATTTACTTTCAAACGATTTTTTTAAATATTACTAGACCTAATTGCTGACAGTGTGTAGTATATAAATGTTTTTTTTTATCACGAGTGTTCTAAAAGAAACTGTGACAAATAACTGTCACCATACACTGTAGGGGAGATCGTTACTAAGATATCGTGGATATGTGATATTTATCGGTAGGTACTTCAGATACTAATGTGTTAAGATACCATCAGGCTATTGTTCGGCTTTCGATTAACTATCCATATTTTCTGCATTCTGTGTACAGGGGGTAAACATAATGGGATCTTTAGTGGGGCTGAAGGTGATATTAATATAAATCTATGATCATGCTTCCCGTCTCAATAGTTCCGTTATTTAAATCGCAGTATTAAATTCAAATATTTTTCTTACTGCTAGACGCGTATTTATACACGGGTCTTCATATAAGATGGTACTTATTGATCTATAAGACCAAGGAATTCAAAAAAGGAAATAAAAAATTATTACCTTAATAAAACGAGTACGAGAAGGTTTTATTTTTATTTTTTTTTCTTCTAAATATAACCGTAGGTTAAAAGAAATTGAACAATAAGTATTTTTTCCCCAAAAAAGTAAAAATCATACAGCCCAGTGACAATCTCAGCAACAAAGCGGCGAGGTGTGGGCAAAATAAAAAATCCAATATGACGTCACGGAGGCGGAATAATGACCGCTTTTTACCGGCTTAATCCGGATCAGATAACTGCGGAACCCTAAAATGCGATGCCCGTTTGATATTCATGATCATTCCCTGCGGATTGTAGGGATTTTCGCGATGGAAATTGGGGTCTTGTTATTTGATTATTAATTATTATTATTTCAAAGAGTGATGTAGGATATTGGATTTCAAGACCTTGTTTTACGACGACGCTAGTGGATGTCATTCTACCGTTTAGTTGTTTCATCCCTTTAACCAGTATCAAAAATACAATATCTAATTAAATTTATTATAGGTAGCTCTAGGTTTTTACAAGTTTAGCAATGTTGGCACGTTCAATACCGTGGACGTAGTTTTTTTTTAAATGAGTTTGGGAAATGCAGAATTGATGCCACAAAAAAAAAACAAAATCAAATCTTTATTTTTGCTAGAACATGGAACATAAATGGTGTTACAATTGATATGATTAAGCCAGTACATTCCATTGATCTTGTCAACATGCAAAATTTTATAACATAGTAAGCGCTGTTATTTAAATTTAACGTCGGTGAGCAAACATCACCGCGCAAGTAATTTTTCCCTAGTTTACAGGGGGTAAAAAAACTGTATAGTTTTTGGAATTTAGGGAAAAATAACCAAGTTTTTTTTGTTTTTACTTCATATTTTAAAATTGGAAGTAAAAACAAAAAAAACCTGTTTATTTTTCCCTAAATTCCAAAAACTATACAGTTTTTTGAACCCCCTGTAAACTAGGGAAAAATTACTTGCGCGGTGATGTTTGCTCACCGAATTTAATTACCTATATGCCACATGTAGGTACAATTTTATAATACGTGCAATCTATAGGTACCTAGGTTAGTATTATTTGTTGGTGTCGCTAGTTCTACAGTGTAGTAGGTACGTAACCAGTTCTAATTTGAACTGCTCCTCTCAGTATGTTGTAGCTAGTCACCTTAACTAGTAAATACCAACAATGTCCAAAAAAAAAACTTAGCTAAACGTTCTGACCGATTGTGCCGGTGTCAAACCGTTTACCCTTATCGCGCCATCTGTCGCTGCACCGCACACTGCGCCTGCACCGAACAATGCACCCATTCATGCGGCGGAATTATTTTTTTTATCAAAAAATTGATTTTTTCACCAAAAATGCGGTGAGGGAATCTAGGTCGGGTGGGGTAAAAAATTGAGTGGATTTATTGCCACCGGGTAGCAGCCGAATATGAACTAAGTACCCGCCTACAGAAATTACCAAAAAAAACTCATTTTAATAGGATAAAAGTTAGATGATAATTGTTATTCTAAATATTTGTATGCTGTACCATGCGGCTAAGTAGGAAACAGCTTTAATTTAACATTTAAGATCACATTTATATGTATGTACTTAATAACAAATAAAGAATTTGAATTTGTGAATATATTTTTCAGATTCATAGAAAAGAAATTAAAGCATTCCATCAAAGCGTAACTTTTTTAAGGTATTTAGGTTATAACAAAAACATAAGCATTTCAAAATTATAATTTGGTTTAAATCCAGAACATCACGTGTTCTTCACCTAAAATTAATTTCATTAGAAAAGAGGATTGCAATCGGAAAAACAGTGAAAACTTTAGAACACCGTCGTCGAACGTTTAATAACATTTGCAAGTGACTGCTATTACCTTAAGAGAACATAATTATTTCAAAATTCTAATTTAGTTGTAATCCAAAACATACTAGGATCTTCAACTAAAATTAATTTATTTGGAAAAGAAAATTGCAATAGGAAGAACAGAAAAAACTTTATAGAACTTCTGCAAGTGAATGCTTAACATTTTAAACCAAACAATTTAAACAACAAATAAATATTTCCTGCTTCTTTCGTGATGTGCGCCGCTGCTCCGACATGGCGTCCGTCACCTGCCTGCGCCCGCGTCGCTTGCGCCGAACCCCGTAGAAAACTCCCCCGGGCTAAGATTTAATTACCGCCCTTTGTGTGTGGCTGGTATTGCTACTGTTGATTTATTTCTGTCGAACTCAGGATGAGGGAAACAAAATTATGGACTTACAAAATCTCACACGACACCTACTTAACGAAATTAAGCGACGGTGACATGTAACTTGTAAGATTTCAGATTAAAATATAGGCCTTTTAAATTGTTTATTTATAAATCTGGTTTACCTACTGTGAAATTATAGATTATTACTTGCGGAAAATGTTAATATATTTTTTTAAGACAGTGCAGCAAAAATGATATTGACTTTCAATCGTACATGTTAAACGTCAATCGCTTAGTCATATCATATCATATCATACATTCAGTTCACAATAAGCATAAGATTTAACGGTCAATTTAAACTTGTTGTTGTATACCTAATATTTTATTTATTTATATGCTAAACTTTTTGGTTTGTTGAGAAACAATATTTAAGTATTGAACACTACAAGCGACCGCCCGCGACTTCGTCCGCGTTCAAGTTTGAACAAGTTGCTAGTTGGACCCAGGCCCAAACTCTTACATTACTAGCTACTGATATCTTACTCACCGACATCCTTAAAACGGTACCTCAATCATATTTTTAGGCCCTAGCACCGCGACACAGGCTGTTGGGAGGGGAATGCTCTTTCACAAATAATATATAGAGATTCTGGATCTTATTTTTTTTACTTTCAAAACCATATAAAAATATTGGATATTTATTTTAATTAAAAAAAAATGGTTGTGACTGGAGCAAAATTAAGATATTGCATATTAATAACTTCATCCAATGACTGCCGTGGCAGCCGTGTTATTGCACCAATAATAACGCATTCGCCACGGTGCGCGGCGCATGCGTGGGAGTGACGTCTGCCTCTATTTGCTGTTTTGTGCAATTCGATACGGATTGAAAACCGATTAGCAGTGACGTATACTTATTTTAAATTAAGAATGGAAATACAGGGACAGGATTTTATGAAAAGGTAATGACACTCTACAAATCAAAGAACTCCTTCTAAAAATCTAGATGCTTACATATTTACTTATGAAAATCCTTTATTTTGAAGATTGTTAGTAAGCAGTTTACATTTTTTCAGATTAGTTCACATACTTGTAGCAACTAAAGCATGTCCTCAGTGGCAATCGGATTAACGAAATATGCAACTGCTATTTAAATACAATTTGTTTATATTAATTCAACCCGTGCATGGTCACTTGTAAAATTGGTGCCATATCGGCCTATTAGATACCACTTATTAATCCAAATCAGTGTTGGTATACGCTTCCAAAGTGTTAGCACGCGCTACGGGCCACGCGCCACGCACGCTCCCGCACTTGTTGGCACGCGTCGCGTGTTTTGCGTGCAAATGTGTTAATGTTAATACTTACAAGGAGTTATAGCTCATCAACTAGTTAGTTAACAAGTTATACTAAGTGGTATAAATAGTCACTTCATAACTAAGATACATGAAAATGAGCAAATATTACTAAAGAGGTATTTATCTACTAAATGTAATGCATGTGGATATGTAATGTTGGGCACCTTGTAACCTTTTTCATAATATTTATTTCTGTGTTTTACCTTTTTTATTACCTACTTTTGATAGTATATTGTTTTTAGGTTTTGAAGATTTGCTCTCTATGTGGTCCATATTGGTTTGGTTAGGATTGATAATAGAATATTTAACCGATAGGTTTTCGTTTACAACAGGTAAAGTACCGTAATAATAACAAAGAGGTAAGGTGCTCATAAGCAAAAACCACTCTTATTGTGAATTCGTATGAACAAACATACCGACTCCGTTTGTAACCGGTAAATCTATGAGGGAGGCCTGTGTTCAGCGGTGGACATATCGCTGCTAAATGATGAAGAATTTACTTTCGCAGTGCGTAGTTAAAATCACGTGTGCAATTAGATAATTCTATAAAAATAAAAAAAAGCATTAGAAAGACCACTCTTTTCTCACATTTCGGGTTATACTCACTTCACAAGATTAACAGAACGGAGGAGGACTGCTAACTTTATACCCGTGTGAATATCACAGACACAATTACGTTATTTGCGAAGCCTAAAATCGCACTTGACCATTTTTTGTGTCAAATTGACACGGTCGATTTCGAGTGGGATAATGTCAACATTATTCAACAATAACACTGTATTTAAAGACCCGTGACATAGGGTTAATTTGTCACACCGTACGAACTTTTTTAATAGGTTGATGATAATGATGATACTTTTTATGATTTTGAAGTGGTTGATGAGGACACTTAAGTTTTTTGGTGCAAAATCATCCCGTGAGAACGCCGTTCGTTCGCAGATTGCGAAATAAGTACTTACTATCGTTGAATGACCAGACCACTTTCCAAGTACTTAACCTAAGTAAGCAATTAGGTAATTTTTATACCCCCGAATGCCAACAATTTGACAAGGATATCTTTCTGAAAAACCTTTTCAGAAAATGAATCAACTTTTCAAAATGATAATTTTTGATACTCGTACCGATTACTAAATAGTGCTCGTACTAAGTAATTTTGTGGTTTAGAGATAGAGATGGGTTTAGTTTCACTGTTTTCGTAAACCTGAAATTACTAAAATTATTTAGCTAATTACATAGCCAATGTCATGTAATAACGTTCCCCTTACATCTGTTTCGCACATGACACACTCGTTGCTGTAAGAGCTGACCTTTCAAAAGTAGCTAGACTGACTTCTGGAGCCTCAGATATTGTACGGCGTATAGGCTGCTCGGCTTTGAAGTAGCGCTTACAAAAACGGAGGCAAGTAACCTTCCTGGGTAAAGAAATAAAACTCTAGCGGGTGCCTTAGTTCTCGTTCGGTTCGGTTCGATGAAAGCTTTCGTTGTCTTGCCGTTAAGCTTTTGAAAACGGCGGGATCACAAAGCCTGTTCAAATCTTGTTTTCCAAAAAGTCCTTTACAGAATAGAAGGTTTTCTTCAAAAGCCATCTACGCAATGACTTATTAAACATTGGGGTAGGCAGTTTCTTAATAGAGTCAAGGATTTAATTATAAATAGTCGTGCACATCGCAGGACAATTTTTCAAGAAATGCGTCGTTTTGGGTACTGTGTTAAGTATAAGTCGGTTAGGGTTTCGGAGATTTTTATCCGAAGTTTTATTTAATGGTAGGAATATGTGACTATTTTGTTTGACGAATTTTGCTATCTCTACCTTTCTAACCGTTACGGTCGCCTCTCCTTCAGGCTTGTTTAGATTCTGACCGGGCATGCTGCTTTAGTCATTATCATGAGTGGTGGCATCATGAAGATGCCACCACTGCGATGCCGAAGTTGACAGTGCAGCACACAAACTGTCCGGGTGCGCCGCATGGGAGACGTCGAGTCTAGCTGAAACCATCTCACTGATTAGCATAATACCGGCTATGCTCAAGCAAACCCCCTTTGTACCACTTACAGCAACTTGGAAAAAATTAGGTTTTAGTGGGTAAACCTGGACGAGGGAGTCCCACATACATAACCCGTTTCCTAATATCACTTGTCTATTGTCTATTGTCAACAATGTTATCTGTGCATGCCGTGGCAGCCTGTTAGTAAGGCAACACTCTAAAATGATCCCTAATGATCAGTGTATATCATAGTGTGTGGTGTATGCTTTGTTAGTTGTCCTCATTAAATTTAAAAAAATAAAAAATCATCGCAAAGGGTATGCATAAAGCATAAATATCTTCCGCGAACGTATGTGTTTTAACTAGCGAATGTAGTTGTTTTAGCCGTTGCACACATAATATTTTTTTTCGACTTTTTTTTTTGACTGCCTCGTTGGTGTAGTGGCAAAGTTTCTGCCTTGCATACGAGAGGTCCTGGGTTCGAATCCCAGGTCGAGCCAAAATTGTTTCTGAGATTTTCTGTCTTGAATTTCTCAAAAACAGCTCGGAGTCGGGAAGTCGGCGGTGTTACACCCCCGTGCCTCGGAGAGCACGTTAAGCCGTTGGTCCTGCGCCTGATCTCTCTACGGTCATGACGGATTGCCGTCTCACCGAACTATGAGAGTGATGGAACAGTGAGTGCATCTGTGTATTGCGCTCACACTTGTGCACTATAATATCTCCTGCGCAGTTGGCATATCTCTGTTGAGATTAGTGTTGCCCAAATTCAGTCTTGGTCTTGCAGTCTTGGTCTTGTTCTTGCGTTTTTGCAAGACCAAGACCAAGAACAAGACCGCGTATTTTTAGCAAGACCAAGACCAAGACTGACCGTGCAAGACTTGAGCAAGAACAAGACATAGCCTGCAAGACTCTTGCGTCTTGCAGCTAGGACTTAGCGCTATTTCACTGAGTAGTTAGGTGTAACAGTTCGGTGTATAGGTAGGTACGCTTAGGAATTCTATGAGACGCAAAAAACTGTATCAAAGAATATGAAAAACTGGACCTATGCGCATTACGACTAAAGCATCATTAGTAATTAGAAAACATAGAAATAGGTTAAGTGATGAGTCAGCCAGATGGTTACTTTGTATTAATTCTTGGTCAAAAAAATTGATTTAAAGTATCATAACCTAATGATAAAGCTGTTGATTTGTGTTGTATTTTATTTTTTCTTCAAATAAATGATAAATCGTAAAACTCTTTTATTAAATTTCTTATAAGTTGAGGGTTCAATCTCTTTCTAGACAGAAAAGTATTGTTCTTTAAAATACAGTCAAGTTATTGTAATTAATTTGTTTTTTTACATGTTTTAGCAAATGTAAGCTTATAAATCATAAATGTTTATTAAGAAACAGTTACTTCCATGGAAAACGGCATATAGGTCAGTTGATTTTTCGAATTTCTTATCAAATCTTCAGTTATTTATTAATCTGCTTGATCTTTACTATGGCTATGTTAATTCAAGCTCACAATGTTCCAATTCTAATACGTTTTTCTAAGATTTAAAGTAAACTTTAATAAATAGTAATAGACTAATAGGTAATTGCAAGACTTGCAAGACTCTTGCTGCAAGACCAAGACCAAGACCAAGACTGGGAGCGCAAGACCAAGACCAAGACCAAGACCAGGTGTATTGGCGCAAGACCAAGACCAAGACTGGCTAAGTCTCGTCTTGTTCTTGCATTTGGGCAACACTAGTTGAGATTGGCCGCCGTGGTCGAAATCGGCTAGGAGGACTATACTATAATATTTTTTTTCCAATAATATCCATTTATTTCTGTAAGTAGGCTAACAACTAGCACTTATTATTAATATTACTATTAATTAATATTATTATTACTATTAATACAGTACTTTTTTCGGATCTATTATACTGGAACCATTTAACGGACCAGTACTGTGCTGCTTTGTGTTAATACTTTATTTTGTATATACTATATTCTGTGATCCTGTAAATGCTGTGTGAATATTATATCCAGTAGAAACGGGCCTGTTTAAACGGACCCACTAAAACTGCAAAATGTAACTACTATTAATATTTGCATCCCTGTACGCAGGCTGAATACACAAGACTTTTATTTCTAAGACCTTTGTATTCTTGCAAATTCTATTTCTATTTCAAAACTATTTCTATTTCTAAAAACGGATCGACAAACAGATTCACTAAAGTAATTAATGGAGATAGCAAAACATAACACGTCTGTCAATTCTTCCTCACAAATATGGCGTGATATCCAGCTATATTACACCATAAATACTTACTTAGCAAGGGATAGGTATCGCCACGCGTCCGCCACGCGCCATACGTCTGCCACCACTTAGGAAGGCCTACTTTGCTCACTTATTTATTTATTTAAGCTTTACGGCACAACAAAACTATGTACAAAAGGCGAACTTAACGCCGTAGGGCATTCTCTACCAGTCATACCTTTGGGCTAAGCAGAAACCATTTACCACCGATATCGCTAACTATGTAGATCGTCATCTGTCTATATTTGCGAGGAATTAGTTGTTAACACGAGACCTTGGATTGGCACGTGTCTGGTGTAATCTTATTTGGGTCCTTTTAGATTGTTGGTTACACTAAGCTAAACATTTTAACGGTGGCATAGCGTAATGAAATCACAGTGTGTTCAACATAGCTGGAACCGAATATTGACCTCGTTTGAAGGCCGCTCAAACAGCACAATAATACATTCATTTTCAACAGTTAGTTAGATTCAGGAACTCGCTCTCGAACTCTACTAAAATAGGGAAGTTAGTTTGTATGTCTCGTTGTATTTTATTTGGTTCTCTACAAAAAAAAAACGCGAAGTGAGTGTTTGGCAAAAGCCGGATCCGGCCCTCCTGCTAAACGGAACGGAATTTCCTTATCCACGATGCAACGTTACTTTTCCAGTTGTCCTGTTTGTCGGCAGCTCTAGTAGGTATATACTTGATTATACTAGTGCTCTACAATACCCACATTGCATGTGGGTACTTACCATCGAAAATACTTGTTTCATTCAGTGCAGATGCCCCTCCGGCGTATGACGTAACTGTTATTATCTTTGGCAACAAACATAAAGCCATGCGGTTGATTTTCAATCAACCTCAAGAGGTATACCGACCCAACTCTACCAAATGTTAACTATTTGGATCCACCCCTCACCATGATTGTAACACAAATATCTTACTTGTCGTTACAATACATTTTAAAGTGCCAGCATAAAGTTTGTTATTGGAATAGCAAAAGTGAAATTAAAGTTGAAATATTTTTCCTACAATCTTTTGCAGTGTAAATTGCAAAGTATTAAAAGTCTTAAAGTTAAAATACTCTAGCATACAATATTGCATGAAAATAGTTAGAAAATAATCTTTTATCGGAATTAATAACGCTCACATTTGTTTGCTTACTATTCAAAGTAAATATCAGATGCAGAGCCAATTTGCAGAAACGATTCATCTCCTGGTATTAAATGTGAAATGATAGAATCGATTTTATTTACCCGAATATTGCTTAAGCCAGCCACAGTTGGGGTGCCATTGGATAAATAAAGCTGCACATTTTGATATTTATCGTTAAAATTTGTTATTATACTAAGCGCAATCAAATTTTAACTTTAGTCACATTTCTTTAAATAGTCAAAGATCAGTATTGGTTGTACACGGTTGATACAAGTGTACAACTACTCTTAAAAACATGTATAAAACTTCTAATTTAAACGGTTTTCATCACAGTTATCACGTAGGTACTAGATAAGAAATAAATCGGTGGGCCCACAGAACAATATACGGTAGGTAGGTACCATAAAATAAAATCGTTGGGACCGCGTCCTAGTGTTAACTAAGTTGAATGGATGGAAGAATCTTTCATGCAGCATGCATGAAAGATGTTATTTCTTTAATTTCTTTTGTTTTTTACTTCTTTAAGAAAATTTTGTTACTTTATATAGTTGATGGAATCAGGCGTCCATGACTAAAGCCGAAAAAGTGAATTATTTTGCTTTAAATTTCCAATAAATGAAGCCAGCGCAGGAACTCAAATACATCGACAACGAGCGAGACTCATAGTCTGTCGAAGCGACAACACCTACTGCGGAAGCCACGTGTAGTGGCGAAACGCGTCGAGTGTTTTGTTGGTGTCCTGCGATTTCCAGCTCTAGTTTTTTAAGTGGTTACGGTCGGGTTCCTGCGCTGGAGTCGTTTAATGGAAATTTAAAGCATAATAATTCTATTTTTCAGCTTTAGTCATGGATTTCCGCAAAGTAACGCCTGATTTCATCAACGATATTGGTAGGGATTTACCTATTTTACCACATGCTTTTTTAAGAAATACCTACTTTACCCATTATACTGAATAACAATCACAGAAGTTCGATCATATCAAAATGCAATAAAAAGACTCCCTTATTTTAAAACGGTAAAGCAAACAAAATCCAAGTGTATTGGTTTAGTTAAGCTAACACTAGCTCTGCCCCGCGGCTGGCTCTGAATTTTTAAATAGACAAACATACGGACAGACAGACAATGCGTCAATTAGCCTGCGGCCAGGATTCAAAAGCATGTGGTTTAATATTTGATTAGTAAAAAGAGGAACTTGTTTGACTTGTCTTTTTCAATTACTTATTTCAATGAACATAGTTTGGTTGGACCAAGAACCATAAATTTAATTTAAAAATTATATAGCCACTTTTGTGCAGGATGGTGCGAATTATACGAGTTTGTTTTGTATAAAGTTTTTTTTTTTAGATGTAAGTATTTCCAAGAGTGACATTAGCATACAATAATGCACCACGAACCTTACATTTACAATATCACCTTTCCATAAATAGCACAGAAATAACAGACTTTTTGACATTCATCTTTGTAAAGCTGAAAAAGATGATTATTTTGCTTTGCTTCGCTCGTAGTCTGTCGAAGCGACAACATCTCCTGGGGATGCCACGTGTAGTGGCGAAACGCGTCGAGTGTTTTGTTGGTGTCAGTGTTGTGATTCCGAGTGCATCTTCTGTGTCACGTTGTGATTTGTAGGTATTGTAAGTCCTGCGACTTCCAGCTCTACTTTTTTCAGGTGATTACAGTTGGATGGATTTTGGGTCCTGCGCTGGCGTCGTCTAGTGGAAATTTAAAGCAAAATAATCATCTTTTTCAGCTTTAGTCATGGATTTCCGCAAAGTAACGCCTGATTCCATCAACTATATTCATCTTTGTGCAATGACGTTTGTAATGAAAAAAATTTCCTATACAATGTGTAATTTTTATGGTTGTAGAATTTTACGCACGAGTATCTCTTAACCTGATATTATTTAAAAGTCACATATCTAAGTAAGTATTCTGTCTGCATTCCACACGGCATATCCGTACACAAGCAATAACTATTTCAACAGAAGCAAAGACGAGATTTCACTGTTACTACCATCGACAAACCTATAACATTTGGCAAGTAGGGGAATATGGAATGGACATAAATATGCGGGATTAGTCGGCGGATTGTGGCGAGGACCTAATGGTGATCGGGGGAGATACCGCTAAGCACGTCGTTTAAGTATTGTACTATTAATTTGGTAGATGTGGTTGCTTGTAATATTGTGTTATATTAGTTATTTAGTATATATTTTAATAATAGGAATAGACATAGGATAATAATAATATGTGCATAATTTCAACTGCATCTCTGCGCCTACTAAAATTTTCTTTGTACGTATTAGGCTGTCTGTTTTTACTTAATTAAGTTATCATCGGCCAAAGAAAGGGTTCTTATTTGTGTGTGTTTGTAAACAATAAATATATTAGATAACATCAATTGAGGTGCTTGTGGCGCAGTGGTTGCAGCGCTTTGGTAGTGATACTTAAAGTTAAGCAACCTCGGGCGCGGTCATGTTTGGGATGGGTGACCATTCTGGCCATTAAAGTGACGTCTATTTCAAAGCATTTCCGTGCTTCGGAAGGCACGTTAAGCTGTTGGTCCCGGTTAATATCGATAGATATTAGTCGTTAAGCCTGGTCAGAGGCCCTCGAGCGGCTTATAACATCTAACAGTAAGGTTGGTCACTTACCTTATAAATACCCCTCCACCAATCCGCACTGAGCCCACGTGGTGGAGTATGGGTCGGACCACCTCATAGTTGAGGTGAGGCCTGTGAGGCAGTGGGACGTATATAGATAACTAGTCGAGGCAAAATTAAGATAAAGAAAAAGTAACGCTGATTGTTAATTTTATAAGAATGTAAGTATTCTGAAAGTAAAAGTTTCTACCAAAATAATCTTATCATAATCTTCCAAACTTTTTATGTAAAGTTTTTATTTTCTTTCCACTGACTGATAAAAAAATATAAATTTGATTACCGAGATGAGAAATTTAATAAGGCCTGCCATATGAATATTCTCATCCCGTGGTCTTATCAATATCCCAGCAACCAGTTCAGCATTTTCCTCTAATCAAGGATAGTAAGACACCTTTTGTAACAATTGTATATCATGTGACTTTGCAATAAATCTGAATCAGAAGCAGAATCCGCTTGGTAGCATTTATAGTAGGTATCTTATACGCTCATCCGGGCACATTGGCTCGGGATATCCCGTTAAAGATATATGTAAAAAATAATATAGAAAAAAAAAAGAAATTCTGAGAAATAGCTTTCAGTCTGGTAGTATGTATTTGCGCATGCTTCATTATACAGTCTTTGATAAGCTATGCATCGAAATTACATGCACATTTTCGTAACAATAGCCAAAACAAACGTGATTTTAATTTTTTTTTGGGAACTCTACCCTACAGTAATGGTATTAAGGTCGACCCAATGGAAATGGAATGAATAGTTGCGGTGTGGGTAGAGCTGTGATAATCCATTGGTTTTGGCTACATAGAGATCCGTCACGGGTGCTGTTAGTAACGAGGGTAGGAGCGGTGTGTGTCAACAATGTTACTGCGAGGAAACACAAAATTTGTACAAGCATGTAAAACTAACCAGGCAGGCTACCTATGTAATACAAAAGATTTATTATGTAACTTGCGGACCCCGTAGACATTTTAGTATTCTCTTCGTGAGAACCATTCCCGTACTTGAATATCAGAAAATAAGAATTGACCAAATTGGTCCAGGCGTTCTTGAATGCGCTTACCAACGCATTTTGCGATTCATTTTTATATTATAGATGATCAGATTTTGGAAGATTGAAAGTTGATAAGTATTTAAGAAAACATTATGCGATACTTTAGGTAAAGTGTAATGCCATGTAGTGTATGCCAAACGAAACGGAACGTGTCTTGACGTGTGTCAAATGGCGGCATGAAAATATGATAATTGGGATGATGACACCTATCTTAAATATTGTCAAGAGCATCGTGTTTAAAAAACATAGCCCCTATGAAGTTAATACAACCAATATATTTTAAAAAAGCTGTAGAAACCAATTTTTAAACACACAAAACGCAATAAATATTCGGTCAATTGACTCCGATTTCTGACACATGACCGTGACGTCACAATCATTTATTACCATACGAAATCTATGAAGACAGACCGTTTTGACAGATAATAAAAAGTATGTCAACGATTGGTGGTGTCGTCTAGCCAATTTTTAGCAATTAATTTATACTTCATCAGCGTTAAAATGACAATAAATCTTCGTGATATCGTTTATATGTAAACAAATAAATAAATACTTTGATAAGTATTATAGTAGCACCAAAGCACTAGATTAGCGTAAATAGTCAAATCGATATAATTTCTACTAGAAAGTAGGGGTCTAGCTTGTCTAATTTGGACAGTGTTTAAATCAGGGTGCTTAGTGCTGAATGTGCTTCTGTGGTACCAAATGTTTAGTCACTGGATAAACACTGGCTTTTCCAACCACTTCAAGCCAAAACAAAGTTAATTTCCTGGTCACGAGCAACACCGATGACAAATGGCGTGTGACGAAAGCGCAGATTTGTTTTATAATTACAATAATTTACCTTTTCCGACGCGACATATTTGTGGCAGGTGGTGTAATTATAAATGATGAAATAAATTTTCGTTTGTCATAAAATATTTTTTGTTTGTTTAAAAACATCTTTTCTTAATTTAAATATAGAACAGATTTAATATTTTCCCTACACCGTATCGTTTCGTTTTGTCCCTTAGTCGAATAGTGTTATAAGTACCTGAGGTATTTTTAAGGATTGTAAGAAAATTAAATTTGCATTGATAAACTGATTGGCGATGTCGTTGGTATACCTACTCAAGCTTAGATTGAACAGAGTAAAATCACCTATAGAAGCCAGCTAACCAAATCACCCTATAGAGTACCTAACACCGTAATCACTCACTGGCCGTCACCCAAACAACAGCACACAAAACTACATGACACCCAAATCATTGGCAAACAGGCTTCCACAACAAAATAGGCCGTAACGAATTTTCAAAGCAAACATTAGTTTACGAAATTCGACCCATAACTCGGGTGCCCCTATTCCACCGTTCAACATACAATTCCTTCCAAAATCAATTTTATTGCAAGTCCATAAAGTTTGATATCACACAAGGGGACTATAATAAATTGGTAACGTTTCTAAAGACAGAACAATGCGCGAACGCAGGGGTGCGCGAGAGCATTCACTTTTCGCTCTTTAGCCACCATTGTTCCAATTTGATTTATATTCATGGTTCTTGCTTTTATTATTACTAGCTGGTAAATCAAGTGCGAATTTGGTTTAGCTTCCAATCGTTCGTCAACGGTTAACATCTCTATTTAGAAATTTGGTGTTGATAAACAAATGAATTAAGAGTAAATTGTAAAACAAGTTCTCTTTATTTTCTTACAAAAGGACTAGTTATAAACTTTGGCAGTTGCAACTTATGCTAAACAATGTTAAAACTTTATTGTCATACAAAATTCTTCACAATGTTCCTTAGTTCTAAGTGTATAATAAAATTCTTAAAATATAATTTGTACATTGAATGACTAGTTTTTTAAATACAAATTATAATTGACTTAGTTCAATAGTTATTTTTACTCATATTTGAGCATTTATAATACTAGACCTATTATAAAAGTCTCTATATCTTTGGTTGAAGTAAGCACTAGTTTCCCCGTATGCAGAATTTCCTCCATAGTAATATTTTTCATTTTGTCCGTAACCTAAGCTGCTGTTATAGTTACAATAGTTGGAATTATAATCATCTACTTTTGTATGCCTCCTGGTTTTAGCAGCTGTCTCAAACGCATTTCTAAAGATCTCATAATTAGACTGGTTAAAATACCCTTCTGCATTATTTTGTAATCCACTTTCATAGATTTCATTATAATTATTGCAAGTAGCTGTAGGTTTTTGCGAATAGTAATCAGTTTGATTCAAATCATCTCCATAACTTGAGGGATGCGTGAAAAATCCACTACCAGTTGTAGAAGTGATACAATTCCCGCCGGTGTTATTCACTGAAACTGTCACATTTCCTACATTGATAAGCACTCCTTCTGAAGTTTGCATGAAATTGGACCCGTTAGGAAAAGGCTTGCTGAATCCTTGAAAACTTCTAAAGCTACCATCACCTGTGTAATCTTCAGTCTTATTAGGAATCAGAAACATGTCTCTAAAAGCGTCCTTGGTTACTTTCTCGCCAGCTACGGCATAATTTTGAAGCTTTTCGTAGTTAATTGAAAATCCTTCTGGCGGTGCGTTTCCTGAATTTATATTATCCAATGACTCAAGAGTTTGGCTAAGAGCAAATATGTAGTTGTGTGCAAACCGAAGTGTTTCAATTTTAGTCAGCTTTGTATCTTCTGGGAATGTAGGAAGAACGCATCTTAACCTGTCTAAAGCTTCGTTCAGCATGTGCATTCTATTTCTTTCTCTATCATTTGCTTTGATCCTTCTATTTCTTTTTATTTTCATGATTTGCGTCGGACTCTTGCATCTGGTTACTCTGTTCTTGCCGTTTGCATATTTTCTTTTGGGTTTATTAGGATCTTTTGGTTTCTTGTCCTTTGCCTTGATTGGGGTAGACGTACTGTTTGCTGATGAGATGTTATCTCCGAAGGTTTTAATGTCTACTGGTTCTTGAAAAGGAAATTCATATTCGTCGCTAAATAGTTTTCTTCTTGCACCTTCTTTTTTTGGTGTGAGAGATATTCCTAAGTCTGAAGTGTCATGCTTGAGAGGGGTACTATGGGCTGACGTAGGAATTGCTAAGGAAGAATCGGCGTATGATCTGTCAAAGCCAGAGTCGTTGCTGCAAATGCTGTCGTTGAAGTCGCAATAGTCTTCAAAATTGGTCCCGAACATCTTCCAATCTGTAGACAAAACATAAAAGATTCATGAGCATAAAGTTGAATTACCGCCTTTTATAAGAAAAAAACGCGTCAAATATATATTTTTGTAGAGTACTATCCAAACATTTGGCCACAATCGCGCCTGATGGTAAATGGCGATGTGGCCGTGGATGGAACTTAAGAAACAAGGGACGTTTCAAGCGATCATAATGTCGAGTTGAAAACGTAGGCAAACGTACCTACTATCTCATCAGGATTTTGGAGCCCTTTGCTTCCTGACATTTGTGAAAAATTTATGTTGATTCATAGACGTACCTACTTATTAGTAAAACTGACTGCCTCGTTGGTGTAGTGGCAGAATTTCTGCCTTACATCCGAGAGGTCCTGGGTTCGAATCCAAGGTCGAGCCAAAATTGTCTCTGTGATTTTCTGTCATGAATCTCTCAAAAACGGTGGGAAGTTGGCGGTGTTACACCCCGTGCTTCGGAAAACACGTTAAGCCGTTGGTCCTGCACCAGATCTTTCTCCGGTCATGTCGGATTGCCGTCTCACCGAACTTTGAGAGTGATGGAACAGTGAGAGCACTTGTGTATTGCGCTCACACTTGTGCACTATAATATCTCCTGCGTTGTTGGCTGATCTCTGTTGAGATTGGCCGCCGTGGTCGAAATCGGCCAGGAGAACTAGAGGTATTATTATTATTAGTAAAAGCTTTATGACTTCCATTCGATCAAGATCAAAATCAAACAGATACAATGCTACCCCTATGCCCACCCTATGTTTGTCTGTCTGTCCACCTGAGACAGGTGTTATAGTACCTAAGTACAGATCGCGTGACCGTATGTTCCGAGCGCGGGTTCACTTGAACTTTATCACTTCCGACTTCCGCCCGTTTCCGGTCTGGGGCGTTTCAAATTAGGAACCGTGACGGTTGATTTGATTTTTCGTTTAATTTCTTTATTCGATTTGTGGAAAAGTTGTGATTGTTTTACTTTTGTAACGGCTTATTGAAATAGATGACTTAGATTTTTTTAAAGTGATGCTTTCATAAAACATCTGTGTTTGCTTTTGTAACATTATTGTCGATCAAGAGATATCTCTAGGTACTTTTATGCAATTTAAACCGGGTGCATAGGAAAATTGTACATAAAGATAACCAGTAGTCTGTCCTGAAAGACAAGACAACGCCCAGCCTAAACCGCTAATCGTAGAGACCAGAAACTTGAAAGTGTGTCTAAACGTGTGTACGATAAAGTTAAACTCAATACAATACCAATACATTGTCCACCACATAAGTTAAATTCGCGGCCATTTTAATGACCCGGCCACCTGTCGCCACGCGTCGGCACGCGAGCCGCGCGCGCCGAAGCGTCCAGTGTTAATGGGGAATGTATTGTCTTATTTAGTTTATTATCTATTTTGTTATGGTATATTTTTGTTATAATCGTGTGCGTTTTTATTTTATTGAATTAATTTGCAAACTTAAAAAAAGAACTTTGCATTATAAAAAATCATCTGCCATTTGAACCTGCGTCTATTAGGTAATGGATAAACTACTCCGTTTGAGACTTATCGCGCCGCCCAGATATTGGCAAAGCCTGTCGAAATTGGCTAGTGTGAAAATCATTTTAAAATATATATTCACGCGTAAAAGTACATATAACATTCTAATTTCGGTGGTAGAGGCGGATCAAAATGTCAGTCTTCTTTTGTTAAGGTGGTGCCTAGACATGCATAATACATTGTTTACTTTCAGTACTTTATCTAATAATGTCCCTTTCTTTTTTAAAAGTACAGTAGAGCGTCGATTTTTGATACTAATTGGGGACTTGGGTGTTCGGTAAATCAAATTTATTGGATAGTTAATCGAATTGTATGGAAAACGCCGTACATATTTCCACACAAGTTAATAAAAGCCATATTTACATTATTCCAAGCCAACATCAAAGCAAATTAAACTTTTCCGAAGCACTTTTTAGTTATTATTTATATATTTTTTAGCCATAATGTCAAAATATTCGCTATTTTGCTATACTTATTTGTTACCCGAGATAGGCGTACGATTAAGCGGTTGTTTTATTATTTTTTTATTTATATTTATTTATTATGAAAACAACATGTACATTTTATAAACAAAGTCCTACAAAACTATTTACACAGTTTGTCTGTAGGATCAAGTGAGTCTCATTAAAAGTTTAAGTTTAACAAGTAATATATTTATGTATCCAATGTGCTGAGGTAATATTTTTTTAAATTACGTTTAAATTTAAGCTTATCTCTTTCTCGTCGAATGTCTTCCGGCAAACTATTAAGAAGGTAAGGTATTCGCTTCTTTAAGGTTCTATCTCCAAAAGAATTTTTTACCTTTGGTACTTCAATTTGTCGTCAGACTTTCGGATAATCGAATCTACACTTACACTGTTTATTTCACGTTTCATCATAAAGATACTGACAAGTATTTTCTATCATTAACATTACTACTGATTTCACAATGTTTGAGCTTTAAGTATGTCGATTTGTAGAGACGCTGTCTTTGTATAGTATAGTACAACGAGTAAGTTTTACTATGCTAGATCCAACACAAGGTTTCGTTTATACTTTCAGGGCTTTTTATCGAGAGTCTAAAGATAAATAATTGTACAAGACGTAAATTTAATTTTTTTACTTGTCTCTATGTTAAAAAGAGTCAAATACCATTACCCAAGCTGGCTTCATTATCGCACTTTTGTATCTCACAAAAACATTTCAAGGAGTATAAAAATTCAACTTACATTAATTCACAAACGCGTAACTGAGACGTTCACACCAAAATTAAACTAACATCACAACACTAAAATGCTCGCGGGCTATTCCCGACTAAGTTATCTGCACTTAGTCAATTTGACCATGTCGGAGCACTGTGCGGGGCGCCTGCGCGTAAATGCACTGTGGGCCGGGACACAGCGCTCCCGGTTTTATTTTATCAACCAGTGGGCTGGTGGGACGCACTTGATGGGATACGCCCCCAACTTTTTGGTACTTGAAAAGCACTTTTGAAAACAATGTATGGTTCTAGTAAAAGTTTAGTATACCTTGGTTAGTGAATAAGTTGTTAGGTGTGAGTTGTAAGTAAGTCTGTGGTAGGTCTCCTTTCGTTTCAGAGCGAGTAATGATATTTGCAGCTGAACTTTGTTTTACAAAAACTTATGTAGCTGTGTATTAAAAATTCTTCCGTGTTTGTTCATATAAACTGTTTTTTAGTGCAGTAAAATTGGTCCTCGATCTGTATCAAAAAGGAGATGGTTTAATATGTAATGTCATTCTGTTTTAAGTTGCAGCACCAGTGCAAGGGAGAAAAGAAGAGATTCGAAGGAGATCAAACATACCTTGCATGTCTATCTGTAGCTAGGTAAAATATCAATATCAGACCTAAACAAACTAAGCCATATGCGCGACACTGCCGATTGCACGGTTAAATTTATTTAATAGTTTAATAGCGCGTGCAAACTGTGCCGTTTTTTTTATTGCTAACCCTTTTGTTGGTATTGACATGCCATAAATTATATAAATATTTGATCAGACATGGCCCTAAAGCCACATTTATTTTATTGGTATACAAGTGTACTGGATTCAAGGTGAAAGATATTTTCTGGAATCCAAATCAACCAAACGTTTGGGGAAAGTACTTAATTTTACAACAAGGATTTTTGTTTTTAATTGTTAAAGTTGATATGATTTGGAAAGTGAGAGTCAAATTTACATGTTCTTGAAAGTAGCTAGAAGCAGTAAGGTATTAAGGTTGATAAGGTATTCAACAGGTTATAATGCTGGTCATATCTACAAAATATCTATCCTTAATGTGGGTTGTATGTAGTGGCAAGCACATGAGGCTACTCATTTTTGTTGAAAAATCGCCCGTTACGGGAAGTACCCTGTAGGTTTTGATTCCCGTGCGAGTTTCGAAAATTTGCGGAAATTTGCGGCCTAAATGGCTGTATCTTTTGATTGCGTAGGCTTAGAAGGTTGATTTTTCTACGCTTCCAGGGACAGTAGACCTAAGTATCATATATAAATTCCAGTTTGATACCTCCACGCGTTCCTGAGAAAAATGGTCTTGACAGACGGACGGACGGACAACAAAGTGATCTTATAAGGGTTCCGTTTTTTTCTTTTGAGGTACGGAACCCTAAAAAATATTTTTAACAGCTCTTTTACCGACTAAATACTAAATGGTAAAACCCTTGCACTCTTTACGGATGATAAAATGAAAAATAAGGATACAAATCAACCTTTTAACACCAAATGCCCCGGTTCCGGCTGATTGGCAATTCCTCGCGAAATAAGTTAACTCCGTCACGGCGCATTTGAAAGGTTGAAAGAGTAAAACATAATTCCAATTTTTCCCGCTAACGCGCGTATTCAACTACAATATTAATGACGGTGGGTATCCACCTCTCTAAGTTCGCCTAGACTAAAGATTTTTTCTTCAAAATTTGTCGACATTTTAGTTACATTAATTTAGATAGTGGCTAATTAGCTGCTCTTTTTAAAATCATACTCGATCGACCCGATACGTGAAGTCACAAATAACAAATAATAGTCCAGTAAATGGTAATAGTCCTCTTGGCCGGTTTCGACCACGGCGGCCATTATCAACAGAGATCAGCCAACTACGCAGGAGATATTATAGTGCACAAGTGTGAGCGCAATACACAGGTGCACGCACTGTTCCATTACTCTCAAAGTTCGGTGAGACGGCAATCCGACATGACAGGAGAGAGATCAGGCGCAGGACCAACGGCTTATCGTGCTTTCCGAGGCACGGGGGTGTAACACCGCCAACTTCCCGACTCCGAGCTGTTTTTGAGAAATTCATGACAGAAAATCTCAGAAACAATTTTTGGCTCGACCTCGGATTCGAACCTAGGACCTGTCGGATGTAAGGCAGAAACTTTGCCACTACACCAACGAGGCAGCCAAAAGTATCTCCGTATCTACTTAACATACGTGAGATTTAAGAAACTTTATTCTCATTAGGAATTATATTGTTAATTCACTTTTTTTATACGTAGCCTACGTAACCTTAACATTTTGTGTAGATTGTAAGCAGATTTCTTTAAAAATATTTCATCGCAACTGAAAAGTCAGGTGTACCTTTTGTAAAGCAGCCCTACAGCGTTAACCCTCTCGAATCGCAATATTATAACAGTGCCGTTTAAAATAATAAATAATAGCGAACGGGTTGCGCTTGCGCCGGGCGCGTTAGTTACTCTGCCGTCGCCACGCTCGAGAGACCATGAATGCGTTATAATGCTGATGCATGTGTGGAGCTAGTGTAGGGTTAAGTATAGAGATGTACCTACTACCACAGTATAACCAACTTTTTTCCTCATCATCTTTTTTTTTAATTTTAATTGGTGTCAAGTTAGCTTTCCAGTAAATATTTTTTTAACTGTGGTAGTTCGAATGCGGAAGATTCTGTAGTGTTGAAATAAGTTTCGTAGTATTTACGATTGCTTTGGTCTAGTGGTCTGAGGTCCAGACTACAAAACCGGCTGTCGCGGGTTCGAATTCTTCTAGGGGCAAATGTTTTTGCGATGAGCACGAGCATTAGTATCTTAGTCATGGGTGTTTATAAATGTATTTAAGTATTTCTATCCGTTATTCTAGCCACCATAGCAAAAGCTAACGCCTAATTTGGGGCTAGATAATTGGTGTGTTCGTTGAAACAATTTATTTATTTATTCCATTGTTTTGTAACGTTTTTAAGGAAAGGATATGTTTCTTTACCTAAAAGCTGTTTTACGCTAAGCGGTAGTTCTTCTTGTGTCAATGTTTTGCCATTTAAGCGTTCATTATTAATAATTATTTGTTTTTTACTGTATCTACTGGTAACTACTGGTGAAAAAGATGAAAAATATTATCTTCCAGATTAAAACGTTGTACTATGTAAGCTATGTGAAGTGCAAACAATACGGTAGTTGACACCACCAATCGTTGACGTACTTTTTATCAACTGTCAAAACGCTTTTCTTCATAGAGCTTGTACGGGAATAACACACTTTGACGTCACCGCGTGCAATGCCGACTGAGTAACTAATTATCATTTGAATTCCAATTAAAAATCAAATAATACGAACTGCAGAAAAATATTAGTGTAAAGGCATCTGAAATTATGAATTATTTTAGAGAAAATCAGTTTTTGAATATTTCTTTCATAGTGGAAACAAGCCTATTTTCGTTAGAAAGTGTTCACGCGGCGCTGAGCGCCACCGTACCCACATGATCTTGTCAAACACAGAGGCACAGTGTAAACGATTGGCAGAAACTTGTACATACATTTATAAGTTTAAAAAAATTGCGCCATAAAAGCGTATTTTGAAACTTTTTAAGTACATCACTAGAAGCACACAGCGCCGCACGCGCCCCTCTCTGATCCAAACACAACCCGCTCGCCACCGAGCATAATTCTGCGGACTTAGCCGTCAGGAGCCCGTCGGTGATTATTTGCTTGTTTTAGGATTACGCTAATTGATTTCGCTTATTGTGTTTACTTATCACGAATCAACCTTTCTAGTCATAATCACACGTAGAAAGGAACGACATATAAATTGGAAAAAAAGATGGTATCATATTTTTTTTAATCATTCGACTTTTGCTTCTATTACTTACTTTTTAAGTTTTTTTTTTAAATTCAAAGCTTTGAAAGTCGACATCGATCGAGTTTATAGTAGTATAGTACCTTCCTGTTTAAATGAATAAACAAAAAATATCTTTATGTCCCAAAGTACACTGATGACGTCTAACTTATCAGATTTATGCTTAGAAAGTTTTTTTTTAAATAGTACCTACTATAAAAAGGACCCAAATGTTTAATATAACTGTAATTACTATTTTTTTTGTTGGTCTAACTAGGTATTTATTTCTTGTTAACTACTTGAAAATCATATTCACAAATAAAAACATTGTTAAATCCTACAATATTTGCCTACTCAGACTCGTAACATGACGTTAATCTTTTAAATATTAAAACATTTACGAACGCACTGCCATAATCCTTGCAGGTCTAAAAAGTTATAAAAAACACAGCGCCTCGCCATTGTGGCTCTCCGTTTTAAAATGTTAAAACGCATTGTTGTTAAAGGCTTATCCAAAGGGTTGTAAATAATGACGGAGCAACTCTTTATGGAAAACTAAACGGTTGCCCTTAAAAAATATTATGGGGTTGTGTTTTATACAAAAGTGTTCTTTGCGCGAGAGCGGTGCCCGACAGTAAAGAGCTTTTTGATGACGTTATTGAACAAAACATTATTTTTTTCGATAGTAAAAGGGAATTATTTTAAACAAACCAACAATTTATTTTAAATATATAGGTATAAAAATGAATTGCTGTTCGTTAGTTTCGCTAAAACTAGAGAACAGCTGTACTGATTGTGCTAATTTTTGATTTGAATTATTTGTTGAAGTTTAGGGAAGGTTTAAACGGCGAGAAAATATATTAAAAAATGCGAAAACAGCGGGCAGGACATCGTCTGCCGGGTCCGCTATTCTTAAATAAAATAAATATTCATGTTTACATATCTCCTCAATTTTTACCTGTATCAGACAGGTCTGCGTTATTAAAAAAAAAACCTTAAAATGCATCGGTCTTTCTTTTACTACTGATTTATTAATGTCAATATCAGACGCGATTTTAAATATTTTTTGATACAGATAGTTACTTATACACTGTTAACATGTATTAATACTATGAAAATGTAACATGAAATTACGCTAAGTGCATGTGTTCTGTCCAACGCATGACACATTTTCCCCAGTTTTTGTATATCACACAGTTGACACTATCTTGACAGGCGGACAGGGCATCAAATCCTAACATTACTATTACTAGGTACAGTTATTGCTATTTAATAATTACACATTATTTATTAAATAAAGAAAATAAAACAAGCAATAAAGTCGTTTTGATTGTAACAGCTCTCTTTGGTCATTTCGAAAGATAATTTTGTAATTTAAAAAATATTATGTGCGATAGAATCGTGAGAAAATATCGGTGGACGACACCTGTCACCCTGCTATCAGATAGCGCTTTTATTAATTTTTTGCAATAATGTCTCTTTGTACAAATAAAAGAATCGCTAGCCCACTGTGCGTGATTTTCACTATCACTTTGGAAATTGCGTATTTTCTATTGCTTTGTAAATATGAATAAGTCAAGTAACATATATTTCTTTTTCACTTTATGGCTGGTTAATGCTGTTCCCTACAAAATTTTATTTTTCGTGCATTGGATTTTAGTTAATCCTCGAGTAGCTACAAACGACAGTAATATGTACTCCTGTTAATTATTATAAGCTTTACGTTGTCCAAGTTTTTAGAGTTATATTATAATGTTGCTATTCTTTGAACAATGTTTTTCATGTAAAACTAAGCTTATGTATTTTTAAAAGCATTTACTTTTAAGTGTATCTTGAAGAGATTTTCTGGGCGGTAAATGATGTAAGGAAAATACGGATCGCCTCGTTGCTAAGTATTAACGAAGTAAGTAAATACTTTCTGAATGAAACGAATATAAAGATGTGTAGACATATTTAACTGCGTTTTTTTCAATTTTTTACCAGACGGAAGCAGAGTCAAGAATATTAAAAATCAGTAAGGCAGTAAGTAAAATAAATAAAAGTTAGTTTAGTGTTCCAATAGTTTCACAGTTAAAACCACAAGATGATTAAGGTAGGTACTTAGGTACTTTGATAATGTAGGTTTAGCTAAAACAAAAGCGCAGGAAAATAAAACATTTTATATGAATACAATTGCAAATAATGTTAATATAGTAGGGGAAACCTGTACAAAATCGTATACCTACCGGGGTAAAACCGTACGGAGCAGATTTCGCAATTATTATTTTAAATACTCCCGCGAATTTCTCACTCATAGCCAGTGACCAATAGTATAAATTTATCAACAGACACTTGTTGCCGCAGGCATGAATGTAATTTATTTAAACGAAAATGTTTGTTTTTCGGCATATTCATCTTATTTAAAAATATATATAAGTACAAATCTTGATATATGTAGTGAATGCGTAAGTGTAATTTATTTTATGCAGAACTGTGTGTATTTACAAAATTGTTGCAAAGTTTTACCGGCATGTATCGTGTGTATTTGTGTAGTGGGTATTTGGTATGTCTTTGCTGTGTGCGTAGGGCTAAAACCTTATGGGGTAAAATCGGCAAATAACGGTTCTAACCCAAGAATTTGTAAATAAATAACTTTTAATTTTGTATATACCTAGTTTTTTATTTAATTCATCGCAAAATTATAACCAATATGCCAGGATGGGGAAACAATGAAATATCATGCGTGGGATACTTTAAACCATCACATACATGTCCCAAGTATTCCCAAAATCTACTTTGCAAAACAGGTTAATAAATTCAGGGCCACTGGTGACATACATTTTTATACATATAAAAATTTGTAAGGTTTTGTTCGTGTTAAAAATTTGTATTTGTGTTGAATTTCATTGATATTTTGTTCTAACTAATGTGAATTTTAAATAAACAATTATAATCACAAGTCTCTAGTTTTATAAGTTTCAATTCTATAGGATTTTTTTCTTAGCTATACGACTTTGCCCCGGTCTCCCCTGTGAGACAAATACAAAGATAAAACTTTGACAATTTATTTCACAAAAGAAGGTACGACAAATGGTTATGAGTAAGTAACAAAAGTTCCTGAAATTGCAATTTTCAGTCAAACCAATAAAACTAAGTAGTAGAAATAGGTTACCTATGTACAGTCGAAGGCCTTTGGAGCCAAGGACGTAGCGTCAAATTGTTTGTCAGCCACCACGTAGCGTCGAAAGTCCCTAGAGTCGAACGTTTGTTATGTTTTGCCTCAAACCAAATGATGAATAAAAACTAAAATGATAATGATTTCGAAGTATTGATCAAATATGTATATATTGATGTATTCATTTACTAAATAAGAGAATGGTGATGGCACCAGTGGTATTAAAATTAAAAAATATATACGTTCGACTTCACGGGCATTCGAGGGACGGTGTGACTGAAAAATAAATCGACGCTAATTCCTTCGCTCCAACGGCCTTCGACTCTACGTAGGTGACGACCCAGTATAAACCTGTTATAGTTTAATAGCATTATTAACTTTTCAAAATTAAATAAATCAACATTTTGGAAAGTTATGCTTTTAGATCTACGTTTTAAGCAATATTTTATAACCGTTACTTAACACTCTACTTCGATGCAGAGGGGCTACGTACACACCGGGGTCTACGAAAGCGCGTAGCAAGCCTCGTAGCGCGGCGTATCATTGACATACGCGCAACCCGCAAAAACACACGCGCATAAAACATACACCACAATAACACCTGCAAATCCCTAAAATACCACAATGAAAATATCATTAAATAAATAGTCAAATAACACCAAAATAAAACGCCGTGTTTGCACAATTGGCTCGCATTTTCGATACCAGGCATAAAAGTCGCACAAAAACGATTCCTGCACACAATAAAATTGATAATCGTGCTAATCCTTATTTACACTGAAGGTGAGTGAAGTGGGTGGTCTGATAAGCCAGCAGGTAGAACTAATAAAGCATTTCTATTTGTGAATTTTGCAACCGTATCGCGCCAAGCGTTTGGCCCCAATGTTTTCTATGACATTCAATTGGGGACTGAATTATCGACGATATTACTATTATTTTGTGTAAATAAAATTGCAATATAATCAATATTGTTATGAATATTCATTTGAGATTACAGCTATACCAAAAAAGTTTTCCTCAAGTAAATCACTGCTGTGTGCTCCGTTCGCCGAGCGCGCTGCGCTAGGGTAGGGAATGTCATTGTGAGGCAACTTCTGCGATTTGTTATCGATCCTCTTCAAAATAATTAAGCCAGAAAACTATTTCTCATTTTTTATTGTTTTCTTGTAACAATAAACATCTGTTGCTAAGACGATCCGAGCCCAAAACAAACCAACCCGCCTACCTTTTTTCACACGTACGGCTTTAGTTAAAGTTTCGTTTGTCGTTACTTATATCTTATCAAGGGCTCGACAGGTGCTTTATAATTTTGTTAAAAATCAAGCTTTTTTTCAAATCGCAGGCTCTGTCGCAAAAAGTTTGCAAAATACCTAATTAATGTATTTGCTTAAGTACCTAGATCACGCAGTTCGCAAAGTTTTGAAAATCCCGCCACGCGTTTGACATTAGTGCACAGATTATAAAAGTTTGTGGAGTGTTGAGGCGATAAACTATTGTCATGTCGATTAATCGTCGAGTCAAGTCGATGTAAAATAACTTTCATACAGATTTAATTTGTTTTTCAAACATTCGATAAAAATCAATAGTACCGGACTTATAATATTATTATATGTTAATGAAACATGGATTATGGTCATGCACAATTTTTTTCATTAATATGCGTTGTACGTAGGATAATTATTTTTGTTCTTATTTTAAGCGAGATAAAATAAGGCATCCGTGGGTGAACCACCAGTATTTTTGATCAAACCAACTTCTTTGTGATGCTACGTCAAATAAATTAAGTCGAAAAAATTTAATCAAACTTGGAAAGTTGGGACATACGTAGTATCCCTCTGTAGTTTGTGGTTGGGACAGCTGACGTTGACAGTTGTAGTAGTACCGACCGTTCGTGGAGTTTATTTATTTACCTTCTAAACTTTTGATTCGAGACTTTATTAAGAAATTACTTGAACAAGTTTTTTCTTGATTGATGGTGTAAAATATTACCTGAAAAATATATTGCACTTAAGTCACTTAACCTCTAATTGCCTACAATAAAGTTTATCTGACCCTGTGGACTTTGCCTCCGTGGACGCTGCTGGGTTTTACGTTACGGGAAAATTCAAGGAAAATACTGTGTTTCTTGGACTTGTAGCAGCGTGACGAACAAGTGCTTGTGAACCTACGGTATAAATGCGCGATGTTTATCCTGAGGAAACTAGAAAGAGTGCTGCTTCGAATGCAGCATAGTCAGAATCAGTATTTGAGCACTTCTGCCGCATTGGTACGTATTTTAACTGAGAACCAACTTTGTATGGTCAATCCTTATAGTGCCCAGGATTTTGTTTTTAATGAAATATAAAACAAACATTATCTCCTCTGCTGTCATAGCAGGATCGTAAATCGATAATAAATTGTTCCTATAACATTTTGATGGCCTTATTCGTGGGAAGGAGGTTCTTGCCACCATACCTTCAAGGATTACTCCTTGTTGGTGTTATAATGGCCACACAAGAGGTAAGATTCTACTATTTATTATGACCGTGCGATTAATCTGTGTACTTAGTAGGTAAACCTAGACTATTATTGTCAAAATGAAGACAATATTTTTTGTTTATGTTAATTTTGAAGTCAACTAATGATTAATTGTGAAATATTTATTTATTATTATTTAATTTCTTTTTATTTGTAGAATGAAAAGTATCAGGTTTCTTTTCTGATTATTGCTCTTTACAGGATTTTAATGTTGTTTTCAGGCCAACCCAATAGTAACTGTAAAGGAAGGTCAACTGAAAGGTGCTTCTAAAAAACTCCTAGATGGGTCAACATACTACAGTTTCAAAGGAATTCCCTATGCTCAGCCTCCGGTAGGAAAACAACGGTTTAAGGTTAGTCCTTGTATCTTCTGCTATTCATATTTTTGTCTAAGTCAACCAAAAAAAAGATTGTGACATTCTTTATAAATCTGAAAAGAAAACTAGAATTTAAGAAGGAGTTTTAACTAGGACAATATTTTAGGAGGAAATATTTGTTCGCTAATGATCTGATTCAAATGTCTTATCAATTTCAGGCCCCACTACCACCAAAACCATGGGAAGGAATAAAAGAAGCTATTGAGCATGGTCAAGTATGCCCCCAAGCAGATATGACCACCATGCAGCTGATAGAAGGCAGCGAGGACTGTCTGTTCCTCAACATTTACACCAAATCACTTCAGCCCGACTCCAAAATACCCGTCATGGTCTACATTCACGGCGGAGCATACATGTCAGGATCCGGTGACACTGACACCTACGGCCCAGAATTTCTCTTACAACACGATGTCATTTTAGTCACGCTGAACTACAGATTAGAAGCGTTAGGATTCCTATGCCTCGACACCCCCGAAGTTCCTGGCAACGCTGGCATGAAAGACCAGGTAGCAGCTTTGCGTTGGGTGAAGAAAAATATAGCGCAATTCGGAGGCGATCCCGATAATGTGACGCTGTTTGGAGAAAGCGCAGGTTCTGCATCAGTCACGCAGCATATGATATCTCCCATGTCAAAAGGATTGTTCCATAAAGCGATAGCCCAAAGTGGAACATGCCTAGATGACTGGGCGATAACGCGCGATGCCAAAGCGAGAGCATTCAGAGCCGGTAAACTTTTAGGAAAAGATACGAATAATGTTGATGAACTGCTAGAGTTCTTACAAGGCGTACCTGCTTTAGATTTCGCTAATATCACCTTTAAAACAAGAACACCCGATGAGAAGTTCAGGGGACTGCCTATGCATTTCGTTCCAGTAGTTGAAAAGCGTTTTGATAATGTTGAAGCCTTCTTAGATGAGGAGCCTGTTGAAAAAGTTCTTGCGAAGAGAATCACTGAAGTGCCTTTAATGATTGGCTACATGTCCCACGAAGGGCTACTTATGTTGAACGATCGGTTAAAAAAAGCAGATGTTTATAACAAGAACCCATCAAACCTAGTTCCTAGAGATATAGCGAGTAGAATACCACCTGAAAAGTTGAAGGAATACGGAGAGCGAATACTTCGCTTCTACACCGGTGATAAAGGATTGTGTCTTGAGACTGCCGAAGGTATTGTAGACATGCAGACTGATGTGCACTTCACGTACAATACTCATAGGTTCGCTAGCTTCTACGCTGCGACGAACAAGCCGATCTATTTGTACAAGTTTAGCTTGGACACCGAGCTGAATATAATAAAGCGGTTCGCGTCATCACCAGTGCCCACGATGAAAGGCGCGTGCCATGCTGATGACTTGTTTTATCTATTTTATAATGAGATCAACAAAGAAGCATACGAAGAGATGGATTACTTGAAGAAAATTGTGTTTGATTTGACCAAGTTGTGGGCAGACTTTGCCAAATATGGGTAAGTGTGTTTTCTGATAATCTCTGATTGGTTTATTGTTGTTTAAACACGTATTGAACCACCTCAACATAGTTCTGAATGATATTGTCACACATTACCGAAGAGACGGTTTACACGAACATACTCGCAATCAATTTGCTTTAACTGAATTTTCGACATTAAGATGTAATTACTAGCAGTAAAATTTTGTAAACAAACTACCTTTTACCCGCGACTTTTTTTGAAATGCGTTGTTTTCCAGTAATACCAATTTTATCCAAATACAATTCAAATGTTTGGTAATTGAGGAGTGAAAGCGACCAGTTTCCCGAAAATTATTTTTTACCATGGAAATGCGTATTTTTCCCGCGGTGAAAAGTAACTCATTTCCTTTCTTAAATCACAAACACCAAATTTAATTTAAATCTGTTCAGCAATTTCGTACAAGCGATCACCGCACTTGAATTTTCCCATTGGAATGCGAGACCGCGGTAAAAAGTAGCCGCTGTCCTTTCTCAGGTATCAAAATATCTCCATACCAAATATCATGCAAATCGGTTCAGTAGTTTAGGCGTGATTGAGTAACAAACAGACAGAGTTACTTTCGCATTTATAATATTGGTTTGGATAGTAATCTGATCTCTCTACTATGTATGTATCATTACCATCATTACCATTGACTAATAAAGATTCCAAGAACTGATAACAATACATGATGCATCCGATGTAATATGGGATTTACCCTTAAATGACTGTTGTTTTCATTAAACGAGTTGTATCGTTCGTGACAAGTGCTTTTCCTCTTGAGTCAAGCGGCAATGCATTTTATTAGTCAGTTGTGTTTTAGTATACAGGTATCTGACGGTGTCTCTGGTACTTCGCCATAAAATTGATTACCTAAGTTTTTTCACCATTGGTTTTTTTGACGACCACTTTGGTGTAATGGTCAAGAATTTGACTATTAACGAAGAGGTCGCGGGTTCGATCCCCGCACTGTACAATCATTTGAGTGCATGAACATGTCTGTTTGTACTGGTCTGGGTGTTATATGTATTTTTTTAAGCATATTTTTAATACCACGGTTGATCCTGATATCTGACGGAGTAAGATCAATGTATGTGATATTGTTGTATATTAATTAATTTGTTTTTTGACGACTGCTTGGTGCAGTGGACCACATGTCGGACTTCTGAAACCAAGGGTCGCGGGTTCGATCCCCGCACAGTACAAGCATAAGTGTGCATGAACATGTGTGTTTGTACTGGTCTTGGTGTTTTCTATGTATTATATGTATTTATTTACAAAATAAAGTATTTAAGTATGTTTATCCATTGTCTAGTACCCATAACACAAGCCTCGTAACTTAATTTGGGACTAGAGGTTTGGTGTGATTGTTGTGAAATATTTATTTTATTTATTTACTAGCTGTCCCGGCAAACGTTGTTTTGCCATATAAATGTTTAAGGTGGACAACCCTTATCACTAAGGGGTATGAAAAATAGATGTTGGCCGATTCTCAGACCTACTCAATATGCTCACAAAATTTCATGAGAATCGGTCAAGCCGTTTCGGAGGAGTACGGGAACAAACATTGTGACACGAGAATTTTATATATATAGAGATAATGTTTTTTTTCCCTAAGATTCAAAATAATTATTAACTGTTATAATAATTTCTCGTTTCAGCAACCCGACACCAGACAATACTTCCTCAGTACATTGGTCGACGTACAGCAGGATAGGCAAGGAGTACCTGGATATCAACCAGCCAATGACATCAGGGCACAACACCGAAAGCGAGAGAGTTGAATTCTGGAACCGACTGCACTGCGAAGCTGGGCTACCCTATATCACGAAGAGTACTTTGTGAAGGTACTATCTTTGAGATGATATTTTAAACGTCGTTAGTAGTATTAGTCGCGTCATGTAAAAATAACGCTTAAGGAAAGTAGTTTGCGACTAGAAACTATACACAGTGAGTCCTCACTGTTGCTGCTTGGATCAAATGCATGAAATGATGCGCATACAGATGAACGTATCTACAAGGCATCTCAGCGATAACCAGGGTACTGTTGTTGACGTGACGCGTGAGTCGTGACGCGTTTGGCACAAACACATGCACAATGGGGTAGTTGACACCACCAATAGTTGACATACTGTTTATATACTGTCAAAACTCTGTTCTCCATAGAATCTGTATGTGAAACACACTTTGAGGTCATCGCGTGCAATGCTGACTGTGTGACTATTTATCAATTGAATTTCAATTAAAAATCAAGTAATACGAGCTGCAGAAAAATATTAATAAAATTATGAATTATTTTAGAAAATCAGTTTTTGGATATTTGTTTCATGCACACAATTTTTTTTACAATGCGGGGATCGAACCCGCGACCTCTTGGTTAATAGTCAACTTCTTAACCATTACACTAAAGTGGTCGCCAAATCTCCGCTTCCTCCCCACGCAGTGCCACCATTTTGATCCATGTATCGCCTAGTGCGCAGGAGTTCGTAAGCGTTTTAAGATTATGACGCGAGTTATTATGTTGGATGTGTAGTATTTATGTTGTAATTATGTTACTTAACCAATATTACTTGACTGCTGAGAGAAATGGATCGAATATTTAATCAACCAGCTAATGGCAGCAGGGTTTAACAGCGAAAAGCGTTAAAATATTGTATTACGACGAGTATTTTGAGATATTTGGATACTTAAAAATTTTCCTGCTTGAAAAATAATTAGTATTTATATTGCAAGGTATTTATTAATGTCAACATGTAATACAAAATGACATTGTATGTAGCTAATGTTTGAATTTGGAATTTGAAATTGAATACTCAACCGCTAAGAAAGAATAGAAGGAATGTTAAAAAATACAGTATGAAAAGAGGTCGATACACAAATCTCAAACACAGTCTCTCCACAGATATCTTTTGCGGTTTGTAAGCAAATGAAGTCACTGACTTCCTGATTGGATAAATCCAAATGACCGTGCGTGGCGAGTTATACAGGATTTATGTGTTTCAAGAAATCCTCGTATGTATTACATAATTATTTAGGCCAAAACGAATAGTTGAACAAGTCAAGACATTTAGTAAATTATCTACAGGGTGTAAAAAAACCTTAACGAAGCCGAATACCACATATTCTACCAATTGTTACGATCATTTTTTTCCTTTACACCATACCTGGGAAGTTAACGGTTACTGAGATATTGATGGTTAAAGTTTGAAAAAAAAATTGATGATTTTTACAGAAATGACTTCTGTACGTTATAACTGAACTTTTTTACAAAGAAACATGATACAAATTTTCACTAGTTCTTTCATAAAAAGCCTCTAAATAGCACACTCCGCAATGAACAGCGCACACTCGAACCGAACCACGTCGCGGCGGCGTATAGCAACACGCTCCGCGGTGACTTTTCCGCGTGCGCGGAAAAGAATAAAAGTTGTTTCCCAGCAAAAAATTATTTTTCATACGATTTGGTTTGATGTACTGAACGCGTGGTTGACGGCTTCGTTAAGGTTTTTTTACACCCTGTATATTGAAAAAAAAATTGATGCACATAAATTTTTGATCATTTAATTTTCCTATCGCTCAAAGAAATTGCAGATGTGCTCAAAGAAAATAACACAGTCAGGTTTAAGCGGCTGGTGCAAACAGGGTTTTAAGTAACAATTTAATACTATAATACCAAAATAGTTATTTAAGTTTAGCTGTAACACACTAAACCCTTCCTGTTAATTAAATGTTCCGTTAAGCGAAGGTTGTCTGGAACAGATCGCTACAGGCTATAAGACCGCCTAAATTGTACATGTTTCTTTGTTATAGTTGTCAGTAATTTTGGTTTCGTGTTGTACAATAAAGTGTAAATCTATCTATCTATCTACACAAAATAGATGAGGTATTTATTACAATTGCGAATACTCAATAATTTATATAAAAACAAAATAAAACTTGCAACTTGTCTAGTCCGAATGGCAAAACTAAATATTAACATAATCATTTTAATGTATTTGTATATCTTACGTGTAAATTTTAAGAAACATTTTGCTTGGTAGCTCTTGGTAGTTTTTGAGTAGCATTTATGTATGATTATAACGAACTTAAAATCTAGATATTACCCAAACCAAGACCAAGCTGTAGTTTTTTCATGTTTTTTTATGTATTAAAATATTTAAACTGTGATATTGGTGACGGTGGTTAACATTTGTTATATAAATAAATTACTTTTATTTACCTACGTTTATGTATATTTAGAAGGCCCTTTACACGCTCCAACGTTTTCAAACTACATTGCGATACAAGCAATAAACAGATTTTAGCATCGGTGCTGCCGCGCTTTTGCACCTTCAAAAATACAAAATAATATTATTATTTTTTCTTATAATAATCTTATCTTTCTGATTAATTTATTATTATTATTATTAATTATTATTATCTTAATATATATAAATCTCGTGTCACAATGTTTGTCCTCAATGGACTCCTAAACCACTTAACCGATTATAATAAAATTTGCACACCATGTGCAGTTCGATTCAACTTGAGAGATAGGATAGTTTAAATCTCAAATTATAGTCGCAATTTTAATTTATTGCTAATTATTTGTCTGTTATTATTTGACAGTCACAATTATCTGTTAACTCCAAATGATTCTAACAGATGTCGATACCTTTCGACTGGGTTGAGTAAGTAATCAATAGATGGCGCTGCTATGGTAAATCTACGAACGTGTCATATAAGCTACATTTTAACAGCATAATTACCACGTGTTGTTGACGCTATAAAATTAAATAAATTTATTTTTTAGTGAACGAAATACCGTATAATTCAATTATTTCCACTTTTTAAATTTTTGGTGTTAGCATAGCCGGCCACGTGTTACTTAGACTGAAGAGTAAATTGAATTCTAATCAATAGATGGCTCTGCTATGGTAAATCTACGAACGTGTCATATAAGCTACATTTTAACAGCATAATTACCACTTACTATAAGGTAATATAACAAAAACTTTAGTTGACTTATATATTTTAGATATTTTAAAAACGCGCGTAACTAATCTCAATGTCATTCGATGACATTGTTCAATCATTGCAACGCTAAGGCGGTACGAAGTTCGCCGGGTCAGCTAGTCTTATCTTAATATATATAAATCTCGTGTCACAATGTTTGTCCTCAATGGACTCCTAAACCACTTAACCGATTATAATAAAATTCGCACACCATGTGTAGTTCGATCCAACTTGAGAGATAGGATAGTTTAAAACTCAAATTATAGTCGCAATTTTAATTTATTGCTAATTATTTGTCTGTTATTATTTGACAGTCACAATTATCTGTTAACTCCAAATGATTCTAACAGATGTCGATACCTTTCGACTGGGTTGAGTAAGTAATCATTAGATGGCGCTGCTATGGTAAATCTACGAACGTGTCATATAAGCTACATTTTAACAGCATAATTACCACGTGTTGTTGACGCTATAAAATTATATAAATTTATTTTGTAGTGAACGAAATACCATATAATTAAATTATTTCCACTTTTTAAATTTTTGGTGTTAGCATAGCCGGCCACGTGTTACTTAGACTGAAGAGTGAATTGAATTCTAATCAATAGATGGCGCTGCTATGGTAAATCTACGAACGTGGCATATAAGCTACATTTTAACAGCATAATTACCACTTACTATAATGTAATATAACAAAAACTTTAGTTGACTTATATATTTTGCATATTTTAAAAAACGCACGTAACTAATGTCAATGTCATTCGATGACATTGTTCAATCATTGCAACGCTAAGGCGGTACGAAGTTCGCCGGGTCAGCTAGTTAATATATATAAATCTCGTGTCACAATGTTTGTCCTCAATGGACTCCTAAACCACTTAACCGATTATAATAAAATTCGCACACCATGTGTAGTTCGATCCAACTTGAGAGATAGGATAGTTTAAATCTCAAATTATAGTCGCAATTTTAATTTATTGCTAATTATTTGTCTGTTATTATTTGACAGTCACAATTATCTGTTAACTCCAAATGATTCTAACAGATGTCGATACCTTTCGACTGGGTTGAGTAAGTAATCATTAGATGGCGCTGCTATGGTAAATCTACGAACGTGGCATATAAGCTACATTTTAACAGCATAATTACCACTTACTATAATGTAATATAACAAAAACTTTAGTTGACTTATATATTTTGCATATTTTAAAAAACGCACGTAACTAATGTCAATGTCATTCGATGACATTGTTCAATCATTGCAACGCTAAGGCGGTACGAAGTTCGCCGGGTCAGCTAGTTAATATATATAAATCTCGTGTCACAATGTTTGTCCTCAATGGACTCCTAAACCACTTAACCGATTATAATAAAATTCGCACACCATGTGTAGTTCGATCCAACTTGAGAGATAGGATAGTTTAAATCTCAAATTATAGTCGCAATTTTAATTTATTGCTAATTATTTGTCTGTTATTATTTGACAGTCACAATTATCTGTTAACTCCAAATGATTCTAACAGATGTCGATACCTTTCGACTGGGTTGAGTAAGTAATCATTAGATGGCGCTGCTATGGTAAATCTACGAACGTGTCATATAAGCTACATTTTAACAGCATAATTACCACTTACTATAATGTAATATAACAAAAACTTTAGTTGACTTAAATATTTTGCATATTTTAAAAAACGCGCGTAACTAATGTCAATGTCATTCGATGACATTGTTCAATCATTGCAACGCTAAGGCGGTACGAAGTTCGCCGGGTCAGCTAGTATTATGTATTTCTTTAACAAGCCCTTCGTACATAAGGCTACGCATTCGTATCTTCGATACTAAATATACGATTCGATACTAATAAATTGATGATTATATAAATGACAAAGATAGATGGAAATATTTGAATGTAAACAATTACAATTATTGTAAATCAAATTTTAAAAGAGGCAATGACAATAGTGACTGAGTTTCTTGCGCCGCCTCTTCACAGTACTGCCTGGCCCAAATTGTCCCGAAGCAGTGTTAGGGTTAATTTATATGTTGGGACGTGTAAAAGAGCTACTTGTTAGTCTATTTGCAGAAATAAATTGTTTTTATTGATTTACTCTAGCAAGCGGCTATACAAATTCATTGAGGCTTATTCAATCAGGTACACTAATTTCGCCGCCTGCATTCGTCGACTCAATAAAGGATGATGCAAAATTTTGGTACCCACCTCCAATAGCCATGTACGATCCGCCGTTAGATAAGACTTAGTAACCTGAACCAAAGTTACTATTGCGCCAAGTTCCGCTCGTTAGTCCGTTCAGAGCTATAAGGTCCTAAGTGTCAGATTATTCAAAAACACGCACTTGCATTTACACCGTAATATTTTTATTATTTTTATCTTTCGTTGCACCTTTGTACTATCAAAACGCTAGCGATGGGTGGAGGGAATGAAACCAGCGGTAGGCGGGGAGGGGACCAGTAGCGGGTGGCGGGGAGGGGACCAGCAGCGGGTGGCGGGGAGGGATAGATGCATGCGCACACGCAGGTATCTTTCAGTCAATCGTTTGTATTGTGCCGTTGACTGCGTTTACTAACTATTCCGCGAATATTACGACCCAAGCATTCTTAAAGGACTCCGATTAGCTTTTTTTTTATATTGATCACGGCTTTCTCTTGGACTTTTGGTGACATTCATAATTAAGTGTGGTTTGTCGTGCTCTTCAAACCATTGTGAAAATGGAAGCCGGCCGCAACTGCGTTATGTGTCGTAGGGGGCTATACCGCGGAAGATATCAGCGTCATCTTTTGACTGATAATCTCCCAAGACTACACCCAGAACTAACTGCATATATTCAAGACAATGCACTCGTAGAGGTAAGAGAACGTTTTGATTACCTATATGAAATAGATGCCGTATATTTATATAAAAACAGAATTTATAAAAATTGAACTTTATAAAAATATATGTTATACTTAAAACATTATGTGTATGTACGTAAACGAATTAATATTATAACCATATAATAAGAGTAGCCTAGCGGGAAATAAATAATAATTAAGATTACGTTCTATTATTGCCGGGCCTCTCACAGTCAAGTAAATTCTTAAACCAGGGTCTTGGCATAATCCATACGCTTGGCAGGTAGGTGGCTTGGGGATTGCAGTAACATGATAAAATGATCAAAGAGACTTATTGATTACATTTTATAGATTTTATCTACACTCATGTCATAATCTTGAAAATAAGAACTCGAAGGTAAACTCGTTTTGACAGACTTTTTGCCATAGATAGCTAAAAAGTAAATAATAAAAAAATCTTACAGTTAGTTTTTTTAACGACAACATTAAGACAAGATATTCATCATACTGCCAAAGTGTTTCCCTTTGATTATACATATATTACTTTGAAGATCAAAACATGAATGTAGATAAAGTAGTGTATGAGACTGCACATTACTCGGTATTAAAACATTCACAAACAAATGCTATTAAAAACTCGTCAAGACTCATTTCTTAAAATCTCGCTCGTGTTTTGTGACATTAACTAATATTAGAACGTAGCTGATTTTTCTAACTCAATATTATTTATTTTTCCAGGTAGTATTTGACAATACTCGAAGTGTATGCCATCGATGTTGGCAAAGGGCTGAAGTTGCAATTAGACCGCCTCCTATACAAGAAGTACATGAGGAACCTCAACAACAAAATGTGGAAGTTATTATTCATCCAGTGTATACAAGAGCGCCAAACACACCAAGGCATTGTATATTTAATAATTGTCGAAACCCAACACGTCATAGGATTCCAGAATTTATAAAAATACACACATTTTGTGAGTATAAGCTTTACATTCCCGACGGTGCCAGGGTATGTCAAGAACACCTTCAAAATAATAACTGGAATGAACTACCACAGAATTGCCTTGTCACTCATGATTTTAATTCATCACAGTTCGGTCACATTTGCGATATGATGAGAAATGCTGTGCAACGCGGTTCTAAGTTAGATTTTAACACGAGAGGTGCATTCGTCGACTCAATGTATGGTGGTACGAGTAGGTAGTCGCTTGGAGACTCAAATCGTCGAGTATCGAATATTTGCGTACGAAGCCTTGTGTAGGGTCGAAGGGGCTTAGTATCGATATATTAAATTTTTTATAGATAAAGTAAATAAATATATAACAACATCACATACATTGTTCTGACTCCGTGGTAAGTAGCTAAAGCACTTGTGTTACAGATATCAGAATCAACAGTGTTATTATAACAAATAAACTTAAATAGATACATATAACACCCAGACCAGTACAAACAGACATGATCATGCACACAAATGTTTGTACAGTACGGGGATCGGACCCGCGACCTCTTGGTTAGTCAACTTCTTGACCATTAGGAACACCTATGTGATCTTCATTATTTTTGATGCATATTAGTAGTGCGTCTGCATGGACACAATCATGAAACATTTCCCGTAGTAGCTTAAGTTAGCATTGGCATAGATACAGTCGCATGAAGAGGGTCAAAGTATTTTAAGTAAGGTATCATGTATGCATAAATTGTTATCTTGTTAGTGGTATGCATTTACTGTATGAATAAATATACAATTTGTTTCTTTCATTAGCTTTCGCTATCGTCACTTGGATTTGATAACGGATTGAAATACGTAAATAATTTATAAACGCCCATGGTGTCACCTGGGTCAGACGTTATTGGTGATATTTATCAATGGCCTTACACGATTGATACGTCACAATAAATACTCATTATATGCGCACGACCTTTAACTATATGAGACAATCCTGACTGCTGTTCTGTTCAACTTTTACAGTCGGACTTAGAAAGGGTTAACACGTGGTGCCGGGACAACTATATGGTTTTAAATATAAGTGTTTTTATATGATATTCACTAGGAAAAAACTATTTACAGAATCCGAATATCATCTAGATAGAATCCACATCGAAAGCGCGCGAGAGATATGGACCTTGGGGTAAAGTTAGATGTGGAGCTAAAATTTGTACCTCACGTTGAAGAGATCGTAAAAAAGACGCAAAGATGCTTGGTTGTCTTAAAAGAAATACCAAATCTTTTCACAATCTATTGACTAAAATTGTGCTTTTCAACTCACTGGTTCGTAGGCACTTAGCATATTTATTCGGACTTTGAATCCTATGTATTGTAACCACTTGCAACGCATAAAAATCATCCAAATAATATAATAATAATATTTCACAACAATCACACCAATTCTCTAGTCCCAAATTAAGCTACGAGGCTTGTGCTATGAGCACTAGACAAGGGATAAACATATTACTTACACTTAAATACTTTTTTTTGTAAATAAATACATAATATACATAGAAAACACCCAGACCAGTACAAACACACATGTTCATGCACACATATGCTTGTACTGTGCGGCGATCGAACCCGCGACCCATGGTTTTAAAAGTCCGACATGTAGACCACTGCACCAAGCGGTCGTCATGGATTTTACAAGACACCTGCTATTTTATTCTTGCATTATCTTATATATAAAAATGATTTGCTGAACGACTGGAACGATTTCAATAATTTTAGTCTAGAAATATTTATGGAACTTCAGGGAAGGTTAAAACGATGAAGAAAATATGGAAAAAATGCGAAAATAGCGGACAAGACAGCGTCTGCTGGGTCCACTAGTTTCTCATAGAATCCATATCCATATATTAAGGTGACCGTCGACGTTTAATGGGCATCACTTTTCTATTCAAGATTGTAAACTCACAAACAAACTGCCCAGCGAGGTCTTGCTGAGGTGCCCATAACGATTCCTCACTCTCTATCTACTACGCTACTCCATCTACAAACTGTTCTGCCGTCCCTTATTTCGTACCAACCTGGGGGCCCATTCCCCGCTCGCCAGAAAGATGGCCGGGTGTAATGAGATTAATCAGGACCACAACCTAGATATTTTTTGTGTCTCTTTGTATTGTTTTAGGGAGTGGATAGAGAAGGCGTTTGTTTTGTAGATAATCGTTGAACTGTTTTAACTGTATCAAGTTGTACAGGGTTACAGGAAAAGTCGACCTAGATCCGTTAAGGGCGTGTAGTACACATTATTTCTGAATGATTTTACTATGGAACCCTCCATCCTAAACTTAACCGTTTTCGAGATTTTTACGAATTTTTTAGCTATGGAATTGATTTTTTTTTACTCTTATGATTATTTTTTTGGTTTTTTACATGAAGAATGAGATGCTTAATAACCTCAATGACTAAAATTGCACGTAAGTTAGCTAAATAGGTCGTTGTAGAAAATAAGTACAAATTATAAAAAAATATTTTCCTTTTCTGGATATCTCCAAAAATTTTTATGGCACTTGCTCTGCAGTTGTGCTTAAAAACATCTACATTTTAACAGCTATCCAACGAGGTATAACTAAGGTTGCCAGACGGTCGGGAATTAGCGGGATTCTCCCGATTTTTGTATATCCTCCCGACTCCCGACAAAGCAAATAATCTCCCAAAAAACAAGTTCAATATTTTTAGTATACATTATTAATTTTTTTTTCTTATATCTACAGTGCAATGCAAAAATATGATTGTTTACTTGATTTAATATGTATAATTAATATTATTAACTTATTTTTTTATTTCTCCCGACCAACGTCCTAAAATCCCGAAAAATAAAAAACTCAAAGGTTACCATGAATGACTGAGAGAATAGAGAATTCCTTCCGGCGTTAAGTACCTGTGCCAAGTGCGTGTCGGACCACCATGCCATGCGTGGTCCGACACGCACTTTTCAACGCAAAATTATTTTTGACTCCGTCATCGGGGCCAACTGAGTCAGAGCATTGGACCGGACTTGCAAAGGTCCAAAGTTCAAATCCTCCCCGATGACCGGAGCCGAAAAGATTCGACATCCACCATTCCGTCTATGAAATCCAAGTTTAATATTATGATGGGAGCCTTGATTGTTGGCTTTAAGTTCAAAGGAAGTGAGATCTTAATGGGTGCCAAGTTCCTTTTATTTATTCCTTATTGAACAACTTTGCACAAAAGGTGGACTTAACGCCGGAAGGAATTCTCTACCAGTCATTCGTAGTAACTTCTGTTTATTTTCCCGAGAGCGTAAAATATTTTAGAGCAACTTAAATTTTTTTCTTGAAGTCTTTATTCACATTCTATTGCATTAGAAGAAAAGAATAATGTGTTTTAGAAAATTATTCGTTTTTCGGAGCTCACAAATATGCAACGATTGGAGATTGGCAAAAATTGTGAAGAACAAAGTTGTAGAAAATTTTATCAGCTGTCACCATTAAGTTTCTATATTTTAGCATTATCAATGTAAATTTCTCACGGTAGTTCAATTGGTAGAGCAATCGCGTGGCTTGCGAGAAGTGGCGTTCGAGTCCCGCTCGTGGCATTCCGTTTTTTCTTGAAGTCTTTATTCACATAGCTTGCATCATGTAGTAAATCAAAATATCTTAGGATACCTTTTACCCTCAAGCTCACCTCGGAGGGGTCAGGACTTTTGAATTATGGATGAGACTTATATTTATCTTCTAAGTAACTAGTCCAAATAAAGTTCCCAAGCCATTTCATTTACCACGCTCATTACAAAATATTGAATTTTTAAAGGCATCTAAAGTTACAAACGTGACTCTAAATGGTTCGGTGTTGGTGTTTATATTACAAACACGGTATCGCTTGCCGGTATCTGCTTTGTTTTAACCTTGGCTTGAAGAATTTTTCAGGATCCTTTTTAACGGATCCGTCGCGACAGGAGATAGTATTCACACAGAAGAGCACAGTACTGATTCGTTAAAATAGATCAGTATACTGGATCTGAAATACTGTATTACGTGTGTAAGTGTAAGTACTAGACTTGGGCGATAAATAACGTCCCGATTATAAAATAACAGTAATCTGCCTTCCTAAAATAATATCACCGTGACTTTTCAAGAAGTAACAACGTTCTAAAGTAACGACGTTATTTTTTGTCGCTCCATCGTCAATATCTATTAATGTTTCAGTCACGCCCATCACGAGCTGACGATTAGTTCCGAGTGTGAACGAAGGCCGATCTGCTCCAACTAAACGTCGTCCAAATTGTAAATAAGTTGATCCAAATAATAAATACGCCGCATTGTCTAAAATTTATTTATGTGGACAGTCCTAAGCCTGTAAAAGTTGAAGGTTATTTTGTATCAACTGAACTATGCGAGAGTACTAGGGCGTTTTGATAACTCCATGACTTTCAGGCTGAATAGAAACTTTTTTTATTTTTAATGATATTTTCTTAAAAGTAATATTTTTGCGAACCTAAAATAATTTTATTTTCAAATATGGCGCGAAAAATATATTTAATAACAAAAGAAGTGTGAAGGTGTTCTTCGAAAATGGAGAAATCCGAGTTTCGAGTCTTGATTAAACACTATTTTTTACGCGGGAAAACCATTAAGCAGACCGAAGACAAGTTGAAAAAATATTACGGGGATTCAGCGCCGTCTCATGGAATGGTACATAAATGGTTTACTGAGTTTCGTTGTGGACGTATTACAACCAATGATGCCGAGCGCCCAGGAAGGCCGATTGAGGTAACCACTGAGGACATTGTTAACAAAATCCACGATATTGGTTTGGCTGACCGTCGAGTAAAGATACGCGAGTTAGCTGAGGCTGTGCACATCTCAACTGAACGAGTTTTTCATATTTTGCACGATATTTTGGGAATGAAAAAACTTTCTGCAAGATGGGTGCCGCGCTTACTGACAGTCGACCAAAAGCGAAAACGCGTGACTACTTCTGAGGCATGTCTGGCTATGTATAATCGCAATCCAAGTGATTTTTTGCGTCGGTACGTAACCGTGGATGTAACGTGGGTCCACCATTATACGCCAGAGACTAAACAACAGTCAAAGCAGTGGACTTCTACCGGCGAACGTGCACCAAAGAAGGCAAAAATGGTATGTTCGGCTGGTAAAGTGATGGCAACAGTATTTTGGGACAGTCAAGGGGTTATTTTCATCGATTTCTTGGAGAAAGGCAAGACAATAACCGGTGCTTACTATATGCTGCATTGCTGGAAAGATTTAATGAAGAGTTGATGAAGAAACGATCGCATCTAGCAAAGAAAAAAGTTCTATTTCATCAGGATAATGCTCCGGCCCACTCGTCTGCAGTCGCGACTTCAAAACTTGTCGAATTAGGATACGAATTATTGCCGCACCCTCCATATTCACCAGATTTAGCCCCCTGTGACTTCTTTCTCTTCCCAAACATGAAGAAATGGCTTGCTGGGCAAAGATTTTCATCCAATGAAGAGGTGATAGCTGCAACCGAGGCCTATTTTGCAGGCTTTGACAAAAAGTATTTTTTGGATGGGTTGAAGAGATTGGAGCATCGCTGGAAACAGAGTGTAGAGTTGAAAGGAGAGTATGTAGAAAAATAAAATGTTTTTGTACACAAAATATATGTTTTTCTTTTCAAAGTCATGGACTTATCAAACCGCCCTCGTATCTACAGATACCATTAGTCAATTATCAACTGAAGTTACATAAACCGTTACGTGACTAGCGTGATAAAATCGCAATAGTGACTAAAATAACCTAGGTGACAAAGTCACGGTGATTTTCCGACGTTATTTTTATGACTTATTTTCGAAATAACTTGGTGCCTCTTTAGTGGCGATCGATCGGGACGACGTGGGTCTCTGTTGTGTGCATTGCTCTGTGTATTTGCCGTTGACGACTCCCGGGTCGAAATATACGAGCACCGTCATTAGTGCAAGTTATCAATTATTTTGTGCAAAATGTAGTATTTTCCTACTTTTAATGGTGAATTATGTAACATATTTAAGGGTAAACTTTGCAGTATATACACATATCGACACTTTAATGTTCGAATGGTTGAACACTGGGCAGTACCATGCAAGCGACTTGAGTGTTTTCTTTTTGCATTTTTTTTTATATGTAACACGTAATTACCTGATTTTTAGTTACAGAGCTGCGTAGTAATGGCATTAAATTAAGTATTTACTATCAAAATTGTAGAGGTCTGGGGACCAAGCTCAATACATTGTATACAAATATTTTAACGGAATGTTATGACGTAATTGTTCTCGCTGAGACCTGGTTAGTACCTAATATCGCGGATAATGAGTTCATCGATAGTCGCTATTCAGTGTACAGATGTGACAGGGACAGGGAGTCTTGTGATAAGGAAGACGGTGGTGGTGTTTTAGTGGCCGTGCGTCATGGTATACATGTAACTAGATGTTGGTTGAATGATGCCTCCTGTGATAATGTATTACTACCTAAAAACATAGAATACGTCTGTTTAAGTTTATCAAGTAATCGTCATAACAAAGAACACGTCATATGTGGTACGTATCTACCTCCTAATCTAAACTACATTACCTACACATCGTTTATTAATGTCCTACAAAGTAAAGTCACTAAAAGTAAAATAGATCAATTCTACATACTTGGGGTTTTTAATTTATCTAAGCTAGAATGGCAAGAAATGGGCCCTTTTGTTTATACTATATGTCCGGAGAGCTGCAACACCACCCTATACAAAAACTTCAGTAATTTTTTATCAACTATTAATGGTAAGCAGTATAATGGTTTAGTTAATAGCATGGGGCGTATTTTGGATCTGTGCATCTCGAACGCTGAGGTGTGCACCTGTGAACACCCACCTACAGCTTTAGTTCCTGTCGACTGCTTACATCCACCTCTTTTAATACTAACGAGTGTTAATCAGGTGCTTAAACCATTGTCGAGGTGTTCGGCACCGAAATATCGTTTTGCGGAAGGAAATTATACCGATATCAATGAAGATATCAACAGCATAGACTGGGCCCTTTTGTTACGGGACCTGCCTACTGATTTAGCCGTCAATGCTTTTTACGAAAAGTTGTATGAAATTTTAAAAATACACATACCTCTAAGGCCCGTAAAGAGTAACGATTTTCCTGTATGGTTTTCGAATCCTCTGAAACATATTTTTAGAAACAAAGATAAGGCTTGGACACGCTGGAAAAAGTACGGCAACTCAGCTGATTATAATGAATTCTCGATACTAAGACGGAGATTTAAGAAGTTAAGCAAAAAATGCTTCGATAAATATATAGAAAATGTAGAACATCATATTCAAAAAGACCTAAAAACATTCTGGAGATACATAAATAATCGAAAGCAAAAATCTGGTATTCCTTACTTAATAAAATTTAATGAAAACGAATCTGATAACCCAGAAGTTATTTGTGAATATTTCTCTCAATTTTTTGGATCCGTGTATGAGGCAAGTATTGTTGATACTGTTGACTTAAATAATTTACAGTCATCGTCAATTAATAATATAAATTTAGCCGACATTCAAATACCAAAGTGTGAAGTCCTTAGACATCGCAAAGAGTACGGGCCCAGATAACATTCCACCGCTCTTCGTAAAACACACAGCTGAGTCTATTAGCGAACCCCTCTTTATACTTTATAATAAAAGTCTGACTGAAGGAGTTGTACCTCAAATGTGGAAAACAGCAAACATAACACCTATCTATAAAAGTGGTAACAAGTGTGACGTCGCGAATTATCGCCCTATATCTCTTTTATCAACACTAGCAAAAGTACTTGAAAAGTTAGTTCATAGCCTTGTCTACTCACAATTGCATAGTATCATTATTCCTCAGCAGCATGGTTTTGTGACCGGTCGGTCCACTGTAAGCAATCTTTTGATTTATACAAATTTCTTGTTTGAAAGTATGGATAATCGAATACAAGTAGATGCAGTATATACAGATTTTTGTAAAGCATTCGACAAGGTGGACCACTGCATCTTACTTCAAAAGATTGCTTACAATGGTATACGCGGAAATCTCCTTCGCTGGTTCCTGTCATATATTAAGAACAGAACTCAAAAGGTAGTAATAAATGGTTATTCCTCTAATCAGCTGAATGTCACGTCTGGTGTGGCACAGGGGTCGATTTTAGGGCCATTTCTCTTCGTTTTATTTGTAAATGATATAAATGAATGTTTTCAAAATTCTCAGTTTATACTCTATGCAGACGACCTTAAGGTCTTTCGGAAAATTACAGATAAGAGTGACTGCGAAAGGCTTCAAGAAGACTTGGATCGTCTATCAGTCTACTGTCATAATAATAAGCTGCACTTGAGTCTTGCTAAATGTAAATCGATAACTTTTACTAAGAAGATCTCAGTCATCAACTTTGATTACCATCTGTGTCAAACTGCTCTAGAAAAAGTTTCTATAATTAAAGATCTTGGCCTGCTTATTGACTCTAAGCTACATTTTGATATTCATATAGCTAACGTTATAAGTAAAGCATTTCAGATGTTTGGTTTTGTTATCCGAGCCAGCAATGACTTTAAGAATGCATCCACTTACCTACTTCTATACAAGTCACTGGTCAGGTCTCAGCTGGAATATGCAAGTTGTATCTGGAATCCTTTTTATGCCAAGTACGTTGATCAGCTAGAACGTGTACAACGCAAATTTCTTAAATCTACTAATTATAAATGTTTTCATGCGAAGTCCTCATACGACGTATTACTGCGGAAGTTTTCACTCATGTCGCTCGAAGCTAGGAGACTTCTATTGGACCAAGGAGTGTTGTTTAATATCTGCAATAGCAAACTTGACTGTAATGACCTCACAAATCAAATGCATTACAGAGTCCCTAGCCGGTCTCAACGTATACGTGACACCCACGCCCATTGTCTATTTAAGCCTAATCTTTGCAGAACCAATGCTGGAAAACGTGCACCACTTCACCGTTTAATGAAGTCCTATGATATGTATTTCTCAGATGTCGATTTGTTTAAGCTTACACCCACGGCATTTAAAAAACAAGTAAAACTCAAACTACATGAAATGAATAATATTAATACCCAAGTGTCTAACATAGTTTCATAATATACTTCCATCAAAATCTGTTTTGCAGTTCCAGAACTGGCTAGATTATTATCTACCTATATTATATATGTATATATATATATATATACTTAGATTAATTAATTACAACTAACGTAACTTGTTTTTTCGGAGTGATCTCATTGAAACCTACACATAATTTTTCGTTTATTTAACTTATAAGGTTGGTATAAAAATAGAGGCTAAAATCTTTACATGTAAGAAGGGGATAATGGTGCTGGTTGTACAATAAGTAATATTAATGTAAAACAGTTTGTAACCTGAATTGTATAATTGTTTATTGTCCTAAATAAATAAAATAAAATAAAATGACGGTCACGGTTATCAATAAATAACGTCGAAAAATCACCGTGACTTTGTCACCAACGTTTTGCCCCAAGTTTAGTGTGAACTCGCTCATACATACAACTACAAATGCTAAGAACACGGTGAGACGGATCTGTAAAACGGACGTTATATGTGAACGCGCCCTAACTTAACAATATCTCTCACAGCCAAAGAATGGTTTAAAAAACAATACAAATTATACGTATTCGTTTGCGCATATCTCACATTGACCCCGAATGACTTAACTCCTGTTTTTTGTATGTTGTAAAATGTTCGAGTATTTTTACACATTTCACATACATATATAAATTCGACTTCAAATAAAAATATTATTAGCAACCAAGTCTTTGATATAATGATAATCTAGCACCGGATGAATAGCTAAAGTAATCGGTTCTGGAAATGGATGAATTGAATCCTATTTGAAGAAAGATAAAATGTTTATTTGGCTTATAAACTACACTTGAAGATTGACACAGGACTAGGACTAAGTATAATATAATACTAAAATAACATGAACTTAAGCTAGTAGAAACTTTCATTAAAAAATAAAATGAAAACTAGTTAATCAATTTGATCGATAATGACGGACTGGGTCATTGTTCATCATCGTATTCACGCAGACGAAGTCGCGGTAAAATGTGTTATGATACTTTATATATATAATCCTTCATAACCTAAAACTATTTCGTAGTCACCAGCGTAACGTGCACACTACAACAATGCTGTTGCTGATGTTGGTAGCGTTACTATTTGCAGCCGTAGGATACTTAATATACAGGAAAGAAATAAATGGATTCTGTAAATCTAGAAAGAGGCTAGACGGTAAGACGTGTTTGGTGACAGGAGGGACAAGAGGTATAGGGCTCGAGGTGGCGATCGACTTCGCGGCCCGCGGCGCCAGGGTCATAGTGGCCTGCCCCTTCCAGGACCAGGGCTGCAACGCTCAGAAGAAAATCATCGAGGAATCGGGAAATCCCGATGTCGTCTTCAAACTTCTCGACTTAGACGACTTCCACTCGGTGAGAGAGTTCGCAAGGGATATTCTTAAAACCGAAAATCGTTTGGATATTTTGATGAACAACGCCGGCATGAGTGTGGCCTACAAGTATAAAAGTGCTCCTATTGATGTAGAAATACCGACCGTTATGCGAGTGCACTATTTGGGTCACTTTCTTCTTACCATTTTGCTTTTCCCTCTACTCAAAAAGAGCGGAACACCGTCATCTCCGAGCAGAATAGTGAATACCATCTCGACCATGTACTGGTGTGGGAGAAGTGACGTTGAAAAGTTGGAACTTTTTATTCACGGTATATTTGGCAAGTCTTATATGTACGCGAATAGCAAGCTGGCCTTGGTGCTGTTTTCGCGTGAGCTGCCGAAGAGGCTGCCCACTGACAACGTGGTAATCAATAACGCGGACCCCGGTGAAGTGTGGTCGCCTATTTGGTTTAACTGCTTTGACTTCAATGTCGTCAGTTTAGGTATATTGTTTCGAATATTTGGTAAATCGGTGTATGAAGGCGCGCAGACGCTTCTTCATGCCGCACTGGATGATAAAGCTGGTCGGAGCAGTGGCCAAGTCTATAGAGATTGCAAGGCCCGGAAGCTTCCACCTTTGGCGGAAAATTCGGAGCTAGGAACGAAAGTGTGGGACAACGCAGTACCTCTAGTCGAATTAAAAGATGAAGAACTTGAAAGGGCCATGATTAATTAGTGAGGTGTTTGAGGGAGGGATCTAATCTTACGTTGGAGATGTTTCGGCAATATCATGCAATTTTTTGAAACTGTAACAACTATACGCAAGTAATCAGAACGAAATTGAAGGAGCATTTGATTTTACTGAAAACTTTTTTGTTTTCCTACAATATCCTATTTTCCTCTTGAGACTGTGCATGATCTCTATGGACTAAATTAGAGTAGATATTATGTGTTTATCGCAGTGCTTACGATTTTGTTTCTACTGTTTAATATTTATTACTCTTACAGTTCTCAGCATATCAATTACTAGTTTTAACTAGTTAATAAAATAACGAAGCGTTTTTTTTTATTTTTTCCAAAAAAAAACAATGTTTTTACTTATGTAACCCACATGACAAATCTCACCTGAGATTGGGGAGTGAGTGAGGGGGTTGAATAAAATATCTCGACATCTCACCAGGGGGGAGGGAGGAACAGAAAAATAATAGACAAACACTTAACGTGATTTATGGACGTCACCTTATTACATACAGGGCGTGAAGTATTTTCATTTAGACTCTTCATTTACGTCACGGTTTCAAGTTAAATATTGTTTGTGGTGAGAAATAATTATGCATTTACTTACAAATATACTAATTTATTTTATAATATGATGTCAAACTAAATAAATAATATATGCGTTAAACAAATAAACACTGTTTTTAAGAAGGATTTTATTGTAGTTCACAAGCTGCGCCCTCAGCTCCGCTCGCGTGAAATTCGATCAGGTGCCCGAATTCGGTCTGTTGTCCAAATAAGCTGGGTAAGAAAGTAAGTTAAGCAGGGTACTCAATACTCGTAGTACTTGTTTGAAAAGAGTTCACTGATCCGAGGTTCACGCCATAAGATACAGGTGAAAACTTACTCGATATACCTAGTGTAGTGGCTTAAAGTTTAGTTTTAATAATCGCAACTTGTTAAAAGATTTTCCGACAAAACTTATTTAATTTCATACCTCAACGCTTTTTGCTGGGCTTTTTGCTTACAAAAATTCCGTTACATTACTTACATTGATACATACATACATCGGGGTGTATTACACCCCGATCTAATAAAAGCGTGTTAATAAAACCTAAATTTAAGCAAAGTCTAAAAACTATATACAATTAAAAAAATAAATATCCAGTAGCTTTTATGTAATGCACGCACAAGCATACAGACAGAACCAAATAAAATCTAACCACATTTTTGGTTTTATATGGATGTTTCACCTCCCGCTATTTTTTTTAATATTTAATGTACAGAATTTTCATTTCTACATTTTAACTATATTATGTATAGATGAGATACATGATGAGACCTATGTTAGTCTTTAATTCTTGTATGTTGTGGTCCAACATGTAGAAATAAATGTATAGGTAAATGAAAATGAAGTTTTCGGCGGTATATTAAACGAAAAGACATATTTAAATAACTAATTAAGTAGGTAACGAATTTCGTCATCGACTGTAATTTCGTCACAGGGGCCCTGTTGGGGGCCACCTACAGATATTTGGGTTATAACTTCAGGGAAATATTGACGCAAGTAGTAAAAACACACTTTAATCTTAATTGTAACCCAATACAGCAACGTTGGTGGTTGGTCAGTGTGACTTGTCTGACTATACTTAACTTTGTTATAATGGCCTATTGAAGTCTATTTCACGATCTAGGAACTGACCCATTACTTTGGTACTATTAATGTTCTGCAATAACGATGACAAGATGATTATTACATGAAATGACCGGTAATCATTCTACAAGAAATTATAACTCGTGAAGATAATCCGGTTGAATCACGTTGTATTGTTTTTACTCGTCTTTTTTGTTTAATTTTCCTTGTTTTCACCATGCTCCCACAGTTCTAACTGTAACAATAAGACTAATTCATTCTAAGATGTTAACAACGGTGGTCGTATTTGTAGAGATCTACATTTTTGCTCTACTCATGTACGGGATGTACAGAAAGAAAACGAACGCAATATGCAGATCCAAGAAAAGGCTTGACGGTAAAACGTGCTTGGTGACCGGAGGGACCAGTGGTCTCGGGCTAGAAATTGCTATTGACCTCGCTATGAGAGGTGCCCGAGTCATTGTGGCGTGCCCATTTCGAGATGAAGGAATCAACGCCGAAAAAAAGATCATCCAGGAATCTGGAAATAGTGACGTGTTCTTCAAACATTTGGATTTAGCGTCTCTAAAATCAGTCAGACAGTTTGCCGCCGACATTTTAAAATCGGAAAAGCGTTTGGATATACTAATGAACAACGCAGGAGTTGGTATGCCAAGAAAGGAGACAGAAGATGGAATGAACATCATTGTGCAGGTGAACTATCTTGGCCACTTTCTTCTAACAATCCTGCTGATGCCGCTATTGGAGAAAAGCGGGACCCCATCGAACCCGAGTAGGATAGTGAATACTGCCTCGATCTTACACCGGACAGCAATGCTGGACGTGAAAAAATTAACAGTTCTAAAGGATAACTATTTTGCGAGGTTAATTGTGTATTCAAATAGCAAACTGTGTTTGGTGCTGTTCTCACGCCAGCTGATGAAGAAGTTGTTGAGTTCTAACGTGGTGATTAATAGCGTAGATCCTGGTGAAGTCGGCACGGGGATTTTTCTAAGTGGTGGGATCATCCTGGGCTACATAGTGTCTGCGACATTCTGGTTTCTGGCGAAGACTCCGTTCGAAGGAGCTCAGACGCCGCTACATGCAGCGCTGGACGATAAAGCTGGGCAAGAGAGTGGGCTGTTCTATCGGGACTGCAAGGCCATCCAGCCGTCTAAAGCAGCCCTCGACGATGAGCTGGGAAAGAAGCTGTGGGATGAGTCTGTGAAGCTAGTTGGATTGGAAGAGGTGGAACTTCGAAGTCTGTTGCAATGACCACACGCTCTTAACTGAGCGATTAGCTTAATATACTAGTTCAGGGTGCTCTTACCTCAGTGTTTCTCCCTATTTTCACGTTCAGCTGTGTCGCATAACATTCATGACTGTAGGTACGTATAATTTTGAATAGGTTCCTTTGGGCATTAAATAATAATAATAAAAACGTACGTTTAACATTTGTTTTATTTCTGAGTGAGTGACTGAAGTGAAGGTTTTTTGTTTTCTTGCATAAAGCTTAATATAGATACGAGTTTTCACATGGTTAATATTTGACACCAATTTTTATGTTACGGAGTTGATTTAGCTATCGATTTAACGCCAGCTATGAAAAATAAAGTTTTTGCTCTAGCATAATTATCTTTGAGCACGTAACTGTAAATCTGCTGGGTAAAAATTAATTAACCTTAATTAAATTGATTAAATTAATTAACCCAATTTAACCTTTCTCATTTAATTTTCACTGCACCCATTGCCTTCTTTCTGCATGACCTTGAGGTTGACTGGCAGAAAATGCTTTTAGCATTAAGTCCACCCTTTGTACATTTCTTGTGCAATAAAGTTTTAAATAAATAAATAAAAATAAATGAACGCAAACCATTGATTGTTACAAAAATACTTTTTTATCAGTTTATTCTGATTCGGATATAATCCTGTTATATGTTACTTTCCTTCAAACATTCATCAAGCTCTTCTTTGCTTAATTTTACAATAGACACGGAGCGCTCCCACAAACCATTAGCTAATTCCATATCACCAGATTTACTCAAGGGTGCCATTAATGTGCAGTTCCTGAAGTATTTCGCGAAATGCTTTCCAGTACTCTCGTCTACTGCTACATATATTCCCGTCTGAGCCCCTTCGAATGGCGTTTTACATAATAATGATAAGAAATTAGTAGCTAGAAAACCGCTTATTACTCCGGCACTGTAGTAAATCCTCGTACCAACCTCGCCAGGGTCGAAACTGTTTATCACAACATTCGAACCTCTCAGCCGCTTTGTCAACTCGCGGGAAAATAGTATCAAACACAATTTGCTGTTTCCATAGTAAAAAAGTCTTTTAAACAGGTTACCGCCCACACTTGGGTTTAACTTTTATAAGTTCAAGCTAGCAATATAGTGTAAAATCGATGCCGTATTCACTATCCTGCTAGGTGAAGACGGTGTTCCTGACTTCTTCAGAAGTGGTAACAGAAGGATTGTCAGAAGGAAAGCCCCAAAATAGTTGACTTGCATTATAATGTGCAGGCCATCGACTGTCAATCTGTCCGGTGTGCCGACGCCGGCGTTGTTCATCAGAATGTCTAGTCTTTCCTCTGATACAAGGATGTTTGCTGCAAAATCTCGAACTGACTTAAAAGAGCCTAAGTCGAGGAATTTGAATTCAACGTTTTCGTTTCCAGATTCTTGTACAATCATCTCTCTAGCCTCGTAGCCTTCGTTTTCGAAGGGGCAGGCGACGATCACACGAGCCCCTCTCCTGGCAAAGTCCAGGGCCATTTCTAAGCCCACTCCGCTCGTTCCTCCCGTGACCACACATGTCTTTCCGTCTAATCGTTTCTTGGACTGGCACACTTGATTCGTGGATTTAATGAACAACCCGAGAAGACAGACACACAAAACGATAATCAGTAAAGTCAATATTAAATCCATTATTGCAATTTAGATGCGAAAAATAAAAACTTGATTTTTCGATGGATCCTCGATGGCAACTACGAGTATTAAATTTAAATTAAAGAATATTCCACAATACACGGTCGCGGCTCATGTAAATTATTGTAATTTTAACTGGATGTCATCTATACAAACTGTCGTCCATAAATGAATGTTATTAATAATCATCAATAATAATAAATGACAGTAACCATGTGCTTATACCTACTTTATTATGTCAATTAGGGTTCAGTTAGTGTAATTTGGTCTGGTAGATGGTACTGTGATGCATACTTACTTATGTTATATCCACCAACCGAAAGAACCGTTAAAAAAATTCGCAACTTCCGAATACCATAATATGTAGACTCAAACTGTCAAGTCCAACTGCCGATTACATTGTTTAAGTACTTATTATTATACGTAATCCAAATTATTAACGTCTGTATTAAGGTTATAACGGAACTCCGCCTCCGCCTCAAAGAATCGAACCTCTTCTCCTCCGCATCCACCTCCGCCTCCGCTACGAAGGCCTCCGTTACAACTCTAGTCTGTATCCCAAGAAGGAAGAAACTTAATGAACCCAAAAAAAATATAAGCTTTCGGAATACGCCTGAAATAAAATACACATACGTAAGTGTCATCGTTAATTTGGGTTTTGTTTTTCCTGTTGTGCATTGACGATTGGTTTTGTGGCGATCTCTACTGTTCTCCATCACAAGCGCATGCCTAACGGTGACAAGCAAGACAGCGAGCGCTGATACGGCTCGACAGGCTAGATGGCGCTGTTAGCCTAGTACCGGCCTAGAACTGCACATGAACCGCGGTATGTAAGATTTCGATCCAGAATAATATAGATAGACAAATCAAGATGATGTCTATCGGACCTTGGTCCCCGACCATAACACCCAGTCCGTAGGAAGCGCTTCCCTTTAGCTTCCTAACTCTAAATTAGTTGCGCAAAAGTTTAATAACAAACTGAGCAAATTTCATTATCGCATTATCTAACATTCATGCAGGCCATAGATCCTACCCCACATAAAACAGTCCTCTATAGCAACAGCATTTTTGCTATGGCCCCAAGGGTATATAATAAAATACCTAAATATATTAAAGAATGCAATGAGTTTGTAACATTTAAACAAAGACTTTTTATGTTTCTGATCTCGCAATCATTTTATTCTGTTAAGGAATTCCTATTCTCGTTCACCTCATACATAAAGTTTCACATATCCGTTTGACTGCCTGCCATTAACTTATTTGGCATGTTATATTTTATTTAATTTGAGTATATTATTTTGTAGATGCTGTATTATGTTATTTATTTTGAATGCAGACATTCATAATTAATTCTGTCATGTTTCACTACATTTGTCACAGCGCACTCTTTATACCTGTATTTGTTGTTCATTGACATCTATTCACCTGTCTATCACAAATAAATAATTTGAATTTGAATTTGCAGGCAATTGTTCCTGATGCTCATGACAGCGCTTTGCATAATTTCCGTATTTTAAAAATACACACTTCATCTTTTGTGAAGATCAAGAGTTCAAAACTTAATTAATTCACACAATAACCACACGGGCCTAAATGTTTTCGTCAATGTTTAAGAAATTATCTATAGTTACACTTGTGTAGTAAATTTAATTTAACAATCACTTAGTACAGTCGCACAATATGCATAGTGTTCAACAGTTTTTTACTATGGATGTAACAATTTTTAGTTTTGTTTTTTTGGTATCGTGGTATCTGATATACCGTTGGAGAAACAGGGCTTGGTTCAAATTAGCTAAGCAGTTACATAGTGACAAGCTTGGTGTGTCTTTACCTTTTATAGGCCAATCATATTTATTTCGGGGAAATTCTGAAGGTTTGTTTTTTGTTTATTTGATTAAATTTAGTAAAATTTGGGAAGTTCTCACAGAATTTATTAGTTACTGAGAAATAGATAAATCAAATCGCAGTTCAAATCTCTCTGTTACACAAATGATACGGCGTTTAATTATATTGATAGGACAACAAATAGAAGATAATATTATTTATTCAATTAAAAGAATCATGTCTATAACAAGTAGCAAAAATCTTACACAGTAGAAGTTCTTTGCTTTTGGTTTGGGAGCCCCACGTTTTATTAACAGAAACACGTCTGAAAATTTCGACGTAGCTATCACGCAATGGATCACTGTTCATTTGATAAAGCTTGCTGTCAGACCGCCTTGGAGCTTGGACATGGAAACCCTGAGAACAATCTTTGTACTTTCAGATCGCATGAATACTGGCCGACGAATAGGAAGAAAAGCAAATGAGCTAGGAGGTGTTGTGGCTCTATGGCACGCGTCTCGACTTTTTGTAGGTAAGTTGTGGATTGATTGAAACTAAACGATCATAATAATGTCTTTAAGTGCGCCTGACTCATTTTTTATTCATTTATTTCTATAGGTACACATAACAGAGACACAACCGTAACAATTGACATGAAAATAGTTTTCTAGTACCTATTAAGATTCTGCTTGATTCTGCCTTAAATAAATTAGATTCTAGATTGAGATCGAGCTAAATTCAGCCCCCATACACTCTACGCCAGTGCTCGTAGTTTTGGATGTAGGTATCCCTGGTACTCATCAGCCCCGTATCCACGAGCCTCAGTGCCGGAGACATATGTTAACGGTTTTGCCGTTTTAATACCCTTGCCTTAAAAGCCTTTTCCACTAGAGGCAAACTCCGGTCGAGCAGCTCTGGAGCGAGGCAGCCGCTTGACCCAAGGCTGCCTCTATGAGTAGTGGAAACGTGGCCTTACAAGCTTGACTGTATTGGACTGACATACGCTGTAAAAGTCCCTAAATTAATAAAGAAAAAAAAAAGCTTGACTGTGCGACAAGACCCAAAAATACGGACGAAACGTTAGGGATTACGGAACTGCTTTCCAGTGACGGATGCATGAATTTCCACAGACATTCAATAGTCCTCCTGGCCGATTTCGACGGCGTCCAATCTCACCAGAGATCAGCTAACTACGCAGGAGATATTATAGATCACAAGTGTGAGCGCAATACACAGGTGCACTCACTGTTCCTTCACTCTCAAAGTTCGGTGAGACGGTAATCCGACATAACCGGAGAAAGATCAGGCGCAGGACCAACGGCTTAACGTGGTTTCCGAGGCACGGGGATGTAACACCGCCAACTTCCCGACTCCGAGCTGTTTTTGAGAAATTCATGACAGAAAATCTCAGAAACAATTTTGGCTCGACCTGGGATTCGAACCCAGGACCTCCCGGATGTAAGGCAGAAACTTTGCCACTCCACCAACGAGGCAGTCAAAGACACCTAATTACCCGCTAACAATTGCAATGTATTTCCCCTTAGTGGTTACGGATGCTGAAGTAGCTGATTTCGCGTTGAAGACTTGCCTGGAGAAAGATGATATCATGAAATACTTCTCTTTCGTCGTCGGCAACGGATCTATCGGTGCGCCAGGTAGTTATTTATTATTTATTTAATGATTTATTTGGAAGATTCACAGATTCAATAGACAAATTGAGTAAGTTACAATAAATTATGGATGAATGCTAATAAGAAATATCTAAATATGAGTAGTCACATAACTAACATGTGGTGTTGCAAATCGAGCAAATTGATAAACATTTTCCACATTTTAATAATAATAATAATAATAAATTCGTTTATTTCCAAAAGTATTTTTTACATAATGTTACTGAGTTTTCCCGGTAAGTAGTCTGAGTCACTTGTAATGGGAATAACTCGTTCTTTCCCTCGGTGGTTAACATCATAGTACCAATTTTATATATGTACACTGTAATATAAATTTTAAAATTTTACGAATTTACTTTTACATTTTACTTTTACAATTTTACTTTAACTATTTTACTTTGATAATTTTACAATTTTTCTTACTTATTTTACTTTAATAATTTAACCATTTTACTTACTTATTTAGCTTTAAGCAATGTTTACTTACTTATTATACTTTAACAATTTTACTTTAACAGTTATACCTACTTTCTTCACTTCAACAATTTTACTTACTTATTATACTTTAGAGAAATATGGAAAAGAAGCAATTTATAAAGGGTAAGTATGACTATACTTATATATTTGACTAAATATGCTCATTGGTGTGTGTGTGTGTGTGTGTGTGCGCGCGTGTGTGTGTGTGTGTGCGCGTGTGTGTGTGCGTGTGTGTCTGGTTGTGCGAAGGCATGTATAGTGTGCGAGCGTACACACGCATAAGAGCGTGCTCGTAACGGAGCTAGTACCCAAGTTTGTGTATTAGTAGGCGCAGAAAAGAGAGAGAAGTCAGTGATGTGTTCCTGTATGCCCTACGGAAGTGACTCCTTGGGATCAGCTTGAGTTTGCCACATACAGGAACCATTCTGTGGAATGCCTTCATTATGTCTCTTTTGAGTAAATTTTCTACCTCGTCATAGCTTAGTGTGCAAAGCCATTGAATTAAGGTTCTTTTACAAGTGTAAGGTAGCATAGGATATATTTGAAGTAGCTTATTAGTTTTGTTGTACACAAGGGCAGACTGGCTCAGAAATTGCCTAGTGGAAATGGCTGCATGAGTAGTAGGGGTAGGCACCACCACATCTTTTCTTCTTTTTTGCGAAAGATCGACGTAAGTCAAAGATTTATGACACTTCAGAACAAGACTGAGAACATAAAGTTTTCTGACTGAGAGTAATCCACTCATTCGGTACAATTTGTCTGTAGGGAAGCGATATGGCTTAGAGTTCATTACTTTAATGAGGGATCTCTGCGCCTTCTCCAATTCCAGAAAATGTGTCTTACATGCACCTCCCCATACTGGGATGCAATATGTCAAAACCGATTGAGCCAGTGCTATGTAGGTTTTTTTTAAAAGTGCATACGTCAGTACCTGTCGAAGTGACTTAAAGACCCATATGAGCTTTTTGGTTCTACTGATTAAAAGTTTCAAGTGCGGTTTCCAGCTTAGCCGATAGTCCAGAGTGATACCGAGATATTTGGTTTTATTGACTTTGTCAATATGAGGGCAGGTGCAGTCTGGGTCAGCGGAATTAAGGCAGTTATGTATTTTAATTTGGAAATGGTTACCGGGCTGTGATTTATTAGAAGGAGTGAAGCATATATAATTGGTTTTATGAATATTTAACGTGAGGAGATTATTAGCCAGCCAGTCAGAGATGTTCTGTAAGCCCCTCTCAGCAAGCTTGAAAACGGACTCCCAGGTGTTACCAGTGAAAACAACGGCAGTGTCGTCCGCGTAAGAAAATATCCTCCCCCCAACATCCTGGAGATTGCATAGATCATTGATGTATATTAAAAATACGGTCGGGCCGAGGACACTTCCTTGGGGGACTCCGAAGTTAACGGTAGCTTTTTCACTGTGGAATCCATCTATTTTTACTTGCTGTGTTCTATTCTGAAGGTAGCTTTTGAAAAGTGAGAGTGGGGTATCTATTTTCTCTAACCTGTGTATGAGAATGGGAACAGAGACGGTGTCGAAAGCTTTTTTTAGATCCAAAAATACTGTTATACACTTGTTGCCACCGTCAACTGCATTAACTAAGGTTGAGGTGAGATTAAGAATAGCATCTTGCGTAGATAGACCCTTCCTAAAGCCAAATTGGGAGCTTGAAATAATTTGAAATTTATCCAGATAGTTAATCAGTCTATTGTTTATGATTTTTTCAATAATTTTGGAGATTGAGTTGAGTACTGAAATGGGTCGATAATTGTTAACATCCGCTCTGTCCCCATTCTTGTACACAGGGGTAACTATGGATCTCTTCAAAGAGCAAGGAAAGACGCCTGTCTTAAAGCAAAGGTTGGTGAGATTGCAGATAGGTGGAACAGCGAAAACCCTAGCTTGTCTTAAGAACGCCGTGCTTATGCTATCCCAGCCAGGTGAGCTCCTCAAATCTAGGTTCATCAGGATGCCTTCGACCTCTCTGGAATCAGTATCCATCAGGACGAAGGAGGAGGAGTGTGGTTGAGTTGTGGAAGCAAATGATCCCGGATCTCTACGTCCACCCCGGCTGTTAATAATATCAGCCAGAGGGGCGCCTACACTAATAAAAAAGACGTTTACGTAGTTAACAGATGCTAATGGGACAGATTTTAAATTAAGTAAGGCTACATTACTAGTTTTTGGCGCCTTGTATTGGGAAACAATTGTTTTGTTATTTGAGAATTTAATTCGTTTTGAGTTAACATTTAAAGCTGACATTATTATCCCAATCAGGGAATTAGCAAATTCTTCCGCGTCATTACACGCTTCCAGGTAAGTAATGTCAGTAAATATGAGTGTTTTAAGTGCTTCATTAAAATTAGTTATGACTTTAGAGTTAGTGACAGGTTTACAGGTTGACGTCCTAGACAAATTAAGAAAAACGGTATTGTGGTCGGTTATCGTGGTGTTAGCAACGGCTACTAAAGCTGTGTTTGCTTTGGCGTCCATCTTGAGCATGACATGATCAAGTCATGATCTTTTCCTCGTAGGGAGGTTGTGGGCAGGTAAAATCCCATGCAGAGACAAAACATTTAAATATGCAAGCCTATTGCATCGGTATTGAGCCCGTTCCCGATCTGAGGGGAGCAGGTTTATATTAATGTCACCTAAGATCGATACATTTTTAAAATTCCTTATCATGTCCAAGTGTATATCCAGAGCTTTTATAAAAGCGTCAGCGTTGGGAATAGAAGGAGAATGATAAATGCATAAGAAAACATAATTATCAATAATTACCTGGAGCCCGGTGGTAACCGTGAGGCAGAGGTCAGTGACCTTTGCACGGTGATTATTTTTAATGTAAACAACAACACCATCGTTTTGGTTTAATAGTTTAGTTGACTGATATGCAGTGTAATTTGTTGGCAAAAGTACTGGTTTACGCTGTATTTTAAAAAAACCTTTATTAGCCCAGCCGATCAGATACTGACCTAAAACTGTAGTGTCCTCGGGTCCTAGTGTGACGTTTAGGGCGTCAAAGAAAAGAACTACGTACTTGAGAATGAATTTATTACAAACTAGGTTAACAAAAAGTAGTGGTGTAGTTGGCAGAGATGGGGGGGTGGGTTTACAATTTACTGAACCGATCCACGTTAAGTAAATCCAATCGTATCACTGGCCTGAATCTGGATCTGTGGTGCCGGCGGTGGTGATGGTGATGTGATGATGATAAGCTTCGTCGTGTAGCTCAAACACGTGAAGGAAGATCTTCCGGCCCGGGCGGAGGTCCCTGGAATATTTGAGAAAACCAGACACTTTAGGAATGTTCTGATTCACTGAGTGACGGCGACATTTTGTGCACAGCTACGAAGCGATATGTACAGAATGCAGAACAATGAATACGATTAGCAAAAATAGTGATCAATGATGGGGCTCGCACAATAGGACAAATAGCTATGATAATAATTAAATCTAGGATAGGCAAATAGGATAATTTGCTTAAATTTTCTAGTAGTAGTAATGAGGCTTTATGAAATTCTAATTGAAATCGAGCTTAGGCTCGCAAGCTTAATATCTAAGTACATTATTTTGGGATATTATGAAACTATAACTAGGCAAGAATGGCAGGTTTAACGGCAGGATGAAGGTCAAGCAATGTCATAGGTTTGTTAAAAGAAAATGGACGACAGTGCGCGAGTAGGTATCTAGCTAAAAGCGTTGGTATAGCAAGCAATCACATTTTGTAGATAATTAATTTGTTTTAATACTGACACAGCGTAACTATCAACCGCCGAATTAACTACTTGATAAGTTCTACAACTAATTGCTTAAAATAATACTTTGCAACACTTACCCAATTTGGGGATAAAGAACAGGCACTACTTATTATAAAATGACTTGAAAATTAGAATTAGTATTTACACTATGTATTCGAATAATGCAAATCACAGAAAGTAGAAACGGAGGTTTCGAGTAGCAAAATAATAAGATGAGATAAGGAAGGGCGCACGTCTGTATCGTGTGCTCCCTCCAAGCGAATGTGAAGCTCCTCGACCACTCGGAGCTCGGCCCGCCACCGGTCCCATGCACGCGGCCGTGGCGTGATACAGTGCTACAGGCAGTACATCGGACTTATTGAATATTACCTGACGAACTACTGCATTGATTTACAGTTGTTGTAAATATTTAATTATAGGCTTATTGTTTATTGTTTTTTTTTTTATATAGTAAGTTTTAAAAATAGTGTTTTAGTTAGGATTTATTATTATATTAATAAGGTTTTCTATTAATTACTTTCTAAGTTGTTAGTTTTGTAACGAACCGTTACACTAGCAATAGGCTAGATGACACCACCAATTAATAATAATAATATAACGTTTATTGTAAACAAAATTTCTTACATAATTTACATCATCGTTAACTTCTGTACTGGTTTTACGAGAAAACTAAAATTATAATCAATCATCGATGAAACATACGCTGGCTCAAAGCGTTAAAAAGCACTTATAAAATTTAACGACTCTATTAAGGTTCTCGGTTGCTCAGTGGTCAGAGCATTGGACCGGACTTCCAAAGGTCGGGGGTTCGATTCCTCCCCGAAGACCGGAGCCGAAAAGATTTTTTTAAGTGTTTTGTTTTTTAAAATTAAAACTACAATTGGTAAATTTTGAGTGCAGTTGAAGAATGGCGTCAACGGCGTCGCATCACATCTTCTGTGTTCACTGCCGCCAACTTGAGGCAGTTCACAGACGGCTTCGTGCGACAGAGCGCGGCGTTGGCAGGACGGCTGGCGGAGCACGCCGGCGCGGGGCCCGTGGGCATGTGGAAGTCCCTCACCGCTTATACGCTCGATGCTGTGTGTGGTGAGTTCTTTATTAAGGCTGTTTTCATAGTTGATACAAGAAGAATGGCATCACCACCGTCGCATCACGTCTTCTGTGGTCACGGCGGCCAACTTAAGGCCGCTGCACATGGGTTTTGAAAACAACGTTTCATGCATGATCCCTAACATGTGTAGTCACGGATGCACGGAAGGGTTGAAAACGCAGACGGGAAAAACATCGTTGGCGACGATTTTTAGCACTTCCCCTCTCGTCCCACTCCGGATCCGCTTTTAGGTGATGCTTCGTGCACTTTTCGGAAATTTTTACAGTAGCTAGATACAGTTTCAGGTGATATCGTGCTTGTCCCGCTCACGTCTCATCTGGAGTAAAAATCTTGTAAGAAAATCTGATAGAATAATATTATTAAGATTTAAAAGTAAAGATCATTATTTTTCATTCTTAATAAATGATTAGGACCCACTTGCCACAGTTTTGGTTAGAGTAACCCAAAAAATGATGACGCGATGTCGACGTTAACTGCTTTGATCCGGAGACCCTGAGACCCAGGCATGGTTTCCACCAAAAAGGAGAAGAGAGGAAACGAGATCAGATTTGTTTTGAATAACCAATCAGATTCTGTTATTTCCGCATATCCTCTCCGCTTAGCTTCAGTGAAAATGGATGAAGCGGAGATTAATCTGATTGGTTATTAAAAACACATCTCCTCTCGTCACCTCTCTCCCCCGCTTTGGTTGAAACCGGGCCTTAGATTAACCCAAGGGTGGTGGGTTAGGCAAGTGGGGCTTAGATATAAGGTATACAGGTTGTTACAAAAACTACTGTAATAACTGAAGGGTGTTGTTGTACCCGTAAAACTGAACAACTTTCGCAAAGAAACCTAGGTCAAACTTTCAAAAAATTTTGGCTCTCCCATTGTAAATCGATTAACTGATTGGCAATTTTGTATGGGAAATACGATTTTTTTTTTGAGTTTTTGACCTAGGTATCTTTGGGAATGTTGTGCAGTTTTCCGGGCATAACAACACCTTTCAGTTATTACGTTTTTTTTGTAACACCTTGTTTGTTTACTATCCAGCAGTTAACAGTTTTTTTCCTTTACAATGATATGTTCCGGGTTCTGGTGGGACTGCCAAAGTTTTGCTGGCATTTGCCGACGCTCACGTAAACTGCTTTCATGCTTTAATGCGTGAAACCATTATCTCTTTACAAAAAAGCACCAACCCACGGTCGAAGCAAATTTATTATGTTCATTAATTAATTTTTCATTCTTATTTCTTTTGTGTCGGCAAGACGGGCTAAATCTTAATTGCCCAGAAAGCGGCTATGCGACGCGAGCTGGTGGTCGGGCACGCGGGACAGTTAATGAGTTAATGACAGTTAATTAATTTTTAATTGAATTTATTTATTCTTATTTCTTAATTATGTTTTACTAATATTAGGTGAAAGAACAATGTTACTAACATTATGGATCTCAAGTTATCCAAAAACAAATAATATGGATTTGAATTTATTTTTTGTTTTAAGAAACGACATTCGGCCTGAATGTGAACGCCCAGTCGGATGACTTCCATCCATTCCCGCAGGCGTTCTATGCGGTCAGCAACAACATGGCTGGTTTCCTGATGCGTCCGTATTTGCACTTTGATTTTATATTCAAGCTGATAGCCTACGCTACGAATAGCTTCAACAATATAGCGATTATGGGACAGTTTGTTGAGAAGGTGAGAGGTATAAATAAATAAATATACCACAACATCACATACATTGATCTGAGTCCGTGGTAAGTAGCTTAAGCACTTGTGTTACAGATACTAAAGCGCTAGGCAAAGGTGGATAATTATTAAAATGTAAATTACTGATCTCTGACAGATATAACTAAAAGGTATTGTAAATTAAGATTGCCTATTTTAAACCCACATAGCACTTTTTTGCAGAAATCTGTTTCTGCATTGGTAGATAGTATCAAAATAGGTTTCAAGGCAAAATGTGTATCTTCCGTCACAGATACTACATCTTACAATAATAAAAATAAATTTGTTTATTTTCTTTCACAAAAAAACCTTCCATTAAAAAAAATCTTATATGCTTTGTAGTATCACTAGATTGTGAAAGACTGCTGCCTAAATAGGTTCCAGCGAACCTGTTCTATAGGTCAACAGGCTACAGGTCTAATACAAGCAATGATCTTAACTAAGAAAAAAAAACAATGAAATCATTTTAATAAAATTGAAAACAAAACCAACGAATTTGCAAGACCTACAACTAATTGTTTATTTTTTCAGGTTGTTAATGAAAAACAAGCAGAGTTAAAGTATTTAAAGGCTAGAGACATACATCAAAGCCAAAAATCCGATCAATGTGAGTACCTATATTGTTTTCCAGATTAAACCATCACGATATTTTTTTTTGTATTTAGCTTTACCAACGTGAGAATGCTTTAGTTAGTCTAGCTTACAATAATAACTAGCTTATAATAATACAATACAAATAAAGATTAATCGCTGTAATGTGTAGTACGCGCATAACTTCAGACCAACTGCACCAAATTAGATGAATTTCTTTTCATGTGTTCCTATTTGTCAGGACGAGGTTATAATATCAAAAAAAGTTTTTTTTTGTTTTTTTTTTAACAACGGGCAGGACAATGTCTGCGGTCTCCGCTTGTTTATTAAACAACCTAATCATAGTTAAAAGCTGTGCATAACTCAGTCAGTTATTTACAGCTCCCAAGCAAAAGAGAATCAAGACATTCCTAGAACTGTTCATGGAAGCCTCGGACAAAGGCCACCAGTTCACGGAGGTGGAAGTCCGTGAAGAAACCATGGTGATGATAATAGCCGCCGCGGACACTTCGGCCGTGGCAATTGCCTTTACTATCATGATGTTAGCGAGACACCCTGATGTACAGGAGAAGGTTTACCAAGAGTGAGTCATATATCTACTCGTACACTCTTTATACTTCGCCTATGGCGACCAGTTTCACGATCTTGATGCTGGCGAGACACCCTGTTGTACAGGAGAAGGTTTACCAAGAGTGAGTCATATATCTACTCGTACACACTTTATACTTCGCCTATGGCGACTGGTTTCACGATCTTGATGCTGGCGAGACACCCTGTTGTGCAGGAGAAGGTTTACCAAGAGTGAGTCATATTTCTACTCGTACACACTTTATACTTCTTCGCCTATGGCGACCGGTTTCACGATCATGATGTTGGCGAGACACCCTGATATGCAGGAGAATTTTTACCAAGAGCAAGTCATATTTCTACTCGTACACACTTTATACTTCGCCTTTGGCTACCGGTTTCACGATCATGATGTTGGCGAGACACCCTGATGTGCAGGAGAAGGTTAACCAAGAGTGAGTCACATTTCTACTCGTATACACATTATACTTCGGCTATGGCGACCGATTTCACGATCATGATGTTGGCGAGACACTCTGATGTGCAGGAGAAGGTTTGCCAAGAGTGAGTCTTATTTCTACTTGTACATACATTATACTTCGCCTATGGCTACCGGTTTCACGATCATGATGTTGGCGAGACACCCTGATGTGCAGGAGAAGGTTAACCAAGAGTGAGTCACATTTCTACTCGTATACACATTATACTTCGGCTATGGCGACCGGTTTCACGATCATGATGTTGGCGACACACACTGATGTACAGGAGAAGTTTTACCAAGAGTGAGTCATATATCTACTCGTACACACTTTATACTTCGCCTATGGCTACCGGTTTCACGATCATGATGTTGGCGAGACACCCTGATGTGCAGGAGAAGGTTAACCAAGAGTGAGTCACATTTCTACTCGTATACACATTATACTTCGGCTATGGCGACCGGTTTCACGATCATGATGTTGGCGAGACACCCTGATGTACAGGAGAAGTTTTAGTCGATGGAATCAGGCGTTTCTTTGCAGCGATCGATGACAACAGCTGAAAAAAAGAATTATTTTGCTTTAAATTTCCACTAAAGGATTAAGGAATACCTTATTCACATTAAACTATTAACATTAAAACTGCCACCGAGTTTCTGTTATATTAAACCGAGACTTTTTATCATCTGTCAATTCTTTTCAGAGTTTTAAAAGTGCTAGGGAAAACAGGGTCCCCTACCACAGAAAACCTGACGCAACTAACTTATATGGAGGCCGTGCTCAAAGAATCTATGAGGATATATCCGCCAGTGCCGATTGTTATAAGAAAGGTCCACAAAGATGTTACATTACGTAAGTGTTTTTATTCTGACGACAGCTTTGGTCTAGTGGTCTAGTGGTTGTGGTACAAAACCGGCTGTTGCGGGTTCGAATCCTGCTAGGGGCAAATGTTTGTGCGATGAGCACAAGCATTAGTATATGAGTTATGGGTGTTTAAAAATGTATTTAAGTATTTATATCCGTTATCCTAGTCACCATAGCACAAGCGAACGCTTTGTTTGGGGCTAGGTTATTGGTGTGTTCGTTAAAACAATTATTAATTATTATTATCTGGGGGCACGGTAGTGCCCCCGCCAAGACGAGCCAAGCGAAGGGCACGGGCACTACCTACCTTTTCTCGAAGCGGTTCGTCGTTTTTTTGAACCCTCATAACTTGGGTTTGGATTATGCTAGCCACATATTTTGACTAAGGTGTAGAGTTTGTGAAGTTAGGCCTTGTAGAGTTAGGGCGTGTAGTGTTAGAAGCTTGGCTCTACATGAGATCTGATAACTTTTTGACAGTGCGAGTCATATGGGCTCGTCTTGGCAACATTTTACATGAAAATGTTTTTGGTGGGATTATTATGACTTTAATCAAGTAGTTAAAGTTTAAGACGTGATTTGATAGCTGGCTAGGTTTTACTAAATAAAGTTCTACTAGTACTAGTCAATGTTTAAGTAGGCGAGACACTACAATGCAGAGTTGTATTGAAAAAAAACTAGACTAAGATATACAAGACAAGTTTCTACTAAACTTTACTAGTAATCAGCTCGACCACAGCGAAACGTCGAGCAGTGAATACCTAATACTCATTAAAATATATCGTGTTTAGACCCGATACCCAGTAATGATATATATGATCATATTCGACCACAGCGACTAGGATCCAACTTACTGAGAGCTTCGTCGGTGTGCTCTCACATGGCTGACGTAACCGATTTTTGCAGTGAATATGCGGTCGCATTCACTACAAGTCAGCACTCCTTCGACATAATTATAGTTTATGGCCGCAGGTGGTCGGGCCTTCAGCTCATCTCGTTTGGCATCGAGCTGTTCTCTGCGATTCCTTTCAAATTCAAATTACCAGTAATTAGTGTTAAACGCATACTGTAAGTGTTCCAAATGATAAATAAATACAAGGATCTAATAGACTCAGTTCTTCTGAGCTTGGATTGGTCTCTTAGGATTTGTGTATTCCTGGAACTATTCTACTGAACTGTGAGGTGGCATTTCTTTACAGCGACTGGCGTGACTCTCCTCAAAGGGAGTTCCCTAGTCGTGTACATAGAGGGTCTACACCGCAACCCCAAGTACTGGGGCTCGGACGCCGCCGACTTCAAGCCTGAGAGGTTTTTGGGTACCACACTGTCGCATCCAGCCGCTTTCATACCGTTCAGCTACGGACCAAGAGGGTGTATAGGTAAGAACATCTCTTTATTCATCTCTAACTCGATTCGAGTCACACCAGTTCTTCTTCTCCTTAGCGTGTCGATGGAACACGAGGAATTACTATACCGTGGCAGCCCAGTATTCAGCCACTTGTATTGCGGATCGGCTGCAGTTTATTAAATCCGCTAAATCACACCAGTTAACTCCATGAGTGTCAAAGGTAGAGGAATCGCAATGACATGCGTTTTTATGTGTACCATTTTTATTATTATGTGTATGTCTATGATGTGATATATATAAAATTTATTTGTGTAAGTAATTAGTAGGTAAGTGTGTTTATTAATTGTTCTTTTTTTCAATTTAGAAAGTAGGTACGTATCCATTTTATTTTCATTTTCATTTTACTTTGTATGTGCACCGCCTGAATGTTTTCTGCTTGGACCTGTGGTTGACTGGTAGAGAATGCCTCCGGCATTAAGTCCGCCACAGTACACAAGGTTGTGCAGAAGTTTAGTAAAATGGTTCAGGTACCGTCCCGTACACATCCGCCCGGCGCCGCTATACATCCATCCGGATGTATCCATCAGGATTAACTGGATTACAAAAATGCTTGCGATCGTGAATGTTCGCAAGTTACCCGCTCGCTTAACATACGTTTTTTTTTTCATTTATAAAGTTCCGTACCCAAAAGGCAAAGGGTAATAATAACAGGACCCTAAAACTGAGATTTCGCCGTTCGTCTGTTTGCCTCTCTAATAGTTTAAATATTGTGAAATTACAACACACTTATAGAAAAATGGACTGCCACAGGCCAGACATTCATCTTAACCGCTTTTTAAACAGCTGTAAAGGTGTTTCATTCAGGTGTTGTAGGTATCTAACCGCAATAGTGAGAGTCATGGCCGGCTGCAGTCTAAGGAGCACTTAAAGAAATGCGGACCGATGAGAAGTGTCACGGTATTACAATTGTGAGAGCAATCGCCCGGCTAGCGAGAGGTGCGGGTTTGAATAAATAAAATAATAAAATTTGCCTTTGGCAGTCCATTTTTCTTTAAGTGTGTTGAAATTTCACATTGTAAAAAAATTGCATTGTTAACGCTAAAAAAAATAAAGTAGGTAACTTAATAGTTGAAATTGTTTGTTGCAGACGTATTAATAAATACCCAGCTCACTAATTTAAACGTATTTCTGATTGCTCTTGTACGCGTCGCTAGATGGCGCTGTCTCCAAGTTGACTCCACACAATCCCAAATACCTGCACAAGATAATACAATACAATCAAATAGTTAAAACAATAGTCTTTATATCCACCATCTACAAATTCTTATATTACTCGTATTATGCAGGGCCAAGATACGCAATGATGTCAATGAAGACAGCGCTCGCGATGTTACTGCAAAAGTTCCGATTTCTACCGGCCGAGTGCAGCGCCAAGTCTCGTCTGAACACGCCTTACGATGAAGCGGCCGAACCTTTGCGGATAAAATACAACATCATGGCTAAGGAAGTGCATGACTTTAGTGTACGGATTGAGGATAGACTGTAGTAAGATGAAGATTGAATATAATAATAATAATAATACATAATATGTATCACTAAGAAGCCTCTTCGTGTTAGATCCATATCCACACGTACGGCCTTGTGGTGTGATACCCTAGGGGATATTACAAATAATAATAATAGAATAGTAATTATATACTGTAATGTGAAGACCACTTTGGTCAAGAAGTTGACTATTAACTAAGAGGTTGCGGTTTCGATCCCCGCACTGTACAAACTTTTGTGTGCATGAACATGTCTGTTTGTACTGATCTGGGTGTTATATCTATTTTTTAAGTTTATTTGTAATACCAATATTGATTCTAAAATCTGTTACACACTTGTGTAATCGTAAGCACTTGCTTAAGCTACTTACCACGGAGTCAGATCAATGGATGTGATGTTTTTTTTAAAATATAGCCACTGTCTGCCGTGATTTTCAAGATAAGATATTTGATATGACAGGCGTCCCGTTGTCTCATCAATATCCCATCAACCAGTCCAGCAATTTCTCCTCCACAGATTCATTATAGTTCCCATCTTCTCTGCAATAGTCCTTGCACCTGGCGGGTGCTGTCTTTGGTTGTATCGAAACAATAGTGCAGACAGAGATAGTATCCGCTTGGTGTACACATTTCTACACACATTCATGTATTACTAAGGGGCCTCTTCGTGTTGGATCTATATCCCCACGTACGGATTCCAAAAGGACCGACCTTCTGCTGTGATACCCCAGAGGATACTACATATAATAATAAGTTTATTTCTATGGTTCTAGGTTTATTTGTATATAGGTTTATAGCACGATATTAAAAGACGAGGCCCAAATGTACTAAAAGATTTAAACACAAAAAACAATTTCCATTTCATCTTCATGTTTTAGTAGACTCATAAATATTTGGCTGTGTTCAATAGGCATGATGACTCCTATCGTAAATGTTTTTAAGACCATGGTGTTTTAACAACATAACCTCTATGAAGTTAGTAAAACCAATTTATTTCCAAAAAGCTGTAGAAACCAATTTTTATTTAAATAAATATTACGTCAATTGAGAGAGAGTAACCCAAGCATTGAATAATTTACTGTTCATACCTTTTTTTTACGGATAAGCACTTTTTTAATATTTTTAGGTGTTTTCCACTGTGATTAAACAATAAGAACTGCATATGTGTAATCATTTGTTTGTTATCGGGACGTATTAAACGTAATAAAAAAGTATGAAGAGGGATGTTTTATTTGAATTTAAAAAGCAAAGAAACAAGTGTTATCGAGTGGAGAGGTATCGGAAAGCTGTGAAAAATAACGCATTGAGTTTTGTAAGTAAGATACTTAGTGCGTAACGGTATAGGGTCGAATTATTTTAATGAAGAGGTAATAAATCCGGTATTTAATTAGAATATTTTCCCCTGATCCCTACCCATAACTACCCTATATGTATAACATTTTGTAAAAACAGACTATTGTTCTTAGTCGTTAGTCATTTTCTATAACACAGAGAGATCTCTGGCCTTCAAGTCATCTACAGGCGGGTCCTGGTGACCTGTAGCACCGGTTTTTTTGCAAACCTATTTCAGGCACCAGCCTCTCGCACCTTAGGTGCACATACTGAGTTAAAATTTTATACATGTTTAAGGATTAATGGAAAATAAATAATAATATTCATGAAATAATCGACACTTAACCCCTTACTTCGGAACCATATGGATTGTGAATAGGAAATACGGATGAATAAGCTGACAAGTATATCTTAAACATTTTATTACATAACTTTATATTAGGCAATCAATATGTGCTTTCATAAAAAAATACAATAAAAAAAATCCTCGTAATAAATATTCGCTTTGTGACTTAGATTATATCTATACATATAAATCATGTATTCCATAATATCACACCGCTCTTTTTAACTAGTCATGCTGAGTATGACACAAATATTTGTACCTGAGTAGGTATAACTTAAAATATATCTGAAGAAACATTTAATTCTTACCAAATATCACTTAAATATGCTATGAGTATATTTACAATTCATATATAAATATTTATACACAAACTTCTTTGTGTAGACACAAGCAAAGATAATAACTGAATAATTTTCTCCCATTGTTAATTTCACGTTAGTTATTAAATATTTAAGCTGGTGCCTGTGTACAAATGGAAATATGCTTTAAAACTGATATAAGGAAGGAAAATTATTTTAAATATACATTTAGTTGTAAGTTATTTTTGTTTCATTACAATATTAACATCAATTCGCTAACGTGGTAATGAATACCGAGAACAATTATCATTATTATTTCATTTTTATTTAAAGTGATCAGTCACCAGAAAATCACGATAAATATGGATGTTTTATCTTTTTCTTGGACAAAACTTTTGAAGAGCTGGCCAGCAAAGCCGATACAATTGGCATGATGACACCTATCTTAAATATTTTCAAGACCGTGGCCTTTAAAAAATAGCCCCTATGAAGTTAATACAACTAATATATTCCCAAAAAGCTGTAGAAACCAATTTTTAAACACACAAAACTCAATAAATATTCGGTCAATTGACTCCGATTTCTGATACATGGCCGTGACGTCACGTTCATGTATTCCCATACACAATCTATGGAGGCAGACCGTTTTGACCGATAATAAGAAGTATGTCAACGATTGGTGGTGTCATCTAGCCAATTGTTTGTTTAAAAAAATATCAAATTGAATTACTTCAACCTATTTTAAAGGTTCATTGTAAAGATATAAGAGAGCCCTCATTTCTGGCAATGGTATGGCAATTATCACTTATATAAATTGTCCTTTCCTTTGATAACAGTATCATGTGGTGTAAAGCGGCTCTGCGTATAACCTGGTTGGCACGGATATGTTGCTCGGTGCGGCTGTGGGTGGCTCTCTAGATATTAGTAGGGCTGAGCGCGCTCTTTTCTTTGCTGAAAAAAAATAAACTGTTTAAATCTCCGATAAAAAAGGCAGATAACATTTGATAGATTTCATGACATGACATGACTAGGTGCTTGTGACGCAGTGGTTGCAGCGCTTTGGTAGTGATACCAAAAAGTTATGCAACCTAAGGCGCGGTCATGTTTGGGATGGATGACCATTCTGACCATAAAAGTGACGTCGATTTACAAGCATCTCCGTTCTTCGGAAGGCACGTTAAGCTGTTGGTCCCGGTTAATATCGATAGATATTAGTCGTTAAGCCTGGTCGGAGGCCCTCAGGCTGCTTAATAACATCTGACAGTAAGGTTGGTCACTGACCTTACACACACCCCTCCACCAATCCGCACTGAGCCCGCGTGGTGGAGTATGCATGGCCTGTGCCCAGCAGTGGGACATATAAAGGCTGATGATGATTATGATGACATGACTCAAGTCTTTCATTCTTCATCGTCAACATTCGCTTGCCCTTTTCACTGTTTGTTTTCTTTTCATACTATCCTATCATTCGTTATTGAATCAATTGATTTTAACACTCTTTGCAGAAAGTTAAATCTAAAACCAGTTCTACACGATACTCTTCTACTTATCAACTTCACACTCTAAGCGTCTGTAAGTACGTCTCTTTGTGTAAGATCTCATCTAGCAGAAATATAAGTTTTTTTCCGTTGGAATGTATACAGGGTGTAAAAAAAAACCTTACCGAAGCCGAATACCACATAATCTACCAATTGTTACAATCATTTTTTTTATTTTACACCATAACTGGGAAGTAACGGTTTTTAAGGTATTGATGGTAAAAGTTTGAAAAAAATATTTATGATTTTTACTGAAACATGATACAAATTTTCACTACCTACTTCTTTCATAAAAAGCCTCTAAATGGCACACTCCGCAATATACAGCGCACACTCGCACCGACCCGCGTCACGGCGGCGTATAGCAACACACCCCGCGGTCACTTCCCCGCGTGCGCGCTGTACATTGCGGGTTACAATTAAATTGTTTTTTTTTTGATGTCAAAAAATAAAAGTTGCTTCCCAGACAAAATTTATTTTTCATACGATTTGATTTGATGTACTGAACGCGTGGTTGACGGCTTCGTAAAGTTTTTTTACACCCTGTATAGCATAACACAAGTACCAAGACCGACAATGTATGCTGTGCAGGTGAATTCTTCGTCGTCGACACCCCATAGCTAGAAATCTGATGAACGTTGTGCGTCTCATGGATTTTTAAAGAGTTTCTTACCATTTGAATGCATACAACACAATACAAGTGTGGCTATGAACGCCGCTATCGGCAGTATCCCAGCAAGGATCAGCAATGCATGCTGCGCTGGCGAATGCTTCGTCCTCGACACTCCACAGCTAGTGATGTTATGGACATTGTAAGTCTCTAGGATTTGCTGGAACTCCGTGCCTAGGGCGCGGATGGTCGCTTTCATAGCTTTTGGTGTGAGCGCCTCACCAGAATCGGTTTTGCGGAATTGGAAGCATGGCCTGGAAATGAAATAAGAACTTCGTTAGTCATTTGCGAGAAATTAGTTTTTTCAAAATATAGATTTGATAAGAATTACTACTATCCTAGGAGTGGCTAGCTAGGATTCGGATGCATTACTTATAATTTTCGCATTTAAATGCTTTTTCTACATATATGTGATAGCGGTCGCCTGCAACTTTGTCTGCGTATATTTCCCGATGCCGTGGAAATTTCGGGAAATCCTTTCTTAGCGAATGCCTACATTATAGTAGCTATCTGCATGGCAGTCTAACCTGTGAGTTATATATTTAAAGACGCACATTTACAGAGAGATAGCAAAGGTAGGTTTAAAAAAATATTTTAGTGTCATTGGAAATAGCTACTTACCCGGGGTTAGAATAAAAGGCGGTATGGGCTGCGTCGTGTAGCTGCATTTTTAACCCGCGCGGTGCAAGCGCAGCGGACATTCGGTCGCGGAGCTGCGTCACTTTGGCTCGCGTTCCGCCCGGCAAAACTAGACGAAGGAGGTCTCTCTCCCGCACTACTACTACCTGAAAAGAAACAGAAAATGAGGTCTATTTGATATCCACTCAATAGTACAATACCGCTTGTGATAGGTAGTGTAAACAGCTGTAGTTACCGGCCGGTGACCGTGCTGATAAAAATGTTTATAACTGCTATGACGACCACTTTGGTGTAATGGTCAAGAAGTTGACTAATAATAACCAAGAGGTCGCAGGTTCGATCCCCGCACTGTACAAACATTTGTGTGCATGAACATGTCTGTTTGTACTGGTCTGGGTGTTTTATGTATTTATTTATGTATATTTGTAATACCACTGTTGATTCTTATGTGTGTAACACAAGTGCTTTAGCTACTTACCACGGAGTCAGATCAATGCATGTGATGTTGTGGTGTATAACTGAAGAACCAGAAAGATTGTACCGAATAAATAAATCGGTATCTTGCGCATCCCACGAAACAGATTACCTTATTGTTGACTGTATCCACTGTATCGGCAGCGATCGGATTACCGACGCGAGTATCTGCAATCGGATTGCCGATTTGACTGTAGTGTGAAGCTCAATTCACCCTTATTGTGCCTAGTATATAAGTTATTGTAAGCGTTATTTGACGCATTATATTGGAACCTATAACTAAGTCAACACGTCGTCACGGTCCTATCCTGTACATAACGCTTTCCTTCGAATTTCTGTAGATCGGCATTCCGTATGATGTTATCGGTACGCATCGCATGTCGGCATTGCCGCTGAGCGATCCGTAGGGTGTGGATCAGTATACGCTGTTGTATGAGTTTCTATACGAGACAAACTAAAACCCGTTGCGTGCGATGCCTAAAATACCGACATGTGGACTGGTGTCTTAAATCAGCAAGTCATAAGTAAGTACTGAAAGGGTGATTCTTACCTCTACTGCGATATCGCTGAATCTTTCTGGGTCTTTTGAGTTGTTTGCTCGTACCAATAATCTGAAAATATTGCCAAATTACAATCAGTGCTTGTTGGGGTCCTATCGATAGGTTAAGGAAAAATAGCGGTCTGTAATTAAAAGGTACTGTTATTCGCCCTTAAATATACAGAGAATATCTTGGATCAATGTTAATCGCGACAAAGGTGTAGGAGGGCCCAGTGCTTGTAGGCGAATGCGAAGGAAACGTTCGGATCGGCCGCGATCGGGCGCGATCGCGCAGGCTCGGGTGTTCGCCGCCCCTGATGATGCCAACGATGTTGCGCGAAGTCCCAACGGTGCTATTACCTTGAAATGACTTTTAAAAAAAACTTATGGTTAGGTAAAAAATTCTAGACTTACTTAAATATTCCATCAGCATAATGTATCAAATTCTTCATGATCTTCATCTCTCCTGTGGAATTGTTCAACACAATCACATCTGTGATATTGCTAAGAGATTTCGACTTGATAGGAGATTCGAAGCTCATGTTCACTATCTTGTAGACTATTGGTAATGCGTCAGGGTCTTTGTCAATAGCCTTTACTGTAGCAATGATAGTGTCTATAGGAACATTTAGTCTGACTCCAACGGTCATATTAGCACTTTCAAACTCCGGTAGATGATCATCTACATCCAAGACTTTGATCAGAATTTGGATTTCGGAGGGATCCTGCAAATAGATGTCAAGAGTTTAAGTAAGATAAGTTCTTAAAGTAAGATAAATAAGGTGTAAAGGGTTAAAATTTTTCGTTACCAATCTGTTGTAAGATTTGTTGAGACGCGGGCTTGTGCCGAACTTGAAACATTTTACTGTTAGAATGATTCTCGAAATTTCCTCTCTGTCCAGTCTTGCTGCGGCGATGATTAAAGCTTTGCTGTCATTCGTTCGTTCCAGTTTTACTAACGAAAATTCGTTTCCAGCTGAAATTGTGCGGTCAAAATTAGCAATATAGTTATTTCTTCGTAATTGACATTAACATTAGTGATTTTACCTGTGATAGCGTAATCAATCGCAGCGTTATCGCCAATATCTTCATCTACAGCTTCTAAAACACCTACAACTGTTCCGATGGGAACCTCTTCTTTGACTGTCATTAAGTACGGTGGATCATCCTGAAATTGAAAAAAAAATGTATTACCAGCCTTTTTTTTTCAAAGAAATACGAGTAAGCCTGCGTCAAGATTACCTGTCTTGACGCAGGTTTGAGATAAGGCAGTCAGGTTTAAGGTAAGATACCTATTACCTATCTTCACAAAGCCATAGCTTACCGAATTCCTTGCAAAATGAGGCTTATGGTCATCTACATCAGTAATGGATACTGTGACGATTCTGGTGCTTTGCTGCGGAGGCTGGCCTCTGTCTGTGACCAGTAGCACTAGTGTGTACGAGTCTTTACGTTCACGGTCCAATGATTGTCTTGTTGTTATTAATCCTGTGTGTGCGTCTGTAACAGAAAACAAGGGATGTGTTAATTCAAATATTGTTGTTTAAGTTAAATAAAGACCCCGTACGGGTATAGGCTAAATGACACCACCAATTGTTGACATACTCTTTATTATCTGTCAAAACGGTCTGCCTCCATAGATTTTGTATGAGAATACAAAAACGTGACCTCACGGTAGTGTATCAGAAATCGGAGACAATTGACAGAATATTTATTGAATTTTGTGTGTTTAAAAATTGGTTTCCACATCTTTTTTAAATATACTGGTTGCACTTCAGAGGGGCTATGTTTTTTAAACGCCATGGTCTTGAAAATATTTAAGATAGGTGTCATCATGCCTATTTCAATGATTCTTCCAGTTCATAAAAGCAACAGGGAAGCATTTGAATGAAAAAAGATAGAATGTTGTAAACCTACTAAAGAAAAGTCGTAACGCACTCACCAATAGCAAATGTCTTAGCATCAACATTGCTTTGCTGGATAGAGTAGTATAGCTGTCCCGATGGTTGAGTGGGGTCATCAGGATCACTAGCCACTACTTGGAACACGGGCGAGCCAATTGTTGCATTCTAAAAAACAATAATAATGAATTTCAAATTTTTTTACACACTTATTGCCAAATTACCAATCATTTTACCCTCTTATGTATCTGGTAGCCTGATTTTAATAATGCGATGCTAACCTCACTGACTCTCAGCACCTCTCCCACTGCAGGTCTTATAAACCTTGGTACTCCATCATTAGCGCTGACATCTCCTATGTACAAAGACAGTGACGTGTCCCCTGTGTGACCACCGCCATCAGTAGCACCAATGAGAAGTCTGTAAGGATCAGTCCTACCGCGACCTGTTAGATCTTTTCGGGTTTTTACTTCGCCGGTCATGGAGTCTATTGAAAAGAGACCTGAGAAATAGTCATGATTAGTTTTGCTGCTGTTTCTACTTCTCACTTTATTTTTAAGATTACTTATTTCAACATACCATTAGCTTCGCCTTCGTCTAAGAAGTCGTATTTTATCTCTCCTCCCAATCCTTCATCAGGATCCGTAGCGGTTACATTTATCACACTTATTCCTATAGGAACATTTTCCGGGACAACAGCTGTAATAGAACGACGTCGTTATTTTTTTATACCTACGCAATTTTATATGCTAACCATGTCAGAGCCTTAAATTTTAGTTATTTATTTTATGTATTCATGACTCACAAAACAAGTAACAGTCAGTAAATAACGAAAAGTTAAGCAGTACACAGAGATAGACTGAAACTCTAAACATGTAAGCACAATTTGTTCTAAGTTAAATGAAATGAAATTATAGCGCAACCAACGCTTTGCTAGCTTGACCAAGCTGGCATTAACGGCGAAATCTTTTGATTATGTAGAATATGGCTAAAGTCAGTAGTCAAAATACTAAACAGGTATTTTTGTGACTGTAAAATCATAATGATTACCAGTAAAAACGTTCTTATCAAATGCCGGGGTATTGTCATCCACATCAAGTACATCAACTAGAATGGTAGATGTAGTTTTCAATCTGTCAGCCCCACCTTTAGGAGTATCATATGCTTCAACTTCCAAGCGCAAAACCGACTGACGTTCACGGTCTAAAGTTTTATTTGGTGCTATCTGAAAAAGTGTGAGACGAATATACAGTTCTTGTTGGAGTTGGATCTTGTCACAGTCTTAATTTTTTCTAAGTTGTTCTGTAATTCGTACCTGTATTACACCTGTGACATTTTTTATAGTAAATAAATCAGAGTTCTCTCCTCTGAGTAAATATCGCACGTCGGAATAACCCTTGATTTTATCTTCCTCGGTCAAAACTGCATCGGCGTCATTAGCTTTTATTGTTACCAAATGCTCTGGATGTTGGATTGATTCTGGAACGCTCACTTTGTACAGCTGAAAGTATTTAAGCATGTGTTAGTGAAATAAAGTGTTGTAGTTTTAACGGATCCGTGAGATAGTATTTACACATCACAGTACTTAATCGATCCAGTATATTGAATCCGTTATACTGGATCCGATATAATGGCTCCGATACTGGAAGGCATGTGTGAACTCGCTCATACAACTACATACGTTAACAACATAAACGTTTTAACGGACCAGTTAAACGGACGTTATATGTAAACGTGTCTTTATGTTACAAAGAAAGGTGATATTTTTACCTCTTTTTCAAAAACAGGAGCATTGTCATTCAAGTTAATCACTTCAAGGATTATTTTCGCTTCGCTATGCTTACTCCCGTCATTACTCGTAGCTTTTACAGTCAAAGTTAAGTTAGGACTAGTAAGACGTTCGTAATCAAGATTGTTTGTTAAAACCATCTGGCCACTCAAAGGATCAACTTGCAACAAACCAGTTTCTGCATTTATCACCTTAAAACTGGAAACCAAATGCCCCGATATAGGATCTTCTGCCATTAAAACTAAAACTGTACTCCCGATTGGTTGTTCTTCTTTTATTTTGTGGTATATTATCGGATTAGAACTTGTCCAGCCTGGGTTAGTGAATTGAGGATTTTTGTCAGCATAAGGTTGAATGTATATTGTATGTTCAACTATCGCAAACTGTTTATCTTTATTTAGTTCTGCATTCATGTCTTCAACTTTCACTGGTAATATCATTATAGATGCCTGACTGTAATCTAAACTTCCGTTCACTAATATTTCACCGTTATCTTCGTTTATTTTAAATGCTCTCTTATAGTCGTATGCAGAGTTTGGTTTGAGTTGTACACCGGCCTTAGAGAATGCTTTAATAGCGTCTATTAAGCTAAACTTAAGTTTTGAATTCACATCAGTATCGTATGCTACCATTCTCGTTACGAGTTGACCAATTTTAGCTTTTTCAGAAATATAGGTGGTAGAGTCGGTCATGTTGAATTTTGGTGACTTGTCATTAACATCTGCGATTGTAACAAATACTGTAGTAGTGGCCGTTTCCGGAATGGGCATTCCACTATCGACCGCAGCAACAATAATTTCATACTTGTCGGCATTAATATCTCTATCAAGATTTGCATCACTTGAAACTGTGATAACTCCTGTTCTGTAAAGAAAATAAAATAGTTCACAAATGAAACCATGACGACATTAGTAACAAACACTAAACAATATAATGAATTACATTATCTTACTTTTCGTTTATAGCAAAATTATCCTTAGATCCAGAAATAATATGATATCTCAAAAGATCATCCAATCCATCTGGATCATTTGCTATGACTTGCGTAACATTTTCACCTGCCTTTGCATCTTCTCTTATACTGGCTTTGTAATTCATTGGGTTGAGATCGAATGTAAAACCTTCATTACTATCAGGGTTTCGTTGATTGACGGTATACTTGTAGTGGTGATAGTTTCCCTTAAATGTAGGCCGTTGGTTGCCTGGCACTCCCACTCTTATGTAAACTCTTGTTTCATTGTAAAGGGAAGGACTTCCTTAAAAATGAAAACAAAATGATTTATAAGACTTTGATATAAAAATAAACCACACGGACAAAAAACTTTAACATACCATAGTCAGTGGCTCGTACGACTAACTCATATTGACCTCTTGGCGTGTCCATAGTCTCAACTTTGTCAACTATTGATATTTCTCCTGTTTCATCATCCACAGAGAATACATTTCCTTTGTGAGCTATGCTGTTATCTGACTCAAGTGTGTATTTTACTCGGCCGCCACCTTGTGTTGGCCCATCGGCATCGGTAGCCTGCAAAAATAAGAAAATACATTAATTAATCTTTAAAAATTAAAACGTTTAATTTTTTAATGTCATTTAATGCAATGGCTCTTACCCTGACAACAAGCTGTGGTTCAAAACTGGTAGCTCCATCCCTAATAGTTCTACTGTATTCTGAATATTCGAAGATTGGTGCATTATCATTAACATCTATAACGTCAACAAATATGCTTGCTGTTGAACCTTTGCCTCCGCCGTCTTTAGCAAATATGGTAAGACTATAACTTTTTTGTTTTTCATAATCTAATATTTGTCCAACATAGATACCACCTTTGCTTTTATCAGTCTTGAACATATTTGAACCGAAACCAGTTAACGTATATTCAATTTCACCAAAAATACCATAGTCTCTGTCCGAAGCCTGAACATCTCCTATTTTGGTTCCTATTGAAGCATTTTCTTGAACAAAGAACTTGTATGTTGATTCATCAAAAACAGGTGCATTGTCGTTCATATCTAACAGTTTAATATTAACCCTAGCAGAAGATAGTTCTTCTCCATCCACCGATGAGACAATGTCAAAACTAAAAAGTCTTAGATCCTCGTCATCAACATCGTAATCTAGTTTCGATGAATCTCTGACTTTTATACTTATTGGTGTTCTACCTTCGCCGTGATCATTACTAATAGAAAACACTCCTTCTGAATTATAAACATCACGTAGACTTAAATCGTATTTACTGTTCTTTCCTATATCGTAATCCTCTACATAAATTGATAAGCCTGGAAGAGGACTGCCGTTTTCGATATTTTCTGGCACTGATATGTCAAATTCGTCTTTATTAAACTTTGGAACATGATCATCGACATCGGTAACTATAATAGTTACTTGTGTAACAGTATAGTCAGATGGCACTTCTCCGTTTATCATTTCAGTAGCTTTTACAAAGAATGTGTATACTCCTCCATTTTGCATGACAGCATCACTTTCTCTATCAATGGGATTTTCTGAAGCTACTAGCACAGCCTTCCCGAATGGTCGCTCTGGTGCTAGCTGAAAATATTGTTCTGAGTCTCCCTCTAAACTTAATAAAACTGCTCGAGGGTTAGCAGTATCCCCGTCTTTTGCGACAAATTCCATTATACTGGTTCCCTGAAACCATTGAAAAATCAAAATGAATATATTGCGGTAGTACTGTTTGTTCTTTGTATATTAGTAGCCAAGTCTTACCGGCGGAGTGTTCTCAGGTACAGTAGCCGAATAAGGTGCATTAAGAAATGATGGTGGTTGATCCTGCACATCTTGAACGGCTACTGAGACGCTAGCCCAAGCCTTCAAAGGCTGATCCGATTTATCGCTAGCTTCTAAGCTGATGACATACGCTGATCTGCTTTCGAAGTCAAGTGGTTTGTTGAGATAAAGGCGAACTTGGTACTCGTTTTGTGAAACCTAAAAAAAGACGGAAGTCAATTAATTTATATATTTATTTATTTGAGCATTATGGCATTATACAATTTCCATAAAAGGAAGATTAATAAATGTCGATCTCTGTATACATATGACGTTGAATTAAAAAATAATATTTACCACATCAGTGATCACTCTAAAAGTGTTGCAAGCTTCTGGATCGCTGCCCTTTTCTTTTGTCGTACACACTACACGTATTCTAGCGTTATCGCCTTCATCACGGTCTGTGACCAATATCTTTGGAGTCACCTGGAATGAAAAAAACTCCCGGTTAATAAATAATTCAAATTTCTATGCTAGGTGTGTTTTAGATGTCTCATAATTCGATCGATTCACATCCTCTAAACTTATTTGTACCTACACCTTGATTAACCTTACCTCGATTTCTGAATCAACTGGAGTGGCTTCGCTTATGTTGACTATATAGGGTCGGTTGTGAAAGATAGGTGAGTTATCGTTGACATCCTTTACAGGTATTACTCGCCTAAGAGATACCGTGTTTGGTTCGGTATTTGCTATGCCTTCATCTGCAATAAGTTTTCAATAAAATGAAAAATTGATATTTATTTATTTAAAGCGGGAATGGGTGGGCCAAGTATTAAGTAAATGTTCCAATAAGTGGACAAACATCGTCACCCAGTCGGGGGCCTGCCCATGGCTGCCTACCAACGGACGACATCCGAAAGGCAGGCCTCGACAACGATGAAGAGAAGATCTAGATAACTTTGATAAAGACTGGCATGCCCTGACCGCCGAAACACTTGCGGGAGACCTTGCAGTTGCTCTTGCGCAGCATTAGGGCAATAACGACTAATTAAAAAAAATAAAAATATATAATTGTCAATAGATTCAGTCAGCATCGATGGATTACTGATACAGATGTTCGACGTGTATCTTACCGGTTATACTGATGATAACTTCCAAAGCCTCTTGTTCTTCTCTATCAAGACTCTTGGCAAGTGTAACTACTCCAGTAAATGGGTCCACAGTGAAATACTGGCCAGATATCGAATATCTTAACGCTCCATTCTCTGGGTCGACGCCTGTAATTATATTTTTATAAGCATTTGTTGTCAGGTTCATCAAAATAGACCTATCACTAACCACCTAATTTATAAGCGCGATTTAAAGAATAGTTGTTATTTCGTCTGTTATCTTTTTGCTCGATTTTAAAAGTCTGAGGAGTGACATAATTTATTCCAAACTTCTTCCGATTTTGCTAAAAAGTGAGTGAAGATGCTATTCTGATAATAGACCATATGATTCTCAGTTTTGGATATATTCAGTCAGTATTACCTTTTAAGTGATAAACAGGTGTTCCAACAGGCGTGTCCTCGGGTAGAGTAAACTGGGACATGTCGCCAATCTGAGGCACAAAATGTGGGACCCTGTTGATGACTTGAGCCCAGCATGATCCCAGTAATGTGAGTACTAGTAGGATGATCAGAGGGTTCTGCTCGCTGAAGACCGTTGCTGCTTTGCGCTTTTGAAAAATCACTTCTGCCATCTAAAACAGTAAACGAGTTTTAAAAACAACGAGAATAAAACAATATGTCTTCAGATGAAAAAGAGGATTATTTTGATTTAAGTTAAATAATAAAAATAATCGTCTTTTACAGCTTTAGTCATGGATTTCCGCAAAGTAACGCCTGATCATCCACAATATGTATTCAGATCTACGTTGTTAAAAGGCGTATGTATTGGTGGCAATGCAGTCTTGGTCTCAAGTTCTAGTTTCTATTACTTGCCTAAAGTGAAAGGTTCAATCCAGTAACTAACCATTTTCATTTCAAAATTATGTGAAAATATCTTTCAATGTGTTTCCCGAGACTTCATCAGACCCATTGCGGTTTCGTCAATATCGACTACCAAGTTAAACCTTACAGTTGGCAATAAATACTATCTTTTAATGATGACACTTTGGTCTAGTGGTCTGAGGTGTGAACTACAAAACCGGCTGTTGCGGGTTCGAATCCTGCTAGGGGCAAATGTTAGCGTGATGCGTCCTGGGTGTTCATAAATGTATTTAAGTATTTCTATGCATTATCCGAGTCACCATAGCGTAACGCTTAGTTTGGAGATAGGTTTGATAGTTGGAGATAATTGGTGTGTGTGTGGTGTGGTGGTGAGAACAATTTATTTATTTATTGGTTATAAGGTTCCATACTATAAATTTAAATAGAAAACATTTTAAATCACACTGCTAAAATACATAAAAAACAATTAAGCACCCAGTTGATCTGATACACGCACTGCAATTACAAAACGGCCGGCCGCGACACCGACTCTTGCGCAAGCGTTTGTTCTGCGGACCACACCGACTAACCATTATTGCGTTGAGCCGATAAACAATTAATTGTAAAAAGAAAAAAGTTCCTACACAGCTTCATTTAAGAAAATGTTTTCGCAGACAAAAAACTCAATAAAGCAGCCTAATTCAACCCAAAAATCTTTATTTACGAAATCAATTCCGTTCTTAGATAAGAAGATTTTAATTTTTACTGCACCCATTGCCTTCTTTCTGCATGACCTTGAGGTTGACTGGCCGAAAATGCTTTTGGCATTAAGTCCACCCTTTGTACATTTCTTGTGCAATATTTTTTTAAATAAATAAATAGATCTCAGGTGGTTTTGGAGGTACTTAATAGTAAATTGTCTAAATACTAACTATAGCATCACGTCACGCATCATATCAATTTGAATTGAACACGTCTAAGATGAAACCAAACTCGGTCTATTGATTTTTTATTTTCAATAGGAATAATTAATCTCCTTACCTTGACATTAATATAATGACAATAATATAATAGTCCACCTGGCCGATTTCGACCACGGCGGCCAATCTCAACAGAGATCAGCCAACTACGCAGGAGATATTATAGTGCACAGGTGTGAGCGCAATACACAGGTGCACTCACTGTTCCATCACTCTCAAAGTTCGGTGAGACGGCAATCCGACATGACCGGAGAGAGATCAGGCGCAGGACCAACGGCTTAACGTGCTTTCCGAGGCATGGGGGTGGAACACCGCTAGCTTCCCGACTCTGAGCTATTTTTGAAAAATTCATGACAGAAAATCTCAGAAACAATTTTGGCTTGACCTGGGATTCGAACCCAGGACCTCTCAGATGTAAGGCATACACTTTGCCACTACACCAACGAGACAGTCTACTATAGTGTAAAGTGTACTATGGTGTTCTTATAGTAGCAAGAATTAATATGTACCTAATAGTAATAGTCCTCCTGGCCGATTTCGACCACGGCGGCCAATCTCAACAGAGATCAGCCAACTACGCTACGGAAATATTATAGTGCACAAGTGTGAGCGCAATACTTAATTCATATGTATGAGAATAGTATAAAAGTATCTAAAGTATTTTATTAACTAGTTCAAGAAATTGTAGCTTACTAAATATAGAAAACAAACAAGATCTTGCATAAAGCAGTCAAGTGGGCAACACCGCCTCTGACACTTGCTTTACCACTCTGAGGCAATGTATACTATTAGCAAACGAATAAGACGTTTGTGGGTATTTAAACCAGTCCAGTTAGGTTAATGGATACTTGTAATGTTGATTATGTTTCGGTAACACAATAGTTGAAGACGTTGTTGTGTTATGTTTTGACACGGTTCGTGCATTAGCATTAGAATGTAGAGTCAATGTCATTGGCCTTAGATTTAAAACGTATAGGAACTTCTTAAAACTAATTCGTGCTCTTCCTATAATATGGATTTATTACATAGAAAAAATATTGTTTGCATTAAAGGTCAGTAATAAATAAACTTGTTCCTTTAATAAACCTACACCTGAACTCAAGGTCAAGCGTGCTTTGATGTCTGAAAGGTACTATCGCTCTTAGAGACAAGACCGCCTTGTTATCATACATCGACCTAATCATCAAATGCACTTATTAATCGTCACTTGATCCAAAATCTTCATGACGGTTTGATGGATTCTGTTAGCTGTTTTAATGCAATATCTATATGCTAAATAGGTGAAAGCTCTATTTTATGTATTTACGACCATATTTTTATGTAATGTCCCCTTTTTATAAGCAAATAAAGATATGAATGCATTTGAACACTTTTTAAAAGATCGACGTCCTCCTTTAGGTATATACCTATGTCCTTTAACAAGCGCTTGCAACTATATCTACATTGCCTTTTCTCGTCAAGAAGCCATTCATTTTCACAATCCCTAAACAAAACCCTAACACCGTGGTAGCTCAGACAGTATTTCTCCATGACCCCCATTGTGTTGTGTATCTTATTACACCGGAGGCAGACTGGCACGCAAGACGCCAGTTCTTCACGAAACAAAAACGTAACGACGGCCAATTATCACAGTTTCCCATAACCATTGTGCTCAGTTCACTGACATACATAGGGTTGGCCATGACGTACTACGGTGTCCATTCTGTATAGGTATTGTCTTTATTTTTTCAGTAAGTTAGTTAGTTGTTCAAACGTACTATATTGTCATTCTGGTACATAAATGGTTAAAAAAACAAACAGTCATTTTCTTTATATATTTCCCGACTGCGAAAGTAATTTTATGTTTATGTTATGGTTATGTTTTTCGCGCGTAGTATGTATGTAAATAATAATAATAAATAATAATAAATAAATAAATATTTCACAACAATCACACCAATTCTCTAGTCCCAAATTAAGCTACGAGGCTTGTGTTATAGGTCCTAGACAACAGATAAACATACTTAAATACTTTTTTTTTGTAAATAAATACATATTATACATAGAAAACACCCAGACCAGTACAAACAGACATGTTCATGCCCACTTATGTTTGTACTGTGCGGGGATCGAACCCGCGACCCTTGGTTTTAGAAGTCCGACCTGCGGACCACTGCACCAAGCGGTCGTCAAATGTATGTATGTTATAATATTTATGACCTGATATCTCTAGAATTATTGCTGAATGGATTTACATGATTGAGGTTCCGGTAAATTTGCCTTAGTAGACCAAAGTATTCTCAGATGGGTCATGTCAAAAAAAAAACATGGCGGCTGTACGTAGTGAAAAATATTTTTTTATTTGAATACTATCTACAATATGGGTATCAAATAAAAGGTCTCAGCACAAGGTTTTCAGAATGGTATATCATAATGTTATTTGTCTAACTAAAAAGACATGAATAAAATTTTAATTTTTAAAAATCATTTTTAACGCAGTCGGAGGCAAGTACAAGAGAGTAGGTATGTTTGACTTATAATTCAATTTCTTGCCTCCGACGGCATGGTAAGTATGATGTTGCTTAGTTATTGCGTTTTTTATCTTGTTCCAGCTTTTTGTTGCTTTCTAAGCAGGCAAGTTTCGGTTTTAAATTATAATTTTTATTTATTTTAAATTATAATTTTTATTAGGATTATTGAACAAGCATTGGTAGTAACTATAAATTATTTGAAAGCCATTCAGATTTCTACCTCAAAATAGTGCGAAGTACTGTCTGTCGATACAGAAAGTCTATTTGGGATCAAATTAGTAACGGGTTAGTTAAAAAATTGACTATTACCCCACTGACACCCCTATCCGTAGTTCATGTGTTGTGCGTTGCTAAACACGGTAATATATTCACAGAGTTTCATCGTTATTCACAACACTTCATCATCTCGCATTTTTAAGATTTTTAAAATATGCAGATTACCAAATTTTGTGTGACTCAGATTTTACGAGCTTTCTTGGTTTGTGATACTTACGTAATAACTTTTTCAAACTCATGTTAAACCTCATAATGACAAAATGTTACATGCAGGCGTTTTTTTTATTCTACTTTTGCTATAATATCTTTAATCAAGCTATCTTAGTCTTAACTCTGTAATCAAAATAATTTATTAGAAGTTAATCCTCCACTAAAGATAAGATTAGGTAACGCTTCGCAGCTTAGTGCAGTCTCCATACAAGGTATAAAAAAGTTCCTATGTAAATACATGGGAACTTGTTGGATTCCAGTTGAATTTTAAATAGTCATCATAGGAACATATTTATAACAACCAAACCCCAAGCAACCTCAAGAAAGTGAGTGGTGAATCATATGAATCATATCACAAACGTTCACAAAATAGAGCCGAACCGAATACAATGAAAAAGGTGATTAAACTTGTTGCTAAAGTGTTACGAGGAAATCGCTAGTCGCGTGACGAAAAGTGCACGTTCAGACAAACAAAAACGTTTGTGGAAGAACGAGGAACCCGCAATTCGCCACAATTTGCCGCACGATGCAACTGTGACAGTCACTTAGGCATTTCGTGGACTAAATTCTTAATAACTTATTCGTTTATATGAAACCTCAGAAGAAAGGGTAAAGCGCCATGCCACAAGGCGAAAAGATATTGCGAACATAATACATCCTAACCTACAGATAGTTAAACATTGTGCGAGCCAATGTGCGAGCTATCAAGCGGTCAGATTATTACAAAAATTGCCAAATAATTTAAAATGCATAACAAATGTGATCCAATTTAAAAGCAGATTAAGGTCGTATCTTTTGGAATATTGTTTCTATAGTATAGAAGAATATGTTTATTTTAATTGCTAGGAATAATATTTTTTTATTCTTTATTTAATTCTATTTTTCACATAATACCTTACCTTACATTGTAATTATGTTAATTTTAAACTTTATTTAACACACTTATAATTTCCGACACAAAGTATTTTGTTATAATTGGAATAAATGACTTATGAATGACTTATGTTTGACGACCGCTTGGTGCAGTGGTCCACAGGTCGGACTTCTAAAACCAAGGGTCGCGGGTTCGATCCCCGCACAGTGCAAGCATACGTGTGCATAAACATGTGTGTTTGTACTGGTCTGGGTGTTTTGTATGTATAATATGTATTTATTTACAAAAAAAAGTATTTGAGTATGTTTATCCGTTGTCTAGTACCCATAATGCAAGCCTCGTAGATAAATTTGGGACTAGAGAATTGATGTGATTGTTGTGAAATATTTATTATTATTCGTGTCGTCCAAATGTCAGAAACTGACAGTTTTCCCATACAAATCGACAAGTTAACGATAGGTAAACGCTACGACCACGATACGATAGTTGTTCGTTCTCACCCCCTGAACTGAAAACTTATGTGAACTAAGAGAAGATAATTTCTGTTCGCAGGATAGAATAGAATAGAATAGATAACTCTCTGTATGTATGCACCACAAAGTTAACAAAATCATAGAGATGTACAATTTTGGCGGTCTCATCGCAAAGCGATACGAGCGATCTCTTCCAGACAAACTTTGGTTTAAGAATATTTACGTATACGTCTGTGTTTAGAGGCATGACAGGCAAGACATATTACATAAACCATAGTGCCTATAGTGAAGCCTACTTCATATATTGTTTTTTACACGTCACGATGACGTCAAATCTTCCTCTAATGTTTTACAATATTTTTTCGTCTTGTTAGACTACCTTAAAACTCAAACTATTCTAAAATAATATTAAAAAGAGCCGATTAAAAGCGAATAACACTAAAACAAACTTGACACAATACCAAAACATTGTCCCTTTTTGGAATCGGTTGTCATTGCACAATATCGGAAGCCGCCGAACTCTGTTCATTAGGTTTATTCATTGTCAATTTTGTGTGCGGTTGCCCTAATCGATGATTATGATTTGATTAAATTCCAATCAACAACTATTTAATTTGTCTAATAATTAGCAGGTAGTTGAGTGTTTGTGCGTAGATGCTTAATTGAATTAGTGAAATATGCGATTAGAACATTGGACTTTGGAAGTTAATATTTTGGTTAATTGGCTAGTTTGGTTGATTTTTATGGACGTTTGTATGATGATAATGACATAAATGTTCAAATGGTAAGTACCGAAACTAAAACTTAATTCTTGCTAAGTGCTGTCACCTTATGTTTATTTCAATACAACAGCCGGTCTACAAGATGTTGGCATTTAAAACTGCAATAAACATAAAGCTATTTCTGATTGACTTTTTATTGTATTATTCGATTTCAACTTTGTTCTATTTAAGTATTTTATAGTTTTAAACGGTATGTGACACACCCGAATAACTTACGCTTATTATAAGCGTGGTGAATCAGATAATTTTTTTCTTATCAAATTTATCTATTACCTAATAAAAATATATACAAAAGTGGTTTCTTTTAAGGTTTGGTATATTTCTGACGTTCTATTTTTCCTGTCACAGTAGATAGTGTAACAGAGCCCTGACATCTAAGTGCTTTTTAAACTATAGGTAGTGATCATCACCGAAAGGTTTTGTGATCGCGGGCTTACGAAATGCAAATTGATAAAATGGTAAAATTTACTCTAAATTGTTTATAGACATATTCATTGCTTACCTACTGAAATAGGCAGTTGTATTTATAAACACATTTGCTACGCCACACATCCGCCTTTTTACTAGTAAAATCCAACAAATATCACGTCCTTGATGACTAACATGTATATTGCGCTAAGAAAGTTGGTGTAAACATGCCTTTAGTAACTGTCAAATAACAGTTAGCTACTCAAATTCTATACTTACTGTTGTTAACTAATACTTTACACTATAACTGTATTACACTGCACTAAAACGTTCCATAATTCCATAGGTTTCACACAAAACACTAAATACAATTTGAATAAACACGATACATTTTTATTCTCAACAAGTTGCCTCGGCGAAGTTCCGTAAGTACTGTCAAAAACTTGCACCACCGGTCTTTCGGTTCTGCATCTGTGAATATATGCGTCTCGCTCGCTCACTCGTCAAAGAGTAGATTAGAAAAAGCAGGAAATATCCCTATGGTGCCGCCTTCTCAGCTTCGCAGATAAAGCCTTTTTGCACTGGTAAAAGTAACGGGGGTTTTCTTGAGATGCGTGAGCTGAGACGGACGGTGTGAACTCAGAAATGTTGGACAGAGACGCAAGATGTACTAGGTCATGTTTGTAAAGGGCATACGTCATATGGCTTACATTAAGGTCACTGGAGTGAAAAGTCGAATAGGAGTTTGAAAAGTGTACCTTTGGATGTTTAATAAAACCCATATTGCTTATATTTTTCCTAATACAGTTTTTGTGCCATCCAAACCTTATAATCTTACGAACACAGCCTTATTCACTATTGGACATGATGAGAACTTTTAGTCATAAATTTTTTAACATTGTACTTGTACTGATTTTGAACAAAAAACTTATTTTCCATTTATTTAAAATTTCTTTTTTCATTTTCTTCCGTACTTTACTTACTATTACTGTTTACGTGTCTTTTAGCGCCATCTAGTTACTTATGAGAGAAGTAAATGAACGCCATTTAAAATATGCCCAAACGCATAGCACGAAAGTGTTTGTTATCTAAACTTTGAAAAGCATTCTATAGAGGCTTTAGTAATCTTGACATCCGCTAGAAGGTATTTCAGAAAGTAATAACGACTGTAGAAGTAAATTTTTCATTTATTTACAAAACGATGTGCCCACAAATTAATACTGTACAATTATAAGAAAACTAAGCTAGTATAAAACAAGTCGGTGGGACACTGGGGGCAGAAATAACTAGAATCAATCAAAATTTTCGAAACTACTTGAATTTCTTTGTATTTCCACGTAGTCGCGAGAAAAGTTTGCTCTCCTGAAGCCTTTGGCGTATAAATTAAGCCTTCGTTTTCGGTTGATTTCTGAATTTGGATCAAGTAAAGTGCTCAAAATCTTTGGAATTCGATTCACACTTCTGTAATGTCCGTTAATTTGTGTAGTTGTGGTTGTTTCTTCAGTGGTTTCTTCTCGATAAACTGGTGTAGTCGTATCAAGTTCATTCCTTAGTTTGGTCACAAGGGTTTTCGATTCGAAATCGCCCATCTCAAAGCCTCCTCTGAAATTTCTCCTATTAATATCGGAGTAAATATTATCAGATACATCAGATTCTCTATACTTTCTGTACTCTTCAGATATTTTGGCATCTTCGTGACTGAATTTTAAAATATCGGGTGGTTTAGTAAACCAAGCCGCTTCTGTACTTGATAACGTGACATCAAAGAAAGGTTGTAAAGTGGTAACTTGCGGTAACACTGGTGGTTGCGTGTTGGAAGGAAACGTTCTTGCCTCTACGGGTATAACGCCGGAACTACCGATGTGGTAATCTTCCACTTGAGTAGTTGACACAAGAAATGGAACCTCCGTTGTTCGGATTGGTACAAAGTTCATAATATTGGATTCTGTTGAACTTGTTACTGGATCTCCCATGTGATGATTCAATTGAGTCGTGGTCGAAGTGGTTTCAGTTTTCCTGTCTGGCGTGTAAAGGTTAATTTGAACAATCATATTCGATCCTTCTGCAGACTCGTTTATCTTCTCTCGAGAATGTCTATTATTTTCAATATCATGTAATAGTAGCCTGTGCTCATTTAGTAAACGTGGCCTTTTTGGTGGAATGGTTCTTCTTCTTGATACGTTAGATGATTTTCTTTTAAAAAGTACAAGGGGTTTTGAAGTCGTCAAATAAATGCGGTCAACCGGTGTTTTGTTGTTGTTTGTATCAATTTTCTTTGTTTCTTCTAAATGTGTCTTTAGAGGAAATAAGTTTAACATGACGCTGAATGTTTTCGCTTGACTCAAGTTTGACATTTCGTCTAAATGCGTTTCACTGAAACTTGGAACTGATATCGAATCAGATATCTTGTTTGTGTCGCATCCTTGCCCATGGCAACCTCTTTTGTGACTTGGAATCGGTCTGAACATGGGGATATTAGCGAATTCTCTTCTTCCACTGATTCCTGAACCAGGAGAAAATCTTAAAAATCCATCAGCAAGAAGATTTACTTCACTAGGGTTATCTGGCTTAAACCTAAATAATGGATCTGACTGATGATTCGATTTCACGAAGCCCACTTTATCAGAACTATCGACTGCTAAGTCTGAATGTGATTCGTGAGACTTATCTTGAAGAACACTTGGTTCAAGGTACACTCCGCTAAATGCAATCTGCTTGCTAGAAGGTAACGTGTACATATCCCCGATTTTGGCATTTATAGTATTTTCCAGGTACTTGATGACCTGTTGAATATTTTTAAGTCTTTGAGCATTACGATAACTCTCTATCCAACTCTTTGATCTGAATGTTTTACTAAAAGGGACGGGAGTTGGTGATTGGTATTCGAAAACAAAAGGCCGAGGACTAGTTCTTCGCACGTGTGCAGGCTTGTGTATTGTTCTTGAAGTACCACCTGGCTTTGGTGGTTTAAGGAAGTTGTCTTTGTGCTCGAGTGCAATGTCTACAGTTGGGTCTATATAGCTATTTTCTTGCATAGCATTAACTAAAAGTGGCATTCGTTCGTAATAGTCTTGATCGAATCCGAAATAGCTCCGGTCGAGTCTGTCGGCAAATGGGGAATCATTTGTAGTGTTTGTGATATTGAATTTTCGGTTCGCCCGTCTTACGCTTTGTACTAAGCTTGATTCTACCGCAATCGCATATTCGTAGATAAGTAGAATTACCTGAAACAAAGAAAAACGTAATTTGAATATTTTAAGTTTTTCCGTTTTAATAGGGGGTAATTATTTAAAAAAAAACCCGCATGCTTAAACAAAGTAATGCATAAAACAAGATTGACATTTCAATAATTAGGTAACATCATACATATCATTTGAAGGCATGAATTTGATTTATGAGTCAGAACATACATTCTTGTTTCTCGTCTTATGTACGTTTTTTGTAAAGCAGTCTTTTTTTTAAATTATTATTTTATTTATGTCTATTTATTGTGAAATTAAAATACACTGAATGATAAAGTCATACTCCTACAGGTGGGAATTGAACCCACCACCTCTCACAATCCGGGTGATTATTTCTTTTTGTTAGACCAATTACGTAATTAATGATATACCTCATTCAAATCCTTGTGTTGAACTTTTTGATTTGATACCTATAATAAAGTACCTATTCGAAATCAAATATTGTTTTTGTCGCTAAGTTTATAAGCGTCTCACTGCCGTAAGGCTAAGTTTTTTTAACGTCACCTGTCCAAAAACCATTGAGCTTTTGAGAGGAATTTAACTAAACCTCAATTATAAATAGTAGTTAATCTATTTGTTCAGCGGTTGTGGTGATATAAAGTAATAAAGAATATTACACACATGATACGCGCGAAAAACATAGTCTTCCTCAGCAGTCGAAAAAAAGTAGGTTATCTTTTTACGATTTATTTAACAATAATAAATAATGAGAAAGTCAAAACGCTGTTTGTAACATTAAAAAACTGTGCATCAAAAATTTCTACGTATGTCTACAATAAATCAAAAATGTTGTATTTCATATCAGTGTCGTAGTCTTTATTTTCTTCAGGTTTCCAGTCGTCCGCGTTGCGATGAATTTCTAAATAAGTCGGTCGATTGTGTGGTAGCATCGATGATGGGCTATAGATCCTTTCGTTGCTATAAAAGCTTTGCCAAAAATCTTGTAACTTAGCTGTGCTATTTTTCGTATTGGCTGACCCATTTTCAGTGTGTTTTAAGTTTAAATCTTGTAAATCGTCGTTGCGGGTCATTTTTTCAATTTCCTCTTCTAAAGCGATGTTATCCAAACCTAAATAGAATGGTTCTTGTTTGTTTTTAAGCTGATCTAGTATTGCTTTTTCTGTATTATAATCTGTAATGTTTAAAGTTGGAAACACCTTTTTCCTAATGTCCGATCCTGTGATGTTATAAATTGCCTTTTTTTCTTCGTTGTTTGTGTTATTTCGTGGAAAGCCTAAACCTTTTAGTGAAAGTATTATTGGTGGTAGCGTCGAAGAGCCTTCCGTACTACTTTCAGCTGTACCAGATGTGATATCTTCAGCTTCAGTTGTAGTGGTGGTAGTTGTACTCGTGATATCTTTGACGTCAGTTTCACAACTGAATGTCGTAGCAGACTTCATCATATTACTTTCAGTAGTGCTTTGTTTTAGTTCAATTCCTGAACTTGGTGAATACTTTTCAGTAAAGTTTAAACGTTTATCCGATGGTAATAACTTTGATTTTAGTAATTCAAAGCTTGGAATATCGAATTTATTCATTTCAAATAAGACGCTGTCAGTAGTCGTTGTCACGTTGTCCGTAAGTTTTTTTTCGAGATGCAATGTTTTGTCAAGTTCAAAGGTTTGCGAATTTGTGTTCATATTTTCAAAATAATTTTCGGAAGTTTTGTTCAGGTAATTGGATTGGAATATATTGATTTCCTCGATTTCTGGAGCGAATTTGCTATTGACTTCGATTAATGCTGGGTTATCGATTTGGTCTCTTTCCATATCTTTTTCCAATATATCTATTGTTGGTGGCATGGGCTGCGTGGTTGCTGATATGTTATGTTGTCCTTCAGTAGGTTTAATTTGATCATATGTAAGTGTCGTTTGATCATCAAAGTTGTGATGAAAAAGTCGACTGCTCCAAATTGAAGGTGTTGATGGTTTAATAGTATTAATATTCATTGCATGCTTGTTATCTTGGACAGGCACAGACTGGGCTTGCGTCTGAAAAAAATCTGCTGAACTAGAGTCATCGTTAATCAATTCATTTGTGTTCCATTGTTTCATATTATTTATATATTTTTGTGGCCTGGACTGCGTAGGTGTTGTAGTTTCTTCTTTCTTATAAATATTATCAAATTCTGAAAATTGTAACGGTGTTTTTTGGTTACCTTTGTGTGCATTTGACCTCACAGTCGTAGTTGCAATTTTTAATTTTAATTTGTTCAACGTTATAGCAGAATTTGCACCCATCAATTCACTGTTTCGTTCAACATGACATGGTAGAGATTTGTTTACTTTATCATCAGGTAATAATAGTTGTATACTGGAAAATATTTTATCCAAGATAATTCCCAGTTGTTTTGGGCATTTGCAACTAACAACCTCGTCCTGTTTTGGTTTTAAGACTTGAGATTTTTTACTGGTACCTCTGTATTTTTTATTGAAGTTCGCCTTTAATGGCTTGGGCGGTACTTTGTGTAAAGTTTTTAATATTTCATTTTGAGCTTCAAGTTTTTGGTTGGTCATTGGCATAGAATAACCAACACCGACTTTATCGTTTATCATTTTTTCAACGTACGCCATTATTCTTTTGTACTCTCTAGTTTTCCTATTCTTCGTAAAATATTCCGTTTCCCGTGTCGGCTTTTTGAGAAGAATTATAGGCGAGGTTTTATACTCGATGGTGTACAGTTTTGAAGTGGGTTTTTTAAACCAGTTTTTAGTGTTGAGAAAGATATCTTTCTTGAAGGAAAATTCTGTCGTTATTTTTCCGTCATATGCGGGGCTTGAGCTCGTGTCTTCTAGAATCTTTTCCAGATACCTATTCTGTTTTAATGCCTTTAGAAGTATAGGTAAAAGTTTAATAGTGTTCCGGTCGAAGTTAATTTTTGATTTGCTAAACTTTTCTTCGAAAGAAGACGCGAGGGTGTCGTTCAGGAGGCCGATCCAGCCGGCCTTTCCTATCGACGGTTGGTTTGCATCTATGCTCATTCCATACTCCATGTATACGAAGAAGACGGTCTGAAAAAGAACAAAAAGAAAATGTAAGAAGTGTGTACTAAACTACATGAAAAACGTTACCATAGCAAAAACTTTGTTCTAACATCAGCGTTCCACCAAAAACAGGAAATCTAATTGTGGGGAATTGTTACAACTATGTATTTTAAGGACATAAATATAGAAAAATATACACAACAATAGTTAGTACTTACCTTGTTTCAGTTAGTTAACAAAACAACACACATACTACTACACAACGTAAAGCATTAAATATAGTGAAACGTCTTAAAAGACAAGTAAAAATGGAGTTAAACGCATCATAAAACATTTACAGCCAATAAAATCGTCGACTACTATACAATTACTTGAAAATGTGCCTTTTAGTGATCTTTACGATTTGATACAGATCGCGAATGTGAAAGATAAATTATGTCGCAATCGCGTGCTACGTTTTGCACATTAATTTCAAAACGACCTTCCACAGACAACCACTGAATAAAACTATTTATGTGTTATTATCATCGCTATGAAGTTATTATGAGAAACAATGCGAGACATTTAAGCAACTTATTTAAAAAAAAAACCGTAACACTAGTAGCTAATCAGTATTACGTTCCAAAATATTTGCGTCTGTCAACCTCGTTGTTATAATAATATCTAAGTAGTTCGTTGCATTTGACATAAGCACTTATTTTTTTGACCTGAAATTCACTATTTGTTCTCTCGCATACAAAAGACATAAACGCGCTACGTGACTCGTACTTCTTATTAAGCATTATTTTCTACAAAGCAATGTTTTTTTATAAATTAAAAAAATACTAATACTTAAACATTGTTCGTTAATATATGGCAAGAGAATTATTAATGGAGATAATGTTTATTTCATTGATTATTTTAGAAACATTTTCAAAGACGTTTGTTACGAAAATTACAAAAATATTGTTTAGTTTGTATTGCTTCAATAAGGTAACTGTCACGAGTGTAACTCAAACTAAAAGCTGTTCGCTAACCGGCGAGTCCTATTGAACATCTTTAGCCCGAAGTCTTTAAATAATATATGGTATTTTCATCAGCTCAGGGCAAATTCGGCGGCAACCATTATTCGGTACTCTTTACTTAATACTTGTATTGAGTAAAGATAAGGTATACTAATATTTACTTAATGTATATACATCATTCTAAACAGACATTGGTTTAGTAGATATTGGACCTATTCGCAAAATGATCTGCAGTCGTTTTTGGACTTATTCGCGAAATCCATCATTCTACAAATGCCCTATTCGCAAAATACCTTATAATACTTTGGATTATACCTTATAATACTATTACACATTCGCTAAAAGACTTATTCTTAAAAGGACATTTTCTTGAATTGGCCTTTATTTATGTAAGTGTTTGCTTATGGTAAAAATATGTATTCTTGTTTTCTGAAACAATAAATTTTGAGCAACCAGTAACGTAAAATGACTCATGTACATATGAGGCTAAGTATAAGGGTTTTTTCAGAAAAAAAAGAAGCAAATGTGTGGTACGCATCAAGTGGCACGCAAAGAAACAAACGTGCCTGGCCATAATAGTACCCTTTTTCAATAGCACGCATAATATTTTTTGACATTTTAGAATCAAATACGAATATTTTTTCTGCTTCACCGTCGTCTGTCACGAGAATTTTTTGCCGTAAACATAAAAATCTTATTTTAATCATTTATTACCTTATTCTTTTTTAATTACTTGCTGTTAAAATTAAAGCTAATAGGTATTTTAAAAAGTCAGACATTTTAAGAATAGGTCATTTCACGAATAAGGCATTGTAGGAATAAGTCTTTTGCAGAATGAGGTATTATGTGAAAAGGTCTATTCAAGAATAGGTCATTTCGAGAATAGGTTGTTTTTTTTGGCGTAAGCCATTTTGCGGACAGCTCCAATATCTACTAAACCCAGGCATTCAAGTCAAATCACTATTTATAGTCATTACAAGCGTCTCCCGCGGTTCAGCGCGTCGACACGGCCTGCGCGTGCGCCGCAAAAGAAAGCTAAATGTGCACATGTGTCACGGAAGATGTGCCAAACAAAACATAGCAAAAACGTTTTGTTGCTATCTACACGTGTAGTAGCGTAAGTGCATCAACTTCCCGATAGAATTAGCCTAATAAAGCTTCTCTTATTTGGCTTATTCAATCTTAACAAAATCATTTTGAAATCTCATTGATTGGTAATAATTCTAGTATAGAAATGTCAAAACCGGGCAAGTCAATTACGATTTGGTTTCGGTAATTCGCTCCTGTCGTAGCAAAAAGGTGGAGGGGGTGCGGGCCCCAAGTTATATTTTTATGATTTGGACGAAAGTTATTGGTTAGGTTCCTAAATAACAGTTTGGTTTTATCGACTTTATATATTTTGGACATAAAAGTCTTTCTACGTCTCTATTTTATGTATAGGTATTAACCTAAAACTACTATAATATATCTTAACGATAAAATTAAGCTTCAATAATGTCCATCATGTATTGTGGTTAACTGTCTGAAAGTAAAGCCCCGCTTGCAAAACCACAGATTTAACAAAAAAATTGATAGAATTACAATCGAGTTAATGATAAAATAAACTGAAATGTCATGTTATATTAGTTAATGTTTAATATAAAATGAAAATGACATATTTTACAGTTTTTAGTGTTAATTCCTTTTTTTGTAAGCCACCACATGTAATAAAGACCAGCTTAAAACTCGAAGCATATAAAAATGTACGAAAAAATATGTTCATCTGCATTTTTAAGACAATAATCTAAACATTCTGTATGAAAATCATCCAATTGGAGTGTACACATGTTTACGAAAGCAAAGAGAGGAAACAACAACCGAGTGAGTGTACACAGCGCATTTTTCTACAACAATGCGATGTCGGCGCGTGCGCATGTAGAGCGTCCTATTCTGGAAACTGAGATCCATAGTTTAAAGCGCTATTATTATCCCAGTCCCGGAGGACGATTTCTTTTTAATTTGATACGCTCAATCAAATGTCTGGGTTCTTCGGCACAGAGTATCGGGGTACTCAGAAAGTAACCCGTTTCAATAGGGCTGTCCTTGTTATTCTTGCTAGCTCAAAGTTATTAATCTAACTTCTTGAGTTCTCGACATGAACTATTCTTAAGTATAAACATTCTACAGCTTCGAGACAATTTGTAACCTGGTGCGAAGAAAAACTTTTGCTAGAATCTGTCACCTTTGTCCCTTCCAAAAGTATTCGTATTTGTTAATGTATATGTATTATGTTATGTCAGTGGGAAGTATTCCATACATCTTTGTTACTAAGTTATTTTATTATAAGTGGCTCTTTAGTATTTAGTGGATATTTACAACAACATATTTTTTATGAATTTCCCCATGAAAGAGTGACCAACCTTTTGAAGGTAAAATTTTCTAAAATAAGCAAGTCGAAAAGTAAGCTTTTCGAGCGCACAAGATCGATTGTAAGAGTCGGCCAAGCGTTTGGAATAGGGCCCCTGTACAATGTGACAATACCTTGTAATTGAAACAAACGTATATTTAACGTGCTGTTTTTTGTTTTGAGCAATGTGTAATGCGTTGTTAGTTTCGTGTCAATTTGAGTGCGTTAAAATATAACATTACTGTCTGTTTGAATTGACAGTTTGTCAGTTTTGGTATTAAAAAATCATTATCTTTTATCGCAATTAATAAAGTCAAAAATATGGCAATGAATATAGTCAAAGAAGGCACAAAAATAGTACGATTTCTGTATGATGTCAGTCACCTAGCGCGTTTATGTCTTTTGTATGAGACAGAAGAAAAATTACTACCGCTCAAAGATCTTCGATTAATAAGGTTAGTTATTGATTCATATTCGTATTTTTCTGTTAACAATTCATACTTTGTGATCGTGACACTAATCAATAAATACAATTTTACACAAAAAAAAATACATTTTCCATGCATATAATGTTTATTTACCAACGCTTGCGGGATGCTACTAATTGCTTTGATGTCTCTATCACTTACAACTAAATAAGTCGTAGGTACTATTTACATACACGCATATCTTTTCCATACAAGGCAGGAGTCATACAAACTAAATGCTCAAGACATGGTACGTGCCTTCGTGGAATTAGCATTTGATAGAACATTAACATACATTCAAATACATAATGTCACGATCACAAGAGCACGGTAAGTGGAATAACACTTTCTACCCGTTGTATGCGTTGGGCAATGTTGTAGGACGGAGAAAAGGAATTTAGATAAAACAAGTACTTTAAAAAAATGTTATAATCAAATAATGCATTGTCATCTGCATTTAGACGTATTTACAAAATTTCAGCTAAATCCGACTCTGAGAAATTAATAAAATTAAACTTAAAAGATTTAATTACTAAACATAAGCTTTTAACAGTGCACAAGTACCAAGATTGTTTACTTTGTAGTGGCCTTAGTTACTGACATAATTAAGATCATTTTTTTACTTTATAGAGTATTAAGCTATGTAGTTTCAAGTTATTGTTAATTAGCATACCTATTGTAATAATAATATATATGTGCTCTCTTTACCCCGAGATAAAGGTTTAAATCTAACCTTATTCAGGTAAAGAATGTAATTAGACTGCAAGTTTCATCCTAAGCTAAAATTAATTGTAATTTACCTTTTTTAAACTGAATAAATTTTATTTTTAATATTTTTCATTTACGATTTTTGAGTCAATGTTTTGTAAGCTGCTGTAAAATTGTAAAATGTGACACTAGAGCTCTCTATGTAACTAATGTTACTTTTAGGCATTCTTTTTCACAGTAAATTGTGCGTATTCGTAAATAAACTTGATTTTCAAGAAACAAGCATCTGTTGCCTCTATTTTTCCAAAGTCTTCAACTTGCTTTAATAATTTATCAGACTAGCAAGTTATCATGTCAAACAGAAATAATTTACTTAAAACCTACGTTGTACAAACGATATTAATTATTTTTATAATTCTGGCAACTTTACATCAATGCATGAGGACATCCGGATACAGTTTTTAAATAACATACAGTTTGTCATTTCCTCATTACAAGTTGTTTAGTTAATTTTGTAGATGGTTAGTATATCTAGATTGTGATTTGTTTTCTATGAATTAATCGCAGATCGTTGTACTAATTTACTACAACAAACATAGATTAAATGTTATTTAGAAACATCCATGAGATGTACGCCCCCCATTACCTTAAGAAATCAAGAACATCATCAAGTTGTTAATATACAGAACACAAAGAAAACTGAATAGCCAACACTTAACTCACAATAACAACTGTAACGGTGATCGCCGTGGAGATGGCTGCGCAGGCGCACCCCTGCTTTAGCTGCCGTTTCCTGGACAGCCTGAGGAACTCCTCGGTCCTCGCATCTACAGACCGGTACAGCCCAAACTGGCGTATGCGAGAGCTGGAGCCCGTACTCACTGAACCTTCACTTGACATAGTTATATCTTTTCACATCACTAGACAAAAACGACTGGAATCTTTAAAAAAATCTGTTCGTAATTTAAACTCTGGCACTGGCCAGTACTCGCGCGCGCTCTAGTTGCGTATGCGCAGGAAAATGTGGCGGATTCTTCGCGAGCGGCGGCAGATTGTGTTTTCCTTTGAGATGCACTATTTGTGTTTAGGGGTGGGGCCGCCACTTTCTTTCCGATGTCGATGATTTGAAGAGTCTAACAATCTGTATTGGTGTTTTTAGTTGGCACTGATCAGGATTCAGAAAGTTGAGTAATGAAACTGATGCAACAGTCTTCCTGTATTTTTAATTTACAAAAATTCAGAGTAAAATCAAATTGTTCACAGCAGTTTCTTCTTATTGTTTTACTTCGCCACCGTTTTCAAATTATCGTCCACTATTACAAAGTACAATAGGTAGTATACGTTGTTCTCTTTTTAACACAAGATTGCATGAAATAAGAACCAAATACTAATTGAATGGTCAAAAAAGAAGAACCTGTCGATAAAATGCTACACTAGATGCTCCCATCACTTGTGAGCACAGTGCTCGCGCAGGGCACTGGAGCGTACTGAGAGCATATACATATTGACAGGAGAAACGTATATTATGTGAGATTTATACAACACAACATCACTATTAGGATACTTACTACATATTTGGGATTGCGTAAGCCCAACACTAAACATTGTAAGGGTTTTGGTTTAGTAATGTTTAGATTAAGAGCAATTAATATGCGCTAGTGAAAGATATTACCTTCATATTGTTTATGGCAGTGTTCGTTCGTACATCATCTATTGTTTAGGTGCGTTATAAAATGTAGAGATATTTCTAGGTGTAATTGTTTGTGAGTGTGCCTTTGTGATATTAACATGACATACTCGTATGATAGTTCATAGTTTTGCTGTTTTTTTAAAGTAGACTTACTTTACCCCAAAATCGTAAAAGTAATCGTAATATTTACATTATGATTGATTATGGCACTCGTAATCATTAATAAAATAACACAGCTTGCTTGTATTGAAATTTAGTTCAACATGGTATATTTTATATAGATATGTATATTAGAATATAAAAAGATCAAGAGCTGTTTCGTAATATCAATTACGATATCATTGTAAGTTCGAACTTTTTGCTGATATCATCTCGGTATCCATAAATGCATTTATCTGTATTTGGAGTGACGACAAAGCTTTTTTTAACATCTATCAATTTCGTTACACAATCACATTCTATAATAGCAGGTAGCTCTATCAATTGATTTTATTACGGTTGCGGAACTATTAAAATGTAATCTTTTGTGTTATTTGCTGAGTAAGTGCATATAATTATTAGGCGGTCTCTTCATCACAATTCAGAGTTATGAAAATTATTCACTTTCTCCATATCAATTAAACAGATACATCATTGTGGCAGATTTATTGTGATAGGTTTCTATCATCTTTTTTTGGTCATAATTATAATTTCAAATGGACCGTTACGAACTAAACAAAAAAACATAAATGATTGAGCGATCAATTGATAAAGAAAACTTATTTATTGTTTGTACGGTAAAGATTAAGTCACATTAGAATTTGTGAAAAAACTGATGTGAATTATTTGTAATTATAGTAAATTGGGATTTAAAGAAAACTATCATCTGCTTGTACCTAGTTCACACTAAAAGTTTTGCGTAGCTGGCCACCCGTAAATGTTTGAATTTCGAATGTTATATTTTTTTAAAACATGAAATCTCATTAGTTAATGAAAATAAATTCTGGCGGGATGTCACTTGTCAAAAACTTGTCCGTCGCAAAAATGGAACTAACACGAAAAGATTTTAGGGCGATGATTTTTTATGATTTTAAAAGTTCGCTTTCTCCGCAAGATTGCGCTGCTCGTCTTCAAAATGCTTTTGGGAGAGATGCACCACATCTGAGCACTGTAAGGCGTTGGTATGCTGAATTTGATCGCGGCCGTGTTTCTCTCCATGATGAAATTCGTGAAGGTCGACCCTCAACTGCGATCACGGAGGAAAATGTGGCTACAGTCAGACGACTAATTGAAGAAAATCGGCGTATCACTTATGAGGAGATTCGAGGACATTTGGGGATTGGTATGAGCCAAATTCAGAAAATTTTACATGATCATTTAAAAGTTAGGAAACTTTGTTGCCGATGGATTCCTCACGAACTCACTCCAGAACAAAAACGGAATCGTGTGGATTGGTGTAAAGAAATGCTATTAAAGTACAATCACGGACATTCTAATGCTGTGTATGACATCGTAACAGGTGATGAAACATGGATATATTGTTATACTCCAGAAAAAAAGCAACAATCTTCTGTGTGGGTGTTTGAAGGTGAGAGCAAACCAACAAAATTGAGGCAAACGAGAAGCGTGGGCAAACAAATGATTGCGTTTTTTTTCTCCAAGACGGGTCCTGTCTGCACGATCCCACTTGAGCAACAAAAAACCGTTAGGTAATGCTGAATGGTACACCACTATGTACTGTTTACCCAATGTCTCAGAAAAAGTAAGGGAAAAACGACCTAGAAGTCGCATTTTGTTGCACCACGACAATGCTTCGGCGCACACCGCGAAAAAAACAAAGTCATTTTTGGCTTCTGAAAACATAGAGCTCGTGACCCATCCCGCACACAGTCCAGACCTAGCACCTTGCGATTTCTTCATTTTCCCAAAAATCAAAGATTTAATGAGAGGTTCGACATTTACGGGGCCAGAAGAGGCAGTGATTGCGTTCAACACGTAGAAAACATACCCTCAGACCAATGGTCCTCGTGTTTCCAAAAATGGTTTGAACGGATGAAAAAGTGTTTAAAATGCAACGGAGAATACTTTGAAAAGCAGTAAATATAATATTATACAAATTAATTGTTTTATTTATGAGTTACGCAAAACTTTCAGTTTGGCCCACGTATGTAGCACAGAAAAGGAAGCAGTTATTATTACCATTACCTACCTATTTGTTTTTGTGTTGTGTCCGACTGAACTTTTGCCTTCGAAACTCTTACGGCGCCGGACTCCGTTCCTCTGATAAATTGACCTTGGCCTTTCCACTTCACCGCACCAGTTTTCAAGCCAACTCCTTCCACATTCAGGCCATCAGGCTCTGGAATGCTCTTCTCGAAAATATAAAACAGGCTCCCAGCAAATTATCATTCAAGAGACTCATTCGCACCCACTTTCTTACTTTATCGCAACCGTCATTATTGATCTTCCTTTAACAGTTCGTCAAATTTATTTATTTATTTAGTGTATATTTGTATATATTATGTGTATTTTAAATATGTAATCATATATATATATATATATATATATATATATATATATATATATATATATATATATATATGTATATTTACATATATTTATGTATATTGTATATTTTATATTTAATCTTATGTGTCATATTATTCTTATTTTTTGTTTGTTTTCTCTTTTATTTATTTTGTCGCACCGCCCACTAATCATTTCTGCTTAGCCCAAAGGTATGACTGGTAGAGAATGCCCTACGGCGTTAAGTCCACCTTTTGTACAAAGTATTGTTGTGCAATAAAGCTTAAATAAATAAATAAATAAATAAATCATGGTAAGCGATCTATTGTATTGTTTGTCCCTTGGCGATTTTGTTAAGTTTGGTAAAAACATTTACATCTATACTGATATTATATAGAGGAAATATTTTTCTGTTTTCACACCTCATGCTTGACAAAGTCATATGACACGCAATGCCAGAGTAGCCAGTCTTTATTCTCTCGAGAGGTAAAATCGTATAGAAATTTCTCAGGGATTATAATGATTTAAATTTGAATCGTTGAAATTCGTATATTCGTACACTCATAGTTAACAGCCATTGCAAAGAGTTTTTTTTTATTCTTGCATCACTCATTTTTCGAGCTGCTTACCATAAACGGAACATTTTAAAAAAGCGCCATTCAAAAGTAAAATAAGTTACAAAGAAATCTTAAAATACTTTTACATGAACAAGAAATTACAAAAGTGTACAATTGATGATGGTTTAATTCTGCAACTTATTAAATTTTTCTTTAGATATTATGAATAATTTATTTAAGGAATTATCAAAAGGTGAATTTGTATATAACGATGATTTTGAACAATGGAGAACAACAAAAAAAGCGAAGGCCCTGTTAATATTGCCTCGCATACAGTGAAAAGTAGAAAGGTGGTGTGAAAAGTAGAGTATTCACCTCTGAAGTAAAGGACTGTAGTAGTCTTGGGATGATTAAATCCATCGCTTTGCTCGGAGTCAACAAAGAGTTCCTCCTTACGTGATCCAACGCCCGTGACATATGACGGTCCTTAATGCCCTTAGTGCATAATCCACTATAGTTTGAATTGAATAGTAATAGTCATATACTTATGTCAATTTCATTATGAAGCCTACAACAAAATCATTAATAACGCACCTTCTCACTAGCTAGCGTACAAGTAGCCTCAAAGTACGAACTACAAATGTATGGTAGGGCCAAAAAATAAGGAGACATGATCAAGCCTGATAAATACCTCACTTCAGTAGTGCATCAGGGATGTTTGCTGAAGCGGAAGTAGACTGCTTCTACGCAACAATGCGTTACGCGTCCCTGGTGCGCAGGGTGTGGGCGAGTGGTAACAGCATCCTGAACATGATTGCCAGCAGACTGGACTGCTTATACGTCGGTCGATCCTGTACCATTTCGAGGGGAGTGGTGCAGACGCTTTAATTATTTACAAATTTTTGTTGCGCATTTTTGATTTGTGGTGTAATTTTAATTTTATTGTATTGTACTAACATATTTTAGATGTTCTACTAACAGCAATGAGTCTTTGTTACTTGAAATAAATAAATTGACGTTCATAATGGCATGTGTCTTAACCTGAATAGACGATATTGACTATTGACTACTGCAATAGGTAGGTATACCTCTAGTATTCCTCTTCATGTTGGCTGATCTTTTTATTGACATGTTACCTTGCTAATTTGTACTGTTTACACAGGGGTACAGCGATGATGATGATATGATTGATTCCAAGCTACCGGATTTAGCAAAAACCCTCGATTACGTAGGCTCAAATAACGAGCACTCGTAAATTACACGCGAAAACAAATTTCTCACATGTTCGACGCGTAGAGCGTAAAAAACATTGGTAATGATTGTTATCACTGTTCGATTTCAATTCGATGAGTGAGGGCTGTCGTCAATAATGTCAGTTGGTATTATAAGATACTAGCTGATCCGGCAAACGTTGTTTTGCCATATAAATGTAAAGGGTGGACTACCCTTATCACTAAGGGATATGAAAATTGATGTTGGCCGATTCTCAGACCTACTCAATATGCGCAAAAAATTTCATGAGAATCGGTCAAGCCGTTTCGGAGGAGTACGGGAATGAACCTTCACGAGAATTTTATGTACATACTCGTATATATACATATTTATTTAGAGATAAGATATACTTACTTACTTACTAGGGTGAATTAACGACCCAAAGTGAGTCTTGGCCTCCGACATCAGATCACGGTATGCATCTCGGTCTTACGACAGTTCTTGCCAATCGCTATGGCCGAGGTTGGGCAGATCTTTAGCAACAGCGTCTTTCCAGCGGTACCTAGGACGTCCAACCGGGCGTTTCCCATTTGGTTGTCCCAGGTACGCTCGCTTCACGGCACGATCCTCTACCATTCTCTCTACGTGTCCGAGCCATCGAAGCCTGGCTGCTTTGGTCTCTCCAATAATGTTAGGTTCGGACACTAGGTCTTCAATCTCCGTGTTTTTCCTGACTCTCAACCTCCCATCTTCCAGTTTCTTCGGTCCCAGAATCTTTCGCAGAATTTTCCTTTCCGCCACTAGCAGCTTATTCTCTTCTTTCAAGGTCAGTGTCTAGGCTTCGCATCGATACATTAAAATTGGTCTAATAACCGTTTTGTAGACACGAATTTTAGTTCCCCTGCGTATCAGCTTGGGCACCAGAACCTTGTGAAGAGCTGCCGTGCATCTCAGAGCATTTTGGATACGAATATCAATCTCTTCCTCTCTGTGATTAGTACCGGTACACCCCAAATATTTATATATTTTTGAGATAAGATATGATACGAAGAAAAAGAGAGGTGTTATAAGTTGGAGTTTCTGTCAGATATAGCATCTTCCACCCGTATAGCGACCATATCCATGTTACTGAGTGCAACTATATTCTAACTAAAATTCTCATAGTAAAACTATTTAATAACCCAAAAATATAAAAAATAGATCCTACAAAATCCTTTGTATTTTAACATTTCACATATCATTTGGGTTTTAACAATTCTTAATAGCCCGTTCTTGCATCATACCTTAATGGCGGTGTTGTAAGTACACTGAACGAAGTCTTGACCACGACATTACATATAGAAAATAAAAGTCATTTAATTCAGTAAATAGGGGAAAATTATACATGTCGCATAAAACTCTACCGCGGCTTTGGGACAATTTGTGGGCTGGTGCCGAGAAGAAGCTGCCAACCCTAGCCGTGTGTCCCCAACCGTGACACTGGTCGCCTATTTATTAAGTATAGCTTGATTAATAGAGCCGCAGGAATGCGCTTGCCTCTTCCTACTGCAAAGAAAGCGAGAATTATGATAAACGAAACGCATGTGTTGCGGTTGTGAGAAAATCTTCGATGAATATCCGTGAAACTGTGCAATTTTATCTTATCTCTTTCTCAATTAATAGATTAGTAATAAATCTACAGCAGTTCGAAACACTTATAACACCTGACAATACTGTTATTATTACTCTTTCTTAAAATTTACCGCCTATTTGCGACTACGTTACGACGTAACTTTTTTCTTCATTAGAATTTCTCGGTTTGATTTTTAACTATGCCTTCATTGATGAAAATTTTAATAATTTTTATTTTGTTTACAATGTTTTGTTTGTATTAAGCAATGTTTCATTGTACTAAGCTACTGAGAGACAAACAAAAATAACTACAACACATGTGTTACTTGGACACCCGTTAAAAGTCCAGTTCATTTGTGAGATTTGTTAAAAGAAATAAATAAATAAAATAAATATTTCACAACAATCACACCAATTCTCTAGTCCCAAATTAAGCTACGAGGCTTGTGTTATGGGTACTAGACAACGGATAAACATACTTAAATACTTTTTTTTGTAAATAAATACATATTATACATAGAAAACACCCAGACCAGTACAAACACATGTTCATGCACACTTATGCTTGTACTGTGCGGGGATCGAACCCGCGACCCTTGGTTTAGAAGTCCGACCTGTGGACTACTGCACCAAGCGGTCGTCAATTCACTTGTATGTGTTGACTACTACGAATTTATACTATGTACGAGTATAAATGCGACATATGCAAATAAACCACTTATTTTACTTTAGAACTCGGATTATTGATCAAAGATAAAACATATAACTTACTGTACTAATTAAAAGTATAACTCATAAAGTTATAGTCGCTATTAACGTCTTGAGTCCACGAATTGAGTCTAATTATAACTTTTGCCGGTAGTTAAAATACCTTCTTATTTACTCGTAGCTTACTTAGTAGCTCGCAGACAATTTCCCATTATTTATACATGAGAAAGTGACTGACGTTAGCTGTCAGTCATTCCTTTCAAGCGTGAAACTACCGGTAATAGCACAGGTAATAGCAATTTACTTTGTTGTGTGTCTTTAATCCTTTGTCAAATAAATTCCCAAAGCCATTAATCTCTCTAGTTAGAATTGAAAGGGCTCTTTATATACATAAATGTTTCTATTTTCTTAAATTAGATGAATAAATTACATGTGTATAATTGATAAATTACATGTACCTATATAATATGTGTTTAAATTACACAATTCAATCATTGACCGGATGAATCCGAAGATCGCAGACACATTCAATATTCTATTTTTACGCGAACCAGATTCGGCCAAACGAGACTTAATAGTTCAACCAAGTTTGTTGAAAAATGTTACCCGTTCCTCAAGAAGACTTAATACAAACCGAATTGTAACGATTTTTTCTAAAGAACCAAAGTCTCTCCTGCGACTAACTCTTTAACTGGTATTCCTAAAAACACATACCTTATCGCGAGCCTACCTAATTTACTCTCTAAAGTTTGACGCCAAAGCTTCGAAAACATTACACATTAGTTTTTACCCACTGAAACACCAGTTTAAAGTTCTGTAGCTGATTTCTAATTAATACATAAACAAAGATTCAGAGCGAGATTTAACGCTTTTCGGTGTGATAACTATCTTTTTGCATAACTGCAAACCAGGCTGCCATTGTTTGTTTAACAAAGAATAAAACACCGTCTAATGTTTGTACATTTTATTAAAAATATTCTTAAAACCTTAAAATCAAGATTAGTCGAAGGCAGTGTCGATTTTTCTTTTTTTTTTGAGTATTTCATATTAAGTTATTTATAAAAAAATATATACATAATCACTAGAACCATGGTAACTCATTACCTAATATTATGCAATACATATGAAACATACTCGTATATTTGTTAAAACTTAATAACAAACAAATCTTGCGACTTAGTCCGCTCAGTTTGGTATCACAATTATGGCAACTTAATCACATTAAACTAGGTTAGAAGACGAAGGGTACGAGAGGTCGATCGTAGTAGTAGCCCTCGTTGTCCACGAAGGGGGGTCGGGTTGTGGGGGGAACATATTTGATGGGGGCTCTCGTAGTTGACGGGGGGATGTACGGGGCCCTAGTTGTTGACGGTGGAATGTACACAGGCGGTCGAGTGGTCGAAGGTGGGATGTAAACTGGAGGACGCGTTGGGGGAGGATTGGTGTACACTGGTGCTCTAGTCGTTGAAGGTGGAATGTACACTGGCGGTCTTGTGGGATATGTGAAAGGGTTAGACGGCTCAGGGTAGTAGTAGCCAGTGGTTCCCTTTGTGATTGGAGGGGGTGGTCGTGTTAGTGGTGGTGGAGGCCTAGTTGGTGGAGGAGTAGGGGGTGGCGGAGGTCTTGTTGGTGGAGGTGTAGGGGGAGGTGGCGGCCTAGTTGGGGGTGGAGTTCTTCTAGTAGTTGTTGGTGGAAGGTACGTCGGTGGTGGTGTAGGTGGTGGCCTTCTGGGAGTAGTAGGCTGTATGTAAACCGTCGAGACTGAGCTGGGTGTGCCCGTAGGGTAAGTGAAGGGTATTGAGGGAGTAGGGTAGCTGTATCCGGTTGTTCTGGTCACGGGGAGGATGGTGGAGTACGTGGGTGGAGGTGGTGGTCTCGTTGGAGGTGGGGTTGGTCTTCTGGTTGTTGGTGGAGGAGGGGGAGGTGGTGGTCGCCTTGTTGTGGTCGGGGGAGGTGGAGGCAAGTAAGTTGCTTTTGTTGGTGGTGGTGGAGGCAGGTAGGTAGGTGGTCTCGTCGGTGGTGGTGGAGGTGGGGGTCTCCTAGTAGTTGGTGGAGGCGGTGGACGACGTGTTGTTGTCGGTGGTGGTGGGGGTAAATATGTTGGTGGTCTCGTTGGTGGGGGAGGGGGTGGTGGAGGACGCCTTGTGGTAGTTGAGGGAGGAGGAGGCAAGTACGTTGCTTTCGTTGGCGGCGGCGGAGGCAAGTATGTTGGTGCTCTAGTTGTTGGTGGAGGTGGTGGTCGTCTTGTGGTAGTGGTAGGTGGCCTGGTCGGTGGCGGTGGGGGTAGGTAGGTTGCTGGCGTTTTGAAAGTTGGTGGCCTTGTCGGTGGAGGCGGACGAGGCGTTGTGCGCTGTGTTGTTGGGGGTAAGTACGTCGGTGGGGGTCTGGTGGTAGGAGGCGGCGGTGGCCTTCTAGTTGTGGGGGGTAAGTAGGTTGGTGGAGGCGTAGGCGGAGGTGGGGGCCTTGTCGGTGGTGGAGTTGGCCTTCGTGTGGTTGGAGGTGGTGTTGGCCTTGGGGTGGTTGGATATGTGAACGGCACCTTAGGCGTTGGGTAAGTGTACCCAGTTGTTCTGAAGTTATCATAAATAGTTGAGTAGGTGGGTGGAGGAGGAGGAGGTCTTCTCGTTGTTGTCGGTGGAGGTGGCGGGGGCCTTGTTGGTGGGGGAGGTGGAGGCCTTGTTGGAGGTGGTGGTGGGGGCCTTGTTGGTGGGGGAGGGGGCGGTGTTCTTCTAGTGGTCGGTGGTGGAAGGTAAGTAGAAGGCGGGAAAGTCCTCGCTGTTGTAGGCGGTGGAGTAGGCCGAGGTGTTGTAGGGTATGTAAATGGAACTTTAGGTGGTGGGTAAGTGTACCCAGTGGTTCTGAAGTTATCGTATATGGTTGAATAGGTAGGTGGAGGAGGAGGTGGTCTTCTCGTCGTTGTGGGTGGGGGAGGTGGAGGCCTAGTAGGTGGAGGAGGTGGTGGCCTGGTAGGTGGGGGAGGAGGCCTTGTTGGTGGTGGAGGTGGCGGTGTTCTTCTAGTTGTGGGTGGAGGCAAATACGTCGATGGTGGGAAAGTTCTTGCCGTTGTCGGTGGTGGTGTTGGCCTAGGTGTCGTTGGGTACGTGAAAGGAACTTTAGGCGTTGGATAGCTGTAGCCGGTAGTTCTGAAGTTGTCTAAAATTGTTGAGAACGTAGGTGGCGGTGGTGGTGGTGGTCGCCTTGTGGTCGTCGGAGGAGGTGGTGGTCGCCTTGTCGTGGTCGGAGCTGGTGGAGGCCTAGTCGGCGGAGGAGGAGGTGGTGTTCTTCTAGTAGTAGGAGGAGGCAGATAAGTTGAAGGGGGGAAAGTCCTGGCCGTTGTTGGCGGTGGTGTTGGTCTTGGCGTCGTTGGGTACGTGAACGGGACGTTAGGTTGGGGATAAGTGTAGCCGGTAGTCCTAAAGTTGTCCAAGATGGTTGAGAACGTAGGCGGTGGTGGTGGAGGTCTCCTTGTTGTAGTTGGTGGTCGTCTAGTGGTAGGGGGAGGCGGCGGCGGAGGCGGCCGTCTTGTTGTTGTTGGTGGCGGGGGCGGCGGCCTGGAATGGACAGTAAATGATTTTGCAGTCATTAAAACTTTACTGAAACGGTTCTATAAGTTATACCTGAATAATCTACATTAATAAACTTAGATAAATAAAATATACAATCATAATATTTGTATTGTGTTCAAAATAAGTTTAAACAATTTAAGCGTTCTCTTTACTAAGAGTAAAGCATAAGATGATAATATTTCATAGCTATGTATTATGTTGGTGTTGACAATTATATTGGTTTTTAAACTCATTGTTGAAATATTTTGTCACTTTTAGGCACTTTGGCATCTCTGGTTACGACCTTTTATTTACCGATTTGTATCATTTTCTTTGTTTATTTAGCGGACCCCATATACGTTTTTTTGCCTGTTGTTTTTTTATTTTTATTCTCTCTAATAACCAACCTTTACAACCAACAGTTACAACCCCTGTAATGTAGTCCGCGAGAACTTAGTGCTGGCGACAAACCGTCTTACAGTTTGGCTAACTGTGTAATGTACTGTTTTTATGGAAAAAAAATATTACAAAAAATACAAAGATTGTTATTAAATTTCGATATTATTAAGCTTTTTTCCAGATTTGCGCTTACCAACACATTCATACATGCACATTCATTCATACATCCATACTTTCAAACTTTCGTGTTTAAAGAAAATTAAAATTAAGGATCTCACCTTGTAGGGGGTGGCGGTGGCGGCCTCCTAGTAGTTGTCGGGATTACAAACGGTATACGTGGCGTGTCATACACGTAGCCGTCGTCTCCGGCTGTGACTAGAGGAAGAGGAGGAGGCCTCGTAGGGGGCGGTGGAGGTCTGGTAGGCGGGGGAGGGGGAGGGGGAGGCCTTGTTGGTGGCGGTGGAGGCCTCGTAGGAGGAGGAGGAGGCCTCGTAGGTTGCGGCGGTGGGTAGTAGAACTCCTTGTTTATCGTCTGTTGCGGTGGCGGGAAGGGTATCGAGGGCTTCGGGTAGAAGTACCCATCTTCGTTCAGGTCAGCCCGGATCGGGTCGCCGAGGATCGCGTAGTTCTGGTTCGAGTAGCTGGGGATGGCGCGGGCGGGGCGGGCGGCCAGGCAGGTGTGGTACACCGCCAGCAGCACCACAGCGATGTGCAGTGACAGCCTCTAGAAAGGAAGAAAGAAAGATAATAATTAAATGTTGTTTGTTGAGCGCACTGGGATGATTCCCTAAGGTGTCTGACAGAAAGGCCACGCAAAGCTTCGACCTTACTTTAAAAAAAGTTACATATGGGACCTTTGTTTATTTTTTTCTATTTAGTACATAGTATCATTCTGTATGCTCTTCTTATAGCTGTTCCCTTTTTGAGTCTTTCATTGTACCTTTGTTAATCACACGTATAAAGCCATAAAGTTTACCAATTAACAAGAAAAACTACGTTTAACATAATTTTGTCCTCAAAGAACTTTGTTCACTGGATATTTCTTATAACCGAGTAGTTTGGTAGTTACTCAATATATTCGACTCTTAGGAACGCAAAACGCCTTTTAAATAATGCAGAGCATATTCACACTCGCTACTCATTGGTTGTCGGTTTCTTGCTGCAACTGATGTTACGTTATGAAATAGGAAAGACGTCATAATGAACCGCATAATAAATAAAATAATTAATAGTGATCGCTGGCTCATGGGTTACTTGCGCAATGTCACAAACAGAATAAACATTTAAACTACTTTTATTCGGTGATCATCATATTTAACTCCGTTATTCATGTCAAAGTTAATGTATTCCAAGTGGATTTAAAATTCTAAATAATACGGATCGCCAAGGATGTGTTGCAAGATTGGCATTTGCTTGTAATATTTAGATAAATTATTTTGTTTGTAACCTCATACCACATAGGTCAATAACATCATTCTTAGTAATTTAGATTTTAAAACTTGCAACCATACCGAGTAAATTCCATTTATCATATTCACTCGAGTAAGAAATGTCTTAACGTCTCACGTAGGTACTTGTAACTTAATAAGAAAATAAACAAATAAGCATTTATTGAAATGATTAAGTTTTCATTACACATATCAAGTTTTCATTGTTTTTAAGATGTATTCTGCTGTTCGGGGCGGAGTTAAATCCAACGAACATTATGATGACTTAGGTTAATGTTTATTTTGAAATATAATTAGAAGTATACATATTATGTCAAAATATGTTTTTATCTTAGTATTATATATTAGTACGATAATTATAATATAATTAATAATTTGATAGTAAGTTAGCCCTCAAAATGTTGCTATGCCCTGTGCAGGGCGTCACATGCACCAATATCATTAAAACTTTTATACCACCTTGATGTAATGTGACATGCAATAAATGATTTGAATTTGAATTTGAATCCAACGAATCAATAACCATGAAAATTGGTCCAGCAGATCTCGAGTTGTAAGTGTTGTAGCAAACCCGTTTTTGTTTTATATACTCGTATGTATATAAGATTGAATGCAGACAAAAGTAGGCACTTCTATCTCCTATATCAAACTTTCCACATATGGAAGAAATGTAGTACTAAAGATAAAAAAACACGTGCTTTTATAATCAAATTGTCAGCAAAGATATTTCCAGCTCCATCGGACACTGGGAAGTGTTTGAAATTTAGCTTGCAAGATTTGATTACAAACACCGGGACACGTAAAATTAAATAAAAGCTTGTAAAAAATAATAAAGTTTTTTCTATCTAATCGTTCTTCTAATGTTTTGAATAATGAGACAATTTTACCAAAAATTTATATCACATACCTATTTGACGACTACTTTGGTATAAAAGTCAAGAAGTTGACTATTAACCAAGAGGTCGCGGGTTCCATCCCCGCACTGTAGAAACATTTGTGTGCATGAACATGTCTGTTTGTATTGGTCTGGGTGTTATATGAATTTATTTAAGTTTATTTGTAATACCGCTGTTGATTCTGATATCTGTAACACAAGTGCTTAAGCTACTTACCACGGAGTCAGATCAATGTATGTGATGTTGTTTGATGTATATTTATTTATTATAATTGTGTCGTCGAAACACGAGTCGAGCTTAAAATATTTTGTTTAAATATTTACATAAACATATTCATTTCCATAAGGTACATACATAATCAATCTAAAAGGACACCCGACCTTGACCCGAATATTTATCTCCGATTTAAGAATATCAGTGTTCTCCTTAGTCTTTGTCCTCTGATTGTATCTAATGCTGTCTTTTGTAATATTGGAATTATAATTAAATAAAAGCTTAAATAGGAAGATTTATTATTGCATAATAACATACCGTATACATTTTAAGACAGTTATAAATAGGTCAAGGTCATACAGAAACGTTAGCAAAGGGCTGTTTCCTGTACGTACAAGTTTACACCACAAACTGTGCGATACCATTGCACGGTTTTCCTGTCTATAGTTATGTGAAGTTTTGTAAACTATAATGAACAATGATCATCCGCCAATCCGCACGAAGACTGCGTGATGACTGGATTATGAGGTGTACAACCTGTGCGTGGTTTGTGGTATACCTCAAAATTTGCCCAGTGGTGGGACGTAAATAGGCTGATGAGATGAAAGGCAATTAGAGGATGCTTTCAACAACTTATAATTTCTACAAAATAGAATAATGAGGATAGCCTGCGTGCTGGAATTGTAAGTCACTAACAATTTCTCTGTTTATTGTATTTTAACATCAACTGAGATAATACACGTATGTATATTTAATCAGTGCTGTTGCTCTGTTTTTTACTCATCTCCAAATAAGTTTGAGATCTTCATTGAAACAGTAAAGTCACAGACTTGTATTAATTGCCGTTGATAATTAGGTAGGCGTTTATTCAATAAACAAGATTTATAATCTTAATTGACTTCAGTCCATAAAAATAACTAAAATACGACTGGCGAACCATCGCAAATCGTTTTTTAAGTGTTAAAATGTATTTTTATGACAGGCCAATTAGTCGTGCGTCAGAGCGGAGCAGCCTAAAGACTGAAGAGGCTCAAGGTGTTCTGGTTCTCTTCGGTGGAATGTAGCCTGTTTTGTGTATGGTCTGAATTTGGAGAAAACAGCGGCTGGAAAACCTACTCAATTTGCAAAACAAAGTTTTTGATGCGCTTTGTATTTTTTATGACCTCAAATTCTATCTCGGGGCAAAAGTAGTTTGTAAAGGTTAAAACAAAACTAATCATTTAAACAAATATTACATTTGAAGACCTCAGCTTACCGCATAAAAAAAAATACAGAGTTAAAAACTTGTTTAAATTTATGACAGTTCATTTAAAGTCTTTGACAGCACTAGTAATGACGTACGTAGCGTAATGCACAGATATTTCAAACTAGTATTAATATTGTTACATCAATAAAGTTTAAATATTCACGTAAAGGAAAGGTACTCGAGTAAGATCGTGGTAGGTATTTCAACAATTTGTCATTTAAACTCTATTCATACGGGCCCATGACATTACAAACAAAAGGTAAACAAATTAACAATTTTGTAATTTAGGTTATTATTAGCTATTAATTTTCCTTCCCTTCAAATTAATCACCTATTGTTTACAAATGTAAGAATTTCATTTCTGAAATGCCGAAATCCTCTCGAATTGCTTATCCATAAATCTGCAAAGCTTAACATTGCTAATGCTATTCGTAATTAATAAGATTACATAGTGTAGGAGACAGTAGGTAGATTTAATCTGCAGACCGATTGTTTTGTTGAGTACTCGTTGCAATTGTTTCATTTATAAAAAATATCCATACCTAATACTTTTACCCTCCAAAACAGATATTTACACTTTACATTACTTAAGATTTAGGGAACACACAGTCCAAACCAGGCTTTTATTACGCAAGTATCAAATCAAATTGCTTTATAATTGGTACGAATCAATTGATAAAAAGAATTAAGATTTAATGAGCAAAGCACTGTCCTGAGTGCAAGTTAAATACTGATCTATTCATTTGCTAGCTACTTTTATGAGGGCTGCAACACTATAAAGAGGGGTATTTTTGCTGGGGAATTTCATTTTAGTACCGTTTAACTACCTATTTAAAATAGTCCTGAATGCTACTTTGCCGAATCTCATACCAATCTCACATCATATCTGAATTGTGATTTGAAAATTTTTGAAACTTGCAAATATCGGCATGCGATGAATTAAACATTATAAACATCGATATCATAGGATTTAGAACTGAATGATTTCCAACGTAAAGAGAAGATATTATAACAATAAGGCCTGTTCGCACATAATGGTTCCGAATGAGGCAGTGTGGCAGTGGTGGTGGTACGTAGTAACTATTTAGTAATCTGTGGTGTGGTGATCAGCGCATTCAAATTGATATTTTTCTACAACTTTTAAACAGTGCTTGCGGTAAGCGTAATCGTCTTCGCGGGATAAACCGAATTCGACCCCAAAACATAGCTATAAAATATCAATGTTCGTGCCATGAAAGGTGCTTTTAACAAGCAAATCCGATCGTAAATACATCGAGATAGAGCCTGCGTAATTTATTCTGCCTGACCCCTGCGCCAGCGCACTGACACAACCCATGTACAGGACAGCAGATAAGGCTAGCCATTTTTGTCGCAAAATTCGACTTTATTATAAGAGCGCAGGTAAGATGCCGCGGTGTAACGTTATGGGCTGTTGTCGTGGGTACAAACAATGTTTCGCCAATGTTTGTTTGTAAGCTGTTAGATAAAAATGTATTGTCTAGTTATGTTTTTGTAAATAAAGAACTACCCTAATAAATTTGACCTGTTTCAAAATTTGTAGTTTGCAATTCCGATAAAAACAAAAGCTCGCAGGTGCTAAGAGTAAATAAAAGAATTAAATGATATTTATTACAACGATACCGAAATTTATAGTTTACTATTTAATTGTCCAAATTAATTGTAATTTACCTTTTTGAAACTAAATATATCTTATTATTATTATTATTTCACTAAGCACACATACGAGTACACTTACTTAAATTAAAAGCAATTTAGTATTTGTATACGAGGTCTAATATTACGATGACCTGTTTTTGAACCAGCGGGTGCGGGAATAATTCCGATTGTGCGAACTACTCTTGATGAGTCGGTACAACTTATTTTTGGTGTGACAGTGCCGTAATTTGGCTTAATATTGCTTTAAATTTGATATTGTACGGTGAAATAAGTGAAGTGTATTAATAGTAATCGTCTTCCTGGCCGATTTCGACGACGGCGGCCAATCTCAACAGAGGTCAGCCAACTACGAGATAACTAGGAGATATCATAGTGCACAAGTGTGAGCGCAATACACAAGTTCACTCACTGTTCCATCACTCTCAAAGTTCGGTGAGACGGCAATCCGACAAGACCGTAGAGAGATCAGGCGCAGAACCAACGGTTTAACGTGTGCACGGGGGTGTAACACTAATAACTAACTTTCCGACTCCAAGCTGTTTTTGAGGAATTCATGACAGAAAATCTCAGAAACAATTCTGGCTCGACCTAGGATTCGAACCCAGGACCTCTCGAATGTAAAGCAGAAACTTTGCCACTACACTAACGAGGCAGTCAAGTGAAGTAGTGAAGTGTATTATGAACTGTAAAAAGATATTAAAAGCGCGTGGACAGTGTTTGTGGCGGTGCAGAACTATTTCGACCTTTATAACTGCTGTATTCAGGAGTCGTTTTCCACGTTCTCGTGTTTATCGATATTCTAGGTTAGTTGCAAGTTGGATTCACTTATGACTGTAGTTACGTTTTTTGGTTTTACAGGACGTACGTTGCGTTTAAGGGAACACCTTAACCTTCTTTGTTACTGGTTTCTGAAGTGACCGGTTGTGACTTGTGTATTGAGTGACCTGCATTCAGTGGGATCCTGCAACCTTCACAAGGCCATCTTGCTGCACTCTCTTTTTTATATCGCTATATGTGCCTCTACCCACTGTCACATCTCTTATTATTAAGTTCCTTATTCCCAAATAGGAGAGGGTAGGTCGAAGGACGTTGCACAGCAACAAATGTATCTTGTCGTGACAAAAACATTCCAAATTCGTACTGATACAATTTTTGAAGCAATGCCTTTTTACAAATAGCAAGACAAAGCCAGTTTGCAGAAGACGTTTTTGTAGAAAATCAAATAGGTAATACCCGGACAATTGTATGAAGTAGCTGACAAAATCGATTGGTCACAGCTGTAACAGTTACTTAACACTCCGACAATGAATACTTATTTGTTTGTTTATATCTAGAAAGCTGGTCGCGGATCTTGAGAAATAGGAATAAATTATGAAAATAGTTACAATAGTTACATGCAGTAGCGGAGTATGTGAGAAAATATTCGAAACTATTTAAAATAAAACACACACACAGAGTCATGCGGTGTGATTTTAAACGTATTGTCAAAGCCCTCGTTACCAAACCCTCACAATAGACCTCAGAGGAGTGGGTGCGGCTGAAAATCAGCGCTGTCATATGTCAGCAATAGCTGAGCCGCATCCAATTGCTTCCATGTTATTATTTTTATTGTAATTATTATTAAGTGTTGCATCATTTGTTTGTTGGAAGTAATAAACTCAATTTTTTATTTTTTTATTTATTTTTTATTTGTCTTGATTCTAAGTCGTAATGAATGAATGAAATTTTCATTTCATTTTATTTTATTAATTGGATAACCAACCACATAGTTTACATAAATCGAAGTGTTTATAAGTTTTCACAAAATATTAGGTCCTTACATATGAAATTGGCGTTTTGTCGTACTGGCCACTTTGATCACAAATTTTTCCTATTTGGTTAGGAATTCGAAATTCAAATTTATACAGCTATTTCCACATGTAGTTGTGTTTCGTAAACCGTCATTCATTTATTTTTTTACTTATCTTTTTTCTGTTTGCATCGCTCAATTTACAAAATGGAAAATTTGAAATATCGCGTTATTTACGAGTACGAGTTCCACCGTGGCACCAGTGCTGCGGAAACGGCTCGAAGGGTTAATGATGTGTATGGCGGTTGTGTCGCAAAAGAAAACACAGTGCGTTTTTGGTTCCAACGTTTTCGTTCTGGAAATTTCGACCTGCAAAACAAGCCCCGTGGACGGCCGGAGACCCAAGTTGATAATGAAGAATTGAAGGCTATTGTGGAAGCGGATCCATCGCAAACTACGTCCGAGTTAGCTGCAGGCTTTGGCGTTAGTGATAAAACTGTTTTAATCCACTTGAAGCAAATTGGGAAGATTAAAAAACTTGAAAGGTGGGTTCCTCACGAATTGAGTGAAGCAAACCGGCAAACGCGCGTCAACTGCTGCGTTACATTACTTGACCGGCACAATAACGAAGGGATTTTAAATCGAATCATTACCTGTGATGAAAAGTGGATTCTCTACGATAATCGGAAGCGCTCATCGCAATGGCTGGACCCTGGCAAGCCAGCCAAAGCCTGCTCCAAGCGAAAATTGACCAATAAAAAGTTACTTGTAAGCGTTTGGTGGACTAGCGCCGGTGTCGTTCATTACAGTTTTCTCAAATCTGGCCAGACGATTACGGCAGATATCTATTGTTAGCAATTGCAAACCATGATGGAAAAGCTAGTTGCTAAACAACCAAGGCTGGTCAATCGCTCTACGCCACTGCTGCTTCACGACAACGCTAGACCACACACTGCACAACAGACGGCTAGCAAATTAGAAGAACTTCAATTGGAATCTCTAAGGCATCCACCGTACTCCCCGGACCTTGCTCCAACAGATTACCATTTTTTTCGAAATTTGGATAACTTCTTGCAAGGGAAAAAGTTCAACTCAGATGGGGCAGTCCAAGTCGCCTTCAAAGATTTTATTGATTCCCGTTCGAATGGTTTTTTTAGTAAAGGGATCAATGAACTACCTATGAGATGGCAAAAGTGCATAGATTACAATGGCTCATACTTTGATTAAATAAATATGCTATATAAAAAAATTTCGACTTTTTGTTCCTCCCATACAAAACGCCAATTTCATAGGTAAGGACCTAATATTTAAATTATCTAAACGAGCCGAAATACAAAGAGCTACCTCTTAAGCGAGAAAAAAAACAAATAGGAACTGTAAAGTAAGCAAAGTAATTATTAATAATTGTATTCAAAAGCATTTCATTAATACCTGAAAGAATATGTTTCTTCCCTATTTAAATAAATGTACTTAATGATAAAATAATGTGGCAAGCAAGCAAGACACTAAATTACAATGTCGTTAGCACAAACCTTTTCAAACGAACGAGTAATGATTTAAAAATCAAACAAACAATACTTTATGGTGGCTAATTCTCACAAATGAATGGTCGATCTGTCAAACTTATGACTGTGATGTCGCTTGACCGAAATATTGCAGTCACAAGTAACAATGGGTAATTCTTCAACATCAAAAACGATTTTGCGTCGGAGGTTTGATCACCAATCTATCTGACATAAGGGCTACTTGACACCAATTCGGTTTACTGATAGAGGTTGGTGCAAGTCACAAGCTTATGTAAATGTTAAAATAAGCAAGGGCAATCGGACTATGTTATTGGATGCCTATCGGAATAATATGATTATCTCATTAACTGTTTTGGAAAATTACCACTTCAAACTCATACAAGTAGATGGGTAGATAGGTAGATTAACACTTTATTGTACAACACAAAACAAAAATTACATACAAGTTTAACGAAGAAAGATGTACAATTTAGGCGATCTTATCGCTTGTAGCGATCTCTTCCAGACAACCTTCGCCGAAAGGAACATTTAATTAACAGGAAGGGGGAATTTGAGCAAAAAAATACTTGTCTAATTTATTGCAGAAAATTTACATAAAATTTTAATTGTAAACTATTTAAAGAATTATTTGTTAGTCTATTTATTTGTAATTATTTGTTCTTGATTAGCATAGAAACAGCTTTCATCTTCCGAAGCTCTCCAAACAAACAAGTAAAACCTTAAATGGCACCTGTCAAACTGTAGTTATAACTTTCAAACAAATGAAAACATTTCTTACCAACTTCTTAGATTCATCAGAGCAAAAATTATTTTATACAGAATGCTTTGGGTTCATTTGCACGCACGTTCCATGAAATCTGATCTCATTTTTGACAAAAATAGCTTAGCCTGCGTGACATTTTAAAATATTCGTTACTTATCAAGTATATTAATGTGTTTTTTTCTTAATGGAATGTCCAACCGGACCTAAACTAATTATGCATTTTAGGAAATTATGGCTCGAATTAAAAGCAGATTCGCTATCCGTTCCCCTCCGGTCATTTTAATATTGCAGACCCAAAGGTCAAGGCTATATAAAAGCTTTAGACTAAGAGTCTACTTTAGAATTTTACGTAAGACTTCTTTTGATTAATATGAGTTCTTTATTAGATTCGTTCGTTACGGGTTGTTATATAACTTTTAATCAAATTAGGCTTCCAATATTTATCAACCTTTTATTCAACAAGATGTTGCTCTATTAGGAAAATAATGTAATGTGTGTTGTCGTTTTCATTTTTAATTTCGTGATTTTCGTGTACTTTTTTTGAAATCCTTCCAATGTCAAGTGCATACTCTACACCTATTGTATTATGTCAGAGGTTATCGACCGTTGAAGTTCAATTAGTTAAGTTAAGATTATTACAATGCCATTTCTTAATTTAAGGGAAACCTGTTGTTGGCAATGCTATATAGAACATAAGATAAGCAATTTGTAAAGCTGTTGGTTTTCTAAATAAATGAATAAAAAATTAATTAAAAAAACCACATATCCGTGAAGCTATAGTTCCGTTTTAGTTCCGTAACCGTTTATGTACACTGAAAAATACGAGTATATATACTCGATCATATTTTTTTGATGAACGCATCTCCACATATTTACATTAACTAACACGTACATTAGGGGAACGAATACGGAATTGAAGCATTACGAAAATAATGAATTGAGCTTTCCTGTTCACATTTAGAAACTACTTAGTTTATGATTCTTCTCATTTTTTTAAATATTCTTTCACATTCACAAAATCTCGATAAACTCGTATGTAGCGCAACATTTCATGCATTATGTTATGATTTATCTATAAGTGTTTATAGATAAATCATAACATAATGCATGAAATGTTGTGTTGGTTTGAGAAAATGGAAACAAACGCTTTCACCTTTGTTTATTTATAGTTCGGTTGAGTACGCCATAACGTTCTAAAGTAGATAAGTCAGGTACACACACTATTGCTACTTCCTGCAATACCGAGAGAACTCGCAAATAAAACTTCAAACGGGACTCTAGACTCATTTTCCATTAAGAGCAAACAACTTTATAAGGTAACATTTTGTGTTATTTCACCTTACATCAAAACAATTAATTGTTCTTCTAATTAGAAGAACCCAAGTTATGATAACAACCTACATTATCAATTTTTAGGAAGAGCCAAAAATTTATAAGAAACTTATCTTCTCCTTATGGGATTAAGTCCGCCAAATGAATGCCTGTTAGTAAAATAAAGTTAAAATACAAATTAATAAATATATGTTTTGTTAGATCGTATCAAACAATGGTGTTGATGCAAAAACTCTATAACCCGACAACTTAATACATGTTTTCTTAATTCTGTCTTTATTAATTCTTAATGACACAGATAACATTTAATACGCATGCGCTGCAGATCATAAAATCCGTAGCGTAGCATCTGAGTCAATTTTACAGTCGCCTGGTGTCATCATGGGCACTATATTTGGTCCGACACATCTTATTGGTTTGCCTTGAGTTTCACAAGCCGAACGCCTTTTGTTATATTAATAAGTTTGGTATGTAATTTAATAAATGCTTCTCTTAAATTGGTAATATTCGGTGGCTGTTTTTAAAGCCTACATTTCTTAATTGTCATTTTATGAATTCATTACGTTGTTTGTGAATTAAGATAGCTTGCACCTTGTGCGAGTTGTCTCAAAGATTTAAGTTCTGTTTGTTATTACTTAATGTCTAAAGTCAAGGAGCTTTTAACTTGAAACAATTATACGCCACGGTAATTGACGACCAGTTAAAATAATTATGTTGTTCCATTTAAGTAGCAATGCCATATTAGAAATGAAGTTACGAAGCAAAACTTGTTGAAAGCTATGTAAAGAATTGATGCCTTAGATGGCTTAACTAGATCGTTAATTAGATCCGCTTGTGGTTTTCAGTTAGTTTAGGTGTTGTGTACAATAAAATTGTCTTATCTATTCTTTGGTTAGATTGGGACTAAGTGTTATCGAAATATTTTAAACTAGTAGACCCGGCAGACGCTGTCCTGCACACTGTTTTTGCAATTCATCAATATTTTCTCATCGTTTACACTTTCCCTGGACTTCCAAAAATATTTCAAAGCTGAAATTATTGAAATCGGTTCAGCCGTTTCGGAGTTCTAGTGAGACTAACGAACAGTTATTCATTTTCATACATAAAAAAGCGATCGGCCCACCTGAATTTTCCCATGGGAATGTGTTCTTTCTCGGGTATCAAAATATCTCCGTACCAAATTTCATGCAAATTGGTTCAGTAGTTTAGGCTTGATTGAGTAACATACAGACAGACAGATTTACTTTCGCATTTATAATATTAGTATGGATTATATCAATAAACGACCATCTGTGGTAGTTTTAGAACCCGCGGTCTTCTGCATACATAAGCGACTGGATTCAATTCATTGCTACGTACACTAATATTTTGTGAACAATTAGTTTAAAGTTAATACTTTTTAAATGCTATCAAAAACAAATAACCAAAAAAAGGCTTTTTAACAAAAATTTCAGCTCGATCTAACATTGAGAAGTTGGTAAAATTTGGATCGCAGGATTTAATGACAAACAAACCAATAATTATATAAACATCGAGACAGGTGAAATAAAACTTTCCCTAAGAAATTCCCTAAATCAATTAAAGAAAAAAAAAAACACCAACAGCTCTAAATACTTATCAAGTAATAATGAACTTGAAGACTATTTTGAATACAGTGATGAGCTTAAAGATGGAACCGGCTTGCCAACCAGTTCCATTCCATGTGACATAATATTATTGAACCAAGCAGTTACAGTATAGATGTATGCTAAAGCAGTATGGAATCAAAGAAAACATTCGTGAACTGACGAGCACGACGGCTGCACTTTGGAGCAATGGTCAAAAAGTCGACTATTAACCAAAAGGTCGCGGGTTCGATCCCTGCACTGTACAAATATTGGTGTGCATGAACATGTCTGCTTGTAGGTACTGGTATGGGTGGTAATATCATTTTATTATGTAATATCATATTTGTTTAAGTTCATTTGTAATACCACTGCTGATTTTCATGTCTGGAACACAAGTGCATTAGCTACTTACCATAAAGTCAGATCAATGTATGTGATGTAGTTATATATTTATTTATTCTCGTCTGACACTCGCGCACACAAACGCAAACGTGAACAGAAAGACTTTTCCGAAAAACAAAATCTGTTAAAACGATATCGTGTACAGACGGCAGGACATAAAGCTACGATTTGGCGTCCTTATTGCATAAAATGCCACAGTTTTTACCTTGACATGCTGTTATGTAACAAGAAAACAATTATCGTTCTGACAGATTTTGCTGTTCAAAATAGATCTTCCGAACCCAAGACGTCTCGTAGTTCCGATAGTACCAATACCCGCCAAAGCGACCACTTGAGACATACGACTGTATGCATGTACAGTTTCCGTTACAGCTTCCTTTCTGCTTACATCTATTCTGTGGAACAGGTCTATCCAGTTCTGTGTTCTTTTTAGTACATAATAAACCGAATCAAAAGCCAACAATATCAGATCAATATGGACCAATAAACACTTGTTGATTTCCTGCCGTTCATAAATTAAATTTTAGATATCGAAACTACTGGCATCCTAAAATGAGATCATTTTAATACGAATAGCATCTTCTTATGAACAAACTATATTTTACTGTCAAAACAAATTGGATAATGCTTTATTTTTTATAACCTTGACTTATCGGATTTAAATCCTGTAACCTTGCTCTAATATTATTGGAAAGATAATACTCAAGTCCGGGTTAGTCTTTTCCCTAAGAACAATGAACTAGTAATAAGCTATTTAGCTTAAGCCGTTTTGAAAACTATTGAGTAATAATGTGGTAATCACATAAAACATAATTTTTGAGTAGTTCATTCAATAACCTAAACGTATAATTACCCTGTCGCGCAAAATTGCTTTAAATATAATTGTTTCGAGTGTTGAAACTTCAGCGCTATTAATCTGTAAATCAATAATGATGAACATTCCTCTGACATGAAGTTTCAGTAGGTGAATTAGAATCTAGAAACAATGGTAGTTTTGTGCTCATATCGGTCGCTTTGGCCTTTCGAATGACCTGCCTTTTGCAATGGAAGGCATTCGATGTCAACAAATTAAGCGTTTTATGTTTTGAAAGACTTAGACGGGATAGATTGAGGTCGTCGGACAATCGAATCTGAAGAAGCCGCTTTTGGGATATGGCTATGGAATGAGCAAGATGATAATAAAACTAAATGTTGCAGTAGTAGTTTTTAATCTTTTCAATAATCTATTTAAACTTGAAACTACCTAAAAATCCATGGGAACTCAGAAACGCCCCTCTAACATTGGAATGACGACCATGATACATCACATTGTTGACATTATGGAGTAAGAAAAACGTATTCGTTTCTCTCTCCAGTCATTCGAAATATTATTTTTAAACGGGTTTTTGCCTAATCTATCACTAGATTCATATTTTTGGCACTCCTTTGATTTTCATTTCATTTACGTGACTATAAGATCATTCGGTACGAATTAGACTTCGTCAAAAAACGCCTTTTGGTGAAATTGTCCTTTGGTGTAATGGTCAAGAAGTTGACTATTAACCAAGAAGTCGCGGGTTCGGTCCCCGCACTGAACAAATATTTGTGAGCATTAACATGTCTGTTTGTACAGGTCTGGGTGTTATATGTATTTATTAAGTTTATTTGTAATACCACTGTTGATTCTGATATCTGTAACACAAGTGCTTAAGCTACTTACCACGGAGTCATATAAAATGTATGTGATGTAGTTGTATATTTATTTATCCTTTAATGATCATAATTTTAGAGGTTAATATATTTTTAGATGGTGGACAAAACTAGGAAGGTGTCTAGGTATTATAAAATCGATTTACCTAATCTTACATATACGTACAATGGTTAGTTTTGGAGATGATAGAGAGATCCACACGTCGCTCTTACCATCACCTATTTTATTTTGTTCTTATACCTGTCTTCACAACTTAGTTATAACAGTCATATTGATTCAATTTATTCACATCAATAGTCGTTAAGCATCTTAATAGCTCTTACGCCCACAAGCGCGATTTGATCAAATTCTAATGATGACTTCTCCGTCACAGCTATTTCAATGTCGATAGTCTCATCTGCTTGACATTGACACTTTAACGTGTCAATTAAGTGATTGAGACGCTTGGTAATCGTTTTGAAATAGTGTTTCTATTATGCTCTTATATGCAGCTGTCAAATTTTACCGACAGTCGATGACATTCATGTAGCCACATGAATGTCATGTCGGTAGCTACGAAATTAATAATGAATTTGTGATAGTCATGTCATAATAGAGATTTCAATAAAGTGTGTCATGATGTTTTCTTTGATTTTGATAAATGCGTGTTTTCATTAGTTACTTAGCTGTAGTAAAATTAGTCAATTTTATCGATTGTTGTTAGTCTCATCTCTTAAACATTTTAATAATAATAAAAGTCCTCCTGGCCGATTTCGACCACGGCGGCTAATCTCAACAGAGATCAGCTACGCAAGAGATATTATAGTGCACAAGTGTGAGCGCAATACACAGGTGCACTCACTGTTCCATCACTCTCAAAGATCGGTGAGACGGCAATCCGACACATGACCGGAGAGAGATCAGGCGCAGGATCAACGGCTTAACGTCCTTTCTGAGACACGGGGGTGTAACAACTTCCCGACTCCGAGCAGTTTTTGAGAAATTCATGACAGAAAATCTCAGAAACAATTTTGGCTCGACCTGGTATTCGAACCCCGGACCTCTTGGATGTAAGGCAGAAACTTTGCCACTACACCAACGAGGCAGAGACTTAAATATTTCAGGGTAGCTACATATTACTTGTGTTAGCAAAAATAGTTGTCATCAAGATACGTGTAGATCAGGGATTATTGACGAAGAATCCAACGACATTTAGTTTGGCATTCACGAGAACCACCCACTCCGTTGTCATCTCATGTTTATATATTAAGACCGCTTCTGCCTACAAACCCGAGCTTCGAAGTAAAATTAGGTAGAGTAGACTCTTTTGAAAGCACCTGTTTAATATCTTAACCCAAGTTAAGTTTTGTTTACCAACGCAACAATAATAGGTCTATCGAGATAGATCAACGACAATAATTTTATACTTTTGATCCCATTTACACATTCACATTTATTATTATTTAGGCTGGCATTCTTCGTTACGCATCCTCGCACATTTCTGGTGGAAATGCAGCCTTAAGCTGATAATGTTAAACGGTTTATCGTCTTAGATATTATGAATTAAACGAAATTTACGCGCGACGAGGACTAATTAATTGCACCTAGATAAAAAAATATTGTTCAATTTGGTTCATTCTAGACAACATTTAGCGGTAGCTGCCACTCTCAATTCGTACATTGATTTTACAGAATTTACGTGAATGTCAACTTTGTCCACGAAAATTGTTAATAATCAAAATGATTACCACTATCATTAAAATATACAAGAAACCTAATAACTATACCTAAAATAAGTTTTTTATGACAAAAATTGGATATTCAAGCACGTTATGGTTATTTTAAGAGCTTGTCTTGATGACAGGTAATACATTATGTTTTACGTTGTAATGAGCTGTAACGACTATTTTTTAATAAATTAAAAGTCAGTTAATGAGACGCAGATTTTTCCAGTCGTAATCGGATATTATAAAACAATATAATATAAAAATGTAAAATCAATAAAATATAAATTTAAAATAAATAATAATAATATGTGCCCAGCAGTGGGACGTATATAGGCTGATGAGAAGAGAAGAAATAATAAAAAAACAATTACTGATTTCTATCCTGAAGTAACTTGAATCAGAATACATTTATTTTATTTTACAAGCAGTACAAAGCATTGCCATCTTTGTATTTTGCAGGAGTCTTCTAAAGATTATATATTTTGCAATGGCAAAGACTGAGTGTTGTCATGTACTTGGGTTATCGACCATCGGTCTGATGTTGCTGTATTTATTTTCGTGTAAGCGACTTACTCAATATTTAAACAAAAAATACTTCAACCTTTTGCAGGATTCCACATTAACGGTTGTCGTTACATCACAGATAGACAGACAGATAACACGCAGTTGCCTCAGCTGAACTCTTGGCCAATATCCTTGGTCGAAAGTAAACTTGGCCTATTGGCTGGAATTCTTTCGTTGGTTTTTTTTAAGAAAGCACCTGGTTGATATGTAAAATACTCGTGTCACAATGTTCGTTCCCGTACTCCTCCGAAACGGCTAGACCGATACTCGTGAAATTTTGTGAGCATATTGAGTAGGTCTGAGAATCGGCCAAAATCTATTTTTCATACCCCTTGGTGATAAGGGTTGTCCAAAATAATTTAAATGGCAAAACAACGTTTGCCGGGTCAGCTAGTTCTTAGTATAAAAATTCGCATAAATTGCAGAAAAACGTTAAAACACGGAACATCGAATATTTTACCAAAAACCTGATGCGATGTCTTGTAACTATGATTTTTTAATAAATACATCGATCGCTTACGAACTTGACCTTAAGAATAGATTTAAGGAACTTCACAGATAACGAACGCTTTATGAGTGCCCCACAACACTCATCACTTAAACAGAAAGTTCAGTAATTTTTCAAAAAAAAATTGTGTGTTGGGAATAGTTACTTAAACTTTTTTATGATATGTCAAAAAAGTGTTCGTAGTCTATTCCATAGACATATTTTATTTTTTAAGTTCTGCACAAACATGAGTACAATGGTGGACTTAATGCCAAAGGCATTCTCTACCAGTCAACCATGAGTCCAAGCAGAGAAAATTCAGGCAGTGCACATAAAACAAAAAGGAAAAACAAACAATGTAATTCAAGTTGTTTACGTACTAAGAGAAATTTATAAACATAAAAACTAATTACTTACATAACATTAAATAAAAATACATAAAATATCACAGACATACATTATTACGTATACATAACAAGGATGGTACGCAATATCAGTTCTCTCCTGTCCCAGGAGAGACAGTTCATTCCTGTAGTAGGACTGTAGTGACCTTTTAAATGCCAATTGCGACGTCGACCGCTGGATTTCCTTAATTCCATAGTCGAGAAGCAGTGAGAATTAAGGAATTAGACATAAAGCCAGAAATGTGACGGGGGATGGAGAGTTTAAGGGTGTTACTAGGGCGAAGGGATCTGTCATGAGAAGTATGGAGGTATGAAATAAATAATAAATATAAAATACACAACAAAATATACAATCACATAAATTGATCTGACTCCGTGGTAAGTTGCTTAAGCACTTGTGTTACAGGTATCAGAATCAACAGTGGTATCACAAATAAACTTAAAAAATACATATAACACCCAGACCAGTACAAATAGACATGTTCATGCACAAAAAATGTTTGTCCAGTACGGGGGTCGAACCCGCGACCTCTTGGTCAATAGTCAACTTCTTGACCGTTACACCAAAGTGGTCGTCAAATTTTTTCTTCAAGATAATAAGGAGTGTTTGGATCGAAAAGAATGGAAAATTAATTAGACATAGAATATACTTTGAGTTTATGTTCTCTACATAGGAAAAGCTTTCTCAAATTGTGCTATCATATTACGAAGAAGACAAGATTAGGTATTATTATCAAAAATATAGAACCAGTATAGCTTGTTATCGATGCGATCCTTACCAGAATGTCATGTTTCGAATTAATTTATAGTTTTACATTAACGAAATCTGTTCATAAATTAACATGAAAGATTTTTTAGCTAGACAAGTAATTTCATAAAATTCCAACTTTTTTAGCTATAGAGAGGGTCGATAGCCTCATTTAAAGTAACAGATGTGCCATTTTGAAATCAAATATTTTGTGTTAATCCTCAAACTTTTATGATTTTGCCTTCCCGTTAAGGTCACTTCATTGAATCTATGCAAAATAAAAATAATTACATTGAGCACCATCCTCAACCACGGAATTCGGACCAACTAGAGGTTTCAAGTTTGAGATGCAAATAAATATAATAATTTATTTTCTGACACACGATTAACATTTTTATGTTACATATCTGAGCAAAAAAACGTTATACACTTAATTAGGTTATATGCGTTATGCAAATATTGTTAAAGTTTAATTTGGTATATCAGGAAGACATAAGATCCGTATTATTCTTCCGCATCAAGACACTTCTTCAGCAACCTTTGACATATTTGTTTTAACGCCGGCCGAATATTGACATTGAATCGTTGTTTAAGTTTGTTATTAAATGGCCAATGGTCAATCCGAATGGTTTGTGGAGCGACGAAGTGAACGGTGTCGAATCTATTAACCACAATTGGAAGTATGATTTTCCTCTTGTATAAGGGAGGACAAGCAAATTTTGCGTGGAATCCACTTGAACATTCCAATAATCGCAATCATTAATAGGTTTCGCATAGTCTTGAGTCATTTATTGACTTGTAAAATGTTAACCACTTCGCAGCCTTAATAGTAAACTATAGTAGAAATATCCCTCAACAAAGCGATTAACAAAACATTAGTGAGTGTCATCATTCGATTCATAGATTCGGTTCGTGGAACTGATTGCACAAATCGACATTGAAAATGATGATCATAGAGGTAAGGTAATATGACGTGTGAACAGTCGCGTCAGCGGAAAGTCTCAAGTTTGGTTGCCGGTTCGGTATCCGGCTACGTTTATGCATTTGTGGTCTTTTTTTGGTGTTTAGTGTGTTGTTTAAACAGCGTCATATGAACATCACGATAACCCACTTGAAAATATCTCATAGTTAAGCAAAAACTGTGTTCTGTTTATTAAGATATCGTATATAATCGTATATATAATCGTCTCAAAGTGACTTTTATATACTACGAACCCTTTCCATTGTCAGGATGCGATTGCTTGTAGCAAGAAAGACCTATGTTATGGTAAATTGACAATAAAAATGTGAATGATAAATTATGTAATCTATACTAGTATTAAAAATGCGAAAGTAACTCTGTCTGTCTGTCTGTAACTCAATCACGCCTGAACTACTGAATCAATTTGCATGAAATTTGGTATTTATTTATTTATTTAAGTTTGGTACACAAACAGATATCTGTAATTAATTACATATGCAATATACATTAACTAAAAAATTTACAAACAGTACAGGAATCCAAGATCAGTGTACACCACGTGTTTACAATATAATTATGTAGGTATGGAGATATTTTGATACCCGAGCTACATTTTACCGCCGGAAATTGACGTCTTCCCATGGGAAAATTCAACTGGGATGATCGCTTTTAAGCCTAAACTACTGAACAGATTTTAATGAAATTTGGTAAAGAGATAATTTGAGACTTAAGAAAGGACATGAGTTACTTTTTACCGCGGGAAAACAACGCATTCCCATGGGAAAAATAACTTTCCGAGGCCTCTGATTTAAATTATATTTGGATAAAATTAGTATTACGGGAAAAAAAAGTCGCGGGTAAAAGCTAGTTATTTATATGGACCAAAACTTTGCATTACATAAAAATGTTTTTCAATATGTAAACAACGTACGGAGTACCTTGCTTCTGTGCAAAATATCGTGTTAAAAAGCTATCAATCCTTTCCTCGTGCGCTGTTAAAGAATATTTATTTCACTTATCCAATGTCGAACGTGAACTATTTATCACCTGTATTTAAAAAATGTGTATGATGCCACCAAGGTCTTGCAAGCATAAAACTTTCGTTATTCATCGATATTGTAATTTCCCAATAATAAGCTTTTGAAATCTGATGAATCACATTATTTTGCTTCTGCTCAAAACATTTTATGTTTATCGTTATAAGTACCTTATTATGTTGTATGGAAAGTTGCATATAAAATTGTATGGTAGGTATTGGACAATTTGGAACCTTAGGGTGATTAAATACTACGCGTTTCACCTTTTTTTTAATCGCAGGAAAACCCGAGGTGCCAAAAAAGTGCCAAAACCGAGGCCGGGGGGCCTCAGCCGTGTATGGGACTCCCAGCGTCCTAAACAGGACGCGGCTCCGCTCCGGGGAAAGTCCGGAGAGGGGTCTACCCACCAAAAACCTACGGTATCCCTTCCCTGTCTAAGAGGTGACATGGGTGCCAGCTAATCCTTTACGTTCCTGACAACCTCCGAAATACGCGTTTCACCTGGAAGTAATCAATCAAGTTATGACCACGAAGGACATGTCATGATCAGAATTTATGTTATATATAACTTCATGCGGAGGAGACATTTTAGTCGTTCTATTCCTCTTCTTTGATCAGCATAAATTCTAGTCCATCCGGAGACTAACTTCTAATCTGATTTCTTTATAGAATTATTTAAAAGGTTACGTAGCCAATTTGTTATTGGCTGAAACATTTTTTGAGAGCCATAAAACGGCTTCTTAGAGAGAAACTCTGCGTTTCAAAGTCCAACACTGTGTTCGGTGTGTACTCGCCATAAGTTTTCGTAATTTTGTCTGGCGATACTTGCTGTGGGTTGACCTTTGGCTCACCTGATCGACAGTAATTAATGTTTTAGCGCGCCCAATGGCGGCTGCCCGAATATGGAGACGCTGTTGAGTTGAACCGTGTAAATTGATTTGTGTCGTTTATTAAAACGCGTGTAACTATGATAATTGACATCACTCACAATATCAGAAGGTGTAGACAGAATAAAAATATTACTTTTTATCCTTTCCATAGTTTATGAACCGTTTAAAATGCTTATCATTTCTCCTTAACCTCCTATGGCATTTAGTCCAGCTTTTCTACAAAGTTTTTTTGTGCACTAAAGCCTTAATTAATAAATTATTACAATATTACCACGTATTTCTTCTACTGTTCCATTTGAAAATGTAAGTCGAATACTCGCTTGAAATTCACCTACATATTGATTTGAGTTTGCGAAGAGTATCGCAAAGAGATAGATAGATAGATTAACACTTTATTGTACGACACAAAACAAAAATTACAGACAAGTTTAACAAAGAAAGGTGTACAATTTAGGCGGTCTTATCGCTTGTAGCGATCTCTTCCAGACAACCTTCGCCGAAAGGAACATTTAAGTAACAGGAAGGGGGAATTTGAGCAAGAAGAAGAGAGAGAAGAGTATGCGTTTAATGATTAAATATCAGTTTAGTTCAGTTTTTGGAAGTTTTTTTGACCTAAGGTTAGGGTTTATTATCTAGGTATTCGTGTTCAATCAATCATCACAGTGATTAAAAAGAAAAACAAACAAGTATTGGCCTACTTCCCGTCTGAGTAAACAAAGCACAACACGACAAATAACAATAATTGCGATGCTAAGTAGGCTCGATGCAATTAGCGGGTCAAGCCGCGTGTAAACATATATCCAGTTTCACAACTGACATCTGAGCTGCCTTACACTAGTACAGTCGGGTGGACATGCACTAACGGTCGATTACGATTTTCTACGAGTCTACTAGTCTGACTGCATTAATATCGAAAGGATATACAATTGATGATTACATAAATGACAAATATATATAGAATTGTTTGAATGTAAACAATTACAATTATTGCAAATCAAATTCGAAAAGAGGCAATGACAATAGTGTCTGGGTTTCTTGTGCCGCTTCTTCTCAGCAGGTCCTGATTTGTCAATTGTCCCGAAGCGGTGGTTGGGTTAATTTATATGTTGGGACGTGTAAAAGTGCTACTAGTGCTAGTCTATTTACAAAAATAAATTGATTTTATTAATTTTATTTTATAATCATTTAATTTTACTAAAAGTAAGATAACTGGCGGCGTAGGGGCGGAATAGTTCTTGGGCAGGCCCTCTACAAGATGGACCGACGATCTCGTGAAGGTTGCGGAAAGCCGCTGGATGCGAGAAGATCAGGACCGACTTAATGTACATATATCATAACAACAGCATATAACTGAGTTAACAACAAGCACTTTTGACACCTACTCTAGTGACCTATAAACACATATAAATTCGTGTTTAATGTCGCTATTCTCCAAACACTTATTCTGGCTCTATGTAGAATTGCCAAGTCTTCATCATCGCAAATCCTCTTTGGCGTGAACCATCATCTTGTCCTCAATAAAAACCACAAACATTAAGGCTAGTTTGTCCCTAATTCAAATAAAATTAATGTTTTTTTTTGACATCAAAAGGTTTGTGGCGCCGATTGTCTTCCTTGGCTGACCGAACAAAGCGTCTAACACAAAACTATCTGTCTTTACATCTCGTTGCGTACAGCACACACATTTCTACGGAAATGGTCTAAGATGTAGGAGTCGTAACATTTTTTAATAGTAGATGTTTAATCCATCACTAAGTATTTTAAAAGCCCTAAAAAAATATTCTACTTTCTAATTTTTGACGTGTACTTTTTATTTATTTTTTGTTTGTTTTTTATCAAATCTTGAACTGTAAACGTCTCCTGATTCCCAGTGTCTATATTGTATAAGCTGAAATGTTGTATAGAGGTACGTTTAGTTTGGACGGCAATGGTTACTTTGGTTGTAATATCTTGTTGAAAGTTTTCAAGATCCTTACTTGTAGCAAAGGTATAGAACAATTTTCCGGAAAACGTGATAGATGACTGCTAGATTTATATTCTTCGGTACTACACCCAAAAGTGTAACTAAATCAAACAACATACTACTATTATTTTATTTACAAAAAATATATAGTTTTATTTTATCGGTCTCCTCCACTTGGACCACCGCAAACGCACAAATACCATTCTTCGCATTCCAACGCGCATTGTATAGCGAGAATGTGCTCGGAAAAAATATCGTTTAGTCACAACCACCACTGTTGACTAACGACTAACGACCCGCTTTGCAAATGAGCGGCTACCGTTTAATGAATGGTTCACACTGACAAAACTCCGATGCACGATAAGATTGTACCACGCGTTATCTTGTTGAAGCGTGGCGTATTGTACCGGCACGCAAGTGACTTTTATGCTATTGCAAAACAAGTTAGTTTTGCATTTTTTCCAAAATTTACGGAAATATTACGGAAGTTTACGGAAGTTTTTATCGATGAAATTTCCGATGGCCATTGGACTATTGTACGTTAAATATTGTCTATTGTATGTACCTCCAGAAAATACGTATCTGAAGGTGCTGCCAAAACTACGTTTTTATCTTAATTCACTGAATACAACACATTTATTTTATTTATTTATTTAAGTTCTGCACAAACATGTGTACAATGGTGGACTTAAGGACGAAGGCATTTTCTACCAGTCAACTATAGGGCCAAGCAGAGAAAGTTCAGGCACATCTTTTGTTACTATTGAAATATCTGTATAAACGTCACTCAAGGTTTTACGTTTCATAGTTACAAAATCAATTTTACAAAAACCTTCAGGTGAATCACCTCAGATCACTTTTAGTAATATAAATCTACATGACATTGACCTGTTCCACTGTGCATTGCTTGACGCATCTTTGTTTAATAATTAATTACAATAGCATTTCGGTTTCACACCGCTTCTCGCCTTTAAACAGAGCCTCCATCAATCAGTAGTCAATCCTAAGGCTACAATGCAACGCAAAACTATTGTGTACGTAGATGATCTTCTAACACTAACCCGAAACTACTATTCTGATGTCAGCTGTCATTCTTAATTCAGCGCTATATTCAGGGATATAGATAGTCCAATGCCAAAAACGAATTTATAAAAAAGTTAAATAAAGTAAGTTAAATAAGAGAAAAAAAATCTCTGGCTAAGTAAATCAGAGAAAGTATTATCTTTGTCTGCACTAGGGTTAACCTGTGCTTCAGACTATCACGAGCAAGATTTTCCAAAGTAAATATAAACATGTTTCATGGGTGTTCACCCATCAGAATATTTTGACTAGTGAAAATGCTTAAATAGCCCAATAATATGTTTAGTTGATTAAATTATTACGAACCGCTGTAGGGGCTTAAACTGTTGCAAAATTCGCTTTGTGCCCTGTGCATCAAAGCTGTAAGGACAAAATTCTCACGATACGATGCTATACAAGGTGTTACAAATAACCCCGTAATAACTGAAAGGTGGTGTTGTGTCCGGAAAACAGCACAACATTGCCAAAGATACCTTGGTCAAAATCTCAAAAAAAATTGACCTCCCATACAAAATTGCCAATCAGCTGATCGATGGGAGAGCCAAAATTTTTATTGAGATTTCGACTTAGTTTTATTTGTGAAAGTTGTTCAGTTTCACGGGCACAACAACACCCTTCAGTTGTTACAGTTTTTTTGTAACACCTTATATATTGTTACGTTCTAGGGGTGTGGGATCTAGATTGAAATGCACTTCTAAACCGATGAAGTAGAGTAGGATTTATTGTACACACTTTACGTTACAACACTTAGTACACAAACACTTATATCGCACTCCAAAATCTTCTTCTCGCAGTTTTCGCTTCGATGTTCACTCGTCGCTTTCCCAAATTAAACTCCAACTCGGACGCATTCCCGGGCTCCTTATATACCGGCCGTCAAGGACTCCCGAATATTCGGTAGGTACCTACTACCCAGTACGAGACTGTTCGGGATCCTTCCAAATGCCGTCTTGCCTAGCCTATACCTTTCTCGAATGTTCGGCATCATAGTGCTATCCCTGTCTTGTGCTGTCTCTGTCACACCTTTCTGGAATGTTCTCAGTATAGCTGTCTCTCTCTAATCGTGCTATCTCTTTCACTCCTACTAAAAATTACGTCATATACTGAAGTGGGCTTCAAAGGCCCATAAGGGGTCCTGAAAACGCCTGAAAACGGGTTTTCAGGTTATGGCGTCATCTGACAGAGGGTGGCCTGAAACGGACTGAAAACATGTTTCAGGCGCCTGAAAACAACGGCAACTTGGGTGAAATTTCGATAAACTAGTATGTGTTAGAGCACTCTCTGAAACGGCCTGAAATGGTATTTCAGCCTGCTGAAAACGCTTCCAAGGCATGGAAAAACACGATCAAAGTTTTAGCACTAGCCTACCGGCGTAACACTACCCCCTCCTTAGACATGCTCGTCCCGAGCATCATTCGTTCCATGGTACTTGGCCAACCGATCAACATGAACAATCTTACAGGGGCTACGTGCGTTGCGCTGTATCCGATAAGTGACGTCGTTGATCCTTGTGACTACTTTGTACGGCCCTTCCCAACTCGGCGACAATTTCGGTGAGTTTCCTTTTCGACGCATAGGGTTATGTAGCCACACGAATGATCCTTCCTCAAACCTCGTCTGGTTAGACTTCCGGTCGTATCTGGTCTTCACCGTTCGGTCCGAGTCCCGTTGCCTCCAAGATCTTTTTGGGCAGCCTGATTGTATGTGTCCTCTTTCCCCGCAGTTGTAGCATCGAGGCCCAGTTTCTCGAGGTGGAGCAATCGGCTCCCTGGCCGCAACTTCGCGCACCCTAAAGGATTTTGTTAAGTCTTGGCGTACAGCTTCCACCTCCAGGGCATGGGCGAGCGCATCCTTCAAGGTCCCATGGTGTCTCAGCCGTACAGCAGCCCTCACTTCAAAGTCCCGAATCCCATCTATGAATGCCTGTACTAGCGTTCCATCGATGAAAGTCGCTGCGGAACCTTGGTACGCCTTCCGGACGAGCTTCTCTATCTCAAGTGCCCACTTTTGTAACGACTCATTATGCCCCTGAGTCCTATTCTTCAGCTGAGCTCTGTAAACGTGCTCTAGATGGCTGTCACCGAAGCGTGCCTCTAAAGCTTCAAGAAGACGGTCGTATGTCTTCTCCTTTCCTAACGCTTCCAGAACAGTGAGAGCTTCGTCGCGCAGCGCCAAACTCAGTGCCGTTTTAGCATAGTCCTTGCTCCAGCCATTCGCTTCGGCAACCATCTCGAATTGGAGCTTGTATGCGGCCCACGAAGAGGTACCATCGAATGGAGGTACCTTTAACTTTTCACCTCCTGTGGCTGGTGCACCTGATACACTGGTGGTGCCGTTGGCCACTTTGATCTCCAACTTCTGGAGGCGATTCTCCTGGCCCGCCACTTTTTCGTTCAGTCCATTGAGGCGCTTCTCGTGGTTTTCAACTTTAATTTCAACGCCCATAATTTTGTCTTGCACCTCAGCCATCTCCTTTTTCCATTCTGCAGCTACTTCGAGTACCTCACGGAGGACTTCTTTCTGGTCCCGTAGCTCTTGCTGCAAAATTTTGGCTTGTTCCTCGTGCCATCTAGCCTGTTCCTCCTGCCTTCTGGTCTGTTCCTCCTGCTGAACCCGTAGCTCTTGTTGCAGGATTTTGGCTTGTTCCTCCTGCCTTCTAGCCTGTTCCTCCTGCTGAACCCGTAGCTCTTGTTGCAGGATTTTGACTTGTTCCTCCTGCCTTCTAGCCTGTTCCTCCTGCCTTCTGGTCTGTTCCTCCTGCCTTCTAGCCTGTTCTTTCAGGAGGATCAGAATGGCGTTGACGTCTATCTCCGGCGTCCTTGAAGCTGGTACCGCTGTGTCTGACGTTCCGGCGGTGCCCGCAGAGTCTCCAGCAGCGGTGCGGCTTCGGGTCTGCATCCCCTCCTTCTCTTCTTCTCGCGGAGTAATCGGCATTTTCAATCCCACTTCTGACACCAAATGTTACGTTCTAGGGGTGTGGGATCTAGATTGAAATGCACTTCTAAACCGATGAAGTAGAGTAGGATTTATTGTACACACTTTACGTTACAACACTTAGTACACAAACACTTATATCGCACTCCAAAATCTTCTTCTCGCAGTTTTCGCTTCGATGTTCACTCGTCGCTTTCCCAAATTAAACTCCAACTCGGACGCATTCCCGGGCTCCTTATATACCGGCCGTCAAGGACTCCCGAATATTCGGTAGGTACCTACTACCCAGTACGAGACTGTTCGGGATCCTTCCAAATGCCGTCTTGCCTAGCCTATACCTTTCTCGAATGTTCGGCATCATAGTGCTATCCCTGTCTTGTGCTGTCTCTGTCACACCTTTCTGGAATGTTCTCAGTATAGCTGTCTCTCTCTAATCGTGCTATCTCTTTCACTCCTACTAAAAATTACGTCATATACTGAAGTGGGCTTCAAAGGCCCATAAGGGGTCCTGAAAACGCCTGAAAACGGGTTTTCAGGTTATGGCGTCATCTGACAGAGGGTGGCCTGAAACGGACTGAAAACATGTTTCAGGCGCCTGAAAACAACGGCAACTTGGGTGAAATTTCGATAAACTAGTATGTGTTAGAGCACTCTCTGAAACGGCCTGAAATGGTATTTCAGCCTGCTGAAAACGCTTCCAAGGCATGGAAAAACACGATCAAAGTTTTAGCACTAGCCTACCGGCGTAACAATATTATATTTCTTTGCGCTTATACCATTGAATGCTACTTTTCCAAGATATAGATGAAGACATCCTCAATAGGGCAGCTTGTATGGGTTTGTGCGACTTGCGCGTGTATGGATTGTAGCGGTTGTACTAGAACAATGTTTTGTTCGTCCTACTTTTGGGGATTAGTCAGTTCCGTTGGGGACTTTACGCAGTATTTGGCAATCGATGTCATCAGACTGTAAACCATAACCAAACTACTTCTAAATAACACGCACTGTAATTGCAAAGTGTACTTATCAGCTATTTAGTAAAAAAAATTGGGGTATTTTATCCACTCCACATAGAAAATCAATTTTGCGTTCACAGTTTCACTTGTAAGAGCCAAGAAATTGCTGAACCTAGGGATATATTTTTTTTTCAATGCAATTTGGGCTAACAATGAAATTGAAATATTCTTATTTGTTAAAACAACAGCCAGCAAATAATTCTGGCAAATTCGATAGAAACAACGGTAACAATTGTATAGATAGGTAAAGAGGTTTTTGGCAAGATTCATAATGCACTAAACACTGAGGTGTTCAGCTATACCCATACTAAAAAGAAGTAAAAAGTTGTAACTGTTAAGTAAAAATTGTGTAGCTGCATTTTTAGGGTTTTCACGCCAAAACTATATTGAGCAATGTGTACATTCGGCATATGTTAAACAATTTGTGTGACACAGCAGCAGATCTTATGCCCTTGACACAAAGGTTAGAATTGAACTAAAATCTCTGACCCTGGTTGGAGTTGAACGCGCATAAATCCATAATAATAAGTTAAAATAATATTATTTGTCAATATTTCCCCATGAACACGTCTGCACTGTACAAGAACGTAGAATACCTGAAGGAAATTAAGTGACTGTTTTTTGGCCAAAGTACCGCTCGGCTTAACTACACTTATACATAAGTGAATCAATCAATGTTTTCACCTTTTGACAATTTATCTTTTTAAAATTTATTGATGTCTTGTTAATAATACCGATCGAAAAAAATATGAAAATGATTCATTTTTTTGCATAATACATTGTAGATGAAATCGTTACTATTCTACTTATTTCTTCGGAGACTATTTTAATTGCACAGCATAAGCATTCTTCAGGCATAACAAACACACGCAATTGTGACAAATCTTAGCTAATCATATAAATAGTTATATCCTGTAAGTAATGAACATAATTAAAATATTATTTACATGACGTTAATAAATAAATAATACAAAAATTATAATAAACACTTAGGTCAACACTTGCACATTTGTTAATAATACAAAATAATGAAGTATTTATTAAAACACACTTGAAGAAAAATAGACTGCCTCATTTGTAAAGAAACTCGGACCGATGAGTTAGTGTCATGGAAGCTCGATTGGTAGAGCAATCGCCCGGCTTGTGAGAGGTGCGTGTTCGAGTCCCGACTGTGGCAGTCCGTTTTTTTCTTTTGATTTTTCTTTAAGCGTGTTTTAATTACACATTGTGAAGAAATTTCCATTGTTAATGCTGAAAAATAAAGTAACATAAGTAACTAGATTTGTCTTTAAACATGTTAACACTTTGATCAAAGCGTTAAAGACAATATGAACAAATTATTCAATGTCTCGTTTCCAATCTTAGTTTTTTATTCACTGTTGTTTTGTTACAAGACTTTACTTGATATTTTAAAGTAATCTGAAATCGATAAGAAGAAGTTCAATGAAACTTAGAGAAAGTGACGTCATAGTGTTATGTTTCCGAACAATATTACAGCTTTTTGACTAAAAGAAAACAGATTCGTCATTGGTCGTTTGTGTCAACATCCACAAAAAAAATGTAATTGGCGACTAATGACTAGTAACCTTCATTTCGCTGATTTAAAACTAATCCATCATGTTCAAGCCACACGTACCAAAAAAATGCTTAGTCTCACTTAGCTCAATCAACCCGGGAGATATTACTTAGTTAAGTAATCATTCAAAAGTCATGTTACAAGTGGTTACTTAATTATGAAGTATGATCGAATCGAGACGCGCTTCGGGCGTTTTGATGATTTCGGATTGAAAAAGACAGATAAGTGTTACAAACACTTACATTAACCTTTGGGGCTTATCAATGCGTGTTGTGAAAAGGCTAACGATACCTCAGTGGTGTATAAAATCACATTGAGGACTTTTATTTGGAATTTGCCTCGTTGGTGTAATGACAAAGTTTCTGCCTTACATCCGAGAGGTCCTGGGTTCGAATCCCAGGTCGAGCCAAAATTGTTTCTGAGATTTTCTGTCATGAATTTCTCAAAAACAGCTCGGAGTCGTGAAGTTGGCGGTGTTACACCCCCGTGCCTCGGAAAGCACGTTAAGCCTCTGGTCCTGCATCTGATCTCTCTCCGGTCTTGTCGGATTACCGTCTCACCGAACTTTGAGAGAGACACACTTGTGCTCTATAATATCTCCTGCGCAGTTGGCTGATCTGTGTTGAGATTGGCCGCCGTGGTCGAAATCGGCCAGGACGACTATTATTATTATTTGAATTTTGTAACACTGCCAAAACATCAGAATTTCAGCGACCAGCCAGGTCAACGGGGAAAACCAGCTGTAACAGGAACCTTTGCCAATATTGTAGAGAAATTTGCAGTTAATCTAAATATTGGAAAAATAAACAGATTGCGAAATAAATGACAAAATATATACAAAAATATAGAAGCTGAATTTAAGTTCACTTAAAAGAAATAGTACATGATTCTGAAACAAGTTCTACACTATGCCTCTAACAGAAGATCCACAAGGTAACATACAAAATTGGGGACCAAAAGGTTATTTGTAAAATTGCCTGATTACGCCCAATCGCTGGGCAAAGGTGCGAAGGCTTGCATCATTACAACGGAATCACATACATCACCCGACGAAAGGTACACTCATCGAACCCAATTATTGGGAATCTCACAACCTTGCGAAATATTTTATTCAACTGACCCCGATACTATAAGAATCATCCTCAAGCACTGGTGATTATGCTATTAATGCTTCGATTTTACCAAAAATGGTATTAGATAGAGGTCATGATAATGAAACAATATTCAAGCAACAAATGGAAACTTGGATATAACTTAATGGCTTTAGAGATAGACATAGACAAGTAAAACTATGGCACTATTATATTTATTAGACGCTGCTAAAATCTACGCAACTTAAATAAATAAATAAAGTCTACTAATCTACTTAACTTTAAATAATTAAATATATATAAAGTGCAAACGCTCAGTTCTTCTTCTTCAGTATTGTAATGCTCGAATGTGTAACGTTATGAGGGCGTTTTGATAACTCCATGACTTTCAGGCTGAATAGAAACTTTTTAATATGTAATATTTTTGCGAACCTAAAATAATTCTATTTTCAAATATGGCGCGAAAACAATATTTAAAAAAGAAGTTTGGCGGCTGTGAAGGTGTTCTTCGAAAATGGAGAAATCCGAGTTTCGAGTCTTGATTAAACACTATTTTTTACGCGGGAAAACCATTAAGCAGACTGAAGACAAGTTGAAAAAATATTACGGGAATTCAGCGCCGTCTCATGGAATGGTACATAAATGGTTTACTGAGTTTCGTTGTGGACGTATTACAACCAATGATGCCGAGCGCCCAGGAAGGCCGATTGAGGTAACCACTGAGGACATTGTTAACAAAATCCACGATATTGTTTTGGCTGACCGTCGAGTAAAGATACGCGAGTTAGCTGAGGCTGTGCACATCTCAACTGAACGAGTTTTTCATATTTTGCACGATATTTTGGGAATGAAAAAACTTTCTGCAAGATGGGTGCCGCGCTTACTGACAGTCGACCAAAAGCGAAAACGCGTGACTACTTCTGAGGCATGTCTGGCTATGTATAATCGCAATCCAAGTGAATTTTGCGTCGGTACGTAACCGTGGATGAAACGTGGGTCCACCATTATACGCCAGAGACTAAACAACAGTCAAAACAGTGGACTTCTACCGGCGAACGTGCACCAAAGAAGGCAAAAACGGTATGTTCGGCTGGTAAAGTGATGGCAACAGTATTTTGGGACAGTCAAGGGGTTATTTTCATCGATTTCTTGGAGAAAGGCAAGACAATAACCGGTGCTTACTATGCTGCATTGCTGGAAAGATTTAATGAAGAGTTGATGAAGAAACGACCGCATCTAGCAAAGAAAAAAGTTCTATTTCATCAGGATAATGCTCCGGCCCACTCGTCTGCAGTCGCGACTTCAAAACTTGTCGAATTAGGATACGAATTATTGCCGCACCCTCCATATTCACCAGATTTAGCCCCCTGTGACTTCTTTCTCTTCCCAAACATGAAGAAATGGCTTGCTGGGCAAAGATTTTCATCCAATGAAGAGGTGATAGCTGCAACCGAGGCCTATTTTGCAGGCTTTGACAAAAATTATTTTTTGGATGGGTTGAAGAGATTGGAGCATCGCTGGAAAAAGAGTGTAGAGTTGAAAGGAGAGTATGTAGAAAAATAAAATGTTTTTGTACACAAAATATATGTTTTTCTTTTCGCCCTAGTACCTTACACGCGAATGCTCCCGATGACAATTAAATATTTAAATATAACTGAACATTTCATTATTTCAACTGCCTAAATATATTCCTTCCGTCTCAGTTGTACTAAATAAATAACTATCGATAAACATTAGCAAACATAGACAAATCCAATGGTCCAATTTACCATGGTTTAAAATGTGGTAAATTGTCAATTTATCGAATATGATTTTTAATAGCCGTGCATGCAAATATTTGCAATAAATGGCAACGTAGTTCATAACATTCGGAAGTAATAGAAATGTTTTTAGATTGATTGCTTTGCCTATCGTAACCTTTCCAGCTTCCATTGCATAACTTTATATTATTGGCTCATTTTTATACGTACATACATTTTTAACTTTTAACTTTAAAAACTTAGATTGATCAATATAAAAAAGCAGTTAAGAATAGACCGAAAATATTATGCGATTTTTCTCAACCTCTTTCGTATATTGAGCACCATTTGAAGATTATTGCAATGAAGTTATTTTTTTTCATAGTTCTAGAATGACAAATGTATCTCATGTAGTACACACAGATTTTTAAGATCTGTTTATAATTTATTATTGGACGTCCAAGTTTATTATGTAGATTGGTTCATAAGCTAGATATTAATGAAGCTCTTGGATTCCGGTTACTTAGTAACCTTTACAGCGGCCTTCTCTTCAAGTCCTTCTATCGAAGCAACCTTCTATCCACCTGACAATATCGTTTTACAGTAACAAGTGTTTTTTCTGTTAAATTTTATGTTTCTTGGGCTCAAAGCGAATCGAAGCTACCAAAGATCTCTTTGGTAAAAATATCTTTGGTAGTTTCGATTCAAATAGAATTTAGATTTCAAATCTTATTAACTTATGCTTATCGTAAAATCAAATAAAAACGGCTTTTAGGTATTCCTTAAAAATCTGACCATCGGTTTGTAAATTATTCACCTATTATTTTTCCAAAAAAATACTTTTTTACATTTATATCTTGATCATTTATATAAATAGTCAGTGTTGCTGGATTGTAAAATGGCCATTCTAGGATTCTGGCCGAACTGCCGCGCGACCTTTCGGCGGCCTTCGTTGCGTCACCGTCTCCGTGCGCTCGCGCATCTCTGCGACGCGAGTGTGGGTGAAGATGATCGGAAAAGCTTTACTTTAAAAATGATTTCCAGGTGTGAGGTTCTTAATGTGATAGTCTGTTTCCGTGTTGGGATGTGTTATTTAAAAGAAGATATTTATCTGAGAAATATAACACTTTTCTCGATGATCAATTCGATACATTATTAACTACCTTGATTTAATGTATATGGTATCTTAAGTGGACGTTTAAAAGATCAAGCTATTTATGATCAAGAAAATCATTAAAATTATGCTTAATTGAAGAGGGATGTCTCTGTAAAATTTGAGACTCATAGCAAACAAACTCCAACTCCAATTTAATTGATGACTTACAAAATAGACGCACAAATAAATCAAATATTCACACCTCTACCAATCCAGATCACTTATTTGAATTCATTGTTCTCAAATACAAGTGAATTGTGTTCCCAATAAACAATGTCACATCACACCTCAAAAATGAGGTCGTTTGAACAAGTCCCAAACAAATATGTAAACATGTCTAAGGTTACCATTTGGATCCCGAAGTCAATAGCAATGAGCACAGAAGGCGCAAGCACATAGTTTAACTGATGAACGTACCTAGTTTAATTGATGACAAATGACTATATGCCCTATGCAGCTTGGATTTGGAGATTGGAGTTGGCATTCATAAAAAGTATATTTTTTTCATAAATTTTGCCATTCGGTAGCACCAATAAAAGTCTTCTTCTTCTTTTTAGCTCTTGTTAAGCGTTTTGGCTTAGAACTCTTTTCTTTAACGTCATTCTTTGTCTGACTCCATTTGGAACTAGACATTTAGAGTCTTTCGATAGGGCGCTTTTCTCTCCATGGTTTCACCAAAAGAGACTAGAGACTGTCTTACTGCTGGTTAAAATACAATCAACTTGCTTCCTATGACCCTGATGATGTTAAAATGTCCTTGACCTTCCAAAGTCTCAAGAAATGCTCTGGCTTCTAGAGCAATGACTATACAAAAGTCAATCCTATGATACCGATGCTTTGGTGCTCTAGATGTACCTGTTATTACCATGTCTATGATATATTTTTTACTATTGGCCGCCTAGTGATTACTTAACATGTATTACTAAGATTGTACTTCGTAACGGCCTCCGACTTTTGATTTATCCTTTGAAATTCAAGTTTTCGGCAAAAAACTGCTAAGCTGCCAAAATTGGTGTGATATGAGCCTTCAAAAGTTGTGCGTCGTGAGCCTTATCCTTTCTTTTAAAAAAAAAGCCGTTGCGAAAAAAAACGCACCGTTTTTTTTTCGCAGGGGAAATGCTCAGAGCATACCTTTTTCCATAGCGACAGTTACGTGTTATGTGCGACTGCCTCGCTCTTATTTACCTGATAAAACCCTAAGTTACCCTCAGTCCGCTTGAAGTGGTGGGACCTGGCCTCGCTCAACGTATGCCCTCTATCACATTTCACGAACCTCAGGCGAAGACACGCCAGGTCCGTGAAATGTGATAAAACTATATCTAATATATAAAATTCTCGTGTCACAGTTTTCGTTGCCATACTCCTCCGAAACGGCTTGACCGATTCTCATGAAATTTTGTGAGCATATTGAGTAGGTCTGAGAATAGGCCAACATCTATTTTTCATACCTCTAAGTGATAAAAAAAATTAAATGGCAAAACAACGGTTGCCGGGTCAGCTAATAAACTATAGTTTTAAAAACTGTAGTCTGTTACTGCGGTCCTATAAAATATATGATGTCTGACCTAGACCTCTCAATAACCGGTACGATAAGGCACCAGGTTAAAGCCATCTTAATAGCATATATGTTATTGCAAATATCTTATAATTAATTAAAGTTAAAAAACAGAACTTGTTTAGACGAATAATAAAATACGCGATTCTTGGGAGTGCAAGAAGCTATGAACTTAAATATTCAAAAACCGAAAGAGTCACAAAACTGTGGGTCGAGGCCACGAAAGAAAATCTTGAAGTAACCTTAATTTTCAAAACATTCTCGTTCGGAAACTCGTGTGATGAATAAATTGCATTTAAATTTCAACTTTATCATTTAACTTGACCTATAATTGCTCGTGTGATTAGTTTTATGACCGCTATAATGAGCTTTGCAATGAAGACGTAGCTTTAAAGTTTTTGTCGCCGACTCGTAAGATGATGATGTTGTTTGCAAAACTGTAAGTTGTTTCTGCGAGTTGACATTTGATGTTAAATAATTGATCTCACTTGAACTGTGATGCAATTCATCAAAGTAAGATTAAGTTTGAAGTCGGAATTCACAGGTTATTTATAACCATATTCATTAAGACAAAAACGTATAAGAAATAATCATAAGCGTCCAATTAATTGTATAAAGCTTTTCGAAATCCTTCCATTTCAATTTTATTACTTCGTGTTGCTAAATTTCATAAAGATAAATCACAGAATACCAAAAACGACAAGCCAAACTTGAACACTTAAAATTCAAATAAAGCCGTCTAGATCCTGTTCACGAAAATATTAAAAAACATTCCAGGACTCGGATCTCCCGATCGCGCGCACAATTTCTGATTCGCCACTGCACGTATTAAGTAAAAAGAAAAATTATCTCACCATTTTCCGTTCAGCTGTTTATCACAATCACTGCATGACACTCGCGACGCGGCGGCGGTGCGCGATCGGTCGCGGGTTAGCTATGAGCTGCCCGCGCGCACGTCGCCGACAATATATACGCGCATCTCCGCTGAAAAGCGCAAGGATGGACGTGAAAATGATTCAGGCTCACTCGCAACGCTAAAACTTGAAGTTTATGGAGCTATCCCAATAGTTTATGAAGCTTGTTGGGATAATGTTGCGAGTTTTGAATAAACTATGAATGCCAACGCTTGGTGTAGGTGTTTTTGTAATTATAAAATTAGGTACATACTTCTGAAGTCTGAATATTAACTTGCAACTCCGCTGAAACACGCAAGAATGGATATTATCAAAATGCCAGCGTAGTGTTTTTTATTTAAAAAAAAACATATAGGTACCTTTGTAGTTTTTAGATATACAGAAAACTGCTGAAACAAGGCTAGATATGAAATGGTTTTAGGTGTTCTTAAGTTTAAAGTTTATGGATCATCCTGGCGGATAATGTGGCGTGTTTTAATTGACTGCTTGTAAAAAGTGTTTGCAATCATAGTTTGAAACAAAAGACATTCTACATCTAGATATACCTACACTGAAATGAGGTAGGATGAAATTGAAAAGGATTTAGTTGACTTTGCTTTTGATAATAAATTGTAGAGTTTATGAAGCAAGTTATGATAATATGGCATGTCATAGTTGAATGTGATTGCAAACGCAGGTTACAATTGCAGTTGTTTTTTTTTAATATATGATATGATAATATACCTCTACCTCTGAATTGGGATGATGACACCTATCTTAAATATTGTCAAGAACATGGTGTTTTAAAAACATAGCCCCTATTAAGTTAATACAACCAATATATTTCAAAAAAGCTGTAGAAACCAATTTTTAAACACACAAAACGCAATAAATATTCGGTCAATTGACTCCGATTTCTGACACATGATCGTGACGTCACAATCATTTATTACCATACGAAATCTATGGAGGCAGACCGTTTTGACAGATAATAAAAAGTATGTCAACGATTGGTGGTGTCGTCTAGCCAATTCTGTACAAGTCCGTATAGGTGCATTTTGCTGAAACAAGCTGTCTATGAATACGAAGACGATTCATGTGTGCTCTTGACACTAAAGTTTGATTTTTTAAGCTAACCCGACCATATTTATAAAGATCATAGAGATAATGTGTCGTTATTGAATTTTCGTTGTAAATAATTGTTTGCTTAAATGCATAAACTTGTTGTAGTCCGTAGACTTGACCTTCTACCATTTGATACGTTAAAATCTAGTAAAACACACCTAGAAACAAAAACTCTAATCTTATTGCAGGAACCTTACGGCGCGTTCACATATAACGTTCGTTTTTACAGGATCCATTTTAACGGATCCGTCATTACAGAATAGTTTACTCAGAGCATTTATAGGATCCTTTTTAACGGATCCGTCGCTACTGGAGATAGTATTCATATAGCACCGTACTGATTCGATAAACAGATCAGTATACTGGATCCGACATACTATATTATGAGTGACCTTGCAAATACAACTACATACAATTTAAGAATAGTTCTTCTGGCCGATTTCGACCACGGCGGCCAATCTCAACAGTGATCAGCCAACTACGCAGGAGATATTATAGTGCACAAGTGTGAGCGCAATACACAGGTGCACTCACTGTTCCGTCAGTCTCAAAGTTCGGTGAGACGGTAATCCGACATGACCGGAGGGAGATCAGACATACAACTTATAACTTATACGTTAAAAAGGAACTGTAAAACGAACGTTACTTCCCCCCCCCCCCCTTTCTATAAGCCGTTGCATGTATTTTCAGTTGTTGCTACTCCTATCACTCTTGCAAATCTCATGGTGCAAGCCTGAAGACCTAGACCTGAAAGACGACTGAAAAGTTACGGAGTACGGCTTCTACGGTCAGGATGTTTCTACGGTCGTAGGTCCTTCTTACCAGAGGACGCCCTACGTAATGCACTTTTGATCAAATAACCTTGCGATGAACCTAGAACCCTCTGGATTCTTTGCAATTTGTGCCTTGCACACTGCTTCCTGATTGGCTAGTAGACTAGATTTAAGTTTCTTTGGTTTACGCGAACAGCAGACATTGAAATGAGACACTTTTACGGATTATTTCGCGTTCTATTTACATTTTGTTTTAACCTGACGTTTCTGACCCTTTTCAGCGTCCGTGGTCACAGGTAGACTAAGGTGTTAGTTGTCATTACATAGTTTGAAAAAAATGTGAACTACCATCACTCAAAAATTTTAAGGTACGTTCCTATCCACACAAAATGAGCTAACAGTATCTTGAGGTATGTATAGGTTGAGGTACAGACTAGGTATGTTCATACGGCCAAATACCTGGTTGTACGGTGTCACCAATAGTAATTTCTTAAGCCTTATGTTCTTGCTGGCTTGTGCTATCTCTACCCAGAATCTACATTCGACTTCGTGAAACTATTTAAAAACTAAATTATGCGCAACGATTGTCATTCTAAATTAATATTCTATTAACGGCGTCGCTTTTAAGTAATAACTTCATATATTTCCAAATTCCTTTTTAACTTCGGCTCAAGTTAAACGAACACACCTACTGGGCGATGCAACAGCCTTACCAATATGTTGTATTATTTACATCTATAAATGACTTCTTTTTTGGGTGCATCACTTAGCTTAGCGAGAGAAAGGCGCCTGTAATAATTTGATATTGTGACACTTTCGACTTTGACTTTTTAAGCAATTAGTGATAATTATTTGTCTTGTAAATTATTGTCGAAAATTCATCGAAAATCAATGAGTCAATATCCAACAAATATAACAAATTATTTTTCGAATATTCAACGAATATGAGTCGAAATGTTTTATTTATTTATTTATTTATTGGAGTGACTTACATTATTTTACCTAATGCTAAATTGCCAAGCCGCTCATCTTCTGATTAAATGTAGCATTATTTCTAACATAGACAGGTATACTAACCTTTCGTTAGCTATCCCATAAATGCAATAGTATGTGCAGCCGTAAGTAGTAAATGTTCATGTTCTCTTTTACTAAAGATTACATTTACCTATATGCAAAAAAAAATCGGGATTTAATTTTATTATACCCTGGCGCATGTCTAGTATTGAGCGTGTTTCTTTGTAATGTATCATTTGAGCCGACTGAATTTTTGTGTATTTAGCTCTGTTTCACATCTTTCTATTTTTCCTTTCATGTAAGAGATTTTATTTTCTGCGCGCTGTATCCGAGGACTCACCTCAAGACTAATACGCCGAAGGTACGCTACGTAATATTTCTTTCTCTGCTCGCGCAGTGCAACGACGTCTTTAGGCGCCGAAAATTCGGTAACATGTAAACCATGACATCGATTTACATACAAATAGGTACACGTACACATGTTTTACTAATTATACGTATTGATTTATCATTCGCAATAACTGAAATAACAAATAAAAATGACCTATTAACATTACAGGAAATAAAAAAACTTAATACTACTAATACTTAAAAAATCAGGAGTACAACAGGTGGACTTAATAATAAGTAGCATTTTCTGCCAGTCAACCTCAAGGTCGTACTGAAAGATGTTCTTTTCTTAGACATAGTTCAGTGTTTAATCGTGGTTTCAAATCACGATGAGTGCGATATTTGTAACTATGAAAAGTGATGAACATCTACTTTATATTCTATGACACAGTTACTCCGACTATGCAACGTGCAGCTGGGTTAAGTCGGTATACCCCATTATAATTTAAAAGATGGTTGTCCAACACAGCTCTTAACCTTAGATTGACTGCCTCGTTGGTGTAGTGGCTAAGTTTCTGCCTTACATCCGAGAGGTCCTGGGTGCGAATCCCAGGTCGAGCCAAAATTGTTTCTGAGATTTTCATGTCATGAATTTCTCAAAAACAGCTCGGAGTCGGGAAGTTGGCGGTGTTACACCCTCGTGCCTCGGAATGCACGTTAAGCCGTTGGTGCTGCGCCTGATCTCTCTCCGGTCATGTCGGCTTGTCGTCTCACCGAACTTTGAGAGTGATGGAACAGTGAGTGCACCTGTATATGTGTATTGCGCTCACATTTGTGCACTATAATATCTCCTGCGTAGTTGGCTGATCTCTGTTGAGATTGGCCTCCGTGGTCGAAATCGGCCAGGAGGACTATTATTAACCTTAAATAGAAAGGAAGATGGAAAGAAGCATTCCTTTCAAAAGTTAGAATAAGAAAGGAAGGAAATGTTAACTTGTAACACCGCTTTTGACTAGAATTTTTACACATTCTCGGAATTCCTTCGAGGTTGTAGTTTTACATTTCATTGTTAAATATTTTCATATTTTCTTCGCCCACCGAAGACCTTGCATATTAGACATCTTGCTGTCACAGACGCCCTTCATATGTCAGACAAGGATAAAAGTTCAGACGGTCTTTGGCAGTCTAGTGGCAGTGAGGCTGCATTGATACGGAATGACTCAATGAAATAGATCGATATAAAATTTCTCATGTGCACGCCATTTTGCTGGTAATTAGGTACCTATTTATACACTGGCCAATCTCAAAATTAATAATAATAATAAATATTTCACAACAATCACACCAATTCTCTAGTCCCAAATTAAGCTACGAGGCTTGTGTTATGGGTACTAGACAACGGATAAACATACTTAAAAACTTTTTTTGTAAATAAATACATATCATACATAGAAAACACCCAAACCAGTACAAACACACATGTTCATGCACACTTATGCTTGTACTGTGCGGCGATCGAACCCGCGACCCTTGGTTTTAGAAGTCGGACGTGTGGACCACTGCACCAAGCGGTCGTCTGAATTTAACCATCAGTTTCTGCAATATTACCGTCGTGGTTTCTAAATACACAAGTAAGATGAGTTTTTGTGCAAAATGCAGCAGTCCGATTTTTGTATATTAAAACACCCCATTTTGGGGCCATTCAGATTATAGCTGAAAAAGAGGATTATTTTGCTTTAAATTTTACACTAAGCGACTCCAGCGCAGGACCCTAAATACATCCAACTGTAACCACTTGAAGAAACTAGAGCTGGAAGTCGCAGGACTTACAATACAACTCACAACGTGACACAGAAGATGCACCTGAAATCACAACACTGACACCAACAAAACACTCAGAGTGTCGTGAGTTGTATTGTAAGTCCTGCTCTAGTTTTTTCAAGTGGTTACAGTTAGATGTATTTGGGTTCCTGGAAAACTTGAAGCAAAATAATCCTCCTTTTCAGCTTTATTCATGGATTTATAGAAAAAGTTTGCTTTTCCTATAAAAATAAAATAAAGGAAATCTACAAAATATAATTTTAAAAGGATGACAGTATTATCAAATACAAGCTTGCAATTATGCAGTCCACAGTGATATTCACGGATTACTGATCTAAATTGTCGCTAGCTGCCGATTCAAGTTTATTGTAAGTACAACAATAACAATAAAAGTCAAAAATGTGCGTTGATTGAAGAAATTAAAACAGAATTATCACAAAAGAAAAAAAAACAAACATCCGCAAATACGTTATTTCCGCAAAGTAACACCTGATTCCATCAAATATTTCACTCAGACTACTTTTTACGCCTTTTTACCATTTAATAAACTTGATATATATATTTACTTGATATAATATTTTAACAAATAATTAGTAAATAACCACGCAAAAAATTTAAAACATGTCTTCTAAAATTAATCCTCTGCTGCATTTATTATAACTTGTTATTACGTGTTAATTTTCCTACGGGAGCGATTCGGCTTATTGATAGCTATATTCGGCAAACTTCTTATTCAAAAGGCCTTGTTTTTGTTTCGAACATTTAAACTTACCAATTTAAGAAGCGTGTTAAATTAAAATAACCACCACTACATTATTGTTAAAGAAGTATCCTTAATTTACGTTACATAAAACCAACGTTCCGAATAAAATAATTTCACTTATTTTATGATAGTTTCCGAAATACTTATCACCTGCAAAACCTGTATCACTTTTTACCTCGGCTTTCGACGAGGTCAAAAAATGCTTATATCTGAGCTGGTAAAATCAGCTTATCAGCTATCAATCAATGATTCAAGAGACAGAATAAAATTGGTATTGAACTTAGACCTATGACCGAAGATGTGCAATCTTGCGCAAGTATAAAATGAGTTATAGAATTTATTGAGTTATGGTTTCAGTGAACAGTATTAAATACTGTTTACTGAAAGAATTACAACATGAGGATTAGTACTTTAAATTTTTTTTTCGATTGTATACTATTACTCGTAATCCTATCTTAAAATGAGACACATTTTACGGATTTTTTGCGATTTGTTTACATTTTATTTTAACCTGACGTTTCGGACCCTTTTCAGCGTCCATGGTCACAGGTAGACTAAGGTGTTAGTTGTCATTACATACGTAGTTTTGAAAAAAATGTAAACTACCATCACTCAAAATGTTAAAGTTACGTTCCTATCCACACAAAATGAGCTAACTTGCAGTGCGGGGTCGAGCTTGAGTCGTGGAAACTGAAAATTTAAAATCGAAGGAAGAAATATCTAATCTTATTTTGAAAAAGAAAATACAGTACGATATTATTGATATAAAACAGATTAATTGTATTGATTATAAACAGTAAAAATCTGCTAGTGTGTGTATGTATATCCGCTCTCATTACAAATCCTATAGCTACTTCTTGTAAGTGTGTGCCGCAGAAAACTATTTTCTGTTGGCTCTGTTGGTTTTGTTATATCTACTACCTCTATATCTTTTTTAATCCCCGACGAAAAAGAGAGGTGTTATAAGTGAATCCCTATGTCTGTTTGTGTGTGTATATTTGTTGTGTTTGTGTGTGTCTGTCTTTGGCATCATAGCTCCCGAACGCATGGACCGAATCCAGTGTGGTTTCCTTTATTTAAAAGATAGTTTAATCACAGTGGTTCTTAGCTATGGCTGATCAAAATCCACCCAGCCATTGAAGCTGACCAGCTGTTCCTAGCTCATTCAGGATTTTTTTAACTCGAAAACTAGTTTTTTTATCTTCTGCATCCAAGCAACTATTATAAGCACTTAGGTATTTTACTTGCATGTAAGGTAATTGGTACTGTCAAATGCATTAAAAATAACAACTACCGTTCTAAAATAGGCCAGATTTCTGAAAGAAGTGTTATCAAGTTTCAATCGAACAGAAGGCAATCCACATCAGTAACATAGGAGTATTTAATTAAATATACAAATACACTTTTACAGTCTGTACCATAATTATGGTAATTAGTAAGTTGGCGTCTCGTATTGCTAAACGTTTCATTTTATATTCTTATCGTATTTAAACACCGATCAAGGATGTTGATCGTATCAAAATTAAATGTTATATCTAATGTGTTCCAAATTACATGTGTTCGTGTAATTTATGCTGAACTTTTGATAATAATATATTGTTTGTAACCTAATAAATCTAGTCGCGTCACGTATTACGGTAAGTCAATAGTTTAAATTAATCTAAGAGCGAAATTATCACCACAATCGTAGAACTAAACTAACTGAACTTTTATTTTAAGATTCCAACACAATACTTTTGTTGTCGTGCCCTGGGTTTTGGGTTCAATAAGGAACAGGATTTAACAAAAACATGAAGCTGTTAAGATGAGTTAAATCATTTTAAAATTAGCATAAATTATAAGTCATTTACAAATTCCTTCAAAACATTCCAATCGGAAATAGAGCAGGCCTACGTTAACGACTTTTACTGTATAGGATTACGATACGATTCGGTTATACCTTCGACCGTCGTACGATACAGTTTTCCTTACCAAATCAATTAGATAATGCCTTATTTGACCGTTAGTCGACGGAAATTGGTTGGCCAACCAGCGACGGCAATGCCGAGGGACTAAGTACGCATTGGACGGAAAACCGACAGACCCATATAATTCCTTCCCTTCCACGTGCCCACGCCGGGCGTCACTGTACTTTGACATTATTTGTAACACCCTTTACTTATGTGACTTGCAATAAAGATTCTGATTCTGATTCTAATTCCATTATATAACGATTGGGACCCACAATTTTTTTATGATATCCCTTAAAGTATGGGGATGGTTCTTACGAAAAAAAAAATATGTTTTTGTCAATTTACATTTTTAATTTTGGCTTTATATTTAAACTAACAACTAGCGACCGCCCGCAACTTCGTGTGTGAATAAATCATAATATTCCTTCCCTAAAACGGAAAGAACGAAAAGCCCAAATTTTTGGGCGCTCGCTACGCTCGTGTTCTGATTATGTCTGTTGTGTAAATACCCATGCAGAAATTTGAGAGAAAAAGAGCTATAACTTTCTAGCGCTCGGCTTGCTCGCGAATCAACTCATTTAATTTCGTTCGCCTGAATCATGCTCGTTTAACAATACAACATTGATTGTGTCTGCAATCTCCGTATTTGACCGAATATTTTTAAATGACTTTCTTGAAGTTTGAAAGAACAAAAATCCCAATATGTCGTTTGCTCGCTTCGCTCGCGCGCTTATTTAGTAATTAGTACGAGAATAAACATAGTGTCTGGGCCCAACATTGAAGACTGCCCCTCAAAAAGTCTTAGTCCGCCTCTACAGGGGGACCACTGAAACCAGAAAACTTTAGAAAGAGGTCCACGACGAAAATAAATTTGGGAACCACTGATTTAGAAGAAGATGTAACCATCGCCTCGTTAACGAAAGCTTTCAATTTCGAGTTCCGTCTAAAGCTATCGTACTTGATGGAATCGCATTCAAAGATAATCGTATTGGTTAAACAGTTTTCACAGGTTGTATATGCTACGAGCTATGTTGTTTGATACGTTTCTTCACGGCCGACTTGTGCCATAAACTTCTGAATAATAATTAGGGATCGGCATGAAACGCATCACAACTAAATTGTTATAAGCTGGTTTGTATAGGCGAATTATGTTGCAACTTTTCTGCATCATATTAGATTTAGCTTTCGAAATAATCTAACCTTGATGTTTGATACATAATTTCAAACTATTTATTCCAAATATCCCGCCCACATTTTCTTTACAAAGAAGATTAGTCAAAATCGTCTCGCAATTTTTTTCAGTGAAACACAGTGATGGCAGCAGACATATATATTTTTTTACGAATTTAGGGTAAATGGTCCAATAATCGTATCTTTACCTGTAACAGCATCTTTTCTGGTTTTTGCGATAACATACACCAATTTGTTTTAATAATTGTTACTTTGACCTAATTAATTATCATAGTGTGTTGTCATCTACTTGGCGTGAACAAAAATTCGTTAGGCACTCGCTATGCAAGTTTTGCAACGCAAACATTTTACAAAGAACAGAAAATGGTACAATCTATGCAGATCTATACCGTAGGATATCTGATTAAAAAAAAACGTTTATTTTCGGACAACATAAAACCATTTGGGTTTTAGTACATGTATCAAAAAGCTTATAACTAGTATTAGTACCTAATAACTAAAAGTGAGTGAGTTACGTCACATAAATGCTTAAAAAATATTTTTTGTTTTTTTAAATATAAAACAACATCACAAACATTGATCTGGCTCCGTGGTAAGTAGCTTAAGCACTTGTGTCACAGATATCAGAATCAACAGTGGTGTTACAAATAAACTTAAATAAATACATATAACACCCAGACCAGTACAAACAGACATGTTCATGCACACAAATGTTGGTAAAGTGCGGGGATCGAACCCGCGACCTCTTGGTTAATAGTCAACTTCTTGACCATTACACCAAAGTGGTCATCGAAATAAATGAAGCACTACTTAAAAAATCTTTAAAAAAGTAACGTTCGTTTTGAGTTCATTCGTATAATGGCTAATTCCCATCGCCTTATGGGGCTTTAATCAAACTCCAATTATGATTTAGTTTCAATAAAATGCTCATCACAGCTACCATTTTGGGATAGCTAGGACAAGTTTACAATATTATTGATCGATGAAGATTGCTGATGCGTTAATAAATTATTTAACGATGGCCAGCTCGTCATGATAAACACTGCGGTATCTTTTGTTCTTGTGATACGGGCTATTTTGCAACAAAAATGTGTAGCCTGACGTGCTAGCCACTGTACATGCATAAATAGGCTGAGATAAATTGATTCAAGTGTAAAATAACACATTTGAAATGTTTTTGTGCGCCATTAATTTATAACGGAGCTGTCGAATACGCATCCGAAATTATAGCAGCACTAATCAGAATATAATCATATTCATGTACGATACTGCCAACGTAATTTTCAGATTAAAATGTTGTCAATTTTTACACATACTCCTAAGTCTCACATTGAACCAGGTAAAAAACCAGGTTTACAGTTTGCTTGTTTTTTAATGAACGATTTTAATTTTTAATCTATAGATAGATAATTTATTTGACTACATTTCTTTATACATCTTTTTCCATTATTTACTTTCTTTACAGTATAAAAAAAGATTTTCTGAAAAATGAGAATTAGTTAAATGAGTACTTCGGGGCATACAGATTTAACAGGGGTATTTTCTACATTAGACCATATTTTTGGGTTTAAATTATTATTAAGTAATTTACAATATAATAAAAAACAGTATTTGTGTAATATATATTCATGAGTTTATAATGAAACAAACAAACAAAGTCTTTTTAACACTTTCGCCTGATTTGTACAGTTTTAGGGCCTCAAGCATGTTATCCGCCGAATGTTCTCCTGTTTTTCTGGCAAGCACCTTCTTTCACGCCTTTCTATAACAGTTTTTTTTTTTAAGTTTACTCATTTAACTACCCGGGTGTAAAGAACCATGGTTACATGTGTACCAGCCTACAGTGGCTCAATATGAGACACCACGTTTTGATCACTTGCCTCAAATTTTTACCGACAAGGTTTGTCGGTAAAAATTCGAAACTCGTAAATATACGAATAATGGTTCTCTTACTTACTGGATTACTGTAACACAGTGTAAATATAAAAAAAAAACAATATTTTTTAAAAAAAAGGAATTAAAAAAAACAATGATATTTGCAAAAAATACTTACTAGGCATTTCATTATGTTTATATTTAACCTCTCATTGTACCCCGCACTTGATGGCCACGCAAACTGTTAGGTAAAATTGATGTACTAATGCCTCTCTTTCACTCATGTCATCAAAATTATTTTAATCATAATCATCAACGTCGTAGTGTCGAGATATGGCGGTGGTTAAATGTAGCTACCTGGTTCAAAGTGAGACACCCGACCCTATGAATTTCAATGGTTTTAAAGGAAAAGTAAACCCTTTGCTGTATAGACAACAACTCATAGGAGTTGTACATTAAAAAAAATATATAGTTTTATTGGTAAAATACAGTTTAATATTATGGCTTTACAGTTTTACAAAATATTGCCCTTTTTCTTCTTTAACATTTATTTCAGAACACTACACAGGAATGCCTATGTCTTAAGTTCACAAAATCCTTTAGCATCAGTTGTAAAATATACTTTAAATCTAACGGAATTGCAGTAGTCAAAAGTGACCTTAGGTATATTCATGCATGTATATCTGTATTCTTTGATAATATCCAAAGAACGGACGCAAAATGACGAAGTATTACATAATTTTGCATGTAACTTTGAGAGATGCTTCAAACTGGCCTTGAAATAATTATGAGTTTCATACATAATCTTCAAATTTTAAATAAACATTGCAATTAGCTCTACGCATAGAAAAAACTTAAAATTTTGCTAATGTCCGCAAAGTTTTCAAGGAAGTTAGCAAAAGGTTGCAAGCTTAGTCGATTATCATAATTACATCAAATAAATGAAATTCATTTGCCGAAGCCTAAATTAATTAAAACGGAAACCTCGTTTAAAGGTCCCATTTGTCAAGTTTTTTTTATAACGTCACCGATCATATTTTAATTTTTTTATAACATAAAATAACATACATGTGTCGACAAAGTAAACCTTGTTTATTTTTTTAAGTAGTGAAACTATTGATTGCGTTTATATTAAATTGTTTTAAGCTGTGCTACCTAACGGTATATAGTAACTCAACAACTTGTAGATAGCATATCATTTGTTATAAAACAAGTGGTGTTCATTTTCCCTCTCTCGCTCTTTTGGGTCAATCTCTCATGTCTGAGGATCGTGGTCAGCATCAGGAATGCATCTAAAGCCGACGACCAGCCTTCACCAGTTCCGGTCCAGCGCGTCTCTTACGATCGTGTAGAGCTTGGAGGATGATGAGTATTTTAGTCCTGTTTCAGGAACTACTTTCATAGCTCTAAGTTATCAATGTTAGTAAATTTTGTTTATTACGGTAAGACTGCAAGGCCGAAACCAAAACAATGTCATCAATATAGATCAAGAATCCGGATCTTACCGCTTTTTGTCTGAAACTTGATCACCTAGCCTCATTATTTATACGCATCATTTAAGTATCAAAACTTATATATATAAAGGGGGCCAGTATGTAAATTTTTATCATCTTCAATCAAGTGTTTCCTTGGGTTAAGCCTAAATGTTTGGCGTACACATTCCAAAGTGTCAAATTGTTGAACCGATAAATCTCTAGGCAGGAGGCAAAATGTTTTGGTGCTCATAATTAACACGGAAATATATTTTTATTACGTGTACATTATGTTGTTTTAATTTTATCGTCATATATATATCTATTACAGATTGATTGGATCTTCGATAGGTAACTTAATCCGTCGGTCAAGATGACATGACACCTTAATAAGATTCTAGTAAGACTACTCTGCATTTTGACAAGTGTTGAATTACGCAAGTTACTTTCTTTTTGTGATTATGACGTGCGTGCATTTCAATATGGATTCAATCTTCAGCAGACCAGCTATTTAAATCTTCTTTTCTCTTTTATATAAAAATAAATTGCTGTTCGTCAGTCTCGCTAAAACTCGAGAACGGCTGAACCAATTTGACAAATTTCAGTCTCAAAATATTCGTAGAAGTCCAGGGAATGTCTTAAAGATCAGAAAAAATATAAAAAAGCAACAGACAGGACAACGTCTGCAAATACAATTTTCTGCCCTTTTGCGCATAATTTTCCAACCGATATCGGGTCTAGTTTTTACATTGAATTAGCAATAACATACATAACTACACGCCAACAAAACCCGAAATTAGTATCTCAAAAAAATCTCACAAAATACGATGGTGATGATCATTTTATTGATCCTAAATAGATAAGTGTTAAGATTGTAAGGCTGATAACAAATTAATAGACTTATCGTCGATGCGACGAATCGCTACGTACCTACGTTGCGTCACAGAGAAGGAACTTAAAAGTCAATGTCACAGGTGGATTCCGAGTCCGGTGCTGTTACGTAAACTTTATAAGTAAGATAGCCACAATTGTTTCTGAGATTTTCTGTCATGAATTTCTCAAAAACAGCTCGGAGTCGGAAAGTTGGCGGTGTTACACCCCCGTGCCTCGGAAAGCACGTTTAGCCGTTGGTCCTGCGCCTGATCTCTCTCCGGTAATGTCGGATTGCCATCTCACCAAACTTTGAGAGTGATGGAACAGTGAGTGCACCTATGTATTGCGCTCACACTTGTGCACTATAATATCTTTTGCGCAGTTAGCTAATTTCTGTATTTTGATTTGCGCCCGAAATCGGTCGAAGTCGAAGTCAGGAGGACTATCATTAAGTAAGATAATAATATAATACGTGTAATTTAATTGTTTTAATCATGTAATGGCTGGTCTCAATATTTTTTCTACCTTTGACTGAAACATTTGCTCTAGATAGAAATGTTGCGAGTTTCGTGAAATAGCTGAAACATCAGATTGCTTTTAATATTAAACTTACTGCACGTCAGTTAAATGTTTTAATATTGAAATCGGTCGTCAATTGACGAAAAACAGTAAGTTTAAGTATAATTCTAGGTAGTATTTCCTTTCTTAAATACCAGCCATGCCTTTGTTACCAATTATCTAACGAAAGTTTAAGCTACTTTAAATCAGCGTCATGAAGGTAACAGCACATCAAGTGTAATATGTACCTAACATTGGTTTTTTCGAACGTTTTTTGTCATTGCATCGATTTTTTACATCGCTATAAAAAACTAATCATAATGTTGTCCAATTAAAAAATAATAATGTTCTCATTCAATGACTAAACTTGCACTTACACGAGCAAGGTTAGGTCGTTGGAGGTAATTCTTTGCTAGTCCGTCCATCACAAATCATTTTACGACACAACATTTCCCATTTATGGCGAGTTCTGAGACATTCTTATGCGTGGCTGTAGTCATTTGTCATTCTTGTTCACTTGGCAAACAGTCTATCAATTTTCACTTCACCGTTGGTGTAATGGCAAAGTTTCTGCCTTTCATCTGAGAGGTCCTGGGTGCGAATCCCAGGTTGAGCCAAAAATTGTTTCTGAGATTTACTGTCATGATATTCTCAAAAACAGTTTAAAGTCGGGAAGTTGGCGGTGTGCCCCCGTGCCTCGGAAAGCACGATAAGCCGTTGGTCCTGCGCCTGATCTCTCTCCGGTCATGTCGGATTGCCGTCTCACCAAACTTTGAGAGTGATAGAACAGTGAATGCACCTGTGTATTGCGCTATAAGTTCGCTGATCTCTGTTGAGATTGGCCGCCTTGGTCGAAATCGGCCAGGAGGACTATTATTATTATCAAAATTCAGTTGCATGATCATTTATGTAGTATTGGTGAAAACATGCAAAAAGAAAAGATGTCATTTTCATTTATTCAACCCTTGTAGTCTTGTTAATAATTTTGTAAAAATGAAAACCTGAAATACTGTAAGTATTTACGTGTATTTTTTATGGTTGAAATATTAGCTCCTAACTTCTATTAGGCAGTTTCTATTTGTCATAACGAGCCAAGTTACTGTGGCATGGACGCATTGTTTAGTATTCTGAGAATGTCATAAAAATGCCCACTTACTTAGATTGTAAGACAGGTTACATTATAATGCTTTTGATTAAGAAATAAAACAAGACGCTAAGTATTAAGAGTTTTTCAACATAATTATAAGTATTGACAAAAACAAAAGCTGCTGTTTTTTATTTATATACATGAAAAAACTACATGTATGTTACCCAAAACGATGTGGCCTTTAAAAAAATGTATTTTTATTAGAAACCTTTTTTCAAAAAGAAAAAAAAAGAAAATGCCTTTAGTTGTTTCAGCTTCTGCTTTCTTCCAAAAGAACACATTATAAAATTTTGAAATCTCTAATATATAAAAATGAATTGCTGTTTTTTAGTCTTGCTAAAACTCGAGAACGGCTGAACCGATTTAAATAATTTTAGTCTTGAATTATTTGTGGAGGTCCAGGGAAGGTTTAGACAATGAGAAAATATGGAAAAGTTACAAAAACTGCGGGCAGAACAGCGTCTGCTGGGTCCAATTGAATGAAATATTTTTTAAGTTTCCTCTTAACCCGGACTAAGCCCATCGAGGTAAACTTAGTCTGAGTCGACAATAGTGCGAGCACACGTTCGCTCAAGCTTCTAAAATTTTAAGGTTGTAAGTGTAGGGAAATATGTATGATCCGACGACCACTTTGGTATTATGGTCAAGAAGTTGACTATTAACCAAGAGGTCGCGGATTCGATCCCCGCACTGTGCAAGCATTTGTGTTCCTACATAAACATGGCTGTTTGTACTGGTCTGGGTGTTATATGTATTTATTTTATTTGTAATACCATTGTTGATTCTGATATCTGTAACACGAGTGCTTTAGCTACTTACCACGGAGTCAGATCAATGTATGTGATGTTGTTGTATATATTTATGTTATGACACAGCAGCAAGTATCAATCTTTTGGTCATATCTCAAATAACAAACAATATTTCAATAAACATTTTGTTTGTCTGTTTGTGTGTCTAATTCGTTTTGTTTTCGCATGTATAGGCATTAATTGAATTTACACATATTCAATGTTATGTTAGGACGTTCTGTGAGTAAAATAGAGGTAAATCTATTTTGGGCAGGACAAATATGGTAGATAGAATATGTTCTATTAAATCACGCCTTTTAAAACAGAAAAAATAAACATAGGTAATCCAACTACTCGTATCTTTGTATGCATGCAAAATTTTGACGACTGGTTGGTGCAGTGGTCTACATATTGGACTTCCAAAACCAAGGGTCGCGAGTTCGATCCCCGCACAGTACAAGCATAAGTGTGCATGAACATGATGTGTGTTTGTACTGGTTGGGTGTTTTCTATGCATAATATGTATTTATTTACAAAAAAAAAAGTATTTAAGTATGTTTATCCGTTGTCCCAGTACCCATAACACAAGCCTCGTAGCTTAATTCGGAACTCGAGAATTGGTGTGATTGTTGTGATAAAAAAAAGGATTTATACTTTTTTTATCAATAATATACTCCCAGCAGGAGTAAGACATCATTAGCTCGTCTCAGCATGCTTTGGTCAATAATTGGTCAACCAACCAACTATGGAGACCAAGTAATTGAAGGGCGGCCTCATTAATTAATTAACTAGAATTAACTAAAATTTAACTGTGGTACGTGTAAGTGTAAGCACGCGACGTTCCACTAAAGTAAAACCATTCAAATCAGTAAAAAGTTGATTTACAAGTAAAAAAATATTTTGAGTCTCGTATCGTATGAAACAAAAGCTATTCGCAGAGCAATCGAAAAGTTTAAATTTATCTTTAAATTGTATTGATACACATAGTACTTACGTGCTTGCATATTTGCAACATTTTTTTTACTAAAAGTACTGACTCTTATGTTTATCTTAGAAAAAATATTAAAAATAATTGATATTAATTATTCAGATTATTCCTAATTTTGATTCAGTAGACCCGTTGTTAGATCTGTGTCCATAATGCGATGCGGAAATTAAAAAAAAAAGATTACCCAAATTTTAAATACCAACTGTCACCAAGATATCCCACGCACACCGAAATAAGTGTCATCATAAGAATTTAAGAGCACACAAACACAAAGATTGAATTTGTTACCGGTCAATTTAAAGGTCAAACTCAGTGACCTTTCGGGAGGCAAGGTCGGTTGATCAAGGAGTTCGTTTGCTTCAAATCAGACCATCTTACATGAGAATGATTTAAATTTAATTTTATACCAGTTTTTCGACTAATTAATAGCGGTGATAGATTTTTATTTAATTAGTCAACGTCTTTGTATATTAATAGAAGCGTTTACCAATCCAACGGGTATTACGAAATGCGTGATTAGAAGATCGAAAGGTCAAAATATTTTGTGATTTATTGATAGGCTATATTTGTTTGTTTACTTACTTACAACTTTATTATTTTAACTAAGTTGTTGCTTATTCTTCTTCTTATAAATGGAATGAAATGAAAATCAAATAATAATAGTCCTGGCCGATTTCGACCACGGCGGCCAATCTCAACAGAGATCAGCCAACTAGTGCACAAGTGTGAGCGCAATCCCCAGGTGCACTCACTGTTCCATCACTCTCAAAGTTTGGTAAGACGGCAATCCGATATGACCGGAGAGAGATCAGGCGCAGGACCAACGGCTTAACGGGGGTGTAACACCGCCAACTTCCCGACTCCGAGCTGTTTATGAAAATATCAGAATAAATTTTGGCTCGACCTGCGATTCGAACCCAGGACCTCTCGGATGTAAGGCAGAAACTTTGCCACTACACTAACGAAAAAAAAGAAAATAGAAGCTCTAACCACTTTCTTTATTTTTGGTATAGGCTGTGTCTTGTTGAACTGTTTGCTCTCTGCTAACTCTGCTCTTTATTAAATTTTTTTTTCGCTTTCTTCGTCCGTTCTTAAAATTCGTTATTTTACTTAGTTTGTTTTATTTTATATACCACAGTGTAACAATTTTTAATTTATACATAATTATATAAGTGTCAATATTTATATTTGTTTTATTCAGCAGCCTTCTAATTTATTTATTCAAACACTTACTGTATTCACCCAGCAACAAAACACTTCAACTTGATTTGCCATAAACATTATAGGAGGAACTGGTGACAATATAAGAGACACTTTGTAGTCATCTAAGTAGCGAATCATAAAACACGCACTTAATAAATGTTTCAGCATAACTGAATTTCAGCTTTGTCAACCTTGTTCAAAAGGTCTTAGACGTACATTTCAAATTGCAAAAATACATTTTTAACAATATCTTCCTTTTTAACACCTATGGTTGTCTCAGTAGAGTTTATTGAGTCCAACTCTATGTGAACCCTAATTATTGCAAATAAATATCGAGGGGTGAAAGGCTATTTGGTTTAAGCGACATTTTGGAAACTTTACAGGAGAGCGATTTAAAGTTTTAAATTTCAGAAAAAAAATCATTTCTCTTTTGATTTTCAATTAATTTTAATATAAAATATGCCATTGTGTTCAAATTTACATTCTTTACAATATATATTTTTTTCAGTTTGATTAAATATATAACTGCAGAAATAAATGTCGGTTCATACAAAAAATCCCAATCATGTATTTTTTTTGGGTAAGGATAAATGATTCAAGTGACAACCCCCTTCCTTTTTTGAGTAAAGCTAAATAGCTGAAAAAACAGTGTTGGGAATTTTAGCGCAAGGCTAAAAGACTCAAGTGAGGTGGTTAAGATTTTCAGAACAAAGCTACTTGATTGAACTACCTATGACGACTATATTAGATCAAGGTTAAAACGTTCAAAGACCAACTGACACATAATTCGAAAATGGGCTAAGTAGCTTAAATGCTAACCGATCTGATCAATCTCGTTGTTTCAAATCCAAGATATTTTAATTTTTTTTATAAAGGTGGATGTTAAAACATCAGTAAATATTGTCATCGTATAAATATATTTTTTAAATATTATAGGAGTTTTTTAAGAATTATTGAAACAAAAGAAGGTAAGCATAAAGCATTGTTTATTGAAAAAGTAATACAACAGTTTAATTATGAGACTGGTTATTATACGAACTAAGATTAGTTCGTATAATAACCAGTCTCATAATCACAAAGTTTTCTATATTGAACTAATTTTAATGAAAAATTAACAACTTGACCTAACTATTTAGTCAGTTTCATTTAAAGATCTCTGTCTCATTTAACAAACTAAAATTTTGTAATTTTTTAATAACAATAATATTTAAAAAGTAACAAACTTTCATCATCATCATCATCAAATTTAAGAGCTATGCTCTTGTCGGTGGAGTTTTTTCCATGTTGGTCTATTCAATGCGATTTCTTTGACTTCCTGATATGACACGACACCTAATTTTCCTTTATCTGATCCATGTATGATCTTCTAGGTCTTCCTCTCTTCCTTTTCCCTTCTATTTTTCCTTCAATTATCGTTCTTATAAGGTGGTCGTGTCTTATCAGGTGTCCTAACATCTTTCCTCTCCTATTTTCAATGGTCTTTAGGATTTCCCTCTTTTCTCCCACGATGTTCAAAACTTCTTCATTAGTCTTTTTTTCCGTCCAACTAATCCTTTCCATTCTCCGCCAACACCACATTTCAAACGCCTCTATTCTTTCTCTGTCACGTTGGGTCATTATCCACGCTTCGCTGCCGTACAACGCAATGCTCCATATGTACACCTTTATCCGCCGTTTACGGATCTGCCTGGATATTCGGGCTTTAAAGAGGCTCTTCTTGGCATTAAAAGCTTTTTTCGCCAATGCTAGACGTGTCTTTATGTCTAGTGTACATCTGGAGTCATCTGTCACTATGCTGCCCAAATACTTAAAGTGCCTAACTTGCTCTATGATGTTGTCATTCAGCTTAATTGGTTCATGCTTTGGTCTGGTCTTCGTAGTTATTAAAGTTTTAGTTTTACTATAGTTTATTTTTAAGTCGAACTATTCAAATATCATGTCCATCTCTTTAACTAGGCACTCCAGCTCCCCAGCGGACTCTGCTAGTGCTGCGATATCGTCAGCGAAACGAATAAACTGCACCCTCCTACCATTTATGATAATCCCCCCTTTTCCAGATTCTACTAGTTTTCTAATGGCGTATTCGATGAAAACATTAAATATAAGTGGTGAAAGCGGGCATCCCTGTCGTACTCCTTGTCTAATTTTAGCCTTTTCTTTTTCTTCCCCCAATTCTATAATAGTTTCTTGGTTCTTATATAATTCAAAAATTATTCTGCGATCTTTATAATTTAAGCCTGCTTCTTTTAGTACAGTCAACATTTTCTTCCAATTTACTCTATCAAAGGCCTTTTCTAAATCAATAAAAGCTATATGTGTTTCCAGATCCAGATCTAACCGTCTATCCAGCACTAGTCTTAGAGCTAATATTGCTTCCCTGGTTCCTTTGTCTCGTCTGAATCCGTATTGATCCGGTCCTAAATAATCCTCTGCTTTTGGTCTAATTCTATTTTGAATGATTTTAATTAAAATTTTGCTTGCTTGGGAAATCAAACTAAGTGTACGATATTCTTCACATTTTAAAGAGTTAGCTTTTTTGGGCAGAGTGACTATTTTACTTACTTTGAAATCTGAGGGAATCTCACCAGTATTATACATTATATTTAATTAGCTCGTATAGCTCTTCCTTCATTGGTTCACATACTGCGTATTTAATAAATTCTATGTATATACCGTCCGGACCCGCAGCTTTTCCGTTTTGAATGTTCTTTAACACATTTTCAAATTCGCTACGTAGTACTTCTGGTCCAAGCTCATTCGCATCAACTTCATTCTCTCTTTCCAAATCAGCTTCTGTTATCCCTCTCCCGCGTACAATGTTTCAATATATCTTTTCCATCTCTGTACAACATTTTTATTGTCTATTAAAAGCTTACCATTTTCGTCTAATATTGCTGAACTTCTATTCCTTGTCCTATTTTCTAATTGTCTTAATACGTTATTTGCCTGGTTCATTTGTCCCTTTTTAATTAATTGCTCTATTTTATTACAGCTTTTGCCTATATCTAGTTCTTTGGCTTCCCTGCATTTAGTAGTAATTTTGTTTGTAAGTTTTTTATATTCCCTTATACTATTAAAATCGGTTTTGTTTCTTATAAGTCTTCTTTGTAACATTAAATCCATAATCTCATCAGTCATCCATCTCTTACGCGGAATTATTTTCTCGCTTTGCAAACATTCTTCTGCACTAACGTTTAATATAATCTCCAATATTTTTCCATCTCTCCTCTATTGTATTTAAATTTTAATTTTCTCTTAAACTGTTTTTATATTCTTCTAATTTGTTACCTAGGTTATTACTATATTGCACACATTTATTACTCTCTGTATCCTTAAGACTAGTGAGATCAATTCTTTTTGGTTTATTATTTCTTCTACTTTTCTTAATTTCAAATCGATGTAAGCTTATAAGAAGGTTATGGTCGCTGTACACATTTGCTCCTGGCAAAGTTTTGCAGTTTAGAACTTGGGATCTGTGTTTGCTTTTAATGAGTATAAAATCCAGTTGATATCTTGCAATATCGCCGGGCATTTTCCATGTGTATAACCTTCGTTTTGGGTGTTGAAATAGTGTGTTAGTAATAACTAAACTATATTTTTTGCAGAACTGAACAAGTCTGTCTCCTCTGGTATTTCTCTTACCTAGACTATATTTCCCAACTATATCTTACTCCGGTTTGTCACCTACCACCGCATTAAAATCTCCCATTATAATTAAATTATCTCCTTCCTGTACCGTGTCTAATATTGTATCTAGATGATTATATATTTCTTCTATTTCATCATCGTGATAGCTACTTGTTGGCATATACACTTGCACTATGACTACATGCGTATGTTTAGCTTTAATTTTAACCACAGTTAGTCTATCATTGTAGTGAATTGTATTTTCCACACACGTACCCCATTTCTTATTTAAAATTATCGCTGTTCCATTTTCTCCTCTATTTTCTCCAGTGTATATTATTCTATAATCATCACTCCAATAATCACCACTGCCTTCCCACCTCGTTTCACATAATCCCAGTATGTCTATTTGTAGCCTTTCCATTTCCATCTTTACTTCATCTTTCCCGTAGCCAACATAGTTCTCACATTCCACGTCCCAATTTTACAAGGATTTCGCATGATAACGACCGAGTTAGCCTTGCTCCTAACCCTGCCGGACTCAGACCGCCACGGGATATTACATCGTGGAAGCCCGTTGTCAAGGACCGATATCTCTTTGTTGTTCATCTTTCATAACTCCAATTTAGGGAGGAATATTGTGTGGTGGTTTCCCTCTTGCCTTCCACACCGCAGTTCAGAAACCGAGTGTTACTCTCCTTCTGATGTCCAGTCATGAGCCCTACCAGATTAAAAATCTTCGGCCTCCAGCCAGTACTAGTGCCACTGCTGCCTGACACCAGGGGAATGCCTATTTAATGGCGGCATTTACTCGCCATGTCACCGGACTGTCCTTGGATATTACAGCCTTTATAAAAGAGCTTGCCCCACCAAACTCTCCACTGTAACCTGATAATCCTGCCGCTATATGGTCGGGGACTTCTTATTTTGTATATTCGCAGCCAACCATCATATCTGATGGCCATTCCACTATCCGCCATCTGTGGACCCCAGTAGTAGCCTATAGCTCAGCCCCACCACTATACAACAACCTTTAACAAACTTTAACATGTCTAAATTATAATAAATACAGGAGAATAACTTAGGAGTATTATTTTATTCTTCCTCGTCTTCTATGTCCGTATCGAACAGTTGATCATTTCCATCAGAAAAGTTGTCTATTTCACGATCGGCGGACGGCTGAAGCACCCCGCGCGCGCGCGTGCATATACTACATGCATTTGTTTTGGTACAAAGTAAACAAATTCGTACTGTTTCAAACGACTTCTGCATTGAATGCCATAGAAAAATATTATTGTTGAACTTACAAAGCTCTTATATCGCATGTAAGGAAAAATGATTTATGTACAAAATTAACTTTTAATTTTTGTATGATACGACAGCATCTTTTCTAACGATGTAAGGAAAAAAATGCTTAAGAGACAAGCACATATAATACAGGAGGAAGATAATTGATTCAAGTGACGATGTCAGGCAAACCAGCTGCCGCCCAAATGATTCAAGCGACGTACTTACGTATTTCTGGTGGAGGCTAATTGTTTCAAGCGACAAAGTGTATAATTTTCGTGCGAGGCTAATTGTTTCAAGCGACGTGGTCTTTGTAGTTCGCGGGAAGCTAAATGATTCAACTTACAACTTGTTGTAAAATAAGAACTGGAAGAAAGCCTTAACAACCATTTCAGTTTAAATGTGAAAAAGGCTAAATAGCTGAAGTTACGTCTATTATTATTTTGGTATAGCTTAAGTGCTCCGTCTTTGAAAAAGTGTCAATTTTGATGTCACTTCATTCAATGGCCCTCTTGAAAACAGCGTCCAAATCTAATTGTTTGAAGCGACAAAAAATGCTCCGATTTGAACGAAACCCGGCTCAAACGATGCAGAAAATTCGCTGATTCCGAATATATATATAACTCAATATCGCCCATGGTGTCGCTTAAACCAAATAGCCTTTCACCCCTCGATATGAATATGATTATTATTATGAGCTTTTTGAGTTGCTGTTTAAATCAATTGAACTTAAAATCGACAAATAATGAATACACTTATTTATTTAAAAACTTTATTGCACAAGAAATGTACAAACGGTGGACTTAATGCTAAAAGCGTTTTCTGCCAGTCAACCTCAAGGTCATGCAGAAAGAAGGCAATGGGTTTGTTTCGTACAACATTCGTTGTTTCGTAAAGCTTTCGATAGATGTCGCTACTAGTCGTCAAGCGAGACTGAATCGTGCGCACGCTCAGAGCGCCCATACAAAAGACATCAATGCGTTAGAAACTTAATGACTCGGCAACATCGCGAATTATTCGGTGCGCCTGTGATATTTTTAGGCAGGGGCATTTGTTTTATGAAATGCAAAATAAGACACAGGACGTGTTTAATTTAGTACACGGAGTGTCTCAGAATTAATGAGTCAAAGTTCTATATGATGTACCACTGTGCTGCATGCTGAGTCCTTTTTCAGGGGGAATGAAGATAACGTGGAGCGTTTGGAAACATTTACAACATAAAATCTCACTTTTCTTCTAATCGATTTTTGAAATTAAATTTTCATTTCAGCGTCGTATGAATTAATAATAATAATAATAGTCCTCCTGGCCAATTTCGACCACGGCGGCCAATCTCGACAGAGATCAGCCAACTACGCAGGAGATATTATAATGCACAAGTGGGAGTGCAATACACTTGTGCACTCACTGTTCCATCACTCTTAAAGTTCGGTGAGACAGGACCAACGGCTTAACGTGCTTTTTGAGGCACGGGGGTATTACACCGCCAACTTCCCGACTTCGAGCTGTTTTTGAGAAATTCATAACAGAAAATCTCAGAAACAATTTTGGATGTAAGGCAGAAACATTGCCAAGTTAACGTTAGCGATATGTAACTTTTTCAGTTTTTTAATCCTACTTTGTACACACAGAATAGGTCACCTTTTTGTCATTTCTTTTATTTGGTATTGATATTATTCAAGCAACTGTTTTTTTTTTTCATCTTTCTGTGGGTAGAAAAAGGTTTTTCATGTGTCTATTATCTTCAGGATAATAACTCAATTAGGTTCTTTCAAATAAAGTAATTTTTTGCACTATTTATTGTGTGTAGTATAGATTTGTTCTGAACTTTGTTTCGAGAACTGCACTGTTCATGAAAAATTGCTCAAATATTTATATAAAAATATACAACAAGATACCTGAATTCATAAAAGCCCTAAAACCAAACCTGTTTAACATCCAACTCTATGAATGGCTCTTAAATAAAATGAAAAATAGTATTTTTGAATTGATTTATTAAGTGTTTTTACTATTATTTCTTGATTTATTATTTTGATTTTATTTATAACGTATTGTTTTTAATTAGATCTATTTATTGTATTGTATTAAAACCATTTTTACATGCCATGATTATTGCGAAACATGCCGTTCTATAAACGTAATTAAATCTATATATGTACCGTCTTTCAAAGTAAGTAAATGGAATTAGAAATGGAATTGAATTGTGCTTGATATTTGTGGCTTTTTAGTGGAGGTATTTTTTTTATATGTAAGATTATTCACCTTTTTTAACACTTTAGAAAACTTTAATGTTTGGTGAATATTTTTTATTTAGCGCTTAGCTTCTCCATCTGCGATAAAGGCAATCAAGTGTGCTTTTGTCGGAATTCCTAAACACTGGCTATTTATCTTTTCTTTTTGCTTCACATTTTTTACATGTTTCCAACTCTTTTAAAGTTTTCCCATTTTTATGTTTGTCATGAATACAACCGCTAAAGTTCACGAACAGAAAAATACATATAAATTCATAAACATACATCTTTAATAAATACAATAATTGTGCTTTAAATTATTTACAGGTTTGTTACAATTGTAAAGGCAGTGATGATAAAGTCACAAATTATAGTCTTAAAAGTATTACAATATTCAGAATTCGATTTGTAAAATTATACAATATCACATTAATATATCTTAACACCAGCAAAGATATTTACTTGAAATTCACCAGCTTGTTTCATTAGTTTATTTCAGTAATAAAACTAAGCTGCTTCCCAAGTTTGGAACTCATGAATTTTTAGTCATCTCTGGCATTCCGAGCCGTAATGCCTTTGCGTGCCATCGCTTGGTTTTTACACATCCTGTCTTTCTTCCCATGACGTGTTTCGGCTATTACGATTCCTGTCAGATACTTGCCTAACTCAGGTTATCTTATAACAGTTACTCCGGCGCAGGTGCTCAACGGACGTGAGGGAATTTGACAATATATAATACTATATTTATTGTCTATGAAGATGATATGCGAGTAGTGATTAATTAACTAACGATACTCTTATATACATTTACTTTTTGCTAGGGGCAAGTTTTTGGAATGAGGACGAGCTATTCAAAATATAAAAGTAAAATGACTTCAAATAATAGAATAAACAAATATTGGTTGTAAACAAATAATATAACGATTACAAAGCTGACACTGAAAGAATTATATAAGAAAAAAACTTAAATATATTAAATGTAATATTATATAAAATCAACAATAAAATACATAAAAACTCGCCCAAAAGCCTAAACTGTATCCATTTTAAGTCTTACGTTTCAATATTGGCTTCGTATCATTTTACCACCAGTAACCGCCATGGTGACCATAGTAACCGCCATAGGGCCAGTACCCGTATCCACCGTAGCCCCCATAGCCGCCAAATCCGTAGCTAGGCCACCCATAGTAGCTGCCGTAGTATGGGTAGTACCCCCCGTAGTGGCCGCCCCAGCCGCCCCAGCCGCCGTAGTGGCCGCCCCAGTGGGACGCTGCTGGCTTCAGGTCCTCGGCGGCTAGATCCTCTTTTTGGCTTTCGGCGTTTGCTAGTTCGGCTGCCTCGGGTTTTTCGGCTGGCGCTGCTAGTGCAGACACCAGGAGGAAGAGGCTGATGATGATGATCGCGAGCTGTGAATTTGATTATCTTTTAGAACTTTCATGATATAGCGTCTTATTCTATTTCTATAAGCTAAGCTTCCACTGGTACGACGCTATGACGGTTATGGAAACGTTGCATGGTGCAGACTATTTGCCAGAACTTGGATATATATTTTTTAATTTGGTCTGGTGGTCTGAGGTTCAGACTACAAAACCAGCTGTCGCGGGTTCGAATCCTGCTAGGGGAAAATGTTTGTGTGATGAGCACGTGCATTTGTACCTGAGTCACGGGTAACTGTATTTAAGTATTTCTATCCGTTATTCTAGCCACCATAGCACAAGCTAACGCTTATTTTAGGGCTAGGTAATTTGTGTGTTGAATTTGCGTTGAAACAATTTATTTATTTATGTAGGAATTCGTTACGAGGCAATTAAAATAAGCAGCAGCTGTGGATGTTCTGCAACAGATTTTGATGATAACTATAATGACCAGCGGTTAAGTTGACTAGCGTCTAAAATAAATGTCGGGGTGATATGATATTTCATGTAAGCGGTCGGTATCTATTACTCGTTTTTATTTTCCACAGAACGCTACTTGAGCTTCTTATCTTTGACAATATTAACAAACTATCACAATTGTTATTACTATTGAAAGTTGTTAATACTTAGTTGTACCATTCAACGCCTTTTTTTCGGTTTAACTTCACGCTGACTCTTTACAAAGAATAACATTAACTATAATCCTTATACACAAAACGGTTATGCAAGCTACTTATCATAACACAATATTACTTATTTGCTTTTGTTTAAGATTAAATAAATCCATTGGATCAAGAAAATGCAGAAAACATTTTTTGCCTAATTAACTATTAATAATTTCACTGAACAACACATAACATGACATTACTCCTAAAATCCACTATTTTAACACTATCCTATAATTTAACTCCAAAACGTCCTACAATGATTTGTCGCGATCTGAAAGTGTTTACCAGTTTTTGAATTAGGTTCTATATCAGTATATCACACTTCTATCACTTAAGTCCAAAATTCTTTAACAAGTTACTTGTTACTTTTCAAAATGTAATCAATTTGACTCATCAAGAATAAAAAGTGGGGTTTTGATCACTTTTTGGTATAAGAAATATTTTCTTTATTCCTTGAAATGAAGTGTCAATCAACCTTATAAAAGAATGATTGATTCTCGTTAAAAAATAAAAATAATATCTGGTCATTTGATTGACCATAGATGACCATATTAGACATTTAGAACTTGTGAATAAAATTGTGCCAGCAATTGCGATCCCTAAAGTGGTAACCAATTTCTGTATGCGACCGTACTTACATTTTTGCAAGCCATGTTCGATGGGGTAACGTAACACTACACACACTGCGGTCGTAGGGCCTGCGCGGGAGTTTTATACCAGCGCGCGTCCAACAGATGCACGGATGACTGACCAGCTTCCTTCGGCTTTGAACCTTGGGGTTGAAGGTTACGTGTTAGGGGATGGGTGGGGTTTTGTTGATAGACGGTGTAGTTACAGGTGATAGCATTCGAGCAGAATTGGATTGTTATCAAATTGAGATCTAATCTTTGCCAATCGGAAACATACGATCGATTGTTCGGTAAGATCAATACTTATTTATTTATTTATTTCAAACCACTTGTAGCTTACAGTTTACACCAAGTCGCAAACAAGCTTAAATTTACACACTCATGCACAAAATTACAGCAAAGATGAATTACAATTAAAATGTAAAATAAACAATGTCACAACAATTCTTTGTTATAGTCGATTGTTATAGGTGAAAGTGAGTCCTGAATTTTTGTCTTATTAGGTTAACGGTGACTAAACTTTATTTTGATCATTTTAATCAAAAGTCACGTATATTTATTTAGATGTTATTTTCAAAACTAAATGATTTTTATTATATTTAAAATGAACAAACTTGACATGAAATACAATGAGATTAAAAAATAAAATAAAATTAATATATATTTTTTTATATTATTATTATTTTTTACTAAGTATGTCCAAAAGTGAACACTTGAAACATAATATCATTTTGTATTCTTGTGCCAATAAATACATTTTATTTCAATATACCGATATCGTCTGTTTCTTCGTTTTTTATTTGTCGCGTTTGGTTTTCGTTACCATAAAAGTTAATTACGTTTCATGACATAGTCTATAGGCGTAAAATTTAATTTCCTTAATTGTCTAAGCTAACGCTAATTAGTTAATGATTGAAGTCGTCTTGGTCGCCATACTTGGTTCTCCAATTTTTTTGTCTAACATGATAAATAACAGCTACGGTGTCACTGCTTACTCCTTTTTACACAAAAATAAAGATTGCTATAAACTATAAATTCATTTGAGTTGTTAATTCATTAGCATAGTGCATTGATATAACTTTTTTTAATAATTAATATCAATCAATCAGGTACTCGTGCTCATGATTAAATATTTGCCCTCCGTGATCAAAGCCAGTTGTTTTTGCTAACATCAATAAATCATGATGGGACTAAGCAGCCATTGTCATCATAACTAGGCAGGCAATATAACAATTACGCGTTTCCACCGTCAACAATGGTGCTGCGTCGTCGGAACGACACAATTAGATGCGTTTGACAAAATTGTTATCTGAAGATTAAGAAGGTGCACAGGGCATAGGATATAGCGGTTTGATAAATCTAGGTACTGTGTAAGTAAGTCTTACGGTACGGTAAGATTTTTTATTTATTTAACTTGAGGAAACAAACGGCTTCATAATAGGACGTAGTTACAGAAATAAATTATTGACACACTAGTAATTTGAAGCCTTTAATAATAGTTGAATACATTTCATGCTAATCAGGTAGGCCGTGCATAACTCTTGTGGTAAATATTAGATAAAATTACAAAAATTCTATGATTTATCGTAATTTTTGCGAACGTAGTAGCAAAACTATTTTTGTACAAAGCTGAAGTTTTTGACAGCTGCTGTCTATACTATGTCTAGAACTATATACATAAAAATTCATGTCACTTTTCGTTGTAAGTAATTTTATAGCTCAAGAATGGGCTCATCTGTCCAAACCAAACGTTTAGCTTTTGCTACGGACTATTAGTAGATGGTTTATTTATGTGAAGTTTGTACAAAAATTAGCAGTTCTTCACTTTATACGTATAAAGATTAAAAAGGTATTCACTTCTAAACAAAATTAAAGTGAAAAGCCACTACGCTTTGGTATGGTTTTAAGAATTCCTCTTTAAAAAAAACAAAAACTTGTCTTGTAACGGTTTTTATCGAGCACCGAAAAAAAAACAACCACCCACTATCGCTCATCGCCTATACCATACCCAGTCGGACATCCCTCCGGTCAAGCCTCCCGTCCTTCCGGCAAGAGACCTCTCGGCACCGTCAGTCGGTAATGTCAGCCGGTAATGCCGGTCTTGAGGTCAGGGATTCGGCTCCTCTAATTTGTGAATACGGGTCATGAGACCTCTAATTTGCGCTTAGCGGCATATAAGTGTTGACGGTGGGGCTGGTGTTTGGAGACACGTTGACGATGTCATGGGTAGTGGTTGTTACTTTGACACTAAATTGATTTTTTTTGTTTTATTTGTATTTGACATGACCGTATTATTATTATTTAGATATTCATATATAAATGACTTTATATTTGACTTACAATTTGACAAAATACTAGTTGACATGTACTTATTTTAATGAAGATTTTTTTCATTGTAATTTATTGAATTTAAAAACTTTAATTCATAAATACCTCGTTGAGGTCATAATGTTACTAAATAACCATCTTTTGCCTTCATGTTATATATTGTCTGCTGTAATGTTATATAATGAAGTGAATTAAAATGTTATTATTTTAAAAGACTTCAGGTAATTTCCATACACTTAAAGGCTATAAAAAATACGCGGCCACACTATCCCAGTCGCTAGCTATACTCGTATTAGGACCTATAAACACGTGAACTTAACTGTAAATGTACTTCCATTTTGTAAAAGGTAAATAAACAATAAAAAATGTCATACACCTGCCACTTCCACCTACCTACACATTCTTATTCAAAAAATGTGGTTACAGTGTTAGTGCCATTTTTAGGTCTAAAAATACACTAGCAGGTGGACATGGACCTGGGTGCAGCATAATTGTATTATTTTTGGATCAAAATACCTGTTATTTTTTGCAGAGAGCACGAACAACTATCGTCACGTATTTGTAGCGTTTACCTATCGTTAACTTGTCAATTTGTATGAGGAAACTGTCATTTTTTGACGTTTGGACGTGAAAACCTGATCACGTGCTCACCCCACAGTGCATCAACTTAGTCCGCGATATCAAAATTTTGTTTATCAATCAAACTGGTATTCAAAATATTCTATAAGATTTATTTTCTATTCTTTGTGTATATTTCAAATTACAACTGCCTACACTTAAAATTCATTACACTACAAAAAGTATATAAATCTTCATTACTTGACGTAGAAGCTCAGATACATTAAGAACATAAGACACTATTTAAATCTCATAAATATAAACTACTTCTCAAAATTTAGGTGGGAATGAGGATCGCAGTATTTTCTGACTCCAGTACTGGCAAGAATAAACTCTATAATGAGCGTCATAAAGGTGATACGAGCGGGTTGTTACATAAAGTATGCCAAAATCGAAGTAAGACTAAGCGATCCTCGTATCACAACTGACTTATATGGCTTGAACGTGATTTGTTTATCTATGGAACTTATGGGAATAAAACTCCATGGCCAAATTCTTCATAGCTACAAGCTGGGACAGTTTTAACTCGGTACCTTAATAACAACAAGACAAAAGTTCAAATTCTAAACTGCAATCTCAATGATACACCCAACGTACGAAAAATTGCTTTGGTTCACGTTATGGAACCATTCGGTAAAAGAGAAAAACTAGTGTTGCCTATACATATATATGCTTTGTTTTTGAGTGTAGTAAAGCGCGGTACATCTTCAGGTGTTTCTTATCACAATTTGGCTCATAGATCGTGATTTAATGTACTCTTAATTCTGAAAATAAACCATATATTAAATATCGAGTGGTAACGGTATAAGTTAAAGAAGTTTGATATCGACTACTTGAATGAAATTCGTCACTTAGTAGCAATGACCAGGCTTTAAATGCATGACTTTTATGAGGTGAATACAAATGTGGGATTTATGACCACTTGGTGGCAGATTTGTGATTATTATTAATTTGTTCATTACTCTTATATTTATCTGAACTATACTTTTCAATGACCTACAAGTCATCAGCTGACATGTTAACTAGCTGTCTAAAAAGAACCATTTCTTCTTATATGGTCGTATTTGATTCCCATTTAAGTTACAAAAACTATACCTCTACCAATTCTCTCTGAAGTCTACATTTTTATGACTCCATCTAGTACGTGTCGAAAATTTCACACTGACCAGAGACTCTATTCATTTTAACAACCTGTAAACATAGTGGTCTTTAAATAGCGTTAACTGTTCCTCATTAATTTTACTAAGTACCTTACCCTGCTCGCTTATAGTGCTTCGGCCATGTCGAATGGTGAATCGTCCGTATCACGGCATTCGAGCGGCTCCACCATTGTTTTAAGGCCGTGCAATGGGTTTATGTCATCGGCTGTCGTCTCCAGACCTTGAATGATCTTTGTTTCGGCTCTCATTGAAGTTTTGGTAGCAACTTGTGATTGTAAGGGTGCTTCAGGCAGAGGAATCCGTTCTTAAGATATTTTTCAATTGACTTTTTCATCAATTTCATTGAAAGGTAACTATGGCTACTTGCTTCCAACGAGAGGCTTTTTGCTGCATATCAAAAGATTAATCTTAACATGAAAAATATTTCAGTGACATTATATTGTACACTTATTGAAGTATGGCCGGTGCCCAGCAGTGGGAGGTATATACTAAAGCTACGTTATTTAGACTTTATTGAAATCAGGATGGATCTGCTTACAAATTCAATAATTATTCCATAATGGTCACTGAAATATTTTCAAATCTAGGGTAAAAATTGCAAGTATATTCGGAAGTTGCACATGTTTCGTGGTGGTTGACTTAGTGCAATATCCTTAGGTGTATTCATCGATTAGTTCTACACCGGCGATATGTCATTCTAAATGCCTTGGTATTTTCGTAGCTGTTTGTTGTAATAATCTATCATCTTCTGATACTTGTGCGTTGCGTATACCAATGTTTTTCCTAGTTAGATCATCTCAAGTATCATTACCATCCTTATCTTATTTATTACGTTTATTTTTTGCGTTCACAACGCTATTTTTAAATTCGGAAAGACATAATACTTTAAACATCCTCCCTGATGACCAGAGCCGAAAGGCTTTTTAAAAGTTTTAAGTTTTGTCTTTTCGAATCCTTATCTTAATTTTACTGCATATTACTTACAAATAATTATCATATCGCATCTTCAGTATCATAAAGTCCCACATATCCATCATCAACATCATCCTCCGAAATATTTTGATAACGCGTGTTGCAAATCGGTGTCCCACTTCTGCGCAACCGCACGCACACGGTTTCAAGTTTAATTCTACGGTGCAGGGCAGCCATGCGTGTTGTTATGTCACTGCGATTCATATAGCAGTTTATGGGCCCTAAAGTTTGGGGTGTCATCTTAGATTGAATTTAAGAATAAGAATAGTTATTCTCAACATTTCTACTATGTACCTTATTTTCGAGTCCCCGATTTTCCGGCACTGTTGCAAGTGCCATGATCACGGAGTAACTTGAGGTCTTGCGGATAAGTTGTTATTGGCTGATATATCGGTCAAATCTATGATAAAAATCTCTTGAATAACTATTCTAATGATAGTGACCATGAACGTTTTATAACAATACTAGCTGACCCGGAAAACGTTGTTTTGCCATATAAATTATTGTAGACAACCTTTATCACTAAGGGATATGAAAAATAGATTTTGGCCGATTCTCAGACCTACTCAATATGCTCACAAAATTTCATAAGAATCAGTCAAGTCGTTTCAGAGGAGTACGGGAACGAACATTGTGACACGAGAATTTTATAATAGAAATATTGAATTTAAAGATGCCTTTGATACATTGCAAGTTAATTAGGACACATTTGTTTAATTTTACATCGGATCACATGGCTATGACTGGTAGATTTTCATCATCATGCCATTCGCTTTTGAACTTATTGAATAAAACTGCAGTCTGCAATCAAGAACGGGTCTAACGTTGTTCCTTTAGAGGGGTGCTGCAGGGATCAATACGAGTGCATCTGCTATTCATACATACATATGTTTTTTCTATTGTGTAAGCTTGAACTTTTATATTGTCTTTATGTTTAAGTTCATCGGGATGTCGTAACTGACGTGACATTTGTCTGTAGATTTAAATAATAGCGAACTATGGGGTTTACTCCCATAGTTTACTAGTATTCAAATATTAGGGCTTTTGACCTCGGTGTGATGTTTTCACTTGTAGCCATTTGCATTAAACTTGTTCCTACCTAAAAACAAGCCCTCAGACTTACATGCAAACAGTTCAACCATACATTGTCTCAGTAGCTGTCCAATTTGGCAGACAATCGCCACAATCGTGGGAAGTGACTGGTGCCGCCACCACAATCACTTACTCGTGGGATACAGTCCAACTCGGGACGTATTTTCTTTTCGTACAAGAAAAATACTTTTTCTTATACACTGTATATAAAATTGTCGAGTCTGCTACTAAAAAAATAAGTCTAAAGTGTTCGCGCATGCTGGTTTCTTTTTCTTCTAAAAGTTTCGTGATGTTAACCCTTATACGGTCTTCTACTTCTGCAGACTTCAATCAGTTGTAATTGTAGTTTTAAATAATAAGGGTTCTACTTATGAGTGTTTATATCCCTCAATTCCTGAAGTAGTTAATACCAAGTAATTACATCAATTCACTATTAAAATAACCTTGTTGTAGAGGTAAATGTCTGTATCTATTTACGATTAAGAATAAATATTTAAAGGTAGACTATTAAATAGATATAAATCTTGAATCTAATACATACAATAACGATATTCGTGTCATAAATTGATCTAAAATACTAAAAATACTGATATTACCACCCTACAATTTGATCCAAACCCTACGTACCACTTAGGCTAATCACACGTTTGCGCGCCCGACTGTACTTACCATAGTTAATTATTTGTCAGCAAGGCGGGGTTTACTTTTTGCCTATTATTGTGTGCAGGTCCTTGTGACATAAATACATACATTCCTATCGGTGTTATTAGTGGACGCTGGCAGGGGCAATGACACACATTAGGTGTGATTAGATTGATTACCGACTTTATATTTCGGTAACTTACAGTTGCGCTTAGTAAGGATGACGGCGGACGCTTTTTAGATCATCTTAAGCAATGTTCCAGTGCTTCATGGATTTGGTTTTTACTTTTAATAGGCTAGATGACACCACCAATCGTTGACAAACTCTATATTAACTGTCAAAACGATCTGTCCATAGATTTTCTATGGGAATACAAAAACGTGACGTCACGGTATTGTATCAGAAATCGGAGTCAATTGACCGAATATTTATTGAATTTTGTGTGTTAAAAAATTGGATGGTACAGCTTTTTGGAAATATACTGGTTGTATTAACTATATAGGAACTATGTGTTTTGAACGCCATGGTCTTGAAAATATTTAAGATAAGTGTAATCATGCCTATTGGTACGAAGGTATTTTTGCTTCCTCGTTTACAGATGACAGGAAAAAAAGTTTGTATGAGGTTAAGCTGTGTGCATATTTATTGGACGCATTCGGATATCTGCGACTGGGCGGGACGTTCACATCGGCGTAAGGTGAAAAATCAATTCACTGTTCATTACTTTTGTGTTATACAATAGTTCTTGTAGTAACGAACGGCCAAGCCACATATTTTGACTAAGGTGTAGAGTTTGTGAAGTTAGGCCGTGTAGAGTTAGGGCGTGTAGTGTTAGAAGCTTGGCTCTACATGAGATCTGATAACTTTTTGACAGTGCGAGTCATATGGGCTCGTCTTGGCAACATTTTACATGAAAATCAGAGTCGCCTTTTTTTATAGCCCACTCTCTTATCTTTGCCTTTTTTGTTTTTAAATTGATACTTTGTCTCAGCCCCCTGATCTCATACAAACTCCCATCCTCTAGTTTAAGGGGTTGGGGGATGAAAGTTACAAGTTTTATAATTTTTTTGTTGTTTGTGTGCTAATACTAGCTTACATACAAAATTTCAGCTTTCTAGGACATTAGGAAATACCTTAATAATTTTGATGATCATCAGTGAGTCAGTGACGAAATCAGCTTTTTTTAGATATAAATAAAATCTGAAGTATAAAAGCTAATGTAAGTAAAACTTAATATGTTCAATAAGTCCGCTATTGACAATATATCCCGAAAATTTTGTTGATCTAGCATAATCCAAACCCAAGTTATGAGGGTTCAAAAAAACGACGAAGCGCTTCGAGAAAAGGTAGGTAGTGCCCGTGCGCTTCGCTTGGCTCGTCTTGGCGGGGGCACGGTAGTGCCCAGTGCCCAGATATTGTCTAACGTAGGTAACTTGGGGACAAGTTTTAGTTTACGCAGGCGGTTTCAGCCACTCTTCATTGTAGGATCCTACTCTCAATAAGCGTCACTTTAAGCAATGTGAAATCATTAATTTACGAGTACATTTTATGGTAATTAAAAAAATAATATAAAAAATGAAATTTTTATTAATTTCCAGTTTGACAGTTTAAGGTATTACAATACAGTTTTTAATACCACATGGACTATAGGTACTTATTCATTAAATTGATATAGAAGTATGAAATTGTAGCACTGGATAATATAGCTTAAAGTCTGTGTTTTCAAAAAAAAATGGCACTATTCGGTGTCACATGTTACACTTATACCGATAGTTATTTCACATTTGCGCTTTTGTGAGCTTTATAACGTAAGGAATTTTAATAATTTCTTAATTAATTACACATGAAAAAACTACTGTAGCAAATGCTTATACGTAAAATATTTTGCCCAATACTGAGTATACCAAACGAAATGACGACCTGTGTGGCCACTACGACATGCGCCATACTCTCGAACTAAACCGCCACACCTAGCGCCATCTATCGGAGCCATTGCTCGATTGGCGCGAAGTCGACGTCTGCGCCGGCGCTGTTACTCGCGAAATTCCGCGCGCGGCCGCTAGATGGCGCTCGCCTGAAGTACTCGGCGACGTTGCCACTCATGCTACCGTAGGGGATACCGCCTGAAATTTAGAATATAATTTCTTCGGATTAATGTAGAGTATGTAGGTAGCAAAGGTGGACTCGGCTATGGTTTTCTCATATGTAACGGAGTTACTACGTTAAAACTACACTAAATTGGATCTTTGACTTATTGTAAGTAATTATTTTACTATTCTTATTGCAAACATTTTCGGAAACAGGTTGTGAAGCTAAACTAAATGACAGTCTTTTGTTCTTTAAATTTAATTATTGAAATTATATGTAATGTAATCTTTAAAATTATGGGTTTATTTGACCTGAAATAAATGTTTTTTTTCTAAATTCCAGCTCATTAGCTATTATGAGATTGAAATCTAATATTTTGTATTTTATTTTTGGTTTTCGCACCACGCGTTCTTTCAACCTCTGAAACATTATTGAAATTATATTTCCTTATTTCGATGTCACTATTTAGATTTCAATTTACAATTCCTTTCATTGTTGGTACAGTTTATTTGATGAGAAACGTACCATATGACAGTCCCGGGCCTGGTAAGGGAGGACTCCCCGCGCTGTCGGGCCTCGCTATCACTAGCAAGACGAAACAGCTGACTATGCAGAACAAGAATAGCTGAAATATTAAAACAGGATGTTAACTTCATGACACTTGATGTTTTACCCGTCTGGAAGATGTCACTTAATATATAAATATACAGCAACATCACATAAATTGATCTGGCTCCGTGGTAATTAGCTTGAGCACTTGTGTTACAGATATCAGAATCAACAGTGATATTACAAATAAACTTAAGTAAATACTAACACCTAGACCAGTACAAACAGACATATTTATGCACACAAATGTTTGTACAGTGCGAGGATTAAAATGGTCATCAACTTTGATTTTTAAGACCACGAAGGTTGTCTGGAAGATATCACTTTGATCTTTGAGACCGCGTACAATGAACATCTTTCTGGGCCCTAATTCCGTTAATGCAATCGCTACAAAATCAAAATTGTTTCAGCCGATTTTGTCATCATACTAAAAATATCAAAATCGAGCAATTCGATTATGATTTTGCAACGATTGCATTAAGTAAACAAAGCCTATTAGCGAAATTAGGCCGCTAAGTTGCTAAAGACTTGCTTTAGAATAGAATAATTTTTATTTGCATAAAACATGGTATACATTTTTCAGATGTTAAAATAATAAAATGGCCAAGCATGTGTAGAGTTATTGAGAGTTATACATCTTACTCCAACAATCAATGTTGTACGTTTCTTAATCAACTTCCCTATCAAGAAATCAAAATCTACATTATTTGCAGAAAGAAAATTTTGAAAAGCTCTTCTCTATTATATAACTTGTGTTTTTGTGTCTGTCTGTAGCATCGTAGCTTCGGAACGGATGGACCGATTTCAGTGCGGTTTTAGTATGCAAAAGACAAATTTAATCAAGGTGGTTATGAGCTTTGCCTCGTCAAAATCAGTCCAGCCGTTAATGCTTACCAGCTGTATTTCTATCTCATGTCGGGTGTTTTTGAAATTTTTGTTTTTTGACTCTAGATGCCCTGCTTATTTGCAAAGTAAACATAAAGCTGGCTCAAAGCGTTAAAAAGCACTTACAAAATTCAACGACTCCATTAAGGTTCTCGGTAGCTCAGTGGTCAGAGCATTGGACCGGACTTCCAAAGGTCGGGGGTTCGAATCCTTCCCGATAACCGGAGCCGAAAAGAATTTTTAAGTGTTGTCTTTTCGAAATTAAGTAAACATAACCTGATTGAATTTGAAACTTTAGAAACAGAAGACACTTTAGCTTACCATGTAAGACAGGGATGACATGTATTTTACGTAAACTCGTATTTATATTTCTTCTTCTTTAGCATGCAGTGTAGCGAATCTTTGCGTTCCAACGATTACCCCGGAAACACCTTGACTAAGTGGCAAACCGGTTTAAGGTAATAAATTGGCAATACCATTTTAGTCTTAAAAGAAGCATTACGTTTTAATTAAGAATATAATTATTTGGCGCCACTAGTCTGTTGTGAAATATTCAATATTTTGAATAAAAAAAATACTCTAATCTTTTGTAGCTTCTGATTTGAAATTAAATTGATACAGCTTTACTTTTAAGGTTTTATTTACTGAAATAACTAAGAGAAGTCTCAAATATCAGGATAAATTGTCTAACCGTGTTAACATCTTGGCCACAAACCTGAAAGGTACTGGCAGTGTCCGTTTCTCCAGACTAAGGAGAAATAGCGTCCCAACCCTTCAGAACCGTTTCCAGTAGTCAGTGAGGTCACTGGACCATCCTCACAGTTACAATGACACTAGCTGACAAAAGTCAAACATAGTAGCAACTATATGTGAAAACACAGATTGTTGTGCCAAGCAGGATAGAGAAAAAAAATTTACTGAAGAATTTTTAGTAACTTGGTTTAATAGGCTTGTTTCCACTATGAAAGAAATATTCAAAAACTGATTTTCTCTAAAATAATTCATAATTTCAGAAGCCTTTACACTAATATTTTTCTGCAGTTCGTATTATTTGATTTTTAATTGGAATTCAAATGATAATTAGTCACTCAGTCGGCATTGCACGCGTTGACGTCAAAGTGTGTTATTCCCATACAAGCTCTATGAAGAAAAGCGTTTTGACAGTTGATAAAAAGTACGTCAACGATTGGTGGTGTCAACTACTGTATTCTGTAGGATAAAGCAACTCTTACACTAACTAACTTAACCTTTATTTTGCCGGGCACAAAGACTTCATTCCTCAACAAAAGGTTTCCAAGGTTTGTTAAATGTCACTCGTAAGTCAACATCTAGAGCACTGCTCTAATATGTATCAGGACTTAGAGTTGTCGACAAAGCACTTATCAAATTAACGCTTAGCTTTATTTTGTTCAGTAGTTTAATGATATCAGTTTACACTGTGTTTTTAAATTGTTGATGTAGGATATGGATGAAGGAAAGAAACGCAAGGCTTAAGAAAGAGGATTTATGTAGTAAATGACAGCAATGAAGAAAGATAGGTACTTGCGGCAAACAAGGCCCACCTATTTTGAAGCCCTCAAAAATCCTACATTTCCGGGTTAATATAAATAATTAAATCACTAATAATTAGAATATTTATTAAATATTTAGGACGCACTGAATTATCTTTTATATAAATACTTGAAATGCACATTTTTTTAAAAGCCTTCGCTGGGCCTTATTAAACTACTGTAGTATATAATAAGGCCCAAATGATAAACAGACATTTTAAATGAAATTTTAACAAAAATAAACTTATAATCACAAATGAAACTGAACTCCCTTCATAGAAAAACATAATTGTTAATAAAACTCCAGTTTAAGCCGTTGCCCCTTGAAGATTATCATTGGTGGTATAAAATTTTCCACTGCATTTGCACACATGGCTATGGTAACATTCTCCGCATGCTCTGGAGCTATCATGTGAAGTCTCTTACGGCCTCTTTGTGCTTATACAGATTGTTGGTGGTGGATCGTGAGACGACAACCTTTTTCGTCCATATTATAAAGACGTTCTGGGTGGTTGACAATGTCAAATTCTTCATAAAGTTTCTTAACCTCGTCAAAATGTTGTTTCACTATGGGGCGGTTAAGTTTCTGTGAACTGGGCCTTTCTTTTAGAAATCTCTCTGTGTAATTATTATTATTATTTGTAGTATCTTCTAGGATATCTCAGCACAAAGCCGGTCCTTTTGGAAGGCGTACTTGGGGATATGGATCCAACACGAAGAGGCCCCTTAGTGATACATTAATGTGTACTTAATATTATTATTATGATTATTCTTACAGAAAACAAAAGCCTGTCATCGAATTTTCCTTGATGTCAACGGCATTCCAATGGGTCCGAATTTAATATTTTTTTCCACGAGGTCATTTTCTTGTTTGGTACTCATTATAGAACTTCTACCTGAGCGTTTAGAAGGATCGCCTGTTTTTAAATGGTTTCTTAACGTACGCCGTGCAATCCCATGCCGATCCTTGGAGCACGTTCTGCAGTCATAGCCACTTGATTCTGACCACTGAGCACGTCTTTGCGTCACACTCATCGAAAAAAATTGAAAAATATGCAATTGAAACATAAAAATACGCTAATATCACAAACTAGAATATGCACTTAGTACAACAAACACATTATTTTATTAAACAGTAGGAAAAATACATCAAACTTACCTTTATTCCACAGCTTAAATTATAGTTTGCGACGTAACCTCAAGTCAGCACGAGACCCGGCTCGCTACTCACGAAACGAAGCGCGCGGGGTGCGCGACGTTGCCAAGCCGTGCATATTGTGACTCGTTCTATGTATGCGTAAGTCACACAGGAAAGAAATCACATTTTCGCGCAAAATACGAACTGTGGGCCTTATTTAGCTCCGGACCTTAATTACCTTCAGTACCTTATTTGAATTTGAAGGACTTGTGAGGGCTGTGAAAGGGCGAGTCATGTGTGAAAAGTTAAAAGAGTATGGTGATAGAAGTATATTAAAAGAAGTGTCTGCTGCAAACACCAATGAAGAAGTTTCGTTGATCTGCCGAGTTTCCCTTCAAGCTCCTACATTGATGTTCTCTCACTTAAATCCGTATAGGTTTCTTCAAGATTCACCGTTTAAAGTTAATTGATTACCGCGATGCCTCTCCTACATTAACAAGATGCTATTTATTTCGATCCTTGACAATAAGTGAAAGCATTGAAATGTCAACAATGTTTTTCATAAGGTTGATGTTGTCAACCCTATGCTGTTCTTAAATAATATAGTATTGTCCAGATTGACCTCAGACTCGACCTTTGAATCCAAACATATATACAGGGTGTCTAGAAAATAATGGATAACCATTTCTGGACACCTGTATAGTTAAAAGTACCTACGGGTATAATTGTGGACACGTGTGCTTGTGTGTCAGTGTCGATCTTAATGTGTTGATGTTTTTCTTTAACTTTCCAGAGTTTGAAATAACAGGTTACAAAAAAACTGCACATTTATAAAAATCCTTCTTCCAAATGCATGCTTACATGCATGCTCTCCAAATCACGATAGCATCCAAATACGTTTTTAGGATTGGCACCATGGACACTCTTTGATGTTAATAAGGGATTTATCTTAACTTCTAGCACCGAGCTGAGAAAATGTGACGAAAATGCCAATTTCAGCTTGAGAAATTTAGGCTTATGTAACTGACAAAAGCGGTTTCCCTAAAATAATTAGTTAAGAGTTCTATAAGCAATTATTAACTTTGTAATACGAAGGACATACTTCTTAAACATAAATGAGTAATTTGAATTGGTCGCTTCATAACAAAATAAATAAATAGGCTTATGTTATGGGTACTAGACAATGGATAAACATCATGATAGTTTTGTAGGACTGTTGTCATTTTAGCTTTAAACGTTGTTTGTTTAATAAATAAATAAATAAGAAATAAATACTTAAATACTTTTTTGACGTGACATCTTAAATAAGGTTGTGGCTCGGAGTCACTCATGAAAAAGTGTAACGCCCGCTCACGTCTGTTACGATGAGTCACAGAACGAGAGAGAGGCCCACCGGACCGGTTAATGCCTTGTGTCTCTCTCCCACTCAAACATGATTGGTGTCACGTAAAATCTTCGCCCGTAAAACCGACTTTACAGGCAACCATTTTTTTGTAAATTAATACATATTTTTCATAGAAAACACCCAGACCGGTACAAATACACATGTCCATGAACATTTATGCTTGTACTGTGCGGAGACAGAACCCGCGACCCTTGGTTTCAGAAGTCCGACCAGACGACCACTGCACCAATCGGTCGTCAGAAACAGTGCATTAAGGAATTTTAAAACAGCTTATTGCTACGAGAGATCTCTTCCGGATAAACTCTTTGATAATTATTTAAGCTTCCTTTAAGTTATTTACTTTCGAGTTATGTTTTTTTTATGCCTAGTTGTTATTACAATTATTTTTAATTACAAATCACTGACCTGTCTCAACCGAGTCATGTTGGCGGATGGCGAGCGAGCACTGAGCGCGAATGGTACATGATTGGCGTTTAAATCTCAGGATAAATCCGAAGACCTATTTGGCGATCAATCGAATCTTCTTTGTAAAACTAATCGCTGTTGTTTGGCTTTTGATTTTCCATATCCACGACGACCACTTTGGTGTAATGGTCAAGAAGTTGACTAATAACCAAGAGGACGCTGGTTCGATCCCCGTACTGTACAAAAATTTGTGTGCATGAACACGTCTGTTTGTACCGGTCTGGGTGTTATATGTATTTATTTAAGTTTATTTGTAATACCACTGTTGATTCTGATATCTGTAACACAAGTGCTTTAGATACTTACCACGTGATGTTGTTGTATATTTATTTATTAAATATTTATTTATATTATAAATATTATCCTTATATTTTGCTGACAAGGTGAACTTACCTATTGAACCCAATGTAAGTTGCTTTTTGATTCGAGGTTTGCAATTTGCCTATTACGATTTCATAAGTGTCCTTCATAAACTTGACGTAAGCGTAAAAGGTTGATAATGTATACATTCACAGAAATAAGTTTTACTTTTCAATTCGCGAAATGTGTGCCTGAAAACTAGTAAAGGTTTTTTTGTAGTTGTTCTTTAGTAGTAAATTACTCGCTAAATAGAAGGAATCTGTAAAATTTAAATAATGTTTATACATTACTAGCTTTTATCCGCGACTACGATCCGCATTAGGTTGTTTTTTTGAATGCGTTGTTTTCCCGTAATATCAATGTTATCCAAATTCAAATCTTTGGCAATTTAGGAATGAAAGCGAACAGATTCACCGGAAAGTATTTTTTTTTCATGGGAATGCGTTGTTTTTCCGCGGTCAAAAGCAACTCATGTCCTTTCTTAAGTCTCAAACTATCTCCTTACCAAATTTAATTTAAATCTGCTCAGTAGTTTAGGCATAAAAGCGATCGGCCTACTTTAATTTCCCCACGAGAATGCGTCTTTTTCCCGGGGTAAAAAGTAGCCTATGTCCTTTCTCGGGTATCAAAAAATCTCCGTACCAAATTTCATGCAGATCGGTTCAGTAGTTAAGGCGTGATTGAATAACAGGCAGATAGACAGAATTACTTTCGCATTTATAATATTTGTATGGATTAAACTAAAAGTGTTGCATTTTACAATCGCGATCGCGGTTGAACCAAAACCAATTATCGAAATGTTCTATCGATTCAAAAATTGGTACCTTATATCAACACAGCTGAGTCTAGATAAACATGCCAACCTTGAAAAGCCTTAAACGATCGTGATGTTACATGACGTTTGGCCTTTGTTTTACAATGAACAACGTTTAAGCTCATGCCTTCGTTAGCTTTTAAGTATGAATAAGGTGCTTACTTCCTTTCAGCTACAGCAGTCCTATCTACATGACCTGACCTTGATGTTGTTCAAGATTTATCTTGTACTAAGTGATTGAACTTGAATTGGACATATTTCCATAGAAAAGATCCAACACACTCACACTAGGTTTAAGATGTTCAAGTTTTAAGCTTGGATTCATGCTAGGTTTTAAACTTAATAATATTAACTTTATATTAATAATAAAATTAACTCTATTACAAATGAAAAATAATCATCTTCATTAAAGTGGGATGGAAACTTAAGAAAATTACACTTTGGCTTGACATTTTGCTACGGTAATTTTTGTAACATGAAAAAATATGTTAATAGGGTCATTTTTGTATTTAAGTCGTTTTGAGTAAAGTTGGATCCTTTTCATGGAAATGCGTCCAATAACTAATGCTCGATTCCATGAAGTATGTACGTACGTACATGTATGCCTCTAAGTTGAACGGAATTCACCTGGTCTTGATTTGTATTTTTAACATTCAATGTTGATTAATTAATCTTACCAACATATCAATATTGTTTAATTGCGCTTCGCTTGTAAATGATTCAAATAATTGGTTTTCAAACTTTGTTGACCTTCAACTATTATTAAAAGCTCCAATGTAACTATTTACACGGTAATATTATACATACAGTATTCCAACTCGGCCGTGTTTTTGAAATAAGTGCCTACCGACGCGCGGTACGTAAGCATGAGATAGGGCTGTCGCTGTCGCCTACCTACAGCGTTTTAATTGCATCTGCCTACTTGTACTTTTAAGATTGTAAATTGATTACTTTTTATTTATAAGCACAGATACTTAGAACAATATAAAATATTTATTTGATTACATAAAATACTTTGTGAATTGAATAGAAAGTGTTCAAAAAAAATGCAAGTTGTTTTATTGATTGATAGATTTAATTAAAAAACCATGATGTGAATTTATAACAAATAGGTGTAATAAATTTGCGAAATGTTTGCGCGTTGACTGTATTACTAGTATTATACTCGTATGTACGAAATGCTTTATTATTATTTTTGAGTGTATAAAAAATCCGCAATCCAAAAACAGCACAATATATTCTACTTGTCATGTTAAATAGCTACTTGCACTTATTTCGAGTAAAAATTCGGGCGGTTACTGATAAAAAACAGCACACCGTCCGTTCGTCACTGCGCGCACTCGCGACTGTAGCATGCCAAGCGCATGCCAAGATCCGAGCGCGTAGGTATATCTCGCGCGTCATCCGTTTATATGAAGATAGAATACTGTATAGATAATATTACCGTGCTATTTACTTGCAATTATTAAACAACTTAACCAGTAAAGAACATATTTTTTAATTATTTCTTTATTTTAAAGAAGAAGCTAATCTTAGGTCAAAAGTAGTTCGCAACTTGATGGTGATATGCTACCGGGCTAATTTTCAAAAGTTGTATTCGAAATAAAATTCACCATTTTTGTGTTTTGACTGCACTGAAAATGGTTGGCTATTATGTCGTTCTAGAGAAGTCAAAATGCATGTAGGATTAGGGGTTCGAAGGAAAACAACAGGATTAGCTTTGCATGCACTACAGCCATATAACACAGGGACAACAACACAGCACACACAGGCACAACTTGTAAGGGACAAGCGTAGAAAGGATAAAATCTGCGTCGTACCGTTAGTACATACAGCAACGGCCCAAAATTTCTTTGGTTACCAGGGTCCCCATCTTTATAATAAAATTAATTACTTCATTCAAATTTATCATCTTACCAAATCAAAATGCAAATTGTCTGTTATTGAAAACTTGAAAACACTAGATTATAATACTACTGAGAAGTTCATTCGTCCTCTGGATTAGTATAAATCATCGCATTATAGTTAATCTCAAGCCCACCCAAGCACACTTATCATTTCCAATTTCACTCATACACATGCTTACACTATCACTCACATACACACAACGTCACTTACAGGTACACTTCACCACAGAAACACACTCTCACATGCATTCACACACGTTACATCTAGGTACACTTTACTCTCACTCACAACACACACAACGTCACATCTATCACTCTCATGCTTTTTTTTTGTTTTGCATATCTTCTTTTAATAATCTTAAGCTAAATAGTTTACTTCTTTTTTTCTTGTTTATTCATAGATTTAGTAACTTCAATGTATAGTGGGGTCCGAGGGTGTGGCCTAGTGACCAGTAGCACAGGCTTCTTTCCGAAGCTTATTTCAGGCGCCAGCCTTCACTATCTTGGCTACATCTTGCATCATGTTTTTTATTTTTTATTTTATGTTTTCACATTAGATAGTAAGTGGCCATTTTGTGAAGGGACAATAAATATTTATTATTATTATTATAGGTTTAACTTCTTATTTATTGAACTTTTTTTTAATAAATCCAGCAACACTGTCAAGCTTCTTTCAAACTGCCCTCTTAAAATGCTCACACACACATACATAAATTTATTTAAGGGATTCAATTTTATGATAGGTATTGACGTCTGTGTGACAGACGCCAATTCTTCCACATTATTACATATTCAATCTAAATTTTGAGTAATAATGCCTAATATATTTTTAACCAAAACAACAGTAAGGTACGGTATATAAACAAGGGAAAAGTGGGGGAAAATATACTTACTTCATAAATCCGCTTTCTTAAGCCTTGCGTACCTTATCTTATCTTCTTCTTCTTCTTCCTTATCCTTGTATACTTCTGCCATTGCCCTCTAAGCCACACGTGAGCTCACAAAAGCGTCCCTGACCCTAGCGGAGCTTCCTTGCGCAAGCGATCGTTGCCTTTTCCGGTACAGCGCTCTCGTTACATAAGCCTGACTGATGGCATACTCGTAGCTGATGGTCTCGATGTCCAAACTAGGTGCTTTTTAGGGTTCCATAGTTCGACAAGGAACTCTTGTCGGACTTGGAGAATTGTTCAGTTCGTCCTAGTCTGTCACAGCAGAATATCTTCTACGTTTATAGTCTGATTTGCATGTTGCAACTTGGTTCGAGGATACTTTACATATAGATCTTATTTTTAAAAATACCAAAAATTAAAATTAACCCTTTTTATCAGCTTTCCCGTTTGCGAGTTATAGCCCGCCAAAGTCGTTTACACGGTGTCCCCCCCACCCCCTCCCTGAAATTTCCAGTCTTGGACCTATAAACTTCAAATCTCTCACGTAAAGAAACAGGCACGAAAACTCTTATTTAAAATTGTTCTGGGTATCCTGTGATGAATACTTTCAAAATTATAAATAATATAAACATATATACTTTACAATGATGACATTGACAGCTAGGGAGATGATGATGATGCAAGAAATGCAAAACAGCGCGGTGCCAAAATTTACTACGGAACCCTACTTTATGCGTGGTCCGACACGCACTTGGCCGGTTTTTGTTTTTCTGAGAGCCCTCGCAGACAACAGACTTTATATTTTATCTTTTTGCTTTATTTTTATAGCCCGATAGTATGGCCGTTTTTCTAAATCTCCCAACTGATTCAGGGAGTCGGTAATACTATTGGCCTTAAGCTTACTATCGGTATGTTACTGGGTCATTTCGTTTTACATCAAAACAAAGTTCTTTAATTCTAAGAATATCCCCTAAGTACCTAATAAACTTGACGTAAGTCTAAAGTTATTTCGTGTTTTGTTATTGTAACTGAAAATATTAAGAAAACCAAATGGTTTTTTTTTTTTTGCATGTGTTCATCGCTTTAAAAAAAATAAGGCTGCAGGCTTTCCACAAGTATATTAGACAGTAATAAAGCCTCAAAATATGGTCATTTCAAAGTTAATAATAACACTGTGACATTACATACTGCCGTTGCAAACGTGTAAAACACCCATATCTATTAAGTACATAATCTTTCAACATTTTCCTATTTATTAGTGGTAATGTTGATGAAGGGATTTCTTACTCAAGTTTGAGGTCACTGAATGAAAACGCATCGATTGCCTAATTGCAATATTTAAATGACAGACTATAGGCTAAAAAGTCAAGATCAAAACTAGACTTAAAAAAGTGTCTAATTTAACTACACAATTGATCACAGTTTCTAATCAGATAAATTGCGACATTAACTTTCTGGGAGCCGTTGCAACGTTAAAATTGAAAAGAAAAAAAAATGAAGCGTGAATTTGTCTCAAAAGTTTAATCTTGGAGGACAATTTTTCTGAAAGTAAATAAACCTTACCAGAACTTAAATAAATAGAACTTATTCCGTCCGTAATATTTTTTTAAGCTGGATTTCTAAATTAATTGGCTAGATGACACCACCAATCGTTGACATACTTTTTATTATCTGTCAAAACGGTCTGCCTCCATAGACTTTGTATAGGAATACATGATTGTGACGTCACGGTCATGTTTCAGAAATCGGATTCAATTGACCGAATATTTATTGCGTTTTGTTCAAGTTTTGTTTGTTTAAAAATTGGTTTCTACAGCTTTTTGGAAATATATTGGTCGTATTGACTTCATAGGGGCTATGTTTTTTAAACGCCATGATCTTCAAAATATTTAAGATAGGTGTCATCATCCCAATTTTACCAGAACCTGACATTTCTACAATACAAAAGCATATTTATTCGTACCATTTCTTGCTCTCCCATGTATCTAAGATGTTAAATACCAAGTTTTTTTTTAAAGAATAAGCAAAATTGTATAGATATTTAAATCGAGATGTTTGTTTCTTCAACACACCGTAACGACACCATGATTCCAAAAACCTGATCCGGCCCTTCGTGTTACGACATCGATTCTAATTTCGATTGATTCGAGACACATCGAATCGATTTCTTGACGTTTTTTTTTATTGATAGCTGACCTTGCATTACATTATTGTTGAAACTAATTGTTCAATAGATTCACAATTTTGAGTATTATTTCAAAAGTTCTATTTCAGAATTTTTTTTTGTAATCACGAATTGATTGCCTATCTATATCTATTATTGTTTCCTATTAAAAGCGTAAAATGCCTTTTAAGTAACTTTGTGGATTTGTTTTCATATGTCATTGGGGGTGGTTGAGATACCTAAGTTTCAGCTGACATTTTTAGACGTGCTTCATTAAATCAAATGTGAATAAATGAATACTAGAACGTTAAATGCTTTTATAGATCTCCATATACAGTGTCATAATGTTTTCTTTTATGATTGCAACATTTTAAATTAAAAAATGAAGCAAACTGACCTAGACCTGATGGCATCACTGGAACGAATCGCAGATCAATGACTTTACTAATTACTGCATAGACACAAAACGGGACTTTGACAATTATAAGCCTATTCGATAGCTGCAGGATGAGCTATTATCGAGTACTCCAATGATTCCAAAGTCTAGGCAAAAAAAACATGGCCGCTTGCGCGAGCTCCGCCATTACATCAACGGCGACAACCGCCTGTTCTATTTCAACTTGCAAATTACATAAAGTAATACCCCCTCGTCGCGTTGCACAAATAACGCTAGCTTTTGTTGACATTGCGACAAATATTACCCATTGATTGACAACGATTATATCCGTGTACAAATTATATTCGCTCAACTAGCTATTTAATTGTTTGGGTTACGAAACGTAGAATTATTTGTTACAATTTTTGATTTGTGATTGACATTCATTTTTAGCTTCTACTTTATTTTGTCTGATGTGAGATATACGACTATGTACAGACAAATAAGTATTTGAATCTATATTTTTCCTCGTAAATGTTAAATGCAACGAATATCTTTACTTTTAGACATAACTGATGAAGCGTAAAATCTAATCTTGCCAAAATATCTTATTGCAAGATGTCTGCGCCTTAAATCTCGTTTTGTACGTAGGTTTGCCTAATAAAGTTCCATTGTTGTAAAGTGATCTAGTTTCAAAAAGAAGGAAGATTTCATCAGTCTTGATTTATTAAATCGTTTCGCGTATAATATTATGTACCTCACCTTATGTTGCCTGAAACAATAGATAATTTTAAGATAACGGATTCCCATGCATAAGTTCGAACTTGAAAGAAGATTATTTATTTATTTAAGCTTTATTGCACAACAAAACTATGTACAAAAGGTGGACTTAACGCCTTAGGGCATTCTCTACCAGTTTCTCTACCATCCTTGATTAGTTACTTTTCTGCTTGAAGCTACTTATGACAAATATAATCTAAGCCAAATCTTTTAAGCTTCATTCATCTGTTGCCGTTACTTCTGATGTCAGCCGTATTGTATGTAAGGAACCATTAACAACTTTATTTGATTATCCCTATCCCTACTTAATATTATCAATGAGAAAGTCAGTTTGTTTGTTTGTCCTTCTTTCACGACGCAACGGAGCAATGTGATGATAATGTTATTGTGTTAATTATTGTGACTGCCTCGTTAATGTAGTGGCAAAGTTTCTGCCTTACATCCGAGAGGTCCTGTGTTCGAATCCCAGGTCGAGCCAAAATTGTTTCTGAGATTTTATTTCTCAAAAACAGCTCGGAGTCGGGAAGTTGGCGGTGTTACACCCCCGTGCCTCGGAAAGCACGTTTTGCCGTTGGTCCTGCCCCTGATTTCTCTCCGGTCATGTCGGATTACCGTCTCACCGAAGTTTGAGAGTGATGGAACAGTGTGTGCACCTGTGTATTGCGCTCACACTTGTGCACTATTATATCTCCTGCGTAGTTGGCTGATCTCTGTTAAGATTGGCCGCCGTGGTCGAAATCGGCAAGGAGGACTATTAGTAGTAGGTAGGAGACTGGAGAGTGACATAGACCTTTTTGTTTTCCGCAAAAAACATCTCGATCTCATGGAAAAATTGAAAAATCTACTCATAGCTTATCGATAGATGGGATGCGCTCACACTTGTGCACTATAATATCTCCTGCGTAGTTGGCTGATCTCTGTTAAGATTGGCCGCCGTGGTCGAAATCGGCCAGGAGGACTATTATTATTAGTGATCCCCTTGCTAGGGGTTTTCTGGTTATAAGTTTCTTTGCGAGTGAGAATCTTAAGTAATATATATTTCACAAATAATTGCTTACCTCGCCGTAAAATTACATCTATGGACCAATTGTATGGTCATTTCTCACGACCTATGCAGTTGATATTTCTATTGGTTTCTGTAATCGTGCTGAGATACTGTTTTGTTAATAGCGTCGGTGTTGCACGCGCCTTCGTTTTTCAATTTCTCAGTTTGCTCTAGTTGACCTGTCGGTACAAGGCACAAGCTCTGCATTGTTCTTTTTTTGTTGATTTGACTAAATAAAATAGAAAAACTGTTCAGTGAAAAAATATTTGACAAATCTTACTTCTGTTTTTTGTGCGTGAAAGAATGATCAAAATTGTGTGCAGTTGGAAAAGAAGACAAGTTTTTGATTAAGAATGGATTCGGCAGTTTTCTTTGTGATAGAATGATTTCACGTCAAAAATAAATCTGATATGGGATTTGGCATCTAGCGTCGATCAGTATTGTAGTTTACTTTTATAAATCGACTTAGTATTTTATAGGACGGATACAGATACTGATAGAAATGGAGTTGAAATCATTGTTTCGACTTTTCTTAGTTCAAATCAGAAGTCAGAAACAGTTAAATTATACGAACCGCAGACAGTATCGCCATCTCAAACCTTTTGGGCCACACACCACAAATCGGAGCGAACGTCCGCAATCGGGCGCAACAGACAACCGAGGAGATAAATACGATCGGCCCCCGCCCGGGCCGGCTCAGTACCCCGCGCGCCGTGATGTCTCCACCATGCGAGCCATAGCTGTCCTCGCGCTCTTGTGTTGTGACATACGCGCCATCAAGGTGCCCGTCCAGTGGAACAGTGACAGTGCAGTGAACTTCGCCGACCAACAACCAAAAACGTCAGCCGACAAAATAACACCACAACACTACGAACAACCCATACCCGTCGACTACTTTCAGTACACAGCCAAAAAACCACAGTTTGCTGTTGATATCGCTGCTTTCCACGGAGTCAAGTCACCGGAGAATCATTACAAAGCGTATCCGATAGATCCGTACACTGGGCAAAGGAAACCGGAATTGGGAAAACATAGAATACAAGAGACAGGGAGGCCCGTTTTTGACGAGTTCCAAGAATACCTAAACAGAGATGAAGACCCCATTGTTAAGGTGACACCAACATCTTCCAGTTACGAAGTGTTTCATCCATACAAGGCTGAGGAACCAGGATTGCAAGAACTTTATAAAGACCCTATTCTAGATAAAATTCGAAACGACATAAGAGACAGCAGTCAACGCTTGCAAACTTATGAAAAAGAGGCGGGGAAGCCTGATATTGAGAGTGATGAATATTTGGAAAGTGTTGAGCAAGCTGACCGTAAGAAGATACCACAAAGGAACATACCCGCGCCGTATGAGATACATCGGCCACAGCGCAGACCTGTTTATTATAGGCCCGTACCTCGAAACCCTTACCGAGAACATGTTCTGAATCAAAGATTCAGACACCCTTGGAATCAAAACTTTGGGAAAATCAGACCTATACACTATAAGCCGTTGCAAAATCATCTACAGAGATTACGGCATCACCATGCTTTAACGTTTGACGATGAACGCAATGAGTATCCTCAAGTACCAGTAAAGGAACCTTATGAGGAACCCTCGGATGGCATCGATATTTATGAAAAGGGTAAGGAAAAATTTGTACAACTCAGAAATAATTTGGATGAATCAATCAACAACGCAGTGATTGAGAGTCGGCCATCAGCACCACAAAAATTAGAACTACAATCGAATGAATCTGAACCGGATGAAGAAGAGGAATTTGTGCCGGTGAAAAATTACGCACAAGTAAGAAAAACTGAGACGACGAAACATTTGCCCAAATCTGCTGCTTTTAAAGAAGCTGATACTTTGGAAGAAATCAAAAATGCGCCCCGTTTAAGAGAAGCTATTAAAAGTACGAAGGCGCAAACAGTTTATACAGAAGAAGGTTATGAAGATTCCGCATATGATCATGCTGGTGAACAAAAGCATGCTTCCGACCATGAAGGTCATGCTGGGTACCTTAAAGAAAAAGAACTCAGCAGTGGTAAGTACAAAATACCATCAGTAAGTGCTAGTTATCAAGACGGAAAAGGGTCTGCGTACAAAGATCAAATTGAAGATGGCAAGAAATGGGAAGATGATAACAAAGATAGCCAGCAAGAAGAAGAAGCTGAAGATTATTCAGAAGATGAACAAGAAGCATCTATTGAAGCTGAATCTTATCAAGATGGTCCTGAGAACATACAAAGAAATAAAAGACAAGAAGAAGCTGAGAATGATACTGAATCTACGACCGTCGATGAAAAAAATACCAACACAACTCAGCCCGATGTCAACATACGCGAAAAACGAGATTTCAAAATTCCTGAAATAAATCTCAACTCTACTTTTTTGACCGAAAAAGAAATTTTAAATATCGCTAAAGGAAAACTTATAGCAAAGGACGATTTGACTGAAAAATACCCTTATTACTTTAAAGACTTCAAAGCTATAAGTAAAAATTCACCTTTGCGATATGCAGAAAATCTAAAAAATATGCCTAGAAAATCACCAGGTGGCACTGAATTCTATGACTCCAGAACACAGTTTGAGTGCCCTGAAGTCGATGACGAAGTAGACCCTATCCCTGAGAAATTAAAGAAAAGTGGACACCCGGATGAAAATGATGATGGATCTGATACCGAAAACGAATCAAAAGATACAAAAAAAGGAGAATCTAATGATGAAAAACCAAGGCTTCAAGGCTTAGGAGACAAAATCGACTGTTTCAAAGCAAAATATTTTGGAGAAAATCCGCTAGATAGTCCTTTTTTCAAAGAAGAATTAATTGAAAATCCTGAACCCATTACTCTGCCAATAAAAACTATTTTCAAACTAAAAGAATCAAAGAAAAATCTTTTGCAATCCCTTGGACCTTCCGAAGGAATCGTAAGCGACGCTGGCATACTACGAAAACAAAGTGAAGCTAGTGTACTTTCGTTGTTGAATGAAGTGAATAAAAATCAAAATAGCTTATTAGACACTGTCACTAAAGGTTCTGAACAGTTACAGTTTCAAACCACGCCAACAAATTTAACGCGTCTTAGTAATAGTACTTCACAACAAAGTAATGTTTATAGTGATATATTACAGAATATTAAGAACAACATTAACGTTCCATTCAGTAATTTTAATAAATTCAATGTTTCACATTATTTGCAAAGCTCGGATAAAAACCTTACACCCAACGTAACCTATGATTCTTTTAAAAATAAAGAAGAAGTGACAAAAGCCCCTATGCTTACAAGAAAACGACGAGCAACTGTACCTTTTGTGTACGAACCGTACAAAATAATAAGAGATGTCCAAGCTTCAGATTCTAAAAAAACTACAACCACTAGTAATATTAGTCCTCTGATCAAACAGCTTCAGTCCAGTAAAGTTATTGACACAGTAGTGAAATCGAATAATGATAAAGATCAACCGGTTAAGCGCAACATTCGTGGACGTATGTACATAGACATTGGTAGAAGAGACAGAGAGAAATCATCGAGCGGAGAGAACACTGATGCCAGTTTTGTTGATGTCAGCGTGGATAAGCGCAGAGGGGAACCAAGATATGAACTAAGGCCTCCTAACCATAAATCACAATATTCACCAGTTGCTAATAAGAAAGCGATGTCAATCGAAGATTACGAAGCTCGTGCCAATCAAAAAATCACGACTGAAAATAATACCAATCAAGATTCTGAACCTATAAAAATGCCAAAAAAGAGACCATCAGCTCGAGTTATTTATGACATCTCTAGGTTTCAACCTAAAAATGACGAGCTTCAAAATTTAGCAGCTTCTAATGCAGTTAAAACAACTGTCAAATCTTTTGCATCTATGAAAAATCCGGATACAGAAAAGAAAACTGAAGATGTTGACAATGACAGTTCGAGTGAAGAAGACTATGAAGATGAGTACGAAGATGACGATGAAGATGAAAAACCATCTGACACAACAACAACGACCACTACTACTACTACGACTACTCCAAAGCCTGCTTTTAGAAGGAGAATCAGATCCACGACTACTACTTCTACTACGGAAAAAGAAGAAGAAATAACAGAAGAACCTCCGAGGTTGAGATTAGTTACGAGGTTCCGGAATTCAGTCTCTACAGAGAAGCCTCGACCAACGACGGCTTACCCGGATGAGGAAAGAAAATACATTGATAACGAAGAACCTACAAAGTACCGTGAAAAGAAAAAAAAAAGTTCAAAAAGCACAATGATAACGGACACTAAACGATATGGGGATGACGATGATAGTGACATGCGTAAAGAAGAAGTGGACGCGATGATTGGTGTGAAACATGACATGGATGATTACATGCCTCTTTATGAAAAAGAAGCAAAAGTTAAAAAACAGAAAGAAACTTCTGAATCTAGTGAAGAAGGTGATGAGGAAGAAGATGATGATGATGATGATGATGAAGATGATGAGGAAGATGACGATGATGATGAAGAATACGATGAGGATTCAGAAGAAATAGAAGAATATACAAAACCAGCAGAAAAATCAACTACGGAAGCGCCAAAAAGAACTCTTGCCAGAACAACTGAAGCACCACCCTCCACAACTGAAACGCGTCCTAAATCGAAACCAGAAACTAAACCCATTGTAACTAGAAAGAAAATTGAAATCCATAAAGAATCGCCAGTCAACAAGTCTTCTCCACATATTACCAAATTTAAGCAAGATATCAAAGAAGTGGAAATATTAAAAGAAATGCCGAGAGTTAATTCAAAGAGGAAACCCCAAAAGAATTATGAATTATTAGACCTTTACAAAGATGATAATTTGGCTAAAGATATCAACAAATTGGGTGCAGTTGAAGTTTTCAAAGAGAATTTAGATCTTAGGACAGGACCTAAGCATGGGGGTAATTACAGACGTGCCCCAGACGTGCCAGAGGAACCTGAGACAACTACTGTACAAACTGTGCGTACCCGATCCCGAAAATTACCGAAAGATACCGTAGCATCTCAAACCGAGAACAAAAAGCAATTAGAACTAGATGACGATTTGCCTGACAAAAGAATGCATGGTGGTAATCTTAAATCTTCAAGTGATTTCATTCGATCCCGAGGCCAAAGTGAAAAGCTCGTTGAACTAACACCAACTGAAACTGACAGTAGCTTCATGCATGGAGGAAATCTCAAATCTCTTCAGGATAAAAGTAAAAGAAGGCCTAGTAGTAAGAGCGAAAAATTGATAGAATTAACTGAGGATAGTGAAGAAGATGATGAAAGCTCCATGCATGGCGGTAATTTCAAGTCGCACGGACCTTCAAGAGGATACAGAGGAGATTTGCATGGTGGTAATTACAGAAGTGCGAAGTTACTTGCCCATAATAACCAGGAAGGGGACAACAAATCTCTGAAGGAGGACACAAAGAGTGACCCTAAAAAAGCTGTGAACCATGCCGCAGGTCTGCTTAGAAGCTTTGCACAGGCTGCTCCTGTTTTGACTACCACTCCTGCGTACATCTTAGATCCAAGTAAACGTATGTATTACTATGTAGACGCCTAGTTTTAATTATAGTTCAAATGTATTGTTGTTTATGATTAAGTTATTTATTTAGAAAGTGCCACAAAACAACGATTTCGTGTAACTTTTGATAACAAAGAATGTACAAGTAAAAAGTTATTAATGAAATCGAAATTATATTTTTAATTTGTTGTTCAATACGATTGAAAGCTTCTGTGATAGTTAAAATGTTGTTATAACTTTCGTATTTAATATTTACTGTTATTGTCCTATTTAATTATGTATTAACAAACCATATTTCGTTTTAAACAGATGTTTTATTTCGCTTATGTCACACTAGATGATTTAAATAGGTTGTTGGTATTGCAATGTTTCCGATCGAACGGTTTCAGTCAGCATATTCCACCACAAACATACTTATTGCATTGCGCAATCAATTGTTGTGTGAGGCAAAACATTTACCAATAAATTGCTTCAGATTATCACTTCGTGATTCGAACATTCAACTCTGTTAAAAGTCCATTACACTAAACTTTCACTTTTGTTTGGAAGTATTCGGTCGCGAGTTTTAACGAACACTTATTGTGTTCCTTCTAACTTATATTGGACAACACGATTTTTTTGTCACACAGACACAGTGGTCAAGTACAGGCTGTTTAACTGTAAACCAGGCAGGTTTATGAAAGCTGAACGTCATATAGACCACATCGGCTTGATAAAAATCGCAAGATATTAGTAAAAACCGGCTAAGTGCGTCAGACTCGCCCATGAATGGTTCCGTAGCTGCAAGTTACATCATTTAAAGAACTTGTATTTATGTCGTAAATTTCATTTTCCTTGTACATTTTATAAGTTCGTCGCCTATAGCTTATAAGTTTTCTTCTACTACTCAGCGCTGATAGTTTTTCTATTTACTACTGCTGTAGTTTTTTTTACGAATCCACATACAAATGTTGCGCAGATAGAAGGGGGAACACTTACCCCTAACAAAAATTCACTTACCCCTAACAAAAAATTTCTTGACTTATGGATCCCTTTCTGAAATAATTCATCAAAACCAATTATTTCAGAAACGGATTCCTGAATCAAAAAATGGTGTCATAAACTTCATATTTTTTTAAAGACTTTTTTAACAACACCCCACACGATGGGTTAGTGGAGAAAAAAAAATCCCCACGCTTTACTGGTATGGAAGATCACTTTTATCAAGATTTTTTTCTACGACTTTTTTGCAATTATTAATAGTATGTATATATACACACCAAATTACAGCTTTTACCACCTGTAGTCTCTGAGTAAAATCGAAGGCAGACGGGCAGACATGGCAAAACTATAAGGGTTCCTTGTCTACTACTTGTAAAATAAGGATTCAATACATGTCATAATAGTAAGATACATTGTTGTGTATCAATGTATTTTTTTTTTAAATTAGGAACACATTGAGGCTTAAACATAGACGGGAATAAAAATTCTTCAACATTTATTTAATTGGCAAGTCTTTTATACTTACACCACGTGTAATGAGACCTAAGTTTAATAAATAAAAATAAATTAAATTAAATAATAATTTACAATTTGGTTTGATCGTGGAAAAATCTTACTCCATAACTTAAACTAATAATATAAAAATGATATACACAAATGTTGAATACTTAATTCAGTACATATACTATAAAATGAGTTGTTATTTGTGTTTCTTTCTTCCTACTGTATTAGATGTTTGCGTATTTCTTGGTGGGGGATTATTTATAGGTTTCCATTCCGACTGTGTATTTGAGATGTAGGTGCCAACACTATCTTCTCTATCAATAGATTCGTCTTCAGATTCTTTTTCGTCCTCGCCGAAGAAATCTATGATAGGATGATAATTATAATTTACTCTCTTTCCATTCGAAGTAAAGCTTTCGTTAATAACATTAGTTTGGTCCTGTGGTCTAAAAGTAGTTGATACTAGCTCTGTTGTTACTGACTGGAGCTTTGGTGCTATAGTCACTCTCTTCGGAGGTCTCACGTTTGTGTTTGCTGGTCCAACATCAGGCTCTTCTAGATCATCATTGAAATCTTCCATAGTTTCAATATGGCTGTCTGTGAAGGACTCTACAGCGGATGTTCCAGATGACAGCAAGTCTTCAGGCCCCGATATCTTCTTTCTAATCGGCCTTCGGTTTGGTCGCACCGGTCCCCTTTTAAACTGGCTGCCTGTTATCTTGTATTTGTTCGGGGTCTCTTTGAGAAACGTAAAAGACCCAGGTCCGGCTGGTGTAGGCGGTTCCAAGTAGCTAGGCAACGTCGCCGTTTCAAAGTTGTTCGTCGCCGCTGGATTTCTCGGTGCTGGAGGTCTTTTGATATTCCTAACTGAACTTGCTTGGTTAAACGAGTCGGGGAAATATGAGTTTCCGTAAGAATCCATAGGACTTGAAGGTGGTATGTTGCTGTTGTCTTCGTTGTCAGATAATTTTGGATTGCCGAACGGTACTCCAGAGATCAAGTTGTGGTTGTCGCTGAACGGTGGGAAGGTTTCGAGAGGCTTTCCATGAGTGAATGGTGGGCTCTTACTAACGCTCGGTCGGTGGATAGTTGATTGAACAGATTCGAAGGCGTGGTTGCCGTGTTCCGATGACAAATCTTCGGGCACATGCTCCGCAGATGAGGTTTCATGTACTCTGTGCCCTAACGGAGGGAAAGAGACGCTGTAGCCTTCTATGTGACACGAGCAACACGTCGGTACCTATGAACAAATGAAGCTTTGTAATAACTTTATAACAAAAAGATAAAGAAATTTGACCAGTGGGTATAATACTCATTGTACCTTGAAAATGTCCATATGCAGACCATTTTGTTGGTCCCAGGTGAGAAGTCGATGGTAGTTGTAGACTTGCACGCACTTGGATTTAAAGTTGTCCGTAAGATAGGTACAGGATTCTTTAGGCTTCCTGTAATATGAAAAGGGTTTCATACAGTTATTTTCTATTGCGATTTCTTTTTGTTGTACACATACTTCCAGTAACCAGGAAAAGATGCATCTTAATAATAAATCTAACAATAAATATTGAGCAAATAACTGAAATTTAAATTTGAATCTAATCTCTACTTATTCAATGTATAACAATCACTGTCTGCCTAGTTTGCCTGTTTGTGCCGGTTTCAAGATGTGCTTCAAACTGGGAGAGCCAGCCACAATGCTGTACAAATGAGAACTTTTTAGAATCCCATGCATTTGCTTGGTAGATATGACTTCGTCATGAAGCGCGTACCATCATAGTATGCCCATAGATTATAAACCAGCTGGACAACCAAGCCTATTCACTGGATTTTTGGCGATTCAACCCTGTGACCCTTTACTCATTGTTCCATTTGCCATGCAACGCCAAATGCGGCCGTGCATACTTTACGGTTAAGCTAGCTCGCCTTGCCCGCGCTTACTTCGTCTTATATATAGTATAGTGAAACACTCACAAGCATTTCTCCAGGCGTAGTGTCTGCGTGTGCTCCCCTGTGTTGACAATGTACTTCCACTGGCCTGAAGTTGCTCGCGCTCGCTGCGGCCGCGCGTACTTCACGGTGCTTGGGCACATGAAGCCTGCTTCGCCCGCGCTAGCAAAATCGCGGTTGGCTGTGTCTCCGCGTCTGTAAAAAAGACATTTTGCAATTTTATAAGGTATGTATATTGTCATCAAGATCTCTCCTGATCGTATCTGATGACAGTAAACTCGAGTGCGCAGGGCATATCGAGAAAGGAGCGAAAAACTGGTGGCTTTGGTTCTTTTAGGGTAGACAAGTCCTAAATTTGAAACCATTTGATCAAAAGCACAGCATAGAGCGTCAAAATCAGACGTCCTTGCTAACTTAGTAGACTGAACTATCTAGTTCATCTGTTTAGTTACTCGTCAAATGGAAATCGGTTTCTGTCTATCTTAAGTAAATTTAAACTAACCTATGACCATAGATATATATTATATATATAGAAACATTATGTCTACCGAAAAACCACGTCTTGACTAGTTGAACATTTCGTTGCGATGTAGCTGCAGGTATATGTTTACTGAACTGGATTTCCATCAATCAATAAGTGCGATGCGATGGGATGGGATAATATTATACATGCCTGTTTGTAGACACTAAGTAGTGCTCAGCGGTGTACTTCGCCTCCTGGGCTGCGGTCACCCCGTCAACGGCTCCATCTCCAGGGTCCCTGAAGTCGGCCAAGAGAGCCCCAGCAGCTGCCTTGTTGCGTCTGATCGATGTGACTATTGCTTCGCTGAAATAAAAGACACACGCTGTCAATGTGGTAATGTTATAAACAGTGTTGAAAAATGCATAATAAACACGTTGTTTGTACTCGGGAGTGGATTATAGCCACCTGATAATACCTTCAGACCTGTCAAAAGTAAACTTCATTCTAGGATATGAATAGTCGGGTTTAATGGTACCTATAGTAGTTTTTTTTTTATAAATGTGGACAGCATCATCTACATTGTTCTGATCCAAGGGTAAAAACTTTAATAAAACTTTTATTTTATTTTAAAAAACTATTCTACTCATGGGTACCATTAAACCAGACTATTCATATCCTACAATAAAGATTACTTTTGACAGGCCTGAAGGTGTTATCAGGAGGTTATAATCCTAGGCTGTAATTGTTATAATCCAAGGGTAAATTAAATTTAATAAAACTTTTGCATTTGTTCTATGGTAATTGTGCCTTCATAGGTTTTAATTATCATAGAACAAATGAAAAAGTTTTACTAAACCAAGACCAAAGTACCAAGACCTGGACTCGTGACAACATAGAAAATCGAACCCGGGACCGCATAGATGGCGGCACAGCACCACGAAGGTCGTTCGAAATTAAGTGTAGTCTCTTTTAACAAAATAGTTAATTACACGAGATTTCGATTATTTTACTGAGTAGGTAACTAAGCTTTCTCTACGAAAAGGTACCGTACATAAAGCTCATTGTGTCTCACACTACGCAGGTAAACGTTGAAGGCTTTGCAACGTGACTCTTAAAAATGACTTTGTCATGATAACATTAATTTTAACAGCGGCAGAATGATCAAGTGCTTTCTCACAAGAAACAGCCTACCACACTGTCATTTACACGCTCTTCGAGATTATTTATCTCCGTGAGAAAGTAAATAGAAATAGAGACAGTTACAGACAAACAATAAATTGACGATGACAATGCAACGCTTTGTTTAATGCGATTGTAATACTCAATTGCTTTGGTCAATAAATGGTTTTTAAAATAAATACACATTACAGTTATTTTAATAAGCATTTATCGAACTGGAGCCATTGGAATTTCCGAGACAAGTCCAATTGCGTATTCAAAACATATTGTCTACCACAGATTGCGAATAGCATTAGGTTGACAGTCATCACTGCTAATTGTTTCTACTCTCATATCGCTGCAGACAGAAAATCTTACTGGCAGGCTCCACTACCATTAATATCCGTACAGTCGGCATGACGAAAAAGGCTTACAACAAAACGGTACTTTGGACAAACCTTGGATTATTCAGATTTGAGTTGGACTCAGCTTCATTCTGTTATCCAAAAAAACAGAATTGCATTTATTTTCACCACTGCTAAGATATGGCCAAAGTTAAACTACTCAGCACAAAGCAAGTATTATAAACTGGAGCCGCCATGAGAACAAGTTGACGTTTTATGTGCTCAACTTGATTTAAAGAACCACATTTCCCTCATTAACTGTACACTAGCCACTTTCGCCTGCGTCCAGCGTTTATGACTTAACTCTTGCTATTTGCATAACGGTGACCTTCGCTTTTCACACTCGGTTTAGCTGTTATATGGTGGATTATCCTATTGTTTCGAGCTTGTGATTTTGGACGTCAGTTAGTTAGCTATTGAAAATGATGGAAGCATTTGACACAGTGCTGACTGTTTACGAATTGGCGTATTCACATACAGTCTGCTGAAATTCTGTAAGTATTTGAAAGTGATTTCGAGGCACGTCATGTCACGTCGCCTTAATAATAGTTTCAGAGGAACACATACCTAAAACTAATATCTACTAGCTTGACTCAATCTTTGTTGGGATCAAATGAAATATTATAAAATAAATTTTAAAAGTATCGCAGCCTCGCGACTGCATGAGGCAACTGCGATGCCGCGCTGCACCACTTTTTTCTTCGAATCTGTATGAAACACACAGTGTCCCACGCGTCCTTTATACAGGGTGTAAAAAAAACCTTAACGAAGCCGTCAACCACGCGTTCAGTACATCAAACCAAATCGTATGAAAAAATAAATTTTGGCTGGGAAACAACTTTTATTTTTTGACATCAATAAAAATAATTTAATTCTAACCCGCAATGTACAGCGCGCACGAGGAAAAGTCACCGCGGGGCGTGTTGCTTTACGCCGCCGCGACGCGGTTCGGTTCAAGTGTGCGCTGTTCATTGCGGAGTCTGCCATTTAGAGGCTTTTTATGAAAAAACTTGTGAAAATTTGTATTATGTTTCTTTGGAAAAAAGTGAAGTTATAACGGACAGAAGTCATTTCTGTAAAAATCATTAAAAAAAAATCCAACTTCAACCATCAATATCTCAGTAACCGTTAACTTCCCAGGTATGGTGTAAAGGAAAAAAATGATCGTAACAATTGGTAGAATATGTGGTATTCGGCTTCGTTAAGTTTTTTTTTACATCCTGTATAACATCGATGCAGCAATTTGATATCTAAACTTACGTGGGATAATCCTCTGCGTGCAAGCACAGCGTGTTCGTGAACAGCTCGCACTTGGCCTGGTCTGCGGGGTTGGGCAGCTTCCGTGGCGGAGCTGGCCGTCTCCGGCTGACTGAGCCCAGGTTCGGTTCCGCAGTGGTGCGCCGGGTGAGGGCAGGCTTGGGAGGATACGTGCCACGGCGGATGAGATTCCCTGGAATTGGAAGACGATTATTCCAGTTGTTATAGTTGTGTTATTGAGTCAGTTTTAAGTCAAAAATTGAGCTAGAGATGAGCAAATTATGAAGGTAACTAGATTAAATAAAATAAACGTAAGAACAATTGCTAGAGCTCGCATATTTCAATTCTAAAAGCCCTTCGCAAGCTTCTTTTTCTTTAACTTCTAGTTATTATTGTAAAGCTGCCTATTCACCAGACATCCTTCAGTGTTTAATGATTACATTGTGAACAGCTTTTATGAAAATCCTTACCTTTTCTATCCACATATCGATTCAACGCTCTCAACTTCTCGGCCACAGGAAGGTCTTGTGCCAGGGTTTGGTTGGTAGCGTCTGCTGTCAGGTCCAGGGTCCCATTGTCGCTTGAAGCCTTATTGCCTGATGATCTCCCTCTAAGAGTGGGTGCCGTTTCTGTGGTTGAAGATTTTGATACGTTCTTCTGAAATGTCAAGAATGTGAAATTAGCTATAGTTTTTTTTGCCGTTATGATCAGTCAACATAAATCTTTAGAGAACAAGTTTTATCAGACATTTTAATGATCCTTTTTTATTCAACAGTTGCTTCATAAATCAAATATTGTTACCGTTTATGAATGCCAGAGCATAGTAATCAGTACAGAATAAGCAGATAACTTGAATATAAGTAATACTAGATAGTGATCTGTAAAATTCCTTTTTTTTGATTTATGAGAACATGAACATCGTATTGCTTGAACAAAAGCACGTTTGTTCTCAGTGGTCATCGGTTTTAATGACGTAATTGGTCTTAAAACAACAGTTAACTGTTGTTCTTAAGTGCTTCACTTTCACAAGTCTCATCAGGAGCGTCACTAAATTCCTCATACTCACTTCATCTTCTTTAGCGTTAGCTGTCACATTGGTGTCATGTTTCGTGTCATTGACTACAGTTCTGTTGTGATCTTGTGCTGTATCTTTTGCTTGTGTGCGCGGTACGATTCTGCGATTTCGTTTAACAATAGAATTGGGTTTGACTTCACCAGTTTCTGAGTCTTCGTCATCTACATTTGTGTCTGAGCGGCGCAAGATCTGTGCTGGTGGTGGCATGGGCATCCTGACTTCCCTGGTGTGTTTGCCAGATCTGACGGCTCGTCGGATCAGGTTTGCCATGTCTAGTAGTATGGGTAGCATGAGGTCTGTGGTTGTGTTTGCGTTGTTCCCGAACATGGATCTCACCTGGAATGATAGAGTAGCAAAACTGATGATAAAATCAATAAAATCAATAAAATCAATTTATTTTTGTAATTAGGCTAACAAATTAGCACTTTTACACGTCCCAACATATAAATTGACCCTACCACCGCTTCGGGACAGTTTGGGCCAGTGCTGAGAAGAAGCGGCGCAAGAAACTCAGTCACTATTGTCATTGCCTCTTTTCAAAATTGATTTACAATAATTGTAATTGTTTGCATTTAAACATTTCCATATATCTTTGTCATTTATATAATCATCAATTTTATAATATCCTTTCGACATTAATACATCTTTTACAACTGTTTTAAATTTATCTAAAGGCAATGAAATTAAATTTTCAGGTAATTTATTAAAAAATATTACACATCTACCCATAAATGAGTGACCAACCTTATGAAGCCTAAAATGTGGAACGGCAAGCCTATTTTTTTGTCTTGTGTTGAAGTTATGCAAATCGCTATTTTTAGGAAATAAGTGTAAGTTTTTTCGAACGTAGATTAGGTTTTCGTAAATATATTGCGAGTAAACTGTGAGTATTTTAACTTCTTTAAACAATTCTCTAAGTGTTTCATTTGATTTAAGTTTATAAATAGCCCGCACGGCTCGTTTCTGCAATACGAAAATTGTCTCTATATCTGCAGCTGAGCCCCATAGTAAGATGCCGTATGACATGATACTGTGAAAATAACTAAAATAAACTAGTCTTGCCGTTTCAACATCAGTCAGAAACCTTATCTTTCTTACAGCGTATGCAGCGGAGCTTAGTCTCTTTGATAAGGTCATGATATGAGGACCCCACTGGAGCTTATCATCCAAAGTAATTCCCAAAAAAGTTGCAGTATTTGAAGTAACTAGTTGTTCATCCTTAACAACAACCCTTGTTGGAACTTGTCGGACATTGGGCATTGTAAACTTAATGCATTTAGTTTTGGTCGCGTTAAGCAATAAATTGTTAACGGTGAACCAATGAAGTACTCGCGAGAGAGTACCATTTACATCGTCAAACGATTCTTTACCCCTTGGAGTTTTAAAAAGTAGTGAAGTATCATCAGCAAATAACACTATCTCACAAGCACCGTCGACAAAGTATGGAAGGTCATTAATATATATTAGAAACAGTAACGGTCCCAATATCGAACCCTGGGGCACACCCATAGTGAGAGGTGCTCCAGGAGACTCTGCTCCATTGATAGAAACCTTTTGTGTTCTCTCAGTGAGATATGAATTAAATAAGTTACATGCATTAGTTGATACACCATAATGGCGTAGTTTTCTCAACAGGGTCTCATGGTCAACACAATCAAACGCTTTAGAGAGGTCACAAAAGATTCCCACAGCATCATGCTTACTATCATAGGCATCAAATATATGTTTCAACAGAGCGACTCCAGCATCAGCAGTACTGCGACCCTTTGTAAAACCAAATTGTTTATTATGCAATAAATTGTTTGATGTGAAGTGAAATAGTAGCTGATTGAATATAATCTTTTCAAAAATTTTACTTAGAACCGGTAAGATTGATATCGGTCGAAAATTTGAGGGGTTATTTTTGTCACCAGATTTAAATAACGGTACTATTTTACTAAATTTCATTAAATTTGGGAATTTTCCTTCATCAATACATTTGTTAAAAATGATCGCTAAAAGAGGTGCTATGATTTCAATAATAGTTTTAATTATACATACGGATATTCCCCAAAGATCCTCGGTTTTTTTCATATTTATTTCATTGAATGCGTTCATAATTACATCGGTGCTGACGTATCTAAAGTATAGTGGTGAATCACACTCATCAATATTGGATTTGAGAATGGATTCAGACAGTTCTGCAGAAGAGTTAAGTTCTTTAGTAGTAGATGGTGCTATATTAGCAAAGTACTTTTCAAAAATATTAGCTACTTCTGCATTAGATTTAACTAGTTTACCTCCATCTTTTAATGAATATGAACGATCTTTTGTTTTATCTTTACCGGTTTCTTTGTTAATGATATTCCAGGTAGCTTTGGCTTTATTTTTTGAACCTGAAACTATCCTACGAAGATGATTCGTCTTTGCTTGGGCACAAACTTTTTTAAAGATTTTTGAATATTTTTTAACATATTCTATAATATGTGGGTCCTGAGAATGTTCTCTAATACTATACAGATCATATAACTTGTTCCTGCTTTTATAAATACCTGGTGTAGCCCATTCATTAAACTTACTTGTAAACCGATTAGACTTAACCTTTTTTTTTGTGAAAATTGATGCAAATTCGCTTTTAATTAAGTTAAAAAGATCTTCATATAAGTTGTCTACGTTACTACTACTGTTTGGTATTAATGTTTTCACACCATCAAAAATCCTATCCTTAAATCTATTTATCCTGTTTGCAGTGACTGGTCTATAAACTATATCTACTACGCTCAAGGCCGGACCAGACGGAAATGTGACCTTTTGTCCTCTATGGTCGGAGCTTAGACATTGTAAAATAGATTTATTTGTTATTTTGACATCACAAAAAATATTATCTATGCAAGTAGCCGTTGTTGGAGTCACTCTGGTAGGTTCTTCAAAAACATTATTTAGGTTATACGATTCAAAGAGATTAAGAAATCTCATAGAAATTTGTGTTTTTTTTAATATGTCTATATTAAAATCACCGCATACTACTAAATTCTTTTTTGATTTTGATGCTTTTGATAAGACTTTATCCATAGTGTCTTCAAAAAGTTGGTAATTAGCGTCTGGCGGGCTATATACGCTTATGACAATATATTGATCTAGTTCAACACATGCAAGTTCAATAGTTCGCTCAATGGAGAGAGATACAATATCTTTTCGTTCTTTACAGTTAAATTGATTTTTCAATAGAATAAGTGACCCACCTCTAGTTGTAGTCTCCCTTGTGAACGAACTACCGACCTTATAATTGTCAATACTTAACATTAATTCATAGTCCCTATACCAGTGCTCAGTCACACACATTACATGGGCGTTTAAATCTTGCAAAACTAATGATAATTCTAATTCTTTGCCAGCTAGGCCTTGTATGTTTTGATGTACAACAATAAAACTAGACCCAGCCTTTGTCTTCCCCCTTAGTTTAAAGTGTCAGAGGTTGTCAAGTTAATAATATCTAAATTAGTACTATTACTAATATGTTGACAACCATGTGATATGGTTGAGTTTAAAATACAATTAATATTATAAGCTAACAAAGTAGCTATTCGTTTTTTAAATTTAATAGGCAAGTGTAAAGAGCTGCCAGTCAAATGAAATGAATTATTAATGAATTTATTCGTGTCAAAAAACACAAATTTGTCACTGTGACGCTGAGATAAATTAAATAACAAAGTATTCAGCATATGAATACTGTTATTTTGTGTTACCGTATAATATTTTGAAAATGGTAGGGAACAGAGGATAATTTTTTTTGACATTGATGTGAGGATGATGAGGCAATCAGTGATAGTAGTACAAATGAAAAAAAGGTATTATTGATTAATTTAAAAAAGAGTCGTTATCAGAGTGTTCTCTAAGTCGTTATCAGAAAATATGTAGGTATCACCTAAAATGCTGGGTAAAGTAGTTTTTTCTATGTACGAGGTCAAAATTTGCTATTTAAGTTATATTTCATGTTGTGTTATGTCTTGAGATTATTATTTAATTATTTATGTAAACTGAGCGCAGTTTGGTGTCATTGTTTAATTACTTGACTATTTGGCTACCATAGAGAGGTCAAGGTAATGAGAAAACCTAGTCCTACATTTGGCGATAACACTTTTAACGTTGTGGTGCATAACAGTTTTGGTCTCTGACCTCAGATTTGTATCGGGCTAACAATAATTGTTGTTCTTAAAATACAAAATTAACTCATAGTTTTTCGTATAATCGGAAACTTTGTTTAATTCTCATGCATTTGGATTAGTAGAACCATCTTAATTAGCTTACAAAAAATATTAAACATAATATGTATTCACCTTCAGTTTTGAATGAAGTCCTTCGTACTGACTGTTGTTTTATGAGTGGTAAACAATTAAAAAATATTTTTTTGCCTAGGCTACCTAGATAATAGTCCAGTGATAAACGTAAGTTCATCTACACAAGATTATTACAATCGATTACTACCTACAAAAGATTACTAGTTGATATATTAATTTGTATCTTACTTAACCATTTTTAGCTCGTGGCGATACTTATCTTGTTATGTTGTAGTAAGAGGTAATAAACATAACACAGGTGTTCAAAGAAGAACACACTTTAATTGGCTCTATCTCACTTATAAAGATCCGGTGTAAGGAATGCAAATTCTCTCTCACACCGTAGATAATTTGATAATAACATTATAAAAGATGACGCAACGCGTAACGGACGCCAGCCAGCATGCTTATAGATCTGCAGTTGATTATTACTTGGTAATTCGATCTAGTCATCTCTTTTCCCCACGCCAAGATCCGAAGTAAAGGAGCTGCAGAATCGAAATTTCGAAGTTCATCTAACAAAGTAGGTCCCCGGTAGGTATCTCGGAAACCATGACAAGGGAAAGTTAAAACCGAATTATATCGCGATAAGAATGAATTAATGAGTTTACGAGCAAGTTACTGGATTACCCGAATTCTTATGTTTGTACAGTTTGTGTGTAGAATTTAATATCTGCACGAAAGCCTTCTCTATTAGCCAGAAAATCTTTTTTTGCATTAATACAGACAGCGTGCCCCATTTGTTGACAAAGAAGTTATCCAGCAACACAAGCAATCAGTAGTTTTAGTTAATTGACAACTTCTTTATTTGATAAATTGTTTCCTAAAGAAAATAGTAGACACGCGATTGTCTATACCATCCGCTTTGATTAAATTGTCATGCAAAGTATGTTGTTTACAAATTATTTGGACTGTTTAAATTTAAAAAAGTGATAGATATTTCAACTGGTTAATATCTATAGATGATTTGGGTTCTTGTATCATATTTATCCCTGTATGTGTTTATTTGTAAATGTATATAATACGTAGGTACACTAATATACCCGATTTCGATTACGAGTTCAGAGACAAACACTTATTTTGAAGCGTTTATAAGAAAGTCGTGAAATTTAGTGTACTTCTGGTTATTTGTAGCAACTCAAATTTAAAATGCTACTCAATCAAATTTGCAAAATACGAGACATTATTCAATTTATTGCCTCTCTTGATAGCTGTTTCATAAAATTACGCAAAACCCGTGCAACCACGCTAACAAAAAAATTATAAAAAAACACTGTGATTGAAGAAGTTGACTATTAACCAAGTGGTCGCTGGTTCGATCCCCGTACTGTACAAACATTTGTGTGCATGAACATGTCTGTTTGTACTGGTCTGCTAGTTATATCTCTGTTGATTCTGATATCCGTAACACAAGTGTTTAATCTACTTACCACAGATTCATATCAATGTATGTAATGTTGTTGTATATATACCTATTACATTATATTATAATGTTCTATCCGCAGCCGAGAAACTGGTATCAATACATTAGGTTACTTTATTTTTTAGTATCAACAATGCATATTTCTTTACACACTTTTTACACTTAAAACACACTATGAGAAAAATGGATCATCAATACAATTCTTCTCTACATTAGCCCTACTTAACTGTGCCAAAAACTTTTCTCTGCAGGTAGCGACCACAAGGAGAGCTTAACTTTACGAACTTTAAAAATTGTCCGTGGTTAAGTTTTTTTTTATTAAAAAAATAAATGCTGGTAAAATATACTTTTGAAACATCCATTATTTTTAGTCTTCTGTTCTCAATTTGACTGTGCCAATGCTAGAGATCAGATCTGGGCCGTATTTTTTACCACCGAGTGTATTTTCACGCGTACTCTCGGTATCAAATTAGAACACAGATCGTTGCAACATTATCTGTGCAGTTTTTTGTGGCGGGCGTTGCATTCGAGATGCAATGTGGGTGATAATTTCTAAGTCAGTCATCCAAATCCGATGTTGGAAGAGGGTATCAGTGCACAGTTGATCAATGCTGCTAAGATTGCAAATGATGAAAACTCATCATGATTTCAACCTATCTCTGATGATTTTAAAGATATGAAACTTTTATTTTTTAATAGCTTTCAATTTTATTTTGCAAGTTTTTGAGCTTGAATACTTGGTACTTAAATAAAAATCACAATTTATCGCTCTTCTATCTTCAAAATGGTTGTTTTGCTGCAATCTTCTAAAATTCGAGCTACGATGGTTTTATGTTGTCCGTGTCTTTTACGAGTAAGTTTATTGTTCTTAATTTTAGGTACTACTATGGTACTCACGTCATCGAACTAAAATCGAAACACGTCCGTTTATGTTTCTTGTCCTCCAAGAAATGAAAACTTCATCTTATTAAAAAAACCGGTCAAGTGCGAGTTGGACTCGCGCACCGAGGGTTCCGTACAAACCTGTAGATAAGGAGTAGCAACTTTGAAATTTTCAAAATTACAAATACAAATACAAATATTTTTTATTGCCAACAAGATTATTGTTATTATACATATATAAGGTAGGTACAGAAGATATTATATTATAGAATAAATTATTACACAATGCAAATCATGTTATGCCAATAACAATACATTTAGCAATTAACTGGGCCCCACACTAGGAAATTCCATTATCCATTCCATTATCGTGGGCACCCGATGGTTCTTACAGAATTGTCAAAAATATTTTTCAAAAATATTATTTTTTATATTATTAAACTGAAAATTTACGGTTTTCGTAATTTTTCCTATATCTGTACTATAAGACGTGACTTCGTATCTTTTGATTGCGTTGGCTTAGAAGGTTGATTTTTCTACAGCTTCCAGGTACAGTAGACCTAAGGATCATATAGATATTTCAGTTTGATACCTCCACGCGTTCCTGAGAAAAACGGTCTTGACAGACGGACGGACGGACAACAAAGTGATCTTATAAGGGTTCCGTTTTTTTCTTTTGAGGTACGGAACCCTAAAAGTTACATGATTTGCCAAACTGTCAGCTAGACAATCACGTAATTTTTTTGTTGAAAGCATATTTGAGTTTAAATAAAGGACCAAAAATACAAGCGGATGTGTTTTGATTTTTTTGCTCACCAAACCTGACACTAATTCAGTATCAATTGGCATCAATCCTACGGGTATATGGTTACAAAGTTAACGGCGCACGCGCAACCACATGAAATTATATCCAATAAATATTATACTATACTCGTAAAACTAACTGCATGTCGTTTAGACCTTTTTATTAAGCGATAATCAACATAAATACACGTGACTTGTGAATTACAGACATACTTAGTTTTTGAACAGCTTATTTCAGTTCTTGAATGGTCGATTAGATTAGCTAAATAATGCTTATTGAAAAGCATTTTAAATTTATGGAAATTTGTGTTTAAAACTTAAGAATTTGAGCTTTTTTAAAGTTATTTTACAATGTTTTCTGTAAAATTAGCTGCGTTAATTTTAGCTCGCTTTCATTAACCACTAACGATGTTAAGAATCTGTGGCTTGACATAGTCCACTGGAGACTAAGTATTTCTAAGCCGAGCTATTGAATATTTATAGACCACGAGAGAAGGCGGTCGGCTCTATTCTATTGGGTGCTTACACCATGTATTAAAAACGAAGTTGTATATTAGTTATAGTAACTCTAATATTTTACTAGCACTCATACTGGTGCCATTGCACTAAAAAAAGGGGTTTTACCTGTATTTTAGGTCTCTCTAAGAACCTGGTATTCTAGGGTTAAGCTATCACACTATATTTTCCGATGCAAGATTTTGCTCTTAATGCCTTGGCAAATGACTAGAAACAACTAGAAAACCTAAATGTTAAAGAGCACTTTATCTGACAATAATGAATAAAATCGCAAAACCAAAAAACCTTTGGTATTTTCTTTGTATGCCTCTTACGTGTAAGTTCTAACAACTACCATGGTGAAGAGTCACAACCATGACTACGCTTTGACATTACTCAAGTTTTTGTCACTCTTAATTGTAGTAATAACAAAAGACAATTTTCTAATCAGTTCTCGGTGAAAATTCCGTTGACGATATGTTGACGATTGAAAAACTAATAATCCAAAAGCATTTTCCGTTCACATGGATAATTGCGCCATCTATTGAAGAAACGGTGGAACAAAAAGATATATCGTGAGAACTTGTTCGCTAAGTTTGTAGAGAAATATTAAGTGGAGCATTTTTATTGGCATGTAGTGTACGGTGAACTTTCCTTAACGAGCTAGGTGAACGAGCTGTTGTCATGCAGTGTCAAAGAGTAAATGCTAGTTTGTTTTCTCTATGACTGCGGTTAAGTAAATCGTAACGGTACTTAATTGTTTTCTTTACATTTTTAAGACATGGCCCCGTTAGTTTTGAACTTGGGCTGATTTTAGTACGTTTGTTTCTGCCTTTCATAGATGAAAATATAACAGCTAATGTGCCGAATCTGAAGCCTGAGGCTGCGTAAAGATATGTGGCAATATGCTTCATGATTAATTGACATCTCTGTTAATAGATTATTAGATAAGAAAAAAACGAAATAAATTTGTTATTTTACGGCGCTTCCTAAGCCTATCAAAAAAATTTGCAACTGGGTCAGATGATTTTTATGTCATAGGTAAGTTGATTGAGTGAGATCTGATACCAGTTCTGTTAAATATTAATCAAACTATCGTTACATCATTTTGACATAATAGTTTTGTTGATATTTGTTGAATATATTCAGACTCGAACTAATTAGGTTACGTGAAACTTTGCTATATTCGTTATTAATACATTAAGCATTAATCTTTGGAATGACGAATATCTTTTTGTGGAATTTACTGCTCTACCTTTTGTAGGGTTCCATAGTCCGACAAGGAACCCTTATAAGATTGTTTCGGGTATCCTGTCATGAATACTTTCGAAATAATATAAAAATATATACTTTTTTCCAAAAGAACAGGATAAACTTAAAAAAGTTTTTACTGTTAGGACTGAATAAAAGCTAGGGAGATGATGATAATGCAAGAAATGCAAAACAGCGCGGTGCCAAACTTGACTACGGAACCTTACTTTATGCGTGGTCCGACGCGCACTTGGCTGGTTTTTTGGCAAAGTCTTGGGTCTACATTACCAGATACGACTTCCCATGCTTAACTAACTTGTTACGACAAATCTGAACTAAAGAAATAACCTAAACCAACACCGCCATAAATCAAAATGTATACGGTAGCACGCAATTTGGCGTTTCTGCCCGATTTACTTTCAAAATTTTATATCCGCGAGAACTTTATTTCCTCAAAGTAAAAGCTACTTACGCAAGCTCTTACTAAGTATGTTAATCCTTGTGCCAATATAATTGGTGACAGAGCCTCTCTTTTGTGTCTATTTGGTGTTACGTGTGACAGTAATTAGGGATGAGTTGCAACTTTTTTGGCACCATTGGAATTTCGACTTTCCTTAATATAGAGGTATTATTTGTGTAAAAGCATTCCTTTCCCACCAACCTATGTCGCAGTGCTGTGGTCTAAAAATATGATTGAGGTATCTTATTATATTATTATAATTGTTTGTACACTTTTGTGTCTCAGCATGTAGCTGGTATTACAGAGATGTACGGGCCAAAGTCAAGTACATTTCCAATAAAATCAAATTATGACGTTGTCGGTATAGTTTGACTTTTGAGTGTGGTTCGTCTGAGTATGTGGTTGTGAATGGTTTTCTGTTTGCTGCTGGAACTCCTCAAAGTTCTGAAGAAGTTTACGGACTGTTCTGCAAGTGTTCAGTATGACTGCTTTTTGGAGTGAAATGTATGTAGGAGCTGGAATGTTGAGGGTGATGAGTGAGTGGTGAAATTGTTTCGGAATGACGCCTGTGGTACTATACTAATGGGAACAATAATTAGGTTGGTTAGTCGCCACATTAGTTTGATTTATCATTATATTATTATTATAATATTATTCAAGTCTAATATTTGTTCGAACTCAAACGCGGACGCAGTCGCAGGCGGCTGCTAACTTAATAACTACTAAATACTAAATACCTCGATCATGAAAGTTATCTAACCGAAACAACTTTTATACCAGTAACGTTAAGTAAAGATTTTTAAACACCCTTTATTTTGTATTTCATGACCTTCTACATTAATTACATTGCATTATCCTAAGGCGACGTTGAAGAATGCCTGAAAATCAGAAGTGAATTGAAATACACGTTTCACTGAAGTATTCTACGACGACCACTTTGGTGTAATGGTCAAAAAGTTGACTATTACCCAAGAGGTCGCGGGTTCGATCCCCGCACATTGTCACATGTGCCTGAACATGTATGTTTGTACTGGTCTGGGTTTTATGTGTATTTATTTAATTTTTTTTGTAATACCACTGTTGATTCTGATATCTGTAACACAAGTGCTTAAGCTTTACCACAGAGTCAGATCAATGTATGTAATGTTGTTGTATATTTATATATTCTTTCACCAGCTTATCCTTTCCCAAAGCTTATCTATGAGTATGTTAGCGATAAAATTCTGCTCCATTTTGCATTTTTTTAGTTGTCTGTTGCTTAAATTTGTGCATGGTGTGCAATAAAATCTATATTTTGTGAACAACAAAAGTTTCGCTAAAGCTACATCAAATTCAATTTAGACAAAAGTTCTACTCGTACTTCCCATCATTCTTTTTAACGTCTAAGTAGAAGCTCTCACTGGTGGTAGTTATCGTCATTGTTATATACACATCGTAGTGGATTGATTGAGGTCACCATTGTGTGATGTTGCATGCGAGACTCTCTTTCCGATGGCAAATTACTTTTTTATCCTTGTGAATTTATTGACTAGCTTATTAGTCACCTTTCTATCAATAACGAATAAAAGAAGTAGCTTTGGGAAGAAAAGAAAATTATGAACGCAGTAGATGGTCGTCAAATTGCTTTTAATTTTCTAAATCAAGAATGGAAAAATGTCATTGTTTGTTAGTGAAATCAAAAAGCTCTCATCAAGTGAGCTTATTTAAGAATTTATGACTACTGGTTAATCTACCAAAACCTTTTTTGCAGCTCATGCTCTAAGTAAAGTACCTATAAAAGCCTCGCAACATTACTTGTACAACAAAAAAGGTTAATATTGACCAATAACCATGCTATTTTGATATCAGAGGTTTTGTAAAGTTTAACATACCTGCGCTAGGTTCAACGGTGCTCTGCCTGGCGGCGTGGTCACTTGGCTGGCGACCAGGGACGCTAGCGCCACCCGTTGGCTCCCCGACATCGCCCTGATGATGGGCAGGATCTGCGCGAACTTTCCTACGTGGTCCTTCCTCTCCAAAGCACGAAGAACAGCTTCCTTTATCATGCTCTCCTTCGAACGGATCTTGTAAGCCGGCTTGTATGTCCTCTTGGTCGTCGTTTCAAATAAATGCTCCAGATCCTCTAGAGCTATATCGTCCTCCAAGGAGTCCAGGTTATACTGCGGTCTGTGAGAATTGGTAATACCAGTCGGCTTCACTATCCGCACCGGAGGCTTCACGAAAGTCTGATAATGCCTCGACTCCTGTGCGATCATCACCTCATCACTGTTAAAGTCAAAGTCTTTCAGATCATCGTCTGCTTTCAAACACGATACTATCAGCAGTAGTAGAACAAGGTTTTTGCACGCCATTTTTTATGGAACAACTTTAGAATAAGTTTGGAAGCACTAAAATTCACATGTTTTAGAAAATCATTATTTTTCGGTGGCTCGTCCGATGCGCGCGGCGCTTTCCTTGCCTCGACGCGGAGTGGCGCGTGCGCACCGTACACGCACACAGACACACTCATCTCATATTTACAGGTGTCAGATGTTGCCGGAACTCGCGACTTTCACCGCTGGGTCGCCCATCATCGGTCACATTCTGATAAGTCATCTTCTTATCGACATCGTCTCACAATGGCCCTAACAATCCCGTTGCGTAAAACTTTTGATGAATCTAATTCACACAATTTTGCACTTACATCTACTTTTAGACCAAACTGCACCTTATGTTTTCAGCAGTAACACCAGAGATTATTTTCAAAGCAGTTAACATATCTTTGCTGCAAATAAGACTGAGATGCGATGATATTACAATTTTCGTACGAAGGTGCTTTCACACTTTATAGATGTTATAACATTGTTATGAAAGCAATAGAGGTCGAGTTACGGCAATGTTACATTTTCCAATAGATTGACTTTCTTCACCTTGATTGGCCATGGTCAAGCGTGTTTTTTGACCGCAAACATAAGTTGGTCAATAGTTACATTATGATCAGTATTGCTCAGGTATGCGAGGTGGTATTTAGATATGATTAATGATATGGCAATAATAAAATCTTTATCTGGATTATTATCTTTTAAGAAACTTTGAAGCTCTATGCGAATACGACTTTATCTAGCATTTCATTACAATATCTTTATTATAATAATGATTGCCATTATTTTCGGATGACTTGGAAATTCTCAAAAATGTCGTTTTGTTTGCAGAATGTTTTAACTATTCTTTCGTTCAACACACTTTTTAACATCTTAATTTGACTGCAAAATTTCTATGATCCTCTCTGATAATATCCTGCTGAGATACTACTCTGATTATGATAACAAAATTATCATATTATTCTGATGAAATCCTGCTAAAATAATGCATCCAAAAAACTATATCTGCACACTATCAGGTGTTACTTGCATTGTACTTCAAGTACAAAACTGACCGTTCGTTCTCACGAGAGATCTCGATCGCTAAGTTCCTGCGTACGAGTGCATTGGTAATGTTTCCTCCGCCCATTACGAGTCAATCAGACCGTGTACACCGTACTCCTATCGGCGATAATTATTCTTCTCGTTATTTTCGATGTACACTCGCTAGTAGAATAATTAGTTGAGGTTTTTTTAAACGTTGATACCCTCCCATTTCATCCAATCTCAATAATGAGATGAGAGTCTGAGATTGTATGGCAACGTCATGAGGAGTCCCTAAGACCACATCACATTTATTATTTTGACGACCGCTTGGTGCAGTGGTCCACATGTCAGACTTCTAAAACCAAGGGTCGCGGTTTCGATCCCCGCACAGTACAAGCATAAGTGTGCATGAACATGTGTGTTTGTACTGTTCTGGGTGTTTTCTATGTATAATATGTATTTATTTACAAAAAAAAGTATTTTAGTATGTTTATCCGTTGTCTAGTACCCATAACACAAGCCTCGTAGCTTACTCTGGGACTAGAGAATTGGTGTGATTGTGTGAAATATTTACACTTTATTTATTGCAGAGTATTACGAGTATTGTATCAGAGCCATGACAGTGGATTAAGGCCTTCGAAAAAGACATGAAAAACAGGAACATTAACACAATGACGATCCAGGATCGCCACCAGTAGAGATATAAGGAGCCAACCCCGATAAAAATTGGAATGAGGAAGAAGAAAATGCAAAATACTACTTAGTTCCTATACTCGTAAAAACGTTATCCTATTAATGTTACTATCTGATAAAAATACCTGTCAAATTATGTGGTGGACTGTCCTATTCATCATAATGCAGATTTCATGATACATCCATCAGCTCGTCACACTGATTGCAAACAAAACAATATCACCTACTGGTCTATTAAATTGTTTAAATAGAGGACAAAGCAAAATTTGTAACGCTTGATCTAAGCTTGTTTTGTAAGGAAATGCTGTTTTATTAATTTATTTTTATAAATATTGGCAAACGTTTATCCACTGCAATACTTGAGCTACTCTACTTGACCACCAGGTACTCGATTCCCTGAAATATGATTTGATTAAGAGTGTATGCCATAGACTCCTTTGAGGGACCGCACATGACTCAACCATTTTGAAATCAGTTTGCAACGCGTTGCAAATCAGTTGCTAATGTTGGTATTGATTAAAAATAATTTCAAAGTGGTTTCGTCTCGAGTAACACCGCGTGTGCTGGGCCTAAGTTAGCCTAAAATCTCATAGTTGAAGATGTATACGGAATAGCGTGGGATTCCTGGCGCCATATTGAGTTTTTGGTAAAGTTTTTTTAAAGCCATTGTGAAAAAACTATACTCGTAGGTATACAGTCCATAACATTACAATGCGATGCAATACTTTCATTGGTAACCGCAGCTCCTGCGCAGCCACCGCGCGTTACTAACCTCTACCTACATTATACTTCGGAATATTTGTTTGCTGTCTTCACTATACAGGGCGTTCCTTTGTTCTCTTTATTATTTTAATTAAATCCATGTTATCAACCTAATTTAGAGTATTCATGTTTGATATAATTAGACATCATCATATCAGCCTGTTGCAGTCCACTGCTGGACATAGGCCTTCCCCAAGGAGCGCCACAGCGCACGATCTCCCGCCCTTTGCATCCAGTCACTACCAGCTGCCTTCTTCAGGTCGTCTGTCCACCTAGCCGGGGGGCGTCCTACACTACGTTTAGACATATCTACGTTCAATCACTGAAAGTGTCGTTATACCTATACACAAAAACACTACTGTCGAACACTGACTTCAAATATATATATATACATGTACGAGTAATCATCTTAAAAGGTTGTCACTTTATTTATTATTTTTGTAAATTTGCCAAAATATACTTTTACTTAATTTTTTATCATTAAAAATACTTTAAGCTGGAACTGTAGTTTGAAATTATCAAGCTGTATCGTTATTGTTGTTGCAATCAGCAATGCAATCTCGAAGAAAGTAACTGTCATATCGTCAAACCGCAGGCTTTTAATGCTGAAACGATTTCCTCCTTACCGGTAATAAGTAGCTTCCAATGTAATTTACAGATAAGTATTGAAAATACACTCGTAAACCTTTGGAGTAAGATAGAACAGAAACGTTAAGGAGTCGCAATTGTGTTGTGTAACAATATGACAAGGAATTCAGAGTTATACTGCGCCATAGTACCTAAAGAAATGATTAAATTCTCATTTCGCACTTACATTCCTTCACGAGCCTTGTTGTATTTGCTTAGTTGCGTAATTTGCAATGTTTCTTTTGTCTAAATTGAACCAACCTCTTGGAAAATAATCATAGTTTCTCATTAAGTCAATTTCAGTAACCAGAAACAGAAACAATACAGACACCAGATAATAATAGTCCTCCTGGCCGATTACGACCACGGCGGCAAATCTCAACAGAGATCAGCCAACTACGCAGGAGATATGATAGTGCACAAGTGTGAGCGCAATACACAGTTGCACTCACTGTTCCATCACTCTCGTTCGGTGAGACGGCAATCCGATATGACCGGAGAGAGATCTGGCGCAGGACCAACGGCTTAACGTGCTTTCTGACGCACGGGGGTGTAACACCGCTAACTTCCCGACTCCGAACTGTTTTTGAGAAAATCTTAGAAACAATTTTGGCTCGACCTGGGATTCGAACCTAGGACCTCTCGGATGTAAGGCAGAAACTTTGCCACTACACTAACGAGGCAGTCAAAGTTATTTGACACCAAATGACCAAGACACCAGATATTGGGCAACAATCTCACAACGCGTTGCTACAATGCGTTGAAGGATAGATAATTTTGTCTGTCTGTTTATTTTTATTGTCTAGCTTCCCGCCAGCGGCTCTGTCCGGTTTCTAATATATTAAGTATAATTTCGAAAAGACAACACTTAAAAATCTTTTCGTCTCCGGTCATAGGGTAGGAATCGAACCCCCGACCTTTGGAAGTCCGGTCCAATGCTCTGACCACTAAGCTACCGAGAACCTTAATGGAGTCGTTGAATTTTGTAAGTGCTTTTTAACGCTTTGAGCCAGCATAAAGCATGTTATTATACATAAATATGCCTTCATCTTCAATCACTATCCATTAAAAAGTCTGCATCAAAATACGTTGAGTGGTTTTGGTCTAAGCATACATACAGAAATAGGGACAGACGCGGGAAGCGACTGTGTGATAGATATTTGCTATCACTGGGGCTCGGTAACAGGGTTACATTTGTATGTAACCCTTTAGTCTATGTGAGTATATGAGATCAAGCCCTCGAACAAGTTGACGAACTGAAGGGATCACGAAAATAATAGACAAATTAAAATTTTACGAAATCACTATAATTAATAAAATAGATCTTTTACACTTACAATAAATCAGGTCTTAATAAATCCAATTTTATCCTACATTTTAAAGACTAGACAGTAATATTGAACTGAGACATCAAGGCTAAGGAGAAACAAAATCATAAAATATGAACGTAAAAATGAAAATAAAAATTTTATATTTACAATTACTGCATGAGTCGTGATATAAGCACCTTTATGATCCCTCGATAACATGCAAAATTCACAGATTTAGGACAAGTGTACATTCTTTTGGTTTTATTACAAAAAAACGTGTTCCTATATTAGTAAGGCAAAACATGGAAAGGCAAATAGTTCATAAAATATGTATATAGAACATGCCTTCAACACGTTAATAACTTTCTCTTACACTATGCATACGTAAACAGTTTTCTCAATATATACATATAAAACAGTCCTTTTATTACCTACATTATTTACAATACATCAATGTGATAACATCAAACGCAAATACTGTTATAAATTAACAAAGAATATGTACAAAAATATCAACACAAACCTCTTAGTTGCGAAATTTGAATGTTGAAATTAAAACCTACAAATCTAACATGTCATTGTCACTCTGTGCCTTCAATACGTGATAAATTTCCAAATCTACACCAGTGCTTGTGTTTTGGCAAAAGTTTAAATCTAACTCATTAGAGAGATTAACATCAGTTGACTCTGATCTGCGAGAACGTCTCGTTCGCCAAAATCATTAGAATATCCAAGAATTTTATCTCAAGAAAATACCCTTGGCATTTGACAAATTAATTCTCAATTTAAATTTCCAATTTGGTTGTGTTAGCTAACATACGAACTGTACAAATACAGTTGGTTGTCACTCTAGCAAACCAAATTTAAGGAGAACTCTTTAAAACCACATTCAAAAGCATTCACACTTTAGATGTCACACTCGAATTCTGAGACTCTTTTATTTCGACCATCCGGTTGCATTTGGAAGTGGCTGTCCCTTGTCCCTATTCTCGGGAACCCATTGAAGCTGTTCCTGCTAACTAGTGGGTTTTCTCTTTCCCTCTCCCTGTGAAAGCTGGAGGTGGAAAGTTTTCCGTCTTTTCTTTCTTGGAAGTTGGGGTCATTGAAATTGTTGTCGGGAAAGGTGCGTTCATTGAACTCTCCGTCGGAGAAGTTTCTGTCGTTGAACGGGACGTCCCGGATGCCGAAGCCGCCCATCCTGGGTGTCCCGATTCCGAACTTGTTGCGGAGCTCTTCGTCTCGGAAGTTGAACGCTCTGTTCTCGAACTTGGCTGGGCCTTTGGTCAATCTGTACGACGAAAATATATTTAAGGCATAACCAAAAGAAGATTAAGATTTAACTTAAATTTTTACTTTGTACAAAAAGAGTTTTTATCAATAAAATGTAACAGGAACCTTGAGTAACCAATTGAAACACAGCTCCTGTTTAAAATCAATTGCAAAGTTACAGATCTCAATTACCTCTACAAGCTCAACATTAGTAGAAAATTACACAGCTAAGTTAAGCTGTGACATTAGTATGAACAACTTTGAAAAATGTACATTCAGTTAACCTACGGTGAACCCGCCACGTCCCCGACTCACATACCACTGGAGGGCACCGTCAGGTTTTTAGTGGGTAGGCGGGTTCTCTCTCTGAGGCCTGGAATCTCACATAACCCCCAGCTGGTGGCTATGCGTATCAGCAATTTCCCTGACGTTAAAAAAAGGTAGATACTTGAGACACTTACTCTCTAAAACACCTCCTTTCCCTATCATATTCTGCCGACAACCCCTCATCATCATTGATAATCGCCGACGGGTCGCTATAAACCGACGACTCCTGATAAAACGAGTCCAGATCCACGTAGTTTCCTTCCGAAGGCTCGTTGTCCAGCAGCTCGGCTAGTTGAGACTTAAGAGCGGCGAAGGTGGGTCTCTGGGAGGGGTCCGCGTGCCAGCAGGAGTGCATGGCGCGGTAGAGCTGCGGCTTGCAGTGCGGCGGCCGCTCCAGCCGGTAGCCCTCGGTGACGGCGGCCAGCACCTCGCGGCCGGACATGGCGGCGTAAGGCGTTGACCCTGCAATGGAAATTATGGATTAAGTTTATTTTGTAGGAGTAAACATCACACAACTTATATGAAAATGGCAGAAACTTTTATTTAGCGTATTTTTTTTATTGTTTATTTCGGACAACAGGAATCCATGTGGGTCAGTACCAAAAACTGAAACAACTAAGTTAGTTGCAATGTAGGGAAAAAAGCAAAAAAAGGCAATTTGGGAAAAATAAGTTTGTTTTGAAATAAAGTTTTTTTTAAATGTCAAATAGCAAAAAAAACGTAAAGAAAACAGCTATTTTGTATGATTGTAGTAAATCAACTCTTCTTTGATAATAATTAAAAATAGGTACTCCAAATTAAGTCGGCTCATCATATTTATTTTCACCCAATTAAAATACTAACTAAATGTGACAGTCTCCTTTAGAATAATTCAGAATGCACACACATCAATTTTGTAGCCATGCAAATGCATTGCTATTAATACAACAATAGGCATGATGACACCTATCTTAAATTTTAAAGATCATGGCGTTTAAAAAACCGCGCCTATGAAGTTAATACAATCAGTATATTTCCAAAAAGCTTTAAAAACCAAATTTTAAACACACTAAATACAATATATATTCGATCAATTGACTACGATATCTGATACATTGCCATGACGTCACGATATTGTTTTCCCTTACAAAATCTATGGAAGCAGACCGTTTTGGCAGATAATAAAGAGTATGTCAGCGATTGGTGGTCTCATCTAGCCTATTCCTCAGGCGCTAATCACTGAATCAAACCCTTAAAGCTGACATAAATAAAGTACTAACCAAGCGTGACTATTTCCAGCAGCAGAATTTTAAAGGACTACACCCGGATGCTCAGCCGGATGGCTGAGGGCTGTAGACGTTATACAGCATTGCCTCGGACGCCATCCAGCGTACAGGTATTTGGAATCTTTTGGACCTAAAGACGTCACTCGTCACTCAGCGTGCTATGGAATGGTCTATGTTGGGGATCTCATTAAGGGATAAGATCCGGAACGAGTTCAAACGACATAAGACTGAGGTAAATGATGTTGTCCAAAAATGTAGCAAGCTGAAGTGGCAGTGGGCTGGCCATGTCTGTCGCAGAACCGACGAGAGGTGGAGCAGGAAGGTCCTTGAATGGAGACCACGCTTAGGTAAACGTAGTGTGGGACGCCCCCCGGCTAGATGGACAGACGACCTGAAGAAGGCAGCTAGTGGTGACTGGATGCAAAGGGCGGGAGATCGTGCGCTGTGGCGCTCCTTTGGGGAGGCCTATATCCAGCAGTGGACTGTAACAGGCTGATATGATGATGATGGACCTTAAGATAGAAAACTGAATCAAATACTAACCCAGCGTGACAATCTCCCACAACAGGATTCCGAAAGCCCACACATCCGTGTGATGACTGTACACGTTATACAGAAGTGCCTCGGGCGCCATCCAGCGCACCGGCAGCGCGGAGCGCGCGGCGCGGGTGGCGGCGCCGGCGCAGCGCGACATGCCGAAATCGGCGATCTTGCACAGCTTGTTGTGGTCGACCAGCACATTCCGGGCGGCCAGGTCTCGGTGGACGATCTGTGGCGAGGAAGTGAGGTTATGAATAGTTGAGCTTAGAAATCCTTCTTAGACCACGGTGGTGCACACCTTGGGTAGGTAGGCATTACACCCAGACAATTTTTAAAGCGCTTATAAATATATAATTATTGTCAAATCTACGTTTGGCTTGACCTGGATTGGGTAATATTATTGGTTTTCTTACATAACTTGATTAGAATAGTAATACTAATAATCTGAAAGCAATCGGATCGAAATCGTTCGACTTATAATGTAACTTGTATTCTGTAAATCATCTACAGAATACAATTTACAAATTATGTCAAACAATTTTAACCGGTTCATCTACAGTAGATGACAATCACAGTTATTTTCATTATTATTTTAACCAGTTATTTTAACTTAGAGTTTAACAAGCTTTGACATTTGTTGGCTTAGAGACCCAATAGCTGATTGATGTGGAAACTTTTCATTTTACTTACTGACTCCGAACTGTTTCTGATCATGCCAGGAAATAAATTTTCGGAAACAATTTTGCCATTTTGCCTGACCCAGGTTTTGACCCCGTCATCGGATCTATATGAAGACCAGTAAATTTTGACCTATAGACCAATGAGGAGGTACAGTTCTTTGTCCGCGTCCCGGTTCGAAGCTACCTCTCCACCAATTTTCAGCCATATCGAATCATCCGTTCTTGAGTTTTAAATAGTGTAACGAACACCACTTTCTTTTATATTATAAATAAATATAATAACCCACCCCCTTAGAAGCAATGTAGTCCATCCCCCTCGCCACGCAGTACGCGAAGACGGTCAGGTCCCGGGACGTCAGCGCGCCGCTGCCGCTGAACCGGTCCGGCCGGGAGCGGCGCTCGCGCAGGTACGTCAGCAGCTTGCCGCACATCACGTACTCCATTATGAGGAGGTACGGTTCTGGAATTAGAGTGAGAGGGAAGTTATTTCTTGGGTTTTTGTCTCAAGTCCAGTTGTACAGCAAGGAGCTTCGAAGTATGCTACCTAGGTTCCATATTCCTTTAAAACAATCGTATTTTTTTGCCAAATTTTAACGTTTCGGCCATAATATAATAAGCAAAATAAGGCAATTGAATTACGATTTTGTTATCTGACGATTACGAGTACAATTCATGGAGTTGGCTGGAACCACAAACTGAACAGTTTAAAAACATTTGTGAATGAGCATTTATATATTTTGCAAATGAATGAGAACAGTAACGTATTATTTTAGCACTAACGAATCTTACAATTTTTGGCACAACTTATAAATCCCGACAATGCTATGGTTTGCTGGAATTTAGCTGACTAGAATTTATTACTTAAATTTAGTTTTACAATGATGAGAAAATATTGTATAGGTTTATATTGCTTTTAGGCTTTACAGTGATGTGGAAACATTTCAAGGTAACTTTTTTGTCATAATTATTATTAAATTAGACAATTTTCTCTATCTTTAATTCACACACTCTTCAACTAACTCCTCATAGGTCCTACCTTGTTCAGTGCAGCATGCCAGCAGCGTGACGACGTTGGGATGCGTCCCGATCTTCTGCATGATCAGTATCTCGTGGAGCAGTTCCTGCTTCTCCTTCTGCGAGGCGGTCTCCTTGATGCTCTTGACGGCCACCAGCCGCGTCAGCCCGTCGTGCCCATTCAAGTCATCCGCTTCGGCTTTCCACACCTGTGCAGAGAGAAAGATTAATAATAATAATAAATATACAACAACATCACATACATTGATCTGACTCTGTGGTAAGTAGCTTGAGCACTTGTGTTACAGATATCAGAATCAACAGTGGTAATACAAATAAACTAAATAAATACATGTAACACTCAGACCAGTACAAACAGACATGTTCATGCACACAAATGTTTGTACAGTGCGGAGATCGAACCCGCGACCTCTTGGTTAAGAGTCAACTTCTTGACCATTACACCAAAGATTAGACACCTGTCATTGTCTTTTTACAAGCTTCTTTTATTTTGAGGTTTCACCTGTCCCATTGCTGTTACCAAATCTTGCAAGCTAAATTTCAACTATTGCCCTATGCCCGATTGATGTTAATTTTTTTATAGCCGTAACGTTTTGTTTGGATGACAATGCACAATTTCAATATAAAATTTTGTTATTATGTTTAGAGTGTATTGCAGTTACGAGACGCGGCCCGCTCTTAAACGCTGATATGAGTGTGTGCTGTCTTTGAAATTGGTATTTTGATGCGATACTTGACGGAAATTACAGACGAAGTATATGTATGCAAAATACGAGGAAATTATTCTTACCTGTCCGAAGTTACCTTGACCCAACAATGTTTGTAACCTCAATTTGTTTCGAGGGAACTCCCACTTTTGGTCAGGCATGGTCGGCGTTGGCAACGGCGGTCTCGCCACAGGGGTGATAGGAGACTCCTTCTTTATGTCACCATCGTCGAAGTACCCTTCGTATTCCGTATCTAGTTCTTTGGTCTTCTTATTCAGTACATTCCTCAACACAAACACAATTATAGCAGCCACAGGAAGGAAACCCAACCCAGCTAATACGTAGGAAGCTGTGTATGTTTTCTCGGCTTCTATCACCACTTCTTCGTTCCGTGTCGTCAAATCCTCATCGTCATCTTTTGTAGTATTTATAACTGTACTTGTTTCATTCGATGTAATATTTTTTGGAATGAGTACAGGCTGTGATTTGGATTCCGATGATGTTCGGGATGTTACGATGAATGGCTTGAAAGTAGTTTCGACAGTTTCTGTAACTTGAGTTTGAATTGTGCTCGGGCTTGGTGGTATGGGAGTAGTAGATCGTGGAAGGGAAAATATTGGTGTGTTCTCACTTGAACTTATAGTGGGTAAAGGTGTAGTTGATGTGGTCGTAGTACTAGTCGTGGTCGTAGGTCGTCGTCTTCGAAGTATATTTTTAGGTCTTATCGCAGTGCCGGACGAGTTATCGTAAGCTGTTTGTCGATATAGATTAGCTAATCGTTCGGGCAATTTAGATGTGCTCGTCTCGTTTTTCAAGTCGGTATTTCTTGTAGATAATTCACTGGCTAAAGGTAAGTCTGGTGGTCTGAATGTAACTGGTTTCGGGCTAGGACTCGAGTTGCTTGGGCTTTCAGTGGTTGTAGTCCTTATTCTGATTCTGTGCTTGTACGGTCTCATTGTGGAAGGAGGTTGTGTTATAGTCGTAGTTGGGAGAGTAGTAGTCGTAGGAGTAGACTGTGTAGATGTCTCAGTATCATTTAGCACAACGACTTTTGGTACAGTTGCATTACTAGTGGTTTCAGTTGATTCTGTGATCGTGCCATTCTCATCTTTATTCAGGGAATCGGTCAGATTCTTCGCTTTCATAGACGACGTTATAGAAACAGACGTCACAACTGCCGTGTACACCGATGTTGCTGACTTTTCTGTCGTTGTGTTTACTGCTACAATTGGACTTTCCGTGCTTGAAGTTGCTGTGACTCTGGCTGGTCGCCTCCGTATATTATAGTAATTTCTTGTAAAATTTTTCGGTGCCGGTGTGGTACTAGTTTTATTATTTGCGATATCTTTAGATATTAGTGTAGTGTTTGTTTTACTTAGTAATTCTTTTGATATGTTTGTGATATTAGTGCGATTGCTATCTGTACTTTTATCTATAATATTTGGTGTTACATTTTGTATCATGGGATCAGTAACATTAAGTTGGGCTATATTAGGAGCCTTTGTCGTTGCTTGAGTAGTGCTTGAAAATTTCCTATAAGCATTTACTAAGCCTACAGGTCTAGCCGGAGCCGGACCTTTAACTGTGTTTCTTATTTTATTTTTCTCTATGATATTCTTTACTACGGAGACATCCATATCTTCGTTTATTTCTTCTTCGTCGGCGCTCGTGTTTCTATACTTTTCCGTAGCAGAGTATCTTGAGTTGAATTTTCTTTTTTCATTAGGAGCCACAATAAAATTAACTGACTTTGTTGACGCTGAGAGAGATGGAGAATTTGTCAAATTGTCATTAATAATTTGGCCGCTAAGTTTCTGCCCAAAATAAATAAAAGGTGCCATATCTTCAGCTGGTAGTTCAGATTCCAGAGGACGGAAGTGATTATAAATCTCATCAGACATGAACAGGGTATGATTTTCTTTATCTTTTTCATTTTCAACCTTTATAAGCTTTGTATTCTTAGTATCCGTGCTATTAGCTATTATATTGGTTTCTGTTTTTTCTTCAGTACTAACGTTTTGATTTTCAGTAGTAACTTCTTTAGACTGACTAATTAATGCTGTTGTGGTTTCAATGACAGTTACATTTTCACGGATCACATTGCCTAATGTTGTAGTTTTATTGAGATTGGGAGTTTGTGTGACATTTTCAGTGTCCGAATAATTAAGTAAATACAGGCCATGATTAGACTCATCTACTTGGAACTCTTCTTCTGGGTCCAGTTCAATTTCTTTGTCGAGTCCTTCTAATTTCTCCGGAGGCACATAAACTACCCCATTTTCTGTGACTGGTTCGGTTATTGGGGTAGTTTTGGTGTTGTTAAGTATATCCCTTCTCCTGTTGTTCATGAAGCCGGCTCTACTCCTGTTCTCTTGGTATCCTTTGGGAACAAAAAGATGTCTTATTTCGTGCGGCTTGACAGGCTGCCGAATCTCTTTGGTTCCATCGTTGGTAACCAGCCTTAGAGTAGCCGCTGGTTCATTGCTTGAGTTGTCAAAAGTTATCCTCTTCACTGTAGAGCCGTTTGAATCGCGAATTTCTAACTGGGCGAATGTGGTGTTGCTTCTGGAATTGAAAAAAGTCATTGTTTTAGTCACAGTTGGAACCTTATGAAATTTATAAGGTATTATATTCCTATGCAAATGTTATGGAGGACAGCGTGAAAGTACGTCAACGATTGAAACTGATGATAATAGGTAAACTGATGATAAAGAAGATTTCACAAATTTGCTTGAATTGCCAAACAATTTATTTTATTTCAACCGTGCTTCACTATATCGTGGATTATATATATTTGTCTGTTTCTTAGCTGGTTTCGACCCTTCATCTCTATGTGGGTAATAATAATAATTTTAATATAGTTTAGGTTTATGAGGCCTATTTGTTTAAACTTACTTGTGCGGCTTATGTGCTAGCGTAGCGAGGCAGCAGCTGTCTTCTTCTAGCAGCTGGGAGTGCCATTTGCTTTGGAGCCACCATGTGCGTTTTATTGTTGGTCTAAGTGCCGGCCATAGGCAGTTGACATGGCTCAATCTAAAGGGAGATGGTACTTACTTTTGCGGCTTGTGGGGAGCCAGTACTAATACCAGTTGGGAATCCCGAGTCGCATACTATGAGTGTTTAAACTTTGCTCTAAGCGCCGCCTTTATGCTACCAATACGCTGCCAGGGACCGCGTGTGTATGTGCGTAGCGGGGCTGCCCTCTTCTAACACCTGGGAGTTGAAATGAGTCTATTAATAACTGATGGTCGGTACTTACTTATGCGGCTTGTGCGCTAGCGTGGCGAGCGTGTTGATGTGCGTAGCGAGCCTGCCGCTCAGCAGCTGCCGTCTTCTCGCTGCCAGGACTGACAGCAGTTGGGAATCCCGAGTCGCGTTGACACTGCTCTGTGTGGTGGTCCGACGGACGCCTCCTGGAATTAAGAGAATGTTTCATTAAATAAAGATGACAATCAAAAGATGAAAAGTAGCGGACTGGATATGATATTAGTATATCTAGAAAACTGAATAGAAATTACGGAATGTGCAGGTTTTCCCTTGAGTTAGACAATAAACACTAAGTATTTTCTAAATATTAAGGTTCCATGTCTGCTAGAAGTGCCTTAGACTTTTGGTGATCGGTCAGTCAGTCAATTAGTGAGTGACAAAATTAAGAAAGTTTGACAAGTTACAATTCTAAAAGTATGGTTGAAATTGAATAAAATTTCAAATATACCGTGTTAATACAATGTTTGCTTAGCAATTGAAAAATCAGATTTGTGGTTTTATACACAACAAACTTATAGGGGGGCCAAAAAGGGCCTGAATTGCTTCGAGAAAATGATTGTACGGTCATGCCGCTTATTTTCTCGACTTGGCGGGGCTCTTTCGTGCTCCCAGATTAAAATCTGTCCTGTGATTTCAAAGCCTAACATTAGCCTCGGTTTATCGCAATACAAATTTAATGTTTGTACAAAAATGATCTAACTAGATAGTTATAGTTGGTATTTAATACTGAGCATTTTCCTCGAACTTCAGCTAGTCCTCAGCCATTTACTTAATCACGAGATATTTAACCTGATTAGAAACTTTAATCAGCTGCATTTTTCTACAACTTTCGTGCCATACAATTCAGGTTAGATCAACAACCTCGATCAGAGACAATAGACGACAATTATCACTAATCACTTATCCCAACGCGAACGGTCGCACGGTGACCACGTAAGAAGTGCAACATTCGATTATCAACCTTAAAATGGTGATAGAGAAGCGTATCTGTACATTTCTAAACGTGACCTGCGCATAGGCAGTCTTCACCTAGAAGAGCATTTTAAGACGTTTTCCATAATGTAACTTATGTGAAAGGATATTTAAGACAGTTAAATTTGCGTACTTTTTAAACACTAACGCATTGTACGTTTCTCATTTTAAGCAAAAAACCTTAGCGTTTTCTCTAGAGAACGGTCGCGCTAGCGTGATTGCAGTTTACCTGCCCACAAGTCACTTCTACCAGCAATTAGCGATATCAGCGATTCCAATCGATTCATTGAACTGAATGAAAATTACGTTTGTAACAACGAAAGAGACGTTGTCTAAGCTAGGTCATTTGCTTGTTTTTAAAAAGAAGCGACGCCCATTATTACAATAAGTAAATAAATAAATAAATACTTCACAACAATCACACCAATTTTCTAGTCCCAAATTAAGCTACGAGGCTTGTGTTATGGGTACTAGACAACGCATAAACATACTTAAATACTTTTTTTTGTAAATAAATACATATTATACATAGAAAACACCCAGACTAGTACAAACACACATGTTCATGCACACTTATGCTTGTACTATGCGGGGATCGAACCCGCGACCCTTGGTTTAGAAGTCCAACCTGTGGACCACTGCACCAAGCGGTAGTCAAAACAATAATGTTTAATACTCGCTCAAACAAAGATACAACAAAGGTTACTTTTATCTTGTCTTTTTTTTTATCAATATTTCACAACAATTACACCAATTCTCTAGTCCCAAATTAAGCTACGAGGCTTAAGTTATGGGTACTACACAACGGATAAACATACTTAAATACCTAGTACTTAATTAAATCTTAATTGAGTGCTTCCTGTTACCACGGGAATACAAGATAGAAATCAAAATTGTTACAGCTTCAGATATTAGCTCTCAGCTCTGCGCGTCCAGTACAATAATGGTTTCAGGATGCTGATGGGGCTGCCTCGGTATTGCAGCGCTTCGGCGATGTTTGTTGAGGCTCGCATAGACGGTTTCCCGGTAATCATGCGTAAGCGGGTTGCCTCTGCCTGGCCCCGCATCCGAGACAGCCCCAACAGCCTCCTGGCGGCGATAGGGAGTCGCTATTGCTGCCCTATTCTGAGGCACTGGAACAGCGTCCATGTGGGTTCCAGACCTGCCTTGGTTAATGTAAAGTAAGCCGTATTTTATGTAATGTTCTTTCTTTTGTACTTACTAATCCTAGCTCGTAAGATATTTTTTCTTTAACAACTAACCCACTATATGGAAATTGTCATTTCTGAAATAAACATTAATAATAATTAATTTATAGAGATGTTTATCCGTTACAAACTGAGTAAGTACCTACCTAAGTTATTTGTTTTGGTCTACTTAGGTACATTAATTTAAAATATCAAGGGCAATGAAACAATCACTTACCTAGTAAGTATTTATAAACACAAATTATTGCTTATCTAAACTATGCATGTAAGATTCCCAGCCTTGGCTTTCGTAATGAAACATCTAATTTATTAATGTTCTAAGGCACCGGAACGCAAAATCTAATCATGCTCTCATCAACAAATAACCGCATGTCAATAATAAATTGCAGTTCTTTTATCGAGAACAAGATAAGGCCTTAAATCGATTTCGGATCGATAGACGCAATTCAGAACCATCGCTTTATCTTATGCAATAGCGGGTGTGAAACTTGACCGCAAGAAACGAATGAAATATATTTTTTTAACTTAGAGCAATAGCGGATGTTAACACGCTTGAGCTTGATGCATTAAGCCGGGTCCACGGCGCCAAATTTGTAAAGCCGGGTCCACAGCGCCAAATTTCTAAAGCCGGATCCACAGCGTCAAATTTGCAAAGCCGGGCCCACAGCGTCAAATTTGTAAAGCCGGGTCCACACACGACCCATTTTGTTATTGTTTTTGTTTCAGTTCTATTTAAGTATTTCAAAAAGTTGAAAACAAAGTATTTTTTCCATCGTTATGAACTTATTATCACACACAAATGATTTAAATATGTTCTCAAAGCACTCATTTTTTGATTATTTAAAACATAACCTTTTATGTCATAAACTTTTCGAGTGAAATAACGAATGCTTGACGTCTTGCTACAATGAGCGCGAATAAAACCCTTTCCCACCCCGCGGGCAAACGCGGGAGATGTTATCCATTTGTCTCAGCAAACATGTTTTTGTGTTTTTGCTAACAAAACTGTTACGCTACGTTCCGATTCTGTTTTTCAAACATTTTATGATGTGATGTGCTGTGGCGAAAAAAACTTGTGATATATTAAAAAGAAAAATAAATACTTAAATAAATATTTCACAACAATCACACCAATACGGTAGTTGACACCACCAATCGTTGACGTACTTTTTATCAAGTGTCAAAACGCTTTTCTTCATAGAGTTTGTATGGGAATAACACACTTTGACGTCATCGCGTGCAATGCCGACTGAGTGACTAATTATCATTTGAATTCCAATTAAAAATCAAATAATTCGAACTGCAGAAAAATATTAGTGTAAAGGCATCTGAAATTATGAATTATTTTAGAGAAAATCAGTTTTTGAATATTTCTTTCATAGTGGAAACAAGCCTATTCTCCAGTCCCAAACCAAGCTACGAAGCTTGTGCTATGGGTACTAGACAACGGATAAACATACTTAAATACTTTTTTGTCTGTAAATAAATACATATTATACATAGAAAACACCCAGACCAGTACAAACACACATCTTCATGCACGCATATGCTTGTACTGTGCGGGGATCGAACCCGCGACCCTTGGTTTGAGAAGTCCGACATGTAGACCACTGCACCAAGCGGTAGTCAAAAAGTCTTGGTTATTTCTTTAATTGTGCAATTTTGTTTCACCCTCTTAATTCCGACATGTCTTTCATAGTGATTCAGGAAGAATCCTTCAGAGTAACGTAAAACAAATACTTTTAAGATAAATTAAAAAAAACAGGTTAATTTCAGCATAACCCATACAAGTGTAAGTAACAAGTTCAAAGCTTATAAACAAGGTTAGGTGAGGTGCTTGTGGCGCAGTGGTTGCAGCGCTTTGGTAGTGATACTTAAAGTTAAGCAACCTCGGGCGCGGTCATGTTTGGGATGGGTGACCAATCTGACCATTTAAGTGACGTCTATTTACAAGCATCTCCGTGCTTCGGAAGGCACGTTAAGCTGTTGGTCCCGGTTAATATCGATAGATATTAGTCGTTAAGCCTGGTCAGAGGCCCTCGGGCGGCTTAATAACATCTGACTGTAAGGTTGGTCACTTACCTTACAAATACCCCTCTACCAATCCGCACTGTGCCCGCGTGGTGGAGTATGGCTCGGACCACCTCATAGTTGAGGTGAGGCCTGTGCCCAGCAGTGGGACGTATATAGGCTGATGAGAGAAACAAGGTTAGTGTCGGTATATACGGGCTAAAACTGATCTCGGTGTCCTTTGCGAGCTGTACCCGTGTCCAGTGACAGAAGACACTACGCAACAAAAGATACGCTTATATCATTGAACTTGAAACAACTTTAATTTAATTAAACTTTAGTTTTCGAACGATCCGCAGCGGCCTGGCTGTCCTATAATTAACCAATAGGAATTGACAAACGCCAGATTAGGTGCTTGTTCATTGACTAAGGTATGGGGTCATTTAGGTACATACTTTAATTCTTCCAGTTGGCCACTAGAAAATTTATTCCAGACATCCTGTTTGTTAAATTTACATAACCGAGTACTCGGCACTTGAACCGAGTTATTCGGCCGAGTACGAGTATTAAAAAACCACCGAGTACTCGGCCCATATCTAGTTCTTACTAAAACACCCATTATGACATCTTCGTCACGATAACTGTTAGTGGTTGAGACTATTGACGACGCAACTCCTGACATGACATAATGCGCTGCGGTGTAAGCACTATAACAGTTGGTTTGTTTGACCAACTTACTAATGGATATTGGCTAGCGGTTATTTTTTAGTATACTTATTTATAAAGGCAGTGGCTATTACCTCAATCTATGTTGTCATACTTATGTCACTTCTGCTCCTATCCTGCTCTCGTCATCTTATTGTCATTCTGTTTTAGGTAGTCAATTTTTTAGCACTAAGCAAAAAATGTAAACAAATATGGCGGCTTACTTTAACGTTTTGATTGTAAAACTATTTAAAAACACAATGTTATTGTTTTAATATTGCTAAGTAGGTTATGGTGATTTTCTAATGACTTACTATGGATTTCATAATCGTACGTCCTATAAATCTTCAACTGTTCGTGGACGGTTTGTTAACATTTTGAACATAGTGTTAAATAATAGACATTAATATTTGTTTTTCGTAAAAGCACAGTACCTATAGCATCTAATTTCAGCACAGCTAAAAAACTTTGCTCTTTCCAATTTACCATCTGACAGTAGTCGATAATTCGATACAATTTACTTATACCGTAAGTTACAACTCTACCTTAATGTAACAACGTACCTATTCTTTTTGGACCACTTCTTACTGACCACTCTTTTTTTAAACATTGCATGAAATTGCCGAGGATATGTAGTAAGCTATTATTAGACCTACCTCTCACCCAACATCTATGGAGAGATGGCTTTGGCTGAAAATCAGCGCTGTTTGGGATCATATTCCAAGTCAGCACAAGCTAAGCCACCTCCAATTGCTTTGCTATGTGTTATGTTTGTTTCATTGAATGTTAGTTATGTAAGCAATAAAGATTTTATTATTCTTATTTTAGTCCCAGTATTGCAACACAGACGTGACCTATCATCAAACCTATTCGGCCAAGGGTAACATCATCAAGTAGCGTCTCTACCCCTTGCTGATAATCAGTCATAATTAAGGCGCTTGTTCTTATCACAAACAATCAGCGAAGACAAATGAACGTGTAAATCTATCCAAACACCTCTTGATAAGATCTAATTTCGAAACCATTTTAAAAAGCCATTTATGTCTGTCAACTCATATATTTTGATTACACGATGCTGATATTAGCAGATTAGAAATAATTACAAATATAACGCCTTTTAATTACGGTGTAATATGATGTAATTGCTCATTGTTTAACGCCTATGCTCTGTCGTGTCGAGGTCGGGTGAAATTGATTTAGATAGTCTTGCGCTTGTAATGAATGTATGTAGGTAATTATGGTGTGTTGTCATTAAGCCCCCATAGCGCCCATAGTGCACAGTAGCAAAGCTTAAGTAGATCAGCTAGCCCATTTGTAGATCGTTCATGGTATAATCCTCTGTGATTAAGGCAGCACAGCTAATATTTACATGACAATAAAGATATTTAAACTTTAGAACAGTTTGACGCTAGGTTCTCCTTCCTGGGGGACTTCAAATTATAGCGAAGCATGTGGGTTTGTTGTGTGTAGAAAAAGACAATAAAGTACCTTAACTAAAAGTATAAACGATAATGAAATCCAATTTGCAATCAATCTTTATTAAATAACATTTTGTCATTTGCTGTTTAGTATTTAACACTTCAATTAATACTTGTAAAAATTGTCGGTTATATTCAATCTTTGACAGTCTCAACAATGGTTGATTTAATTAATGTTTGATCTAAAGTGACATTATTACTGCAATCCTAACAAAGAGTGTTGTAATTAAAAAAATATCACTCGTTAGCTACTTTCAGTGCTTAAAAATAGCTGAAACAGTTATTCAGAAACCCAGTGATCTGTGAAAAATTATGTATAAAATGGTGCATTTTTTTGTGAACAAAGTGTGAGTTTAAAATCAAATCAAACATTTATTTGCTAGAATACACAAAAATACGAGAAACACAAAAGTTGTGAGACCAATTCGAAAAATTTGATTTCTGAAAAAAATTCTGCACTCTCGATTTACAATGTCTATTATTTGAATCAAAGCTTTCAAAGTCCACTATCGTATTTTTTTCTCTGTATAAACAGCAGTCGTTTTATGATTGAGACTTAGCATCATATCTTCGATACATACTGAGAGCATTTTTACACAACATTATTTTTTCTTTCTTAGGAATCTACTAAATAGTGTGAAAATTATCCGTAGCCGCAGAAGAAAAAAATAATGCCACTGATGATCATATAAACCTTTTTTTTCTTTATGGCTCTTTGAGTCGTAGCCATTATCAAGTAAAATCATATAGAGTTACTCAAACCAATAATCACTTTAAAAGAGTTTGTTTCTGTACGCAAAATACTCATCATATCAGCCTGTTGCAGTCCACGGCTGGACATAGGCCTCCCCCAAGGAGCGCTACAGCGCACGATTTCCCACCCTCTGCATCCAGTCAACTACGCAATCCAGTCAACGCAAAATACTGATTCAGTTCAAAACGTTGAACGGTTTAGGCATCTGCGAATCGCTTGCACAATCTAGGCCTAGCCGGGAGATCGCCGTTTAGTAAAAGGGTCCGAAGGCTGGGAAATTTTGCATTTCGAAACGTTGCGAACTGGCATCGCAGCGATAAGAATGCGCTGTGACACTTATGCACTTTACTGCACAATTAATTACGAATTGGCAATGTTACTCAAAATATATTTAAGTAGACAGACTTTAGTATGGTTTCGAGGCTTTCATTTTGTTTTGTTGTTTTGTCAGAACACTCCTTTATAAAAATTGATTTCGAAAATAAGACCTAACTGGAGTTCGTTTGAAAACTTATTTGTTTGCAGGCGGATGACATACTACGTCGAACCCGGTGTCATAACCATAACTTCGTCTCACCGAACCGTCTCATCTCTCATCTCAATCAATCTCTCAATCAAAAAACTATCTCGTCGTAACCGTCTCACCGAACTTTGAGAGTGAATGAACAGTGAGTGCACCTGAGTATTGCGCTCACACTTGTGCACTATAATATGTCCTGCGTAGTTGGCTGATCTCTGTTGAGACTGGCCGCCGTGGTCGAAATCGGCCAGGACGACTATTAACCATAACTAACATTTTATATACTACCAAGCGAACGATATGCAGTGATAAAACTTTTTTTGTCTTTTAGACTGCGCTGGTTGACGAATTGGTGACTACCAATAGTCTCAGGTATATTCTGCACTGGTTGAAAAATTCGTAGAAACTGTTCTAAGGATCTTACATCTATATACCTAGTGTATATTAATTGTGAATAATTTCACTTGGCCTTAAAATTTGAAATGCGTGCCTAGCTACATTTTAGCCACGAATTCGATCGTTCCACTTAGAACGGAATATCAAACTCCTAAGTGGAGCGGATCTCAGTCCCTTCGCTTGACCAGACGTTGCATTATTATCTCGCACGTTTTGTTTTTATAATAATAATACTTCTGGACGATTTCGAATACGGCGGCTAATCTCAACAGAGATCCAGATCATTAGGAATCTCATTGAATATGAAGGGAATATAGTTTTTATTGATATTCAAATGTTCAATGTAAAAATAAATGAAACTTGTGCGGTGTCTTAGACATATTAGAAATACCTTTTTATATGTGTTCATGTTGAACAGTGATTGTATGTGTAACAATTCGATTATATTGTTATTAAATGGTCTAATCCCACAATACGTTTACACCTAAGATTACAGCCGAACAAATCTACATTCTTACAACATTAGTAAACAGTACAACAATAAAACCAGCATTCCCATGCTCTTTGTCTCTAGCCTTTCCGCACGAAGCAAAAACCATACACTATTGCAGAACCAAGCATTGTCTTATGAGACCCTACTCTAAAAGTTGATAGCAGTATTTTTTTATTTGCGATAGTTTCTCTCTTGATCCATGACTAATAATAGTCCTCCTGGCCGATTTCGACCACGGCGGCCAACCTCAACAGAGATTAGCCAACTACACAGGAGATATTATAGTGCACAAGTGTGAGCGCGATATACAGGTGCACTCACTGTTCCATCACTCTCAAAGTTCGGTGAGACGGCAATCCGACATGCCCGGAGAGAGATCAGGCGCAGGACCAACGACTTTAACGTGCTTTCCGAGGCACGGGGTTGTTACGCCGCCAACTTCCCGACTCCGAGCTGTTTTTGGAGAAATTCATGAGAGAAAATCTCTGAAACATCTTTGGCTCGACCTGTGATTTGAACCCAGAACGTGCCGGATGTAAGGCAGAAACGTTGCCACCACACCAACGAGGCAGTCAAGACTATGCCCAAGACTTACGCCCAAGACTTATGCCCAACGAGGCAAAGACTGAGTCTACGATGGAGCGAGCTCACCTAGAACATGCCTGTTCACTCTAGCTTTGAAAATTCCTATATTGTATAGGCCAACACTGTTTTTCATACTATGCTTCACAGTACGTGCGAGCGCGATGGAAGAGTCGAAAATATAGACAAATTCCGAAATAGGCCCCCTGGGACAAAATACATCGCAATTAACTTGGGCATAGACTCCATTATGATTGGTAGAAATTTCTTCGATAATAAAATACGTACGTGGAGTTCAATGAGAGTGAAATTTTACTCTTGTTTTGAATCAAGCTATTTCTAAATAGGTAATTAATCAAATTTTTTATCCCAAATTCCAATTACCTACGCTTCAAAGGTAAACAACCTTTGAAGCGTAGGTAACTGGAATCAATCTTTGACTAAATATTTAACTTCCAAAATCTTTAATAAATAAATTTACATTAAATAGATATACAACAACATCACATACATTGATCTGACTCCGTGGTAAGTAGTTAAGAACTTGTGTTAAAGATGTCAGAATTAACAGTGGTATTACAAATAAACTTAAATAAATACATATAACATCCAGACCAGTACAAACTGACATGTTCATGCACACAAATGTTTGTACAGTGCGGGTATCTAACCCGCAATCTCTTGGTTAATAGTCAACTTCTTGACCATTACACCAAAGTGGTTGTGACTTTTCAAGTGCATATTCTTCGCCCATACATAATTGGGTGCTTCCGTCGCTATTTTTTGAGTCTTTTTGGTGTTAGGATGTGACCAAAGATACGGGTCACCCCTTTATAGAATGAACCCCTTTATATGTGAAGACTAGTATAAGCATGTATGAAATCTTCAAAGCTAGATGCTAGAACAGGCATCTTCTAGGTGAGCTCACTTCATCGTAGACTCAGTCTTTGCCTCGTTTGGGCTTAGTCTTGGGTCAAGAGCAAACCTATCCCAAATATAAAAAAAACAGACGAAATGTCACGGACTATTCATATCACAACATTGCTTACAATCAATATTGCTAGTGCATTTTCATGTACCAAAAGAATATAGGGTAGTTGACAACACCAATCGTTGACGTACTTTTTATCAACTGTCAAAACGCTCCATAAAGTTTGAATGGGAATAACACTTTGAGGTCATCGCGTGCAATGTCAACTGAGTGACTATTTATCGATTGATTTTCAATTAAAATCAAACTTTATGAACTGCAGAAAAAATATTAATGAAAGGGGATCGGAAATTATTAATTATTACTTGGACATGTGGACAAAAGCCTATTGGAATTTCTGGACTTGAGTTGTTGGTCAGAACAAAACTTGTCTAATGCTTGTATGTGAAGCTGTGTGCGTGTGCGCATGCATCCGAAGCCGCGTGTGGTAAGTGGTAACGCACACGACCCCATTGCCGGTCACTGTACTGCGATAGTGCAGGTGTTGTTAGTGCTGGAAAAATATACCGAGACCGATTATAGCTAGCGATTGTAGCTACTATCAGATTATTGATTTAATAGAGACTAGTGCCCCCCCGCGACTTCGTCCGCGTGGAATACCTTTTGTTTTCGAAATCGCGGTCCAACGGGATAAAAAGTATCATATGACACGAGAATTTTATATTTATATATAGAGATTAACATTGTTCTCTAAAATCATTACGGTCAACTTACTGAATATTTCTAGAAATTCCAGACAATTGTCTTTGTCTCCCAGCCTTGATGAATATCGACAAAAATGATTTCAAATGGCAATTATTTTCTCATCACTAAACTAATGGTCGACATCGCTGGCCATTATGCGAGTGTGCTCACTGAAAATGCAATGCGCATACGCACACTGATGTTATCACCGAAACTCATAGACGAATCACCTGAAGATAAACCATATTTGTTCTGTAATAAAGTCTTCACGAACCAAATATGAAAATTAATGTTTGTGACTCATCTCGGCATAGTCACGAGCTGTTTGAAAGTGTTTGTTGAGTTTTGGTTGGTGGTTGGTGGCTCGTCCTTTGGAACGAACTCAAGGTGACTCCGCTGGTTATGGTTGGTGTGTAATTGAGTGAAACGACAGGGAATTTCGAACTGCAGGTAACTTTAAATGATTTATACCTGTCTTGATATCGATAATGCTAAATATTTGCAATGAAATTTATGACGCTAATCGACTTCGTTTATTGATCGAAAACTTAAAAAAACTTAATCTAGGAAGTGAATCAATTTTATTTTAGGATCCATAAAATTATGTTACTGTAATCTCGTTTTCCGCCCAGCTATTGAATCTTTTTAATGTAGCTTATGATTAACATATTATTATCCTTAACTCACTTGATATTAAACTACCCAGCTGAGTTGGCACATTATTAATCTTTATTTATTTATCATCCCATGTCATCAGCCTATATACGTCCCACTGCTGGGCACAGGTCTCACCTCAACCATGAGGCGGTACGAGCCATACTCCACCACGCGGGCTCAGTGCGGTGCGGTGGAGGGGTTGTTTGTAAGGTAAGTGACCAACTTTACTGTCAGATGTTATTAAGCCGCCCAAGAGCCTCTGACTAGGCTTAACGACTAATATCTATTGATATTAACTGACCACTAACCACGGAGATGCTTGTAAACTTGTATCCAACCCTTTCGTAATAAATCTTCATTTATTACATTTATATATTTACAAAATTACCTTTGAAAATCATGTTTGACGATTATTGATCGAACTTCAAATCGATTTCAATGTTATCCTCCTTAACCTGACAACTGATGAAGATGGAATGCCTTGCATGAAATTGAAAAAGATACATAAATATTCATATTGAATTCAGGAAGCAACAACACGTTTAGTGTTTCCTGGTAATTCTTTAGGAAGCCACACATTGTGTTTGCGAAGATGTAAACAAAAAATTAAACATACAAAACATCGTTTATTCTTATACTTGCTGTATATTTTTTTTATCTCAGAGAAGGCAAGGAAACCAAATTTTGCTAGTAAGTACTTATTATGACATGAGAGTTCCTTGAAATTTTAAAATTACAAATTTTGTAACAATTTTTGCCTTGATTTCGACTTTTCAAAGCCACTAGAATATTATCAGAAGAAAATATTGTGAATAAAGAATTCACTTGTTTTTCAAATACATTTTCTAACTCATAGGGTGACATATATTTGCTATGTAATGGTCAAGAAGTTGACTATCAATCAAGAGTTTGCGCGTTCGATCCTCGTACTGTACAAACATATGTGTGCATGAACATGCCTGTTTGTTCTGGGTGTTATATGTATTTATTTGAGTTTATTTGTAATACCACTGTTGATTCTGATATCTGTAACACAAGTGCTTAAGCTGCTTACCACGGAGTCAGATCAATGTATGTGATGTTGTTATAATATAAATCTACTTCAAAACTTACAAGAACACTTCATCCACATCAGTCAATTTCAAGCAACATTTGAGGTGGTTGATTTCATAAGTTCAAATCAATCTTATTACACACTCGAAAGTTAATCAAGGTAGCACAGCGCAGCGCGCTGACTTTTACATCAATAAGAATGTAAGCGAAGCGGAAAGTGATCTCTTTTACGTTAGGTGCAATCTGGTCTTGCGCAAAGTTAGCTAGCCTAGACTATTCAGTATTCAGCCCCGCTACTCTCTAAGCTGTCGTCGTTAGTTTCAGATGTAGCCATCTCTGTCACACTAACAAGCCAAAATTGTGTCATGAATTTCTCAAAAACAGCTCGGAGTCGGGAAGTTGGCGGTGTTAAACCCCCGTGCCTCGGAAAGCACGTTAAGCCATTGGTCCTGCGCCTGATCTCTCTCCGGTCATGTCGGATTGCCGTCTCACCGAACTTTGAGAGTGATGGAACAGTGAGTGCACCTGTGTATTGCGCTTACGCTTGTGCACTATAAGATCTCCTGCGCAGTTGGCTGATCTCTGTTGAGATTGGCCGCCGTGGTCGAAATCGGCCAGGAGGACTATTATATTATTACAAGATTGACCGTGAGAGCAAATGCACTGGCTAGAACCGAATTTAAAATGTTGGGGAGAACTGCTTTAGTGTTCAATAACTAACAGCTACCAACAAGACTGTATTAAACTTTATGGCTTTCTGATTTAATTAACGCTCGCTATAATTAGATAGGGCAACGATTTGATTATGTGCATGAAATGAAAGCGTATTCTATAGTTCTGTTACATGTTACTCAGAAATTATACACCCGAAACTATGTTTGCTTACTTACGTTCAAGTCTTACCTTATACGATTGATTTTATATAATATATGATTACGTAAGGTAGTTCAATGAAATTACAAATGTAAAAAAGACCATAACAAGATAAGATTTTACCGTTATTTCAACTTTGTAGGTAAGTCCAGCTATAGCAAAAAAAAAAAAAACACGTTAAAAATCACGATTATCCGTGGATACCAAAAAGAGGTATATTGAAAAATTCGCGAATAATTACCGCTAACGAAGCTAATTGCAAACGAATCATCACAACGCCACCAATTACGATCTTACATAAAACAATAAACAGACTGTGTCCAATTTGTAAGCAATCCGACCATTCTGGTTTGTATTTTAATTTCATGCTGGATGATTTTAATCCTAAACACATTTTGCAATTTCGAATATTATTCCTTGCTTGGTAATTATTTTTTGTCGTTGCAAAAGTACAGTCTGCAGCACAACCTTACACAAAGTGACAAATTGTTTCAAGCTAATTTAATCTTTACTTGTAGCTATATAAAGACCAATTGACGTATTGTGTCAGTATTTGCATCGTACGTCGTCCGTTCCTAAATAGTAATTTCAGAACAATTTCTACTTCCTCTACAAAACTGTTATTATTATGAGTTGATGAGGGATTTGTCGTTTTCAATGTATTTAGGTTCAGGGTCTTATTTAAATCAAGGCGATATCAATCACTCAATTGATTGACCCACGCTATACGATATCGCTATACGCTATCCGATTACCGATTTTCACGTGGGAAAATCGATATTCGCATTAATTACTTACTATGCAATTAATACATGTGATTTAGCAAACCGAAAACCCATACGCACCTACGACATTAAAATACTGCATTATCTTGACTCTTAAAACTCTTATATTGATTAAACAAATATATATTATATATAATGGAGCAATATTGTGATCCCTAGGTAGTAGGAAGATATTTCTATCGGCAGCTTATGATCAACTAGCTTATGAATCTTATGATTTAAAAATATGTATCAACATTATTTATTTTTAATAATGCAATTTGGCATTTAAATAAATTATTGATAGTGATTTGTGCGTAAAAATAGATTAAAACATACCCTCTTCTAACCCACCAAAAACAGTTATATCACATTGGAACTGTGTTGCCAAACAAAAGCGTTCCCGCAATCCTCTTTCTTATAATCTAAAGAGCACTGTAATTTCCTTAGCAAGTCTTGTTTTCTGCAACACTTGAGGCGAGATTTAAACTCTTCCTCATAAACTAAAGGGCACTCTAATTCCCCAAGAAAGTCACGTTTCTCTACACTTGAAGCAGATTGAAAGCGATAACTACCTAGCCCAAATTATAAGAGTGTCGGTTACGCGAACACTCTTCCTTATACCATCTTTAAGGGCACCCACCCTAATTCCACAAGGAAGTAATGTTTCTCAACACTATAAGCAAGATTGAAATCAACAACCAACTTCACAGTTTAAAAGGCACTCTCAGTGTCAAAATCCTACCGAAAACAGAGTTTCATAAAAATCTGCCTTAAATAAAAATCTTAGATTTTTCATACTTTCAACATTGCGTTGTTGCATTCTTGTCAAAATCCTACCGAAAACCGAGTTTCATCAAAATTTGCCGAAAAAACAAAAAGTTGGATGCCATTTTGGATTTTATTATACTTTCAACGTTGCGTTGGCTGGTGTAGTGTATAGTGTGTGTAGTGTATACTTATCAAAATACTACCGAAAACTGAGTTTCATCAAAAACTTAACCCGAAATTCACCTAGTAGTAGCTACTCTTGGCTTAGATTAAACACTTAAAATAGATAACAAATTTACTGCATTTACTGGGCGAAAGCGGCTTTTAATCCAGCGGTAGGTTTAAATCCGGGCGTTTATCCATCTCTACACCTGATGCAAGATTGAAAGCGATCGGTGCATCGCCTAGTGCACACGTAATCGGTGACCTCAACAAATAACTATCCGCCGACATATCCCGATACAGGCGTGCGTTATCAGCACGAATTTTGCACTCGGCGGGTAGTAGTAGCAAAGAAAATATGCTGATTATTAAGATTTACGTAATAATTAAACATGGACAATCAGCGGTGACGAAAAGGACTAGGTAAGAGGGATAAATGAGATAACTTTTTTTCTTGAAAATTACAAATGATCGCATCAAAATGAGCCCAGTTAATCTAGGTGTATCCAATCTTAAACTTCACATTTATATGTTTTGTAGGAGATATTGGATTTTTGGAACACGTGCAGTACCTACTTATCATTAGAGTCAAGTAGCCCTTGCTCATTTATTTCAAATTCCGCACTCCAATTGTAAAGGGACTTGTATTTTGCCGCCTTTTCAAAACTTGACTTTTTTCTCACAAATTACTGGTTATCGGGTTTAAAAGCGATATATTTAAATGAGTATTAGGTATTATTTTAGTATTATCAGTATTGGTAGTACCTATTGTTAGCTCGTGACCACGGCTGTGTGCAATCCAGCCGAAACGTCGAGCAGTGAGTTTCTAATACTCATTAAAATATGTCGCGTTTAGACCCGACAACAGTAATAAGTGTTAAAATGCAACGTAAGTGTTAATAAAATCATATATTATGTCTTTTTTTTCTAACGCTACGCTCTGGGGCAGGGCAACAAAGTACGAGTGTTTCCCGCGCATTATGGCCTGCGCACGAGTTTCACGCCGATACACATTACACCACGGTAAAGGTTCTATATTAACTTCGTACTGAATTCGTAGTAGGGTTCTCAAACTAGACCATACTGTTAAAATTATATTATATCTTTTTAAGGTTGGTATTTACTTTATACTCGTAAGCACCCTTACCGATCCGCTCTCAACCCGCATCTGAGACTCGTTCCACCTCATTGTTGAGGTTAGACTTGAGCTGAAACGGGACTGACACTTAACTTTTCTTTCATATTTCTTATCATTTCGAATCGCCCATCAATAAATAAATTATAACTCTAAGCTGAGCACGTTACGTAACAAAAGTTTAGCTCCGAACTAAAAAGTGCAAGAATTATTACGCACACACACACACACACACACACACACACACACACACACACACACACACACACACACACGCACGCACGCACGCACGCACGCATATACACACTAATAATGTAGTATTGTTAATTAATTTTAGTATGTTAATAAAATTGTAGTATTGTTTTAAACTAGAAGCCTGTTAATTTAGATAGTAAGATTTATATACTGTAGCTATGGAAGAGCGAAGGCACCTAACACAGGCAAAACTTTGCTTAAAAGGTGTCTTCGATCACTATTAATATATTGTAAAAATTTGGTTACTGCAATAAATAATTTTAATTTTTTTTTTTATTTACAAATGAATACATTGAAAAGGCTTAATTAACCGTCTTTGTTACAGTTTTTCAACATTTATCACTACAGTCCTGTACAATATTATTTCCTGCAAATAAAGGTGCGAACCTCACTGCTATACGGTGCTTAACCGTTATCGATCGGGTTGTGCAACGCTCCGATTGCTACCAGAGAGGCAGCGAGATGAAGTGATAGCACTTAGACACGATGCATTGCAATCAAGAGTTCCGCCATCGCTACTTAAATTCAATTAGAACCTCTGTTACAATAGTTTTTGTTGGCTAAGACCTACTTACCACAATAGAGTACATTACAATACCTTAAATCAATTTACGTTAGTAGTCGTTTTAGTAGAAAAACAACGTTTTTATCTGCCTGAATGAAATCCAATTACAGTAGGTACAGACGTCCAGGCAACAGCACATCAGGTAGTTGCAAAATCACGCGTATTACAATTGACAATGGAATTTTCAAAAATATTTATGGGTACATAACATACCTATATAACTAGGTAGGTATGCTTTTTCAGGACGGAATTCAGCGAGCAATTATTATTTTACATATTCTTTCACAAAAGAGGTTAGAGCCTTTACCCAGGAGTTCCGAGCCCTATCTACTTGTTTCACAACTTTTATGACACGTAGTGTAGTAGGTACCTACACCTCCACTCATTTTATCGCACATTAAGATTATTTTGCATCATTCAAGTTGACTATTACCAAATCGCTTAACCGAGTATTCCAGTCAAAGTATGTCAATATTTCAGGAATCCTTCTCGAGCAATTAACTATTGCCCCGAGCGCGTAGATTCAGTCCACCCACATAGTTCGCATTGCGCTTACGCAAGCAGAAAACAAATCGGCTGCGCTTGCGCCGGTAACTTGATTTAGGTACTTATTGTGCTCGAAGATGTGGGATGGTGTGAAAGAAGGTGTAATGCTGTAGTTTCGATAAACAGGTTAGGTAATGAGCAGATACCATAAAATTGAAGTCGGTCAAACAATTATATTCGTTAATAAAACTCTTATATAGCTTAGAGTGCTATAAAACGTGAGTTATACGTAGTAAACAACAATGAAAAATCAAACGACTTTTTACGCAGAAAATACTCATCAAAATTTTATATCAAGTTTGTGATCTGTAACGCAAAAACCAAAAAATTAACCCTTAGGTATAAGTTATTTTCCCGAAACTGTTAGTTTTTATTGCTTGCATATGATCAAGTTTCTTTAATTTGTTTTCAGTTACCGGAACTAAGAAAATGTAACTATCAACGAAAACGTTAAGTGCTAGCCATCGTGGACACGTCCAAGTGAATGGATGTTACTCTTATTAATCAGACATAGCGACCGTTACAATACCTTGTTCCCAATTCCCGAGCCTACCACAACATTCGGACGAACAATATTCTCTGCACCATTACTTTAAGATATCTCATTGCAATTAATAGTCTTCTAGCCGATTTCGACCACGGCGGCAACAACAGAGATCAGTCAACTGCGCAGGAGATATGTGAAGGCACAAGTGTGAGCGCAATAAACAGATGCACTCACTGTTCATACACTCTCGAAATTTGGTGAGACGGCAATCTGCCAAGACCGGAGAAAGATCTGGCACAGGACCAACGGCTTGACGTGATTTCCGGAGTGTAACACCGTCCACTTCCCGACTTCAAGCTGTTTCTGACAAATTCTTGACTGAAAACCCCAGAAACTATTTTTGACTCTACCTTGGATTAGAACCTAGGACCTCTCGGATTTAAGGCAGAAAATTCGCCACTACACCAACGAGGCCCATTGCAATTACAACCGCATCCAATGCAACTGTAACCTTTAGTTCGGACGGGCTCCGCCCAGCCTAGTGTTTCACTTCAATAATTGAAAATAGTGTCGAAATACGCTGGTGAAAGATCATCTCCGAAGGGTCGAGAGGCCATCACGGTTGGTTAAGCCTGAAATGTTATTTGACATTGAAGTGCCAAGCGCTAACTGGCTATTAGAATATGGCATTGCTTCACATATTGTTTTGAATTATGGGTCTCTTCGTTTGTCGTTCTTGAGCGTCATGCAATTTGAAAACATAGGAGTATACTTACGGTCTATTTTGACACTCTGTCTGTCTTTGACGCCTCGACGTAACTACTCATGAAATTATCCAATTGAAATATTTTTAATCCTACGTCAAAACTCCGCTATAAAATTAAACTGATTTACTACTCGTATTGAGCACACCTTGTTGCACTAACAACATGATACAATTGTTCAATCCCATTCATTATCATATTTGAACAAGACTTGTTATAAGACCTCTCGTGTATAGGTAATGATATCTAATGTAATCAATCTTTTAAATAAGCAGTTGTGTACGCGACTTCCTTTTGACATTAATTCGTACATTATACTATTTGCCTAAAAAGTTAAAAATCACATTCTGTTACAAACGTTCCATTCGCCCATTAAAACTGTTCTTGAACTAATACTAGTTAGTATGCATTAGCAATTTATCTTTTTCCCGGAACATATCATTTGGACCCACAAATTAAACTAGTGTTTAAACTACTGGCACTGCCTATCGTTGATAGATAAAAAGATAGAATAACTATTAATCGTACATACACCACTTAAAAAAAAACAGACAAGTTTATAGAATACAGATGTACAATTTAGACTTAATAATCTTATCGTTGGGAGCGATCTCTTCGAAACAACCTTCGGGTAAAGGAACATTTTAGTAAAAAGGAATCGTAATTCGAAAAAGGATATCATGGTTTTGAACAAGTTATAATTTTTGCATTCGACCACAATCCGAGCGGTAGGTAAGCAACGCAACGAAGAGACTGATGGTGCCGATTGTAGATAAATTTTATTAGTTATCTAGTATCTTAATATATATATAAGTATAAGACCTTTATAAACTGATAAGTTGCAGGTAAAATTCAGCCAAGGAAAAATCAAATTCTTAAAACATTACCTTTAATTTATAAATACAACGGTTTTTTTTTTCTTGCAGGTCATATACTAAAATGTCAATATTTCAGCTAGATCTATGATGCAGTTGGCTATCGTTTGATATTTATTCTAACAACGCATTACCTCGTTCGTGTAAGCACCTCATTACAAAGTGAATAAAACAAATTCTCTAAGATTACTCTGTTGGTTTATGAAACTAAACGGTTTATAAACCGACGAACACCAGATTGTAATCACTGTTATTATGCATTATTATCTACATAGGTATAGTTTGAGAAAATAATAATCAGACACAGGAAAAGCTCGTTTGAATTATTATCATTGTTAAACAAACAATTCAAAGCAAAGTCACTTTAAATTGCACATTACCATGTTTAGAGATCTTACTGATTATAACTGTATAAGAATATATAGTTTGTTACTTTTGTAAAAAAAACTAAATTAAGGGTCGGGCGTACGCATTTTGAAAAACTTTAATAAATCCCTTGATAAGTGACTCTGACACTACCAGCCAATGCTTAGGGCTGAAACTTGAAACCAATACTTTCAATGTGTAATTAAAACGTATGGCAAATGATTTTTCATGTAAATATTACTGCAACATATTTTTTATTTTCTGAATAAAACTTCCAGTGTTATGGTATTGCCTAAAATATAAAGGTATATCGTACGTACCTACATACGACTATAAAAGCCTTCAACGGACGAGTGGCATTGTCACGAGAAAACATTTCAATTACATATTTTGTTATAATAACTCCATATATACGAGTAATTCCATGACAACGTCCCATTCAACATACGAGTAAGCTTCATTATTCTATTTTAGTCCTCATGATTACAAACGATTTCAACTACAATTGCATACGCTCACATTGTCACTAGGGTTTCCAGCCATAATATTTAAACATATTTTTTAATTGCTGTACTATAAAATTATTTGTGAACATTATGATCACATTCAGTTTCCATTTAGAGCTTGATTTTGTGATTTATAACCAAAAACATATAAGAAAGAATATTTAAAATATAAAAACTAATCGCGAAATGTGTTGGTAAGCGCATAACTCAAGGATGCCTGGACAAATTTGGCCAATTATTATTTTTAATGATATTCCTTAAACTTCGGGGATGGTTCTTACGAAGAAAAAAAAACAAAAACATTTTCTGTCCTTTTGCTTCTTCCAACTTTATCTCTCGTACAAATAAGTGGTGAACCCTACGTATGACATGTCACATTGACCGGGCGAGGCTGCGCGCGCGCATTAGCCCGTAACCGGAAGTGGGTGCTGTATGTCACGCGACCGCCGGGTTTCCGATGCGCAGCTATTTTCGGACGCTTAAAACTTTCCACAAGGTTGTGGACCTTTTCGGATGTCATATAAATAACTGAATGCTATGAATATTAAGTACTTACACTAAGTGTTTTAAATTGCATGGATGGTTTTCAGTTGTTGTTTAAATAAAATGATGTTTTGTCTTGTAGCATTCACGTCAAAATGATATTCCGCGCTTTTGCAGTTTTAAATTAAACAACCAAAAGCCATGCCGTTACACCTACTACACTAGAATTTTACTGAACATCAAAATCGATTTATGTTTGTATAATGTGTTGAATTATTGATGTAAGTAAAAAAAAATCTAGACTGGACGTTATAAATTATCCATTGAAAAAAATCTAAATGCCTTTAGATCCGCGTTATCAAGTCAAACATAATAGCCCAATAAATTCAATGCAACGTAATTCAATCACTTCTTAATTGTTGACCTTTACGGACAGTCCGTCTGTCCGTATAGATATAGTGTATTTCATGGCGATTTGTCAATTACTGTCATTAGTTACCGTTCTAGTGATATTGAGCGGTGTCAAAATGTAATGGTGATATAACTTGCTGGCTCGCCCACATAATTATGCAAAATTTTGGGGTTCTGCTAACTTTATAGAGCTACCTGAAGGTTTCAATTCTTTTACCGCGTATTGTTTTCGCGCTAGCCGCACGTACATAGGCACGGAGTGACTGAATAAGGTGGTGTATGCAGGAATCGAGAGTGTAACGCATAAAGCAAGGCCGTCTCGTCCACTGGCAAGATGAACTGTCGATCTAATAGAGATGGTAGGACCAAACTGGATACAGGCTGCTGGCAACCTATTGACCTGGAAATCCTTGGGGGGAGGCTATGAACAGCAGTGGCTGTCCTGCTATAAAACCCGTTTATCCTTACGAAACTAAGAAAAGTTCACACTTGCCACTAAATAAATTATACATAATTCGATTGAAACTAGCGTTACATTCACTTTGGAGGCGTCGAAATAGCAATTAACAACAAAGAAATACTAGAAATAATATGTTTGTAAGATACACTTTACTCCTTATACATAAGATCCATATTGGCCCGTAGAATTTAACCGCCGAACGTAGTTTTCTACATGAAATATTTGCAACTGAATATGCAAAACTGTAAGCAATTCCGTGTGCTAATAGTAGTGTTATTTTGCATTCGAATAATTTGCATTGACAAATAGTGCTTAAATATAATAAATAGCTGTACCAACGTTTCCTTAAACACCCTCCTCGTTTTAACTGCTTAAGTGGGTGCAAAACTAAGTTTTGTTGGTGTCAGTGTTGTGTTTCCAGGTGCATCTTCTGTGTCACGTTGTGAGTTGTATTGTAAGTCCTGTGACTTCCAGCTCTGGTTTATGCAAGTGGTTACAGTTGGATGTTTTTGGGATCCTGCGCTGGCGTCGTTTAGTGGAAATTTAAAGCAAGATAATCCTCTTTTTTAGCTTTTAAAAACTAACACATAATAAGTACTTCTTAACAGCACTAAGTAAATCACGTTTAAATAGTAGTAAAACCTGTACAGAAAAGTTGAATAGTTTTTTGGTGTCCTCTTGAGATAGCTGCATATTCGTAGTCTTAATAAATTGCCTACTTATATGGTAAACAACCGCAGATACCAATCTCATTTTATTGTGCCTAATTTTTTATCCACAGTTTTGCCATTTGTTTATTTATTAATGCCATCATATAACGCTCACATTATGCCCAACTCAATATATCATCTAAAATAAGCAGTTAATTTATTACCTTCTGAATTCAAACAAAGGCATAGGCTCAACCTTGCCCGAACGAAACAAAGGTATGAATAAATAATATATACATGCACATTATGTATGATTTACATACCGTGTGAAGGGTAGGCCAGTAAAGATCATTGCACATTTGAATTTATTAGATTAGATTCTAAAGATAACCTCATGGTGCTGTGGGTTTATGACTCGTAGAATGAACCATATATGTAAATGAATAGGTTTGGCAAAGATTGCCAAGTTGATATCAAAAGGGATCTTCTGTTTTTGTAACTCTTCTATAGAAATACGAGTACCTTATAATGTTAGAAATGTTTCAGAGCTATCTTATTATCATCCAGTTCGGATGTAAAAATAATTAAAAAGAAAAATGGATTAACAAAATTATTCGTGTGCTAAAAATGTACACATAAATCAATAAAAATAAAATCAATCAATTAAATCAATTTATTTTTGTAATTAGGCTAACAAATTAGCACTTTTACACGTCCCAACATATAAATTGACCCTACCACCGCTTCGGGACAGTTTGGGCCAGTGCTGAGAAGAAGCGGCGCAAGAAACTCAGTCACTATTGTCATTGCCTCTTTTCAAAATTGATTTACAATAATTGTAATTGTTTGCATTTAAACATTTCCATATATCTTTGTCATTTATATAATCATCAATTTTATAATATCCTTTCGACATTAATACATCTTTTACAACTGTTTTAAATTTATCTAAAGGCAATGAAATTAAATTTTCAGGTAATTTATTAAAAAATATTACACATCTACCCATAAATGAGTGACCAACTTTATGAAGCCTAAAATGTGGAACGGCAAGCCTATTTTTTTGTCTTGTGTTGAAGTTATGCAAATCGCTATTTTTAGGAAATAAGTGTAAGTTTTTTCGAACGTAAATTAGGTTTTCGTAAATGTACTGCGAGTAAACTGTAAGTATTTTAACTTCTTTAAACAATTCTCTAAGTGTTTCATTTGATTTAAGTTTATAAATAGCCCGCACGGCTCGTTTCTGCAATACGAAAATTGTCTCTATATCTGCAGCTGAGCCCCATAGTAAGATGCCGTATGACATGATACTGTGAAAATAACTAAAATAAACTGGTCTTGCCGTTTCAACATCAGTCAGAAACCTTATCTTTCTTACAGCGTATGCAACGTTTTGACTGTTCCCTAACATTAATACAATAATCGAGTTTGAGTTGAAAGAGCTGTTTCGTATACTATTTACAATTTGATCCAGTGATGTGTCTGGCATACAGTTATTAATAATTTTACAGCTCAATGACCTATTCAATAAGGAACCATAACCAATTCCTAGCTTATCTGAATATACATGAACATTAGCACATTCGTGAGTAGGCTTTTGAGAGACAACATCATAAGTTTTTGAGCAGTTTAAATTTAAACTTTGTTCTAATGGACATAACTGCAAGCTTAAATCACTTGAGTCCAGTACAGTTTTCAAATTAATGTTTGGCAGGGATTTATAAATTTGGTTGGTGGAGTTTATGTTCAAAAGTTTATTTGCAGCTAGGATATGCTCAGAGATTTGTTCCTGAGAAGAGTTATATTTATACGTCATTGACTGCAATGACTCCTGCAACCGAGAGATGTCTACCTGCAACTGCCCTACTGCCTGATCATACTGCAACCTACTTTCAAGTAACTTATTTTGATAAATTTCAAGGCTATCTAACAAATCAATTTTTTCTTTTCTCAATTGTAAATTTTTAGTATAAACTTTCTGCTGCTTTATAACTTTTTTTGTTTTATTTATGAATCTATTAATTTTTATGTATTTCTTTAATCTATTTCTACCTGTCATTTTTGTTTGCCTACTGCAATGTTTACATTGGCTGTTAATATTTGTGTATGAATTGGTAACTGCTACCTGGTTGTTAGGGGTCCCAATGAGCTCCTCGTATAAGTTCATGGTCTGTGAGTAAACATGATCTTGTTTCTCTTCTTCCATATGCAGTATGGTTTTGTTAGCGTCACGCAGCTCACTTTCCAACTCATTGTTCCGGATCAGTGTCTGCTCGAAGACGCTGCTGCACTGGTCAAAGGTGCTGATGGTATGTAGAAGCTCCTCTCTGTGTTCAGTGACCTCGTGGAGACGGGCATGCAGTTCTACCAATTCATTCTTTAATTGCGCGTTAATTTCGAATGTTTTTTTTATTTCTAATTCACATTCATCGCGTTCCCTAAGGAGCTGGTCACAGAAGTCCTTAGATTCTTTTAATTCTTCATAAATGTGAAAGTACATATTTATGATAATAATAATGATAATCAATCTTTATTTGCATAAAAACATAGTATTTGTAGGTGGTACAATAAAATAAGTGCAACATGTTTTGCTTATGATTAGCATGCAAATTTAAATTTGCAAATAATGAAAGAATATAGTATATTCACGATATTCTGTCAAGCGTCACAAACCTATCTCGCTGCGCATTACGTCCAATCTAGTGTAAATCGGCCTTAACAAGACATTGGTTAGAAATGCAAATGGTGGCCGTCAGATTGAAATGTTGATTGTGTGACGGTTATCTTGACGTTAGCCCCTGGTTAGTGAGACTAACCCGATGGCAACCTTGCCACGACGCGGCGATTGTTACGGATTTGCATTTAAACTAGAGATGGGCCGAGTACTCGGTTACTACTCGGTATACGTAATACATACGTAAACACGTAAATGGTGTTTAGTGACAAGTCTAGCGAGTAATTTAGTGTTTAAGATACTGTCGTGTTTTCCTAATAAAATAAAAATAAATAAATACTCGTGGTTTTTATTATACTTAAACTCGTTCGAATAACTCGGTTCAAGTGACGAGTACTCGGTTAAGTAAATTATGAGTAAGTAAACTTATTAAACAGGTTGTCTGGAATAAGTTTGCGAGTGGTCAACTAGAGGAACTAAAGCACCTAAATGAGCACAAACTAAAGTCAATGAACAAGCAGATAATCTGGTGGTTGTCGATTCCTATTGGTTAGTTACTGGACAGCCAGGCCGCTGCGGATGGCCAAAATAAACTAGACAAACTGTATGTAGTTCAGGGGATATAGCATAAAAACAAATACATAGTATGTTTTTTTAGTAATCTCATGTTTTATTAGTAAATTCATGATTTACTGATCCGATATTACAGTGAGAACCTATTAAAAATGAGTCAAGTGCAAAATACAAGTGCACTTCAAATCAAGCCGAGTTACTCGGCCGAGTACTCAGTATGGCGAGCATTAAACCGAGTAATACTCGGTACTCGGTTACTCGGTAAAACCACTACTCGGCCCATCTCTAATTTAAACCATTGGCCGGTTCTATCAATGGGTATTGACTTAGATGAATAAAGGCTGATTACGTAATAGGCGTGTTACATCTGCCATAATAGGTTGTTGACCCACGAGCTACTGTTTAACGCGCCGACTAATAAGATAATATGATATTTGACAGGTACATAACACAAACATTAGTGATCATCGCAAAACCGATAGATGAATTCGTAAGCTGTTCTATAAGATTGATACTGAAAAACTACTTATTAGCATGTTTTTGTCACCCAGTTTCCTGACAGTATTTTGATTGCGCATATTTTATCTTGCATTTCTTCAATGTCAACTGAGTTTAAACGAACAATAACACGTTAATATAATTATAAACGTTATAGCATTAAAGCCCACTGGTCCCCGGTCCCACGCCCACAGCCGGCATTCTTCGGAGCTAAAGAATTTGTCATTGTCATGTAGAATACCGAAACGATCCGTGTCCCTTAATTAAAGTAAATATATTAATATTCAAGATACTTTTGATCAAACACAAATCTGTTGCTGTTGTTATTAGATGTAAAATTGCAATGCCATGAAGATCTGCGTTTGTTAGCGCTCTGTTCAAATCCAAGTCATTAACAGATCAGAAGTGAAAAAGGCTATGTAATAGTCCTCCTGGCAGATTTCGACCACGGCGGCCAATCTCAACAAAGGAAAAATAACTACACAGGAGATATTTTAGTGCACAAGTGTGAGCGCAATACACAGATGCACTCACTGTTCCTTCACTTTCGAAGTTCGGTGAGACGGCAATCCGACATGACCGGAGAGAGATCAGGCGCAGGACCAACGGCTTAACGTGCTTTCCGAGGCACGGGCTTTAAAGCAATGTTCTAACTATTATAAGTGATAACAACTGATAGACAAATGTAAGAAAATAGCCAAAAACATTTAATCAAAATAACAATCAGTCGATTTCGCAACTGTTAAAACAAATGTAATCTGACTAATAAACGAGATCGATTGTGGCTCTCGTAAAAAGCGATGGTCGGACTAATCCCTAAGTGGGTCAGTCAACACTCTACAGGTCCGCTCAAAACTAGTCCTAAATGTGAAGTGAAGGCTGCCGACCGCTTCACTTTCAAGCGATAGCTGCCTCATTATTAGTAACAAAAACACCCAAACTTGTTATTGGTGAAGTTATTCATTTTAGCTCGACGCGGTATTCGAACGGCGTTCTAGTTTGGTGCATATGTACAGGTTGGGAAATATGTGACTAGACTTCACATGATTCAAAGTTCCATTCGTCCTTGATGATCTATATATATATATATATAAAAGAAAGTGGTGTTAGTTACACTATTTATAACTCAAGAACGGATGAACCGATTTGGCTGAAAATTGATGGAGAGGTAGCTTAGAACCAGGAAACGGACATAGGATACTTTTTATCCCGTTCGACCGCATTTTGAAAACAAAGGATTTCCACGCGGACGAAGTCGCGGGGGGGCACTAGTTATAGTATAAGTACAAACTGGTAAAATATTTAAAATATGTAATTAGTTTTTCACATTTACAAAATTATTTTAAAAATTCAATATTTAAAAAAATGATGACCAAATATTAAAATGGTTACGATTACCGGCTTAATGGCCTTATTTCAAGGATATATTAATGAATCGATTCAAAATCGTTTTTATAACTATCCATGTACCTATTTATACTGCGCTGCGGTTTTATTTTATATGTGTTTATCAACGTACATTGTTTAATATGTATGTTAAAGGACGCACTGTCACATTTAAAAGTATAATTTAGTCAGTCCAAAGTCACCATGTGAAATAAATCGTACGCTGATATAATTTGATACAAATCAATCATGCGAGCGAAACAAATATATCAACTGCTGACCCCTAAATCATGGCATTGTAATTTATATTCAACCTGGCAAAGTTCACAGAAATTAACGACCGACAATGAAGCTAAAAATGCTTCGGATTCAATATTAATTATAGGTGGAGTGCTTGAGAATAGAGTGTTTCATGATCATCATTGTCACCCGAATTCAGTCTACTGCTAAACAAAGGCTTCCCCCAAAGTTATCCAGGTCAATCGGTTATCACCGGCCTGCATTTAGTTCATGTATTGAACTCGTGTAGTGTATGTATCTGTTACAAATTGAAAGATTTTCCTTGAACCTCATTCCCCAGATCCCTAGATCTTGCAACGAAGGATCTCAAATAAAACAAACGAAAATCTTGACACATTTGGCGCGTTTGAGTTCAACAAGATCATAAGACATAAGGGGGTCGGATCCTCAGGAAATAATATCCGCAGTGATGATGCCAGTTGTTTCATAGCTGGTTAAGGACGACTACCATCTATACATATAATAAGACTGTAAAAGATCGATTTCTGTACATTGAAGATTTTTATGAAAAATTGTTACAGGGGGGTCTTAATTACCGTAATAGAAGCCAAAACAACAATTTTTAAAATTTTTGTCTGTCTGTCTGTCTGTCTGTTTGTCCGGGCTAATCTCAGAATCTACTGGACCGATTTTGACGGGACTTTTTTTATTTGACTCAGTATCACCTGGAGAGTAAACTGGGATATAAATAATCACGCCGATCAACTTAGGGGGCAGGCAGGAAATTGAATCTCAGAATCTACTAAACCGATTTTAATGGGACTTTTTTTTATTTGACTCAACATTACTTGGAAGGTAAAGAAGGATAGAAATAATATTACATATGATAAATTCTGCCCCCAAAGGGATAAAATAGGGGTTGCGAATTTGTATGAAGCCCGATCGCAAAAAACTAACATCCACGCGGACGAAGTCGCGGGCGGCCGCTAGTTAATCCTATTGCTTGATAATAAAACTTAAGCCATCTTACTGCAGAAGAAATAATCACTGGTCTGCACGCTGTTTATCCAGTGACAAAACATTTTTGTACAATGTCCAAGTTAGACAACCTAGATCCCTAGTTTATGTAGAATTTTAAATCAGAAATTATATGGATTTGACGATAAGGATTTATTCATTTGTTTGCATATGAATGATTTGACGAAAATTCATTTCATCGTTACGCTGATAAAGTTTAAATTAATTTCTAACAAATTTCTTATTTCTTAAGAATTTCTTATTTCTTAACGCAATCATTTATTTGCCCACGCTTCTCGTTTGCCTCAATTTTGTTGGTTTGCTCTCACCTTCAAACACCCACACAGAAGATTGTTGCTTTTTTTCTGGAGTATAACAATATATCCATGTTTCATCACCTGTTACGATGTCATACACAGCATTAGAATGTCCTTGATTGTACTTTAATAGCATTTCTTTACACCAATCCACACGATTCCGTTTTTGTTCTGGAGTGAGTTCGTGAGGAATCCATCGGCAACAAAGTTTCCTAACTTTTAAATGATCATGTAAAATTTTCTGAATTTGGCTCATACCAATCCCCAAATGTCCTCGAATCTCCTCATAAATTGTCGATTTTCGCCGATTTTCTTCAATTAGTCGTCTGACTGTAGCCAAATTCAGCATACCAACGCCTTACAGTGCTCAGATGTGGTGCTTCTCTCCCAAAAGCATTTTGAAGACGAGCAGCGCAATCTTGCGGAGAAAGCGAACTTTTAAAATCATAAAAAATCATCGCCCTAAAATCTTTTCGTGTTAGTTCCATTTTTGCGACGGACAACGAACTTCAATTTGAGATAAAAAACAATTGACAAGTGACATCCCGCCAGAATCTATTTTCATTAACTAATGAGATTTCATGTTTTAAAAAAATATAACATTCGAAATTCAAACATTTACGGGTGGCCAGCTACGCAAAACTTTTAGTGTGAACTAGGTACGAAATGCTAAATCATGATCTAGGTCCTGTCTAATATTTAAGACAGTGTGTTCTTTTGTAGTAGCACTGATAGTGTACAGAACTTCTCTCAAAACATTGACGGCGAATCTGAATTAATACTTTATGCAAATATTAGTGACAGTAGCATTTTAAAACTATGCAGGTATTAGTTAAAATATGAATATGCAAAACGAGTGTTTCTCAACCAAAGGGCAGGGAACAAGGTCTCGGAACTTAGAACAATCTGAAATTGATAATATCGAGTCACGATCGCGATCGATTACAATCGGTACGGAATAGGATCGATTGTTTGATCATCGATATTTCTTCATTCGATTTGTCATCTCAAATCTATGTGTAGTTGAGCTATGCAATTTAAAAAATTGTTTGCGTACATATATTCTGACGACCGCTTGGTGCAGTGGTCCACAGGTCGGTCTTCTAAACCAATGGTCGTGAGTTGGATCCCCGCACAGTACAAGCATAAGTGTGCATGAACATGTGTGTTTGTACTGGTCTGGGTGTTTTACAAAAAAAAATGTATTTACAAAAAAAAGTATTTAAGTATGTTTATCCGTTGTCTAGCACCCATAACACAAGCCTCGTAAACATTTGGGACTAGAGAATTGATGTGATTATTGAGAAATATTTATTATTTATTTATATAGCTAGCTTGGATAAAATCAAGCTATCATGACCGTTGTATATTTTTATTGGGTAGTATTTAAACGAGCGACTGTAAATGAAGATTTTAAATGACAGAAATAATGAATTTAGCGTACTGAATTACTAAATGAGCGACTGAGTATGAGCAACTAGAAATCAAAAAAACATCGACTAACAAATCTTAATTTCAGTGCCTCAAAATACAAAATGAGCAGCTACATAATATTTGAGCGACCTAATATTAGTTAAAGTAACGGCATTGAGTCCTGCATTTTTAAAATATTTGACAAATGTTTTATTTATACTGAGCGGCATTTTATCTTAAGTGGCGTATTTTTAATACAAAAGCTAATTTGAAAAATACTATATTGAGCAGTATATTATGAGCTTACAATTTAAATAGAAAAATCATATGAAATAACTATATGAACACATACTATCAGCCAAAAAAAACTTAAAATTACTAAAGAAAAATCAACAAAAAAAACACTTCAGTCAAGAGAAATAAAATTCTTAATCTTGTTAAAAATATTAATTAACATTGATACAAAAATCAGATCCAAAATTATCATGTCTATTGATAAATAAGTGCTGGTTTACACTTGGCGGGACGACCTCGTTTTCTTTTTTGCCCAATGGGTATCATTTTGGCTTCTAAGGGCGGTATTGTTGATTTGAATCAAATAGCTAGACCCAAAACGTGTTTACATATGTATTTATTGTAAAATTCGGGGCAGACGCAGGGCATTTCATTAAAAACGTTTATAAATACCTCAAACAAAAAAAACAGTAACCATCAATCAGTATTACAGTCACTTCGAAACGTATACTCAAAGTGTAATTTTTAGTAGTTCGTTAGGTAAGAACACAATTGGAAAAATCGTCCCTAATTTAGTATGAAAGTTGCCCTTTCTGTATTTCGAGTCGCTCACTTAGTATTTCAGTCGCTCAGTTAGTATTTAAGTTTCTGAAATTAATTTAGCATTACCCGCTTTTTGTAAGCTCTTTTTTGATTTTAATATAAGTCAATAATCGTCATAAGATTAGTTATTTTGTCGCTAACTTAAAATCATGCCGCTCAAGTCATTAATACAGTTTGTCATCGTCAGTCGCCAAGTACTTTTTATGTCGCTAGGTTTGTAAATCCCCATTTTTATTTACTTCCTTGTATATTTATTCCATACATATCTCTTTTCAGTCTGGCTCTGTGACAAAAAAACATCAAATAAACAGATGCAATTATAAAGTCGAACTAGACTTTTCAGGAGTTCAAAATTGTGTTATTTATTTTAATAACCTGGCTGACTCTTTCTTTGATAAAACCTAACATTTCATAACAGTGACGAAATCGAAAACCGTGTGCAAAGCTATTCGTCATACAATACCGAATAGTTATTTAAATACTTAATAAGCTTAGAGCATCCCAAAATAGGAGAGGACTTGATCATTAGTGGACTAACCTCGTGAACTATTGCCATACGGACCGATACTAGTTTAGTATGGTTAACCATTTGTCACCAACAAAATATGATGGATTGAGTTTAGCTCACTAACGATAATAACATTGAGTCAGACATAACAATTCAAGCACAGAGATAAGGATTAGTAAACATTTAATCCGATCCGAGGTTATAGCTAATCAGTTTTATGGCGATACGCACGATTTGCGAGGAAGGTGGATTAAGTGAACGATTAAGATATTAATTAGAAATGTTATTAAATTAAAGCTTAAATAATATAAAAAAAAACACCAATATCAACCGACTTCATCACTGCTCTAATAAATTCAACAACAACAAATTCAACAATTATTCAACAACATCACATACATTGATCTGACTCCGTGGTAAGTAGTTTAAGCACTTGTGTTACAGATATCAGAATCAACAGTAGTATAACAAATAAACGTAAATGAATGCATATAACACACACACATATATAACAAACAGACATGTTTGTACAGTGCGGGGATTAAAACCCGCGACCTCTTTTTTAATAGTCAACTCCTTGACCATTACACATAAGTGGTCGTCAAAATATTATTTAAAGACGGGCCTAAGATCATAAACAGCTATAGCTTTTATCTCTTATCATGTCTTCGGCACTTTACTACACATGGTTTCAGGGACTTGGAACAGGATATAAACTATAGTAGTACTAGCTGACCCGGCAAACATTGTTTTGCTATATATATAATTTTTCTTATAACTAACGGGTATGAAAAATAGATGTTGGCCGATTCTCAGACCTACTCAATATGCTCACAAAATTTCATGAGAATCGATCAAAGCCGTTTCGAAGGAGTACGGGAACAAACATTGTGACACGAGAATTTTATATATATAGAGATAAATCCTGTTATTTAAAGACGTAGTCTAACTTCACAAATCTTAGGTCGATCATCTCTAACGTGGCTGCGTCACTGACTGCAATGCTATAGTAGGGCCACATAACATGCTCTAAATTAACTTGCCCTACTAATGCGTGAATCTCGTGAGGCTATGGCGAAATGTTCACCACAGAAGCCGATTGCGTTAACTCTTAAAATGTGGCGGAATCGATCCGCTTAATTGGACTAATGGTGGTGTCATCGAGTTGCTAAAATAAGTAGGTTAGGAAACTTATGTGACTAAGGGACATGTTTTATAATATATTATTACATGTATTTATATTATACTAGCTGACCCGGCAAATGTTGTTTTGCCATATAAATTATTGTGGACAACCCTTATCACTAAGGGATATGAAAAATAGATGTTGGCCGATACTCAGACCTAATCAATATGCTCACAAAATTTCATAAGAATCAATCAAGTCGTTTTGGAGAAGTACGGGAACGAACACTGTGACCCGAGAATTTTATGATAAAGAAGAGATATTGTTGCATTTGTTGAGATTGAGCGTACTTGAAAGCGATTTGGATTTTTTTTTAACGATTTGAAATGGAACTGTATCTAGTTATGATTTTAGTTATGTCAAAAAATGACAGATCATTACGACACGTTTTAAAAAACTGTAATAACCAGACGTATGCTCTGGAACCCTTAGCACCTACGTACTCGTAAGTGTGGTACAGTTTTTGTTACGTAAGGTATTTTCTTTTGTATGTCTCTCTAGTGCGCATGTCCCTGTGTTGTTTAAAATGCTTTTTTTATACGTGTCTTGTGTGTGCCTGTGCTTTCCTGTTTTTTACACAATTTTATGTAAGCCCTTATCCTGATCTCTCCGTTGAACCAGCTTTTCATTTCTAATACACAGTCCCCTTTTATCCCAGTTCATATTTTTATTTTTTATTTAAGCTTTATTGCACAACTAAACTATGTACAAAAGGTGGACTTAACGTCGTAGGGCATTCCCTACCAGTCATACCTTTGGGCTATGCAGAAACGATTAGTGGGCGGTGCGACAAAGTAGATTAGAGAGAAAACACAAAAATAATAATACCAATAATAAGACACGAGATGAAATAATATAAAATATACAATAAATTTTATACAATTTTTTTGACCGACCGCTTGGTGCAGTTGTCCACATGTCGGACTTCTAAAACCAAGGGTCGCGGGTTCAATCCCGGCATAGTACAAGCATAAGTGTGCATGAACATGTGTGTTTGTACTGGTCTTGGTGTTTTGTTTGTATAATATGTATTTATTTATAAAAAAGAATGTATGTATTTAAGTATGTTTATCCGTTGTCTAGTAGCTTAATTTGGGACTAGAGAATTGGTGTGATTGTTGTGAAATATTTTTTCATTTATTTATTAATCATAATATTTTTCTTGAGCTAAATCTATCCTACCTCCGTGCTGCAGTCCGACACCGCCACCCAGTCTCGTTAAATATTAATCCGTCTCTAGGAACCCCGCGCATGCGCGCCCGGCGGCTCCGTGAATGACGTGCGCAGGAGATTTACGCGGCCCTGTCGCGCAATAGGGTTAGCACGTCCACCATTTTTAACCACCGACGAAAACAAGGGGTGTAATAAGTTTAACGCTATGTCTGTTTGTGTGTTTAGATGTGTTTTTGTGTGTGTCGGTGGCATCGTAGCTTCCGAACGGATGGACAAATTTCAGTGCAATATATTTTATTTAAAGGATAATTTAATTACAGGTTCTAAGCTATGGCTGATGAAAACCCGTCCAGTCGTCGAAGCTCACCAGCTGTTGTTCTGCCTCATTTGAGGGTGTTTTAAGCTAGTGTTAAGGAACACTAACTTCAAAACCTGATTGTAAAATACCTTAGTAATACATGATTATGTCGCAGAATCAAACTGAACGTAGATTGCAGACCGTCTATTAATATCAAAGTTTGAAGAGACAGGTTTTTTTTTTAAATTAAACTCTTCTGCTTCTGTTTTTTGATTCAAAAGTTTCTTAATTTAATTTTGATATTCTGGAAACCTAAAACATATACTCAAATACTTCATAAATAATAGTGAAAATTATCAAAAGAACATAAAATAGAGGTCATTTTTAAAATATTCACAGCAGACCCTTGTCACTTACAATAATAGATGGCAAGCCTCCAAGAACATGCATATGTAGACCACTGCACTGCATTTGTGACTTGAGGAAAACTTGAATTCATCGTACGTTCCAGAAACTACGAGACTTTAAAAAATGAACACAATATGCCTTTTTCATATTCAATCATGCAGGATTAGATTCAAAATCGATTATGGAAGATTTTGACGAAACTGAGTGTCTTACTTTAAAAATTTCATTTTTATGTCAGTGTTTTTGGACGACAATACATTTTTCGTATTTTTCGTTTGGTTTATCACTATCAGGCATTTGGCGCAACTGATCCAGAGTTAGGAAGCTAAAGGAAAGCGCTTCCTACCGACCGGGTGTTAGGGTCGGGGACCAAGGTCCGATAGACATCATCTTGATTTGTCTATCTATATTATTCTGGATCGAAATCTTATATACCGCGGTTCATGTGCGGTACTAGGCCAGTACCAACTGGCCGGAATTAGGCTAACAGCGCCATCTAGCCTTATGGAGCCGTATCAGCTCTCGCTGTTGTGCTTGCCGTTAGGCATGCACTTGTGATGGCGAATGGTAGAGGTCGCCACACCACTCCCCTCCGAATAACCGGAGGTTGGTTGAGACAGGATGAGCCAGCAGTCTGTGCGTCTTGGGCTTGCAAGTGCCAGTGTTCTCGGGTCCACCACGATGAGCCGGGATAAGTGTGCGTGATGTCCTCGGTGAGTCGGGATGTGCACACAGGATGTCCGCGGCGAGTCGGGATGAGCATGCGTGATATCTTCAGTGAGTCGGGATGAGCATGCGGAAGTCCACGATGGTCGGTATAAGCGGCCTGTACTCCACGGTGAGTCGGGAAGAGGCCCGCCTGTTGTCCACGGTGAGTCGGGATGAGGCGGTTGCTGCTGACCAGGATGTGTGGGGACGAGTCCAGAGGCCACGGTGAGTCGGGATGATCTGGATGAGGCTGCCGGAGGTACCAGGAAGATCCAGTGCGGGTCTGCGGATGGTCCTCTTGAGGCTGGTGCTGGCTTGCTGGAGACTGCTGGCGGGGTGCTGTTGGCGAGAGGAAGGAGAGGGCGACGACGCTGATGACGGGCGGCTCCAGGGTGTTGATCACGTCGGGGTCACCAATTTGGCGCAACTGATCCAGAGTTAGGAAGCTAAAGGGAAGCGCTTCCTACCGACCGGGTGTTATGGTCGGGGACCAAGGTCCGATAGACATCATCTTGATTTGTCTATCTATATTATTCTGGATCGAAATCTTATATACCGCGGTTCATGTGCGGTACTAGGCCAGTACTATTTGGCCGGTACTAGGCTAACAGCGCCATCTAGCCTTATGGAGCCGTATCAGCTCTCGCTGTTGTGCTTGCCGTTAGGCATGCACTTGTGATGGCGAATGGTAGAGGTCGCCACAGGCAGACGGCTACAATACTGCTGTACCATCAAAGGGGCTAAGACTTGATACTCTTATCGGTTTTACTTAGTTCTTTTTTGTATAATATACAACAACATCGCATACATTGATCTGACTTCGTGGTAAGTAGCTTAAGCACTGGTGTTACAGATATCAGAATCAGTGGTATTACAAATAAACTGAAAATAAATACATTTAACACACAGCCCAGTACAAACAGACATGTTATTGTTTATAGTCAACTTTCTTAACCTTTACACAAAAATGGTCGTCAAAAGTTCTTGCTTCTGGTATTCCCAAATAAATACCATTTTCGTCGTCTACTCGTATTTATCTGCTATGGTAAAGACGCTAATGTATTTCTCCATTCCTGCCAACTGATTTCTGAGTACAGTAGATTTTCCTGATAGATCTTATCATTTAACCTGCATTACATATCCTTTTCGCTTAAGCGCTCATTAGTTGTCATGTGTTTAGGCAACAAGCGCATGTAATCGATTTGGCTTGCGAGTTGTGGCTAACCGCATGACGACAGCTCAGCGCGGCCGGCGCACAGGAGGAATGGGAGCGTGTGCGCAGCGAACACATCCTACTAATATTATAAAAGCAAAAGTTCTTCTTCTTCTTAGCGTGTCGATGGAACACGAGAAATAACGCCATGGCAGCCCAGAATTTAGCCAATTGTATTGCGGTTCATCTGCAGTTCATTAAATCCGCTGACGTGCAGGTGTTAGGGCGCGCCGGACACGATGTTAAGTGTTGTTTGCACTGCACTGCAAGCACAGTCCACATCGGAGCTTGCCGAAAATCCCCACCTGGCCATGTTCTCCTTACTTCGACCAAGTAAGTTTAGTTTACCAACGCAAAAGATTGTATGTATAGATGTTTGTTACTGTTTCATGCCAAAATTACTAAACCGATTTGGCTGAAATGGGGCACAAAGATAGATTATATATAATGTCTATGATTATATAAAATGAATATCTTTATTTGTCTGAAATAAAAGATTTTATTTTTTATTTTATTTATTTATTTTAGGGTACTTTTTATCCCGTAAATCGTCACGGTTCCGTAGAAAGCGGGTAAAACCAGAAAGCAGAGCTAGTTAAAAAATATAGTGTAGAGACTTGTCAAAAGTTATATATTTATCCATTCTTTGCTTAGATTGTGAAATTGTACTAGGTTTAGTAGGTGCAACATATACCTGACTAGGATAATGGAATTCGGGACACATAGGTAATACATATTATTTCCAGGATGGAAACAGACATATGTATGGAAATGAGGATCGTTTTATCCCGGAATTTTAATCATTAGGTATATTAATTTAGTGTAACGAAGTCGTCACTCCTCATACTTACACACTATATAGAACGTAATTAAGATGGCGTTGGTGACCATTAAAAAAAACAATTTTGAAACGACAATACGACGGGGACAGAAAATTTCAGTTTCAACTTAAACAGTGCACTATTAATGTTATAAATAGTGCTAGTTCTGAGTTTTTCTAGAAGCATTTTAGATACATGTTTCAGTTTCACGGCCCGTGTATAAAAACGACTGTTGAATGGAACCGGATACTAACTAGCAAAATGTATCGAACAAAGGTTTTTTTTTATAACAATAATATTGTATTATTATGAAACATTGACGCTATGGATTTTTAGAAGTTGAGATGGTAATAAAAATTCGGAACACTTTCACCAAAAACAAACTCATTTGGTTGGAACAAATACATAAGTCAGTAGCAAATCAAGATCTTATAATAGACACAGCATCTTATATCACCGGAGTTGCATTAGTAAATGCCAACGATCGCATAAATACGCCTTATTAGCCTAATAACCAAATGTCGTATTAATATTTATTTCGCATAAAAGCATTGTCGCAATATTCCACAATGCCCATTGTTCTTCCCCGAGATTACTTTTTAATAACCCTTTAATTACACTTGTAACAAATGTAAGTATGTATTACGTGCACTTAATTCCCAAATGTCAGAACAAGAAAATTGTAATTTTATTTATGAGGTTTTTTTTTGCTAACATAAAAAATATTTCGGCTCCGCTCATCAGGGAGGATTCGAACCCCCGACCTTTGGAAAAAAATCTCCGGATGACCGGGGCCGAAAATATTTTTTTAAGTGTTATATCTTTTCGAAAATTCTAACTGTCTATCTGTGACCACGGATGCTGAAAAGGGTCCGAAACGTCAAAATGTAAATAATTCGCCAAATAATTCGTGAAAAAGTGTATCATTTCAATGTCTAATGTTCGCGTAAAACGAAGAAACAAATATTGTAATTGTCAGATATAATTTTACTAAATTTGTTGTAGTGCTTATTTTTTGCAATACACGGACGATATTTTCGCTATAACTGGTGGGTTTGTAACTGTGTTGACACTTGTAGACGATTTATGAGTACGGATATCCTCTTTTACAAAATTACAGTGAGCGTGCAAAGAGTCTTTGCCAAAGACGGGAACTTACTTAACGACACAAAAATATATGTTTGATAGTTTTTATCAGAACCCTGTTTACCTGTTTACACAAAGAAATCCATCAAAATCGATAATAAAGCTGAAAAAGAAAATTATTTTGCTTTTAATTCCCACTAAACGACACATGACAACATATTCCACGTGTAGTGGCGAAACGCGTCGAGTGGTTTGTTGGTGTCAGTGTTGTTTCTCCAGGCGCATCTTCTGTGTCACGTTGTGAGTTGTATTGTAAGTACTGCGACTTCCAGCTCTAGTTTTTTCAAGTGGCACAGTTGGATGTATTTGGGTTTCTGCGCTGGCGTCGTTTAGTGGAAATTTAAAGCAAAATAATTCTCTTTTTCAGCTTTAGTCATAGATTTCCGCATAGTAACGTCTGATTCGTTTCGATAATAGTTTTTTCACAAAATGGCACATATAAGGAATGTACACAAGACAGCAAGGCAAGGTAAAAACTGTAGCATATAATAAGAGCGATTTTGCAATAAAAAAATGCGTTATATACTGATAAACCGTATTCGATATCGTTCCGTGTATGGAGACTATTTGATTATCTTTCGTTCCATCTTTGATCCGATAATCTCGTCCAAAACCAAAGGGATAATATATCAACAACAAAAGCCTTATTTTGAAATTCAAGTAGATATAGTCTCTAGTTTTTAACCTTAATCCGTCTGCCATGTTTAGGACCTGATAAATATCTCTGACAACGCCACACGAATTTTAAACGCTCATTCGACATTTGGATGTTGTATTACACGTTTATTTTAGTGGAATGTATATGAATATATTAATTTTAAACGAAAAAACAGTACCTGTTTGGTTCCTTAATATATGTTATTATAGTCACTCAAATGTATAAGTTAAAGCTAACATGGGATACGACGACGTCATAAAGTTGTAAGACAGACAGGCGTAAACCGATTTGTTTACGGTGGGATGAGCACGAACATTATCGTAACGTAATTTGTGTCTGCCAAACGTCAGAAACTGACAGTTTCTCCATACAAATTGACAAGTTAACGATAGGTAAACGCTATGAACACGTTACGATACTTGTTCGTTCGAGCTCACTCCACTGATCGCTGCCATCGTAATACTAATTGTTCAATAAAAGCAACGTTAAAATTAATTAAATGAACAGAAATATGTCACAAACCGCCAAGTTACGTCCACACATTGGCCAACGAGAAAGTTGCGAGTGTTGCGCCCACATATTCTGTTTCCCACAGAAATATAATGAATTAGAGACCACTCAATTAGTGTGGTACTGTAAAGGAAACAACTGCTTCCGACTACTTAGTTGTCCGAGATGCAAATGTCCACTTTCACACTTTGATCAAAATAAATTACGAAAGATATGTTACTTACTTGCAATAAGCACTCGAGGAATATCAAAATAAATAATAGTTTAAAAACTAAAAAAAACATGTTTTTATTGCAAACAAAAAAGGAGGAAATAATAATACACAGAAGTGTACAAAGAATTTATATTATAGTAGAGTAAGAAGCGTGGGGTGCACTTTATGACGTTTTCATAGTTTTCTTTTTATAGTTGCCAATAATAGAATGATTTTAATATATATTATACCAAGCAACCCACGCTTTTATTCTATTGTAAGATAAATTCTTTGTATGTACTCAAAAATTGTTTTCTCTTTTTTAGTTAGCAATAAAAGCGCGTTTTTGTTTTAGTTTTTCAAATTATTATCTTTTTTGTTATTAAGTTAATAAGGATAATGGAAAAGTCTTATCAAATTATTGCATTGTCATCGGTACTTGATACGTCGTGTGCAAAGTTTCAAAATAATCCGATTTTTGGAAGTTGGTGAAAGTTGAGCTCAAAGATTCCGTTACGTACATACACATATACAGCGCGAGCTAATAAAAGCGTGTTAAATACAGAAAAAGATGCTATCAGGCTGCGAGCGAGTGAGACGAAGCAACACCGTTCGCAGTAGGTTCGCTTAGGTAGGCACAAAAAAAACACTTTCCACAAATTTTGCGGCCCACGTTCAAGCGCCGGGTGACAAGCATATCTTCTTTTTTTATTTTAATCAAAGTTGTCGCAGGCTTAAGCTGTAATTGTTTAACTTACGTAACTGTTGACATTTAGTTTGCACCGTACCTGCAACAAGATATTGCGAATCAGTCATGATGTTCGTGCATGTATGTCGAAGATGTTAACTCTGAAAATAACAGACTTCAGTAAAGTAATGAACGATGATTGTCGCTAATTGTCGCAGTTGAAAGGGAAATTCTAGAACCAAAAAATTGAAATGTTAAAGAAATTATTTTCGCACTAGAAAAAAAAAGTTTTTTTACAGATGTGCTTACTACTTAAAGATAATATTCATTTGTAGTTTAAGTTCTATTCTTTTTTGTTTGGGATAGGTTTGCTCAACAAGACCATGACTAAACCCAACAAGGCAAAGACTGAGTCTACGATGGAGCGAGCTCACCTAATTCTAGCGCATTCGGACGACTTATGTTTTGGATAATAGAGAAATACGGGAGACTTTCTTATTACAGTTTATCTTGTTAAAATCCTACTAATATTATAAACGCGAAAATTGGATTTTAATGTAATTTTACCAGAATATAGCTTATACATTAAAATAACACATGGGCTACAATTTATAAAGAATTGTGAAGATTAACGACAAATAAAATATTTTTCTTTTTTTCTTTCTTTAACGGTTTCAAAGTCACATGCAGCTACTAGTATCAAATAATATAAACGTTTTAGGTGTACTACCATTAAGGAGGTTTATCTTGATTCTAAATTAATTGGCGTTGTGTCACAGTCCGCTGCTTTGACGCAGGTGATTTCCACCTAAACACGCTAGTCTAGAATTAGATAAACCTTCTTCCTGTTTGTTTAATTGCTAGTTGGCGCGTTTTAACATGGGATGAGGACGATCCCACTTTTGCTGCCTAGAGGTTCTACTGAAATGTGAAACATGTAATAAAATGTGTTGTAATAATAACTATGAAATTGCCGTTTTTTTCTTTACTGTAACTTTGGCACTTTGCACTTGAATGTCTTCCTACTGGGTGGAAATTGAAAATACATATCAGTCTTATATTAAAACTAGGAAAATAGTATTTAAAATATGCGTTTTATTCCTTTTATTATAATTTGGTATAGCCGAGATTTGGTTACAACCAAGCATAAAAAATAAAATATTATTGAAGACATATTTTTTTTCAACTCCCATGCAGGCCTTAGATATTTAAGTACAAGGTAACATAAAGTTAAAACGGTAATTTTACAGGTAAAGACGTAATATTTAACGTTTATGTCACATGTCCCAATATTAAATCATACCTACAACTGCCTTATATGCCGCAGTATTGTGCTGTATATAAGTGGTTTATTTGTTTTATAGTATAGTTCTAATAACGAATCGTAAACCCAGGATTTCCATTGAATAAATATATAAGTATTTTAGCTGTATTTCTCACACAGGTTGTTGGATAAAACAGTAGACTAACCAACATTTGGCAATAGTAAATGCTCTGGCTACGGATTCTAGTTATTTTCAGGAAGAGACCAGCATCGGTACTCTGAAAATAAAGTAAAAGTTCCATATTTTCATTTAGATAACGTAAGAAATAAGTTTTAACCTGATTAAAAAGTCAGCAATCGTGTAGGTATTGATTCTGGATACATGGATGATTTACCGACATCCGTTTTCCTATATTTACTGCCCGTAAATGTTTCTAAATTTGCATGCTTTTTGACACGACTAAATTAGTTTACGCACTATTGTAAGATGACCAACAAATCGAATGTTAACCGTACCCTACTCGTATTTACGCAAATAAATATTTCTATTTCTATAAAGTGTGGCAACCTCACCAACCAGCCTGTAATTACACACCGTATAATACTGGCTCCTTGTCAACGGCACCATAAAACAATGGATTGTGACACCTGACGGCGCGGTGACGCAACGTGCGTGATTTTATGCGTACGCGCAAGCCGGCTCCTTTTGGAAATCGGTGTCAATCTTTTTTTATTCTAACAATCGTCACGTAAACGGTTATCTTGTTGTTATTATTACATACATTTTTGTTCTTATAAGGTTGACAGTAATATGTGTTTCCGCACTTTAAAAAAAAAGACAAAAAACATTTACAATTCAATAAGTGGAACGTTATCTCTTAGATATAAAAATGAATTGCTGTTCGTTAGTCTCGCTAAAACTCGAGAACGGCTGAACCGATTTGACTAATTTTAGTCTTGAAACATACGTGGAAGTCCAGGGAAGGTCTAAACGTTAAGAAAATATGAAAAAACAGCGGGCAGGACGACGTCTGCTGAGTCCACTGGATTAAATTATTTTTTTATTCGTGGCCATTTTTTTGTTTACGGCTTCTAATTTTTTAGTACCCTACTGTATCTGATGTTAGTTGAAGACTCCATGTGTAGAAATAGCCATGCATTTACTTTGTTCATGAACAAGAAAAGCATCTTTCTGGAGCAACATTTAATGCACCCAGAGGAGGAGAGGGGGGAACATCACTCTCAAAAAAAATCTGTAAATTTGTGGATTCAACGGGTCTAAGAAGTGAACTATAAACATATAGGGCTGCCAGATATATGACAATATATGACAATAGATCAACGCTGGTCAAGGTGGCAATATAAGTCCAAAAAACAATAATATTTTGTTCTTTTGATACTAATCCTTGATGACCCGGTTATTTCTTCATCAGCCTTACAACCAGACTACACAGAAAGTACGTGTCATGTATTATTCGTCATGTAAATGCAAATAGCCGAGCCCAGCCCCTCGTCGTCGCTCTTGTAATGTTTGAATGAGGCTGTCTTCGATGTATGAAACGCCTCTGTCATGTATTGTATGGCACACCTCTGTTTCAATAGAGCAAGGAGAAAGCAGGATTAAATAATAATAATAAAAAATATTTCACAACAATCACACCAATTCTCTAGTCCCAAATTAAGCTACGATGCTTGTTTTATAGATACTAGACAACTGATAAACATACTTAAATACTTTTTTTTGTAAATAAATCGACCTATCCATAGAATAAAGGCACTTCTGCGTAATACCTACTTTACAGGAGAGCGGTTTGAAGTTGGTTGTGTACGAAATTTGCCGTAACTTTTTTTTTCGTTGTTTTAAACAACTTATTTTTTTACCTACTATATAAACCACTATGCATAATTGGTTTCTATAAAAAAACTTCATTTTTGACCCATATTTTGGAATTTAAGTGGGTCTATGTGAACATGTGACTTTATAATGCGAACATGTTTATGTAATATATGCATATGTGACCTTATTATTGGGAAGAGTGTCAGTACTAGGTGTAAATATAACTTTGTTTTACGTCAATACCGAAGTCTTATATGATAAAGGGGTTAAAATTTGAAGTAAAACTTTTTTTATAATCAATAATTTATTACTAAAGAATCTCAGTGTGTAACATAATTTGACATATTGTTTTTTCTAACAATTTACCCGTTTTATTTTCATTATTGCAAATAACCATTACTAAATCTAGATAGACTTTAACCCTGTTAAAGCAGCAGTTATAACTTTTAAAAGTTATAAAATTAACATACATCTGAAACAAAAATACTAAATATTTAAACATCAATAAATTGAACATAAATCTATTTCTAATAACATAGACAAACATTATAAAACTAACGAGATCACAATAGGTACATAAAGGGTCCGTATCCAATTACGAATCACATACAAAATAAAATAACAAAAATCCCAAAACATCTTATTAATATCCAAAGTAATAATAATTAGAGAAATAAAAAAGATTTGCTTATCAATGTTTGAGATTTTCACATTTGTAACAGTAAAAATTTAACGGTAAGAATATGACAATCATTCCTCTTCACTATTATTATCAATGGTATTTGAACAAGGAAGAGATCTAAAAAAATCTGCGTATTGGGAAGGTATAATTCCCAAATCAACTAAACCAATGAGATCCTTATGTTTATCTTTTGATAAATTAACTGACCTTTCATAAGCCAGTTTTAAAATCGGCAAAGAAGACGCAGTATTTCTTCGGGTATTTGAGCATAGTAAAACAGTCTTATATTCAATATCACTATGATCACATTTATACAAAAGTTTGTTAGGATCTGATTTCTCCACAAATACTTCTCTTACACAATTCCAAGACACCTTAACACCTTCTGTATTTTTGCTCCAAATCTTATCGATAACGTGGGCTTTTAAATCAAAGAACTTATCTTGTGTCATGTTCCGGACTTCGTACGGGTCTCCTGTGCATTTTGCCCAGCGAACAAGTAAGCGCCATTCGTCCGGTGTGTAAATGGTTTTTTTTTCAGCTTCCCGTTCAATTAAGGCGTGTACACTATCGCCCTCATTTTGCGTGTGGCCCTTTTCGAGAAAGCTATGCTTTATAGACACATTGAACTTTTTAGCACAGTAGGTATATAGAAAAAATACAAAACGATTTCTGTTTTGCCCTGCGCAGTTGTCCGACCAGAAACGAAATTCCTTCACACCATTTCGAACGTTTTGTTCTATGAAGTCCAGTAAGCAACTTCCGACCTCATTTGCCCCTCTTTTTGCTACCGTTTCATCCCACATGTAACAATAGGCCTTTTTCCTTCCCATATCAAAAATGGTAAAATTTAGGCAGGACAATTTACGCTTATAATAGAACAGACTAACTTGACCATGAGGACATGTTAACACTTTTTGAAAATCAAAAACAGCAGTTAAGATTTGACCATTTGAATCAACAGCGCTACGTTTATCAATACTTTTAATCTTGCGAGCTTCATCTTTATTAATCAAGTGTTTATTAAAACGTTCTTTTTCTTCATCAGTGTGATCAGTTTTACTTCTAAATACATGGCAAATATCACACTGGTCTTTCTTAGGAATAAAAAACCCTATGTTGAAATTTTTATTAACAATATCCCGGTATTGGCGTTCAGTGACTGCTTTGCTAGAATATCTAGAACTATCAAACCAATCCTTGTATAACTGAAACATTTTTGAAATGCTGAGACTACCATCAAGATAAAGTTTCGTCGAAGTTTTGCGAATGTAATGGGACTCCACGGGAACAAAAGATCGGACATGATCACATACACTTTTGACCGTGTCTGGCGTTATAACCTGATTGTGATTAGCATGTCGTCCTCTCTTATCCTCCTCTATAATCGCGCTGCCGTCGTATTTATCCCAAGCTGTTTTTATGATTTTGCCACTAACAGACAGTGTGTTTAAAAACATCGTCTTACAGACGTCAACCGTTTCACTATGGCCTTGTTCTGATTTAGATGATACAGGCAAATAGTATTTGAACGTAAATTTACGATTGTTAGGCACTTTGCTATTCAAACATCTTTTCTTTTGTTGCTTTTTAGAGTACTTAACTACAAAAGCCCACTGTTTTTCTCGGCTTCCTAAACGCCAGAACTTTTGGAAACAATCGATTCGTTCATTGTGTTTTATTTTATTAAAACACTGATACCTGCAATGACATGGAGGGCCTAAAGTTTTTTCATCAACTACTTTTCCCTTTTTAGTGACATACTTTTTACCTATATTTTTTAAGCATTTCCTTTTCACATCAGACCACTCAGATGTATGACGCAACCGTTTCTTCGACCTTTTCTTACCTGTAGAAGATAATTCGTTATCACCTGATTGGTTAGGTGCACTACAAGCGTTAGGAGTTCGCGGCGACGTAGTCCAGTGCTCGTCATCATGAATAGGGCAGAAAGTATCATGGCAATCGACGTGTCTATTCAACGGAGAAGGCAAGGGAGTTGAAACTGTCAGTGTTGAAATTGAAGGTAAATCGCCAAAGTTAACAGCAGGGGAATTTTCAAAACTGGACGGTGCTTCAAACGCCAAAGGTGTTAGTTCTTCGATAAGTGCAGTGGTAAGTAAAATATTTTCGTTAACTTGAGCTAAAGAATCTTCGGCAAGTGTTTGAATTGGGGTAGAATTACGTGTCTGAGATGACATACTGGATATTTCTTTATTTGGTTCAAGCTGGGCTGGAGATAGCTGTTGATTTTCTGTAATTGTACTGCTCGTCGGACCAAAAACGTCTTCCCATACCTCAGACATGTCGTTTTTAATGTTTTCAGCACCTTCTGGTAGAGGCGATGTTGTTATATCCTCACGATTATCCATGAGATCTTCTGACATATTGTTTTGAATGTTATCAGCACCTTCTGGTAGTGGCGATGTTGTCAAATCTTCACGATTATGCACGAGATCCTCTGAAAATGATAACCAATGTCATTAAGAAATTGCAACAACTGATAAAAGATAATTGTACCAAATTCTGCTTCACCTAGATGTGTTCAAGTAATTAATATATAAAAAAAATTTTTTTTTTAGAGACTTTAATCTATTTTACAGTTGGAAAAAGCCATATCTCAATTTGACTCCCACGAACATGGTGACATCTACACATAGAACGCATAATCTCAAAATCGTTTCCGCAGAACAAGGTTACATAAGTATATAGAACCAGATTGTATTACCTAATTTCCGAGAAAACAGGTAGTATGATAAGAAATACTTGTAAAATTAATTACATATTGTAATATTCAAATTAAAGTATTATTCACTTAATTCATCATTTTTTAATTATTTGTGTAGTTTTCCACTAAAAACAGTTGTTTCATAGAATATAGATCTAAATGATTGTGGAACTATTATGTGTTATTTTTTGGCATTAAAATTAATACATTCGCAAAACATTAATAAAATCTATGTGGAATCAATCTTTGTACTTTAATTACTTGATCGATGTATTGAAAGTTTATTTACTTACCTGAAATATGCGTATTTCCATTATTTATAAAAGTGGAATCCTCCATTGCACTATCTATTTCATGATGATTTTGGTTTGATAAGAGACTTAACATATGTTTAGATCGAGTGTTTTTCATATTGACCTTAAAATCCACCTATTTTGATAATAAAATTGTTCGCATTCGTCGATCGTAAAGGAGCGTGCGCGCGGCCGTCCTTGCATAGAACACGGGTGCGACTGCCGATGTCACCCATCGCGCAGGCTGCGTTTGAGTCGACCCCGAAAGCGATTAAAGGTACTTGTGCTCTCGATTCTTTACTCTTCGGAAACAAAATTGATATGAACCTTTATTCAACTGCTATCTTTCAAAGTACGTAAGTTAAAAAAATAATAATTTAATAGTAAAATAGTAGGAGTTATTTGAGCGTTAAATGTATAAAGAAAGCAATTTGGTACCATATTTATTTGTAACTTTATTCTATGGATAGGTCGAAATACATATTATACATAGAAAACACCCAGACCAGTACAAGCACATATATTTATGCACACATATATGCTTGTAATGTGCGGGGATCGAACCCGCGACCCTTGGTTTTAGAAGTCCGACATGAAGACCACTACACCAAACGATCGTCGTTGATTGGTGTTATGATTAAAAGTTATTAAAAAAGAAACATTCCTGTTAAAAACCCCTGAATGAGCCGAGAAGCTAGCTGGTGAGCTTCAACAGTTTATTTATTTAAGCTTTATTGCACAACAATACTTTGTACAAAAGGTGGACTTAACGCCGTAGGGCATTCTCTACCAGTCATACCTTTGGGCTAAGCAGAAATGTTTAGTGGGCGGTGCGACAAAATAAATAAAAGAGAAAACGTAAAAAAAAATAAGAATTATATGACACATAAGATAATATATATATTTTTAAATATGTAATCATATATATACATATATATATATATATATTATATGATTACATATTTAAAAATACACATAATATATACAAATATACACTAAATAAATAAATAAATTTGACGAACTGTTAAAGAAAGATCTATAATGACGGTTGCGATAAAGTAAGAAAGTGGGTGCGAATGAGTCTCTTGAATGATAGTTTGCTGGGAGCCTGTTTTATATTTTCGGGAAGAGCATTCCAGAGCCTGATGGCCTGAATGTGGAAGGAGTTGGCTTGAAAATTCGACTAATTTTGACCAGCTATAGCTAAGAACCACCGCGATTAAATTATCTTTCGAAACAACTTCTTTGTCACCTTGCCTCTTTGTCGCTCGTTCCGCGCTCTCGCTTGCACTTTAAGCCTTAAATGGAACGCCTCAGAGCGAGGTAACGCCGCATGCGTCATGTTTTTTGGTGCGTGCTGCCGGCTCCATCGATTTATAAGACGTTGTCACGTCAATAAAAATGTAATGAAACCGGTTGACACGTTTGGAAGTTACGATGACACAGACAGGCACACACAAAAACACACATACAAACACACAAGGGGTCGATCTTATAACACCTCTCTTTTTCTTCGCGGGTAAAAAAATAGGTTACAAGTTATAGTTAATCATTACCACATCTCAATCGCTCTATCGTAGACGTGTACCGTGAGCTTGGATCCCCAGTCCAGACATGATAAGAGCGCTCAGGGGAATGTCAGATAAGAGCACAGCTTATGGCAATTTGCAATGTAAACGCTATAGCAGACCTTTTTACCCCCGATGTTTTCATCGAGGGATGTGACCCCTATTTATGTTTGTGTGTGTTTGTGTGTGTGTGTGTGTGTGTGTGTGTGTGTGTGTGTGTGTGTGTGTGTGTGTGTGTGTATGTGTGTGTGTGTGTGTATGTGTGTGTGTGTGTTTGTGTTTTTGCGTGTGTCTGTCTTCTTAGCTCCCGAACGGATGTATCAATTTCAGCGCGGTTTTTTTTTATTTGGAAGAAAATTGAATCACGGTGATTCTTAGCTGGTTAAAATCCATCCAGCCGTTGAAGGTCACCAGCTGATTTTCTGGCTAATTCGTTTTTTTTTTAACTGGAAACTTAGGTACCTATGTAATTAAGGAATTACTGTAATGGTATCTTTACGGCTGCAACGGGTGCCATCCAGCATAAATAACCATCCTTCATAACATAGCCCGTAGGCAAGTCTGCTCTACCTATATCAATTATGCTAACAGCATGTCTGCGCAGGAGTCGCCGCATCGCGTGACGCGCAACTTGAGAAAGTGGCCGCACGCATCGTACGGTTAGCTTTGCGAATCGCATTGTTTCATTGCGTTTATTGTATGAGTGAGACTCGTTGACTGCCTCGTTGGTGTAGTGGCAAATTTTCTGATTTACATCCGAGAGGTCCTGGGTTCGAATCCCAAGTCGAGCCAAAATTGTTTCTGAGATTTTCTGTCATGAATTTCTCACTTACAGCTCGAGTCGGGAAGTTGGCGGTGTTACACCCCCGTCCGTGCCTCGGAAAGCACGTTAATCAGTTGGTCCTGCGCTTGATCTCTCTCCGGTCATGTCGGATTGCCGTCTCACCGAACTTTGAGAGTAATGGAACAGTGAGTGCACCTGTGTATTGCGCTCGCACTTTTGTACTATAATATCTCCTGCGCAGTTGGCTGATCTCTGTTGAGATTGGCCGCCGTGGTCGAAATCAGCCAGGAGGACTATTAGCATTATTATTATGAGTGTGAGGCAATAAAAGATACACTAAACGAAAAACCTACTGACCAATTCTCCAGTAACTCGCCATGATATTGGAACTACTGAAGAAACACCTCAAATAAATTCATAGTACAAACGGCAGCATGGCAGGTAACCCATTTCAACTACGAAAATAGTTTTTATTGTGAAGGGGACAGAGGCGATCACAAGATCAAAGTTGGGTTGCCTGATGTGGTATTGTCTGTATGAAAACAACACGTTACATTGAAATGTAACGTGTTGTTTTCAAACTCCACAAAGACGTCATTTACTGAAGTAAATGACGTCTTTGTGGAAGTTTGCCTTATTCCCTATTTGCAGTATGTCAGGCATAGTAAGGTATGAATGTTAGATTTAAAATATTTATATTGGTTCTTTCCTATTCATTTGTTTAGTCTTAGCAACTCATTAACACTTATTTCTTAAATCACACCTTAAGGCTCTCCCGGCTGAACAATAAATCATATCAGTATTGAGTAACAGAGACCTGCTTTAAAATAATCATCATTACTTTTGCTCTCATTGCCCCACTTCACTTGTGATAAGGGTTGCCACATGTTCGGTATTTAGGCGTACAGTTCGGTATTTTCCGTAAAAAGTAAATGGTCATAATATTATATGATATTATTATAATGATGATGATAGTATTATAATGCGCAATTTGATAAAATTGACAAATAATTCCATGCTATTTCTTATGGTTGGAAAAGCTGAGCTGAATCATTTATAACCTACAAACTTACAAAAATGTACCCTTTTCCAAAAGCAAATAAATATTTATTTCATTTCATTTCATACCGGACAGAACATTGTCCGGTATTTTGAGGAAATTCTATACTAGTGGTCACAAGCGATGGCGACAGCAATTATATGACTGCATTACTCGTATTATACTTTGTTAAACAATTAGTTGATTTCTGTGGTAAAGATTAGTGAATAAAACCTATTACTATAAAAATACTGTAATTTTTGCAACCAAGCTTACACCATACCCAGGTTGAGTAGTCCGGTATCATTTCGCGACTCACTTGGCAACCCTACTTGTGATTTGCATGCGCCTGCGCAAGAGCGTGGCGATGGATCATCCGTCGCAGTGAGGGTCGCCAGAATTTCGGGAAAAATCGGACATGCTAACAAGCTGATAAATTTTATATCGATTTAAAAAAAAAAACTAACACGGGTTGCACTCCGGGAGTGCCGGCAGAAGTGAAAACTTAACAACCGTCTTACGGTTTTTCGATCAGCATCACGTGACCTGACGCGAGTTTCACAGTTTCTACCCATGCCACAAAAGTGCTCAACGCCGATAAAGAAGTTTTCACTTCAAAAATCGACCACGACCATAATCTTTATTAACCGTCCTGCATAGAAATCTATTGTAGGAGACGCCCATACACTTATGTGAAAAGCTGATTTATTATGGCAGTTTTTACGGCTTCAAATTCTACCTAGGGCAGTACACTTCCCTAGTTGTAACAATATCACTTTACACTTGTAAGAACTGCTATGGGTAAACTCTTCCTACTTTGTTCAATATAAGTTTATACAGATAACGGCACATCAGCCTACCCAATTCTATCGGAAAAACGCTCTTATAATGATTGCATAAGACGTCGCAGTGTTCACCTTGATGAGCTTTTGTCTGTTGCTGTGATCTGTAATCTGTCCGGAATTTACCAAAATTTCCGACGAATTTGACAAGACTATCTGTTAATAGTTCAAATTGTGGTAACCCTAGCGCGGATGATCCAAATTAGAGATCAGTTTCAAGTGATCGATAGGCAATTAGCCCGAAGGTCAGTTTGCACAGCCGATGGTTTCGTTTAATTAGTCGTTAGCGAACAATAAGGTAGAGCGGAGTAACTGTGAATAACCATACAAGTTGTTACGGTTTTCGGCACGTCACGGTAACTGCGCAGTGCGGTATCTTATGCACTTGTGATATGGGTGATTTTGCAACAAAAATGGGTAGCTTGATGTGCTCGCCACTGTACCTACTACTTACTATACTGGATAATCGCGTGTGCGTTGTTTGTTTGATTTACAAACGTTTTTGCAGTTTTGTATTATTTTAAAATAAAGAACAAAAATGGAAACGTAACCGAGTCTGTCTGTTACATATCCTCGTCTAAATCGCTGAACTAATTAATATTAATGTATTTCTGTAGAAAACATAGATAAAGACTTGATCTTGAGAAATAACATACGCTACCTTTTTTATGTCATAATTCGGACATGATTTGTTATGCACTGGTTTTTAATTTTAAACAAAGGGATTACATTTCGGCGCTTAATGTTTATTTATATAGATGATAGAAATAAAAAGTGTGGCCTGACCTAGGCACGACTTTGCTATCATCATCATCATTATCAGCCAAAGGACGTCCACTGCTGAACATAGGCCTTCCCCACAGATTTCCACATCGACCGATCACAAGCGGTCTGCATCCAGTGTGATCCTGCGATCTTTACAAGGTCGTCTGTCCATCTTGTCGGTGCACACTTTGTTATCTTTGGATCAAAATGCCTAATTTCCTTACGTAAATTACTTAAAAACCATAACTGGTAGGTTTAAAACGAACAAGTTCACTAAGTTAATCAAAGCGATACACAAACGTACAATGTCAACACCAAATATCACATCACCGAGTATCAGCAATAAATGTCACCTGACAACGATTGCTAAGTGTTTCAACCATCAGTGCATACCAAGCAGGTGTTTGTGGGTTAACTCTTAGATGTTGCTCAATGGATATCGGCCACTTGCGAAACGGTAGCACTCTATGTTTGATTAGGTATATGTGTAACTAAGAAATGCATAATGAAAAACATATCTAAATAATAGAATATTTAAATATTCCTGTTAATAATATGAATGTTCCTTTCAGCTAAGGTTGCCTGGAAGAGATCGCTACAAGCGATAAGACCGCCTAAATTGTAGATCATTCTTTGTTAAACTTGTCTGTAATTTTTGTTTTGTGTTGTAAAATAGTTAATCACATTATCAAATTCACAAGTGTAGATCTCTCTATATCTATCTAAATTTATTTTTCAAGAAGGGAGACAATAATCGATGATAATCGTGCAATTAGACAAAGTTTTCATTCGTAAAAAGTTTATTCACTACTTTATCGCAACGAGTAGTAGAAATTTAAAAATTGTAGCTGCCATGTACCTTATTGGTAGGTATAAATATCAACGATAATTTGAAGTCCTCTGTTGCCGTACTTTACGCACTTATCTGTGTAAAACTGATGAAGTTGAAGAATTATCAAATACAATAAACCTAGCGTTAATTGGCTTGTTGTCAGTGTTATGGCCTCTCTAGCGTTTTCGCGATATCACTATAATTCGTGGTGACTTACGACCCCGCTGACAAAACAAACAAACAAACCTTATACAATTGGTCCCACAGAGTTATGAAACTCTTACACATATTATACAATCACTAAAATTCACACAAATTGATATAATGTACCCGAAGGCACTCGCAAGGCTGTAAGCCACAGAAATAAAATAAGACAGCCAGATCACTGAAAAGATAAATGACTAAAAACCTATAGTTAACCACAATGGTAGGTACTGAAATAGTGGTTGATCCTTTCTTGTTATGTTAATCGTTGATCCGGGATGTCAATTTTCGACATTTCATAAGTGAAACGAAAAAATCCATATTTTCATCGCCAAAGAATACCCAGCTACCCTAGCACAAACTAAATTGAATCTTACAAATTTGAAACGTAATCCAATTTTAAATTCTCTCAAAATGTATTCCTGCAAGATACTGATATCTCTAAGCAGTTGTGCGATAGATCCTAGCCTTTTAAGCTGATTTAGGTACCGCTTTCGATCCTACGCTTCTCGCATCCACCGGCTTCCCGCAACCTTCACCAGATCGTCGATTCACTTTTTTTGAAGGCCTGTCCATCGGAACGTCGCCAGCTTTCTGTTAACTAGTAAGAGTGAAACTTTGTAAAGAGAAGAGGTAGGCTGTTTTCGTCGGGATGTGCCAATCTATGCACCCTCAATGTCAGTAGCCATTATGTATGTAGACGGTTAGGAAGATTGATAAATAAACAATAGGATAGTTAAGTACGCTTTAATTATCACTTTTGTTCAAATTAACACATTGTTTTTGGATATCCATTGTTGAAGGTGCCTGGGGTGCTTGATTGTTTTATCAAAAACTATGAACTTGATGAATTAAATATAATTTTAATTAAAATTAATAGGACAAGCAATGACAATAATGACTGAGTTTGTTGCGCTGTTTCTTCTCAGCACTAGCCCGTTTTGTCCTGAAATAAATTGATTTGATTGATTTTTATTGAGTACCTTCTTGCAAAATAGGTTCTTTTAGCAGGTTAATAGGTTGCTTGGAAACAAGTTTTTTCCATGTTCGGCCATGAAAAAAATACTTTCAAGTTCGAATCAAGTAATTCAGAAAACTTTGACTGGGTATATATATCTCCGTCAGGTTTTTAGTGGGTAGGCGGGTTCTCTCTCTGAGGCCTGGAGTCCCACATAACCCCCAGCTGCCCCCTCGGCTTATTTCCGATGGAAATGCAATGCCGGTGGGTATGCGTAACAGCGCATACCAACCAGCATTGCATTTCCCTGGCGATAAGGTATATTGATTGCTGTCGGTGATATTGATCTACTTGGAATATACGGAGTAAAAATGTCTTTTAACCAAATAATTAGCAAGAAGAAACAAAGTTCAACAAAAAGTAATAATAACAGAGGAACCAAACACCCAACCATATATCTCAATCGGTAAACAACAAACTTCTAACGACGCTCGCTCTCATGCCCGCTGGTCAATTTGAGATAGCAATCGAAGGTTAAACAAATATAATAGTTGGCAATGAATTAATATAACCCATAACCAATGAACTGTGCGTGAAACCAACCAGCTCAATTAGTTTAATGATTTGCCATTATATTAACTGCAATTATAGATTGGAAAACTAAATGAACGTGAGAATTTCGTTTGTATTTTTATGCTTTGAGACATGAAGAAACTGCTATGAGTATTGTAAGCCTAATTGTAATCGCTGTAGGACCTTATCTTGGTAAAAAGTATTTAGTTATTTATTGGACAATACAACAGATTACATCATGGCATGACTTAAAGCAGTAACTAAGAACTATAGAGCTACACAAGATATAATCCTTAAGCGTGCTATCACGGCATGTTAAAACTGAGAAACAATTGTATATACAAAAACAAATTAAATCTGGAAAAATTAATCAGTGAGGGAGATTACTTTGAGAATATCTTTTAAAACATTTCTGAAGTGCGCCAAGCTAGAGTCAAGAATTAGTATTAACATTGAAAAATTACTTAGCTTTAGATTTCCGCTCAGTTGCGCCGGCATAAGTACCCAACTACACTACCTGTGACCACCGACTATGTTAGAGAACAAGCACATGCAAAAGCACCGCCCGCCCTCCCACAAATCGCATGCAAAACAGATAATGCAATAATTAGTACCAACACCGACGTGCAAAAGAATCAACGCGTTTTGCACGTCGGTGTTGGTACTAATTATTGCATTATCTGTTTTGCATGCGATTTGTGGGAGGGCGGGCGGTGCTTTTGCATGTGCTTGTTCTCTAACATAGTCGGTGGTCACAGGTAGTGTAGTTGGGTACTTATGCCGGCGCAACTGAGCGGAAATCTAAAGCTAAGTAATTTTTCAATGTTAATACTAATTATGGATTTCCGCAAAGTAACGCCTGATACTATTAATTATAGAGTCAAGAATGTCAAGTTCAGGAAAACGAATTATATTATAAATATTGATTCTGATGAATCAATAATTGATTTTTTACATGTGAATTGAATCTAAAGTAAAAGCTTTTAGGATATTTAAGAGGCCAAATGGCCATTTAGTTATCAATTTTATCTGCTTCGAAACTTCTCACAGTACTACGGATTCTCACTACGGATTACCTTTACGGGCCACTGTTCACGTTATTGCCATTTACAAAATAAAATCTCTATTGGCCAGCTACTTCAAGATAACTTATTTGTGACACAAAAGGTAGTTTACCTAGATTACGGGTCTCACAATAGGGCCCATCTAGACCCAAGGCTGAAAGCGGTTACTGCTAACAGCTTCATTCAATGTTTTAAGAACCTATTGCTTTCAAAACTTAACCAGTTCAATGTTTTGGAAACATTTCAAAATACTACCGTTAGAAGGATGGCTTAACCAACCATGCTTTACTGTCATGTTTAATAAGATTTTAGAAATATATAATAAGACACGAAGAAATGTAAGAAAATACTCTCCAATTATCTAATGTCCATGGATTACGATAAGACAGAGTCTATACTTAAAAATTTTAGTAGGTTAAATTGTAGCATTGTTTTAAACTAGAAGCCTGTTAATTAGATAGTAAGGTTTATATTTTGTAGCTATGGAAGAGCGAAGGCACCTAACGCAGGCAAAACTTTGCTTAAAAGGTGTTTTCGAGCATTATTAGTATATTGTAAAAATTTGGTTACTGCAATAAATAATTTTAATTTTAATTTATTTTTTAATATTGGTAAGAGTGTCAGTGCTCAGATTAAGAAACAAAAAGTACATACATAGCTAAGCCAAGATTAATAAACCAGTAGTCATTCACCAAATAAACAATCAAAATTTGCTGTAGCAGCATTTAGATATCATCATCATCATCAGCCTATATACGTCCCACTGCTGGGCACAGGCCTCACCTCAACTATGAGGTGGTGCGAGCAGGGCCGTCTTTCACCTATTAGAGGCCCTGGGCACATTAGGATAATGGGGCCCCTATGCTATAACAAGTTAGCACTATTTTGTCAGAATGAACAAAAAACGTGCAAAAATAACGACACAAAATAAAAATTATTCACTGATTTTCTTTAGCACAGTGAATTTTAAATATACATTATCTACAATTTTTATACATTGAAATTTACTAAACTTAGCAATCGATGGACCAGCTTTTCAGGCGAGAGTAGAGTAGCTATTTTTATTTGGTCATAATATGGTATCTATGCCTTTAAACCACTGGTTTGGTAATCTGGCATCTGGGTCTTGGGGCCCCAAACGGTCGCGGGGCCCTGGGCACGTGCCCATTGTGCCCAGTGGGAAAGATGGGTCTGGGTGCGAGCCATACTCCACCACACGGGCTCAGTGCGGATTGGTGGAGGGGTTGTGTGTAAGGTAAGTGACCAACCTTACTGTCAGATGTTATTAAGCCACCCGAGGGCCTCCGACCAGGCTTGACGTGCCTTCTAAAGCACGGAGATGCTTGTAAATAGACGTCACTTTTATGGTCAGAATGGTCACCCATCCCAAACATGACCGCGCCGTAGGTTGCTTAACTTTTGGTATCACTACCAAAGCGCTGCAATCGCTGCGCCACAAGCACCTCTTTAGATATAGATCTTTGGAATAAATAAATTTGGTGAGTAACTGTTTTGAAAAGTAAAGTCCCAGTAAGTAGATACTTTGCGTAAACACTTAAATGAGATAAGTCCTTTTTTTTTAGTTTTTGTCCTTTATAGTACAAATAGGTTATGCTTGTATTTCACAGTACAGTATTATATATTGATTACATAAAATACTAAATCATTTATTAAAAGCACTTACGACTAATTGTTTGTTTAGTCAATTGTTATATTTGATATTGTGTAAAAACAAATTTGTAGATAAGCATATTTATAATAGCATTGCTAGAGAGGTCAAGTTATGTAGCATGATGATTACCTAAGCATACTTAGATACATAAGTTAAATGTCTAGCCTATAATCAGGCATTATAATGCATTAGGTATCACAAATGAGGTAAAAAGCAGGAATGAAAACAAAAACGTAAAATAAATTATAATCAAAATAATAATAGCATTATTAAATAAGGTAAAATTATCTGTGAGAATAATATTTCAACTACTTACAATATTTAATAATATTTCACTGAAAGTGCAGGTATGTCAGTCTCGGTTAAATAATTCGGGAATAGAGCTGGTGAGAATTAAACTCATAAATTGTGGCCTTTTAGAAAACATAATTTCAGTGTATTGTCCGTCATCTGTCCGCACTTCCCAATCTGATTGGGATGACTTGTTTAGACTTTGTCCTAAGAGATCCATAGTAGCCGGAGACTTCAATGCGCACAATCCAAACTGGTCGTATAAAATGGATACCAGGGGTTATCAACTAGCAGATTCGGCTTTAGAGTCCGGTTTTATTTATCTTAATAATGGGCAATATACGAGAGTAAAATTGGTTGATGGAGCTTTGCAAGAAAGCGCACCAGACATAACTTTTTCTTCGTCGGATATTGCCATAAATGCTGACTGGCAGGTCCTAAAAGAGAACTTAGGGAGTGACCACATTGTAATTAAAATATGTTTAAACGGGAGTAATAATTCACAATTAATTAACCCTTAATTGGTCGCGTGGGGTGTCACGCACCCCGATGCAGGTTTCCATCCTCATAACTTTTTAAAATTTGAATTGAGCGCGCTGGTTTATTAGCTAGCTTCGTAAATAAGTGTATAGTACACGATTCAGTTGCGAGCGGCGCCAGGTCGTGGTCGGTTGGGCTCCAAGAGCGTGTTTGGGGTGCTCGACACCCCAGGTGACTATTTACGTAGTCCGAATTCCGTATAACATATATACAATGTAACATTTTACTTCGGCAAATAAGAAGTTTTATGTCAGTTTTGAGGTTATATTGTTATGTTAAATTGTTTTTTTCCAAATAAAACACGACAAGTGACTTCTAGCTTGTTTGGTTTCCTAAAATATATGACTATGTGACTATGTGCTCATACGTATCGAAAGCAAGCCAAGCAAAGTTCTGCTTTTATCGACAGTGCATCATGATGATAATGTTGACTTGTAATGACTTGTAATGACCAAAAAAAGTCTGAAATCATTCATTTTTACAAGAAAACTAAAGGGAAGTAGATACAAACGATCAGGTGTGCGCCATTTATAATGTAGGAAGGCGTACCAAAAGGCGTGCCGATGGTGATATTTTATCATCTTTTCAATATCACAGGTATCAATTCATATGTCATTTATAAGTCTAAAATTGACCCTCGAAGACTATTTCTAAAGCGATTTGCTGTCGATTTAGTCAAACCTCATCAAATGTCAAGAGCAAGCCTACCAACATTGCCACGACCTCTGCAAAAACGACTAAAAAGGCGTCATAACATTGAGGACCACGAATCTGTTTCTGAAACAGGACGATCGCAATCATACAAAAAGTGTTATATTTGTCCAAAAAGGAAGTTTAGAAAAACAAAGACTGGATGCTTTAAGTGTCATAAAAATGTGTGGGTTGATCATATGTTTGTAGTCTGCCAAAATTGTCATGAATAAAACGAGTGTTTATCAAGATTTATTTTTCGTTATAAATTTTCATTTTGTTTATTAGAAACAAGTTTAAAAGTTAATTTATACATAAGTCTTAATGTTTGTAATAATAAAATACTAATTTTGCATGTATTTTGAGTTTTATTTTACTTTTTGATTTGGGGTGCTAAAGACCCCACGCGACCTTTTATGCAACTTTTTAGGCGCGACCAATTAAGGGTTAAAAGACGAAATTACAAAAAAGCTGACTGGGACTCTTATAGAAAGTATTTACTTAATGTGCTATCAGTCGAAAATTTTAATCGTGACAATATTCAATCTAGGTATGATTTTTTCGAGACCGAACTTCTAAAAGCTGCCGATAAAGCTATTCCTTTTACTAAAATAAATACGAACCCAGAATCGAACTTCAAACCCAAACCATATTGGAACTCTTCTTTGTCTCATATAGTAGCGCAACGTAGGTTATGTCTCAGTCGTTTTCGACGTAACCCTACACCTGATAATCTAAAACAGCTTGAGGAAAAAGTCGATGAAGCTAGACGATTAATAAGACAAGCAAAGTCACAAAGTTGGCAAAAATTTTGTAATAAAATTGACGAGTCTATCTCAGTGAGACAGGTATGGCAATATATGAGATGGGTAAAAGGTGTAAGGCATACGGTATCGCATCCACCGGATGAAAAAAGAGAAGAACTCTTACTATCTTTATCTCCCGATTCTGTGCCTCAACAGACACCGATATTTCAATCCAGTAATGATCTCCTCGAATCTGCTTTCTCCTATCAGGAAATGTTGCATTGTATAAAAAAGACAGACTCGGCTCCGGGAGAGGATGGGATCTCATACTCTATGATTTTGAATCTTGACGAGACTGGAAAAAAGTACCTGCTCTGTTTGTTTAATGCGATATTTAAATATAACCATATCCCAATCCAGTGGCGCAAAATTCAAATTGTCCCTATACCTAAACCGGGAACCGATTCTAATTTTAATTCAAAATTAAGACCCATTTCTCTCTTATCTTGTGTATGTAAAATATTTCACACTATGATAGCAAAGCGGGTAGAGTGGTATGTAGAGAAAAACAAAATTATACCACAATTTTCCACGGGTTTTAGGAGAAATCATTCATGCTTAGATGCTTTGGTACGTATTATATCGCACATTCAACTAAACTTTACTCGAAATATACCAACCGTTGCTTGTTTTTTAGATGTGACTAATGCATATAATAATGTGTCAATATCGCAAGCCACTACATTTCTTGATAGTTTACAGATAGGTAGGAAAATATGTAGTTATTTATGGTCTTTCTTGAATGAGAGGTATTTGCAAATGAGGACTCAATCGGGTCATGAAGTAATGTCTAGATGGACCAGCAAGGGTCTGGCGCAAGGTGATCCTATCTCTCCGTTGATTTTTAATGTTATTACTGCAAAAATTGCGCAACATATAAAAAACGTATAGGTATATGCCAGTATGCAGATGATTTTGCTTTATATATAAGTGATAAAAACCTTGAAATCTGTGAAAGTAGCCTACAATGCGCCCTTAATGAGATTGTCAATCAGTTAGGTCTTCTGGGTTTAGAATTGTCCGATACCAAATCAAAATATGTTATTTTTAATAGAGGTAGAAGTAGAAAACAGGTCACACTTAAATTAAATAAGAATTCTCTGACATCAACAGACTGTATAAAATACTTAGGCTTTTGGCTCGACAAGTCTCTACTATGGAGTAAACACATTAATGAAATAGCGGAAAGGATGACCAAATTCTTAAATGTATTAAAAATATTAGCAGGATCGGGTTGGGGAGTTCATCCTAAACATTTACGAAGAATGTATATAGCCCTCATAAGAAGTAGAAGTGATTATGGGTGTTATTTTTATGATAGTAGTGCAAAATCTCACCTTGCTAAGTTGGATAGGGTTCAAAACAAAGCTATGCGTATAATAGGCGGCTTTATAAAAAGCTCGCCAATACATGTAATGGAGTCTGAATTGTGCATTCCACCATTATTTGTGAGAAGAAGATACTTAGCCTACAAGTATAGTTTAAAAGCAAACACTTATGAAATAACTACTGATTTACTTGCACAACTTGTATCTGCTTGTGAAAACCGATATTGGCATAAAAAAAAGAAACCTTTGTTGAGTATGGCTTACAGTCGAACGAAAGAGAGTGACGTTGGAGCCTCTTATCCCCTGGAAATGTACTCGCTGAATGTTTGGGTTACAGGTATAGATGTGATAAACTGTATCAGCCATGAATTGGACTGTGTAAAAAATCCAAAAAGTTCTCTAGATCCTAATTCTTTAAAATATGATGTCATAGAAGAAATTTGTACGAAATATAATAGGACTTGGTCTAAATATTTTACGGATGGATCAAAAGATTCGCGCGGCAGAGGCGCGGCGTACTGCTCTTATGATAAGGAGGATAGACAAATGTTTAAAATAACAACAGAGACATCTATTATGACTGTAGAGCTTCTAGCCATATACAAAGCTATTTTACGTATTCAGAAATTAAGATTAGACAAGAGTGTTATCTTCACAGATAGTAAAAGCGCATTGCAGCATATTGCTCGTTGCGCCTCGGGTAGCAGAGGTGTAACGATAGCATACGAAATACTGCAACTTATACACAATTTTAACAAAAATGGCTATAAGTTAAAAATGCAGTGGGTACCATCACATGTGGGTATCAAAGGTAACGAGGAGGCTGATAGACTGGCTAAGCTTGCAATAGTAGATGGCTCGAGTTGTTATTTAAAACTCTATTATTCGGAAATTTTAATTCAGTATAAAAAGGAATGTTTTGACATATGGAAAAAATACTTTGACGAAATTTGTATGTTAAAGGGTGTTTGGTATAAAACCATGCAAAAAAAACTCCTCGCGTACCTTGGTTCGCAAATGTAGACCTTAGTAGAGAGTACATTGTGGTGCTTCATAGGTTACGTTCTGGTCACTTTCCATGTAACAAGTTTTCACACCTCATGAAGAAATCTGACTCCCCAAATTGTGACGTGTGTGGAACAGTAGAAGATGTGCAGCACTTGTTGGTAGAATGTGCGAAGAATAAGACAGATCGCGAATTCTTAATAAGATTTTTAAATATTAAAACTACAGACGTCGGTGCCTTTCAGTCTTTATTGGCTGAACCCACGTCGGTAGCAGCAAAACTAGTGTGTAAAATGGTGTCCAGTCATCTTTGAATCCGTTTTTTTGTATTATATAATTCCATTTGTGTATGTACATATGTATTAGGGTACGATGGGACTGGCATTACCATTGGTAAAAGTCCCAATTGTTTTTGAGAATAAAAAAAAAAAAAACCTAGCTTGTACTAAGCCCTCTCACTTCCTACGTACGCCCTTACAACTCGCAGGAATGCTACCGATGTTGATGTGTTACACGGGTATTTAGTTTAGATATGGAAAGTAATCGGTATTCTTTTTTTAGTAATGGAAGTCTAGATATGTACGAAAAGTAGGTATTAAAGTCACAAGAAAATTTTACAAATCTTTTAGCTTTTAATCTAAGTGCCTGTTTTGATACTTGTATTTAAATAACTAACTACATAAAATGTTCCTCCATCCATTTGGGTAATATAAAGAATAGACTGTTCAGTTCAGACTGAGATCCATCGCTAATCTTATGGCGTCAGACCATCTTTGTTGGCGCTTGTTGGCGTCAGTCCCCTAGCTATATCCTACTACTATTATAAAGGCGAAAGTTTGTAAGTATGGATGTATGGATGTATGGATGTTTGTTACTCTTTCACGTAAAAACTACTGAATGGATTTGAATGAAACTTTACCACAATATAGCTTATACATCAGAATAACATATAGGCTACAATTCATAAAGAATTTTTAAGATAAAGGCTTTCCACGCGGACGAAGTCGCGGGCGGCCACTAGTAGCACATACATTTAAATTTGTAGTTCGGTGATTTATTACATATGCAGTTAGTTTACGTCTCAAAACTATTTGATTTCACTGTTCTTATCATAAGTTTTCCTACCATAAATAAATGCCTTTTGACTCGTATCACACAAACTCAAAGGCCTGAGTGACTGACTGACATCTACGTGATCTATCAATGTACAGCCTAAACCACTGGATGGATTAAGGTTTAATTTGGCAAGCAGGAAGATGTTATGATGTAGGTATCCGTTAAGAAAGGATTTTGATAAATTCCACCCCTAAGATGATAAAATAGGGGATGCAAGTTTGTATGAAACTCGGTTGAAAAAAACTAAAATCCACGGACGCTAGTTTTTTACACAATAAATCTTTTACAAGATATCTGACCAGCATCATCACACCTTTATTAACGCATACAATGGCAAGCCGGAGATGGAACACAATTGAATGTCCTTTGCCCTTTCACTTCCTCGCTTGTCCACGACTGGAATGCGTTTGTATGTCGAGCAAGGTGTTAAGGTGTGTACTTTATGAGTACAAGTCTGATTTGCTTTATTAGTACAAGTACACCTACTATGGTGCTAGGGTTTTCACCACTGCAGTGCGTTGCTATAAATGCGTTAGATAGATATTCACCAATCATATTAATTGGTCCATGTAACATAGCTAATTGATTTTTTTTTTATCGTCAGGGAAATGCTGTTTCCCTTACCCACCTGCCGTGGGAGCAGCTGGTGGTTATGTGGGACTCCAGGCCTCAGAGAAAGATCCCGCCTACCCATTAAAAACCTGACTGTGCCCTCCGGTGCCATGTGAGTCGGGGACCGCCGGGTGATCGCCGTAGGCCGAGAATCTACAGGCATTTATCACAATTAGCACTAATGGAAACTGATTCAACTTAATGTTTCTATGGAAGGATGTGGGCTAGGAGTAGAATGATACGTCCATCGTTGCTGCTGCTCTTAGCCACTTCCCTACTGTCTACACATTCCATATCAAGGTTAAGCTGCGCATCTTTATAGCATATCTAGTGAGTCACACTCAGCATAGCATCAAAGGACATAGTGACATGATTTCGGAGCTCATGTAGTGGCGAAATCATAGGTGGAAAGCGCCCTTAAGGTATACAGGGTGTTTGGTAGTTGGGTGCAAAGCTTGGACATAGTGATATTAAAGGTCAACCTGAATTTTTGGCCCTAAATATCCCAGACGAAGTATGATAGATTATTTTATATTTTTTTAGTTTTAGGTTTGGACCCCACTATCAAACACCCTGTATGCCGTGTAAGGTTCGAATACCTACTACGATATTCAGGTGTGTAGATACCTGCTACGTCTAAGGATAGAAAGGACAGCGCCGAGGTCACATAAGATCGACCTAGTGTTAGTTAGGAGTTGCTACATTTATGGCAGTGATCTAGATTGTTTTTTATTTAGAGCTAGGATCGATAATCATTGTTTAAATAATTAATATTTTTTCATAAAGGGTTTGTATAGAAAAAAGGTTTTTAATGGTTGAGCGATTTCAGTGTATTCAGCCTAAAAATGCTGAAAAAACTGTACGTTTAGTTTACACTCAAATGTATAAGTCTCAAAATACTACTTTACGGGTACATAATATAATCTATTCATTTTGTTTATTTGAGGAGAAGAAAATCTAATCGTAAAACGGCGACCATTACAGCGTAAATATCAAATTTAATATTTCAACTGCACCTTACACCAGAGGCATTAAGCGAAGTTATAGCCTATAATAGCTTAATAACAATCTCGGTTCTAAAACTATTAAGCCCGCTGGGTCAACGACCCGCGAAATAGCCCGTTGGAATTTGCTTGTTCACATTCCTAGGCTATCTAAAGTTAGAAGTTGCTACTTTATGTAAGTTTGTTTAGTTGTTGATATACTTTGATGACCACTTTGGTGTAATGGTCAAGAAGTTGACTATTAACCAAGAGGTCGCGGATTCGACCCCCGCACTGTACAAATGTTGGTGTGCATGAACATGTTTGTCTGTACTGGTCTGAATGTTATATGTATTAATTTAAATTTATTTGTAATACCACTGTTGATTCTGATATTTGTGCTTAGTTTGCCACGAAGTCAGGTCAATGTATGTGATGTAGTTGCATATATTTTTTTTAAACTTATGTAGTTTTCAAATTTTAGGTTACCCTGAAGTTGAATATAACTTTCATGAGCAACTGAGAGCCCTTGGCTGAGTAAAAATATTCTATTCATAAGGACTTATATTCTTAAATGTAAGATTTTTATTTTTTATTCTATTTGTCGTTTCTTTTTCATTTTGCAACAAATATATTTTATCTGTGAATATTGTTTGTTTTCATGATGCAGACGACATTGTTTCTAAACGACTTCCAGTTAGAAATAAATATTGTCAAAGTGGAAGCCAAGAAGCAATTTATCATTACAAAACACGCCTAAGTAGCCCTCTTAATTTAAAATGTAGCGCAAAATCGCACGTTCCAGAAGTAAAACTACAAAGTCTTTAAAATGTATACTAGAAGACCTATGCATCTTACTCATTCCAAGTTAGCAGTTGTGCCGCAAATATTTGCTAAGTTCAACCTCTTCAGATCCAACTGCGCAACAGATGCGCAAATAGCATGTCATAAAATATTGTTTTTACTTAATTCGCGCATTAGATATAGCACCTACTACACCTAGCACAAATAGTGTCAGAGTTATAAGGATGAAAAGTACCGATAGAATGGACCAGAATTACATGATGACTGTTTTGTCTCTAAGTACGTGACTTTTTGCTTTATTTATAGAGGTGTTATTGTTTGGTGACCACACAATGTTGTATGGTCACCGAACAATCGAAAAATCTCGTGTCAAATGTTAACGTTGCCTAAAGACAGATTCGCGTAGATTGATGTGTTCAATATGCCTTCGTCACATTACGTCCAGCCGAGGGCAAGTGGGTGGTTGGTAGCAGGTCAGAAGGTGAGCTGTAACAGGGCTAATGACGACAGGTTTAAGTCTCACAATAGCGGAGTTGACCGGCCCATTACATCCAATGTGACGTCATTTTGGTTGAGCTTGTATTTTACAGTTAATAATTTTATCACGTCTATTTGTGAACTTCTTATTCTAACCTAACTAAATTACATTTGTTTCAGTAAGGTCACCTGCGAATTATTTGTACCTAACAATATGCTATGATATTTACTTATCAAAAACAAGGAACTGTGTTTAGTCAAAAAAATATTTTCATAAGAAAGACACTTTTACGTTAAAGTAGATATTTGTCTTTACCACTAAAGCGACAGCAAGAGTCACACTTTTACGTATAAGTAGGTAATTTGACTTAATCTTTAAAGTGACAGACCGCGTCTGTAAAAAAACGGCTATATAAACTTATGTTACTATCTAGGTAGGTAAATCTATGTGGATACCGTTTTCTTTTTATGACTGGTTCTATTTATACACGTCCGATAAATAACAATGTCCCATCTATCTTAAACCGCAGCAAGACCTCTATAAGATAGTCACGGAGATTTAAAATTACCGCGGTCAAAAGCACTTCACGAAACGGACACTAGACCGATTTTAGTCTAAACTTACAATAGCAAAACAACAAAAAACATTTGGGTCATTTTGAAATTCGTAAGCTGCTAAAATTACCTAACACTAACTGACTAAAGCTGTGGCCTCACATAAACACTCTGCTCACAGACTGCGTATTGACATATTTTGTAAAAATAAGTAATAGTTTAAAAAACTAAAAACACACGCTTTTATTGCTAACTAAATAAGAGAAAATAATTTCTGAGTACAAAGAATTTATATTGCAGTAGAGCAAAAAGAGTGGGCTGCACTTTATGTCGTTTCCATAGTTCTCTTTTTTAGTTGCAAACAATATAATGATTTTAATATATCCAACCAAGCAATCATTTTCTCTTTTTAGTTAGCATTAAAATCGTATTTTTAAAGTTGTTTAAACTATTTTTTTTGTTAAGAAGGATAGTGGAAAACTCATATCAAATTATCACATTATCATCGGTACTTGATACGTGTGCAAAGTTTGAGAATAATCCGATTGCTGGAAGTTGGTGAAAATTGAGCTCAAACATTTCGTTACATACATACATACAGCCCGAGCTAATAAAAGCGCGTTCTAAACAATACAAATACTTACAAATTTCAAAAATTATTAGTGACCAATGCGGTATCTATAGTCTCTTTCAACTCAGCGCTATGAGCTGTTATGATCAATATTTTTTGCCGTCCAAATAAAAACACGATAGATGATCGCATAGCCGGCAAAAACTTTCATAATATCTGTTGTGCGCGGGTCACAGACCTTGCGTGCGGTTATTTCGCGGTTTTTCTGCCTAATGCCTGTTTTCTGCTCGAATGTCTTCGGCACGAATCGTTGTGACCGAGGTTTTTAGACATTTGAAACTTCAAAGAACATTATAGGTCTAAAGCTATAAAAAAATCGCAATATAGGATGAACCATCTCCATTCAATGTCACCAGTACGTCTAAATTAAGTTAATAAGACTAAATTGACTACCTCGATGGTGTAGTGGCAAAGTTTCTGCCTTACATCCGAGAGGTACCGGGTTCGAATCCCAGGTCGAACCAAAATTGTTTCTGAGATTTTCTGTCATCTCGGAGTCGGGAAGTTGGCGGTGTTACACCCCCGTGCTTTGGAAAGCACGTTAAGCCTTTGGTCCTGCGCCTGATCTCTCTCCGGTCATGTGAATGCCGCCTCACCGAACTTTGAGAGTGATGGGACAGTGAGTGCACCTGTGTATTGCGCTCACACCTGTGCACTATAATATCTCCTGCGTAGTTGGCTGTTCTCTGTTGAGATTGGCCGCCGTGGTCGAAATTGGTCAGGAGGACTATACTATATACTAAATTAAGTGACCAGTGCAAATGTAACTCGTAATAATATCTTTATTCGATTCGGTTGCAATCAGATACTAAGACATCAAGTTTTTTTCAATCGCGGGCAATGGGATATGGCAATAATCTTCGACACTTATAGCAAAATCATAACGTTTATCACTACAATTTTACTTGGTTTACTTTCTATCCGGAACACATCAAATAAAGTGGGTAAGTGGAAATATCAGAATCAGGCTAATTGTGTTAATGCTAAACATAATCACTTAACACTTATGTAACGCTATTTAGGTATTTGCCGACAATGTGACGCAATAGCTGCATCGCCCGAAATAGATTTTATTTTTGGACTTTATCTGAAATTCTTTCCGGTAAACGCATAGAGCTATAACTATAATATTCAGTGACTCACAAAGTGATTCAGATGTTTAGATGTTATGCATTTCATAACTTACTAAATCTCGGTGATGACGGAACGTAGAGGCAAAACTTTTTGTGAAAAAAAATTGTTCGTATTGAAGGGGTTTTTTGGTTATTTATCCCATTCGAAGCATAGATTGTACGATACTTAATTGAACTTTGTGCATTACCAAAAGATTTCAAGAAAAAAATATCACCTGACGTTTCAAGCTAGGAACGGTAAAATGATGCAGCGGAGCGTCAAATTGGTCAGATTATACTAAGTGAAAAAAAAACGAATCATGTTTAGCACCGAATGTCATGCACGTTTTCGTTTATCTTCGTTAAATGTCAATCACTACTATGACTTTATAAAACGAGCATCGAAAAAGTACTTATCAGTCGAGTCTGAAGTCTCCGTCATCCGAGACAAAGGCATCTTATGAAGTAAAAAGCTAAAATATCCGGAGAAAGTATGAACTGACGTAACCACAACTCTTTGACCACAAATTTTAAACCCCATTGCGGTAGTAAACTATTTACTTGGAAATAGTATTTTTTACAGTTTAGTAAATTGTGTAAATAAGAAGTGCTATTGCTTAATAGCCATTTAGACACTGACAACGAGATACTTTAGTAATCTAACACTCATTTGTAGTAAGTACGTAATAGTTGAGCACTTAGTAGCTAGAAAAAGAGAAGCCTCTTTATATCTTAGGTAATTGTTTCGGTTAGTGAGTACGCTTTCATTAGAATCCTCATAGTCGTCACTTTTGTGTAATGGTCAAAAAGTTGACTATTACCCAGAAGGTTGCGGGTTCGATCCCCGCACTGTACAAACATTTGTGTGCATGAACACGTCTGTTTGAACTAGTCTGGGTGTTATATGTAATTATTAAAATTTATTTGTAATACCTTTGTCTATTCTGATATCTGTAACACAAGTGCTTAAGCTACTTACCACGGAGTTAGATCAATGTATGTGATGTTATTGTATATTTAATTATTTATTTTTAAAAATAGGCTGCTAGTTGCCTTGGTGGTCAATTTGCTGATCAGGAGAAGACTTATCCGTATCTGCGCCGAGGTTAAAATTGTTATATAGAATCATCAAGATATCAGATTAATTGAAATAGGCCGAAAGTTCACGGCAAAACACTAGTTCGCTTCACACGGTTAAAATCTAACGTAATAACTGGTTACCGTAACATCAATGGGCTTACACATTTGTTATCAAAGCACTTTTCTTTTCACGCATCAAAATTAGGCAAGTTTCGAGTTATATTCCAGTTAGCAACATAATATGCTGTCATGAATACTCGACGGATAAAATAGGCTTGTTTCCACTATGAAAGAAATATTCAAAAACTGATTTTCTCTAAAATAATTCATAATTTCAGATGCCTTTACACTAATATTTTTCTGCAGTTCGTATTATTTGATTTTTAATTGGAATTCAAATGATTATTAGTCACTCAGTCGGCATTGCACGCGATGACGTCAAAGTGTGTTATTGCCATACAAGCTCTATGAAGAAAAGCGTTTTGACAGTTGATAAAAAGTACGTCAACGATTGGTGGTGTCAACTACCGTATTTGCTACTTAAATATCATTTAGTGTGAGTTTGATCGTTTGTTTGTCGGACATTATAAAACTTTGTTGTCAGTGACTTAGAATAGATTAATTTATGCCTCTTCTTAAACTGTAAGTTAAACTTAATCGAAAGAACTTAATCCAATGCTTAAACCACATTTCCCTACTCTTATTCGTACATTTTACTTTTTGATTGTTAATTTGGTTTTTGGTATTTCTAGTTAAGATCGCATCCGGATGGTGCTGTTCCATTTCAGATTCTTTTTTTTTGTTTTATCCAAATAATAATAACACCCAATCACATCTTTGTGGCAGCCGTTTTCCTTGAACAATGAGCAGACCTTTCTTCGCCAGGCTTCCTGGGCTCATCGCCTAACAAAACGCACCTAAACCCGTTCACGGAAGGGCAATAATTGTTTATCAACACAATGGAGTTAAGGCGAACGATAAGAAAGCGGTTGTCCTTGCGAGTAAAAGTTATCCCCTTGGGTGAAAGTTGGCCTTAAATAATAGTTTCTACCGATTATATGGATACGGGTTAGCGTCGTTTTTATTGCGTAACAATGTATAAATCACCCTGAGGATGTTTAAGTTTGATGGATACTGCAATGTCGTGATTAGGGCGACGGGAAATAAGATACTGACTGCGATCTAAGAAGCATTTATTATAATAGTTATGTGCTTATATACTAAAGATGGGGAAGAGTGTGTGCGTGTTAGTTATACGGTAACAGCACACTACAATACGTGTATAAAGGTTTAAGAGAAAAACAGCGGATGAGCTTTTATGCCTTAACGGATTTTGACCAGCCACAGCTAAAACCACTGTGATTAAATTATATTTCGAATAAAAACAGCCGCACTGAAATCGGTCCATCCGTTCACGAGCTACGATGCCAAAGATAGACGCACATACAAAATTACAAACACACACAAACCGAATAGGTTTCAAACTTATACCACCCACTCTTCGTCGTCGGGAGTAAAAAATGACTTTATTTAGGTGAATAAATAAGTACAGCTCAAGTTAAGTTGGATCTAATTAGCTACTGAGCTGAAATGAGCTGCTCAATACAATGCTGTGCTTGTGGCGCAGTGGTTGCAGCGCTTTCAATTTGGTAGTGATACCAAAAGTTAAGCATCCTACGGCGCGGTCATGTTTGGGGTGGATGACCATTCTGACCATAAGAGTGACGTCTATTTACAAGCATCTCCGTGCTTCGGAAGGCACGTTAAGCTGTTGGTTCCGGTTAATATAGATAGATATTAGTCGTTAAGCCTGGTCGGAGGCCCTATGGCGGCTTAATAACATCTGACAGTAAGGTTGGTCACTTGCCTTACACACGACCCCTCCACCAATCCGCACTGAGCCCGCGTGGTGGAGTATGGCTCACACCACCTTATAGTTGAGGGGAGGCCTTTGCCCAGTTGTGGGACGTATATAGGTTGATGATGTTGAATACAATGACCAAACCAGATATATCGCCAGGGCAAGAATACTTAGACTCAAGATTTTAATTTGGAAAGGTTCAAAAACGAATAGATACTTTAGAACCCCGATAGGTGGGGTTTGTTACACAGTAATTTAGTTTGATTAACGTTTTGACCTTTCGAAATGGGTTTATTAACTTAAAGTATAAAACTGTGAACCACGGCACTCCCTGTAAACATGCCCTTTACAAGATACAATAGTTAAGGTATCAGGTTTAAACTTGGTTAAGTTAAACAAACAAATGACGTATTTTATTATATTAACTCTCCTATTATTCATTAATCGCGTGTAATAACTTAATTCGTTTAATTGCGCATTCTTCTTGTAATAAATATGGTCATTTATTCTTTATGCGATTCAATTGCGCATGTATAATTACATTCAATTTATTTTAAAACACGTCAAACCCGTTGCTAATCGCGCCTGTGATAACCCTAAGCAAATAAGATGTGAACAATTATTTACACATATCTGGTTTTATCCTCAACACGAATTAATACATAATCATCAGATTATAGTTCTATAACCATGACAGGTAAATTCTTCTAGATATTATCAAACCGAATCTTTTCCCATAGGAAATGATGTGATATTTATGGTGTCAGACAAACATTTAACGGTTATTCAATGTAGTCATTAAATGTTATGTAAAAAAATTGATATTTATTGAGTCCTGCTATTCAGAGCTAAAACTTGTTTTTTCGTCGATTCGTTATTTATTTTAATAACTTGTTGCATTTGCATTCATATTTTTATGAGGCTTTTGCAAGTCGTGTCTTTGCTCTAACGATTGTTCAAAATCTGCCCATCACTATCCACATTTAGCTGTTCTTTTAAAACACTACTACACTACACTTTACTACTACTACTACTACTACACTTTTAGCGACTTTCTTCATTTTTAAAATCAATTACCTTAAACTAACCCTTATTTAATTTCTCAATACTGTTCTCAGGTAATATTTTTTATTCTAATTGGATTTTTTTCCAAACTTAAACATTCATATACATTGTCTACGCCTCTAATTTTGATCCAGTATAGTAATGAACTTTTAATTCACGATGCATTTGAATGCAATTTCTGACGACCGCTTGGTGCAGTGGTCCACATGTCGGACTTCTAAAACCAAGGGTCGCGGGTTCGATCCCCGCACAGTACAAGCATAAGTGTGTGCATGAACATGTGTGTTTGTACTGGTCTGGGTGTTTTCTATGTATAATATGTATTTATTTACAAAAAAAAAGTATTTAAGTATGTTTATCCGTTGTCTAGTACCCATAACACAAGCCTAGTAGCTTACTTTGGGACTAGAGAATTGGTGTGATTGTTGTGAAATATTTATTTATTATTTCAATATATTTATAGCGCTTACCTACCTCAGCATTCAACCAAAAAACTGGGAAAGGGAAACGTACAAACGTATAATCTCACGCACTATTCTGATGTTGGCTAAACACAGTAACATAGCACGGAAGGCTGTTTCCGGCAGTCTTACTCACAGTTCCGCGGTATTTGTCTAATTACCGCGGCCGCAATTAAAATTATGTACACGCTGGACCGAACCTTTGTTGTGATATTTTAGATTTGTAGACGAAAAAAGATGTAGTTGATGGAATCAGAAAAAAGATGATTGCCACAATAAGGCGTCGTTTATAATTCTTCAAGTTTGAGTGTAAAAAAATACTTAGAGCACACGTTTTACGTTTTATTTTGGGAAAGTCAGATCATAAACTTGTTACTAAATATTTGGACATAATAATTGAGTTGTTTTATCTTGTTGTAGGTGTTTTTTACATTGAAAAGCCTTTTTTTATCTTAGAAGGATGCTGGAAAAAAAAACATTGGCACATAACTATGTGCTATCGCAGTGCTTTTGCAGCTAGCTTTCGAAAAGATTTACATTTTTACTTTAATGTCTTTGTGAGAGCGCATAAACCTACCTTACTACCTTATAACATAAATTACCATGGTTTCTTTAATTTGGAGCAGAAAATCAGCAAGCGCAACCTAAACTAGCCATTTCTTGCCAAAACTTCGCCCGTGCCAAAACTACTCGTATAAAGTAGCAGATCAGATAACAGATATAATAATAACAATAATTATAGTAACAGATATTTATTATCTGTCAATGTACCATCAAAAGCAAATAAATGATTCTGATTTTGATTCTGGTCCACCATGAATGGATTCCTCTGCGCATGACTTCAAGTCACACGTGGTTAGCAAACTTTGACAAACACAAACCGGTCTCCGACATTCGCGTGACACCACATTCTTGGACGAGTCTCAGTCGATAGCACATCAGTTCACCCATTGATGTTGCAAAATCACCCTTATTACTAGGGAAAATAAGATTCTAAAAGGTCCTGTTATGTATACAGGGTGATAAGCAAATGATCGTGTCAATGTGATGTATGGAATTGAAATGTTGTGAATGAATGGTCCGAGGCAAACAGTTTTAGATCAGATTTTCATTAAACGAATTCTTAAGTTTTCATTCGTAGAGTGACTAAATTGCGGATACTTAAGCTTAATGTGCTAGAATGGCAAACTACATACTTAACTTATTGTCAAAAAAAACTCAGTTCTCACAATTTGTATACTTTTTCAAATATGGAGGCAATCTAAAAATATAAACGAATTGTATGATTGTTTATGCGGCTAGACAAGATATTTTACTAAATTACGGAGGCACTCGTATTTATTAACTAAATCTGATTTTAAAAACAATACATCAAATACTTAACATACGAATAAACTACCGTGGAACACCAATTATTAGGCAGGTTCTGCTATTTTCAGGTTTGATTACTGAGACATAACGATTAATCACAAGTCAAATAGTAAGTTGAGCAAGATTATGCGTTATACCGCTTGTGCGCCTACATGTAATTGTGAGTTCCCATAACATTGCGATATCTGCTCCGAACACTAAGACCGGTGAGAAATTTCTAAACCTAACAAATCCCTATCAAAACCTGTATCATTAGTCTTACAGCTTAATATCGGCCCCAGTAGGGGTCGGCAACATTTGACAGTCAAACAATGCATATTTCAATAGCTTGTATCGGTTGAGACAAGATTATTAATTGTAGAAAGACATTTCACGTTTACTTGATAAGTAATTATGTATTAATTTAATTTTGATCACAAATTACTTAACACTGTACCAGCGACATGATTGATAGCAAGCATGTTTTGATAAAATATATTAATACCCCGTGTTTTAAGAACTGCAAAAGCTGTCACAATCACAATATTCGAATCTTATTTGTGTACCTCTAGTACGTCAAGTAGTTAAGTATTCGGGCAGTGGCAAAGTACTTAACTAGAGTAATAGTTGACAGCAGGTATTTTAATTACAACGAAAACTTCTGTTTTTGTTTGATAACTTAATAAACATAAATATACAAATTGGTATACAACAACATCATAACATTGATCTGACTGTTAGTACAGTGCGGGGATTGAACCCGCGACCTCTTGGTCAACTTCTTGACCATTACACCATACTAGTGGTCGTCAAAATAAACAGGATGATAGAATCAAAATAAGGTTGTCCACCGCTGTATTAAGTTCCCACGGAGCTTATACTCATTTTCTACAGAGAGGATGTAAAAGTTGTTGCACGATGAAATTGCTACTTGCTAAATTGCTGCTACTTGTATGAATAAATGATTTTCTATTCTATTCTAAATTCGTCGTGATTAGCTGGACACTAAGAGTGACGTTTCAATTTAAATTTGCCTTCACCAAATGTGTTTTAATTTATTTCACTACACGCAGACGTTGTCCTGCCCGTTGCTTTTTTTTACTTTTCTGATCTTTTAAGCCTTCCCTGGAAGAAACCCTCTCACAATTCCCTCTCACAAATATTTCAAGACTAAATTTATTCAAATCAGTTCTGCCGTTCTCGAGTTTTAGCGATACTAACGAACAGCAATTAATTTTTATATATAAGGCTAGCTGACCCGGCAATCGTTATTTTGCGATATAAATTATTGAGAACAACTAAGGGGTATGAAAAATAGCTGTTGGCCGATTCTCAGACCTACTCAATATGTATACCAAATTTAATAAGAATCGGTCAAGCCTTTTCGGAGGAGTACGGGAACGAACATTGTGATACGAGAATTTTATATATATAGAGATAACAACATTAACGTTAAGACATGTTCCATTTACAAGTGTGTTGTTATGAGTATTTCTATTGATACAAACTCAGTATGACAATTGATTGGATTGAACTATTACATTATGTACCTACCTATTGTAAAGTGATGTCAAGCGTGAGTAGGTCATTGCAAATTACCTGTGGGGTGAGCACGAACAATTATCGTAACGTATTCGTAGCGTTAACTTGTCAATTTGTATATGGAAACTGTCAGTTACATACGGGCGGTCATATATATGGGGCTCATATTTGGTGGAAGTACTTAACCGGGTACAAGGTATACCCCTGTATATTAATCTGCCGCGCTTTAATAAATCCTGTAATCCCCGCTTGGGCTTCCCTTCTATTACAGACGTTTGGACGACACGAATACGTTACGATAATTTTCGAGCTCACCCCACTGTAAAAAAAACTTAATTAATATTATCGTAAGACTAATAATTACGCATCTGAGCCTGTGTACTGTGTAGTCCGACCTATGACATGAGAACCGGACTTGCAGATTGGCAAAACTTTTACTTCCTTTACTTGCATAATCGAAATTAACGGTTAACGGTACCTAATAACGTTTCAGGAAATAACGGTTATTAAAAATCGCAAATCTAATCTTAATAAAGTGCAAAGTCATTATTGTCTCATTGCATATTCCTTAAAAAATGTGAAAATTACGTTTGCTTTTTATATGCTGCGATTATTTGTATTGTGTTATTAGTTTTTTTGTATATGTATATGTGTGTACTATGTGCACTTCAATTCATTTTATTTATCTTTTGTGGCAGGTGTAGCTTATGGATGAAACTTGATGAAAAAATTTGTTAAAATTCGATATCTGTCTTTTGTTAAAACTGCATCATTTTGAGACCGAATGCATGACTGGATGACCAAAAAAATATTGCCGATAAGAGGAAAATGCAAATAAGATTATTTCTATAACTTAATTTTGTACTGTATGATCACTATTATGGGTCTAAGTACCTGCATTTAACTATTTCTATTATTTATTACAACATAAGAATTTAAAATGTGTAAATATTTATATGATTTGAAATATTTCTTTAAGTATGTTTAAAATAACCTATGCTCGTTACTCATTAATTTTAACACTAGCCTGCACTTAAATTCCAACTAAACAATGTGCCCAATATGTACACATTGAACAAAACCAACAGCTGGAAACCGGTACAAGTACCGGTAATACCGGTAGTACTTAATTCTTCAAAAGACATACCGATTTAATATTAAAACAATGCAGTACGAGTAGATCAATTAACAGATATAATTATGAAATTAACACTAAAGTGTCAAGTCATCCATCAGAATGCAAAACCATTTGTTTGTGTAGTTAGAAAACTTCCATTAGTCGCTTGTATTGTGTTTATAGAATTGATTATTACGTGCAAATAAAAGGGCAGTGAACTTAATTACAGTTTTATTGCACTTTACATAACGTGGGTAGGTAGGTAGCCCCATTGTTTTGATGACCGGTGGCGTAACAGTGAAATTGATTTTCGCACGTAAATGTGGTCATGATACTATCAATTACATGAAAGGAAAGCAATTATTTACTAGATGTTGGTTGTACACGTGTAAAATAATTAAGTTACTATATATTTAAACGAATACCAGCATGTTTTCGAGACACAGCGTTATTTGTACATTTTTTAGGGTTCCGTACCTCAAAAGGAAAAAACGGAACCCTTATAAGATCACTTTCTTGTCCGTCCGTCCGTCCGTCCGTCTGTCAAGACCGTTTTCCTCAGAAACGCGTGGAGGTATCAAACTGAAATTTCTATATGATACTTAGGTCTATTGTCCCTGGAAGCTGTAGAAAAATCAACTTTCTAAGCCAACGCAATCAAAAGATACAGCCATTTAGGCCGCAAATTTCCGCAAATTTTCGAAACTCGCACGGGAATCAAAACCTACAGGGTACTTCCCGTAAACTTAGAATCTTGAAATTTAGTACGAAGTCACGTCTTATAGTACAGATATAGGAAAAATTACGAAAACAGTAAATTTTCAGTTTCATGTCAAAGTTACTACTCCTTATCTCCAGGTTTGTACGGAACCCTCGGTGCGCGAGTCCAACTCGCACTTGAGCGGTTTTTTTTAAAACTGTTTCTTGTATTGTTTCCGTGTGAAATGTACAATCAAAGTATTTCTATCTAAAGTCGTAGGTAACAATTAATAAGTTGGACTTAAAATTCCTCAAATCTTCAGGCTAGTTCCTGAAGATTCGATTTAGAACTAGATCCTGGAGATTTACCAGTGGTTAATCGTATCAGTCTATTTTATTTTTATTTACTTTATTCAGGAAATCAAACAGTTGTGTTAACATAAAGCTTATAAAACAAGGCGTCGTTCTTTAGCCATACAGTTTACACAATTTGTTATACAATTATGATGTTGACGAGACGTAAATCGTAAGCGCGACAAATTTAAATTTACTAAATTTATATAAACAGAAAGTAAGGATGTTTGAAGAACTTGGGCACACCTACATGAGTTGGCAAGTTTTTAGCAAGTAACGAAAGCGGTTCAATTTCTCATGAAATATCAATGGGATTATACGCAGTGTTATATTTTCTACAAGTTCTTATAAGAAAACTAATGCTTCTGTAATTTGAGGATCAAATTGGTGTAACAAAGGTACTAAGGTACTATAAATGAAAGGAATAAAGTCACGAGCTGATCTTCGTAAAGTTATATCTTACCATCGATTCACTTCAATCAAACAGTCCGTTTTAGTGACATTTGTCACGGAATGTAAATCTAACGCTGAACGTCTCGTCTGACGTGACATTTGGGCCCTTTCTACCCGCAGGTGCGCTTGCGCAAGTCGTAATCGCACCCTCTGACCCGGCACGCGCAGGGTTGAGAGAAATATCATTGTTTGCAATTGTTACAGCCCAATGGGATATTGGTAAACATGCCTGATTTTGAAACAAAATTAATTTTGGGTCACTGTGCCATCGGAGTAAGTTAGCAATGTAACCACTTCAAAAAACTAGAGCTTGAAGTAGCAGGACCTCTTGCAACGTGACACAGAAGATGCATCTGGAAACACAACACTGACACCAACAAAACACTCGACTCGTTTCGCCACTACACGTTGCATCCTCAGGAGATGTTGTCGCTTCGACAGTCGCTTGTCATTGTCTTTTGATGTATTTGGGTTACTGCGCTGACGTCGGCGTCGTTTAGTCAAAAATTAAAGGAAAATATTTTTCCGCACCCAACAGTTTTTTGGCTTGATGAACCGCCATAGCTTATAGGACTTTCGATTCTCCAGAAATCTAATTCAAAAACAGTTCACATCTTTATATAAACATGGTGTCTGCGTTTATGTCAAAATGTATAATACATGCACCATTATTATGCACGTCTTTACAGTTTTTAAAATGTCTGTTGTCTATTCAAACAAATTATTGTTTCAAAGTATCTATTAACACAATCGCATAGAAAATATTTCTCTATACCTTCTTTGGGGACAGCCCTAGTCTAGACCATAGATGATTGTAAAGTTAGTTCTATGATTGTTAAGTTTCATCTACTCTCTACCGACCCATGAAAATGGATTGCTGTTGGCCACATCACGGCATTTAGGATTCCGCAAGCGAATTGGGAACGCTAATGAAGACATGCGAAATGCTCAATTGCATTTTAATGAAGGTACTGACGAATGACTTTATCATTGGTTTACATCATGTAGGTAATATGTCAAACATATGTCTACATAAACAACTTACTAAATCTTGCTAATTTTACAAGCTTTTATTATTTACAAACGTTTGTTTGTCTGCAAGATTGATATATTTGAATATTAGAAGATATTTGTTTAGTTTGGATGGCAATTCACAATTTGATTATGAAAGCTGTTTTTTTTTTTGCTTTACTCTTTTCCTCTTAACCGTTAGACTGATGTAAGCTGACCTGAAGATATTTCCTCCCAGAAATATTTACACAGGTGAAACACATTGTCGATTATTTCTTACTATACAACAACAGGGACCGGACGTTGGAAACATAAAGAAGAATAAAAAATAAAATAAAAAATTAAACATAATATCAAGAAGTGTGTAAATAAATAAACTGTTTTTGTAAAACTAACTTTTCAGTTTAAAAACCTCCGACATGAGCCAGAAACACAGCTGGTGGACTTCAACGTCGGACGGATTTAGACCAGCCATAGCAAAGCACTACCGTGTTTCAATTATCTTTAGAGTAAAAATAACCGCACTGAAATCGGTCTATCCGTTCGGAAGCTACGATTTCACAGACACATACACACACACACACACACACACACATGCACATACACACAATCTTCCAGGGGTTAAAAATACTTAGGGTTTTTTGACAGTAGTCTTACTAAAGAAGAAACTTTTACTAAATTCCAGCATTTTTTACTAAATTCCAGCATGTATCCAGAAGTGTTTAAGGAGTCTGACAACAAAAGCTTAAAAGCTCTTGTTAAAGTCCTTAGCTTCTCATCAGTCTATAAAACGTCCCAATTCTGGGCACAGGCCTCATCTCAACTATGATGTGGTATTAGCCACACTCCACCACGCGGGATTAGTGCGGATTGGTGTGTGTAAGGTACGTGGCCAACCTTACTGTCACATGTTATTAAGCCGCCTGCGGGACTCTGACCAGGCTTAACTACTAATATGTATCGAAATTAACCGGAACCAATAGCTTAACGTGTCTTCCAAAGCACGGAGATGCTTGTAAATAGACATCACTTGTATAGTCAGAATGATCGCCCATCCCAAACATGACTGCGTCTTAAGTTGTTTAACTTTTCGTATCCCTACCAAAGCGTTGCCACCACTGCGCCACAAGCACCTCGCTATCTGCTTAAAACATCCAAAATATCTACTAAGATATGATTACACAGCAAATATTCTTAACCTACGATCAATAAACAGCATGAGTGAACTCAATAGGCATCTAAATGAGTCAATAATCAATGCAGAATCAATCTCTTCCTGTACTAAATACTTCCTGATCTCAGTTAATTAGATACAGATCAATGGATCGTTACATAACGATCGAAACGTTCAATGGTGGGCGCGCGTGGGAAAGAGCCCATAGCGCTGTAATTATGCCGATTCTATTCGATTACGAGCATCGATTGTTGTTCAATAGTTATCGATAATGCATAATGAAGAGTTTTCGGAACGTGGGTAAATTGGAAAAAGTGAACAAATGTAGGAAAAAATCTGAACATATATAGGGTGTAAAAAACCTTACCGAAGCCGAATACCACATACTCTACCAATTGTTACGATAATTTTTTTTCCTTGACACCATACCTGGGATGTTAACGGTTACTAAGGTATTGATGGTTAAAGTTTGAAAAAAAATTGATTATTTTTACACAAATGTCTTCTGTCCGTTATAACTTAACTTTTTTCCAAAGAAACATGATGCAAATTTTCACTAGTTCTTTCTAAAAAACGCCTCTAAATGGCACACTCCGCAATGAACAGCGCACACTCGAACGGAACCGCGTCGCGGCGGCATATAGCAACACGCCCCGCGGTCACTTTGCCGCGTGCGCGCTGTACATTGCCAAAAAATCCCAAAAAATAAAAGTTGTGTCCCAGCCAAAATTTATTTTTCATACGATTTAGTTTGATGCACTGAACGCGTGGTTGACGGCTTCGGTAAGGTTTTTTTACACCCTGTATAAATTTTAAGTCATGAATGTTTTTTAATCTTGTTGAGTAATTAATGTTCACAATTATCGATAGTATTATTTGAAATCATTTTGCACGTAACATTGAGAAACCAAATAATCTAAAATCTTAACTAGCTATAATAATCGGTAATCAACAGCCGTATTTCTACAAATTGCTTTTGTTCTAACATAAAAACAATATCTTGATAAAGCTTTTATAAAGTTACCCGAAAAGTATTGTTTGAACATAATCTTGATAAACTTGTTCCACAAACCGATAGAAATAATAAAACTATTAATACTCGAAGGCTACGATAATCATAAAATTGCTTAACACCTGTTAAAGGCAACTCTGCGATAAATACAGATTTAGATGTAATCCACTAACGACAATAAATTTATACAAAGTTCTTCAGTGTGTCATAAAATTGAGTAATCTCAGGCGCCTTATTGAGTTTGCCATCAGGTTTATAAATAAAATCCATTTAAACGACGAGGAGAACTTTTAACGAGCTTGAAAAATTATATTCAGCTCTTTACTAAATACTGAACAAAACTTCTCAGATCTACGCAGCATCAGCATGTTATAAATCGGATATTCTTTGATAGGTCTACATTCACATTGATATAATTTGAGATAGACAAAAGTAAAATGACCATTAGATTTCTCATTTTGCACTGCACCCATTGCCTTCTTTCTGCATGACCTTGAGGTTGACTGGCAGAAAATGCTTTTAGCATTGAGTTCCACCCTTTGTACATTTCTTGTGCAATAAAGTTTTTAATAAATAAATTAGCAATAATTTAGCAATAATAAATAAATCATCTCGCCATCCGGGCTTAGTTGTGAGCAGACGTGTTGTTCGTATTTTTATTTCGTGTCTCGTTAAAAATTTAAATGCATCCTTATTAACAAGTGCGTAAATCACAAATTCTTCCAAGTTTGTTGCAATAACTCGCTACTCAAAAATATTGTTATCGCAATAGTCGTGCCAAACATCCATAGACCTAACAAACGGTAGACATGCTACGTTCCCCGAAAGAGAACTCAAGCTCCATGCCAGATGTATCAAAATTAAAACCATTGGAGGAAGATTGCGTAACTATTCGCAAGCGGAAGCATACAGAAGACTATACCGATGCTTTTAACAAGTTCTCTGACAGGATGATGGCCTCTTTAAACAACTGGAAATCCGAAATAGTCCGGGATAATAAAACCATTAATGAAACTCTTAATACCTTGAAAGATAATCTTGCAAGTATTGGTCAAACATCTCAGGATCTGAAGACCGAAATGATGAACATTCGTTTAGAATACTCAGACATCAAAGAATCTGTGCAATCGCTGGGCAACAAATTCATAGCCTTAGAGAAGGAAATAGACACTTTGCAAGTATCCACTCAGTTCTGCAGCGACCAACAGGACAACATTATTAAAAGGTTAGAGGTGTTTGACCAAGACATAAAAAAGATAAACGTCATTGAAAGTGAGCTCGAAGAAATCAAAAAACAAAATCGAAAATTACAGATGGAAATTAACTTATCCGACCAGAGGGACAGATTGCTGAATTTGGAGTTTATAGGCATACCAGAGGAGAAGAGTGAAGACTTATTAGCTATAATAATGACACTGGCGAAAAAGATTAACTTGGATCTGACAGCACAAGACGTAATTCAAGTAAACAGAGTGACGCCAAAAACCAAGGCACCAGGGCGGCCAAGGGCAATAATAGCCAAGATGAGGTGTCGTTTACTTAGAGACAATTTTATATCAGGTGCCCGTAAAACTCGTTTATCACCACAAGATATAAATTTAAGGGGAGCCCCTAATTCTATATACGTGAACGAGCACCTGACTATCTTTAATAAATTACTGTTGCAGAAATGTAAACAGATAGCTAAATCAAAAGAACATCAGTATGTGTGGACCAAATACGGAAGAATCTATATAAGAAAAAATGACACAAGCCCGGCGATCCTGATCAATACTGAAGAAGATCTTAAAAAAATTTTTTAACACCGTCCGATACTATAGGTCCTGTATTTGCCTGTTATTTATACAACGTGAACGATCAAATACGTTTTTTTAAACTTTATTTATATTGCCTTGTCCTTTCTACGATTCTACTTATGTCTATGGCGGCCCGAGTAAACAACACCCAACCACCTTTAAACGCTCGAATGACACATGTGAGTCTTCTTTTATGCTACATTCCCTACTATATATACTATAAACTAGTCGTTTTAGTAATTCAGTGCTTACGTAATAATTTTACTGTGTTATTATTTGGAACCTGTTATTTCTGCATTATTTTAATTTTACATGTACAACAACAACTAACTTTATTACGAATTTATAACATGTTTTGTATTTTCTTATTTGGGATGGAACTACATTTGAATTGCAGTTTTATCTTTGAAGAATGTTTACATTTTAATACTCAGGAATACTCGCGTTATCAAACCAAAAGATCGCACCCGTTGTTGACGCGCGTGCTGGACAATACCGGCCATGAATGTTGTCACTTTTCTATGTGTCGTGTGATGTTTTTATCAACTCACCCTCAACTACATCACAATTATTATGATCTTCTATTTTTGCTATTTAGTTTTGTTTTCGTGAATATAATTATATTTACTTTATTTATATTACAAAATAATATCGAGGCTCTGTGCGACGTATCTAACAAATATTATTTTAACTTAAGCATTTTTCTAACGCACCTGATTTCTTTATTTACCTGTAAATGTCCCGACGAGTGCAAAGTCTTATCGGAGTTTTGTAATTTTCGATGGCCCCTACTACTTTAACCGCTTTCTATCAGAACGTTCGCGGTTTAAGAACTAAATGTTTACAATTTAGGCAGAGCCTATTAACTAGCGATTATGATGTTGTCGTAATAACGGAGTCATGGTTATTGGATAGTTTCTTTGATGGGGAAGTATGTGTGGCCGGTTACGACATTTTTCGAAGGGATCGTGATCTTGGTTCAAGCGGTAAGACAAAGGGGGGTGGAGTTATGGTTCTAGTAAAATGCGGTCTGGCGGCGCGACGCGTCCACGAGTACGAACCGCGCCCGCCTGTCGAAATGCTGACAGTCTCGATACCTGCGCATGCGCTTAGTGCACAGGTGGCACTGCATATTAGTGCTATTTATATACCTACTGATGATAGTCGTATTCCGCAAGACATAAACTGCATTTTGAACTCAATTAATAGTTTTTATAACAGTAAATCTCATGACAATTATTTAATTCTGGGGGATTTTAATTTACCATGTATTCAATGGTATCGCAATAACCCAACTTTTTTGAAGAATGGACCCGTTTTGGTACAAAATGCAGGCGCTCAGCTTATTAATAATTTATCACTTCTAGGCTTTTCTCAGTATAATAATTTACAAAACTATGCGGGGAACACCTTAGATCTGGCGTTTTGTAACTTGCCACTTCGAACTGAAAGGTGTACTCCGTTCGTCGGCGAGGACCGCGCTCATCCGTCATTTTATGTGGAAGTGTTGGATTTGGCGGTGAAGCCTCTGATCGAATCAAACAGCATAAGGCGTAACTACAGACGAGGAGACTACGATGGTTTGAACAATCATTTCTTAGAAATCGATTGGCAGACACTTGTAGGATCAGGTACAGTTAATGACGCTACAGACTTGCTTTACAAAATTGTGAACAACGCAATTTTAACATTTATCCCTTTTGCTCGACAGACTAGCTCATCTAGAAAATATCCTGTTTGGTATAGTAAAGCGTTAATTAAAATAATAAAAGAAAAGGCCAAAGCACATTCCAGGTGGAAAAGATACCAAAATCGTCTTGACTACGACGAGTTTTCCTTACTACGCAAAAGGCAACGCCAAGTTCAAGAAGCTTGTTATAAAAAATATATGAGTGGTGTTGAGAATTCAGTAAAGGATTCCCCTAAAATGTTTTGGTCATACATTAAGTCCTTGCGTGGAAGTTCTAACTATCCTAATACTATCAAACTTGGCTCCAGTACATACACCGACGGATTCGCAATTTGTGAGGCATTTAATGAATTTTTCAGAAGTGTTTTTGGCGAAACTAGTACCACATGTCGACCTTTCGCACCACATTCTATGAGCGCTGACTCAATTTCCATTTTCAGCATTTCTGTAGATTCAGTGTTCAAGTCATTAAATACCCTTGACAGCTCAAAGGGCGCCGGCAGCGATGGGATTCCTCCCCTTTTCTGGAGAAATTGCGCTAAATCATTAGCACTTCCACTATGTATTATATTTAACCGCTCTTTACGCGAAGGTTTCTTTCCCACAATATGGAAAAATGCTAACATCATACCTCTGCACAAAAAAGGCTCAAAATTGTATGTAGAAAACTACAGAGGCATTTCGATATTAAATACACTAGGTAAAGTCTTTGAAAAATTCGTATACAACGCCTTGTATCCAGTTATACATAAAGGTATGTCCGACCGTCAGCACGGTTTCTTGCACCATCGGTCAGCAGTTACAAATTTATCGACTTTTACTAATTATGTTTTGACGAATATGGACAACGGTGGACAGGTTGACGTGGTATATACTGACTTCGAAAAAGCCTTCGATCGTGTAGATCACGACATCCTGCTTCACAAACTGCATGATTTAGGAATTCATGGAGATTTACTACGTTGGATTCAATCCTACTTGGAAAATAGATCTCAGGCCGTAGTGCTCGGTGGGTATAGATCAAACTTTGTGAAAATACCCTCAGGTGTTCCTCAAGGCTCGCACCTCGGGCCCTTGTTCTATAACGCATACCTTTACGACATAGGATTTCAAGTACGACACGCCGAGCACTTGCTGTACGCGGATGATAACAAAGTGTTTCTCCGCATCAGAAATTTACGAGACTGTGAATCCTTACAATCAGATCTTGATAGGCTTAATGAGTACTATGTTCGAAATAAAATTACTGTCAACCTTAGTAAGTGCCAGTCCATCATATTTACACGCAAAGTGAATCCTATTAAATTTCCATATGCCTTTAATAATAGGCCTATATTGGCAGTTAAAGAAGTCCGCGATCTCGGAGTTATTCTTGACAGTAAAATGACACTTTCTGCTCATATTGATTACATCGTCAGCAAGGCATATAAAAATCTAGGCTTTGTTTTGAGATCATGCAGGCCTTTCAAGGATATTTCTGCCATTAAGTCTGTTTACTTCGCTTATGTTCGCAGTACACTGGAATATGCTAGTTCGATATGGTCACCACAATACAAAATATACAAAGATGAAATTGAGCGTATCCAAAGAAAATTTTCCAATCATCTCGATTACCGCCTGCGACTATCTTTTGATACTTATGCTAGTAGCTGCCATCATCATAATTTTCTCACTCTTGAAGAGAGAAGAGACATGTTAGATATGTGCCTTTTGTTCGACATTCTGAATGGACACTTGGACTGTGCGGATTTGGTTGCAGGTATTGCTCTGCGCACTCCGAGTAAACGTACTCGACACACAGCTCTGTTGCACGTACCTCGGCACTCATCTAATTACGCTCATAATAATGTACTGACGCGAATCGCACATACGTATAACACCAAATTTAGTGAATTGCGATTATTTGGTATATCAAAGCACACCTTCAAACGTTCAATCGTAAAGCGTCTTATGATACTATAGCTCACGGCCACATATCTTGTATCGTTTTGACCTATTTTAATCTGTTTAAATATTTTATATTGCCCTTTATTTTAGGAAAACAAAAAAAAATGTTAACTTTGTTCGCTGAATTTTTATTTTATTTTTTTATTATTTAAAAAATTGTATTGTATGTAGGAATGTAGCAAATTGATCACCGTACTTGTCGAGCCGCTTATATATATAAAAAAAATATTGCGTTCATCTGTACCTTATATTTCAAGCAAGTTAATTATTGTTATTTATGCAAGCTATGAGATTATTGTAGTGCATTAGAATATTTAAATTTTGATTAAGTACTGTTGCATAATATTATCTTTTTATACTGTATGGTAGTTGTAATGTTTTTTAATTGCTTTCATTTGTTCTTTAATGGAAATTTAATGGTGTCTCTCTTGGGAAATTGTTTGCTTTCCTTAAATTAATAGACAATATTTTCATTGTCAATGTAATTGTCTAGCTCTCAACTGAATACTAATGGTATGCAAAAGGAGAACCTAGTATTGGCCTACTTATCTATTAGTACAGTGTAATAAGCAAATTTATTGTAAGCTGTTGGTTTTCTTAATAAATAAAATAAATAAATAAAATAAATAAATTAGAAGAACATTTTAGAACAGTCAACTTGTGGTTTTGATATCTTTCAGTTTCTTTGGTATCGATAGCTTCAGAATCTTAAAACACCTATAAATGGGAAAGTTACCACGTACTTTATAGTATCTCGTCGGTGGATGTTGTCGAATTGTGCAACTCACCCATAAACCCACAACATCTGTTTCCCTCGATGCAATACCGTCGTATGTTGAACGGCCCATAATTGTGCGTGCGCATATCATCGTCCTGTGATAAAATCGGAGTTGCTTGCGCAAGCGCAGATCGGCGTTTCACCACTGCACTGCCGACGCGTACGTGTGCCATGAGGCTTATGGTTTAGCTAACAATGGGTGTTGCAACGGTGGCGTATGAGTGGTAGGTTTGGATGGATATGTGTTTGATTGGATTTAAATAACTACATTGGGGATGCTTCGAATGCCTTACGGCGTTAAGTCCACCTTTTGTATCAAGGTTTGTTGCCCATCAAAGCCTAAAAAAATAAAATATGGGTTTTCTTAACCAGGAACGCGTTAAATGTTCGTTAATACTTTTCAATTTATTTAATTACCTAACTACTGAAAATTTGTAGCCGCTTGAATTTTTTTATGATTATTGTAATAATAATAAATAAATAAATATAAACATACATTGATCTGACTTCGTGGTAAGTAGCTAAATCGCTTTTGTTACAGATATCAAAATAAACAGTGGTATTACAAATTAAGTTAAATAAATACATATGCCAGTACAAACAGACATGTTCATGCACCCAAATGTCTGTACAGTGCGGCGATCGAACCCGCGACCTATTGGTCGATAGTCGACTACTTACCATTACACCAAAGTGGTCATGGTCTAATAAAAAACAAATAAAAAAAATAATTATACGAGAATACTCGTACAAATCGGAAAATCGTGAAACCACAACAGATAAGTACTACAGAAAATTATGAACGACGACCGGGTAATCATCAAAGACGCCCAATGTTATTTTAAAAACTTTTCCAACTATCCTTAATTCCTCATCTTACACAACTCATTTAATTGGCCAATAGAACAATACCATCCGAAACCACGATCAAGCCACTAACTACCAGTACCTATACTTGATTTAAGTTACGTGATCAGATAGATAGATATAAAGCGCGTTTCCACTTTCCCTTGATCGCGGCAGTGATATACAGACCATGTGAAAATGTCTTAACTATTGTTAAAATGGATCATCATGGCAATGGTCGTCATGAATTATGTGAATTCTAATTTCTCCCATTCTAATATTCGTGGATTGTGTAATGTAATGATCTATTCTAAATGTCTGAATGCACACAATCAAATTGGCTTATCATCTAGTGTAGTTGTTACGTAATAACTTAGTAGACTAGTCATTAGTAATAATAATAGTCCTCCTGGCCGATTTCGACCACGGCGGCCAATCTCAACAGAGATCAGCCAACTACGCAGGAGATATTATGGAAGAGTGAGCCCAATACACAGGTGCACTCACTGTTCCTTCACTCTAAAAGTTCGGTGTGACGGCTATCCGACATGACCGGAGAGAGATCAGGCGCAGGACCAACGGCTTAACGTGCTTTCCGAGGCACGGGGGTGTACCACTCTCCGGTCATGTCGGATTGCCGTCTCACCGAACTTTGAGAGCGCACATGTGTATTGCGCTCACACTTGTGCACCATAATATCTCCTGCCGTAGTTAGCTGATATCTGTTGAGATTGGCCGCCGTGGTCAACATCGGCCAGGAGGACTATTAAAATTACAATTATTAAAAAAACTCTGTAGCGCAAATGAGATGAACCATATCGGCACGTTGATCCGCAGTTATGCTTTTTTGGGGAAACCTACAACCAACTTTCCATTATTATAAAACTACTGTCTAATACACGGGTCATATAAATTGATGTCACCTTTTTCATAACAAAATTGCGTAGAATTTTTTTTCTTGGGAACTGCCCAAGCAATATGTCGCTCTTAAGGTCGCTTCGAATGTTAATAATATTTTTTGTAAGAGAATTAAAAACATGTATTTGGCATGTTAGTGAACAAATATATCCACAGGATAACTATAGCCTCGTTTGCAATATTAGATGACCATCTATCAAGCTGAACAAACAGGGTTATGCGTTGAGAATATAAGCTGGCTAATGACTTGGTAACTCAAAGAGTGTCTCCTTGACATTTTGGTTTTTTAAGCTTTAAAAGCTCGACTTCATTTTTTAAAAGTGATACATGCATTTTGTACCTCGGACACCGGGCATAAACCCTTTTTTAATAGATACTTTTATTTACTTAACTAGCGGCCTACTGCGTCTTCGACCGCGCAAACGTGTTTATCCCAGGGGAGCATTTAATTGGGATAAAAAGTATCCTATCACCTAAGTCAGCTCATACCCTGGCTGCATACTAAATTTCATCAAAATCAGTTTATTAGTTTCAGCGTGATTGACGGACAAACATCCAAACAGAACATTAGTGTGATTAACGAATTTAATACTCATAATCAAACTACTCAAAGGTGTTCTTAGGTTTGCCTAAAAGAGGTACTAGATATAGTTTTGTATTTAACTTCTTGGTTTATAATTTCTAAATTGTGACACTCAGATCTTATCCGCTACTTTTGCAGCAACCTTATTCTTTCAAGTGCAATAAATATAACGTTGACATTAAAATGTACATTAACACCATTAGACCATTTCAGGCATCATTGTTCAAGAGCCCCATCGATCAAAAGTTATCTACTGATGAGACTCCAATATACTCTAATGGACTTTGCAGGTCTCTATTGCTTAGCCTTAGAAACGGACATTGTAAGATGAAGGCTGAACAAATATTGTGAAATTGCAAGCATATTAACATACTAAAGCAATTTTAAAAATTGTTCTGTTAGGGTCCTATCCATAGGTTCAATATAAATAGCAGACTGTAATTCGCCCTTAAATAATACAGAGAATAAAATCTTGGATCAAAAACGCGACAATAATGATTGTAAGTAGTCCGAGCGCTTGAAGACGAATGTGCGAACGTTCGGCTCGGCTGCGAGCTGGTCGGGCGCGATCGTGCAGGCTCGGGTGACCTCGGTGTTTGCCACCAGCGAAGATGCCAACGATGTTGCGCGAGATCCCAACAGTGCAATTTGTCTCGTTTATAAAGTTAATAGATTTCGAAAGCTGAAATTCAGGAAAGCTTGTAACTCCCATTCGATTCCAAAACTATTTGCAACATAATAATTACCATCAAAGTTCGGTGCTCCGATATCATTGCAGTTTTTGACTCCAAAATCTTTCAATTATCAGATAAATCCATGGATAAATTACAACTTTTGTGTCATCAATGATAACGAAACGAACATAATCGTCAGATAATAAACTGTGTACTATTTAAAATAAGATTGTTGCAATAAAAATTAAAAGTTTTTCGAAATAATATATCCAATGAATCAAATACATCTCGAGCTATTTAAGTATGAATAACAATAGCAAGCTTACGAAACAAAGGACGCCGGTGTGATTGGGATCAATGACTGATCGAAAGGAGAGCGTTACACAAGCGGAGATGATAGCCGATAATGAGCGCTAATAGGAAGATGATATGGGCGGTGAACGATAGAACATAGAAGCATTGAAGGAAGCTGTAAAGTACCTATAAGCAACTAATTATCTAGAGAAGGCCTGGTGGAAGTAAATAAAATCGTGATATAAACGTGTAAGGATAACTTCAAAACGTGCTAATTACTTTTAATTATTTCTATAATATTTGTTGAAATCACCTCGTGGTATGGAACTTTTTCGTGTAGGTAGGTACTTTCACTTCTAGAAGGTACCTATATATCAGCCAATCAATTAAAAAGGTTCAAATCCTAAAATGAATGTTTTCCTGAGTCTGTATATCAAACAGATTTGAAGTTAGGTCTTTATCTGTCGTTGAGTGTCGATAAATAATGAAAACTGATAAAGCTACTTCGATTCGGTTTATTAAGCTTTCTAGGATTTGTATCAGTAGTTAGGAAGAAACATTTTTTCGTTTTACTCTAAGTCATACAGCGAAATCTTTGGTTAGAACTAAATAAAGTTTCTGTACTTCTGTCGTTCTTCATATGGTGATGTTAAAAGAGTTTCATCTCTATGAGCTATTGTCATCCAGTATATTGCCGAAACATCTACTTATTAGCTAGCTTGAAGAGGCTGAGTTACGATAATGGTCTGTCAATTTGTGTAGACAGGTCTAATTACATGTACTTGTTAGAAACCTAATTTGTTGATTTTGAACTGATTCCGTTTCGCAAGGAACAAAAGGCGTAAGATTACTTTGGTTGTTGAAAGTAGGTAGTGACTTTGTGTAGTTTTGCTGTTTCATTTCATACCACTTCATGTCTTACTGAATATCTATACTAATATTATAAATGCGAATGTAACTCTGTCTGTCTGACTGTTACCCAATCACGCCTAAACTACTGAACCAATTTGCATGAAATTTTGTATGGAGATATTTTGATACCCGAGAAAGGACATAGGCAAATTTTTACTGCGAGAAAATGGCGCATTCCCATGGGAAAATTCAAGTGGGCCGATCGCTTTAACGCCTAAACTACTGAACAGATTTAAATAAAACTTGGTAAGGAGATAGTTTGAGACTTAAGAAGGACACGAGTGACTTTTGACCGCGGGAAAATAACACATTTCTATGAGAAAAACTACTTTCCGAGGAATCTGATCGCTTTCACTCCTTAATTACAAAATATTTTAATTATATTTGGATATAATTAGTATTACTGGAAAACAGCGCATTCGAAAAAAGCTACCTTATGCAGACGAAGTCGCGGGTAAAAGCTAGTTTCAAATAAATTTAATTGTTGTAGTGCAGTATTTTGAAGCTTTCGTTTTAATGTTGTAAAAGTTGGATTGAAAGTCGATTAACATATTATAATATTGAGTGTATAGGTAGAACATAGACAAGAACCTCACACCCAAAACGTAGGTACGATGGCCAGTACGTCGAACACAACGGTATCTTAAATGTTTATAATACGGACGATTTGGCAACAAAAATGGGTAGCTGGATGTGCTAGCCACTGTACCTACCATTATACGTTAAAAGTTCATTTGACCATGGTCCTATCCAGCTAAGTCCTACTAATACGCTTGAAATTGATTTTTAAGATAATCTTATTCCAATTTGTTATTATTTGGTCTTGCATCAACGTCAACTTTCAATCTTGCGCTTGACCTTTCATAATGGCTTTTCTTAATCGCCGTAAGTACTCTTACCGTTTACTTGGCCCGTTGTCTGATAGTTTGAGGCCGAGAAACATTACGCGGCGACAGGTAAGGTAAAGGGCTAAAATGTCAGAAGCGTGCGCAAGCGTAACCATTTAAACGCAACAGCTTAGGGCTCATAATCGCTTCATTTTAACGGTTTTCACACGGATATAGAACGGCCTGATTTTTAAGAACTGCATCATGTTTGTTTGAGATTTCGGATATGTATGTACTTGCCGCGTTTCTTGGTGCTTTTTAGTAGACAAATACCTGAAAAGACAAAAACAGCTTATTAGTTTTAAAAAAAATACACAATACCTATAAAAAAGTATTCAAATTTACTTTCAAATAAGTACGCAGTAATAGGTTGCGCCACATAACATAAAAATTATCATCACTACTGGTTTTTTGGTTTATAATCGTTAAAGCTTTTCAACGTTACGGTAGAAAATAGTAAAAAATAATAAAAATAAATATTTCACAACAATCACACCAATTCTCTAGTCCCAAATTAAGCTACGAGGCTTATGTTATACTAGACAACGGATAAACACACTTAAATACTTCTTTTTTGTGTAAATAAATACATATTATACATAGAAAACACCCAGACTAGTACAAACGCACATGTTCATGCACACTTATGCTTGTACTGTGCGGGGATCGAACCCGCGACCCTTGGTTTTAGAAGTCCGACCTGTGGACCACTGCACCAAGCGGTCGTCAATCACTGCAAGACAGACATATCAATATCTTGATCAATATGCGGTCCTTTCCATTGCGTTTCCTTCATTTCATTACGTGCAAATAGAAATCTAGGAAACACAATACGCTAGAGGAAATTATTGACTATTAATTTGGTTGATGTTTATTATGATGTCTGAAGGTATGAAGGATAGGCTAGTGGCCACCCGCGACTTCGTCCGCTTGGAAAACTTTTATCTTCACAATTCGTTTTTTTGATGTATGAGCTATATTTCTAGTACAATTTCATTAAAGTTCCTAGCTGGTCATTCAACTTAACCTATTAACATAATAAACGCGAAAGTTTGTAAGTATGAAGAAGAAGAAGAAGAAGAAATATTTATTTTATACAGTAGTTTTTTCGTCGAAGAGAAACAAACATCCATACTCGTTTTAGTTTTAATTTTCACTATATTGTATTGTAATATGTGCCAAATAAATATTTCTTCTTCTTATTCTTCTTCATACTTACAAACTTTCGCGTTTATTATGTTAATAGGTTAAGTTGAATGACCAGCTAGGAATTTGATGACAGCGGATGGGAAATTACCAATAAAATTGGAAAATATTTTTTTATTCAATTTTGTTAAATACATATCAAGTCTCAAAGTAAGTAGGTAACATACTTTTTTAAGGCCTGAAAAACATGTCTCGTTGACGTTAGGTGGCAAAGTGACAGTGATAGTCGAGTCGTCCGTACTCAAATCAAATTAAAAATATTTGTCTTTGTTTATTATCTTTTATTATTTATAATTAAAACATACTGTGAGGTGTTTTATTGCAATAAAATTAGATGATGCACTTCAAGATCTGACTGATTAAAAGTCGAGTACTGCTTCGATACGGGAAACACAGCATATAACAACAACCATGAGACTACCATTTTTCAAACGAAAATCATTGGTTACCTTATTCGAAAAAGTGCAGTGCACCGTTATAGTGTTGGTTCTGACGCCGACCTACTACATCTTCCACATGACCATCATCAAGCAAGAGTTTGTGCAGCTGTACCACCCCGGACCCCTCAAGTTAGGAATACACATGTTTCTTTCTACCTTCTGCTTTATAAACGTCATCGGAAACATGCTGCTTGCTGTATTCACAGACACAAGCCTCAAAAACAATCGACGATCCCGGGGTGTGATCAAGAATGGCAAATACTGCGAACAATGCAAAGTCTATCAACCACCGCGCAGCTGGCACTGCCAGAAATGTGACGTCTGTATTGTCAACAGAAACCACCATTGCATGTTCATAGCGCGCTGCGTCGGCCAATACAACCAGAGATACTATCTCCTCTTCATGATGTACTTCCTAATCTCCATATCGTACTCCACTTTTTACGACTTCTTTCTAATCATATCGAAGTTTGAAGACTGGCAGAGCTTTCTGTTCTCGGTGATCCAATTTTTCAATCCGGTAATGAGACTGTTATTGAATAAACAAGAATTCGAAGCGAATGATCTGTACGGGTTATTCCTTTTGATGAATGGTGTTTTGTGGATGTGGCTACTTTTCGTTGTTTGGTATCATTGGAGTAATGCACTGGCTGGTTTGACACACCATGAGCGTCACAGCCAAGAAAAGAAGAAGAAAGATAGAGACCCGATGGTAATGCCAAGGGTACAAGAGAATGCAAGTAGTGGCAACTGGAAGCAGAACTTTTTGAGGATCTTTGGCACGAAGTGGTACTGGGCGGTTTTGATCCCAATCGCTGATAGTCCCATTCCTCATTTTGACGATGAAAGCGATCAAGCTAAAATAGCGTAAGTAGTCAGAACAGTCAATAGCGTGGTGTTCTAATACTAAATATTATTTTTTGTAATTTATTAAACTGTTATAAATTCCGAAGTATGAACAGTTATTTCAAGTATGGGTAAGTGAGTCCAATAGTTTTTACCAACTTAATCTCTAAAATATATGTATCATGTCAGATTGCCGTCTCACCGAACTTTAAGAGTGAACAGTGAGTGCACCTGTGTATTGCGTTCTCACTTGTGCACTATAATATCTCCTGCGCAGTTGGCTGGGCTTAGTTCAGATTAGCCGCCGTGGTCGAAATCGGCTAGGACAAGATTATTATGATTATGGATATTGGAGACGCAGAGGCATGGGGGGAATAACACCGCCAACTTCTCGACTCCGCGCTGTTACTGAGATATTCCTGACAGCAAATCTCAGAAACAATTTTTGGCTCGACCTGGATTTCGAACCTCTCGGATGTAAGGCAAAAAATACGCCACTACACCAACGAGGTAGGCAGCCAATATATTCACTCGGTGTCATAGGAAGCATTGCGTCAGGTGACACCGCCACTTCTACATCGATGAAAACGAATAATTAGTTACTCAATAGGTGTCGTAACGAATTAAGTATACAGGTTTAGACGCTCATTTGACCCAAGTCAACGAAACAGTAGGTAGGCAGTAGGTAGGGAAAATGGTAGGTGGCTTTTGATTAAGGCTCATATCAATCGATTTCGACAGCTAAGCAAATTTTTACCGAAAACTTAATTTTCAAAGGATTGGATTAATAAAAACCTAATTACGATGATTGTTCTTCGTAGCGGCCTCCAATTTTTATGGATCTTTCACATTTTCGGCAAAGAACTGCTTAGCCAGCTGTCAAAATGCTTGTGATAGGCCTCTTAAATATATGGATTACTCATTTTTTGACTAGATGCTATAAATATATTTAATGTTAACGGACCTGAGCTTTAGGTGAAGCTTATTGCTCTTACTACTAATTAAAAGATAACTAAAACTGAATTCGCTATTCGTGACTGATAATATTTTTGACCAATTCCTCCAAGCCAACAAGCTACTCCTTTTTGTTGCAAAAACACCCTTAATACGTAAGCATAAGATTCCGCAGCGGTTAAGTTATGGGCGTGCGTACTTAGGTCTTGGTGTTGTTGTGAAGCTAGGAATCATCATCAGCCTATATACATTTAACACCCAGACCGATACAAACAGATATGTTAATGCAAACAAATGTTTGTACAGTGACGGGATCGAACCCGCGACCTCCTGGTTAATAGTCAACTTCTTGACAATTACACCAAAGAGGTCGTTAATCATGATTAGTTCAATATATTGTTTATGTCTGCATTTTAATAGCCATACATTTGGCCGCAATATTGCTAGTACAAAATTTCGTTTGGTATAACTGAATTTTAACCACTTGTCTGGTTGTTAAATCTACAAAACGAATCACCAACCCTATTTGGTAACCTTTTCTGACGCTTCAGCTGCAGTAATACAGTGATGCTTGGCTTACCTGAAAAGAATGAAAATGTTGTAAAAAAGGCATTCTTTAATAAAAATAGCTTGTCCGATACCCGCGGGGGCAGGGTGTCTCTCACCGCGGTCCCGTGTAATGGATGCACCTCATCATACTTATTGAGTATTTAGCTTTGGTGTAATATGTTTTCTACTTTATATATGTAGGTATTATAAAATATGCAGAAAGCAGCGATTGTACGCAAAATCACGCATTCAATTTAGAATGCGTGATTTTGCGTAATAGCAAAATCTATTTTTTTTTGGTCTACTTAAAATAACATTATGCATATTATACGTCCCACTGCTGGGCACAGGCCTCACCTCCACTATGAGGTGGTGCGAGCCATACTCCATCACGCGGGCTCAGTGCGGATTGGTGGAGGGGTGTGTGTAAGGTAAGTGACCAACCTTACTGTCAGATGTTATAAAGCCGCCCGAGGGCCTCCGACCAGGCTTAACGAGTAATATCTATCGATATTAACCGGGACCATCAGCTTAACGTGCCTTCCGAAGCACGGAGACGCTTGTAAATATTCGTCACTTTTATGGTCAGAATGGTCACCCATCCCAAACATGACCGCGCCGTAGATTGCTTAACTTTTGGTATCATTACCAAAGCGCTGCAACCACTGCGACACAAGCACCTCTTGAAGTAGTAGTTACGAAAAACGCTATTCGTTTTTACTGATATATTTACAACTGCAGTGAACACAGCCAGGCCACCTGTTCACACTTCAATAAGAAGGGAATAATTTATCACATAACCAGCATATAAAAAGTGATATCTCATCTCATCAGCCTATATACGTCCCAATGTTGGGCACAGGCCTCGCCTCAACTACGAGGTAAGTGACCAAACTGTCAGATGTCATAAAGCCAGGCCCTAAGGTATCTGATAACGCTTCACGACTAATATCCATCGATATTAATCGGGACCAACAGCTTTACGTGTCTTCTAAAATACGGAGATGCTTATAAATAAACGACACTTATATGGTCAGAATGGTCACCCATCCCGAACATGACCACGACAAAGGTTGCTTAACCTTTAAGTACCGTTACATTACAGTAAGTACCGTTACATGACGACCGCTTGGTGCAGGGGTCCGCATGTCGGACTTCTAAACCAAGGGTCGCGGGTTCGATTCCCGCACAGTACAAGCATAAGTGTGCTTGAACATATGTGTTTGTACTGGTCTGGGTGTTTTCTATTTATAATATGTATTTATTTACAAAAAAAGAAGTATTTAAGTATGTATATCCGTTATCTAGTACCCATAACACAAGCCTCGTAGCTTACTTTGGGACTAGAGAATTGGTGTGCTTGTTGAGAAATATTTATTTATTTATTTATTTATTTACAGTAGTTTATTCCATCAAATCACAAAACTGATCGTAATCGAAGCTGCCACAATCGGAACTCGGCGCCACGTAACAGTTGTGCAAAGGGGCTGCGTACGCGCATCTAAATGACGTGCGACAGGAAGACACGCGTTCCTAATGGCTGGAAGACTCGCTATACGCTGCACGATGGATACAAGTGCGACAAAAACATGTTTTTCAGTACATTTATTAAAGCTTAAAAAACGATGAGCGACAGGAACGTTCCTACTTGCTAGTGAACTCGCTATACACTGTATATTGGGAGGTACGGAGGCCACAAAACAAAACAATATTTTTTATTCCGCAACCTTGCCGCATCCCATAACGATTGATCAGTTTTCTGATCTCCAGTTGCGTCACCAACAGAATAAACGCATTTTTTCCGTGCCTGATTTGTTAATACGCTGATCGTTCGTACAGGTTTCCCCCAAAATGATTAGAACCTCGTTTTAAGCTCGTCTACAAGATAACTCACAACACACACACACACACACACACACACACACACACACACACACACACATACGCACACGCACACACATTAACATCATTATATTACTGGTATTACCATCTCATAATATTGTAAGCACACTATACTTTTTATTAAAAGGGAAGTCTTGTCTTCACGACACAGGGAATTCTAGTGTGGAGACCAGCGACTTGAACTGAAATAAATTTATTTATTCTTATTAAAAGACCGCACTTCAATTGATAGAGCGTACTATACTCATAACATGCGCACGCGCGTCCCGGCACACCGTTACGTCGCCATTACTACATTACAGAGATAGGTAGCCCTTCCACACTATTGTTTTATCGGCATCTTTGTTCTTTAGGAGGTACACTTCGATGATGCGATGTGATTTGATTCAGTGACGAACCCTTCAAATCAATCGTATTGATTTGACATTTGGAATGGTTAGGGGAAAAATAACAACAAGCTATTTTGATTCGCCTAAATTGGTTGGTTTGTTAAATAAGATGAGGAATTATTATATTTAGAGTCGCCGTATATTTATGGTTTTCTCGTTGTAAAAGAGACGTTAGTCTAAATCTCTTATACATATACATATAAAATTGAATTGCTGTTTATTAGTCTCGCTAAAACTAAAAAACGGCTGAACCGATTTTAATCAACATAATCAGTTCAGGAAGGGTTTAAAAAAAAAGAGAAAATATAAAACAATTGCATAAGGAAAACAACGGGCAGGACGGCGTCTGCCGGGTCCACTAGTAAATAAAAAATATCACGCGTTATAAATTTTATGATAAGGTTTTTATAATTTACGTGAAATTGTCAACGGTGTCTAATCGAGTCGTTTGCAACCGCTCTAGCTCAATGAAAAATGGCTATAAAACTAGGTTGATTACAATATCCCTGGAACGACCCCGTGAAATTGCATCCTTGAAATGAGGCCGTTAAATTTTAGAAAACTGGACCTGTTGAAAATGTCCAGGTTTGTTATAATTTCACTAGAAAAATTATAAAAAAACTGTTCTAACAATTTCCCTGCGACATACACATAAATACTGACTGAACTTTAAGTTACACCTAAAGTTCTCATCATATATTATATTATCTTACTCCACGGTAAGCACTTGTGTTACAGATATTTGTACAGTGCGGGGATCAAACCCGCGAACTCTTGGTTAATAGTCAACTTCTTGACCATTACACCAAAGTGGTCGTGAATATCTACTGTATGACGATCACTGCGGAGCATAGGATCCGATCGCGATCGGTCTTGCGCTGCCCGCCCAGCTAGCGTCTACCCACAACCTTCACCGGAACTTTGGTTCTCCACCGGAACTTTAGTTCTTCACCAGAACTTCGGTTCTTCACCGGAACTTCGGTTCTTTACCTAAACTCCTCGTAAGCCATACAATTCATAAAGCTCTGAATAACGCAATTTCTTCAAAGCTTGTCCTAATTCATTTGTTACATAAAACCAATTGGGCTCACTAGAAAATCGGTTTAGTTATCGAGTCGTGCCGGAAATCGATTTTGTATCGATTCGATGTACTTCACTTTCGTTTGGTTCCGGTTTATCGGTCGTAAACTCATATTTACGACCCCGAGATGTCGTGGAGACGTTCAAATCGAAATCTGAAATTCTTTATGTGGAACATAAAATTATAATTTAACGGTATTATCATTATTATCATTGCGACACATTTTAACTAAAAATAATAATGTAAATTTATATTTATTTATTGAAATGGTAGGTATTTCATTTTCCCAAATGATTCCAGCTTAAAGACTATAAGAATATCCTTTTGTAAGTTTATCTGGTTCTAATTACAGTTTAAGAAAGTACTCATATACAAAAGTTTAAGTGAATTGAACATTGGATTGTTAACCACCAAGTAGGTATCGAAAACAAATAAGAACACTGCAACAAATCACTTTTACATTCTCTCTAAGCTTAAAAGGTTCATATAAATCGAAAAGTGTATCGTGAGACTCCAAATGTCATAAGGATCATATCACACAGAGTTTATTTAAACTGTACTTGTAGATATTGCATGAAATTGTACGCAAATCTTTGGAAGAGAATTTGTTTGTATATGGTAGGGTGTCGGTTTCCGATGGCAGGGTCGCCATAATATACAGGTTGGATTCGTGAGTACTAAGTGAAACACATGAGTGCCGAATTCTAACTGGATTTATTAGGTAATGCAGTTGATTATAAAGTACATGCGTGTACGTATATATGATTATAGTACTTATAACTAAAGATACACCACAATAATAAGGTGTGCGTACATTGTGAATGGCACACACTGACCATATGTGATGTTCTATATTTGAGTTGCAATCGTCTGCCCATGACAGTATTTAAAAGTTTAGCTCATCGGTCGGCCTCTGTAAACATACGATTTCGGTCGGTGTGACTTATCCTCGAATGTAACTTTAAAACCATCGGAAAATGATTAATTACAGCAACTTGCACGAATCTCCACCGATGCCGAAAGCCGCGAACGTGAAAGGGCGCGCTCGAGACATTTTATTTGTCATGACATAAGGCTTAGCTTGATGAGACAGAAAGACAAATACGTCGACAGGAGGATAAATTGTTGCACAACTATCTTATGGTCCAGATTCCATTTGCAGTATGTGCTAAATGCTCAAGTGATTGTTGGAATAATCCAGATTCGGATTGTTTGCTCGTCCAATGTTACAGTTATCCGAGACGACGTCAGTTCAAACCTACTGTTTTTACGAAAAATGTACTTCCGAAAAATTTACTGCTAAAGTAACACGACGAGTAACTATTCTTTGGTTGTTTTGTGATCAACCATGAAATTGAAAATGGCCTAGCACTCCGTGCTTTACTATTGAGAATATAATATTATTAAAACTACTATAGAAAACTTTAGTTTTGTTTAGGTAAATCAGCAGAGATTTGATCCAAAACATCATGATCGGATAGGTATCAACCATGGGATGTTGTGAAGTAAAGCAATCTATCACAAACTGAAAATAATTATACCTTTTTGGCATTTTTAACCTTTAAATACTTCTCACATTACAGGATACAAGTAGAAATCGGCAGGAAATCGCAGCTAATTTGTTTAAACATTCGTTTTTTTTTACAAATCCTAACATCATATCATAAGTATTAGTTTATAAAGTTAGTCCAAATCCAAAAGTGACTCAATATGATAGATATGCTTGTCGTTACAAAAACTCTTACAGATTGGAAGTACTATTCACCGTATTGGTCCACAAATTGCACTGAAGCAGTGTTATATATTATAGTCACTAGTGGTATTTCTTTAAATGCCCATTGAGGAGTTTAATCAAAAATAAATTTATTTTATTGCCCTCTTTGTGACAACCGACCATTATGCGCGGTGAAACAGAGCGTTTCACACCGATTTTATTTTCTGCACATATAGAGTGTTTAAAGCAAAGTAGCTTCCCGCGTCTGTTCCAATGTATGTATGTATATATTAGAGATGGGCCGAGTACTCGGTTAGTACTCGGTTAGTACTCGGTACTCGGCGTACTTGGTGTTTTTTTAATACTCGTACTCGGCCGAATAACTCGGTTCAAGTGTCGACTACTCGGTTATGTAAATTTAATAATGAATAAGTTTGCTAGTGGCCAACTGGAGGAATCAAAGTATGTACCTAAATGGCCACATACTTAAGTCAATGAACAAGCCCCTAATCTAGCGTTTTTCAATTCCTATTGCATAATTATAGGACAGCCAGGCCGCTGCGGATCGACAAACTGTATGTAGTTCAAGGAATATATCATAAAATCGAATACATATTATGTTGATTAGTGAAGTCATGATTTTATTAATTCAAAATTACTGTGAGTAGGTATTGCTGGCAGCGCGTTGCGGTCTTCTTTGATCTTGTTTTAGGACTTCAAATAAAACCGAGTAACTCGGCCGAGTACTCGGTACTCGGCAAGCTTTAAACCGAGTAATACTCGGTACTCGGTAAAACCGTTACCACTACTCGGCCCATCTCTAGTATATGTATTCCTGATTAGATCTTTAAAACTACTCTTTGGATCTTGATGCAATTGTTTTTAATCGATAGAGTGATTCACGAGGAAGGTTTATATGAAAAAAAAATACAAAAATTTTAGCCAAGACAGCGTTTGTCAGGTCCACTAGTTAAGTGTACTTACATAACTTTCCGCGAGTTATGTTAGAAGACATAACATGCTGGTATGTAACAGCCATAAATCACTGCTATCGAGGGTTATTACCGCTGGTTTACTTACTGGAAAGAACTAGTAGAGTAAGTAGGGGAAGTTATACCTCATTTACATAATAATTCGAAGATAAATACAGGTTCGAAGTAGCGCGCTAAATCAATCTTTATAACATACATTATTCACTTCAACCATTCGATTATATGCTCTTGTATTATTTTACAGATATATGTATTGGGCACATTTAGCATCTGCTGAAAATACTTTAAATTTCCACTAAACGACGCTAGCGCAGGAACCCAATACATCCAACTGTAACCATCTGAAAAAAACTAGAGCTGGAAGTCGCAGGACTTACAATACAACTTACAACGTGACACAGAAGATGCACCTGGAATCACACCAATAAGACACTAGACGCGTTTCGCCACTACACGTGGCATCCTCAGGAGATGTTGTCGCTTCGACAAACTACAAATAAAAAAAATCCTCTTTTTCAGCTTGTAGTCATGGATTTTTGCAAAGTAACGCCTGATTTCATCAAGTATAGCCTAATTGTTGTTAAAAATGTCAGAAAGTAATTTAAATGCTTTAATCATTATATACAGCGTATTGTATTTTCAGTAATCACTTCAATAAGATTCAGTTTTAAATAACGTGTAATCGATGCCTCAATAAATGTCTAATAATAGCAACAATTTAACACCATGTAATCACCAAGGCCCAATCTGTAATCGATACGAAAAATCTAATTCGTTAAAAGCGTGTTAATATTGCATTGTTTTACAACATTAATGGATCCAACATCAATTTTCACCGGTCATTTTAACGATATTGGCCGATTTCGACAACAATCACGAATCGATCGAGCTTCTCCATCAATCGATCCGACTATAGATCGCCGTGATTACGTCACGAACGAAATGAGATGTGATTTTGATTCATACAAATGGAGTGGCGAACTCACAATAGGTGCTTTGAGCGTTCCATTAAACGTACAAATGTATTTCCAGTAATGTTAGTTTCGGTACTCAAGACGATAAAAGATATTGGTTTTTCAATACACTTTTAGTAGCTCGGGCTGGCTGTATGTATCGGAATCTTTGAGCTCAATTTTTAACAACTTCCGGAAATCGGATTAATTTGAAACTTAAGCAGCCCACGCTTTTTACTCTACTGACATATAAATTCATTGTACTCTGAAATTATTTTCTCTCTCTTTTAGTTTCCAATAAAAGCGTGATTTTTTTGTTTGTTTTTGAAACTATTATTTTAACTTTTGAACATGTCTGTGTTACTTTTAGAACTTGATTAGGTAACTTGATTTCTTGGATAGCTCTTACATGACCATAACCTATTATTTATGTTTTTTAAAATTATAAAAAGTCACAGATACCAATTAAGTAATTTTTTCAAAACTACATTGCCTTATGTCTATGCAATACTATGCATCACTAGTTTTTTTGGAAACAGAGCTTGGCTAATTGTTAAGTAAGCCAGGGCATTGTCTTAAAATCTAACGGCCATGTAAATAACTATTAGCGTTTTTGGAGCCGTCGGCCATCTTTTCAACGAACAGCATTCAAAAACAAAGGTAACTTGAGTAACAGTTGAAAAAACGGCAGAATTATGGGTCCCTACTAATATTGTATAATACTACTACTAGTATAATATGTGACTGCCTCGTTGGTGTAGTGGCAAAGTTTCTGCCTTACATCCGAGAGGTCCTGGGTTCGAATGCCAGGTCGAGCCAAAAATTGTTTCTGAGATTTTCTGCAATGAACAAACAAACTGACTAACCCATTTATAATATTCCTTATTATATTTATTTGTTTTTATTCAGGAAATCAACAGCGATACATTATATTTGACATATTAATAATAGTCCTCCTGGTCGATTTCGTTCACGGCGGCCAATCTCAATAGAGATCATCCAACTACGCAGGAGATATTATAGTGCGCAAGTATGAGCGCAATACACAGGTGCACTCACTGTTCCATTACTCTCAAAGTTCGGTGAGACAGCAAGCCGACATGACCGGAGAGATAAGGCGCAGAACCAACGGCTTAACGTGCTTTCCGAGGCACGGGGGTGTAACACCGCCAACTTCCCGATTCCGAGCTGTTTTTGAGAAATTCATGACAGAAAATCTCAGAAACAAATTTGGCTCGACCTGGGATTCGAACCCAGGACCTCTCGGATGTAAGGCAGAAACTTTGCCACTACACCAACGAGGCAGTCAATTTAAATAAAGTACAGTATGGCGGGATTAAAGTTCAGTAACAGTATCAATAGGACTTATTACAAAAATATTGTCTTTCTAAAGCAATCCAGTTATATTATAGTGACTGTCAGACGTATGATTTTCAATTGTTTTTTTTAATGTAAAATGATCGCATTAAAACTTACCAATCGGCCTCCGTTATGAAAATATTTCAGCCGCATTGCTTACCTGTAACATAGAGATAAGAAAATAATATCAATCCATAGCACACGCAATAAAGTGTAATGTAATATTTCATGCATTATTGATCGTAAATACATATTATGGCGGCCTTCACAGCTGTATATAAAATATTCATGTAATAAAAAGTATTCTAAAAATGCATTTCTTGTAAAATATAATGTTCAGTTGTGAATAATGAAAGTAGAATGTTGTTTGTCTAAATCAATTTATCTACATGTCTCCGCTGCGGATACTCAACCGCAATTAGAGAAATAAAATGAGTTAAAACAGTTAATAAAAATATGTAAATTTACCGACAAACAGCGCGGATTCTGTGACCTGAATGAGTCGCGAAATTAGAGGTACACAAAAGTAATGGAATAATTAGCATTAGAATCATTAATTAGCATGCTATTTCATCGTTAGAAATAATTAAATTATTTAACATTGCGAAATTGTGTGAATGCTAAAATTCACGGACAGCGACGTGTTGTTGCTTTCATAGATTCGCACGCACAGGCACTGCTTTAGCAGGCTGCTACTGCTAATAGCAGCCGCTATTAGCAGTAGCAGCCAATTGAAACTCGCGTTCGCGTGCGACGATCAGCTTTCGAGCGTTACCCGAGTAAAAGGCGAACAAAGAAAGAGAAGAGAATACTGCATCCTTGCATTTAGAGTCGTATTTTGCGTGCGGTTTATGAACTGTTAATTTGAATGAAATTGTTTGTCTTTTTCGTGACTTGATTGAATTATCTAACCGGTGCAGTTTTCATTTTAATGAAGTCAAATTTAATTCTAATCTTAGTCACAACAATAAAATGTACGTTTCATACAATTTTTTTTCATATTTCGCAAAACATTCACAATTTCGCAATTTAATATCATACGCTAACGCTATTTCTCATTTTCTATGAAATGTCATATTAGCATAGCAATAGCGCGTAGCATGCTATGATATGAAATTTAGCATGCTAATTAAATTAACGAAAAATAGCAATAATTGCCATTACTAGTACACAAGTAATCGTTATGAGTACGTAGACTAAGGTCTCACCGAAATTATTTATTCTTAATTTATTGTCATGGCTCCCTCCACCCGCACAAAAATTCCAATAAAAGTGTAATATTATAAGTTTTAAAATTATTTAAGAGATTTTTTTGAAAATCCAGCAATTACATTACTTTTGATCAGGTCGAGGTTCAAGAGTAATCTTAAATTTAATAAACGTTTAGGGCGTATTTTGAATTTATATTTGAATCCATTGTTCTCCATAAGTCTTACAATAATAAATAATTGAGTCAGATGTGAAAATGGACATAGTATGTGGGACAATGCTATTACAAAGGAAACTAAATTGGCTGTTATTTCACCACTGTCCTTTTTTAAAGATAATTGTTGTTATTATGACGACTTTTTGTAAAATATTATGGTTTCATTTAAGATTTCTTGCACATTCCTTTCTTATTTTTCGTTTCGTTCGTTTTTGTTTTAAAAGTATTCAGAAAATGTAGTAAATTACAAACGAGTTGAAGATGAATAATTACTTTTCTTGTTCGATATACATTTTGTCTCAGAATTGTACATACATGAAAGTATGTGAGTGGATTGGTAACAAGATAAAGGCTTTGTGTGAAAATATGTGTTGTAGTATGTACGCTATCCATCTGCTGCCACGGCTTACACTGAGCGAAAATATTGTCAATTTACTCCTATAATCAGACCATAAAGACAGCTTTAGTAAAAAAAAAGAAAAAATCTTTATCAAGGTTTCTATCAAAGTCCAAAGTTCATGCAGTCTAAGTAGCCAGCGAAATGCAGGTCAGGCGCAGGCCCCAGAAGCAGCCCGTAGTGTGACTTTTTCAGGCGATCGATTCAATTGGCCAATGTTTGCCAAAGTGGCGATCACGACTTTCTTGTGAAACCAAGTATTTCAATATAGGCCTATTACGACTTTTTAAGTGATATAATTAATTGCAATGCAATAGCTCTCGATAATTGTCGTAATACCGAAACACGATCGAACGTTCGTGCAAGGTATGTTAACTCTAATTTATGAATCTTTCAGGAATAACAGTATTTCAGTAACTAGTAAATGACTAAATAACTTTTACTTAACTTTTATTTAGATCCAACTGCCCCCATGTTTATATGTTAATTTGTTTGCTTGGAATTAATCAAATCGTGCAAGCAGAATTTCACTCAAATGGACAGAAAAGACACTTGCCAGTGTCCCTTTGAGCTATAAGCTTTAAGCTATTTTACGCGTATACGTTTAGTTTGGATGACTCATATTTAGACTAATAAAAACTTGTCGAAAAAATATATTTTTCGTATGACTTGTGTTTAAATTACACTGACACTGGTGTCATAGCATAACACAAGTGATAACAGGGAAGTTGGTAGGTAGATGGTACAAACAATAGTCATTTATGACTTTGAAACAAAACAATTTAACGAACTGATCCGATACATGTGACGAACTTTATAGGCAATAAAAAAATGCATACGACAAACAACATACAAAAATAGATACAATAATACGTTATATTACATTGAAGGCAATAAGTAATGCATCGATATATAAAATAAAAGCAACAGTTATAACCTCAACCAATCATAGCGAACAATAAATAGTAAAAAGTTATTTTAAAATGGCGATATGTTATTTACATAAATACATAAATAAATATTTCACAACAATCACACCAATTCTCTTGTCCCAAATTAAGCTACGAGGCTTGTGTTTTGGGTACTAGACAACGGATAAACATACTTAAATACTTTTTTTTGTAAATAAATACATATTATAAATAGAAAACACCCAGACGAGTACAAACACACATGTTCACGCACAAATGCTTGTACTGTGCGGGGATCGAACCCGCGACCCTTGGTTTTAGAAGTCCGACCTGTGGACCACTGCACCAAGCGGTCGTCAAAAATGACTTCATTTTGTTTGTGATTTAAACCAGATTTATATTCTTTAAGCAGTTCAAATGAATCACACAAACGGAATTTTGTTATTTTTATGTTTTCAGTCATAATATCTTCTGACGTATATTAAATAGGTGCCATGGGTCCTGAAAAGTCAATATTTTTTCATTTAAATTTGGCAAATTTACCCTTCTACGAGTAACACACGCTCGTGTGTCCCGCACCTCAAGCGTCGCTAGATGGCGCTGCCCGGCGTTGACTCGCGGAAACCTCTGGGTGCACGGTTCTTAATCTAATCGACACGTACTAGCTAGGGACGTTTCTGTCAAACGAATAGTGATTTTCAAGTCTTTGAACCGTTCATTGGACGCTATAAAGGGGTAATAGCTATACCAGACACCTGCAGTTGTAAAGATTAGTCCGTATCTGGCTGTAAGAATCTAGAAATCCCCCCTTACCACATCAAGCTACTCATGGTTGCAAAATAACCCTTAATCACTGAAGCATAGGGTACCGCAGTACATGCGACATCATGCAACATCATCTTAAATCCAGTAACAATCGAGTACGAGGAAAAAATATAAATAGTTTTTTAAACTGTTTTAGAAGATACAAGAAATATCAAAGTGAAAGTGTGGAAGACGGTTACGTCGTTCATTTCATGGCAATTAGTCGCTATATCTGTCAAAGACTTGTATGGGCAGTGTAGTCTAAAACGAAAATGCTTTCTTTTGTCCCACGCAAAGCTGTTTTATTTAGTACAACAATGTCACAGCAGACATTGCTTTGGTGTGCTCACTTGAAAAAAATAATACTTTTTAAAAAGGTCAGTAAAAATGATTCAAAATCAACACAGAAGCGTAAAGCTATATAAAATTAAGGCTAAGAGTTTTGATTGAATGAAATGTAAATAATCCAATTTAAAAAAAAAACAGGTGTCATCTTAAGCATTTAATGCACATTGCTCTAAAATGACAGTGTGGTAAAGATTCAGATTCATGATATTTAAATCCGTGCATTTATTATAGAACTCAAATAGTTATTTGGCCAAAACCTGTATCTCAATTTCTTTTATAGGCAAATTAAGGAGGTCATGTCATTCAATTATCAATTTCCTGCTATCTCCTCCAAGTATTTAATAAAAACATCACAGTTTATTCACTTCCGTTATGTACTACGTTATGTAAACGGCGCCGAAATAATAATTTTCTCATTTGTTCTGAACGTGACATGAAGTGATATGTCGACTTTAAATTGTGGCACGTTTGGCGATGTGACATAATTATGACGAATCATTAAAATGTGTCTTTTGTTTTTTTGGCTATATGGTGACCTCACAACTACGTATTAATGTCGAGTGATCCTAAAAGCCCCCCGGCTAGATGGACAGATGACCTGAAGAAGGCAGCTGGTAGTGACTGGATGTAAAGGGCGGGAGATCGTGCGCTGTGGCGCTCTTTGGGGGAGGCCTATGTCCAGCAGTGGACTGCAACAGGCTGATATGATGATGATGATCCTAAAAGACACTGTGTTTATGCTTTATCTCATATTAAATAAATAAATCGTTTACCCAATAAAATCATATTTAATTAAGGCTCATATTACACAATTTTAACAGATAAGTAGTTTTTGGCCATAGATGTAAATTTCAAAGGATATATCAAAAATCTGAGTCCGCTACGAAGTACAGTAATAAGATACATGTTAAGTCATTAATTGCGTTAAACCATTGTGAATGTATGGATCGATGGGCTGAAAGGAAAATGCAGTCCAGTGCATCGATCTGTACCTACATCGACAATGTTTTAAAGCAAGTGATTACATAAGATGTATCTAATTTAGAAGATTATACTTTGTAGCGGCGATTTTTGATTTATTCTTCGAAATTCAAGTCTACGGCAAAAAACAGCTTTGCTGTCAAATTTTTTGTGATAGGCTTAATAAGATAATGTTTAAGTGGTTAAAATTTCAGGAATGATACGCTTTCATCTTTAGGCTTATCAACACTTTGCATCAGGTATGATATAGGTTATATGCTAAGAGCTACACCGTTAAGTATAAAAACATCACCTTTTGTACATAGTGCATTAGAAATGGATAAATTAAACTATTTCTCTTAACCAAAGGCGCGAAAACAAGTTATTTTAATAGTAAGACTGTGTCTAAACGGAAAACCAACAAGTATGTACCTGGCTGGAATAGACATGTGAGTAGTGCTCATAGGGAGGCTCGACAGTGCTTTCAGATGTGGCTTTTATATGGAAAACCTAGGTCCAGTATTATTTATGATAAATGTGTGAGACACGCAAATTTTTTAAATCTAGATTGAAATATTGTCAGAATAACAAGTTTCAAATTAAAATGGACAATATAGCAAAGTATTACGCTGACAAAAACTTTAATAAATTTTGGAAATCCACGAATAAATTAAACTTGAGGTCGAGTCTACCAGTGAGCGTGGGCGACGCTCATAAACCGCGTGATATTGCCTGTCTTTTCCAGCGTCAGTTCAAAGTGGAGTCACCGCTCGGACCGGTGTCGCGGGTGCTCGGTGCTGACAGTCAGCGTGGGGATGACAGCCTTAGGTTTGGTGCCAAAGATGTGGCAGCAGTGATAAGAAAAATGGTGAGAGGCAAGTCTCCGGGTCATGATGGCCTTAGCATTGAGCACTTGAAGTACGCTTGTGTACACTTACCTAGTCCTGGCCATGCTTTTTAATTTGTGTCTGAGCCATACCTTCTTACCTGATGACCTAATGTTCACGGTGGTTGTGCCAATCGTGAAAAACAAAACCGGCGATGTGTCTGATGTCACTAATTATAGACCGATCTCGCTATACTGTGATAGCTAAGGTGCTGGACAAGCTGCTTGACCAACAATTGGAGTCGCTTCTGCACCTACAGGATGCCCAGTTCGGTTTCACGCCTGGGTTGTCAACTGAAAGTGCGATCCTATGTCTCAAGCAGACTGTGCAGTACTACACGGCTAGAAAGACTCCCGTGTATGCTTGCTACCTAGATCTTTCAAAAGCTTTTGATTTAGTAAATTTACAACATGCTGTGGAGCAAGCTGCACAATAACAAACATCTACCTGGAGAGGTAGTCTCAATGTTTCGGTATTGGCACAACCACCAGCGGAACACTGTTAGATTGGCGGGGGAGTTTTCGGATGTGTATGGGTTGGAGTGCGGGGTGAGGCAGGGGGGGTTGACTTCGCCACGCCTCTTCAACCTTTACATGGACCAGCTGATCGAGGAGCTCAACAGTGCCAATGTCAGGTGTTGTGTTGGTGGTGTTACCATTAATAACATCAGTTATGCTGATGACATGGTGCTGTTGAGCCCGTCGCTTGGTGGGCTACGGAGACTCCTTCGCATCTGTGAGTCATATGCTGGGGCCCATGGGCTCAGATATAACCCTAAGAAAAGTGAGTACATGATTTTTAAAGCTGGTACCAAGACCTACTCATCTGCAGCACAAATCACACTCTGTGGTGTTTCTTTAAACAGGGTAAGTAAATTTAAATATCTGGGTCACTGGGTCACATGATGTCTTGTGTGATAATGAGGACATTGAGAGGGAGCGCAGGTCGCTGTCTGTTCGGTGTAACATGCTGGCTCGTAGGTTTGCACGCTGTACTATACCAGTGAAAGTAACTTTGTTTAAGGCTTACTGCCAGTCTTTCTACACGTGCAGCCTGTGGACCAGCTTCACGCAGCGGGCATACGGCGCCCTGCGCGTCCAGTACAACAATGCATTCAGGGCGCTGACCACGGTTTTGCGGCGCCTCAACAATGTTCGCACAGGCACAAATAGATGATTTCTACGCCATCATCCGAAAGAGGAGTGCCTCGCTGCTTCAACGCTTTCGAAGCAGTACTAACAGTGTCCTGAATGCATTGGCCGAGCGGTGGGATTCCCCGATGATGCAAAGGTGGATGAAGCTGCATGCCAATTCATCGCCTTTTATCAAATAAGAACTTGACATTTAATTCAATTTTTGTTTTTTATCACTATTTAATTGTAATTTATTATTTTCTTTCAATTTATTTTATATTTAATTATTTATTGACATGTATGTAAATTATGGATAATGTTTATCTGAAATAAATGAATTTTAATTTAATTTAACTTAAGTAAATTCTAAAATTACTTCTCGATTTTCACAGCAAGGTGAAACTTCAGAAACAAAACAATTAGTTGTTTTGTTCACATTCACTTTCATACGAATAATTTTACTCATTTACTTACTATCGCAACTGGTGCAATAATTTCTACTTATTAACAACATTTCACTTTTTTATTAGGAGTTCCGCCATAAACATTACCATATGACGTGTTTACGCACTGTTCGTAAATTTTCATTTTAGCTAACTGTTACAGTTAGTTACCTGAAATGAGTTCTCGTTACATAACATTTCTAGGTTATAATTAACAATCCTACTGCTTATTTGATTTGCAAATAAGTGTCAATTGTTACATAAGAGTGTTGTGAATCGTGTAAAAAGTGAGTCCAACTGCGTGAATTTAAATAAAAAACTCAACAATCGAATACTAACGCAAAGATCTATAATCCCATAAGAAATGGTTACGCTTTGACAGATTGGTGTAAGACGATTACATTACATTCATTGTTATGACGAGTGGTATATAACCAGTAAAATATTATTGTTGCTTACCTATGACGACCACTTCGGGTTAATGGTGAAGAAGTTGACTATTAACCAAGAGGTCACGGTTTCGATCCCCGCACTGTACAAACATTTGTGTGCACGAACATGTCTGTTTGTACTGGTCTAGGTGTTTTATGTATTTATTTAAGTTTATTTGTATTACCACTGTTGATTCGGATATCTGTAACACAAGTGCTTAAGCTATTTACCACGGTGTCAGATCAATGTATGTGATGTTGTTGTATATTTATTTATTTATTAACCTTTATTGTTGCAAAATTGGGCAAGAAATATTCACCCTAATTTTTTTTAACATCAATCAATTTTTTTGCGGTATTGTTATGAATGAATTAGTCACCTAAATGAAACGACCGTTTATGGCTTTCGCAATCGTTTAGTTTCCTGTCGCGCATGCTCTGTCCAAAAGAATTGTGAGCCTACAATACTGTCATGTGAACATATCGATAGTTACTTATAATAATAAGATAATGTGTTCAAAAAGTAAAACCAACCAAAAGTAATTAATTTATTTTAAGTTAATTGATTTCTCGAAAAACAAACTTAAAAAAAAAATTGGTTGCCTGTAAAGTCGGTATACGGGCGAAAGTTTTACGTGACAACGACTTTGAGTGGTAAAATAATTTTAATGTGAATATTCATTCGTATAACATGAACCGGTGTGTATGCCTATCTCTCTCACTCTCTCTCTCTCTCGCTCTGTCTCTCTCGCTCTTAGGCGGGTTAACTGTGCTAGAGTGGAAGGGACGCGTGCCTTTCACTTTTTATGTCTGTCTCACTCGCTCTTAGGCGGGCTAAGCATGCCCGAGTCGAAGGGACGCGTGCCTCTCACTCGCTCTCATTGTGAGCGCGGAACGTGAGCGGAGCGTAACGCAGTTTCTTGAAGTGTCACCCGGCAAACCAATTTATAAGACGTTGTCACGTCAAAAACATATGGCTTGTATGTTGTAGGAACCTTTGTTGTCACCTACTTGATTTACCTTCTATGATATTTAATTCCGTACAACTGTTTTTTTAATCTTATTCCTCCAACACATCCCTAAAATCATTTACAAAAATCATCTCAAGTAGATACATAAATTTTAGCTAGTAGTTCAACGCCCCGAAAAATACGAATAAACGGCACGTGTCTATTTCCTCAATTATTTTCTAAACCTAACGTTTGGCCCTACGAATTTAAATCTTCCTAAGCACGTGATGCCGTTGGTCCTGCGCATGATCTCTCTCCGGTCATGTCGGATTGCCGTCTCACCGAACTTTGAGAGTGATGGAACAGTGAGTTCACCTGTGTATTGCGCTCACACTTGTGCACTATAATATCTCCTGCGTAGTTCTATTAGATATCTTCTTGCAAAACCTCACACTATGAAAAGCCATAGTTTACACGTCTAGCGACAATTATTTTCTAATGCTACGTGGCGGGCTCTACGTGCAAGTGGGTCGTTACGGCTGAGCGCGCAGTAACTAACCGTGGCGAATGGCCGCGGCGGATTGGACATGCCATGCCGGCATGTTTATTGGGACTAGAAAATTGGATGCGATTCCAGGTCTGTATTAATAATAACACTTGCGGAAAGCGCAGGTGGAATTTAGACTAACTTTGGATGCTTTAAAGCCAAAAATAAGCAAGCGCTTCTCATCTACATTTCTGATGCGCACTGCAAAAGTGTGGAACTCACTACCTGCGTCAGTGTTTCCCTGCAGTTACAGCCTTGAAATTTTCAAAGCTAGAGTGAACAGGCATCTTCTAGGTGAGCTCGCTCCATCGTAGACTTAGTCTATGCCTCGTTGGGCTTAGTCTTGGGTCAAGAGCAAACCTATCCCAAATAAAAAATAAATAAAATAAGAAGCAGAGTTGAAACCGTTTGCACCAAGAGACATGACGAAGTGGTCATAAATATGAGGCCTAGAATCTGAAACTCTGTAGATTATCCCTCTTAATTTAACACAAAAGGGATGCAATATACAGCGTGGCGACGACAATACGACAATTGACTTTCTGTCTGTAACGCTTTCACGTATTAACTACTGAACAGATATGGATGAAATTTGGAACAAATATATGGTCGTCAACATTCTGTATGTGTATTAAATTTCATCGAAATCTGGTCAGTAGTTTAGGCGTGAGAGCGTAACAGACAGAAATTGGTGGTCTCCACCAATGTGCTCGCCATCCTGTATATTAATGTAACAATTTACTATAAAGCCTGTCCCGTAGGCACATAAGTTTTCTTGTCTGTAAACCTTGGGTGTTAGGTTTATGCTTTTTCAAGTCTCCTGAGCATGTGAAAATAGCAAACTTGGTAAACAGCAAACAGGACGAAAATTTCTCCTCTGTTATTATTAACTATTTTTGGCAAAAAACTAAGACCTTTGTTGGGAATAATTTAGTTTACCCATAACATGACGACCACTTTGGTGTAATGGTCAAGAAGTTGACTAATAACCAAAAGGTCGCAGGTTCAATCCCCGCACTGTACAAACATTTATGTGAATGAACATGTCTGTTTGTACTGGTATGGGTGTTATGTGTATTTATTTAAGTTTATTCGTAATACCACTGTTGATTCTGATATCTGTAACACAAGTGCTTAAGCTTCTTACCACGGAGTCAGATTAATGTATCTGATGTTGTTGTATTTTTACTGTATGTAAAAAAACATGATATTTTTTGAAAACCCACCACTAAATCCGAACTATCTAAACAAAACAAGCCGGCCACAAAACCACCTTTTTGCGTCGGCAATTAGGCACAATTTATCATGTCAATACATTTGACAGTCGACCACGCGGAAGTGGGTTAGTTCGTGACTGGAACATACACAAAGAATGTAGGTATGCGACGTTGTGATATATTTTGTGTGAACAATTTAGTACAATTATATGATTCGGATCAGATTAAGATAATATTAAATTCCAAATAACCATCCCGAAAATCATGCATGCTGTGCTTACTTAACAATAGTGATTGAGTTTCATATCAGCACTGGCCCAAATTGTCCCGAAGCGGTGGTAGGGTTAATTTATATGTTGGGACGTGTACAAGGTCCAAGTGCTCCTTGTGAGTCTATTTACAAAAATAATCGATTTTAATTATTTTAAAGTAGTCACTTCACTTAGCGTAAGATATTATTTTGCAAATGTTACCCTTGCTTTTATTGTGAAAGTTGACTGCAAGTTAGCCAAACAAATATATCAACATATATATAAAAATGAATTGCCGTTCGTTAGTCGCGCTAAAATTCGAGAACGGCTGAACCGGTTTGACTAATCTTAGTCTTGAAATATTCCTGAAAGTCCAGGCAATGTTCAAAAGATTAGAGAATGAAAATGAAAAATAAATAAAAATCCCCTTTAGGGCAGATTAATATGAGTTAATAACTAATGTGGGTTACTAACTAATACAACTCTCGTTATCCTTGTCAAACAGAGGAATTGGCCTTCGAAACTCGTATGTAAGATGCGCAATGTTAAATTTGTGATAATTTTATATCTTTCTCCATTCACTAAAAGGGCCACTAGAAGAAAATACTCAGTAGCGTTAACACCTTTTGTGATAAAAACTCTGCAAGGTTTTTTTTTAATAAAACAAATTTATACTGCATTTTAAAATTGATATAGTATAATTATTATGACAGGTGAAAACTTTGATTTAAAGGTTAATTAAAAATTTGAGCTCCCACAGTGTGATACTGTATTGTTACCGTGGCTATTTCTCAAGACACGTCTATCAGATACATAGTACCTTTATTGTTATTTCAAAGGTCAAATCAAACCTTTACCAGGTCAGAGATCATGTTATATAAATAACTTTCTCTGTTTATGCTCTTGTTACTGTTCATGCAATTAATCCTCCGCTGGGCAAATTAGAAATATTAAAGAGGGAAAAAATAATGCAAAATTACCTTGAATATCTTCCTTTAATGGCATCAAAGATATTCAATACTAATTTGTTGATTTCGAATATCTTGGTAACTGCTTTAACAAAACAGAAAATCACAGAACAGGCGGTCTTTCCGTAAAAAGTTCGATGGTATTAATACCAAAGAAAATCATTAAAGTTAATTTGTAGTTAACCAACTGAAATCGTATTGATACAGAGAGTATAGCGCGACTGCAAATGCAATTTTGGCATCCCACCCCCACATATGAATAACCAGTATTTAATTTTTGATCTACTCCAGGTAATACGACTGTGCCAAATAAAAGTTATGTGAGAGGTGATCTAGAAAAGACAACCATCATAGCAGCCAACAACTTCTTTTCATTGTTTTTTTATACCCTAGGTGACCCAGGTATGAATTTAGTTAAATCCATACCTAGTTCTAACCGATAAGTCATGTACACGTACTAACTACGACATAATGTGACGAGTTTCACGTAAAGTATTTCATAATGTGCATCCTTCGTGCGGCAACTCATGCGCAGCCGAGTGCTCATACGGGTATGTAACGAGGTTGCCGTATGTAACTGCTATTAACAGCTCCGGTGTCATGCTTTCTGTTATCTGCTGCTACTAATATCACGTGACGAGGGATGTTCTCATCACTAGTATCTAGTTGTGTCTAGCAACGATTTATGTATGTTGCATTGCCATGCAGGGAATCTAGGCTAAATCGTGTTAAATATTATCATTTTTTTCTCTCTTGATTCCTCCTTACTTTTAATCAAAATCTTCCTTTACCACCCGAAGGTTGTCTGAAAAAGAATCGCTCCCAGCAATAAAACCGCCAAAATTGTAAGTCTTTCTTTGTTAAACTTGTCTGTAATTTTGTATTTTTGGAGTGTGCAATAAAGAGTTTATCTATCTCTCTAGGCCTCGATTTAAAAGTTTACATTAACACTTTATTTATTTATTTATATATATATATATATATATATCTCTATATATATAAAATTCTCGTGTCACAATGTTTGTTCCCATACTCCTCCGAAACGGCTTGACCGATTCTCATGAAATTTTGTGAGCATAATGAGTAGGTCTGAGAATCGGCCAACATCTATTTTTTATACCCCTTAGTGATAAGGGTAGGGTTAAAGAAAATTTATTCTCAAAAGAAATAATTACATTTCACTTACATGAGAACTTAATAATAAGACAATAAAGGGTATAATTAAATAACAATTTCGAGAGGCGCGAACTACTTAAACTAAGACTTTTAAAGTCAAGCATGCAGAATTGTCTGTAAATAGGTAAGTACCAATAATGAGAGGACGAACAGCGAGCGCCAGCGAGCGGCTCGCGGGGCGACCGAGCCGGCAAAAAAAACAAACTGGTTTCGGCAGCGACGTGGAATAAGCGAGACTAGATGTGCCACTGTAACACTCCTAACGTATTATTAGTATAAAGTGTTAGTGATTATTTAAATGCAATTGTAATTTTTGCTTAACTATGTGTAAATTGTTTAATTACTCATTTTAAATTAATTTAATTGTTTAATTTGATTATCACCTAGAATTTAATAAATAAATAAATATTTAAAATATAATTAGTTAAATGCATTAAATGTAAATTATTAATTTATTAAATTAATTAATTTCAATCACATGCAGAAATGATTTTATTTTATTATAAATTAATTATTTTACCCTATTATGCAATAACTGTGTAGTTTAATTATTATTACATTTTTAATTTAATTTAAATAATTGTTTCATATAATTATTTTACTCAATGTGTAATTTGGGTAGTCCACACTTTACATTTATATGGCAAAACAACGTTTGCCAGGTCAGCTAGTATATAAATAAAATAAAACTTTTGTATTTACCTACCATAAACATTGCGTTTTTTAAGCTTCATCTGTTGCTGACGATTAAAGATTATGTCGCCACCATATGATAAGTTTTATTGTATAGCTAGGCTTGGTGCTTATAACAGAGTTAGCCAGGAACTAAAAAAATATACTACTAGTTAGTCTTGTGTCAAGGGATTAGACAGTTTTTTCGTCGAATATTTACAGTTAAGTTATATTTTTTCCATTTTCAAACATAAATCCCCAGTACATCCCACACGATTTGGTTGTGTCAATGTTACTCAATATAAAAACCATGTCTTGCCTTGAAAGTTCTTTAAGTAATGTCTGTCAATAGACATAATTTAATATCATTAAACACATTATAGAGGGCTCTTAATTAACATGACGGAACAGTAACAAGGCTGGTAAGTAATCTCTTAATAAAACTTGTGTTACATGAACAAGCGATGTGGCTGGAGGGCTAATGTCTTAATAGTTGGAACATTATTAAACTAACAGCTAAGTACGTAGGTGTATTAATTGTTAGTTTTTTGTTTTAAATTACATTCGATGCCTTTGGCGTTTACGAACTACGTAATTGGTATGAATTAATCAGTTGTAATGTCCTCCAAGTAAGCTATTAAAACATGTGAAAATTAAATCAAAATTGAATTGTGTACACACAATTTAAAAGTAAAATTGTAATCATTATTTGGTTTGGACGACCTTTTGGTGCAGTGGTCTACGTGTCGGACTTCTAAAACCAAGGGTCGCGGGTTCGATCCCCGCACAGTACAAGCATATGTGTGAACATGTGTGTTTGTACTGGTCTGGGTGTTTTCTATGTATAATATGTATTTATTTACAAAAAAAGTATTTAAGTATGTTTATCCGTTGTCTAGTACCCATAACACAAGCCTCGTAGCTCAATTTGGGACTAGAGAATTGGTGTGATTGTTGTGAAATATTTATTTATTTATTATTATAACCATATTTCATTTTGAGACTGAAAAATGAAAGTGTCTCATATTAATTAATTCGCTAATGATTTATTGTACTCCGCACTCAGTCATCTGTCGACAGGTAGATTTTTGAAATTTTCCTAGCTTGCATTGCAACCCGGTGAAATACGTAAATATGCACAATAGAGTTAATGTTTGACATAAAAACAAGGCATTCATTGAGGAGAACTGTAAAAAACAATGACAAAACGACTCACGACAGTTCGAGGAACGATCCTCCCACTAATTTAAGTTTTTATCAAAGTCGTGTCCAAGGTGACTGGCCTCGGTTTTTTTGCAAAACTATTGTAGCGATTTACACTTTTTTGCAATGATTAATGTTTAAGGTGATCGATACGAGTACTAATGACATTTTTAAAATAGAAGATAGGCTAAGAATCATGTGAAACGGTCGAGTTTAGTTAGATCACACAAGCTTACAACAAATTTCACATTTATACCTAAGAAAATTTCTGATAGTTTTATGATATTTCGTGATAAGATAATATTTTTGCTGTAGAAAAAAATCAACTGTCTGAGGCCGAGTCCATGGGAATCTATTGGCAAAGGCTTATGAAATTTTCTACTGCTTTCCTAATGCGCAAGCCGCGTACTAATATGATCTTTGTTAAGTTTTGATAACTTAATTAGTTATTTAATTGTATGTCTGTGAAAATTAAAAATAAAAAGTAAACGGACATAACTTTTAATTCAATTAAGTTTCGAGTCTCATTTATACAGTAAATACTTCTAGATCCAGTCTTTATGACTTGGTGGTAAATTTCTTGTTCAGTTTTTTTTTTCTAGCCATTTTTCGTCCTGAACCCATGATAGTGTTCAAAGCTGCCCCAGGGGTATCTGTAAAATGAAAAACGATTTCTTTCCAAGTAAAAGTTTAAAAGTGGTATTGATCTGTAGACCAGTGCATTATAAATGATACATTTTGACTAATAGAGGAGAGAACCAACACTCTTTAAACCTTGAATTAGATGACCAAGATCCTTATTTGAAAAAGCTTCCATCAATTCATTTTCAGAAACATAAATTACGCTATTAAAATCAAAACTAACACATATGATTAGAAATAATTACTAGTCAAATTTACATAAATATCAAACTACAATGAAATTGAAAAAGCTTATCATTTTCAATCGAAATCGAAAAGTCCTCAACTCAACGACAGGCTGTCAAACGTCAGTAGTGACAAGTGATAGTTGTGCAGGTTCGTGCTGCAACTACATAAAAAAGTCACCACAAAATAACCTTCTAAAATAGCTCCGTAAACTCAAATGTTCAAAGCTGCCCCTGTTCAAAGGTGCTCCCGGAGAAGGGAGCACCTTTGCACCTACTCATTTTATCTGTCTTCTTCATTTTAAAAAAAATTGGTTGCCTGTAAAGTCGGTATACGGGCGAAAGTTTTACGTGACAACGACTTTGAGTGGTAAAATAATTTTAATGTGAATATTCATTCGTATAACATGAACCGGTGTGTATGCCTATCTCTCTCACTCTCTCTCTCTCGCTCTGTCTCTCTCGCTCTTAGGCGGGTTAACTGTGCTCGAGTGGAAGGGACGCGTGCCTTTCACTTTTTATGTCTGTCTCACTCGCTCTTAGGCGGGCTAACCATGCCCGAGTCGAAGGGACGCGTGCCTCTCACTCGCTCTCATTGTGAGCGCGGAACGTGAGCGGAGCGTAACGCAGTTTCTTGAAGTGTCACCCGGCAAACCAATTTATAAGACGTTGTCACGTCAAAAGAGCCAACACAGTTCTAAGTTTAATATAAGCATATGTATGGAGTTACAACATTTTTATTCTGTTTGGCATATTGCTCACGTCATAAGCGAAAGTATTGAAGCGAGCTCGAGACATATAACTTCAAATATTTATTGGGGTTGCGATTTGCATACGAACACGAATATACTTATATGCTAAGTCTGCTAAAAACGTACGAATTTACATAATAAAGAATATGTAATCGGAAAGTGTAAAATCTATCTTTGTCTGTTATTCTTAAACAACTCGTTGTAAGATCGACTAGCAAAATGTAACTAACTGCCTTATGATTCCTGCGAAACACCAACAACTACTTTGAAATTACTAAGTGCTTTAGATATGTATGGTGACCATCTCACGTGATGATATCTACGATTAAAAAATAAATAAACAACAACATCACATTCATTGATCAGACATAGTGGTAAGTAGCTAAGGCACTTATGTTACAGATATCAGAATCAACAGTGGTATAACAAATAAATTAAAAAAACATATAACACCTAGACCAGTACAAACAGACATGTTCATGCACATAAATATTTGTACAGTGCGGGGATCGAACCCGCGACCTCTTGGTTAATAGTCAACACCGTTACCATTAAACAAAGATGACGTCAAGATTTGTTATTTATTACTTAGTTTATATTAACTACGGAGGAGGAGTTGTAAATTGATATTATTTTTTACCTGCATTTAAGTTCATACTTACGAGTAGCACCATTATTCAAATAACCCATACAAAAAGTGCAAACAATAGGTTTCAAAATAATTAGTTTCCGCATCCGAGCTGCGAATAACATACATAAACAATAGGTGCTATTAGCTGGGAATTAAATAAAGATCATCACATGATTTTGTTTCCAAACTCTGTCCCTAGTGCCATACTCGTATACCATATTAGGTCCTTACATATGAAATTGGCGTTTTGTCGTACTGGCCACTTTGATCACAAATTTTTCCTATTTGGTTAGGAATTCGAAATTCAAATTTATACAGCTATTTCCACATGTAGTTGTGTTTCGTAAACCGTCATTCATTTGTTTTTTTACTTATCTTTTTCTGTTTGCATCGCTCAATTTACAAAATGGAAAATTTGAAATATCGCGTTATTTACGAGTACGAGTTCCACCGTGGCACCAGTGCTGCGGAAACGGCTCGAAGGGTTAATGATGTGTATGGCGGTTGTGTCGCAAAAGAAAACACAGTGCGTTTTTGGTTCCAACGTTTTCGTTCTGGAAATTTCGACCTGCAAAACAAGCCCCGTGGACGGCCGGAGACCCAAGTTGATAATGAAGAATTGAAGGCTATTGTGGAAGCGGATCCATCGCAAACCACGTCCGAGTTAGCTGCAGGCTTTGGCGTTAGTGATAAAACTGTTTTAATCCACTTGAAGCAAATTGGGAAGATTAAAAAACTTGAAAGGTGGGTTCCTCACGAATTGAGTGAAGCAAACCGGCAAACGCGCGTCAACTGCTGCGTTACATTACTTGACCGGCACAATAACGAAGGGATTTTAAATCGAATCATTACCTGTGATGAAAAGTGGATTCTCTACGATAATCGGAAGCGCTCATCGCAATGGCTGGACCCTGGCAAGCCAGCCAAAGCCTGCTCCAAGCGAAAATTGACCAATAAAAAGTTACTTGTAAGCGTTTGGTGGACTAGCGCCGGTGTCGTTCATTACAGTTTTCTCAAATCTGGCCAGACGATTACGGCAGATATCTTTTGTCAGCAATTGCAAACCATGATGGAAAAGCTAGTTGCTAAACAACCAAGGCTGGTCAATCGCTCTACGCCACTGCTGCTTCACGACAACGCTAGACCACACACTGCACAACAGACGGCTAGCAAATTAGAAGAACTTCAATTGGAATCTCTAAGGCATCCACCGTACTCCCCGGACCTTGCTCCAACAGATTACCATTTTTTTCGAAATTTGGATAACTTCTTGCAAGGGAAAAAGTTCAACTCAGATGGGGCAGTCCAAGTCGCCTTCAAAGATTTTATTGATTCCCGTTCGAATGGTTTTTTTAGTAAAGGGATCAATGAACTACCTATGAGATGGCAAAAGTGCATAGATTACAATGGCTCATACTTTGATTGAATAAATATGCTATATAAAAAAATTTCGACTTTTTGTTCCTCCCATACAAAACGCCAATTTCATAGGTAAGGACCTAATATTAAATACTTTACAACAATAGTGTATAGCTATGACTTTTTTTTTTTAACAAATTCTCACATATTGAACTGACTCCGCGGTAAGTAGCTTAATCACTTGTGTTACAGATATCAGAATCAACCGTGGTATTACAAATAAACTTAAATAAATACATATGACACCCAGACCAATACAAGCAGACATGTTCATGCACACAAATGTTTGTACAGTGAGGAAATCGAACCGGCGACCTCTTGACCATTACACCAAAGTGGTCGTCAATCATGATTGGTTAAATATATTGTTTTTGTCTGCATTTTAATGGCCATACATTTGGCCGCAATATTGCTAGTACAAAATACCGTTTGGTATAACTGAATTTTAACCACTGTCTGGTTGTTAAATCTACAAAACGAATCACCAACCTTATTTGGTAACCTTTTCTGACGCTTCAGCTGCAGTAATACAGTGATGCTTGGCTTACCTGAAAAGAATGAAAATGTTGTAAAAAAGGCATTCTTTAATAAAAATAGCTTGTCCGATACCCGCGGGGGCAGGGTGTCTCTCGCCGCGGTCCCGTGTAATGGATGCACCTCATCATACTTACTTATTGAGTATTTAGCTTTGGTGTAATATGTTTTCTACTTTATATATGTAGGTATTATAAAATATGCAGAAAGCAGCGATTTTACGCAAAATCACGCATTCAATTTAGAATGCGTGATTTTGCGTAATAGCAAAACTTTATTTTTTTTGGTCTAATTAAAATAACATTATGCATATTATAATGTCTAACAGTTATTATGTTATTAAATTACATTCATTATTTGTAAGTTTAAAAAGGGGTAATAAGTCTGTATATACGTTGTCTACTTGATGTTACAATATCTTAGTAAAGTGTAAAATATAAAGTAAGTGTTAAAGTGTTGGTGTATTTATATATTTTAATTTTTTTTTATTAACTTAAAAAATACACTCCTACTTTTTAAGTATATCTTAAATAGTATATACTTAAAAAGTAGTAGTGTATATTTTAAGTTAATAAAAAATCAGTCAAATAGTTAATGAAAAAAAATGAAAATTAAAAAAAAATTAAAGAAAAGATTCAGGAATCGGGGAAAACATAAAAAATAAAGGTAGTATAAGCACTTGTTGTTCATCTGAGAAAACGTCGTCTGCGCGTTATCTTGAAAACATGAACAGACTTTACATAATTAATGAAAACAGATGAGGAATATTGTTATATCCCCGTATTACACGTTTAAGCTAAACAAAACGTTATCGATGCGACATTGCCGCGGCCTCGCCTTCGGCTAATAGTTAAGGCCGCCGATTCACGTAGAAAAACGTGGGAAGGTTTAGTTAGATCAGATGTGACATCCGCGTGAGGCCTGTGACAATGGACTGATATGTGGGCTCATTCGTTGTGTCTAGGTTAATTAATTTATCTATAAATTCCTCAAAGTATATATAGTACTGGGCACTTAAAAGAAACAACGAAATTCGACGGTATCACCTCTTGAGGACCAAGAGTACGATATTTACGATGTGTGGCTGTAAAATACTTACCGTTGGCTAAATCATAATCGTTTCTATAGTTGATGGAATCAGGCGTTACGGATTTCCGCAAATCCATGACGAGAGCTGAAAAAGAATATTATTTTGCTTTAAATTTCCACTAAACGTCGCCAGCGCAGGAACCAAAATACATCCAACTGTAATCACCTGAAAAAGCTATAATCATTTCTGCTTAGCCCAATGGTATGACTGGTAGAGAATGCCCTACGACGTTAAGTCCACCTTTTGTACAAAGTGTTGTTGTGCAATAAATAAATAAATAAATAAAAGGATCAAAAAATCTATAGAAATTCACATAACCCACTGAAAGAGCTTCACAAAACTTTTCTCTGGCTTATGTATGTAAATTTATTACATAATAAAACATTTCGAGGAACATCCACAATATTTATTCTAGGTCTAGGTTATCTGACCCTTTTACGGGTCTATGTTTACCATTAAGTTTCTTACCTATTTACTTTTCATAATATGCAACTATAATAGGAAGAACGGTCATACTGTTATCTAAGAAATTCACGGGAAATAATCGACAAAATTGAATGCAAATAACTAATTAGCACACAAATAGATTCAAGACCAAATGAAAACGAATTATAATTGAATAGTCAATGCAAAGCGTTACATTAAACCTTGTAGTATTGTAAATGTTTTTCTGAGCACAATTTTTTTTCTGAGCACTAAACTTGACGACTACTTTGGTGTAATGGTCAAAAATTTGACTATTAACCAAGGGGTCGCAGGTTCGATTCCCGCACTGTACAAACATTAGTGTGCATGAACATGTCTGTTTGTACTGGTCTGGGTCTTATATGTATCTATTTTAGTTTATTTGTAATACCACAGTTGATTCTGATATCTGTAACACAACTATACAAGTGCCTAAGCTACTTACCACGGAGTGTATGTGATGTAGTTGTATATTTATTTATAAATGGCTTGTGAAGTTCAATTAAAGTGATGTCCATTTCGGACTTGACTAAACCACGAACTTCTTTGACAGCGGAAGTTATGTAAGGCATAGCCAAAACTTATGCTAAATCGTCACACTAGTGACCTCAATCTTCTAATTCAAATAATATATACAATGTAGATTTGTGTGTGAGAGATACGTAACTGTATTCACGACAAATATGTTCACCTATGCGAATATACGTTGCCTTATGAAATGAGTGATATAAAGAAAAAGTGTATTTAATGTATGGTTAACTACCCCATGAAAGTGTTAGGTACTGACATTCAATAACAGTGGTGTTAAAGGTCAGCTATGAAAAATATAATCAGTCAGAACCTAAATGAAAAGAAATCAACGTCACATCCTACTAACCACTAATTTCTTACAGATAGGTAGGTACCTTATTCTTCTTGCTGTAAAGTCAAAATCCCTTCATGCTTAAAATAATTTAATAATGAAATAACAAAATAATAATGACACACAAAAAGAAATAACTCCTTCATTCTTCAGTTACCATAACATTTCTTATCGCAAAACAGGGAAGGACATCTTCAACATGAACACAAAAAGCAACAACACAGCACCAGGATCATCTTTGAATGGAATACAGGCAAAAAGTTGAAGACACGAAATAATCACACCATCACGACCCCCTAATTAGCCGCAATAAAAACTAATTTTAGTTGAAATCTGAATAGAAGCACGAACACACAAGGTCACACCTCGGCGACGCTTTCAAATGATCATCTCAGAATAATTTAAGACGACGGGCATTGGAATACTTACACATATACATATGAAAACTAGCTAACCCGGCAAACATTGTTTTGCCATATATATATTGAGGACAACCCTTATCACTAAGGGATATGAAAAATAGATATTAGCCGATTCTCAGACCTACTCAATATGCTCACAAAATTTCATAAGAATCGGTCAAGCCGTTTCGGAGAAGCACGGGAACGAACATTGTGCCATAAGAATTTTATATGTATAGATAAGAAATCAGCGTATGACGTTTCGAAATTACGAGTACTTTTTAAAGTATCTTACTTATTTCAATGACTTATTCGGGCCACGTATGTTCTCTTGGATATATCAAATATGTTGCCAGATCTCACCTCCAAGCACTTCAACTTTTCTCGAGAAATAAGTCGAATTACCAGTCACCCTGTGTATTCTTTAACCACGTTCAATAGACATTTAATCCTGCCTGTTTATCCTCCAAAAGTCCTTTAGATAAGCTTACAAAACTAAACCTCTTAATAAATACGCCAATTTATATAAACTGTGTTTTTAATTGTTTAGTTAAAATTCTGACCGTTCAATCAGGATTAAAATAGATTTAAGGTCAATCGGTTACGTTAAGTAAATACTAATTAACTTGCTATTCAAAAGCACGTCAAATAATGTTAAATTTTGTCCAGGATATGTTTAACTTATTCAATAGAAAACGTTTAAGCCATAACAAAACTAAGCTATCAATCAAAATCTCCGGCTTATTATTTGAACTGACATCATTTCAAAACCAAGTTGTATGTCTGTTTAGTCTTTTTAGGGTTCGGGTCACGTTGTGAGATGTAGGTATTGTAAGTCCTGCGAATCTCTAGCTGTAACTCTAGCTTTTTACAAACTGTAATCACCTGAAAAAGCTAGAGTTACAGTTGTAGAGGAGAGCTACAGTGTATTTTGGTTCCTGCGCTGGCGTCGTTTAGTGGAAATTTAAAGCAAAATAATCCTCTTTTTCAGATTTTTAGGGTTGTTTAATTAATGATGTTTTATGAGCTGTAAAAACGGTAACATTTGCCTCAAATTAGATACCAGTACCGATGGGTGCGAATTACTTTAACTTCGACCCATTCAGTAAAAAGCTTGAACCAATTTTATTTTGATGGCAAATCCATACTAATATTATAAGTGCGAAAGTAAGTCTGTCTGTGTATTACTCAATCACGCCTAAACTACTGAACCGAATTGCATGAAATTTGGTAAGGAGATAGTTTAAGACTTAAGAAAGGCCATAAGTTACTTTCACCGCGGGAAAACAACGTGTTCCCATGGGAAAAATTACTTTCCGGGGAATCTGATCGCTTGTACTCCTAAATTACCAATGATTTGAACTATATTTTGATAAGGTTGGTATAACGGGAAAACAACGCATTAAATGCGTACGAAGTCGCGGGTAAAAGCTAGTAGCGCATAAGTATATACGTCATCCGATAAATGGTGTCATAAACGGTCGGTGAAACAGTGAACTAAACATAGTAAATAGTGAAATGAACTATTTACTGGTATGGGCTCCTTGTGCTAAAACAATACGAAGGCACGGTACTCACTGATCAAATACTGATCGATCACAAAAGTTACTAGCACAACTAATTTACTTTTCAAGAGGTAAGTAGGTAGTCGTACTGCACGTATAGCTCATGGAAAATTCTGTAAAAGTCATGGGTTATGAAAAAGTAACAAGGTGACAAGTTCGGTAGACCGTGCGAAATTAAATTAGACCAGCACAAAAAATAATTTCATAACTTTGGACCCTTTAGGCGCTCGATGTAGTACGCACGAATATGACTTACCGGCAGAAATATTAAGCAATCTTACCACAAATAAAAGATCGCAAGCGAAACTAGGTGTGTCAACTTGAAACACAAATTGATTGGCAGTTGCAATTATAGTTAGAAATCCTAATTTATCATGAAATGTTGTAGCTGAAACGGATTCATTTACCAGACTCGATTCGACTTTTTTTTCCCGACTGAAAACGACCTTTTCAACGTTTTATTTCAGCTATGTTTAATCCGACGTTGTACAAGTGAAGTTAGTTATTAAAAACAAAGTTACATACTCAAACAACAGAAATATAACCACCAAATAACTTGTTTCTCGTTTTACGACTTTGTACTGAATGACCTTTGGTGTAATGGTCAAGAAGTTGACTATTAATCAAGAGGTCGCGGGTTCGATCCCCGCACTGTACAAACATTTGTGTGCATGAACATGTTTTTTTTGTACTGGTCTGGGTGTTAATGTATTAATTTATGTTAATTAGTAATACCACTGTACATTCTGATATCTGTAACACAAGTGCTTAAGCTACTTACTACGGAGTCAGATCAATGTATGTGATGTTGTTATATATTTATTTATATACGTAGTTATAAAAAAAAGTTACTCACTCAAATAACAGAAGAATATCCATCAAATAACTTAGTTCTCGTTTCACATTTACTCGAAATATTCAAACCAGCTAAAATGGTCTAACACTTCAGTATAATAAAGGTACATTTAAACATTATAATCTCCACTACTTTACTAAAGTTCCAAGACGGTAGAAATCAGCTGTCTTGTGTAAAATTACGGCTTAATTTAAACACTAACATTTAAATCCCACAAAGCGATTGCGCCTGATTACCGGATAAATGTACTGTAACATGTGCTAGATATGTATATAATGTGCTATTTATGTACCGTGATATACCTACAGTACATACTTCCTATAATATGACCCCGGAATTTGATGTGCTTAGCTGCATAGAGCGTTAAATTTTTATTTACAAAATAACCGCTTGAATTTCCATGGCGAAAACAAAGGAAGGCCGATAATAAGTTTTCGTTTAAATTGGCATGATGACACCTATCTTAAATATTTTCAAGACCATGGTGATTAAAAACATATCCCCTATGAAGTTAATACAAGCATTTTATTTCCAAAAAACTGTAGAAACCAATTTTTAAACACACAAAATTCAATAAATATTCGGTACTCCGATTTCTGATACATGACCGTGACGTCACGTTCATGTATTCTCACACAAAATGTACGGAGGTAGACCGTTTTGACAGATAATAAAAAGTATGTCAACGATTGCTGGTGTCATCTAGCCCATTACGAGTAATAGATAAGAAGCTCCAACTTCAATACAGTGTTTCTATATTTCTGCGCTAATATTTACGTTGACAGTTCACAGATCTCTCTTAATAGTTATTGCTTGCTGCATTCTATTTGTAAATAATGAAACCTCCTAAACGTTAACAAACTTAATAAGTAACACAATTAAAGGGCAACTCGGCACTAAATAAATTACAATTAGCCAACACAATCGTCGACATTTTGCGTGAAATTGCGCCAAAGCGCGACACTAGTTAATTTTGATTTAGTATTTTTGCCAGAACGAATTTGCATGAAACAGTGATGAAACATAGATTTGGAAGAATACTGAGTAACGAAATAGAAACAGTCTGTCATTTAGTCGTTACTTTAACTTACTAAAGCTCGTAAATTCTAACTGGTGGCAATAATGATTTCATGCTCAGTTATATTTGAGAGATTTCATCGTTGGATGGCGCCTGTTACCAGTTAAATCTAGTTTGGGACTATTACTTAATCAAACATTGGCTAATACTCCAAAACATGATACTTTTATGTGAGCAAGTATTTTGATCACATGGTTTACTTACTTGAATTATGGTCGTTGGCAATTTAGAATAACCGTCACTGAACATATTTTTACAAACTTGTTAAACCACACCAAAAACAAGTTTTTTTTTCTCATAAGTATTATCATCTTTTGATCTAAAAAAAGTCGGATAATTATTAAGAAATTTCAAGATTTAAAGGATATATTACTATGGACGAGCTATAAGACACAAATCCAAACACTACAATTACTAAAAATCACCTAAATGTACTTTTTAGAGTCTACAAAAAGCGATCACGAATAACGCAATTAGCATTTCGTCAAAGTAAAACGCCAATTTAGCCGGAAATAAAGACATTCCTGATTGCATGAAGATGATATCAAACCACCCAGTTTTTGAACTGACCCACATTATACACGAATAAAGTGTTAAGAAAATACACAAGTAAATACCAAAATACGTAAACTTAATAACTTGCGCAAGACCAATGGTTCGTTCGTGACTTGTCTAAAGTAATTAACTCGAGCTGCCTACTTAGAATAAAGATTTTTTTTTGACGAGTTCGTGATGCTACATTATCTTCGATTTTTGTTTATTAAATTAACGAAATAATCGTCGACGAGCCTCGTCGTTTAAAGATTGAATGAAATATGAAATGTTTTTTTTGCTTAAAACACTTGAAAAAAACACGTGATTGGTTTTTGCAAATAAGAAATTGGTGTTACTTAAAGGTATTCTAACCAGAAGTTTGGCAGGAAGATAAATCTGTTGTTGTTTTGCTACTAAGTTACTATGATATCATTAGGTTACTAGAACCAAACACATGCGTAGATGTAAATAAGTAATTATGATTACCTACCCAATTGTTTTAAATTGCATTATAGCTCATATCTACCACGGAGCCATATCTCTTAACGAGTTTTCAAGCTAGGGTCTTTACACACAATTACAATAATGCTACGATAAAACGTATTACAACAAATGCATTGCAAAGTGGGGATTATCAAATTGTGTTATACATTATTATGGTGTTCATACGAGTGGTGTACACTATACACACGAAATTGCCCATGCACGACTATTGTACAGCGGCTAGCACATCAGGCTACCCATTTTTGTTGCAAAATCGCCCGTATCACAAGCGCATAAGATACCGCAGAGTTTACCGTAACGTGCGGGCCACTGTACGCGACCCACTTCCACGCGGCCTTCCCATCGCTTGAACTCTCAACTTAGGAGGTGTAAGTGACAAACTTTGGGCAAAAGCTGAAAAAGAAAATTATTTTACTTCAAATTTATACTAAACGACGCCAGCGCAGGTAACCGTAATACTTCCAACAGTAACAACTTCGGGAACTAGAGCTGTTAGTCGCAGAACTCATGACTCACAACGTGGCACGGAAAATTCACCTGGAAAAACACCAAAAAAACACTTGACGCGTTTCGCCACTACGGCAAACAGAAAGTGTGCCAAAAAGGTCCCCGTATTCGCCTTAACAGTATTTGGCTAGCATGTCACGACACATTAACTATACTGGTTTGAAAAACCTCTACACGTACACTTGTGGCATATCTTATAGCCAAAATATTTTTGTAACAGTCTGTTCACGAGTATGTTAGTTTATGTCGATATAAGAATAGTTGTCATATTGATTAACGCGTTATGATGTTCTGACGAGAGAAAAAGTTAAAATCTAAGCTACTACGTACGCAATGGCGCAAACATACTTAGCTTCACAGCATATTTTTATAGGCATTGACGGACTCGTGATAGATTTGTTTAGATGCAATCTTATTTTACCGCGTGTCGGCAAGCATAGTGTAGTATATATATATATATATATGTGTGCAAGGCCGTAATACCCACTAAAACCACAGCGCAATCCACCACTCCGCCATTGTGGGGGGTGCCATGGGGTCGCGTGAGCATTCATCACGGCACCCCGGCGGATAGCCCGAGGGCCACAAACTCCTTGGCGGCGGAGCAAGGTGTTGGGCTCCGCCACCACCCGGCCGCAGAGGATAGGGAGGACGGCAACGACTCACCGCATCTCCTCTTCCTCTGCAGCCCCACCGCAGCGCCATCCAACGCTGCGCCCCCGTTTGGTCGCGGGAGGTAGGCCGCACGGCAACGAAACACCGAGACGTCTCTCCTCCCGCGACCGCACTCGACTGCGAGAGACAGACAAAACTGTCTCCCACACCCGCACCCTTGGACGCATCCTGCGAAGGCCTCCCCAAGCCCACGTGGAGCGTCCCCTCCCTGGATCCCACTTAGCTTCACCGTGGGTGGCAAGGCCATGGTTACTGAGCCCCCCACCCCGACAAGGTGGAGATCCCACAGGGGGGGGGGTCCGACGGCCTAATAAAAGTCGCTGGACGCCCTAATAAAAGACTGAGAGCCGAACACTGTAGCGCATCCTGAGAGATACCTACGTCCAGCAATGGGAGCTGATTGGCTGATATAATTAATCTTATTTACAAATGTTTAAACCCAATAAAAAATCGAAATCTTATGCCTTGGACCGCACACCAACAGCTTCCATGAATCGTGTGTTGTGCATTTACGCCGTTCCAAAGGACGGGTGTGTACTTCCACACTGCAGGTGGGTACATACGTACTTGGATTCCAATAAATCGCAATCATGGATAATGTCGGGTGGAAAACATAACACAGACGGAAACGGAGCCTTCTTGACGGAAAATCTGGGTCTTCGCTTATGTGACGTTACTGGTTTAGACAGGCAAATTGTTGGAGGTAAAAAAATAGTAGACTCGCCAGTCTTTAGAATATTTACTGATTTTACCAAAACCACACAAAAGGTAACATAAAAAATAAAAAGCCAAGTTAATAAGCATCATCTGATCGTGAAAAGTGAACTTTGTCACTGAATATTAAAACAAATTGTTATAAATGTTTTATTGCTGAATTATAATCACAATCTCTATTTTTCCACTTTACATTAAACTATTCAGTAGTGTAAGCACGAAGAACCATCGTAACGTATTCGTAGCGTTGACCTATCGTTGACTTGTCACTTTGTACGGGGAAACTGTTAGTTTCTGACGTTTAGACGACACGAATACGTTACGAAAATGTTCGTGCTCACCCCACTCGCAGCATTCTGTCTGTCTGATCAAAGCTACACCTGTCTTAATTTGTCAATTTCAATTTCAATTACAATATGAGTAACTACCATCAGACATCTCAATATCAGCCGAGAACGATTACCGTAGAGTGCATGTGACAAGCAAATCGCTTGTATGATGTGCAAGGGTCAAGGTTTGACACCGGTTCGCGCACGATGAGGTCGGGTAAATATGCCAGTTTTAGCCAACACGCTTCGACTTCGGTGCACCTTAGACGATCAACTCCTGCGAATCTCACAAGCACCTCAGTTCATCTTGCCTATAATTATTGCCAATAAATGGTCTACGCACTGTACCCTATCCACTGTTATTAAGGATTTTTTTAAAGTATTTTTTTTCTACTAATCTTCTCGTTCCTTTTATAAGAACTGTATAATGTAATTTTCAGTATTTAGTTCAGTAAATTTTCAAGTTCATCACGAGTTATACGAGTAGTTCTCTACATTATTTATCACGTATTGAGAAGTATTTCGAAAAAAGTGTCACAGAAACTTCAGTTTCACGTACATTGATGCCTACATTTATACAGGATGGCGACCACAATACGACAATTGACTTTCTGTCTGTTACGCTTTCAAGCCTAAACAACAGAAAATAATTCTATAAAAAATAATACACATACAGAATGGTGACGACTTTGTATGTGTACCTTAATTCATCCAAATCTGTTCAGTATGGTCCAATCCAAGTATGGTCACCATCCTGCAGAAGGTAGGTCTAGGTGTAGCCAACTTCTGGCTTACTTACCCTATCTATAACAAACGGGTAATTAACTTCTTATTTATGGTTATCGATGCTTCCTTATTATAACTTTGCATGTGGGTTTTTATGTGGCCTATGATTTCGTAATGATGTGTTGTTTTTATAATTTAAACAAAGTTCCGTGTTCGGATCATCCGCCTAATGCCACGATTGGTCCCACACATGATAAACCAATTAAAATCAACTTTAATCTTTGCCACGATAAGGATTGTAAAAAATACTAATGTTATATGTGTATATATTAAAAATAATTATTTTTATCTGTGTGCATAAAAAATCTTTTAACTAGTGCACCCGGCAGACGTTGTCCAGCCTGCTGTTTTTCTCACCATTTAAAGCTTCCCTGTACTTCCACGAATATTTCAAGACTAAAACTAATCAAATCGGTTAAGCCGTTCTCGAGTTTTAGCGTGACTAACAAACAGCAATTCATTTTTATATTTTTTATTTTATTTCAAGCCATAAGGTAGGTAGGTAGTTACATTTTCTAACACGAAAGTAGCCATCAACGCACATAATCGCTCTAATATTATAAATGCGAAAGTTTCTTTGTTTGGATGTTTGTCCGTTAATCACGCTGAAACTACTGAACGAATTTCAATTAAATTTAGTATACAGACAGGGTATGAGCTGACTTGGGTGAAAGGATACTTTTTATCCCGATAAAATGCTCCCTTGTGATAAAACAGGAAGGAGGAAAAATCCAATTTTTGCGCGGACGCAGCCTGGCCGCTAGTCTCCTATATTTAACAGTTCTACCTTCATTCGATGACGACCGCTTGGTGCAGTGGTCCACAGGTCGGACTTCTTAAACCAAGGGTCGCGGGTTCGATCTCCTCACAGTACAAGCATAAGTGTGCATGAACATGTGTGTTTGTACTGGTCTGGGTGTTTTCTATGTATAATATGTATTTATTTACAAAAAAAAAAGTATTAAAGTATACATAACACATGCCTCGTAGCTTACTTTGGGACAAGAGAATTGTTGTGATTGTTGAGAAATATTTATTATTATATTCTACTCGCGAGTCGTGACCCTGAATATTTTCTCAATTTCTGACAATAACCTGCAATCCCCCACAAATTTTTTGGTATGAGGCAAAAAAAACTGGATTCGTTACAAAATCATTACCGATTATCACACCTACCTTACACCACGGAACTTACTATGAAACCCGTTTGGTACAAACAAAATGATGTGTTTAAAATATGTAAGGAAGCCATTAAAAAGTCGTGACCGAAGATGCCAATCGAAATTTTTTAGAAAAAATATTAATGTAATTAGAAGCAGTAAAGATTTTGAAGAAGCAACCTTGTCATTTCTCTCTGCATCATAATTTAGTTAATAATTTTAGTTTATTTTTATTTTAATGGTAATTGCTTTAATGTAACCTAATTTGAATAATCATTGGCGAGGTAAATCTTTTTTTTTGTCAACACCTAACCTATTATTTTGACCAAAACAATTTATTAATGATTCCTCATTATACGAGTAATATCTATAATCAATAAATGTCAATCGTAAGCTGTTTTAAACGAAAAGGTTATACGCTAATAGATACGCAAGTACTAATTTCCAGGAAAATCAATAATTTAGGTTCTTACTGGTCATAAACAAACTAACAATTCGAATGGCATATGAAGAACAAACTTTTCCTCTAAATCTTATAAAAAAACATTCCTATGACGGAACGGACGCGGAGTTTTTCCTAGAACATTGATTAGTTAGATTTACATGATGTAAACATACATTAAATATGATAACAATTTAGATCGGAAAAACAATGACCTGTTTTCCTTAAAAAAATCTTTATAATAAAAAAAGATGAAACTGAAGAAGAAGACTGATTTTGCTGGCTCCTAACAAAGAGATGCGGCGCAGTTAAATTTTCACAAACATTAAACCATAGTTATAAAACTGTTTAACCACGTAAGGCGATGGGTTCCGCACACAGCGTTGCAAAACCGACGTCGTAAATCCTTTCTGAGAACATGTCAATAAACACAGCACTTCGAGGTAGAGCTTGCATCATACAGCTCGAGCAAATACATTAAATATTGAGGAGCATACGTCAAAGTAAGCATACACGAACATCAGCTAAATACTCGTCATTAAGGAAATGAATGGTGCGGTGACTGTAAACCTATTAAGTATTGACTGCCTCGTTTGTGTAGTGGCAAAGATTTCTGCCTTACATCCGAGAGGTCCTGGATTCGAATCCCAGGTCGAGCCAAAATTGTTTCTGAGATTTTTCTGTCATGAATTTCTCAAAAACAGCTCGGAGTCGGGAACTTGGCGTTGGTACACCCCCGTGCCTCGGTGCGCACGTTTAGCCGTTGATCCTGCGTCTGATCTCTCTACGGTCATGTCGGATTGCCGTCTCACCGAACTTTGAGAGTGATGGAACAGTGAGTGCACCTGTGTTTTGGTATTGCAGGAAGGCAGAAGGCTGATTGGTCATAGTAGACTATTTAGTAATCTGTGATAGTAGGCAAGTTGAATGGCTTAACCAATTGAATGATCAAAAAGTGGGATCTAGATGGCGCGTCTTTCCTAGGCAAATTTCGTCGTCTAAAAAAATATCTATAAATTAAAATATTTTTTCTTCGGGATACGCGAACATTAGACATTGGAACATGACACTTTTTACGGATTATTTCGCGATTTTTTTTACATTTTGTTTTAACCTGACGTTTGTTTATTTGACAACTAACACCTTAGTCTACCTGTGACCACGGACGCTGAAAAAGGGTCCGAAACGTCAGGTTATATCGCGAAATAATCCGTAAAAGTATCTTATTTCAATATATTAAAATGTCAATTTTTCCATTCATAGCTCATAATCTTTTTTCATTCATTCATGTTAAAACACGCAATCATCGCATTTTAACGCTAAATTGAACTGACAACGACCTCAACTCGAGTATTTGGAGGTTAGACACCAAAACAAGGTGCTGATTATATCGCTAGCAACATGATTTATTGCATAGCTTGATGAGAAGAGGCTATGATAATTTAAAAGGTTCTGAGTCTAGATGTTCATTGTATCTTCGTTGTTACTGATAGCCATAACACAAGTGCTAGAGCTTTAGCTTACTTTGGGATCAAAACATGTATGTGATGTTGTCCCCTTTATTACATTAAATTGTAATCATTACATCAAAACACCATCGACACAATCGTAATTTGTAAAAATAACTGAATCAATTCATTTCAATTAAAAAATTATAATCAATCAAATTCAATTGACTGAACACGCAAATTAGCTGATTAATCTTGCCTGTTCATAAATCTATTATGTTGAAATGATTAATAAATAAAGATTTATCGTTGCATAGTCGCGTGACGTATCCCCATTGACCTAGTCTGAGATGACCTGGGCATGCGCAGTGCCATCCTCCACCATCGCGACCTAAATCTTAGATGTTATCTGTGACACGAACGAAAGATTACCTGTCTGTTTGTTGAATAGGTCTAACAATGGACGAGGTATTTGCATTTCATAATTTCAAGGATGTAACGAAGTAATTGTTTTTAAAAAAGCTTTAAAGGATTTGTACCTTACGGGATTTTATAGATAAGAGTTGGCTGTCCCTTTGGCCGTCTGATTGAAACCTGGGTGTAAGAACGATGCCAAGACAGTTATTTCTTTCCTTCATATCGTGTAATTACTGTTGTTGCTATTGTAATTATAAAAAAATGAATATAAGTGTATTTTTTTCGATCGCTTTCGTACTTTTTGACATATTATGTACGGATTTACATGTAAAGATAAATATAAATATACAACAACACCACATACATTCATCTGGCTCCGTGGTAAGTAGCTTAAGCACTTGTGTTACAGATATCAGAATCATTGGTAGAATTGGAATTATAAATAAACTTAAATAAATACATATAACACCCAGACCAGTACAAACAGTCATGTTCATGCACATAAATGTTTGTACAGTGCAGGGATAGAACCCGCGACCTCTTGGTTAGTAGTCAACTTCTTGACCACATTGTTGCGATACCAAAGTGGTCGCCAGAATGGAAAGAAAGATAAAATAAATATAAATATTTCACAACAATCACACCAATTCTCTAGTCCCAAATTAAGCTACGAAGCTTGTGTTATGGGTACTAGACAACGGATAAACATACTTAAATACTTTTTTTTTCTAAATTAATAAATATTATACATAGAATACACCCAGACCAGTACAAACACGCATGTTCATGCCCACATAATAATATGCTTGTACTGTGCGGAGATCGAACCCGCGATCCTTGGTTTTAGAAGTCCGACATATGGACCACTGCACCAAACGGTCGTCAAAGATATTGTCAAAGTAAAAACAAACAGTGCACAGTCACGGTTATACGGTTCTGAGAAGTAATTGGATTAATGTGGACTACGCCAGCCTGGCATGACAATGCCTATCACTTTGTACACAGCACTTAGAATACAGCCAACCCATTTGAATCAAAATGCCAAACATATAATGTACGAAAGCATGTATAAGGTTTTCTTTTTTTGTTCGAATTACAGCAAAAAAAATCGTTTATAGATTATTCCTAATAACATGGTTGATGACAACACTATTAAAAAAATATATATTTACAGATATTCTGAGAGGTGCTTGTGGCGCAAGTTTGCAGCGCTTCGGTAGTGATACCAAAAGTTAAGCAACCTTAGGCGCGTTCATGTCTGGGATGGGTGACCAATCTGATCATTTAAGTGACGTCTATTTACAAGCATCTCTGTGCTTTGGAAGGCACTTCAAGCTGTTGGTCCCGGTTAATATCGAGAGATATAAGTCGGTAAGCCTAGTCAGAGGCACTCGGGCGGCTCAATAACATCTGACAGTAAGGTTGGTAACTTATCCTCTCAAACACCCCTCCACCAATCCGCACTTAGCCCGCGTGGTGGAGTATGGCTCAGACCACCTCATAGTTGAGGTGAGGCCTGTGCCCAGCAGCGGGATGTTTATAGGCTGATGAGAATTACAAATGTAATAACGTTTAAAAGATCCAAAATATATAATTACATTTACAATACTTTTATAGGTAATTAATTTTAAATTAAACCGAATGTGCAAAATTCCTATGAATAATTCTACAAATATTAAATAATTAATTAATAGGTGGAATAATAATTAGGCGGATTACAAGTAAATCTGTTCACTGCATATATAATTGGCTTTCTAAGAGGAAGCATTAAAGCAATCACGGGGCTTCAATGTTATTAATATTTTAAATTATAGTGTCCATAAGTGCTTACGAACAAGTAATCATGATTACTTAGTTTCAGAGTCGGCCTCTACAAGTTGACTATTTGTTTTGCTTGAGCTGTGGCTAATGTTAGGTATGCTATCCACACTTGCACATCTAGACCGATAAATTGATGCTCCGTATGTACTCATTAATCCACTTTTAGTAGAAAACCATGTCACTGGTTTACTAAAGAGAAAAACCGGCCAAGTGCGTGTCGGACCACGGAAAAAGTAAAGTTCCGTAGTCAATTTGGCACCGCGCTGTTTTGCATTTCTTGCATCATCATAGCTAGGGCTATGGCTAGCCCCTAGCCGTCAATGTCATCATTGTAAAGTATATATATTTATAATTTCGAAAGTATTCATCACAGGATACCCGAAACAATTTTAAATAAGAGTTTCCGTGCCTGTTTCTTTGCGTGAGAGATTTGAAGTTTTTAGGTCCATAACTTAAGAAATTTAAGAGGGGGGGGACACCGTGTAAACGAATTTCAATTTATTTTTTAAAAACACGTGTAAACTTACAGATCAAGTTCAAAACGCTTACAGGTCAATTATAACATAATAAATCAATATATAACAAGTTAAACACAAATTTTGGCGAGCTATAACTCGCAAATGGTAAAGCTGATAATAAAGTGTTGTAAGGAAACCCTATCCTTATTTTCATAAACCTTTTCAACGAAACCCCACACAAGGGGTGGGTGCACTCAAAAAAAAATTCCCCTTCCTTTTACATGTATAGGGAGGTACCCTTAAAACGGGGTAATTTTAATTTTTCGTATTTTTAAAAATGAGATCTATAAGTGAAGTATCCTCGAACCAAGTTACATGCAAATCAGTCCATGAACGTAGAAGATATTCTGCTGTGACAGATTAGGACGGAGTGAACGATCTTATCGGACTACGGAACCCTAAAAAAGGTAGAAAACGAAATTTCAACGGTCGAAAGTAGAACTACAATGGATCAATTATAGTCGTGGAACTCGCCAAAGTATTCGGCGGTTGAGCAATCGCAGAACAAGTTAAATACAATGTAATTTCGAGTAAAACGTAATCGACTATAAATGAACATTTATGCAGATCTATCTAGCAAAAAATTAGTAATCAAATGTCAGGGACCTTGAATTAGTTCAGACGGATGGCTTTTTGTAAGGCTCTAGTCATTTAAAGAAAAAGTGAAATTGACTACCGGTGTCAAAAATTGCAATTCATACAGTGGTAGTGTGAGTAGGTGGACAACTACCCACAGACTACCTTATAAAAGTATGCTTTTCTGCAAAAATCTCTTTAAGAAAAGATAATATCTTTATTGTGGCACATAGGTTACATTAGTTGGTACAATTTAGGTGATGCAGATCTTCTTTGTCCTATCTCATATCATAAGGCATACAATAATTTGTCACAAAATACAATAACTATATAATGTATCAATTATTATGAGTAGGGTTGAAAGCTCCAACTTGTAATACTCGTAAATTGACACATGATCAAATAGAGATGACATGACATGAAATAGGCTAGATGACACCACCAATCGTTGACATACTCTTTATCATCTGCCAAACGATTTGCCTCCATAGATTTTGTATCGGAATACTATATGTAATTTGACGTCATAATATAGTATCAGAAACCGAGGTCAATTGACTCAATATTTATATGATTCTATGTAATTGAAAATTTGTTTCTACGGGTTTTTTAAAATTTACAAGCTTCATAGGGATTGTTTTTAAAACACCATGGTCTTAAAATTTATACGATAGGTGTCATCAATATGCCTATTACTTAAGTATTCTTTTCATTACAAGCATCGTAACAGTTTATTCAGTTCAAATCAAATAATAATAATAATAATCATTATATGTACATACAACAACATCACATACATTGATATGACTCTGTCGTAAGTAGCTTAAGCACTTGTGTTACAGATATCAGAATCAACAGTGGTAGGTATTACAAATAAACTTAAATAAATACATATAACACCCAGACCAGAACAAACAGACATGTTTATGCACACAAATGTTTGTACAGTGTGTGGATCGAACCGGCGACCTCTTGGTTAATAGTCAACTACTTGACCAGTACACCAAAGTGGTCGTCAAAATCGAAATTGAAAGTATCAAGTTTCTATCGCCAAAACATCTACTAAATAGTCACGAAGAACATTAACGCAACTATTAATCGATTTAATTAAACAATCCGGATCAATTACAATGTGCACTTTGATCGACAGGAGTTTGTAACGATTGAATTTGTTTCGCAACCAAAACTTTTCACTACCAAACTAATCATTAAGCTGACCGTTTTTTTTTTTCATATGAATAACCAGACATTTCGCCGCGATCTCACCTGATGGTAAGCGACGATGCGACCGAAGATGGAACATGTCTGGCTATTAAGTTACGTTTGATAAGTAATAGTCCTCCTGGCCGATTTCGACCACGGCGGCCAATCTCAACAGAGATCAGGCAACTGCGCAGGAGATGCTATAGTGCACAAGTGTGAGCGGAATACACAGGTTCACTCACTGTTCCATCACTCTCAAAGTTTGGTGAGACGGCAATCCGACACGAACGGAGAGAGATTCGGCGCAGGACAAACGGCTTAACGTGCTTTCCGAGGCACGGGGGTGTAACACCGGCAACTTCCCGACTCCGAGCTGATTTTGAGAAATTCATGACAGAAAATATCATAAACAATTTTGTCTCGACCTGGAATTCGAACCCAGGACCTCTCGGATGTAAAGCAGAAACTTTGCCACTACACCAACGAGGCAGTCACAAAGAACATTAACGCAACTATTAATCGATTTAATTAAACAATCCGGATCAATTACAATGTGAACTTTGATCGTACAGATGTTTGTAACGATATTGCAATTCAATTTGTTTCGCAACCAAAACTTTTCACTAACAAACTAATCATTCCGCTGACCGTTTGATAAGTATATTCCAATCGATCATCGTCACATCTAATCTGACGTTTAATATTATTGACGATGAGGGTTCATTATTTCTAATTCCAATGTGAAAGTGAATAGTCATGGAACCTATGGATTCAATTCAATTCCATTTATTTACTTTGAAACACGGTACATATATAGATTTAATTACATTTATAGAACGGCTTGTTTCGCCACAATCATGGCATGTAAAAATGGTTTTAACAGTATACTAGATAAATCAGAATAAAAACAATAAGTCATAAATCAAATCAAAATATGTCAAGAAATAATAATGATGACATAAGACTCAGTATTGAGCATCAATGTGTCCCCTCTAGGTACTAAAAAAGAAATATACAGTGTTTATCCCTTGTTTATAATATACATCAACATAACATACATTGATCTGACTCCGTGGTAAGTAACTTAAGCACTTGTGTTGCAGATATCAAAATCAACAGTGGTATTACAAATAAACTTAAATAAATACATATAACACCCAGACCAATAATACAAACAGACATGTTCATGCACACAATTTTTTGTACAGTGCGTGGATCGAACCCGCGAACTCTTGGTTAATAGTCAACTTCTTGACCATTGCACCAAAGTGGTCGTGGTTGTTTACATTATATCCAACCAACTTGAAACTTATGCCTCTGTTAGGTTTTATATCATTTGCACTTTGAATTGGCCGGCTTATTATTATTTTTAAACAAGGGATAATGTAAATAAAGGCCTTGTTCTTTTGTGGGAAAGGGATTTGTGTTTACATTTTTTAGTCTGCTTGGGAGATGTTTATACTTAAACTAGGATAAACAATCCTGTCAAGCAATCAGTCTCCTTGTAATAAAGAAAATGACTGCCTCGTTGGTGTAGTTGCAAAGTTTCTGCCTTGCATCCGAGAGGTCCTGGGTTCGAATCCCAGGTCGAGCCAAAATTATTTCTGAGATTTTTGAATCTCACAAAAACAACTCAGAGTCGGGAAGTGGGCGGTGTTACGCCCCTGGGTCCGTGCCTTGAAATCACGTTAAGCCGTTGGTCTTGCGCCTGATCTCTCTCCGGTCGTGTCGGATTGCCGTCTTACCGAACTTTGAGAGTGATGGAACAGTGAGTGCACCTGTTTATTGCGCTCACACTTGTGCACTATAATATCGCCTGCGTAGTTGGCTGATCTCTGTTGAGATTAGCCGCCGTGGTCGAAATCGGCCAGGTGGACTATTATTATTATTAATAAAGAAAATTTTGTTGTTATACTGTCACAAATGAACAGAGACAGACTCCCATTCATAATTTAATTAATGGGGGCTGATTCTCTTCACTGATTGATGATGACAAGAGAGTGGAGCCACCTACGTCTGAATTAAAATCTTTCTTCCACCATTGTGCTAGAGAAACCGAGGTCTTTAGAAATGGTTTATATGACATTTTAAGTAGCAACATTGCAACTTGTGATGAGTAAGTCAATCTTTTGTTGAGTTAAATAAGCGTTTTCACTATTAAATAAGTGATTTTTAACTGTGCGCAGTACATTTTTGTAGGTATCTATTAGAGGCAATGATGTGCAAAAAAAACACTCATTCGAACTTTTCTTTCCAATAAATTGACAGATGGATTGTATGTAAGTATTTGTTTACTTTCTTTAATATTTGGATAATCTTATTCAAATATCATCTTATAACATTTGTAATCTCATACTTAAACTTAAATATAAGAACCTAATGCCTAGCTAGACACTTAATTCAATGAAGCCAACAATGTAGGGGTTGTATTAGCATTCCCGTGAAAAATAAAAACTACACAGTAAGCCTGCTACGAGTACCAAAGATGAATCCTAAATAATAACACGTGATAAAATTCGAATAGCCAGTCATGCCACAGTAAAACGACAACAGAAACCGACATAACGCAACAATGTGACGAAACAACACAACAAATGTTTGGGCTATCAGTTTTTAAACAGCATTGTTTTTGAGCAAAGTTTATGATTCGCATCGGACGTGTTTGACGCGCCACTAAGCAAACTTGGTGAAACAGCGAAAAAAATTAATTGTGGCAAAGTGAATTGTCAGCGAGAAACTGTAGCCGACAGCTGTCGTAATAATTCGACCTTTTTTACTGTGCATGTACCTTAATTAAGATTGGCAAAGTACTTGTAATAGTAATGGTTTACTGAAACTTTTGTTATGTTTATATTGGCAAGGTACAGGGAACTTGTACCTAAAACAATAGACTAAGTTTAATGAGTTCTAACAAAACCCATTGGGCATCAAAAAAGTTGACCTAATTTTGCACTGATAGGTCCCCCCTTACTTCTATCATCATATCAGCCTGTTGCAGTCCACTGCTGGACATAGGCCTTACCCAAGGAGCGTCACAGCGCACAATCTCCCGCCCTCTGCATCCAGTCCTTACTTCTATCAGACGAAGAGTAAATACTTATTTTTCGAACACCGTACCTACTCAGAATAATATTTAAGCAGTCGAAAGAATCAAATTTATGATGCGGGGATCGAACCAGTGTCCATGGAAATCCGGCCCGTGTGCGTAAAATCATTTTTTTTTACTGCAGAAATATTATCTCATGTTTGCCAAGCGAATGCTTATCATGGTAAATCACAAAACCACCACACTCAATCTCTACGATGTTACACGTTTTTACTTTAACCCAAAACATCTAACGCCCATACGATTTGCATAAACAATAAATCTAATTACGATTACCGATTTGCCACGCCTGTTCACTGCAGGGCTCGGAATGCGAAATTAGCGAAGGTTCAAGCACAGACAAGACATAAGGCTACCCATTGTTGATGCAAAAGCGCCCTTGGAAATAGGTGCATAAGATTTCGCTGTGTTTACGTTGATATACTTTCACGTGTACCATGGGTTGAATAAACCATGTAGGTGCCAAACTTTGAATTCTTAATGTAAGTATCTAAATAAAAAATCTTTAATGCACAACTACTGCATCACGCATTGCCAATATAAAAATTTTATAAGTCAGGTGCGCGTGCTACTTTTATTTATTATATATACGTACATTATATATACTTTATTATATATACGTAATTGTATGTCTATGATTTTTTTATGTATTTTTATTGTATTTTATGTAAGTAATTAGTTTGTATGTTTATATATTTATCTTAGTACGTGAATAACTTGAGATACATTGTATATTTTTCATTTTTACTTTACGTGCACCGCCTGAATTTTCTCTGCTTGGCCCTTTGGTTGACTGGTAGAGAATGCCTTCGGCATTAAGTCCACCATTGTACACATGTCTTTGCAGAACTTAAATAAATAAATAAAACATTTTAGTAGTATTAGGTTTTTAGTATAAGTTGTTTACTCTTTGTAAAAATTATTTGTTGAAAAATGTATTACCATTTGCTAACTTGTAACCTAAAGTTACTTAACGTAGGGAGTCATTAGGGAAAATGGCTGCTAGAACAATATCCGTTTGAGATTGCTGCCGTAATACCGGCAGGAAGACATTTTGTGAGATGAGTGCCGGGTTAGATAAGCAGTTACGATGGATACTGGGTTATTCTGTCCAGATGCAGAAGCAAAATAACAAATTAACCTTTTTTATGTTCAATTCATATTTTAATTTTAATTTTACACGCTGCAATTTTATTATTTACTAGCGGACCCGGCAAACGTTATCCTGCTCGGTGTTTTCGCATTTTTCAAAATATTTTCTCACCTTTTAAACCTTTCCTGAACTCCCACAAAAAAAATGTTTTAGCGGAACTAACGAAAAGCAAATTCGAACGAATAATTCATTTTCGACCAATCTGAGATAAAACGTCGTAAAAGCCAAAAGGCCATTTTTAACCAAAAAACTGAAATGGATAAGTTATTTTCGTATATAACTCTTGATATACTAAACCTAAAATAAACCACCATAGCTCATTTAGCTAAAGTTTTTGAGCGCTTTACTAAATAGAAAGTTATTCTTAAATACGTACACAAATATAATGATGAAAGTAAAATCAACCCATCCCATTTACGTGGTAGCAATCCCGTATATAACTTTTCAGATGTACAAAAAAATGACGTAAAAGTAGATTTTTTAACTTACAGAAAATTTTTATTGCAAACCTGTAATTAAATCGTTATATAAATTTTAAATAGCTCTAAATAATTTCAAAGAAATTTCATTACTTCCAACTAATAATTGTAAGAATAATATGAACCGTGCTTAATTGCAATTTCATTATGAAAATGTTATTTTATTAAAACACAATAGAGGGTATCATGTCTTGATACATAATAAGAGTCCATCCCTGTTACATAACTTTAACGATACAAGTTGCATAAGCTGCTCTCAATACCGGTATGCGAAGTCGGAAATAACGTGTAAATAACAATAACATTTACGTTATTACGGCCATTGTGGTGCTTCGTCCGTAACACTGGGTCACTTTAACATATGAAATTCATTTTATCGAATTAGGGTTGACAAAAAAATCTTTAAGTGTAATGTAGTAAAATAATGAGAAGATAGGAGGTTTTGTTACACGAATAATATTACACATTCTTACTGACTAAACTACATTATGATACACATTCTTAATAACTAAACTATAGCTTGAAAAGTCCTTAGGTAAAAAAAGAGTATTGTGTGTCCCAATAGCTAATCAAACAAAATAACATTTACGTAAGTCTTTGTACAAAATATTTGAATATGTATGAAACTGTACTGTGTACAAATATTCATCCATATTATTGAAAAATCACGAAATTACGTTTTTTTACTATGTGTCAAAAGTGGGCCTGTTTAAAAATAATGATACAAAGATTGTGTATGGAGTTTTTGTGGGTATCGATAGAGTTGTTGATACCTATTTCTATATTTGTAAATAGTTTAGTCAAAAAGTAAATAAACTAAATTAACTTTATACTTTGTCACTCTTTGCGACTGATTCGACAGACCCCACAAACAGATACAGTCAGGTAAAATGGAGCGAGTATTATTCTTGACCAATAATACTAAATGCTTGTTGATAAATTAAAAGAATTTATAACTGACTAGCTTTTACCCGCGGCTTTGCCCGCGTAGAATGAGGACATTTACAAATGACTTAGTGACTGTATTTTTTTGCATATAAAAGTTTAAATTTGATCATTCCGTTATCTTATATTTTTACCATGTTTCCGTGTTTGTTTTTCACGATTTTGGTAGTAATAAATCGTATAACACCGATGTAATTATTTTATAATATTGATCTATATACGATGTTGTATGATCTATTATTTTCAGCAAGTACATATAGGTTTCTTGCACTTGACACTCGAGAACATGCCACATAGAGCCATTCTTTCAGCTAAAGCATGTCTGCGAGCGTTTCCTGCTTCTAGAGTCTCAACAGCCCGCTGTGAAGCGCCATAAGCAGTCTGCCATTGAAGCCGAGACTGTGTCTGCTCCGGCGTTTCAGATATACGCAGGCTTGCTTGTCGCTCAGCCTGTTCTGTGAGTCGCGCTTCCCTCTGCTGTGATGACTCAGAGGCGCGTTGCGAAGACAAATAAAGAGCGTGCTGTTGACGCCGAGACTGCGATTGCTCTGGCGTCTCAGACATACGCAAGCTAGCTTGTCGCTGAGCTTGTTGCGCGCGCCGAGCTGCTGTTTCGTTTGAAGTCTCATTAGCCCGACGTGATGCTAAATAATCAGCATGTTGTCTACGACTATTTTCCGCTTGCTCCGGTGTTTGTGATGCTCTGAAAGTAGCTTGACGTGCAGCCTGCTCCAGCCTTCTCAATTCCGCTTGAGGAGAAGTTTCTTGACTTCTAGCTACTTTCTTAGCTCGAGCATCTTTCGACCTGTTATATATATTAGATTTGCGCTTACCGGGCATGTTTGAAAATAAAATAAGAATAAATTAAAAACAAACTCAAGAAAAAGTTAAGTAGAAAACAAAAGCTAGATAACTACAGATTTAGTACAAATATGTAAAGTTATAAAATTTATATACCTATCTAAGTTGTTTGAAAGAATACTTGTGAAAAATACACAAAATAACAATCAACCAAATCCACAATCGCAAAGAAAATCAAGCCGTTAGAAAAGCCAAATCGACAAATTATTCGAAAAACAAATTGACAACGCAGAACTGAAACGACACAGAATTAACCTCAAATTTCACCTCAAAGTCACAGTCATTAATATCCAAGTAGCTGTGGTAATTCATTATCGCGTTTTAAAATACAGGTAACGCCATCTATTGGCGCCTCAATAAACTATACTGAGACTACGCTTACGTAGAATGAAAGTTGCTATTTTCCTGCTGTATTGTATGGGAACATGTAAGTAGAATCCTCTTTTATCCCACGGGAGCATATAATTACAATAAAAAGTATATCCTACAATCTAATTCAGGTTATACACTGCTCAACACTGTCTAGGGCTGAAGAAAATGTATTGCATTGTAGTTGATTCATTAACTTGAATAAAAAACTATTATTTAATCTATGTCAGCTAATACACTGTCTGTAAACCAAATTTCATTCAAATCCGTTCAGTACTTTCGGCGTGATTGAGGATTATCAAGATTCCTGCTTTATCCCATGGGAGAGTTTAATCGGGATAAAAGTAACACCTAAATTAGCCTATACCCTGCCTGTATACCAAATTTCATCAAAATCCATTCAGTACTTCCGGCGTGATTGAGGGTTATCAAGTTTCCTGCTTTATCCCATGGGAGAGTTTAATCGGGATAAAAAGTACCCTATCACCTAAGTTAGCCTATACGCTGCTTGTATACCAAATTTCATCAAAATCCATTCAGTAGTTTTAGCGTGATTGACGGACAAACATCCAAACATCCAAACAAATATACTTTCACATTTATAATATTAATAAGATACACATATAATTATGATCAAATCGTCAACCCTAAACCGTCGCTAAGCTAATAACGGCGCGCGCGCAGCTTTCTCTGAAAGTAAAAGTGGACGAGTCGGTTCTGTTTACCTTCCTCCATGCGCCAGACACTGCGGCGGACCTTTTTTTTACTGGATGGACAGTAGTTATGCCATTGATAAAAGCAATTAAGTTTGTGATCAGATAAGCACGGTATATATCGTTATCCTGACAACGGACACTAATTCACTGGATTTTTCTGGGTTCTTGTGACTATGATGAGGGAAAAAGTATGAGGTTTGACATTACCATTAAATTTTGAGGCACGGCTACAGTATAAAGACGTGTCTGCGACATACATTTCATTAGGACTAACTCTACTATATACTCGTGACGTCACGTTAACTAGGTAAATTAGTTTGTAAAAGACGCTAGGAGGGTAACCTAATCTGATAGAAACACAATACAAAAATCTTGACGTTGACGGAAATTAAGGATGTAAAAATCTGACTTGAAAATACAAATCTATAGAATACGAGTATATAAACTAGTGATAAATCCTACATTTAAACATTGAACAAACGAGTCGCTTAAATAAAGTCCTAAACCAAGAACCATAGACAATCTGTCACAAACTCACAAAGGGCAGTGAATGGAACGGATGACAGCACATAGAACTCACTATGCAGCATTTTAACAGATTGTAGTAGGGTCGATATTGCGACGAAATCGTATAATTTGATCTGCTTACATCTGAAGCTATTCAGGCCTTACTCCGTAACTCGTTTTCCATGCTTTCGGACTTAGCCATCACTTTCGTTCAAACGCTAATCGGACAAGAGTGACAAAGATAGCTACGTCAGAAGCTACGGACAATCGGCTTACAGAATTGAGTCTCTGTACACACGGCAGCAAGTCATGGTAACCACTGCGTTGTCTTATGCACTTGTAATAGGGGTAATTTTGCAATGTATATGGGTAGCATGATAGGCTTTCGTCCGTACAGTATGGCCGGTTTCACTGGTTCTTATGAGTGAGTTGTGACGAGCGGCCGCCCAAGGAATGCAGTCAATGCGAACAACTGCATTATACAGTCACGAACAAGAAATGTGGACAAATATGTGTGTGTATACGATACGACATTGCTATAAGGTCGCAAATCGATTGTTCATATAACGGTCGCTGCACTGTACTGTAGATGCAGACAGAGCTTTCAAGGAAGTGTGTGGGAAAGAGATTGACGAATCCTTTAACTGTGATACGCAAAATATTTTAGTTTGTATGGCTGTAAGTCAGAATAATACATCCAAAGTTTTATTTTAAACACGGAAGTGTCCCAGGTAACCTTTATCATTCAATTAAGGCATAATAACATAGTTCCAACTTTAGTCCCGTTGAATAACGTTCGTGCCTTAAAAAAATACAATTTATTTATGCGACAACAAGGTAACCAAGTCGTGGAATGTCAATAAATTTGACATAACAAGCAAAAACTCCACCAAAAACCTACGATAAACAAATTGATTACCATTTAAATTGTAGTCGAAACAAATAATTCAGAATTAAACACGGATGAGGCTGCAAAATTACCATCAGAACATCCTAGAAGGAAAAAAACTGATCAACAATCAAATTGAGACGTCATTAATCATATTATAATATAAAAAAATGTATAACAATCCTCACAAATTCTATATTTCGATCATTTACTTACTTACGTACTTACTTACATAAAATAACATGACCAAGGTTAAACGTATATTTATTAAAACCGGCAATTTCGAAACACAAAGCAGGAGCAACCTATACGTTAGAAAAAGACAGCTATATGTTTCGCATTGCGTCGCCTTCACGCGTTGCGCACACGCACTCGAGAAAGCCGTCGGGAAAAGTCCACACATTTTAATCGTCAATAAAAATTAAACTTTATTATAAAGGGAAGAAAGTGTAGCTTTGTCTGACTTAAATTACACTATAGCAATTGTAACTAACAGATAATATTTTCAGTTCCTACATGAGTTTTAACGTGATAGTCACTTTCCGTGTTACTGTATCGTGTTTTCTGCAGTAAAGTTTTTGATTTGAAGTAGACTACAATAATTTACAATATTACTAATATATAAATTAAGATTCGGCGTAAAACATATACAAATGTTTCCTTAAAATCAGGTTGTATTTTGATGCATTTTATGCTGGTCGTGTAAATAATTAGAGATATAACAAGCGCTACAACGTTGAAGATTGAGGAATGTCACTTTTTAAAGTGATGCATTCCCAAAAGCATTGAATTATGTTGTCATTCTACAATTATTTATGTTTAACTTGTATTCGGCTTCGTAAATTAGTATACAATGGCGGATGACATTGATGGCAATACAGCCTTCGCCTCATAAATGTACAACAACACGAAAGTTCCAGAGGTATCGAGAAAGTTTTAATTGTGTTACTCGCATGGTGGCGTGTAGTTAAAAATGTGGCGCAAAAGTAATTTACCATCGAACCTTAGAATAAAAAGCAAGAAAAGTAAAAGTATTGGCTATCAACGAGTCATATAAAAATCTACCTGACCAGGCTCATGGCCATGAAAAACAACTGTATGGATTTTAGTCGAATACTAGCTGACCTGGCAAATGTTATTTTGCCATATAATTGTTTTGGACTACCCATAATACCAAGGGATATTAAAAAAAAGATGTAAGTCGATTCTCAGACCTACTCTATATGCTCACAAAATTTCACGAAAATCGGTCAAGCCGTTTCGAAGTTGTACGGGAACGAACATTGTGACACGAGAATTTTATATATAAGAGTTGAAGAAATCTATGCTCGTTAATTAAAACCGAGAATCATCTTCTGCTGTTTTAGGGAATTCGAGTATCTATTTTCGTAAACAATTTATAAAAAATCTATCTTATACGCAAACACGGACGAACGGCGATTAAACACTGATTCCCGAGATGAGCTTAGTTCGTCATACAAAAGACATCAACGCGTTAGTGCTCTTATTTTAATAGCAGTGAATGGTCAAGTCTCATAAACTCTTAAATTTAATGGATTTTTAGAATTCAGCAGTGGACAATTTAAATATAGACTAAAGTGCGTGTACGTGTGATCCAAAAAATACCTTTATTATTGGAAAATTTTGTCCCGCCACGTGATAAGCAATTACGTTTGCACTTAAAATATTATAAGCTAAGAGTGGTAGGTTACTGAATTAGATAATAATTCACCTGCATACTTATTTTCACATTTCGTACTTAAACCAGCAGAGTAAAGGCATGTACATTAAACATTTTTTTAGACTAAAAACATACCTTGACAGAAATAACCCAAGCAATTTAATATTACTTTACCGCTTGCAATAAAATCAAAACTCCAACCAAAAATAACCTTTACAACTCAACAATCTAACAGTTTACATGAAAACGCATAGCATTTAATAACAAACAGCCTAAAGTAAACCTTACTCCGTTACAATACCGTCCGCCGATTGTGTTTTGAGGCGGAGTACAATCAGATGTTATCAACGAGGCTGGGAAGAGGTAGCCGGTATCCTAAGCCTGTATTGTGTGAGTTTTTGCTTTGATTACCTTCAGTTTTTGATAATAAACACGCGAGGATAAATTACACTTCTAAAATAAAGCTTGATGCCCTCGAACCCCGGGACGGTTTTATTCGCGATTGTCACAGGAGACGCACTCAAATGGCTATCAAAGTATTCAATAGACCTAATGAAGAGATGAAGTCCTTACCATTACATGTCTTCAAGAAAACACAGAAATACTGGCTCATTGAGAAATGCTTCTATTTTGTTGACGAATATTTTGATAGTTATTGTAATAATTTTGACAGGAGTAAAAAATAATTATAATACTATAATATTGACATGATATTTAACTACTTTGGATTCAATTGATTCGGATGTTATACTGACATTAAAACTGTATACATTTTGCATGCCAGTGTCTGGTAAATGGTGAGGGACTCTTATTATAATTCACATCTGTATGTGTGTGGTACTATGTGGTAGTATTTATGAGAAATAAAGAAAGAAATTTGAAAATTTGAAGATCTTACCAATGATTTTATTTCTTATGGATTATTTGGAGCCGTCAATCTGTTAATATTATGGTAGAATTACAGACTGTAACGATTTCACTTTGTGCAGGGAGCTTGGGAACTATTACACTTCAAATGATGATGTAGTGCCTTAGCTGCCACCATGTATGCATCTACAAGTAAAGTTTACCAAAGCCTTCGAAGTTAAGATAGACCGTATCTCACCTAGTGTAGTTATATAAATTTGCCATACACAGCATTAAACCATGCAAAGATGGAGTAACGCTACGTAACATCATTTGGTGAATTGGCTAAACATGGGGGAAATTGTTGCAACAGATTTCGTTGCCATAAAAACTCTTGGGTATTAAAGTATTAGTTAAATTACAACACTTTTAGTTTTAGATATATTTAATAGTAACAAACATGAAAATGAATCACTTTTTATGAATTATTTCGCGATTGTTTTTTCATTTTTTCTATCTACCATATTTTTAACCATTACTGCTAGGCAGACACCGATGGGATTTTGATGGAACAGACACTGTTTCTACTGGCGGTCAGAGCTTGTTTTTTATTGATTATCATTAGGTGTTGAATATAAAAACTTTACACTAGCATTTTTTTTCAACCGATCACAGGTAACATCCTCACAACTCATTAAAAATCAAAACAATACAGAAATATCTGAATTCCCAACGTTCAAAAAACATATTGACGTCGAAATCTGCCGTATGACATAAAATAAAACCTTGGAATGACCTATCGAAGCGGGTCGCGCTTATATTAGATATCGCCGGTAAAACCAGTATCCACTTATATATTCATTTGAAAGTGAAAACTAGATCTACCAAGATGGAGTTAGGAAATCGATTGAGTCGAATGTCATTCGAACAGGTGATTTTTATTACGCAGCAAGTAAAAAAATGGAAAAGACAAGGAAAAAAAGTAAAAGGTTTTTAGGTTCGCGACTCAAGCTCAATTGCACCTCGTCCTTAGCAAAGGTCAATAATCTTTTAAAAATACAAATATAATCTTCTTCGTGACGTACCTACCTATAGATAAGGAGAATATACTATTACGGAGATATACGACGGGAACAACATAAAAATGTTTTAAAAGAAAACTTAATAAGTATTTTCTAGCTAACTTAACTTAGTTTTTAAGATTTGATTTAATATGTTAGAGACTCGTGATCCCACAGACAAACTTTGTAAATAGTTTTGTGGGACTATTGTCATTTCACTGTAAAACGTTGTTTGTTTAATAAATAAATGAATAAATAAGGGTGCAGTATCTGCGACGTCTGACAGACATTGTATGTCATTAATTTCAATTGCCGAGCGAACTTTCATTTTGATCAACACAAATCTCATAATCAATTGCAGTAAAGCTTAAGAGAGATGTTAAAACTGCTTGTAATTACACTATCTTGTTTCTGCTAAAGCTGTAGTAAAAGTTGTTTTAGAATGGTGTAGATGCCTGAGAGTGTTTACAAGCAGTTGCTGCCAATCTGACATGTTCTATCGCTATTCGCTATACCTTACAAGTAAATGCCAATGTCACATCAAGTGTTTACTTAGTTAGAACTCAAGACTGAAAGATAAAAAGGATAAAAAGGGGTTCCTTTTTGTGCTTAGCCTAAAAGATTATTGGAACGCCATATAAGGTCATACATTGGTACGCTTTATTGTATAGAACTTACAAGTAACTAATCATCTCACCAGTCTATTAAAGTCCCACTGCTGTGCACAGGCCTCACCTCAACTATGAGGTGGTACTAGCCATCCTTCACCACGCAGGCTCAGTGTGGTGCGGTGGAGGGGTGTTTGTAAGGTAAGTGACCAACCTTAATGTCAGATTATTATTAAGCCGCTCGAAGGCCTCTGACCAGGCTTAACGTTAATATTTATCGATATCAATAGCTTAACGTGCATCCGATGCACGCTTTTTTAACCTATGACGTACAAACAAATCTCTCTAATCTCTATATCATCTCTAATATGAAATAATTCTCGTGTCACATTGTTCGTTCCCACTTCCCGTACACCTTCGAAACGGCTTGACTGATTCTTAGGATTTTTTAGCATATTGAGTAGGTCTGAGAATCGCCCAATATCTATTTTTCATACCCCTTAGTGATAAGGGCTAGTATCTCTATATCTCTAATAATACCATTCAACACGCTCATGTCCAAACAAGAACTCAATTACAGGCTAGTACTCGTTTTAAAGACGCTCGCAACTAGAAAACAGTTTTACCAATTCTCGTAATAAAATTTAACTTTTGATACGTCGTGCGAGCTTAACAGCGGCCTCAGTGAAACCTTTTTGCTCGCTCGCGTCGAAACCCAACACCAATTACGAGCAATTATACACACGCGTTTCCCAACCGACGTGGTTTGCTACTTGAACTTGGTCGTAGTGAGAATTTTTAAGTATTAACCGATTGAAACAGTCTGCTAGTTCGTAATTTTGAACGAAACGCAAACATAATTTCGCAAACAAGAGAAGCGAGAAGCGAGGGCAGCGAGTTTTTACAGCCCTAACATTCGTTTAACTGTGTTTTCGTCATCAAAAGCTATAGCAGCAAATAATCTATAAATAAATATGATTACTAATAATAGTCCTCCTGGCCGATTTCGACCACGGCGGCCAATCTCAACAGAGATCAGCCAACTGCGCAGGAGATATTACCTCTATAGTGCACAAGTGTGAGCGCAATACACAGGTGCACTCACTGTTCCATCACTCTCAAAGTTCGGTGAGACGGCAATCCGACATGACCGGAGAGAGATCAGGCGCAGGACCAACTGAAAAACGTAATTTCCGAAGCACGGGGGTGTAACACCGCCAACTTCCCGACTCCAAGCAGTTTTTGAGAAATTCATGACAGAAAGTCTCAGAAACAATTTTGGCTCGACCTGGGATACGAACCCAGGACCTCTCGGATGTAAGGCAGAAACTTTGCCACTACACCAACGACACAGTCAATTACTTACATTGTTACACAGGCATACATTACCGTAGCGATTTGATGGCCAAATCTTTGCTATGTAGAATGATTCTTGAAAGAAAACAGAGTTTGTCTAAGGGTATTCTTGTCACAGGTTTACATATTGCGAAAGTAGTAATGTTTTGGTAAAACTGGTTGGACTGGTTGTTTTGTTTTTCATTTTGATTCAAACCAAATGCGCCTTAACAAATTCATATAATCCATTAATTTCCAATGTTGCGATCGGATAAAAAGTTGCGCCCCTTGTATGACTTGCTTATTAATCTGTCCGTCATTTTATTATATTTTTTGCTTACCCTTATAAATGGCTAAAAGTTTCTGCGAATATCCCAAACGTAGCAACACCAACAACACATTAACAATACCAGCCAGGCATTTGATCAAATGTTTATAGAATTAAAACAATATTGACGTAGGTACAAGCATTAGGTTCACGATAAGCGACGTGACTCATTTGACAGCAATGTAAAATGTGTTGATCATTGGGGTGAGCACGGACAACTATCGTTACTTACTCGTAGCGTTTACCTATCGTTAATTTATCAATTTGTGTGGTTGTCAGTTTCTGACGTTTGGACTATACGATTACATTACGATAAAGTTCGTGCGCACCCCACATACCAGCCATAGTATTTTTTTTCTACTGAAACTAATCTTATTTCAGTTTTGAGGGAATCAATCAAATCAAACCAATCTAATAATGGAATTGCACCAAACACGGTGGCTTCTAATTAATTATAAGTAATTAGTAGTAAATCTATTAAGTTAACTTTATACTTCATTGATATATCATAACCATATTTGAGCTACTGCGGTTACAATCGCGACCCAAACCATGTAATTCGAAGCAAGTTTCGCAACGCTACTGAAATACAACACCCTGTTTATTAATAGCTTGAACTAAGTAGCGGTTATAACTACGACTTGCAACTGATTAAAAACACGTTACAAACATAACTATTCCAAGAATATAATATTTTTATATAAGCCAAGACAAGAAATTTTTATGATACTTTTTATGACGTCGACTTATCATAAAAATCTCAAGCAATTTTATTCACTAATCATTTTGGTTGAAAAATAAATAACCTGCTCATGAGCGTAGATGTTAAGACGAACAAAATTTGTATAGGCACAAAAACGTATTGATAAATATTTTCGTTTCTCGTGTTATTTACATATAAAATACTACGCACTAAATGTGCCCACAAAATGACCCGATGACTTTATCCGGACCTTTTTAGGCCTTGATGTGTATAACGATATTCGAAAAGATATGCTAAAAATAAGGAAATAAACGGTGGAATTCAAATTCCTTCCCAAAACAACGAGGTTTTTTGGGCCCAAAAATTATTTATTTAAATACAGCTGAAAAAGAGGATTATTTTTAAATGTCTACTAAACGACGCCAGCGCAGGAACCAAAATACATCCAACTGTAATTTAGGCTAGAGCTGGAAGTCGCAGGACTTACAATACCTACAACTCGCAACGTGACACTGAAGATGCACCTGGAATCACATCACTGACACCAACAAAACACTCGACGATAGTCGTAGTCTGTCGCTCGTAGTCTGTCGAAGCGACAACATCTCCTGAGGATGCCGAGTCGAGTATTTTGTTGGTGTCAGCGTCGTGGTTCCAGATGCATCTTCTGTGTCACGTTGTGAGTTGTAGGTATTGTAAGTCCTGCGATTTCTAGCTCTAGCCTTTTCAGGTGATTAAAGCTGGATGTATTTTGGTTCCTGTGCTGGCGTCGTTAAGTGGAAATTTAAAGCAAAATAATCCTCTTTTTCAGCTCTAGTCATGAATTTCCACAAAGTAACACCTGATTCCATCAATTTATTTGAATACATTTAACTTTATGAACAGCCTCTTCCCGTTAAACCAACTCTATTACATACAACCTTAAATGAGCAAATGCTCATATGAAAAGTAATTTGTACTTTATAGTCTTTGAATAACCCAGGAATGCTGTATTATTATAAGTTGCCTTTATATTGTTTAGGAGTAACTAGCAGCATTTAATATTACGTATCTATCTTTTGTGGTTTTTTACAACCGAAACATGTGGACTGCATTATATACACAGCTTAGCCTTCACATTATTTTAATTAACATATTCATATTTTGTTCCACTTAAATTACACTTGAACACTTGTCTTGAAACCATATAAATGCATTGTTTATTTTTAGGCCCGTCAAACATCAAATGTGTGATGTTCGTATTTAGAATTCAAATCGCCCACTATTTAAGAATATAATATGAGACGATACCAGAGTTCAAAGTAGCAAACGCTCAATGATAGACGAGTTCCGTAGGAATCATTGAATTCATTAACCTAGGTTATATTCATTTTTCTGAAGTGACTACCCATACAAGCGATAAGACCGCCTAAATTGTACATCTTGTCTGTAAGTTTGTTTTGTGTTATACAATAAAGTGTTAATCTATCTTTCTATTAAATGTCAGTTTAATGTCGGAGGCCAAGATCCACTTCGGGTCACTGAGCCAGCGAAGTAAGTAAGTATCTATCCATCTATCTATACGTCACTATGCCTTGAAAGTGCCTATCTCTAAAAAGGCAAAACCATTATTTGGTTTGCAGTGGCCTATCAAGGTCTCTTAAGATCAATTGATTTTCGGAAACCCTACAGACCTTCCGATCACGAGTGAGTCACAACTTTTTACTTCAACACTACAACATACTTCACCGACAATCAATAGACGTATTAATAGGTTTTTGTTCTGCTTTTAACTTCGGTACTGAACCCTAAAAACTAAACTGAGCCGAGGCTACGTACTTACGATGCGTAGGCGCAGGTTTAGACTGTTAGACCGCGCACATTAGCCAATCGGCTTTATATTCAAGAATGCGCGCCGGTAGCCAAACATACTGTTGGCTTCAAGCAGGTTTAGTGTTTTAGATTCATTCAGAGTTGCGATGGTTAGTCAAACAATGAAATAGTTTTGTGACAAAGACAGAATATAATGAGGTGTCAAGCCTTCTGTTGATTGTTGGTTCGGTCGAAGGGTGTGGTGTGATCTTCAATAGTGTAAAATGGCAGTCAAATTATGATTTTGTTTACTTAATTGAATTTGTCAGACTATGTCAGATGTAAATCTTAACAAGCTCTTTCAATTTGATAAGATACTGAGAAGTTACAATACAAGGTACGTACACACGACGGCAAATCAATATGAAATAGAAATTTCTATTCCCATTTCTATTTCATACTAGCTGACCCGTTGCATGACATTAGTTACGCGCGTGTTTTAAAATATGCAAAATTAAATGTATATTTTTCAATATTTCTGAGAGATTTTCTTAATATTTTTCTCCGTAAGAACCTTCTCCTAATAATAATAAAAACAACAAAAAAAGAATTAGTGAAATCGGTCCAGCCATTCACGCGTAATGCCGTGACCAAGGAAAACGGCTTTCATTTTTATATATAACATACATAGATTGATTTGTCGTTATAGAAATAGAAATTTGTCGTTTTTCTATAACAACAAATCAATATGAAGGTAAATACTGCTGCGTTTTATGCAGATACAATAACCTGATGTACTGTCGACCGTACCTAAATTATAAACAAGTCACATCATTCTTCCCTTTACCCAGTTATAGCTCGCCATATAAGCCTACAGATGCATGAATGCCTTATTCGTCAAACATCACTATGCCTGTGATTATACCTTTACCTTTGTGCATTATGACAACGCGAGGGGGCGGGTCGGAATGCCTTTAAGATTGCTGTGTCGGCGAATTCGTTAACCGATGTTTGCATTAGAACAATGAGTAAGTACGTACGGTACGGTGACAGGCATTATATGAATGCTTCGGACAAAATTAAGAAAATTCAAATGACGAATTCATGAAAAATGCATGTTTTAACAGGAAGGGCGGGGTTAAAAGAGCTTATCAGGAACATTAGATAACATATTTGAAAAGTGACAGCCTAGCGCTACAGCTGGCAGCGAATTCCATACCTTAGCCTTACGCAAATAAAATAGAATAAAAAATAAAATCAGATCGCTTGAAGCGCTAATGTGGTATCTACAAGATGTCCCGATGGTGAAAAGGGACCGGTAGCATTTCATAATTAAACGAACAAAACGCACTCTAACCATATTGCCTGTGTTGAAAAATAATCTTATAGTATGAACAGTCTGCAACCTAAAACAACTGAATCATCTCAACAACTACAATCAAGAAATAGCATTAAAAGTTTCCAAATCCTTTTTCAGTACAAGCCCGAGAGGATATTACAAAACCGCCACTCCGATTGTAACTAAAACCGTTCATGTCAGCTAGCTAATTGCGCGCGCGCAAATGTAACATAACCGTAACGAACGCGAGCGATTACGAACCCTCCCGCTATCGTAATAAGAAACACAAACAGCAATACGTAACGCATGTTTAGTAAACTTTACGCAATGTATGTCGTGTTAAAAACCGTGCGCGGGAGCCGCAGCAATTCAAGTGACTTATGTTTTTTTAAACTATCGTAAACATTATGAGAAACCGTATTTCGAGAGCGATAAAGATGATAATACAACAGTGATGGCAGTAAAAACAATAGAAATAGGATACACAAATCATGTTGTCAATCAGTGTATCGTGATATCAATGACATATTTATTTATTTAAGAACTTCTGCACAAACTTGTATACATAGGTGGACTTAGTGCCGGAGGCATTCTGTACCAGTTAACCACAGGTACAAGCAGATAACATACAAGCGGTGCAAATACAGAGCGAAAAAAATAAAATGCAAAAAATAGTTACCGACTTACTAAATAAAAAATAACAATTAAATAATACCTTATAAACAACTTAACTATGTATATCCAATCAGGGTAAAATAAAAAGGAAACTATTCAACGACTCTCTCAGCACCTCGTTCTTAGCACCTTAGCGTAAGTATCTACATAAAACTAGTTTCAACAAGACCGATAATAAAGATCCTCTAATTGAAAGTAATTAGTAAATTGATAGGTACTTCTTAATCACATGAATCATTCCGAAGTCGAAACGATCGTTAGCAGTTTGTTTGTAAGATCATTTGTTAAGGTTTACAATGCATAAGATATAAACGTGTTTCTTTAAATATTATAGATTCGCAATAAAACACACAAAACTAGAACCCAACATCGAAACATTAGCAGACTTTCAAATCGAATAGTAAGCATTCAAAAGCCGTGGCCAAACATTAAAATAAAAGGCGCAACTCAACGGAATCACGATAAAACTAAAAGAACTGCGAATGCCGATGTAATGGCAGCTATTACCACAGCTCGGTGCGCCAGCGCACCCGGCTAAGGCCAACGAAAACGCTCCCATGATCACCCAATGCATTGTTTGCAGAGGAAACGGCGACTATTGTGCGACTGAATGAACAGGAACACTGTTTAGATAAATTGTTGTTCCTAAACCAACATTATTTTTTCAATATTTATCAGGAATCGAACCTCCCATTATATTCCAAATATTAAATGGATGGCTAAAGTCTTTTGACGCCATTTGACAATTTAAAGTCTTTTGGCATTGGAAACAAACAGAAGAAGTAAAAACAAGAGGACTCAACCTTGGGGATAGCGTCTCAATATTACCAAAAACAGTCTTCAATGAATATGCATTTCACAATTTATTTGTAATTTTGTATTAAGTATACCTACATATAAACACAATCAAAACATTTGTTGTCAATCACATTCACAATAAATACAGAAAAACATGACTTGGTCAAGGGCGTATAAGGCCTATGAAAAGTCGTAAAGTTTTGCAACTTTTAGAAAACCATGTGTGTATCAAATTGATGCACAATTCTTTATATCAGTCATTTTCGGAGTTCTGCGGTCTGGTACAAAATTGCAAACAGTTTTAGCACAACATTGAAAACTTTTGTTCATAATTGGTTATACAAAACCCTGCCTAGCATTGCCGAACAAGCCCTTGGCTAGTTTATTCTTATTAACATTGTGATGTGTATCCAACTTATCAACAATACACGATCGATTAGGCGAAAATGATTTCGACACTCTATTGTATTGTATCTTCAGAAGAAATTGTTAGCAACTCAAGGTTTTGACCTTGGTAGAAGAGATGAATGAAGTGCGCAAATAAAATTGAAATAATCACGGAATTTCGAATGAATGGACGAATACACGATTCGAAATAGTGGATTATGCTGAGTTATTCGATGACCACAGACCGCAGACCGTAGCGAGCGTGCATGTTATGAAATATGGAAATGAAATTATAGCCACAATACAACAATGAGATTGCTGGCGTTCCTTGTAACTGTCGCTCGCTGATTGTTTGCTTACTGGTTTATGGAAAATGCTGTTATGTATTGGAATGTCATATTTTAAGTGGAAGTTCCACTCTTCAAAATTGTAAACAAAAAGAAAATCATAGCCAAAGTCTACTTTTAGCCCCAAGTCAAAAATGTAAATTTATAAACATTGCGGCTTACTTTTACCTTTTATAAATAAATAAATAAATATTTCACTACAATCACACCAATTCTCTAGCCCCAAAGTCAGCTACGAGGCTTGTGTTATGGGTACTAGACAACGGATAAACATACTTAAATATTTTTTTTGTAAATAAATACATATTATACATAGAAAACACCCAGACCACTACAAACACACATGTTCAGACACCCTTATGTTTGTACTGTGCGGGGATCGAACTCGCGACCTTTGGTCTTAGAAGTCAGACATGTGGACCACTAAAGTAAATTTATACTAATATTATAAATGCGAAAGTTACTCTGTTTGTCTGTGTGTTACTCAATCACGCCTAAACTAAGGAACCAATTTGCGTAAAATTTACTTTTTTAAAAGGTAAAAGTAAGTGCAAAACTATTTAAAACACGTTTTATTGTTTTGATATTGTGAAGCTGCTTATGGTGATGGTGTTCTTATGACTTACTATGGATATCATAATCGTACGTCCCGTAAATCTTAAATTGTTCGTGGAAGTTATGTTTACATTTGAATTTGTGTTAACAAATTGACTATATGAGGTATATGATGATGAGATACAAAACAAATCCACCCTCCTTTTTATCTAAAAGGAATTATTTATTTTGCACATAAAACATTTAAATTCTTCACTAACTGATACAATCATGTTACAAAAGATCCATTTGAGTTGTAAATTCTGCATGACCTCTGAGTTGGCGGCACTCACTTACCTATGTACAGTATGCAAACTTCAAAGTTACAGTTTCCAAAAAAAAAACGTGCAGGACTATTCCAGGGAATGCTCCACAAAAGAAAGCTTATGACAATGAACATAAATTAGTATGAATATGTATTACGTTCAAAACGCACAATGCATAGCACATCAACATATTATGAAACGTCAAGTACCTTAAAATGAAATGACACTTAATTTTTCCATACTTAAAGATGAAACTTGTCTGAGATAAATTTACATTTGGAGTAAGTTGACGAGCTGTTTGCTGTATGCGTTGCGGAACCCATTGTTAGCCGCGTGGAACGAAACGCTCGGAAAAAGTGTTCGGTTGCGTAAGGAAAATCTGTTGCGTTTCGTTTTTGTCTTTGGAAGTATTGTGGTTTGTTTTTGGCTGAGGCTGTCTGCATATAACACTGCTTGTACTCAAAGAGATGCATATTTTGTCAACTACTAACTTTTTTTTTCTTTATGGCTTTGTAAGACGTAGCCATTATCAAGTAAAAAATTAGGGAAAAACTTATTAGGTCTATAACTACTGTAAAAATCAGTATAAGTATCTGATCCGATTAAGTAACAATAAAGTACGTACCTATATTTCCTACGTACTCATATATTAATGTGTAAGTACGTATTTTTTTTAATTATAAATAAATAAATAAATATTTCTCAACAATCACACCAATTCTCTAGTCCCAAAGTAAGCGTCGAGGCTTGTGTTATGGGTACTAGATAACGGATATACATACTTTTTTTGTAAATAAATACATATTATAAATAGAAAACACCCAGACCAGTACAAACACACATGTTCATGCACACTTATGCTTGTACTGTGCAGGAATCGAACCCGCGACCCTTGGTATAGAAGTCCGACATGCGGACCACTACTTTCACAATCCTTAATGTCGGATGTAGTATAGTCCGTAGTAGTAGTAGTAGTAGTATGTAATATCGAAGTTATGTCTAATAGAAAATGCTTTAGGGCATTATGTCCGCTTTGTTACAAAGTTTGCCGGGCAAAAAGTTTAAATAAAATAAATACAATACTTAAAGGTAGGTATAAACTACTTAATTACGAAAAATCGAAGCGCCTTATAGCATCTTTCCTTCATGCTCTGATGGCATCGCTTATGTAAAGTTGCATTAGTTTGATCACAATCTGTTACATATTATGTATTTGTTGCATCAAATAATAGTGTGATGGCCTAATTGAGATGTAGCAATATGTAAATCTTAGAAAACAGCACCGAGAGCGGCAAACTAACTGACTTGATAACTAAGGCCTCTAGCCCACCGACGCATTCGCATGCGGAAGCGAATCTCTGCGAATATTTGAGATTTATTCCGCAGGAATTCTCGTATCGTTTGGGTGCATACTTCAACCAGAGTAAATCCCAGTTCCTACTATTGAATCATGGTTGGAAAGAGATGCGAAAGAAATGCGTCTGTGTAGCAGCTATTTAATATATAAGTTACATTTAGAACACTTTTGGGCACACGACTTGTCGCAAGCGCGGTTGAAAAACGTGACGGAGAAGTAAATGCGCGCGATGAGTGATCGACGCATATCGGGGACACGCATGGATGGTCGATATGAGGTATCTAGTCTTATCGTATATCTGTGTGCAAAACGCTATCAGATTTTACAAAATTCGTTAAGTATCACGTTAAATTGTGTTCAATTATGATACGTTACTCAAGTGCTGCTTTAATAACTGTTACCTAGTAAGTACTTTAAAATATTTAGTAATAGATAAAATATATACTATTCACTGTTAAACAATTTGGCTACGATACTAAATTTATAAGGTATAAAATACCTAACTTCCTAGAATAATGCAAGGTAAAGATAGGATACATAAATAAAGAATGCACTAACAAACCATCTGAATACTTCAAATAGTTACCCGACTACCTAATCACGAGAAAATCGTTATACAACACCTTACAAGATGACAAATTAATACACAGGCTTAAAGCTGTGTTTTATTCCCGTGCACAAATATTTGTATGGGTTACAGAATATTTGCGTTTATCCTGCGCCTGATCTCTCCGGTCATGTCGGATTACCGTCTCACCGAACATAGAGAGTGATGAAACAGTTGATTGCACCTGTGTATTGCGCTCACACTAGTGCACTATAATATCTCCTGCGCAGTTGGCTGATCTCTGTTGAGATTGGCCGCCGTGGTCAAAATTGGCCAGGAGGACTATTTTTTTATTTGCGTTTAATAAACAATGGCCAATGACAAAAGACAATACCATGCACCTTCCTGGCGAAGAATATCGCTTACCTACCAACCTATTAACTTTAACCCACGACGAAAGAGACGGGTGTTGAAGATAAATTTGACCGTCTGTGTATGTTTGTGTGTCTCTGTCCGTGGCATCATACGAGTAGCTTCAGAACGAATGGACCGATTTAAGTGCGGTTTATTTTACTCAAAAAAAGATTTAATCATGGTGGTTCTTAGCTATCATCATCATCTATATACGTCCCACTGCTGGGCACAGGCCTCACCTCAACTATGAGGTGGAGCGAGCCATACTCCACCACGCGGGCTCAGTGCGGATTGGTGGAGGGTTGTGTGTAAGGTAAGTGACCAACCTTACTGTCAGATGTTATTAAGCCGCCCGAGGGCCTCCGACCAGGCTTAACGACTAATATCTATCGATATTAACCGGGACCAACAGCTTAACGTGCCTTCCGAAGCACGGAGATGCTTGTAAATAGACGTCACTTTTATGGTCAGAATGGTTACCCTTCCCAAACATGACCGCGCCGTAGGTTGCTTAACTTTTGGTATCACTACCAAAGCGCTGCAACCACAGCGCCACAAGCACCTCTAGGTTCTTAGCTATGGCTGGTCAAAATCCGTGGTCTTTGAAGCTTACCAGCAGTTTTTCCGGCTCATGTTTTAACATGGGGTAAAAAAATATTGTTATTATTATTGTCAAACAGAAATGCAAAACCGTAACATTTGTTATGATAAGGGTGTTAGTGTCGAGTGACAATAGCAATTCAACGATTTAGTTTCAGACTTTAAGTTCATTTTTAGGGTTCCGTACCTCAAAAGGAAAAAACGGAACCCTTATAGAATCACTTTGTTGTCCGTCTGTCCGTCCGTCCGTCTGTCAAGACCCTTTTTCACAGGAACGCGTGGAGGTATGAAGCTGAAATTTATATCAATTACTCAGGTCTACTGTCCCTTGAAGCTGTGAAAAAATCAAACTTCTAAGCCAACGCAATCAAAAGATACAGCCGTTTATGCCGCAAATTTTCGACACTTGCAAGGGAATCAAAACCTACAGGGTGCTTCCCGTGAACTCAGAATCTTGAAATTTGGTACGAAGCAACGTCTTATAGCATAGATAAAGGAAAAATTACGAAAACCATAAATTTTTAGTTACATCACATAATATATATTTTTTTAATAATTTTAAACTTACTACCCATTTCCTCATAAACGCGTAGAGGTATTAAATTGAAATTCATACCAAATACTCAGGTCTATAATACCTTTAAGCTGTAACAAAATCAAACTTCTATGTCAACGCAATTAAAAGAAACAGCCATTTAAGCTGCATATTTTGAAACTCGCAAGTACTCGCAAGGGAATCAAAACCTAAAGGGTACTTCCAGTCGACCTAGAATCTTGAAATTTGGCATGAAGCAACGTTTTATAGCACACATAAAGGAAAAATTCCGAAAACCTTAAATTTTTAGTTACATTACAATATATATATTTTTTAATAAATATAAACTTATTACTTTTTTCCTCATGAACGCGTAGAGCTATCAAGTTGAAATTCATATCAAATACTTAGATCTAATTGCCTTTAACCCGTGAAAAAAAAAATTCTAAGTCAACGCAAAACGCAAAAGTACAATCATTGATACCGCATATTTTGAAACTCGCAACTACACGCAAGGGAATTAAAACCTAAAGACCACTTCCCGTTGACATAGAATCTCGAAATTTGGTAAGAAGCAATAGCTTACAGCACAGGTAACAGAAAAATTCCGAAAAGCTTAAAATTTATGACATTATTATATTTCTTATTGTTGGTTATAAGTGTTTCAGTTATATTATAGATAAATGATATGTGTTAATCTACACTTATATTATAAAGCTGAAGAGTTTGTTTGTTTGTTTGTTTGAACGCGCTAATCTCAGGAACTGCTGGTTCGAATTGAAAAATTCTTTTTGTGTTGAATAGACCATTTATCGAGGAAGGCTATAGGCTATATAACATCACGCTGCAACTATTAGGAGCGAAGAAATCATGGAAAATGTGAAAAAAACGGGGGAAATTATTCATCCTTGAGGGCTTCCGTTGCGTACGCTGCGAAAACAATTCAAAATATTTCTATACAGAATTATTCCTCTTAAAATGATCTAAAAAAATGTCTGCGACAGTATATGTCTAACTATTAAGATCAAGTCACTAGAACCGTTTTTGTGGTAATCAAATTTGGCCGAATTTAATGCATTATTTGTTAAGAGTTGTATCAACGTAATAATATTTATCTTTATCCAAAAAAATGTGTTGTTGATTAAGAGTATTTAGTTGTGAACAAGATTGTCTTTGACATCACTTAATTTCAATGACTATCTTTGAAGATATAACAATTTTAAAATAACACCAATATAAAATTCACTCGCGCCGCATGATGTGCAAAACATGACGCTGCAATGAAGAGAGGCGTTGCTTGCGAGCGACGCGGAGAGAGGGGTGTAGCTCTACGAGGTACCATGATGAACCAAAATTAGATTTAATTAATGACCAGTTGCGTCATATCTTTACGTCGACCCTGCCGCTGTGCCTAAAAAGCCGGTTGTTTAACCAATGCGTCTTGCCAGTCTTAACCTACGGAGCCGAAACGTGGAACATGACAGTCAAGCTGGCTCACCGACTACACGTCACTCAGCGTGCTATGGAAAGGTCTATGTTGGGGATCTCATTAAGGGATAAGATCCCGAACGAGGTCATACGACATAAGACTAAGGTAACTGATGTTGTCCAAAAATGTAGCAAGCTAAAGTGGCCGTGGGCTGCCATGTCTGTCGCAGAACCGACGAGAGGTGGAGCAGGAAGGTTCTTAAATGGAGACCACTCTTAGGTAAACGTAGTGTGGGACGCCCCCCGGCTAGATGGACAGACGACCTGAAGAAGGCAGCTGGTAGTGACTGGATGCAAAGAGCGGGAGATCTTGCGCTGTGGCGGTCCTTGGGGGAGGCCTATGTCCAGCAGTGGACTGATACGATGAATAACCACGGTGACCGCGTATAATAATCTGGGACGAATGTTCCATGGTCCATAGAGCTCATGTAAAAGGGCTAGATAGGACTCTTAGAGATATAAGAAGCTGTGATAAAATTATCATCATAAAATTACTGTTATGTTTGCGGGGGACTTTTGACAAACTGTACCAGTAATAGTAAGGGGAACAAGGGCAGACAGGCGGTTGCAGCCAGAGACGTCGGAGACCTCAACATCAAAATTGTCTCGGACAGTGCATCCGTGCTTCAAGCTCTACAAAACAACACCATAACCTCTGCCCTCATATTGGAATGCCACAACGCACTCCAACACATTGCAAGGAAAAATAAGATAACCTTGCAGTGGATCAAGGGACACAGTAACTCTCTCGGCAACGACGCAGCCGATGAACTCGCGAAAAAGGGATCCGCGACAACAGTGTTTGGCCCAGAACCGCTACTACCTATACCGCAGGCCCAAATAAAAACATGGCTGCGAGAAGACACCGCAAAAAACCATCTGCTAGAATGGACAAACAGTGAAGGCTGCAGGCAAACTAAAAATGCAGTTCAGATGCCATCTAAAAAGCTTGCCCGCAACCTCGCCAAACTAAAGCGCGACAATCTACGCAGAGTTATAGGGATAATAACAGGCCATTGTCCCCTAAACAAGCACCTATTTAACATAGGTGTAACAAACAGCCCTCGATGCAGAGGATGCCTCGAGGAAGAGGAAACGCCACAGCATGTACTCATGGAGTGCACAAGTGTGGAAAAACAGCGAGCAGACATTCTAAAAAACCCAACATCATTCCCAGAAATCTTTAGTGGCCTAGGCAGGCTGCTAGCCTTCTGGGAGGACTTGGGCTGGTTGGAATAGAGGCAAACACGCACAATGGCCCAATCGTGAGGCTAAGTGCGGAAAAAGCCCTGCAAAACTAACTAACTAAGGGCAGACATTGTAAAGTCTTGCCTTTAAAATACTCCAACATGGAAGTTTGTGAACATCTTAAAATTAACTACATACATGAGAGCACATTTGGGGGGAGGTAGAAATAGTCCTCCAGACCGATTTCGACCACGGCGGCCAATCTTAACAGAGATTAGCCAACTACGCAGACGTTATTATAGTGCACAAGTGTGAGCACAATACACAAGTGCACTCTCAAACTGCACTGTTCTATCACTCTCAAAGTTCGGTGAGACGGCAATCCGACATGACTTTTTCTTCAGTTTCTTTTAATAGGAGACGGGAAAGTACCTCACTTTGAAAATAAAATTGCAATTGAACGAGATTAAGGATTAAGAGTGAGTAACATTGAGGACTTTATATCGAAAGTTCACCCTGAAATAAGCGAAATAGAAAAAAAAAGATCATCAATGGATGTGTCAAGTTGCAATATTGGGAGTGAGAAACTGTAGCGTAGACGAAATTAATAAAATAATTATTTGAACACAAGTGGCCTTCCCCCATATTCCCTCAAGTTAAAAATAGGTGCCCCAATAATTTTACTTAGAAATCTTAAACCACCGGGACCCGACTTAAAATCTAATTTATCCGTAACGTGATGGTTGCAATAGTTTAGACTGGTTTAGCAGTTGGTCAAACAGTGCTTATACCTCGCACCTTTTCCAAATTATTTACCTTTTAATTTTAAAAGAATTCTATTTTCTGTTATGCTATCTTTCATCGTTACAATTAATAAATCACAGGGGCAAACATTAAAACACATTGGAATTAATTAACGTCAAGACTGCTTTTCACACATATGTCGCGTTGTCAAGATCAGACCTACAAACGCGTTGCGGACAAAACTAATATGTTCTTCTGACACAAGAAAATAAAACTAGAAAAATAATTAACGCAGAAGTACTTTAAGCTAAGCTAATTATGTTCATTTAAAAACTTAAAAAATAAATTGTCTAAAATAATAACAAAAAAATAAATTTGCAAACATAAAATGAAGCCCAAAAAAAATATTCCACGCGGACGAAGTTGCGGGCACAGCTAGTATAAAATAAAGGATTACTTAAACGATAAAGAGATCTTTGTCTTAAATTTATGCTCCTCCATCTTTCCCCATTGTAATGTTATGAATTTCATTTTGCAATAAAAATACCATAGTTATGACTCGATTGTCGTAATGAACGAACTTTGTAAACCTTGCAGGTTTGTACGGAACCCTCGGTGCGCGAGTCCGACTCGCACTTGGCCGGTTTTTTTGTATACAATTTTAGCGGCTGATTAGTTCTAAATCGGCGGTATTAAAGTCGGTGAACTTGGTCTCAAATTAGCTATGAAAGTAATAAGTACATACCTCTGTAAATATTTACTGACCCAATTGACCCTAAAAACTTTTTAACGCGGATCTGACTGAACTGACTCCGTTTCCGTTTGGTATTAATTTTGTGTTTTTACTAAAGAGTTAAAAAAAAAGTTAAATTTTTTAAATTTGTATCTGCTTAACATTTCGTGTAACATGCATATTTACTTGCCCTTAAAATAGGAGCATGAAAAATAAAACGTGACATTTACTTGTTGAAGAAGCCAGCAGTGATAAGCATGATAAATGCCACTCTGAACTCTGAACGTTTTTAAAGTAAGAAGGCAGGATGGATATATTTAGATATACGTAATACAGGTAGGTGAAGATTTATAAATGCTTTGTAATCAAATTAGACGACGCAAGGTAGGAACCCAAGCACTTAACATTGCAAATTATTACTTTTCATAAAAATTGTACAGTGCAGGTAACACAAGCTAGGGCTACCAACCAAAATGTATAACATTTCTTTTAATAAAGGCCATTGTACCGCTTTTGATTAGGTATTGTAGAAGACGGATATTTCTCGCTAATGGGACTTAAGCTTTACAATCTACCTACAATGAAAACACTTGTATCAATATCGATAGCTATTAACATTTCAAGGAAATCTATGTCTATTTTGAATGCATATTGCAGGTACCCACAACATGCACACAGTTGTTAATCCAACAGCAGAAAAAGAAACCACCTGTGCGTATCATTGTTTTCAACGTATCCACATAACAAGTGTGCGTTTTGTATAAACAAAGGTTTGTTTACATTAACAGTGCTACCTTGTACAAATTAAAAAGTTACATTCCCGCGTTTCCGCCCACTCCCGGAAACGCTTCGTTGGCAACCCTGGCACATTTCCACGTGAAAGTTGGTACTCACCTGGCAGAAAACCTTTGCCGTCCTTCCTCTCCTGCTCCTCGCCCCGCGCCAACTCCTCGGATACCTCCTGGCCATCCACATCATCGCAACTGCCATCACGCACCAACAGAACCGCGCATAAACACACTAGCGTAATCCTTAATAACTCCCGCATTGTAAACTTTAAACAATTCCCATTTTTATTATCACTGCATCTGAACAGTCACATTTTAACGCTCCAATGATGGTAGAATCACGCACATAACACATTCACTGAGCACAGAACATAAAGGTTGTCGTGAGTGAAATCGTATTGTTTTTCGAATTTTAAATTTGGAACGGTGCGCGCGCGTCGGACGTGGGTCGCGGAGGTACTGGCGCGCGCGCTCCCCACCGCGCGCCGCGTTGGTCGGCTTCGGCAGAGGTTTCTAATACCACAATACCAGAGATAAGCTATCAGAGAAAACTGCGGTTGCTGTAATGACTTGCTTGGTGCACTGTTGTTCGATTGATTGCAGTTTAAAAACCTTGTATAGCTAGCTACCTACAAATTTTTACAGTAGGTTTATTGCTATATTAAAATCATAGCTTACAGCGGGGATTGTCCGTCTGTCGGCCACCTTATTAAAATAACACTCCTCGCTTGTAGAATATAAGTACTAACACATCTAGGTATAAGCTTACTAACAATTTATGGATCTTTTAGTTGTGCGAATATATATATTTTATTAATAATAATAGTCCTCCTGGCCGATTTCGACCACGGCGGCCAATCTCAACAGAGATCAGCCAACTACGCAGGAGATATTATAGTGCACAGGTGTGAGCACAATACACAGGTGCACTCACTGTTCCATCACTCTCAAAGTTCGGTGAGACGGCAATCCGACATGACCGGTGAGAGATCAGGCGCAGGACCAACGGCTTAACGTGCTATCCGAGGCACGGGGGTGTAACACCGCCAACTTCCCGACTCCGAGCTGTTTTTGAGAAATTCATGACAGAAAATCTCAGAAACAATTTTGGCTCGACCTGGGATTCGAACCCTGGACCTCTCGGACGTGAGGCAGAAACTTTGCCACTACACCAACGAGGCATATATTTTATTTATTATTTAAATCGTTAGAAAATACGAATGTTAGTACACGTACTATTAGGTTTAGTTTATGTAGCTCTAGAAATAACTCTCGGGTCGGCTTTATGGTCACAAAACTTATTAATTGATTTAAGAATTATTATAGGTACATACTAAAACCACAATTTTAAATATAAAAAACCCGACATAAGCCAGGAACATTTGGTGTGCTTCATTTTGACCAATCATTATTAAATTACCACCCGTTATTAAATTATCCTTCGAATAAAAAACCGCATTGAAATCGGTCCATCCGTTCGGGTGCTACGATGCCACAGTCAGAAACACACTAACAGAGAATATGGTTTTACTTTCAACAACTCTTTTTTAGGGTTCCGTACCTCAAAAGGAAAAAACGGAACCCTTATAGAATCACTTTGTTGTCCGTCTGTCCGTCCGTCCGTCTGTCAAGACCCTTTTTCACAGGAACGCGTGGAGGTATGAAGCTGAAATTTATATCAATTACTCAGGTCTACTGTCCCTTGAAGCTGTGAAAAAATCAAACTTCTAAGCCAACGCAATCAAAAGATACAGCCGTTTATGCCGCAAATTTTCGACACTTGCAAGGGAATCAAAACCTACAGGGTGCTTCCCGTGAACTCAGAATCTTGAAATTTGGTACGAAGCAACGTCTTATAGCATAGATAAAGGAAAAATTACGAAAACCATAAATTTTTAGTTACATCACATAATATATATTTTTTTAATAATTTTAAACTTACTACCCATTTCCTCATAAACGCGTAGAGGTATTAAATTGAAATTCATACCAAATACTCAGGTCTATAATACCTTTAAGCTGTAACAAAATCAAACTTCTATGTCAACGCAATTAAAAGAAACAGCCATTTAAGCTGCATATTTTGAAACTCGCAAGTACTCGCAAGGGAATCAAAACCTAAAGGGTACTTCCAGTCGACCTAGAATCTTGAAATTTGGCATGAAGCAACGTTTTATAGCACACATAAAGGAAAAATTCCGAAAACCTTAAATTTTTAGTTACATTACAATATATATATTTTTTAATAAATATAAACTTATTACTTTTTTCCTCATGAACGCGTAGAGCTATCAAGTTGAAATTCATATCAAATACTTAGATCTAATTGCCTTTAACCCGTGAAAAAAAAAATTCTAAGTCAACGCAAAACGCAAAAGTACAATCATTGATACCGCATATTTTGAAACTCGCAACTACACGCAAGGGAATTAAAACCTAAAGACCACTTCCCGTTGACATAGAATCTCGAAATTTGGTAAGAAGCAATAGCTTACAGCACAGGTAACAGAAAAATTCCGAAAAGCTTAAAATTTATGACATTATTATATTTCTTATTGTTGGTTATAAGTGTTTCAGTTATATTATAGATAAATGATATGTGTTAATCTACACTTATATTATAAAGCTGAAGAGTTTGTTTGTTTGTTTGTTTGAACGCGCTAATCTCAGGAACTGCTGGTTCGAATTGAAAAATTCTTTTTGTGTTGAATAGACCATTTATCGAGGAAGGCTATAGGCTATATAACATCACGCTGCAACTATTAGGAGCGAAGAAATCATGGAAAATGTGAAAAAAACGGGGGAAATTATTCATCCTTGAGGGCTTCCGTTGCGTACGCTGCGAAAACAATTCAAAATATTTCTATACAGAATTATTCCTCTTAAAATGATCTAAAAAAATGTCTGCGACAGTATATGTCTAACTATTAAGATCAAGTCACTAGAACCGTTTTTGTGGTAATCAAATTTGGCCGAATTTAATGCATTATTTGTTAAGAGTTGTATCAACGTAATAATATTTATCTTTATCCAAAAAAATGTGTTGTTGATTAAGAGTATTTAGTTGTGAACAAGATTGTCTTTGACATCACTTAATTTCAATGACTATCTTTGAAGATATAACAATTTTAAAATAACACCAATATAAAATTCACTCGCGCCGCATGATGTGCAAAACATGACGCTGCAATGAAGAGAGGCGTTGCTTGCGAGCGACGCGGAGAGAGGGGTGTAGCTCTACGAGGTACCATGATGAACCAAAATTAGATTTAATTAATGACCAGTTGCGTCATATCTTTACGTCGACCCTGCCGCTGTGCCTAAAAAGCCGGTTGTTTAACCAATGCGTCTTGCCAGTCTTAACCTACGGAGCCGAAACGTGGAACATGACAGTCAAGCTGGCTCACCGACTACACGTCACTCAGCGTGCTATGGAAAGGTCTATGTTGGGGATCTCATTAAGGGATAAGATCCCGAACGAGGTCATACGACATAAGACTAAGGTAACTGATGTTGTCCAAAAATGTAGCAAGCTAAAGTGGCCGTGGGCTGCCATGTCTGTCGCAGAACCGACGAGAGGTGGAGCAGGAAGGTTCTTAAATGGAGACCACTCTTAGGTAAACGTAGTGTGGGACGCCCCCCGGCTAGATGGACAGACGACCTGAAGAAGGCAGCTGGTAGTGACTGGATGCAAAGAGCGGGAGATCTTGCGCTGTGGCGGTCCTTGGGGGAGGCCTATGTCCAGCAGTGGACTGATACGATGAATAACCACGGTGACCGCGTATAATAATCTGGGACGAATGTTCCATGGTCCATAGAGCTCATGTAAAAGGGCTAGATAGGACTCTTAGAGATATAAGAAGCTGTGATAAAATTATCATCATAAAATTACTGTTATGTTTGCGGGGGACTTTTGACAAACTGTACCAGTAATAGTAAGGGGAACAAGGGCAGACAGGCGGTTGCAGCCAGAGACGTCGGAGACCTCAACATCAAAATTGTCTCGGACAGTGCATCCGTGCTTCAAGCTCTACAAAACAACACCATAACCTCTGCCCTCATATTGGAATGCCACAACGCACTCCAACACATTGCAAGGAAAAATAAGATAACCTTGCAGTGGATCAAGGGACACAGTAACTCTCTCGGCAACGACGCAGCCGATGAACTCGCGAAAAAGGGATCCGCGACAACAGTGTTTGGCCCAGAACCGCTACTACCTATACCGCAGGCCCAAATAAAAACATGGCTGCGAGAAGACACCGCAAAAAACCATCTGCTAGAATGGACAAACAGTGAAGGCTGCAGGCAAACTAAAAATGCAGTTCAGATGCCATCTAAAAAGCTTGCCCGCAACCTCGCCAAACTAAAGCGCGACAATCTACGCAGAGTTATAGGGATAATAACAGGCCATTGTCCCCTAAACAAGCACCTATTTAACATAGGTGTAACAAACAGCCCTCGATGCAGAGGATGCCTCGAGGAAGAGGAAACGCCACAGCATGTACTCATGGAGTGCACAAGTGTGGAAAAACAGCGAGCAGACATTCTAAAAAACCCAACATCATTCCCAGAAATCTTTAGTGGCCTAGGCAGGCTGCTAGCCTTCTGGGAGGACTTGGGCTGGTTGGAATAGAGGCAAACACGCACAATGGCCCAATCGTGAGGCTAAGTGCGGAAAAAGCCCTGCAAAACTAACTAACTAAGGGCAGACATTGTAAAGTCTTGCCTTTAAAATACTCCAACATGGAAGTTTGTGAACATCTTAAAATTAACTACATACATGAGAGCACATTTGGGGGGAGGTAGAAATAGTCCTCCAGACCGATTTCGACCACGGCGGCCAATCTTAACAGAGATTAGCCAACTACGCAGACGTTATTATAGTGCACAAGTGTGAGCACAATACACAAGTGCACTCTCAAACTGCACTGTTCTATCACTCTCAAAGTTCGGTGAGACGGCAATCCGACATGACTTTTTCTTCAGTTTCTTTTAATAGGAGACGGGAAAGTACCTCACTTTGAAAATAAAATTGCAATTGAACGAGATTAAGGATTAAGAGTGAGTAACATTGAGGACTTTATATCGAAAGTTCACCCTGAAATAAGCGAAATAGAAAAAAAAAGATCATCAATGGATGTGTCAAGTTGCAATATTGGGAGTGAGAAACTGTAGCGTAGACGAAATTAATAAAATAATTATTTGAACACAAGTGGCCTTCCCCCATATTCCCTCAAGTTAAAAATAGGTGCCCCAATAATTTTACTTAGAAATCTTAAACCACCGGGACCCGACTTAAAATCTAATTTATCCGTAACGTGATGGTTGCAATAGTTTAGACTGGTTTAGCAGTTGGTCAAACAGTGCTTATACCTCGCACCTTTTCCAAATTATTTACCTTTTAATTTTAAAAGAATTCTATTTTCTGTTATGCTATCTTTCATCGTCACAATTAATAAATCACAGGGGCAAACATTAAAACACATTGGAATTAATTAACGTCAAGACTGCTTTTCACACATATGTCGCGTTGTCAAGATCAGACCTACAAACGCGTTGCGGACAAAACTAATATGTTCTTCTGACACAAGAAAATAAAACTAGAAAAATAATTAACGCAGAAGTACTTTAAGCTAAGCTAATTATGTTCATTTAAAAACTTAAAAAATAAATTGTCTAAAATAATAACAAAAAAATAAATTTGCAAACATAAAATGAAGCCCAAAAAAAATATTCCACGCGGACGAAGTTGCGGGCACAGCTAGTATAAAATAAAGGATTACTTAAACGATAAAGAGATCTTTGTCTTAAATTTATGCTCCTCCATCTTTCCCCATTGTAATGTTATGAATTTCATTTTGCAATAAAAATACCATAGTTATGACTCGATTGTCGTAATGAACGAACTTTGTAAACCTTGCAGGTTTGTACGGAACCCTCGGTGCGCGAGTCCGACTCGCACTTGGCCGGTTTTTTCGTCAAGGAAGGATTAAAAAGTTAAACCAAAGGCGGACTACACCAGGTACAGACGACGCCACATCAAGTTATTAATTCCTGTTGCAAATTTTTACGTTAATTATATATGTATACTAATAATACCCGGTTAATATCGATAGATATTAGTCGGTAAGCCTAGTCGGAGGCCCTCGGACGGCTTAATAACATCTGACAGTAAGGTTGGTCACTTACCTTACAAACACCCCTCCACCAGTCCGCACTGAGCCCGCTTGGTGGAGTATGGCTCGGACCACCTCATAGTTGTGGTGAGGCCTGTGCCCAGCAGTGGGACGTTTATAGGCTGATGAGATACCTATAAGTATACTAGCTGACCCAGCAAACGTTGTTTTGCTATTTAAATTATTTTTCTTATCACTAAGGGGTATGAAAAATAGATGTTGGCCGATTCTCAGACCTACTCAATATGCTCACAAAATTTAATGAGAATCGGTCAAACCGTTTCGAAGGAGTACGAGAACGAACATTGTGACACGAGAATTTTATATATATAGAGATGATGCCGGAATAAATAAAATGACTTTATTTTTGATATAAACTGCAACTACCCTCATCTATCACATCCGCGCTAATGTTGCCTTATCCACCAAAAGGCTGGTCGGTGCAATTCACATTAAATGATTTCATGGTAAAACTATCAATAACATCTTTCAATAGTTAATCCTAATTAACTAATAATTATTATAACCGTGAAAATTTGGAAGAATAAATAATAATAAATTGTTTCAACAAACACATCTATTACCTAGCCCCAAACTAAGCGTTAGCTTGTTAAATGGATGATTGTTACTCTTCCACATAATAAGTACTGTATGGATTTTAATAGAACTCTACAAAAATATCATAGCTTATTATAATATAAATACACTTCACTATTCTTTAAATAAACGGATTCCATGCGAAGTCGCGCCCGGCAACTAGGAAAACAATATTTTGTTTGTGTTAAAGGAAAAGGTTTCAAGGTTTTCATATACAAAATCTTTTCCATATTCAAAGACTAACCTGTATCAAATGATCTAGTTTCGCGAAAGTCCTTAGCAGGAAGGTCACGAAGAAGTCCCTATATCATTGGATGGAGTCTCCTTGCCTAACATTTTTACATTTTAAGGGCTAAAACCTCATTACCTTGGGTGTGTATGGATGATGGCCTAATGTTGAATGAGTTCCTCTTAATATAATAATATGTTCTAAATATAAAGATTAAGAGTAGGTTCCTTCTTCTACCTATATATTTTTTTTAATTAATAAGACCACCTACATAAAAAATATACATAAATCAATACTTGCTGTTTTCGCAATTTTTCAATATTTTCTCATCTTTTAAACCTTCCCTGGACTACCACGAATATTTCAAGGCTAAAATTATTCAAATCGGTTCAGCCGTTCTCGAGTTTTAGCGAGACAAGACGAAAATAAGTCAAATCGGTTTAGCCGTTTTCGAGTTTTAGCGAGACTAACGAACAGCAAACTATTATTATATGTATATAAGAAGAAGATAGAAAGATAGTTAATCAAGCAAGGCTCCTTGCCAAGAGTATGAAATAAAATACAGTCATAATAAGGTCATAATTGTAATTACAGATTCATTAGTATGTACATTGAAAGTTATCTTGACTATCTTGACAGCTTACGAGCATGAAATGCAATACTTGGCAATGCAGCTCATTCTCTCTTGACTCAATAGAAAATGTCTATTAAGTCATACCATAATAATCACACTAGATTTTTACATATTGGTATTGCATTCAATAATACTTCCACAAGTTTTTAGCTGCTTTCTTTTGCTTTATGCCTGATCAAGTGTTTCACATAAGTCTTCATTTGATTCAACTTTATCCTTAATCGCTTTTTCTGTTGCCACATGAGGCTCAATCTTCTTTTTCTACATGCTGCAATGGCTTCCAATTGTCGTACTTTGTATTTCAATTTGATGACCTCTTCTGAATCTGTTGGTGAAATCTCTACTGGTTCAACCTCTGCTATAGTGGCCCTCGGAGCTTGGCATGCCTAGAAAAATGAGAGAAAATAAGTTAGATTTAAATTAGGTCTTGAATTAATTATTTTATTTCTTTGTTTGGTATAAGTACACAAACAGAATACAGTCTTAGCTTACTTATACATATGTCATAAGTTAAAAATAAAACAAACAAACCAAATTGTTATCCAAAATCCTGATTTTAGGGTGTTTCAAAGATGAAACAGAATAATATCCACAAAAACAAACCAAATAATAACTTTAAACTACTATTAGTTTCCAACTCATGATGATTGCGTGTAAACTCATGATACTTAATAAGAAGATTGTGTTTGCTAAAATTACTATCTGACCTAATATTACTGGGACTGAGCAAGTATTCTAATTTAACTCATTAATAAAATAAATAAATAAATAAAATAAAAATCATTTATTTCGGAGAAACTTGGCTCCATAAAGATTAGTAACATTAATGTCCTTAGGATTTCCAAAAATTCAAAATACTTGCAGATATATTGTGCAATGGCACAGCCTCACATGACAGCTTCCGCAGTCCGCTCTCCGTCAAATAAAAGTCACTTGCATCAAAGTGTTCTGAGCACACTGTACTAGACTCTGTGGAGGACCAGTCTTCTTCGCGATCAACAGCCACCTCCCACTGCTTTCGTCTGACTTTGTCTCGGGGAAATCTGGTGAAAAAAAAAGTTTTACTAAATCACCGAACCGATTGTAACTTACTGGATTTGGTGAGGCCAATGAAATTACGGATAGAATTCAGTGAGAACTTTCGGGTTAAGGTTTGATTGATAAAATTGTTTCAAAATACTGATAGCATACCGGTGAAATGTAATTCCGTTCTTATTTTTGGTGATTTTTCCAGATGTGTTCTTACAGCTAGCAACAACACATGACACCATGTTTGTTACACTAATAATTAGACACGTACAAACAAACGGAATTATTTAAGCATTTTATTCCCTGATAGCAAGCAATTTTCTTCGAATCGAAACAAAGTAAATAGGTAATCAAATAAACTGTATTTGATTGATTGATGTTAGTTAGTAAACTTTAATTTCTCTTCAATTCTTCATTCACTACACTAGTTCATTCATTCATTCGTTTTTCTGTCATAATTATCATACTGACCTTAAACTGACAATCTGTATATTTTTTTTTTCAATTAGCTCTACTAACCTTTTTCAGTCGGTACTAAGTCAACACCAAGTCGAGTGCATTTATTTAAATAGTATTTATATTAATTGCTTATGACATAACATTTCTTGTTACCAGGCCAGTCAATCACTGCATTGCTTGCACTGCAATGATTTTGTCTCACTGTGTTTTTTTTTGTAATGAACTTTAGTGACGTTAAACGGGTCAAATAAAATGGTCAAACCGGTAAACTACCGGTTTTATTACTCAGATATGATTTGTGCAGTTTTTTTGTTGCTTGAATGCTAAACTCTCTCTTGTAATAAAACACTCGTGTACAAAAACCGATCCCTCGAGCCTCCCTTTGTCGCAATCGTGTAATAGCAGCAAAATAAGTAAACATTTGTTATTTTTTGGTGTCTATTTTCTATCTCAGGCCGAATGATGGGTCGAGCACCCATGAATGAGAATGTATGATTGAATCTTTGGGAGGACTACGGCCCCTAGCGGCACAAAAGTCGGCACCAATGTGTGTAACATGAATAAAATGTCAGTAGATGACTCGCGCACGCAATTAATGGTTCCCCAAAATTTTCGCTAGCACTGATTGACGTCGCATCAAGGAGCAAAATAGATCGAGGTGCTAGAGGTAATGGAGAGGTAACCACGATCACAGATATAATAATTCTACGACCCTCAGGACAATCGTCTTGGTCGGTCAAGATCCCTACAAGCATCTTACTGAACTATGCATCCTCTCTCCGAGCATTTTTGCCCTATCAATGCTTAACTCAGGCCAGCTAATGAGGGCAAGAAGTTGCAGATTCTGTTTCTCGTCAGTGTTAACTCCAGCCGGCCAGAGAAGCCGAGCGAGAGATGAGGAACAAAAGTTCTCCCAGAAGCAACCAGGTGCGTGGAGTTGCTACTGCCCAACAGCCCGCCACAAGATGCACTGTGCCTCAATTATTATCGTTAAGAATGTAATTTCGATACTTGTCGCAATCTGTATTACTAACTTTAACATAAACGTGAGTAGGTGGTTTTGTTAGTTTTATAATAACAGTCTCTGAAACTTACAAAATTTTAATGATATCATAAGTATTAATTATTGATAAAATAGTAAAATTAACAAGGCGTAACACATAGTAAGTGGCATAAAAATAAACTATAGGTATGACATGCATAATTTTTTTACAAGCATGAATAGGCAAATTTTTCTGATCATAATTTTTATTAATTTACTCGTTAATATCTATTTAAACAGAGTAATCGACCAAAACACAAATTCTTATGACAATACCTACTTATATTTCCGCTGATAGATTATTATTTTACAAGTAATTACTGTCTTTCACCCCATTCCACCGTTTGATAGCTTCATTATTTTTTCAAAGCGGGTAACAGATGGGCGTGGTCGCTACGCCCACATTTCACGGGTATAATAGAGACGTTTAAATTGAGGGTTTGAGGTTCCACGTAATAACACGATTGAAAACTGTCACTTCCCTAGTGAAGGACTTGATGTCTCTATTATCGACAATACGATGCTGGAGAACAAACCTTGTATTATAATATAAACAATAAAAATAATGTAATTTATATATTATATGCTTGGACTAGTAAGTAAGTAAGCAGAAAATAAAGAAGTTGAAGATTCCTATGTACAAAGATTAAATACAAAGGTACCTACAATTTCTGTAACGGATTATTTTAAGAAGAAAACCAAACTTGAGACCTTCCGGACAATAATATGACATAAAAAAGTGAAGAAAAATGGTTACCGACGGGTTTATTTGCTCAAAGAGGTATTAATTAGATTCAGATTACGAAGCTTTTAACTTTGGTTATATTTTTTTATGTTTTCTTGCTGATGTGATGATCTTCTTCCCAATATATTTAATACCGCTAATCATACCATGTATGCTTGTGGTTCAGGTGCAGGTACCTGTTAAGTTACAGGTACAGGTTAGTTAAGAACCTCCTCATTTTTCAATATGGTGGAAAACCTTGATTGCGACCAATGATGTTTTGACCGAAATTTATTAAATTTAAGAATTAGATTTAAAAAAAAAACTAACACGGGTTGCACTCCGGGAGTGCCGGCAGAAGTGAAAACTTAACAACCGTCTTACGGTTTTTCGATCAGCATCACGTGACCTGACGCGAGTTTCACAGTTTCTACCCATGCCACAAAAGTGCTCAACGCCGCTAAAGAAGTTTTCACTTCAAAAATAAATTAAATGTCAAAGAACTGGAAAATTTTTGCTAAATCTGGCTTAACGTTACAAAGAGTTTCTTTACCCAATAAAAATTTATTATTCGAGTGTATTTTACGCACGTGTAAAGTGTCAGCGGTAAGTTTTTAAAAATGTATGCGGGCGTTTTACAGCTGTCCGTAAAAATATGGTTCTAACGACCGATAAAGCTATGTGTATAGGATTTGGTTCTTGCTATGTTAGGGTTGAAATGGGTAGCGGGGAGACTATATAAATGAGTGCAGAAATTTTTTCTTTACCATTATTCAAAAACTCCATGAAGTAAACTTACTTCCTACATAACTGCCGCAAGTAACACCATGATAAAAGAATATTTGCTGAGTTTTGAAGATCCTGACAAGCCACTGTTCGGCCCAAACTTTTGGATATTGAAGAAATTGGGTTTAATTTTACCTAATGATAAAAAAGGAAAGGTTTTGTACATTTTGATGCACAAGATCGTTGCGTTCTTTGTATTCACGCAGTACATGGAACTCTACTTTATCAAATCAGACTTGAATTCTGTGTTAACAAACCTCAGGATCTCGATGTTGAGTATAGTGTGTATCGCTAAAGCCAACACGTTTGTTTACTGGCAGGCTAAGTGGAAAGATGTGATTGAGTACTTGACTGAAGCAGATATGATGGTGATCCACACAGGATGAAGATTATAGACAAATACACAACCTACAGCCGCAAAGTGTCCTACAACTACTGGACTCTGTGTTTTATAACCTTCTTAACTACCAGTGGCCAGCCGTTTGTACACCTTGCATCTCCAACTTACCGAGAACACTTACGTAATGGAACGGAAGTTTTTCCCCACATTTTCAGTTCCTGGGTACCCATTGACAAGTACCATTCTCCAGGTTGTTGGATCACAATATTGTGGCATATTAGTGTATGTATTTACGGAGCGTGGATAATGGCATCGTACGACACAAGCATTATCGTTATCATGGTGTTTTTCGGGGGAAAGCTGGATATATTACGGGAGAGATGCAAGCAAATATTGGATACTGGAGGTGCTCCTCTGTCGGATGACGTGGTCGCAACAAGGGTACGAGAACTCCACAACACCCATGTTTTAATAATGAAGTAAGTTTTTGACAATATATATTTATTTTGTAAGCCAGTTGCATAATGAAAGAAGTACCTTTATGTACCTGATAAGCAAGCATACATTGCTTGGCATCATTTTTTTACAAAAATGAACTTAGTATGGAATTTGCCAAACTGATGTACACGAGCTCGACTTTCACTAGTAAGGGCTTAAAAAGAATTAATTATAAGGCGTTTACAACATATGTGTAATGATGGCATTTGATAAAATGGTACTCAATTAGATACCTTATGGATGAAACTTCCATAAAAATGAGAACTAATCGTAGTTAACCGAGTGAATCGAGAAAGTTTCGGTAAAAATAAGGTATTGCGTATTAAGTAAGGCATTGGATAACGTAAAATCTTATAATACTTTCTAATGGACTATAAAAATATTATAAAACTTAATTTATTTACTTGCTAAGACTGAAAAATGCCTTCTGTGTCATATGTAACAGCAATTACTGCATTTTTTACAAATTTTTCACCAAAAACTTAATGCCATCGTCTTCCATTGTATCTTCCATTGTAATTATGTGCTTACTATTTAGTTCTAGGTAGATTGAAAGAGCAAAATACCTAGTTTAGTCAATATAGTTTACATTGAATAAGCTGCGCTGTCCACCCACAAATTCTTCTGTGAACAATGCAATGCAAATGTAGGAGTTATTAAACAAAGATGGACCATCAAAGTACTATGCCGCCCTTTTTACCTCCTAGAAGGTTGAATAACCAGAAATCCTGACTACATTATTTCTGACCAAGTACCTGATGATGACACCATATATTTCAATTAAAAATTGACGAAGATTCGTACATACTTATTCCACCTATTTTATCCTCTTAGGGGGTGAGCTTCCAAAAAACCTTCCTAAATCTGTTGGTTTGGGCTGTGAGTGCATATTACGAGTATGTCAGTCAGTCAAGAATACATAGAGTACCTAGCTTAATTAATAACAAATATTCTTTACAACTACAGATTCAAAAGGTCAATTTTAAAATTAAAAGTAACTGATACATTATAATGTTGAATAAACTGCAATAGGCTATGTTTAAAAATAATCGTAGTTAAAATACACCTCTAAAATTATTTGCCCGCCTAGTCACTGATCGATTAATCCCATTTCCTTTTTCTTCATATTATTTTTGAACTTGGTTGATATGAAGACAAAAGTATTGAACGTTAATAAAATATGTTTGTCACATTTACAAAAATAAGATGTTTAATGTAATTCAGAAAAAATAACTAAGAAGACATTATCTAAAGTAACTAAAAACTAATATTATTTTTAGGTTACTTGAACCTAAAAATTGAAAATGAAAATAAATTTACAAAAATATTTACAGAAAATTATTAAAAACATCAGTCCCAGTACTGCACCTGGGAATGGTGCCCAAAAGGCTAGAAGATAATTTTTAAAGTAAGAAAATAAATTGGTGTTGTTAAATAAGTTTATACTTCAGAAAACCTAACAACAATGGAACGTTATTTCACAAAGATCAAATAAACTTACAGAACATTTAAAATATCATCAAAACCATTTGGTGGTTTGTACAAAATACAACTTATACTCAATATTGCAATGTATTTTATTCACTTATAATCCTTACATTACAAAATACCTAAATGATAACATGAGACAGTTTTGTTAAAAATTGTTTGCTAGTTTATTATTATTTTATTCATATAATACGAGCTCATGAATTTTGTAAGTAATTGACAGCAACTCGGACTAAAAATCTCAAACTTTCATGTTTTCTTTTTCGTCGAGTATGCCTTTTAACTGCTTAGTTAGGGTGTAGCCTAACGTGGCCTCCACTTAAGATCACCTTTTAAATAACCAATATGTTTAAAACTGTTTTTTATAACACACTTATTGATTATGTTCCAATTTATTAACATATTCTTCCACCTTTCCACGGTTTCCATAATGAAACATATTTTTATAAATAAGACGAAACGTTTATCGATATCCTTCAACCCCTACGAGTCATGGCTGAACGACCCAACTCGTAGTCGAAATAATGAGTGAAAACAATAATTATGCCCAAAATATTTTACCAATTGTTATACATTAACATTTTCTTACTTTGTTGTTTGTTTCAGATATATGAGATTGTTTAACTCAATGTTATCGCCGGTTATGTTTGTTTACGTGGTGATGTGCTCACTGATGCTTTGCGCAAGTGCTTACCAACTAACTGTAAGTGCAACTGTATAATGACTTAGCATTATGTCATTGTCGGTTCTGCTTTCTTATGCAATAAACCTTAAAAAATTAATAAATAATAGAACACATTTGGCTAGGTAGTGCGTAAAAGGATTTAAGTTTGATTTTGTTTACATCGTTAATTTTAGTCGGAACATAACGCTGCTCAAAAACTGCTGATGGCGGAGTATTTGATATTCGGAATCGCACAGTTATTTATTTTCTGCTGGCATAGCAATGATGTCCTCGTTAAAGTAAGTAATATTAACAATATTAAAATATAAAATTTTTAGAAAATTCCATTATCAAAATGTAATTATTATGTATGATACAACTTTAATATTATTCAGTTATAATGGATGATTCTTATGATGAAGTTGTTCACTTTAACTGAACACAAGTAATTTTGTAACAATTTAATTTACCTTTTTTCTAATTTCATCAAACGCAAAGCTAAAAACAAAAACAGCTTTTAAAATTTAAAAAGTATTAAAAAATGTAGAATCATACCTGTTTCAGACAGAAAATGTTATGTTCGGTCCTTATGAAAGCCAATGGACTTCTGCGACTGTTCGCCAAAGGAAAAGTATTTTGCTCCTTGCTGGTCAGCTGCGAATCAGCAAAGTGTTCACAGCGGGTCCTTTTACCAACCTAACGCTTTCTACGTTCTTGACGGTCAGTATTCTAGGGCTTAAGGTGAATGTTTAATGTGTTCTATTGACTTAGACAGGTAATATTACACTTTAGGTGATAAAATAGGCCAGCGTTTTAGAAGTAAGATATATACCAAACATTGACATCTGATATTTATCTGATGAATGAAATTTTATTAGTTGACGCATAGCACATTATAAAAGAACAGGTAAGTACGAAATTACCAAAAGGTATGATAAAGCATAATAAGAACACGTTCCGTTTGCATTCCAAAACCTTTTCTCACGTCTTTTTTTGAATAGCTTCTCTCGTGTCAGCGGCTTCGCCCGAGTGCTATTTGGTAATATAGTATAATTCTGGTATAAAAACTATCCTCTGTCCTTTCCAAAAGTCCATTCTATACCTTACCTTTCATTATGATTAGTTTAGTAGCTTAGGCATGAAGAGAGCCACTGCGTGAGGATAAACAGACATATATCTTTCGCGTTTAATATTAGAACAGATAATAATTTTATTTATGACTAATGGACCTATTATTGTTACAGATTCTAAAGGGGGCCTACAGTTACTACACTCTACTCAGAGATTAAGATAAAAAGCGTTATGAAAATCGTAGGACACTAAATATTAAGTGATTAGAATAGTATTCAAGATTTTTATTAAAATACTGCTTTGTTTGCACATAATGTACTAATTAATAAAAATAAAGTAATGGATTATAGTTCGCTTTGCTCTTATTAATACTAGCCCAAGACTTCATCCGCAGAAGAGTGGTATAAAATATGGCCTGCAGCAGTAACGTAGCTTTCTATGGTTAAATGTTATTTTAAGTATACAGTTACAAAGATTAACTTATGCGAGTAGTACGACGTAGGCACCTACTTCGGTATATTACACTCACAAACGCAAACGCTGCCTCTTTAACATAATTACTAGTGGTCCTCCATGACTATGTCCGATGCAAAGTATGAAACAAAAACACATCCTTTGAGCACCAATATTGCAAAAAGTAACCCCCTTGCAATATTTAAACTTCTTGCTCCTTAGACTTTTTGTCGGTTTTACAGATATGCAGCCTCGAATAAATAGAACCGGTTTTTACTTGATAATGGCTACGTTAACGACAAAGCCATAAAGAAAAAAAAATAGAACCGGTAAATAGAATAAAACCGGTGAGCACATCTCTATACATGCTGTGATGTGACAGAAATACGCTTCCTTCCCTCTCGCTCATGTGCTCGTTTTCATTCATTCATTTTATTTCTTTCTTTCACTTTCTAATTTTGTGCTTTTCTAAATAGGAATCGTATCAAACCTATTCAAATGTAAATAAACAATTAAACTAATAAGAAAATAAATTAAGATAAAAGCAGCGGTCGATTCGGAGCACCCGGGAAGAGTTCAATAAACTCGAAACGTCAGTCGGGCAGAAACTGCAATGCAAAATGTCATGTTGGTTTTGGTGTTTTTACTGTGAATAGTGTGAATGTTTTGTGTGCTAATAATAAAAAAGGTTGCGAATTACCGCGAGGACCGTCCCGATTGCTATGGAAAACCAAAACCCTCAAGAAAGGTCCACTCCGGTACAGTATGTCCGAGGGTCGAGAGCGTTCCGACAATTCAAGAATCCACCTCAACCTCACATGTGTATACAGGATACTATTAAGGATACGACCGAGAAACTATTCATAAATGTTTTGGGGTGGCAGAAAATAGCTAATCCTAAACAGTACAACGATCCTATACCTTTGTATGGAGGGATGCAGGTGAGTGGAATTCAACTGAAGTTATCTAGTTTATTGTTTGTTTGTCTATAGCAAGACATAAATAACCTATTTATAGAAAAACTGAACTTTAATTCTAATTGTAATCCTTTCCCTATAAATAGATTATCAATAATTTGTGATGTTTTAAGGTACCACAAGGATGTGGCCCCAATAGCAACAGACCTCCTCTTCTTGTATTTGCTGTTATGGTTAATCCCGACATCTTGAAGGCTAACGGCAAGAATGCAGCTAACCCATCTGTAAGTTTTACCATCTGTTAAACAACTAAGTATAGGGTGACTACTATGTTAATTACACTGTACTTTTATAAATAAGGGCAAAATAGGAATAAGAGGAGTGCATCAGCTTGTAATGTATGTTGGGAATGATTAGTACGTAAATAGTTATAGGCATTAGTAATAGGCATAATAAGGAATTGTAGGCACTAATGATCCATAACCCAATTAATATTTGCTAATTTTCTTGTTTATTTTAGGGTTTTGTTGTGGAAAAAATAAGCAATTTGTTATCTAGTTGAATTTCATTAGTTGAAATAAATAAATATTTAATTTTTTTATTGTACATTATTATGGATATTGTACATATCACAAATATCTTATTACAGGACAGAGAAGCTTTGGTGAGCCTGCTATGTGACTTTGTAGAAGCTATGAACCCTGGGCTCCTGTTGGCGAGAAGCCCCATCATCCTCAAAGACAGGGACCTCGCGGGCGAGCTAAAGGATGTCTGGCTTGCGGTCCAAAATAAAAGAGAAAGGGAGAAAGGGCTGACCCAAGATGTAATGTATAAGGTAATAATAAAGTATAGAATATACAGTGCGGAAAGTTTATGTTCAGTGAAACACTTAGGTATCCAAAAATGATTGCAACAAATGACTAATTCTTATGCACACAAAAATACTACATCGAGGCATGTTAACATGCTTGTTCAATGTATTTTGTGTAATATTTTGTTCTTGTTAATATTTGTTTAATATTTAATATGTTTCTTCTAACCAATTTCAGGTCTATGATATTGATGGAATTGGTAATGAGGAGATCAATGAAGAAGATAAAATGAATTCCAAAAATTGTAAGCAAAGTGAATGTGACTCACCAAACAGATCACAGAATAATGAAAGAAAGAATGTTGTCAAATCCTCAAAACAAATACTTATGAATGCTGGCCAGAAGTCTGAATTTGATTCAGGAATGAACAATTGCCAACTCAATCAGAACAATACTACTAGAGACAACAGATGTAGTGTCACACAAGCAGACACAACATATTGCACTCCTGTCTACGGTCAGATTGTATCCAGCAGAGAAAATCACAATCAGATAAATGATATACAACAGAAATTTTCAACGAATGAGACAACAAAACCTTCAAGCTCATTTAGAAAAGACTGGAATCCAGTTCATGGTAAAACAACTGAAGGATGGGACGAATTTTCAAAACGCAACATATCCACTATTAGCAACGATGGTGATATAAAAAAGCAGAGATATATTAAAAACGAAAAGGGCAATAAGGAAATGAGCAATGGGAAATCTCAGTATGATTTCTTTCCTGTCTTTGATAACAAGGCAGTTGACGAGGGCTCCGACTCAACTCAGGAAAGTGGTGCGCATGAAAAAAGTAAAGGGGAGGATTTAAGTAAAGAAGACAGTTCTAAAATAATATTAGACGCAGTGCAGAAGCTAGTTCTGCAACCGACTGATAACAAAATATGTGATAATAAGACAAGTGCTCTCAGCTCAATAAGCTCATAATTTTAAAGCTTTTACAAACAATTTTGTATGGCAGTTAAATTTGTATTGCTTAATGCTGTTTGTGAGGATTGTATAATGAATTATAATGGGATATGACATAGCAGTATGAATAGAATAACACACACTAGTCAGACTCCTTTCAAAATATTGAACAAGCAGTTGTAAATTGCTCGGCAAAGACCATACCATGATATGAAATTGATTAAAATAACACACCTTAGTAGTACACACTGTTAATTCACAGAATGCTAATGTTGGTGTGAATTTGAAATCAAGATATGTAAGGTAGGATTAACACTTTTGCTATGTTTGATACAATTGACGAATGATGAGAATTTAAGCTATTTGTGCATGCAGTGTGAGAGTTATTTGTTTATATGGTTGTGTATGTACATAGGATATTTGCAAGGGAACGAACAAACGCGTCACATGTATTTATTGATGATGCAAAAAAAATGATTGGTGAATTTTGTATATTGCTATGTTTCATTGTTGCCAATTTGATATTTTAAAGTTGAAACATAATTTATCAAACTAAATTTTTACTTAAAATATATTGCTCATTGAATTTCTAAACATTTCGCTAACAATTTTATTAAATAATACAAAGTTGATCTCACTTAAATTATGTAAACCTGTTGTTTAAACTGTAGATGAATGTCCAACACTGCCAACTAAATACCTTTCACATCCTACTCACATGAATATTCTAGGTCTTGAATAAATACTTTAAATCTCAGATATTGTTAGTAACCAAATATTGATAGAATAAATTTTATAAGAGTTGTTTAGTCAGTTCATAGAATGCAGTCTAATCTTAAGTTTTGTCTTACAATGTGCAATCCCTTGGTTCTCATTACTGTCTATTTAGTTGAAGCAATTTTAATTTGTATCTTGTAATTATTGTATGTTGTTATTATATTATGTACATATAATTTTTAAATGAGTTTCTGTTTTTTTAAAATTATAAAGTTTTGCTTTATTGTTCAAAATATATGTAATATTATCAAATTAAAAGGGATGCGATGAGATATATACAGTCCTTGTAATATTCTGCAGGATTTATAAGCAAAGCTTTTTGTCTGTTTTTTTTTAACTTATCTAACTAAAAAGTATTGTTCATAGTTTATTATTTTAAATTTCCATATTTATAATCGCACATCAAAATAATGTAGTTTCTGTTATTATCTGCAGTTAAATTTAAAACAAATAAACAGAAGTTGCATTTTTTTTAACATAACTGAGTGAGTATATTTTTGATGTGCTACTTTTAGGTTTAATTTTGTAATGTATAGAAAAAAAGTATTCTTGATTTATTTTGTAATGCTATAGTTTTAGATAGGCAATATAATTGTAGTGATTTTAGCATTTATATGTTGCCCATGATGTATAGGCATTAGCCAATGCTTGAGTTGCATTCAATAATGTTCCTTTTTATATTACCTACTTTTATCTCGAATATATTTTGTAGATTGATAAATTATTATTTAACAAATAGAGGGACATAGCTTCTGATTTTTAAATCTTTTTACTAAAACTTTTATAATAAAACAAAGTTACATACTTCCGACCCGAAATATTTATCGTTTTAAATTAATCTGAACCATTTTGTATTGGAAATGAATAAATATTATTTTAAGCGCTGTATCTTTGAATTGTACCAGTAAATAATATGCTACTCGTAAAGAAATTAAATATCAGATCTCTTGTTTACAGTATTCAAACATTACATGTCATTTACAAGACTGGTCTATTTTGTTTTATTTATGACCTCATAGCTTAACCAATAGTGTTTACTAGTTTACAGGATTTGGGCCCGCTACTTTTTTACTGATTGATGCCGAAGTTGAGTAAAGAACATTAAAGTAGGGAGGAACTGAAGGAATATTCTAAGGTAGCGGACAATAGCGAGGCTTGAAGGTTTTTCAGATAAAAACTTTAATCGAATTCTATTCGAATTAAACTCAGCTTTGAATGAAAGTCAGTTCTGTCTGTTAGTTTTATAGAAACGGCTGTATTGGGCCCCTCTTTCTATTTAAATGTTGGCCCCCTACAGTCGCTTATCCCAAATTGGACGAATAGTGGTAACTGCTATTCGGGCCAACATTTGCGCCAAGTATTTATATTTTCTTGGATTTGCGCCAAAAATGGGAACCGGAGCAAAGGAAAAGATCAGTCAGGTTTTTTACGGATAAGCTTGGCGTAGGGTTGGGCTTGTCATCGTGAATCGTGAAATCGATTCAGAATCAATTCAACATAAAAATATTTTTTACCAGACAAAAAAATTGTCTATTTGAAGAAGATCCAATTTTGTGAAAATTTAAACTGTAAAAAAATTATCTTAGGCTGTTTTTAACAATAAGGATATAAAAGTAAAATATAAAAATTATACTTGACAAAAATATTATAAAAACTTAACCCTGCAAGCTGCTAGCAGCGCAACAAATCTCCGGACGATGCGATACGCACCGTGTCCAGAAGTACCGCCTTCTGCATCTGACCCTTAACCCAACCATCCTGCGAGAGCCTCTTAAGGTGTTGATCGAGGCTCTTTGCTATTAAGCCGTTCACAGATACGACGATCGGGACAATGATTGTCAAATCCACATCCCGGCTCGCACTTATAGTACGGTAACTCAGAAACTTCAAGACCATATCGAAGTGCAAGCTGCTGGTAGATAATCCTGGCTACGAAGTTCTGTCTGTGCAAATATTCCCCATAAGCCAGATAAGAACAACCAGAGGTAATGTGTCTGAGAGACTCTGTAGGACGGTGGCATGCTCGAAAGATGTTAACCGTTCCGTCCTTCAGGATATATTTCCTATAGTTATTCGTCATTTTGACTTCATAAGTAATTGTACAGACAAACCCTTCGGTTTTAATAATGGGTATTATTATTATATTTAAAGATTTTGCTAATAAAAGAGCTTGAAATTAATTAAGAGATGAGTCTAGTTCCATACGTTTTATTTTGGGTATTTGCTTCCAGATATTAATTTATATTATTCCTTCTTAACACGCTTTTATTAGATCGGGGTGTATGTTTGTATAAATGTACGAGTATGTACAACGGAATTTTTGAGCTCAATTTTCACCAACTTCCAGATATCGGATTAATTTAAAACTTTGCACACGTATTAAGTACCGATGACAATGCAATAACTTAATAAGAATTTTCCATTATCCTCATTAACTAAAAAAATAAAAATTAATAATAGTTAAAAACTAAAAAAAACACGCTTTTATTGCTAACTAAAAAAGATTAAATAATTTCTGAGTACACGGAATTTATATTACAGTAGAGTAAAAAGCGTGGGGTTATTGGTATACTTAGTAGTACTCGTATATGAAAATCATCCTATTACTAGTGGCCCCCCTCGACTTCGTCCGCGTGGTATCCCTTCGTTTTCACAATCGCGGTCAAACGGGATAAAAAGTATCCTATGTCCGTTTCCTGGTTCTAGCTACCTCTCCACCAATTTTCAGCCAAATCGGTTCATCCGTTCTTAAGTTATAAATAGTGTAACTAACACTACTTTCTTTATATTATAGATTGGCTACTCTACTGTAATATAAATTTCGTGTACTCAGAAATAATTTTTATCTTTTTAGTTAGCAATAAAAGCGTGTTTATTTTAGTTTTTTTTTCTTTACCCGACTAAATACTACATGACACTCGCCCTTAGTTTAGTTACACAAAAGTATATTTATTTATATTTCCTGACTTGATACGCCACCACGAATGATCTCGTCACGCTGAAAAACTTTTATTTGTTTATTTTCACGAGGCGTTATACACATGCACACCTCTTCCGATTACGGTTGAACTGAGATTACGAGGGTACTACTGCATCTGACTTACTTATATTATCCTCAAAGTAAATTAACGCCTATAGCAAAATACCCTGTACTGTAGGTACTAAAAAGGTATTACTAAAATAATAAAACCAATTAAAGGTAATTTCTTAACGATATAGCGAATAGTATTGTAACTCGTTAGAGTAAATAATATTATATTAAACTATTTTAGAGTGACTCGAGCAAACTCTTTTCGAATCTGAATCTGCACATCTCTCTCATGTCTCTCTCTAGAGCCAGTGACCAGCGAGAGCGACTGTCAGTAGTCAATAATAGAGTTTTACGCGGGAAACGAAGAAGAGCAAGAGAAGCGAAGAAGTAAGATGGGCTCTATTTTTTGTTTTTCTAAATTGATTCTTTGTGGCGTATTATTCTGATAGTGAGGTGGAATTAGCATCATAATGTGTTACTGAAGAAAAACAATGAAGTAAATGGAAGAAATAGAGTACGGTGATCCGTACTGATCCGATCGATATTCCCAGGTAAAATTCCATTTCTTGAGCATTGAAATGTGAACCATCCTCGCATTTCAATGAGTTAGGGCTTAGGTAAGGTTCGTTTATCTACGGACATATCATTAGTACTCTAAAATGCGTTCAGAAACCGTAGGAAATGACCAGCATTACTACAACCAATTTTACTATGAGAACTTTCTTATCTGTGGCAGTAGGTAAAATCTGTACTGTAATGTTATAACAGTATCAATTTCTGTAAGGTTATGACTTTAAATTTGGAACAGCTGTCAAAACTAAAGTAGGTCTCTATTCTAGTATCCATTGATATTAAAGCAGTTATCGATATGAAACGTCAAATTCAGTATGTTTTTTAATCCAAATCGCACGACATATGATCACGAGTGACATGACTTCATTCGTTTGTCTATGATATAAAAAAAATCGTCGTGACGGAGGATTGAATTACCCGCCATTACTGTTGTCATTCATTTGTTTGTTAGTTTTTCGCTGTGACGAAAATATTGTGAAAAGTTAAAATATGATATGTGTGTAGATAAAGTAGTGTATGCAACTGTACATAATTAGGTCTTAAAAAACTCGTGTGATGCTATTATGAAACTCGCTGACGCTCGTTTCATAAAACCACACTCGTGTTTTAAGGCCCCTCATTATGTATCAGTTGCATAAACTACTATTATAAGTAGTAGATTGTCAGAATAATTGTAATAAATGAAGATTAGGCTGTATGGCTCTGACCGTTGCCTCTCTCAGGGAACAATGTTACCACTACTACTATGCTACTACTAGGGATGCCCGATCTTTTGCTTTGAATCGATCTTTTAAATCGTCATGGATCGTAACCCTGTGAATCGATTCACGATCTAAATCGTATGGCGTTGAATGGATCTCATTCGATCTTGGAAGATCGTATCCTATTTTATAAAAATAATTAAAAGAAAGTGGAATTGCTTTGGTGTTTACATTTTGTTGACATAATTTACATTGTCCGCCTGTGTAACATCGAATAAAAGACGTCTATACACTTGATTTTACTGGCGGAGCCATATTAAAAGCGAAGATATTCAAAAATATGTTACGCTTTCGAAATAATTCACTTCGTATTCAAACGTAGTGTCCACAATGAATGACCAAAAAATTTGAATATGATCTCCTTGCGGCAGTACACCTACATAGTAAACCAAAAAATATTATCCTACCTTCATGTAATTTAATATTTCACACTATTGACACCCTTAGGTAATTTGAAACTGTCTACATTAATTAAATTCAACAAATAGGCGCCGTCATAATCTTACTTTGTTAATACATCGCCCCACTAAAATATTTGCCTTGTGTTGTCAGAGATCATACTCAAATATTGTTTGCTTTGCAATAATTTAGTTTTTAAATGATACGTTTATATTCATACGATACGATCTACAGACATACAATTCGATCTTAGCAATTATCGCATCCCGTTCAATCGATTCAAAAAATTGGCAGATCGTATTGCCGTGAATCGATCTTCAAAAAAATCGATTCAGATTGGGCATCCCTAGCTACTACTACTACTAGGTCTATGTTCCGAACGAATACGAACGTTTTCGCGCCTTAATGCATTTTTAATTATTTATTTTTAGTTTTGGTTAGTTTTACTTATTCTGCGTATATTTAAAACAAACTGTGATAACAACTTAAACTTCCGCAATTGTTAATAAAATGGCGGAGCGCAATAAGAAAGGGAAAAAACCAAACGGTAAGTGAGAGCATGATTCAATCTTAAAATTCGAAATTGGTCTATTTATGTTTATTCTTAATCAAATTTGGAATACTTTGTGCAACCAGATGATGAGTATCCCAGGCTGGTATCAAAAAAGATTAAGAAGAAGTCACTAAGCGAGCGTTCTGGCTTGAAATTTCCAGTGAGTAGAATTCATAGGATACTTCGCAACGGCAACTTCGCTCGACGTATAGGAATGGGAGCTGCGGTTTACCTCACAGCAGTACTGGAATACTTAGCGGCTGAAATACTTGAACTCTCCGCGAAAGCTGCAGAGGACAACAATAGATCAAGGTAGACATAATGTTTGCTTACCCTCAAAATATTTTTAAAAACTGTCGCGGACACTATGCTACCAGTCACAATATATGTTTTTTTGTTACATCTACTATATTATAGTAGTCTGGAGTTCACGAATGAGTTAATAATCTCACCCATACCTATTTACTAGCTAAAGGCCCTAAATATTTATTTATATGTACATAATATGTACTTTTATGACATTTAGCAATTTAACTTCAATGTTGTTCAAGTACTAAATGATTTGACTCATAACCAGTTAAATAAAAAATAAAAATATTTAATCTTTACAGGATCATACCTCGTCACATACTTCTGGCTATCCGGAATGATGATGAGCTGGACAGAATGCTGGCAGGAGTTGCTATTTCACTTGGTGGGGTAATGCCTAATATTCTACACCAACTTTTACCCAAGAAGACTGCAAAGTATGCAACAAATACTAATACTTCATCACAGGAATATTAAGTTTATAATAAGTCATGATTATACAGTCAGTTTCAAAATTAAATTAGTAAGTGCTTTACTATCACCACGGTAATATTATCTATACAGTATTCCAACTTCGTATAAACTTTGCTTGGCATGCTACAGTCGCGATTGTCGCGAGTGCGCGCAGTGACGAACGGACGGTGTGCTCGATTTTAATCAGTAACCGCCCGAATTTTTCCTCGAAATAAGAGCAAGTAGCTATTTAACATGACAAGTAGAATACATATGTATATTGTGCTGTTTTTGGATTGCGGATTTTTTATACACTCAAATATCATAATTAAGCATTTCATTCATACGAGTAATATTAGTAATACCATCAATGCGCAAATATTTGTTATTATAAATTCACATACATAATCATGGTTTTTAATTAAATCTTTCAATCAAGAAAACAATTTGCATTTTTATTGAACACTTTCTATTCAATTCACGAAGTATTTTATGTAATCATATAAATATTTTATATTGTTACTAAGTATCTCAAAACTAGATAGAAACTCAAAGTAGGCAGATGCAATTAAAACGCTGTAGGTAGGCGACAGCCCTATCTCATGCTTACGTACCGCGCGGCGGTTGGTATTTATTTTAAGAACACTGCTGAGTTGGAATACTGTATGGATAATATTACCGCGCTATCACGTCAAAATAACAAAAACGGATTTCAAGTTAGTTATTTTGAAATGGTACTTAGATGCCACTATATTTTTGTTGCAAACTAAATGTTAAATGAGATCAATATGGTTTTTAAGTATTTTTTGAAAAGTTTTTTAGTTGTTTGGCATTTTTTGGATATGTTTTGTATTATTGTTTATGAAAATCATTAAATAAAGTTCCTTCTTTTTATTTGTATACTCTTTTCTTTGATGCCGAAAGTAAATAGAATCCCATTTTGTTGATGCAAAAAAAAAAGAAATGCGTTAAACTCTAAATTAGGCACCAGAGAAGAAATATTAGATACTTAGGTAGCAGTAAAGACCATAGATTTAGAATTTTTTAAAGACCTTAGTGCTTGATCACATAGGATTAGAACCGCGCAAGCGCGTTACGTAGTAACTATTTAGTAATCTGTGGCGCGGGCGCGAGCTTGCTACATCCAAAGAGTACATTACATTTGAATTTGAATAATCGGACTGCGCACGGGCGCTCGTTTGTTTTGTTGTAGTTTTTTGATATTTCGTGACCGCGCCTGAAGTCTATGTTATGGCTGGCGCCACACGTTAGCCGAACAACTCGTGCCGACGTCCCCATTTTGTTTGTGGGGCGTCCACACGTAGGCTCACGTTCCATGTAAATGCCGGCAGGGCCAATGTGAGGATGTGTGAAACACTCCACGCGAAAATGAAAACTTGTGAATAAAAAAATGCTTGTTACTCATTTTTCGGCTTAATTATTTAGTAGAGCTAGCTAGAGTGCTAAATATGTGCTTAAAATGCTAACCTTATTATAATTTTACCAAAATGTTAAGTAGAATTCACTTCATTGTCCTCCATAAACAATTACAAATCTAAAAACAATAAAATTGTTATTATTTCATTGAACCAACTGTTCGCCCAACGTGTGCATCGGGGATAACAAGCACTTAAAGCTTTTCAAATTACCGGTCTTAGTAACCTGAAATGAATGATTTTTATTTATTTATTTTATCAATACGTTACGCTAGCTTTAACTTTGATTGGCCCTTTTTTATACTTGCCAACTTTTTGGCAAGTATAAACAACAACCAGTTGGTTGAAGTCAACTGTTTGCCCAAAATGTGAAGCCGGTTTAAAAAAAAGTTGTCTTATCTGTAGAGTAAGTGTGGACTTCTTTTTTTTTTACTTGATAATGGCTACGTTAACCCAAGAAAATATAAATATGACGTTAACGACAAAGCCGTAAAGAAAAAAAAAAGTGTGGACTTGACTTGTCAAGTGAATGAAGAGTGAATATGACTATCTGTCTCTTTCTGTGGTGGTTTTCTATGGCCGTGGTGTGTATATGCAGTTGTATTTGCGGATTTGCTTTTATATTTCTGATAATTCCTTACTAATTAACCTTACGTTACAAGGAATAGTTGATTTGTAACATAAGTAACTCATTAAATGAATTCTAGTTAACGTAAATGCCCCATCCGATATCCCAGTTCACCAGTTTCATTTTAGGTTAAGTTGCGCATTTTGCGAGCATGAATGAGAATTTAGGAAAACGCGGTCGTGGCAAGTGGTATCGTGGTGACCGGGGGGGTCATAGAGGAGGGTATGGGCCTGGGGGCGGTCGGGGTTCTTGGCGAGGCCAAGGGCCGCCTCACAGGGGATCTTATGGTGGCCGGGGCGGCTACCGTGACGGTCCCGGTGGCCGTAACAATCAGCAGTGGAGGAAGCCAAAGAGAGATACGCCTGGGAAACGACTGACCGAAGATGCGATAGGCGTGACGAAGTATGTCAGTGATCACGAAGGTTTCTTTGGCATCATCAAAGCAAGGTATATATAAGTAAAGATTGAACGGGAAACTGATTTAATATCAGTAAAATTTTCTGCAGTTCTATGTTGGATAGTACAGTTGAACCATATTTAGTTTAGTGCTGCTGCAGCTCTATTCATATGTACCAACAGAAATCAAAGCCAATATGTTCAAATTAAAGCAGCATAACAACTGACAACTATAGCTATTTCTTACACAATAAAACACCATACCTACAGCAATATCGGGTTAGTCTTGGCTCTGTAGTAAAGTAATTCCACTTAGCAAATAACTTACCATTACCAGGTATTCAGACTTTCAAGTGTCAGAAATCAACGAAAAAGGTGAAGTGGCAAAGTTGACCAACTTCAAACCACCAGAACCGCCCGCAGAGGAGACGGTTGATGAGGATGAGGATCTGCTACTGTCCAAGTACAATTTGGAAATACTGCCCATGGAGACTTGGGACAGCATCAACAAACTTATTGTTGCTAAAGATTCAACAGCAAGAGTGGAAGAGGTAAGTAATTGTTCAGATTATAAAGTACATCTTTGTGGTGTTATTTTTTAATATTTATGAACAAGTTCCAGTAGGTTACATAACTGCTAGATGTATGTTAACACTAACTTACTACTTATGTCTTTAGTGCTATAAAGTCTTCATGGTATGGTTTATTTATGGCTTTCAGTAGATTCTATGCTCTCTGTGGTTCTTCAATGTTAACTGACCTTTGTAAAAACAACTTTTACACTGGCAATAACAACTTTTGAATTAAAATTACTCCTTCAAAAATTAAAAAGGCTCGTCAAACGTGCAAATGACCGTTTTCTCAACAATTTCAGATTGATGCCACAAATATGTCAAAAGAGCAAAGAACCAAAATCCATGATGCAGTCAAAAAGGCATTTGGAGATAGTATAGTTGGCAGCACTGTCAACATTGGAGACAAGAAGTTACTGCGGTTTGAGAAATATAGAAAAGGGGGTAAGGATTTATAATATCTTTCAATTTACAATTCATGAACTCCATCTGTAACTACTTAAATTGTACATATTGACGACCGCTTGGTGCAGTGGTCCACAGGTTGGACTTCTAAAACCAAGCCTTGTGGGTTCGATCCCAGCACAGTACAAGCATAAGTTTAGTGTGCACGAACATGTGTGTTTGAACTGGTCTGGGTGTTTTCTATGTATAATATGTATTTATTTACAAAAAAAAGTATGTAAATATGTTTATCCGTTATCTAGTAGTACCCATAACACAAGCCTCTTAGCTTAATTTGGGACTAGAGAATTGGTGTGATTGTTGTGAAATATTTATTATTTATTTATTTATTTATTTATTTATTTATAATTTCACCCAAAGATGACAGCATGATAACATCTTACTTAGGAATTTATTTTGTTTTGACTTGGTTGTTTCTGCACTGAGTTGTTAGGCTGTTTTGTATAGAGAGTAATTTTGCTTTAAATTTCCACTTAACGACGCCAGCGCGGTAACCCAAATACGTCAATTTTTTTTCCTTATCCAGTATGTGAGTCCATATCTATATTCAGTTAAGAGGTGCTTGTGGCTCAGTGGTTGCAGTGCTTTGGTAGTGATACCAAAAGTTAAGCAACCTACGGCGCGGTCTTGTTTGGGATGGGTGACCATTCTGACCATAAAAGTGACGTCTATTTACAAGCACCTCCGTGCTTCGGAAGGCACGTTAAGCTGTTGGTCCCGGTTAATATTGATAGATATTAGTCGTTAAGCTTGGTTGAACGCCCTCGGGCGGCTTAATAACATCTGACAGTAAGGTTGGTCACGTGCCTTACACGCACCCCTCCACCAATCCGCACTGAGCCTGCGTGGTGGAGTACGGCTCGCACCACCGCATAGTTAAGGTGAGGCCTGTGCCCAGCAGTGGGACGTACATAGGCTGATGATATCTAGTTTGTGAATAATTCTTTCCTACTCCAACCAGCCTAGTCTTTCGCCGAAAATTTTGCTGTAGGACAGAACCACATGTTGTATTCACAACATTATTCGTTGAAAAAGTGGCCCTATTGCTTCTGCACAAGATGCCATAAAATTTGCCGTCAAGATTGATAAGAATTTGTGTCATAAAAATTCATAATTAAAGTTTTTTTTCCTTCTAGTTCGAATTGACAATAGAGTGAAATGGATATGGCCAGGTGAATATGTATATTTCATAGTATACAAGGAGAATTGTGACACCATGGATGCTGCGTCACGAATCGCTGAGAGGTTACGATTGAAGTAAGTTCTTACAATTGTAGTTTTGAATAGATTTTGATGGATATCTTAACTCATAAAATCTTGATATTTGATTATTAACAATATTATCATTATCTTAGGTACAATCAGTCATACAGTTTTTCGTAAATTAAAAACTCCACTGATATTTACACAGCACTTTATTCGTATAACACTGTCTTGCTTACAACAATTACAATAACGTATTCGTCCAGAGCTAGTGCTCGCTTCGTGCCACCGACTAGAATGACTCGAGAAAGTGTTGTCGGAACCATGTCAACATCCCTCCCACCGTGCTTGATTCCGATTGGCTGTTCGCCAAACAATCAGAATCAAGCTCGTACTACAGGGTCGGTTAGTTACTTATTATTTTACTTATAATTTAAAATACAACAAAATATGTAAAATTACTGATAAAAATCAAATGACCCAAATATCGAAACAGTACGAATAATTAATTAAAAATAAACTCAATAAATTATCTAATAAATTTAACTACAATAACCAATAAAAAATCTAAAAGACATAATACTTATTCTAAAAATCACAACAAGTTTAAACAGTCATTTTATCACAAAGTAATTAGGAACTAGAATTCAGTTCAGCTCTGATTTTCTATATTTATTTATTTTATGCACTCTATCAAGGTGCTATACTAAATAACTCTTAGAAGAGCCTTTTTAGGATAATAAATAAATAACAATAATATTTTTTTTTCGAGTCCCTGGCCCTATATTACTGATTTGAAATATTATAATATCTTGTGGCACAATGTACTAGCACTGAACATCGTTGCATTTTGACGTGACAACGTCTTATAAATTGGTTTGCTGGGTGACACCTCAAGAAACTGCGTTACGCTGCTCCGCTCACGTTTCGCGCGAGAGAGACAGAGCGAGAGAGAGAGAGAGAGAGAGAGATAGGCATACACACCGGTTCATGTTATACGAATGAATATTCACATTAAAATTATTTTACCACTCAGAGTCGTTGTCACGTAAAACTTTCGCGCGTATTCGGTATACGCTTTACAGGCAACCAATTTTTTATTCATTATCTTTTCAAAATGTGCCAGAGCCATTTTACTAAAACAATAAAACATAGATATGGTTAGAAACTTGATCATTTTCTGCTATACCAAAAAATTGGTTACCATCTACCACACAATATTAAATTTTAAAGTCAAATACTTTCACACTCTTGCAAATACAATGTTATTTCCATTTATAAAGAAATAATATAAGAAAAAGCCTTCACAGTTATAATTTTGCGTGAAATTTGATAAATTCTTTTATCGAAGTTGGTACCCAGGCAGGTACTAAATGTCTCAAATACCCTATTCCGGGACATTTAGTACTTCTTTCGTACGTTCTTTCGACTTCGATTCCTTGCTGCCCAGCTAGCTACAGCTAGCTAATGTAGCAACCAATACTTGGTGTTCAAAGAGTCTACTGCCACTTTCCAGCCTAAAACCGTCGATGGTCGGTTACGCGGGCAGCAAGGACCGGCGCGCGGTGACGTCGCAGTGGTTCAGCCTGCGCAAGGTGGACCCGCGCCGCGTGGCCGACTCCTGCCGCAACCTGCCGAACGTGAAGGTCGGCAACTTCAGCTTCAGCCACCAGAACCTGAGGCTCGGCATGCTGAAGGGAAACAAGTAGGTAGATATTTTAGTTGTACACAAATTTCATAAAAAGTACGTCATCGATTGGTGATGTGAAATACCTACCCCATTAAATAGGCGATTTCTTAAATAACACAAATATAATATTCATATAAGCCTGTTACAGTCCACTGCTGAACATAAGCCTTCCCCAAGGAGCGCCACAGCGCACGATCTCCCGCCCTCTGCATCCAGTCACTACCAGCTGCCTTCTTCAGGTCATCTGTCCATCTGGCCGGGGGGCGTCCCACACTACGTTTACCTAAGCGTGGTCTCCATTCGAGAACCTTCCTGCTCCACCTCTCGTCGGTTCTGCGACAGACATGGCCAATATAATATCAAATGATAATTAAGATCAAGATCAAGACTTAGACCATATATTAACAATGCAGACCGTGTTACAGATTCCGCATAGCGCTGCGCAACGTGACGGCGCCCGACGAGTCAGTGGACGCGGCGTGCGCGCTGCTGCGGGAGCGCGGCTTCATCAACTACTACGGGCTGCAGCGCTTCGGCTCGCGGGTCGACACGCCCACGTATGACATCGGCCTAAAGCTGCTGAAAGGCGACTTCAAAGCGGTGAGTGTGTTAACGCAGATCCGTTGTTCTCAGTGAGTGATAGACGTGTGGCGACATCTGCCGTTTGCCATCACAAGCGCATGCTTGACGGTGGCAAGCACGACAGCGAGCGCTGATACGGCTCCATAGGCTAGATGGCGCTGTTAGCCTAGTACCGCACATGAACCGCGGCATATAAGATTTTAATTCTGAATAATATAGATAGACAAATCAAGATGATGTCTATCGGACCCTGGTCCCTGACCATAATACCCGGTCGGTAGGAAGCACTTCTCTTTAGTTTCCTAATTTTAAAACAGTTGCGCCAAAGACGTAACAAAGCGGCGCGATGCGGAAATATAACAGCTGTCGTAAATGATATTGTCCTACTTACTCCTACGTTGTTGCGTTTCTCAGAGTGGGACGAAACGAAAACGACATAATGTTATTTTAATTTGCCTAATTGCAATTTGATATTTCACTTATTATCATGGTCATAGTCTGAAATAAAATAA